>CP141142.1:46979469-48276172 GCA_035235625.1 Saururus chinensis | reverse complement strand
TTACCAATCCCACTGAAACATTGATCCACTTCAGAATGTGTCCACAACAGCCCGTAGAAGGTGTCTCTGCTCTGGCTGGTGACTCTGTGTCGCATCTTTAACAAAGGACAATCTCTTCCGCACGGGTAATAGGTTCATGTAGAGGCTCATGGTCGTATTTGTAAAGATAATCTCAAAGCGAGTCCTGATAAGGTGCGATGGCTCATCATGCAGCTCACAAGGTTTCCTGTCAACGCTCGTAAGGAGTTGAGGAACACATGGAACTTGCGAAAAGCCTCTGCATATCTGCGCATTGCATAGAAAGCGCTCATGGCGACTGGAAGTGAAAGCAAGAAAGTAACTCATTGGGAAGACATGATACTAAGGCAAATCATCCGGATGGAGATACGCTGGATCAACATCTTCCAAGTGATAGTACATAACATCGCTCCTGGGAACTTAGACTAACTGCTAGGACTTGCAGTTCAGTCTTCCTCAAGGAACATCTTCCTCCAAATACTCCAACATATCCCCCTCAATCTTTTTGAAAAACATGAAGTCCTGATTATCAAGCCAGCGGGATGTACAAATGTTTTGACTTTTGAAAAGTCAAGACATCTCAAACCAATTGCAAAACCAACCAGAAAATTACAAGTCACACATGAAAGGAAGTTATGAACATGTATGCTTTCTGTATACATCGCTGTGGGGAAAAATTGGGCACTTTCTATTGTTTTTCCTTTTATCTATACCATTGAAGATTTGTCCAAACAATTAAAGTTTAGATTGTAAAATCTGCATTGCCCTTTCTTGCAACATCATTTAAATAATTCCCCAATAGCCTTTGATCAAGGATCATGTTGGGCACCTGTGCAATAACCAATTCAATGTTTAGATCCAAAGAGTAATTGCTCAAATAAGAATATGTAAGTTTGGATCTTCAACATGTTTAACATAAAAAAAATACCTTATCCCCAAAGAAGATTTTTGAATTATTTGCAATGGATTCAATGAATTTGAGCTCTAGATACTGAGGAGTGAGCTTCATTTGGTTTGCTTCAGCTTCTTTCAGAACCCTATAGAATAAGAACACAGTAAAATATGTTGATATGCATAGATAAAAGATCAGAGAAAAGTAGGTTCTGCCAATGGTAAAAAATAACAAAAATAAAAAAAGTGAAAAATTAGCATACTAACCCATTCGATTATGTGATTGATTGATTCCTTATGGTCAACATTGTGCGAGATTAAGGGGGAAAATGAAAAAAAAAATTGAAGATGTAACAAAGTACCGGTAATAATTGGCATCAGTAAAGCTCTTCTCTCTAGCAAGGTACATTTCATTTTCAATTTCTTGTTCCCTTCTAGCACTGTCTTTCTCCATTAGTTTTTGTTCCATACGAATCTTGCTAACCTGGGCATTTTTCTCTGCTTCTGTCAATGCTATCTTCTTTTGTGTCTCAGCCTCTTTTTCTGCTACACGTTGCCTCTCAATTGCAATTAAGACCTATTCAAACATTTTAAAAAACAAAAATATTCACTTAGCTAAGTACCCATTTTGCAAGGTATCGTCAAGATATTGCCAGATCTCTGTTTCATAAGGTCCAAAATCAAAACAAGCAAAACGAGACATTTTCCATATTTCAAAGAGATGAAGAATTATTGGAAAATCTTGGAGAGATCTCACCAATCTTTCATTATAATCAAAACTAGAGTGTCTACTTTCCCCTTTGAGTGAGATCTCATAGGGATCTTTGATCTTGAAGAGATCTCGTAAAAATATCTTTCTAATTCCATAATTCCCTTAAAGATATATGAATTCATGTTCCTATATATATATTAATAATTATGGGTATTCCTATAACCCTTTGTGATAAAGAGCTAATTACATGTGTTTTGTTGGCATTAAGTTCGTACTTCGTCATCATCACATGCTCATATTTAAAACTATAAAATTAACCAATTGAATGCCTAAATGGGGATGAATGAGCCTATCACTTAAAGTACCTGTTATATTTTCAATTCAACTTTGGACTATATGCACAACTAGCAACAAATCACTTTTTATCTACATATCTACAAGAAAGTTCTTTCTAACAGGCTTCCCATTGCACATCAATCTTTTATTTCCTATTATTACAAATAAAAACTCATAAGACTCACAGTTCATTGAACTCATTTTTCAACCAATGAAGAGAACTATGGATTTTTAGCCCACTCGTTTGAAAAACTAAAGCTAAGAGTTTGAGAGGAATTTTTTTTTGTAAAAACCTAAAACAACCTCAAGTTCAGAAAGACATGTGGCAAACTAGTCAGCCAAAGGCATAGTTGTAGAACCATGGTCTAATATCTCAGTTGGATAACAACTTTTCAACTTTTGATGGCTCCTTCAACTACAAAAGAAAACTCTCTAACAATATTGTGCTTCTTATAATCAGATCCACTCTCCGAGAGTCTATAAATTAAAAATCCCTCTACAATCACTCTTTTTTGTTTTGCCATCCTGTTCGTGACCAAGATCAGAGATTACAAACCTTGCATAAAACTTAACGAAATTCAATATAGATCCTATCAACTGAACCAGATGAAACAACAAAGCAACCAAAAAAAAGATGAAATAATGATGATGATGACAACTACAATATTGATAAAACAATAAATAATGTCACCTTAGTTCGCTCCTCTTCCATCTGCTCAAAATTTCGTTTTATGGTGGCTGGGATGGTAGGTTTCGTTACACGTACATTGATAATTTCAATACCAGGGGCATAACGAGTACAGTCACCTTGAATAGCTTCCTTGATTTTTTCGTCAATCTGAATTATTAATATGATTTAATAGCCCTAATAAGTAAAGTAACTCAAGAGACTTTTTCAAGCCCATATAAATATAAAATAATAGGAAAAGAAGTTTACATCCTTGCCTGATCAAACATATCAATATAAACTTGTTGCAAGGTATGAGCACTGCAGAACTGATTGATCTCATGGTGGATCTTATCATATATCCATATCTTGTCATATGATACACCATAATTAAGCAATGTCTCATACACGTAGTCTTTGCGAAGACGGTTCACAACCTGAACAAAGAAATCCCATTGTTTAGTCATCTTCCTAATTTATAGTTACAATATATATTTAGATATTTAGAATAAATTAATCACTTTTATTGCAAATTTAAGCAGCAAATTTTAATATTGTACCTCTATTTTTTCAAAGCTAATCATAACACCACCTTTTGTGCCACAAGGTATATCTTTCACCTGCCCAAAAATACATATAGAAAGTTGCATGATATGGACAATGAAAATTACACACGAACAATAAAGATATTCCAAGTCTAGAATTCAACCTCTTTTCTTCACAATATCCCATCATGTTAAAGATAAATGCAATACCTTGTCCGTTTGAATCGTCACTTGAATGGGTTCAAATTGGGTGATTAAAGGCAACTTGAGATGGAAACCTGAGATGACATATATCTTCAATACAAGCTTCAAAATAGAGTCAATTAATTTAAATAGATGCAACATAGAGTCTATACCGGGATCTGTAATAGTTTGTAGAAGGGCACCACCTCTCCAGTATACACCCACATGGCCTTCAGGGACTTGATGCAGAATTGAAAAATTACCATCTGTTGTGTTCAAAGCTGATAGAAGAACTACCTGGGAAGAAGATGCCCATGAGTTTGTTCATACAAGGAGGACGGAAAGAGATGACAACAAAAAAAAAGTCCAATTATAGTGACATAATGCACTAAACATTTTCTCTTTAAATTAACAATGATATGCATCAGGAATACATCCACAAATGTCTACTAATGCACAATACAACCATAAAGGGAATATAATCCTTTAGACTTTTATGATAAAAAACTTAAGTGTCAGGTCACTAAACAAATACTCCCTCTGTCCCAAATTAATAGCTCCATTTGATTTTTCACAATGAACTAATTTTAGTTCATTTTGAAAAACCAAATGGAGCTATAAATACAGGACGGAGGGCGTAATGTAAAAGAGAACTGATGCAGCTACAACATTGTAACTTAAACCATTCCTTGAGAAGGGCAAAGATGGTTGTACATTTCAAGTGGTTAAAAGGAATGAGTCCAGCAGGTAGGCCATTGTGAGCCATTATACATCATGACTTTCCAAATCTGAGTAATCTATGCAAAAAGAAAGACCACTTAATCATTGTTCGCTAGTGGATGGAAGTTAAAGTGAGTATACATACAAATCTGGACATAGAGAAGTACCAAAAATCTAGAGAAATTAAAATCAAGCCACAGAGTGCATTAATACATTAACAGTCATGTGATTATAAATGCTCCTTCAAAGAAATTAAAATAGCATTGTCAGACTCAGAGCACTGACAAAATGGGAATTAATAAAGAAATAAAATCCCTACAAGAATGCTACAAAGAACAAGCGTTACGGATTTGAGCCATGTCCAGGTCCAGAAAACTTCACGTAGAAATATAAACCTCAAAAATTTATCTAAAACAAAACCTTATACATAACATAATTTCAGACAGCAAGAGCAATAAACCAGATAAATTATAAAAAAAACTCGCATCTAATCGTCGCAATTGAGCACATCAAAGCAATGAACAATAGGCCGCCTATTGTGACACCCCGCAAGTTTGCTAGGGCCCCCAAATTCTAAGTTTCTTTCGGTAAGTTTTATAACATTATGTTTAATTTTTATTTCTAGGAGCACCCATGCTTTCCAACTAGGTTTTGCAGGGCCCCCTAATTTTAAGATCCAAGGGGCACCGGGATGGAAGCATTTTTTATGCTCAACTCTGATAATGAGACAGAGTAAGGAATGCATGGAAGCCCTTCATCCATGAGATTGACAATGCACACACTAGCGCACATTAGCGCCAGTAGCGTGTGTGCCGTCGATCACAAATATCAAAAGTTCACATGCATTCCTTACACTGGGCTCATTGTTGGAGGGGAGCATGGAAAAATCTTCCCACCAGGACATAACAATTTGCATGGTCTTAAAAAGGAAACTTTGCCTCATCCCTTGTTGATACGTTCAGTTCCTTCATCCTCGTTGTTCAACCTATGTCTTTTTTTTTTTTTTTAGGTAGTGTTCAAGGTTGATGTAATGATAAAAATTGGTTAAAAACATAAAAGATGCAATAGGAAGCAAACAACACAAACTTTTTTTATAATTAATATTGATTTGAAAAACCTCTATCACACCATTTTATTTGCTTATGTTCTGAAATTGGAGTCATCTCCATGCAGAAGATTTATGCTCATACGGACTAGGGTCATGGGTGAGTGGGTAGTTGTTTCTAAAGTTTTTGGCAAAGCCCGTGCTTATATTAACAAGATTGTGTATGAAGCACTTCATCTGCCCGCTCCAGGCCTCTTTGCCGCAAACTGATAACTTGAAGCCCGAGCTGGTTAATCCCCTGTATGGAGGAGAAGGAGGAGTTTTTAGGGGATATGATAAAAGGAGATTAGTAAGATCCCAATATTTCGGGGATGGGTCCTAAGTGCGAGAGTGCCTTAATTTACGTATGGCAGCACAAATGTAGAGTTTTTTTGCTTATAGGGGCCCCTACAAATTGGGAGCCCCCACTTATTGCCTGGGTGTTAGGATAGGCGGCCTGCTAACATAATTAAACGCCAAGGCAGGGATGTCGATTATAACCATCTCAAAAAAGAAATTCGGAAGCAATTGAGAAACTAGATGCAGACGGAAAAAGAAAAATTCGGCAAAAACAGAATTAAATTACAAGGACGAAAGAATAGGAACAAATTAAGCAGTTACTACCGCGACAGCGAACAGTCCAACGAGAAGGACGAGCAAGAAAGAGGAGTCGCCGGCGGGGGGAGCGGCGAGAGGGGCGGTGCCAGGTGCTCTCCTCGACGTGACGTTGGAGCTTGCAGTGCCGGAGGGAGTACCGGTGGGCGGATCCATCTGGGAACTGACTGAACTGCAAAGCGATCTGACCACTGCGAGAGTGTAGTGACTCCGATTCGCTGGATGTACGTCCGTTTGCTAAAATCGCGTCCGCTGCGTACAATGAGCCGAGCGTTGTCAATTCTCACGGCCCTATTACTATGCGGCACTTGCAAAGTTACAAGGGCAAATAAGCCTATTAAATGCGATAAGAATTTTTACTTGGGCAATACACTGAAAGGCCTTACAAAACACGAGGTAAAGAGAAAGGGAGTCACACATTATAAAGAAATAAATGAGTATAAATATAAAAATGGATTATATTTACTATTAACATATTTATAAAGTAATTAGTAAAAAAAATATAAATCAATTACACAAACATTACCTCCCCTTATATAACATAAAATTTTTTTCAGATATTGCTAAAGTGGTTCTTTAGACATGGTTACATAAAAGTAAAGAAAAACACATAAAAATATAAAAAAAGATATTAAAAGATATTTACAATATATTTACAAAGGTATTCGAACTAGGTCCGTGACATTCTCCCTCATTCAATTATGTCGATGTCCTTGTTGACGTTGCTCCTGAAGGTAAGCTTTGGCATGTTGTGCTTGTTGAAGGGTGAGGTCGTCTTTAGGCTCCCAGTGTGTGGAAGGCCCTGCCATTTGATGAGGAATTCTTATACTTGTTCTTTGCCGTGGAGAACTTCACGATCTTCCAAGACTTCTTCTAAGACTCAAACATCGGAGGTGGCTTTCGGGTTGCCGCGATCAATCTTATTTCTGGAGGGATCTTCAGCATCAACATGATATGGTTTGAGACAACTAGCATGGAAGGTTGGGTGGACCTGCATCCAGGCGGGTAACTGTACTTGATATGAGGCTTTCCCAACCCGCTTAGTGATGGGGACGGGACCTTCATACTTGCGAACGAGACCACGATGGAATTGCCGAAATATCTTTAATTGGGCTGGATTCAGTTTGACAAAAACCAAATCTCCCACCTGGAATGTGTAGGGCTTCTGGCCTAAGCTAGCCCACTTCTTTGCTCTGCAGGCGGCTTTCTCAAGACAAGCCTTTGCAATGTCTGGTTGGTGCTAATCCTTTGTTAGGTGGAAGGCAGGTAGGTTGTTTCCCATGTATCCAGTCGCTAGAGTAAGCGGTGCTGCCGGTTGACACCCCATGTCCAGCTCAAAGGGGCTATGGTTGGTGGCAAAACTCCGTTGGAGGTTATAGGAGAATTGGGCAATATCGAGTAAGTTCGCCCAATTCTTTTGATTGACACTGATGAAGCGGCAAAGGTACTCTTTGAGGATGGCATTGATGTGTTCCGTCTAACCATTTGTTTGGGGGTGTATGCTAGAGGAGAAATTTAACTTTGAACCCAATAGCTTGAATAACTCTGTCCAGAAACGACTAGTGAACCGTGCATCACGGTCACTCACAATGGTTTGCGGTACGCCCCAAAGTTTGACAATATTTTTGAGAAATAGGTGTGCTGCTTCTTCAGTCGTACAATGCTTCGATGCCAGGATGAAGGTAGCATATTTTGCGAAGCGATCGACCACAACTAAGATTGATCTATAGCCACCAACCCTTGGTAACGCGGAGATGAAGTCTAGGGAGACACTCTCCCATGGCCCGTCTGGCACTGGTAGTGGTTCCAAAAGACCATGCTGTTTGTCCCGTTCAACCTTACCCTGTTGGCATGTGAGGCAAGTGCGGATGTACTCTTCGGCATCGTCGCCCATGTGAGGCCAAAAGTACCCCTTTCTAATAGAGCTAAGGTGCGATAGATACCAGGATGTCTGGCCTACGGTGTGTCATGGCATTCAATAAGGAGATCCTTCCTAAGGTTGTCAATCTTCAGCACGTAAAGGCATTTCCCCTTTGTTATCAGTAGTTCATCTTCCACCCAAAACTTGCGAGTTTTTCCCTCAGTGACTTGTTGGAGAAGAGAGGGCGTCAGGGTATCTTTATCTAGTGCAGCCCGAATTTGAGCCTGTAGATCGCTTCTACTCTGGCTGATATGGTCCAACTTGTTTAACTCTATGGTGGCAAGATCATTAGATTCAGCCTTCCAGCTCAGAGCATCGGCGACAATGTTGTCTCTGCCAGGTTTGTACTCCAGGGTGAAGTCGAATTCTGCAAAGAAATCTTGCCAACGAGCTTGTTTTGGGGAGAGCTTCTTCTGGGTTTGGAAGTAGCTAGCAGCGATATTGTCAGTCTTGACAACGAACCGAGAACCTAACAAATAATGTCGCCAAGTGTGAAGATAATGTATGATGGTTGTCATCTCTTTCTCTTGTACGGTATACCTTCGCTTGGTCTCATTCAGTTTGTGACTCTCAAAAGCTACTGGGTGGCCCTCCTGAGCTAAAACACCTCCGATGGCATAATCAAAGGCATTTGTTTGCATTTCAAAGGGTTGCATGTAATCAGAGAGGTGGAGTATAAGGTCTTCAGTCACATCCTTCTTCAACTCAGCAAAGGCCATTTGACATTTCTCAAACCAGCACCAGGGACGGTCCTTTTTAAGTAAGTTAGTCAAAGGGGTAGCTTTTTGTGAGTACCCCTGAATGAACCACCGATAGTAATTAGTCAGACCGAGGAAAGCTCGTAACTCTTGAACCTTAGTTAGGGTTGGCCACTCATCAATTGCGTGAATCTTCGATGTATCCATGCGGACTCATCCACCTCCAATCGTGTGTCCCAAGAATAAGATCTCCTCCTTGGCAAACGAACATTTTTCCAGCTTGACATACAATTGATTGTGTCGGACAACTTCAAAAATAGTCTTTAGATGATCAACATGCTCCTCTAAAGTATTACTGTATACAACAATGTCGTCTAAGTAGATGTAACGTCCGGGAATTTTCTAAACTCCTGAAGTCGTACATGTGGAAATTAGGGTGCTAGACCCCTTGACCTTTTCGTGGAATAAATTCATCAATGCTTAGATTTGGTGGCTGATATATATATATATATATGGATGGAAATTAGATAGAAAGAGCTTCGAAACGCCACCAAGAACGCGTGAATCGGAATCCGGATGAGGGAGATACGACCGTCTGAAGTTGAACATATAGTGCAGGACCCATTTACCCGAATTGAACGTGCGAATTGTCTGTTTAAGTCACTATGCGGGCCCGATCAATTACTGTTCCGAAATGGGTTTTTGATGCCTAATTTCTCATGGGATTAGGAGCCCTAATCCCATGCTTATAAAAGGCCTTTTTAGGGCACAATTTGAGGGGGTCTTTTGTCCGATTTGGGGGGGCTTTTTGGACGGTGAAGGAAGGGAAGGGAGAGAAGGAAGGGGAGCCACCAATGAAATTTTCCGGCGAGGCTATAGAGGCGGTGGATCGACGTCAACTCGGTCACAGAGGTAGGATTTCAGGTTGTGATTATTATAAATTTTGTTAATTAATTTGTATGAAAATTATAGGAGTTTATGCAAATAGTAGTATTTTCTGGAAATACTGTTCACATGAACAGTATTTTGAGTTCTCAGTCGCCGGAATAGCCGTCCATGGCAGCCCTGGTCCTAGCCATGGCCGCAGCGGCTTGAATCCGGCTGCTTTGGTGGCGGCGGATTGGTTGCCGCCGGGTCATCTCAGAAAAAAAAAAAGGATAAAAGGGGATGTCGCTGGCCGCGCAGGCCGACGCCGTGCCGGCTCAGGCCACGACGGCCCCAGACGCACTAGCCTGGGCCGTGCTGGCTCCGACTGCGGAGGCATCGCCGCTAGTTTTTTTTAAAAAAAAATAGAAGAAAAAGAGGCCAACTTTTTGGCCGCCGGTCGGACACCGGACGGCAGCGGGACCGACCCTGTCGGTTCCGCCGTGCTCCGGCGGTCTGGGGCCTATGTGCCGCCCAGCCCTCCGCCGCGGAGGTGACGGTGCCGCCAGAGGCCGAAACACCTCTGGCCGGACGCGGGGAAGACGACCCACGTTGCGGGTCGTCGACCCAAACCGACCCGGTCCGGGTCGGTTTAAAAAAAAAGAAGAAGAAGAAGAGAGAAGGGAGTGAACCGGGTCCGGTTCAGGGGGGTAAAAAGTGTCAAATAAATTCTAGAAAAATATTCATGTATCTGGAGAGGTTTGGGATTATTCTGACTGAGTTTTAGCTAAGGAAAAAATCCCAAAGACTGTGAAATGACCTTTTTACCCCTACTAGTTAATTATCGTATAATATTAACTTACCCGAGTTCAAGCTCTGGTTCAGGGGCCTATGAATTGGTTTAAAACTTGGGAAAATTCTCAGTGAGAATTTATTGAGTAACCTAATTATAGGCCAAATCTCTTAGTGAAGAAAAATACCAATGAGTGGTTAATTGACCCTTTTGCCCTTAATATTTATAGTAAACCGTTAGTCAAAACCTGGGTCGGTTCAAGTGGTTCACGACCCCGTCACATGCCAAGAAAATTACACAGGGTCCATGAATTCAAGTAGTGTCTTTGAGCCTAATTTTTGATTCATTGGATGTCATTAAGGCCTTAAACCAAATGACAAAAATACCCCTTAGAGTGTGACCCGCCCACATTCGTGTGAATGGAAGCGTGAATCGGTCTGAGAGTGGAGCGTTGTGAGAGGTCAATGACATAAATCAATAGAGGGGCAGTAAAATGACTAGAATGACCCAAGGGAGGGTATCATACCTTAGGTGGTAAAATTACCCTAATGCCCTTAGGGGCAATATGTTCTGTTTCTGATGAAACAGATGACCTAGTGAATCAAGAGTTAAGGTACCCTATAAATGACTTCAAAAGGAAGGGGTGTGACCGGTAGGTGACACGAAGACCTTGATAGGTCACAGTGTTGAGGGAAACTAATGAAAAACCCTAATTCTCAAGGTTTAGGGCAGTGTATTGCACGTGTCCATAACACATGGCATAAATCCACTAGGGCATTATATACGTCACTTGTGGAATATGTGAATTTACATTTTGGGCTTGAAGTCTCTGAGCCCTGGCCCTGCAAATGAATGCAATGGGCCTTCGTTTATTTTTTATATGTTTGTATGATTGCATGATTATTTATGTTGATGCATGCTTTTGATATTGATGCGTTGATTCATATCAGTAACTTAAGATTAATGAAGATTAATCAAGAGACATGGGTTGTTGTTGGTTTGAGGGGAGAACATCTAATCAAAATAATGACTAAAATACCCTCTTTAGGTTTGGGACCAGTTCATGGAGTGAACGGGGCCCTGACATAGATTTTGACCTTGGTTAATGAACTAAGGGTAATTTTGGGATGTTCTCTAAGTCATAGCTCAGTGGATGAGCTATTTAGTGGGCCGATTCACAAGGTGAAGAGGACCCACATGGTTGAGTGGTTACTTGACTGGATGAAAATAATCTAGTCTAAGTTTCAGATATTTGGGGGAGTCAATGGTCATAAGGACCTTAGGCTTCTATGGATATATTAGTAATGTCTTATGAGACATTTTCTCCCAGTGTTGGGAAGGTGGAGATTGCAATATGCATCTTCATCGCCATGACGGTTTAGGTTTTGACCAGAGGGTCTTTACCGCGGGTCTCCCGCAGGTCTTCCCAGGACTATTTAGTACGTACGAAAAGCGGAGGTACATGAGCATCATGGAAGGCTTGTGTTTCTTGCCAATCTGTGTCCATGAGCATAGTTGGGATCCTCTTCCCCAGATTCGTGGTAGGCTATTGAGAGCCCTGGGGATTTGGGTCAAGTTGCTATTAAGCAATCCACTCCAAGGCTGGAGTACTTTGTTTGGGGATTTCTCGAGGGGCGAGTCATCTCCGAGTTGCAGATTTGATAGTTTTAATTATCGAACAATGGATGTGAGATAATTGATAACAATGTTTGATATTGCTTGTTAATTAGACAAGTAAAACGGTTAAAGGACTTACTAAAATGTAGATTGAAAATATCTAAGCATTGCATGTGTGATGCTATGCTTCTTAGGATAGAGTAGTTTCTAGGTAGAACTACGTCTGGATCCGATCTTGTTAGAAACATTGGAGATGTTGTCTAATGAGTACGTAGGCAACTAACATCGGGTGATGTTGGCCCGATCCAAAATATATTAATAAAACCTTTTGTCCTTTGGAAGCTCTTCTCCTGTGAGCGGAGATGCTCCATTGTGGTTGTGGTTGTTGTTTGGTTTGCTTTGTTGCAGATTCTCCAGGCGATGAAAAGTGAGACCAGGGCAGGCGTGCACAAGAGGTTTCTGCATTTCTGTAACTCCGGTACGTAAGTGTACCTTAAGCGTGAGAGTCAACTTATTATTTATTTTCAGATGGACGATGGACTTGTACTTAGATGGATGAGCTGGTTTTTATGAATTTTCAGATGTTAAATAATATCATATGATTTGATATTCATATTTGTGAACCCCAGTTATCATGACCTGGATATTTAATCAAAGGGTTTGTTTGGTATTTAAGAAAGAAAAAAAATTCTTGCTACTTATCGTTTGTGCTATTTAAAAATACTTTTAAAAATCCGGGTCGTGACAGTAGACAACCATGAACTTGTCGAGGAACTCACGGAAAATATCGTTCATCATAGTGCAAAATGTAGTCGGGGCATTCGTTAGTCCAAAGGGCATGACAAGGAACTCAAAGCTCCATAGTGAGTAATGCAAGTAGTCTTCGCCTCATCACCCTTAGTAATTCTAACTTGATAGTTTCCCGATTGTAGATCCAGCTTCAAGAAGTATTGGGCATCTCCCAGTTGATCAAAGAGGTTCGCAATGAGTGGAAGGGGATATCTGTTCTTTATTGTTAGCTTGTTGAGAGCACGGTAATCGATATACAAATGCAAGCTCCCATCATGTTTCTTTTGGAAGAGGACTGGAGATCTGAAGGGTACCTTAGCAGAGCAGATGAAACCTGCTTTAAGGAGCTCATCAAGTTGTCTTTGCAATTTTGCAAGCTTGGGCAGTGTCATTCAATATGGGGCACGAGCCGGAGGCTTAGCACCTGGTTCCAATTCAATTTGATGATCAATTGCTCTCCTTGGTGGGAGGTGTTTGAGTAGGGCTTTTGGCATCACATCTGCATACTTTGAAAGGACTGCCTTAACTTCTGGGTGAGTAGGTGTGTCATCTGGTGATTGGTCGTCCATTCTCATGTCTATAATGTAGGTGGACTCACCCTTCCTGAAGCCCTTGACAAGTTGTATGGCTGACAAGTATTCAGTCTTGGGCTTGTCCTTCAGAGTGGCTGGTACCATGCACAAGCTGGATTTGTTGAACAAGCATACCGATCCTAGGTGCGGCATCGACACAACATTTGCACCTTGTAGAAAGTCCATGCCAAGGATAACTTGAAAATCATCCAAGCGAACAACCATAAGATTAATTGTCCTAGACCAGCTTCTTATTGCAATGGAAATGTCCTTGGCTACCCCAGTAATAGGGTGAGCTTTGGAGTTCACGGCCTTCATCCGGCTAGTCTTTTACCAACTGTAACCTGAGGTGCTTGATCTCGTTGTTGGAGATGAAGGTATGAGTAGCTCCAGTGTCAACCATGGCTTGAGTTAGGACTCCATTTATGCGAATCCTAATATACATCAAACCCTTAGCTTGAGAAGGTTTTGTTACATCTAGTCCCTTGAGTGAATTGAGCAATCATAATGCCCCCATTTTTTGCTCTACATCTTTGTCGCTAGAGCCCCCTTCATTAGCAACTTCGGAATGAGATAGTCGGGCACATAAGGCATTAAGCTCTTTTTTTTAGGGCAATCTTGAACACAGTGCAGACCATTATAAAGGAAACAGGTAAGCTTGCGAGGTTGAAATGTTGTGTTGTCTGTCCTTTGTCCCTCGCTCTTGTAAAAAGGTATCCTCTCGCTCATCTTGCCCTTGCCTTTATCTTAGCCCCCGGTGAATGACCCTTGGTCTTTCTAGCCATATCAGGTATCCCGCTGGTTGGTAGTGTTCTTTTTCGAGCCGCCTTTATTAGTATAATCGGTAAGGCACTCTACTTCTGTAACAGTGATGGTCAAATCTCTTACACCTCGCCTATTTAGTTAAGTCTGAACCCATGACTTAAGTCCTTCCAAAAAGAAAAATAATTTGTCCTTCTCGGACATGTCACAAATATCCAGCATGAGAGCGAAAAATTGTTTAACATATTCCTGAGCAGTCCCCATTTGTTGGAGACGTCTAAGGTTTCTTCGAGCAATGAACTCAACATTTTCAGGAAGAAATTGAGTCTTGAGTTTACTTTTCAGCTCTTCCCATGTCCCAATCTGGACTAGACCTCTCATCATACTTAGTCCTCCACCACAGCTTGGCATTGTTGGACAAATACATCATGGCCATAACCACTTTTGCCTCTTCAGTCTGTGGGTTGACAACCCGAAGGTATTGCTCCATATCGAACAAAAAGTTTTCAAGTTGTTTGGCATCCCTTGCCCCACTGTATGGAGTGGGCTCTGGCACTTTGGGGCGTCTTTGTCTGCCCATAGTAGCAGTGGTCTTGGTGAGTGGCATTGCGTATGAGGAGCGATACCTGGGCTACCAAGCCACGAATAGGGATGCCACTCGAGTCGGGTAAATGGTAAACCTAACCCGACCCTAATGGGTCGGGTTTGGTTTTTAAAAATTAACCTGAATTGAGGGTTTGGGTTTTAGATGATCCAATCCGAATATAAATATAACATTTAAATTTTTTATATTTTTTAATATTTTTTAAAATTGAAAAAAATTAAAAAATTATTTAAAAGTTATTTTTTATTCTATTCAGGTCTGGTTCGGGTCACAGTTTTCATATGTGATATCGGGTTTGGGTTTGACAAAACCCGACCCGAACCCGACCCGGTGGCATCACTAGCCACAATTCTCTACCTGTAAGGAAGTAACAGTCACTTGCACATCATCACGAAGCTCATTCATTAGCTCGCAATTCTCTAAGCTCAAATCACGGTTCCTTTGCTCCCATGTTTCTAGAGAGTGAACCCTATCATCCAGCTTGTCAAATTTTGTTGCAAGGGACGCTATTTATTCCTCCACGGCATCCACACGCAAAAATGTTTTCGACGTCTTTGTCGGCATAGAGGTAGGCTCCTCCACCCCGCTTGCCTCAACCACCGGCTTCGGCATCCCTTTCGAAATTTGATTGATCCGAAAGGGGGATCGCCTAAACATGGCTTTGATACCAACTGTCACGACCCTACTCAATGGAAAGGTTACCGTGTGGCACTTGCAAGGCTTTCCGCTGGCAAGTAAGCCTATCGAATGCGACAAGAGTTCTTGCTTGGCAAGGTGTTGAGCGGATCACATGCAAAGTGCCTTGTAAAGCAAGAGGTAGGGGGAAAGGGAGTGACACATTGCAAAGAAACAAATGAACACAAGCATGAAAATGGATAGCATTCACTAACAACGCGTTTACAAAGCAATGGGTGCAAAACACATGAGCCAACCACACAAACACTACCCTCCCCCTATATAGTATAAGGGATTTTTTGGATATTGCTAGAGTGGCAGCCAAAGTGGCTCTACGGGCATGGTTACATAAAAGTAAAGAAAAATACATAAAAACATAAAGATAGATATTAAAAGGTATTTACAATGTATTTACAAAGGTGTTCGGACCAGGTCCATGACAGTAAGCTAGAGAGCCTTTGATATTTATTTATGCTAATATGGGCTAATATGTATGTCGTCCATTATTGATGAGGTTCCCTTGTTTGGCTTATGCTCAGCTAGTACGAAAAATTCTTTCTCATCATATCTTGTGAACTTGTTGTTTGGGTGTTACATTTTCTAGAAATGAAAGTGAAAATTTTTGGAATTAAAAATTAACCGCTAAATGTGAATTATGGTTAGTGATAAAAAAATTAGAATAAATTTAAATATTATGTCAAACCCAATTTTAAGATTTAAAATTAATATAACTCTCTCTCTCCTAAACTCATATATGTACATTCTTGGTACTATTATGCTCATAAATTCAAGCTATATTAAACAAGATCCTACAAAGGTAGGTAATTTTGAACTTTTAAAATAGGCTCTACCTATATGACATGCTTCTCGAGGCTCAATTAGTATGAGAGGTAACAGTTAAAAAATAACATAATCTTTAATTCCAAAATGAGGGTCAAGAGTCGGAATCGATAGAATCACCTCATGAGGTGATTTGGTGATTCTGGCCAATTTCAACTCGAAATGGCTTGAAATCAACTTTTCAGCATAATTTTTTATTTCATCCACCTTCTACATACAAACATGATTTCAATAATTCAAGCCAGAATTAGGGTAAAATCAATGGAATCTTACAGAAATTTTATACGCAAATATGTATGGTTTTACATTATTCATGAAGCAGAACAACTAATCTAAGTAGTGCCAACAACCCAAATATTTAAAAAAGGTGATGCAATTACCCAAGAAGTTGATAATTATATCTTGTAAGTTGTTAATTAAAAGATTCTTATTTATATGAGTTTGGGCTCACACTGCAATTGTTTATATGAGCTCGCTCTTATACATGTGTGAACTATCACTTGCATTTTATTATGATCTGACCGTGTATATCACTCAAGGGTAAGTGGGTTTCAATCACATGCCCACCCTCTTGTTTATCATATAGATGGGGCATAATGTCCAGGTTTGTGTTAACTTCACCTTAACTGAAAATGTAAGTTTACTAAATTTGTATGTAGATTAGTATAAAAAAGGGGGGAATTTTGTTCGTCAAAATTAGCAAAGAGTCGAATAAACACACTTTTTTTTGTTAATGTGAAAATACTAGGGTTGTTAACAAGTTGAGCCTGGTTGTCTAGCAGGCAGGCTCGGCTCTAATTGAGCTCAATTAGAATTAGGCTCAACTTGAGCTCAATTTGAATCAAACTCAACTCAAGCTCAATTCAAATTAGGCTTGACTCAAACTCTTCGATAGGCAGGTTTCGCTCTAATTGAACTCAATTCGATTAGGCTCGATTCGAGTTCAATTTGAATTAGACCCGACTTAAGCTCAATGCAAATCAGGCTTGACTCGAACTCAAAGAGGCTCGACTCGAGTTTGAACATAAGCATGTTCGATGCCACTCAACTCAAAATAAGCTTGAACTTGACTCGGATTAGGCTTGAGCTCGGCTCGAAGTTGAATATAATTATAAAATTAAAGTATATATAATTATTAATTTAAATATATATTTATAACATATGTATAAAAATGTATACATGTGCATTTATAACATATATATGCATGTATCATGTTTGTATAATATATGATATATATCCTTGTTAAATTGTAATGGATGTATAATTTATATGTAATGACATACATCATGCATGATATGTTTTTAAAAGTAAAAAAAAGGGATATACTAATATATATATATACATGCATACACTACACATGTGATATGTCTTGAAATTCATAGATATCATAAAAATAAAACTAAATAAAATATATAAACATATCTAAATATATTAATTTCAATGTAATACCACATAAGATACCTAAGAACTTTTCCAAAGTTTGAAATAATATGTCACACCCCCAATTTTATTCCACCTTTTTATGAAAAAGTTATTTATCTCCCACTATGAGAAAATATTTACAAATTTCCTCCACCTCCATACAAATAGTAGATTAACTACTTATATGTATTAACTACTTATATGTATAAACATCAAGAAGTAAAACGTTGAAAACATACATTAAGGGCATGAAACCATCACTTTAAAAAATATTTTTTGTGATAAATATAAAATTTACTAAGTATTTAGATATCTACCATATTGAAATATTCACATGATCCATAGTCACATACTTGTATGTTACAAATGTTAAAGCTAATGAATAATAAATGACACTCTCTTATACCTAAAACAAACTTAATGGGAGATGTAAATCATAAATCTAAAAATAGACTCGGAGCTATGGCTACGATCTTCCTGTTATGCCTAAGTCTTCTCGCTAGATACCTGTATAACAAAGGATGCTGAGTATATGATATATTCAGTAGAATTTCAATCAAATGAAAAACAATGTAATCTATTTATATATTAGAGAAAATCTCATTAGATAAATCAAGAGGAATGATACAAAATCATAATCAAACATATCTTTCATCACAAGTATATAAAACCCAACAACATTCCCTTTTGGGGTTCTTTAGATTCAATGACCTCATTTAGGAGCTCTACTCGACTAGATATTTAATCATCACAATCCAACCTTGGTCTTTACCCAAAGCTTGCCCCACCTTATCTACGTCATGAAATAAGGGCTCACTAGAGCTCATGGACCCTAGTATCGAGATTTTGATTACCATAATCATCAAAACCTCGTATTGTTCTATGTGTGATCAATCATCTTTTAATGGCATGATCTTCTTCTTCTTCTATGGTGCACTTTCCCCCCAAATCATCCCGAAACAGTTTCACCGGCGATCTCTCTCTCTATCTGGACTTAATTTCCCCCCAAAATTAATTTTTATTCTCTTTTATACTAACCAGAGTCTAAAATCGTCAAAACTACCTTGTTTTTGAAGTAACCGATGTATGCAATTATCACAAATAGTTCATCTATGTGTCGACATCTGTTGACCGCGCAAGCCCTTCGATAGCTTCACCAACATGTCGATGTTTGCTCACATTGTAGGTATGCAGATCCATCGGTAACTTCGTTGACATGTCAATGGTTATTGATAATTAAAAATAATTTTTCAATTTTATTTAAAAATAATAAACTTTCCTTTGGGAAACACGGGGTGTCACAGGAACCTAATGTCCTAATTAAGTCCTATCCCAAAAACAAGATTTGAAAGAAAAACAAAGACAATTGGTTGTGCATGTACTTTGAATTCTTTTGGAGGCTTATTAAGGGTGCGAAATAGTTCTTTTATGTGGTTTTTTATGTTATGTATTTTTTAAGTGATTTATATACATGTAAAGAGTGGAAGATACAAGGATGTAGATGTATGGTAATGTTGCCTACATAGGTTTCTTTTTCTATATCTTTTTGGTTGACTATATGCATGCAAAGGGAAGAAAATGATAATGACGACTTTTTGAAAAACATGTAATTAAAACTCATTTTTCATACTTTTTTCTTTTGTAGTGACTAGTCATTCAAGGTGTAGTAATACTTATGGAAACATATTTATTATTATTTAATCTTAAAACTATGTTATATGATATTTTGTATACTTTAAATTTAAATATATATTTTTTTATTTGAGCCCACTTTAAGTTTGGGCTTATGATTCACTTACTAAATAACAAGCAGAGCTCTAGATTTTTAGTCCAAGCCACACTTAGCTGAAAGATTCGAGCCAAGCTCAGAGTCGAGCTTAACCGTTTGCGTTCATGGAGAGTAAGCCCATTACTCAGACATGGCTCGGATCCTCAACACCCCTAGAAAACGGACACCCTTCGCATCATTCTCGTTAATTTTGGCCTGCACTCCAATGGAAGGAATTGCTTCTACGCACGGGAAAGAAACCTCCTTGTATTCATAAAAGAAAGGAATCTTATTAGAAAAAAAAAACAGAGGAAGGAACTTGTCTTCTTCACATAAATCGGCCAGGTGCTATACTAAAAAGGAGCCATTGAAGCATTAGAGAGAGAGAGAGAAAGGCTAACCTGAAGAAAAAATGGCCGCCAAGATCTCTTTGAAGCTTTTGATTGACGAAGAGAAGAATCGAGTAGCCTTTGCCGAGTGTAGACAGGATTTCGTCGACGTGGTCCTGAGCTTCTTGGTTTTGCCCATTGGAACCGTCGTCAGACTGGCAGGCAAAGAGTCCGGCCTTGGGTGCATGGACACTTTGTACGAGAGCGTGGAGAATATGGACATGGAAAACATGCAAACACAAGCCTGCAAGGAGATGTTGCTCCGGCCCAGAAATGCATGGAGAGCTGATTGCAACAATTTGGTCGTAAAAATCAACGATATGAAATACGAGAATTATTTATGTCCCGTGTTTAACTGCAGTGATAGTGTTTATTCTAGAATCCATCGTCTATTCAGCACTGTAAAGAATGCGAAGTGCCACTGCGGGAAAATGATGGATATGACGTCGACTCCCAGGTTTACAGACTCTGGTGACAAGGTTGGGGCATTCATCAAAGGGAGCCAACACTATTACATGATAACGGATGACTTGCATGTCACACCTATATCCACGAGTGAGAGTCTGATTCTGTTGAAAGAGATGGGCATTGCCGATTCCAGCAACCTTCATGAAAAGAACGTGCAGATTGGAAGAGAAGAGGTATCCTTTTAATGAAAACTTGGAACATATTTTTTGAAATGTTTAGCTTTAGATTATGTTGTTCATGTTGAAAATAGCATCCTCGCAGATGCAATGGGGTAGCTGAAGCCTGCTGCCTAAGGCCCCGAAGATAAGGCCTCATATTCATACATGATACATTAATACAATTAATGAGGCCTCATATTCATACATGATACATTAATTAATACAATTATGAGGCCTTGATACAAAACATACATGAATATAAGAGAAGCCAACGAGCATATAAGAAATCTTAACCTTTTCATGTCTTTTGATTGCATCATCTCAATTCCTATCATGTTAGACTCGTAGAACTTATGTGTAATCTTAACTTTTCCAAGATATAATGAGGGACAAGTAACAACTACCCACAAAATGGGGCTGTAATTTGTACTTAACTATTTAACATTCTATACTCTATAGCAACCTACTAAAGATACATACCACACCTTAATAAGGTTTTTTTTTGGTACGCACCCTTATATACTATTGTTTTCATTTCAATGCATCTCACCCTTATAGACTATTAAAGAGTTTCCATTCCATGTCACAACCTGTATGAGTCCCTTGTCTCTATCCTCAATTGTAAAAAGTAACAGCACAATCTCATCCTTTCTCCCATCTCTTAGGCTCTCTCATTTCTCTTAATTCTTAAAGTGAGGTCGTATTGGTAAACAAAAATAAAATTCAGTATTTAAAAAGCTCATCAAAAAATATATTCAATCTCAAAAAGGAGTTTTTGATAAACTTGGTGTAATAAATAATGTGTAATGAAAATTTTAAACGAAGGTTTAGTAATCAAACAACCAATGTTTATAAAATAGAAAGTAATTGAGTAGGAAAAGAAAAGGAGAATGCACATAATACTATCAAATTCTGATGAATAATTTAAAAAATTATAAGAAAGTGAAAATCCTAGTAAAATAAGTAAAGAAAGTGAAGCGTTTAACTAAATATCATATTTTTTTCTTACCAATATTTAGGATCTAAGACAATGTGAAAATATTAATACAAAGTTAAGACATCAATTACTGGGAAGAGGTCCAATTGGATAGTCATATAATTTTTTGTAAAAATAATAAATGAAATATACTACTCCCTCTATCCTAAACTAATAGCTATATTTAGTTTTTCAAAATGGACTAATTTTAGTTCATTTTGGAAAAACCAAATGTAGCTATTAATGTAGGATGGAGGGAGTATAATTTTTCTTAAGGTTGTAAATTGAAATATGTTAGTAGCTAATTAATTACATTAATATTCCAATAAATGTTAGTATTACACCTTTAATACTTTTTCATTTGGCCTTAAACTACATTGAGCCAGCCCGGGAATAGTGTTAACACTCCTCCCTGTAATCTGCAAGTGAATTGATGAGATGATAAGAAAAAAGACACATATATAGTTTTATCTCACAATACAGAAAAATTAGCAAGAACAAAAAAGGCACAACACAGAAAGTGTCTCCAACAAAAAAATTCAATATAGGAGAACTCAGAAGTATAGAAATAAAAAAATAATAACAATCACTAGAGGCTTCAAAACATTAGCTGCTTGTGCACATTTAGAACCTGATTGGAATCTGTATATTAGTGACCTCTTGTTATATTGACCTTATAGATTTTGCAAGTTCTCAAGCATGCCCTACTTTCTGAGACGCCCTTGACTGATGTTTTCCTTGCGAAGAGCGATACGGTCCGTACACATGATTTCAAAGCAAATCGTGAGATGATCAGAAAGTTTGTAAAGGTACCTGGCATGACTGAAAAAGATATGAGCATGAATATATTTTTAAGCAAGTCGAGCAACAAATTACTTTATGCCGAAGCCAGTGAAGACGTTGTGGACTTCTTCTTCAGCTTCCTCACGTTCCCTTTGGGACTCATTCCTAAGCTCTGTAATGGAATTTCTTCTGTTGGATGCCTTGATCACTTATACATTAGTGCCAAAGATTTGACATCTAAAGGTGAAATAAGAACCGAAGAGCACGCAGGTATGCTACTTCGGCCGAAGCTTGCCCCTCATCATAGTTTCCCAAACCAGATACTGAAAATAAAAGAGGCAGCATCAGATTCAATCAGCACAAGTTTGGGATGTACATTTCACGCCAAAAATCCAAAGTGCAATGAGTTCATCACAAAAAAAGGTGGGGGATTCGTCAAAGGACCTGCGACCTTCATGATAACAGACGAGCTGGATGTGAAGGTTGCTTCAGCCATTTCAGGCCTCTCAGTTATCAACAAGTCCAACGTGCTGATCGATGATATTGAAGATAAAATAGTAATTGTGGGAGAAGAGGAGGTAACTTCTCTCTTCTTGCTTCTTCTACTTCAAGTCATGGTTTTATACTTTCATATACATGTCCTAGCATAAGTTTGGGAAGTATTTTTTATGCTCAACAGTGAGCCGAACCTAAGGAACAAATGGGGAACGCCCATTTTTAAGATGGATGGTGTACACGCTAGTACACATTAGTGTAAGTGATACTTACTCTAATATGCACTAGTGTATGCGCTGTCTATCTTGAAAACAGATGCTCATGCATTCCTTACACTCACCTTACTATAGCTAAAGAGCATGAAAAAAACTTCCCATAAGTTGAAAGTGTATATTTGAAAATCAAACATTATTTCCCCATCTCTTAACAGCTAGATATTTTTGTTCTCAGGCCTTGGGATTGCTAAAGGCGTCCCTCATCTCCACATCATCTCTGAGTGTTGTTTTTGGAGACAAAAAAGGTGAGTAAGAATGGCACTTTCAAGAAGTATGCCAACTTAAGATAGTAGTATAGTTCTTGATGGAAGGTCTCCATTATATGTTATCATTGCGAATAATGTATTTCATTGCGCTTGTCTATGGGCTGAATGATGCTCACTTTTACCTTTTTACATGAAAATTGATGACCTATTTCAAGTTTATGTATGTATCAACTTGAAGTGGGTCATTTAAAGTTACCGGCTGGTCAATGTTGATAAATTTACATGTTACAAATTATCTTAGAATTTACAAATCAGCTGGATTTTAGTCAACTTAGGACCAAGAGTCTCTTTTGTTTTTAGAGAGAAGTATAGGTGTATGTTCCCATTTACGATTAGGGCTGGAATCCCTAAATCATTTCTCATTTTCCTGATAAGCACCACCACTCTCTCCACTTTCCCTTCCCCCCTCTTCTTCCATTGTCAATGCTACCAATGAGATCTGCCCCCACAACGCCGTCCACCCCCCTTCCACCTCCTCTTCCATTACTGACATCAGCATACTTGCTTACCTCCACTCTACCATTGGCTTCATCCTACATCCTTTGACCACTTACTCTTATTTTGTTTTTTATGCATGTTCCCTCTCCCTTTTTTTTTATTTGGTGCATGTTTGTAGAGAACCAAATAAATTCAAGGATATGTTCTTTATATTTTTTTAATATTTTAATGCATGTTTGTGATTGAATAATAGGTTAACAATATCTTCACAACATTGAATTGGTTTCAAAATATCATTAAATTGATACAACAATATGAACACATTGTCAAATCAACTTGACAATATGATCATCTGACTAATATCTTCAAATCGATCTTCATAGCGTTATATGCGTGATTAAAACAAACCTCATCTTTTAAGTTGATTGATTTTGTAGGATAAAATGTCTGAGGCCCCTCTTGGAGGTGATGCTTTATTTATGATTTGTTTGGACTTCGATAAAAGCGATAGATATTGATACATCAATTTCATACAATATATATATTGTTAGGACAATACAACAATCTTGTTAAATCCATTTAACAAAAATGTTAAAGAGCCTATTATAGAATATGTGCATATTGTTTAATTGATATGACAATATATTATTAAATTGATCAATAATAAAGGTTGTTTCTACATGGGAGGGTGAAGGTTAGCTCATTCACCAATTGCATGATGGTATGGGAGCATATCCTTGCAGCTCATAGATTGTAGGGCCATGACAAAGAAGTTATCTAAGTGATGGAAAAAATATCAAAACTTAATTTCTTTTGTTGGTGGCACTATAAATCTTCTCTAATAGAGAAATCGTCATATAAATATTAACGAGGTAAGCCTGAAGAGTGGGTATGGTTGGAGAATCAGAATCCCTAAAGAAAATGACGGAGATAGGAGGGTCACTTGTGATCATAGTTGAAGAAGAGAGGGGTGTGAATTACATTTAAGGTTTTTGTAGATAACATGTGTGAAAGTAAGCTTATGGTGGCATCTTGGTCCAAAAGTAGGAGACAAGGTTTTGATGAGATGATTTCAGTGTAGAAATATAATTCTCCTATAATATTAACTTGACTATATGAGTGGCTTTTCACTAAGAAAGTGATATCCACCCAATAAATTGCCCACCAAAATTTCTCATAATTTTTGTTGAATTGAGCAATCACTCGGGCCTTGCATATTTTATTTAATGAAAAAAATGTTGAAAAGAATGTCTTTAGTAGCGCTTGCTAAAGTCACATAAACTATTGCTAAAGGTTTTATTGGCGGTTTATGAGTCGCCATTGTAACATGCCCCATATACAGCTCGATCATGGGCACCAAAAGTGTGTAGGGTTATTACATTCAATTAACATTGTACGCACATGAGAAGAATTAGGGACACTCCCGCACTTACATGGCTGCCCTTCATCTTCTACCGATGGCTTCAATGATGCACCCTCCACAGATGATGGACGCTCATGGCTTAAGTGACTTTAGTGGGGGAGGATTCCAAGCCCCCACCATTTACATTTGTTTAGCTGCAGTTTTTATGGGCTGTCACTAAAATCTGGCCACCCATTTTGTAGATATGACCCTACGCTACACAAAACTATACATCAAGTTTTAATTAAACATAAAATGATGATTTTGATTATATAGATAATGATAGGTCTCGCATGACAATAATAAAGGATCCACTTTTATGTGTTGGTGTAAAGTTTGGGGTAGGAGATGCATTGGTTGTCCTCCCAAGTACTCGGTTGTTCTAACTAGAAAAGTTATTTTATATAATTCTTATCCTTAGAGAGCTAGAAGTCTATGATATAATATTATATTATATCATATCATTTTGTTCTTTATGGCTAAATAACTCACTTGAAGAGTCAATAAAGCATAGGGAATTTTGATCCTTCTGTGTCAAATCATCACATTGCATGGCTTCATACTCATGTATTAGGGTTTACTACCCCTTACTTAATTCGTGCTTAGTCAGCATTTCATGCACATCAAAAACTTCTCAAAAATCATGTGATTACATATAACTGCTATATAGTTTATTATTTGCTATGAATCACAATTGAAATCTAACCCATGAGGCACCATCGGTAACCTCACTAACAGGTCGGCCAGATCACCAATGACTATCAGTAGATCTAGTGATGGATCAAACCCTCACAAATAGTGAGATGTCTAGGTAAATCCACCTCGCCGACAAGTCTGCAAGATCACCGATGTCCATTGTTAGATCCATCGACATGACTTGTTAAACCTTTTTCGGTAGTTGGATGAGTGGTTAAATCCACCTCACCAATAGGTAGGCAAGATCACCTACTGTATAGATGTGTTGGCCTTATTGCGAATGACCAGCGTATATGCATGGTATTGCATGCATATAAGAGTATTGTTTATCCTCTTTCTTTCATTAGTGTAATCATTTATGTGTTGATGACCTTATCGGTGATTGAAAAATTGAGAACAAAAACTCATTTTTCATTCCAAACACTTTTCTTTCAATGAAATCCGATAAAAATCATCTCAAAATAGAATAGTAAGCCATTTGAGACATAACATGAACATTTAAACTACTCATATTGTGAATTCACCATAAAAGTATCTTGAAAACAAGGTATACTTCAAAATAGACAAATTCACGAGTTCATGATCATCGAGAACTTGAAGAAAATTAGAACTTATTTTTTCTTGAAATCAAGTGTAGATTGCAATCCTGACACGAAGTTTCTCTCTTCTCATGCGAGTCTTCCTCTCGAACTCTAGTCTCCCGACATTAGGACTCTTCTTAAACACCCTTCTCTCTCCCAATTTTAGTTTTCACTTTATTTATACCAAAATAACTACTTATAAAATCTCATAATCGCAAAACTACCTCATTTTTTGAGATAACTCATGTATGTAGTTATTATCGGCAAACCATTGATGTGTTGATGTCTGCCAATATAGTAACTCACTGATGTGTTGGTGGTCATGGACAGCCTGTAACACCACGACCCAAAAAATCGACCCGAACTGGGGTTATTCAGAAAATAAAATTGGAATTTATTAAATGAAACAGAAAAAATTAAAACAAGACCAACCAGGAGCAGTAGACTCTATGTGCAAGAGTCAAAACATTTTTCTATGTACTGCGGAATTTTAGCGTTCCATTGTGCATAGCTCAAAACAAACCTAATTTTATAACTAATTTGGATCGGGCCAACGTCGCCTTGTTGTTGGTTGCCTATGTATGTATTGGATAACATTACAATATTATTCCAATACAATTAGATTCAAATGTAGTTCTGCCTAATGTATATTATTTGCATTAAGTATCACAAAATTATATACGTTAAAATATATATATCCTTACATCCAAATAAATCATCCGAAATCAAACAAAAATCTAATAACTCATTAGAGTCGAACGGAAGCCAATAATCACTGAAATCACAACTATCATGGAGGTGAACAAGACACTAGTAGAATCATATGTGCCGCTCTATAGAGGACCAGAATACACAACAAAGCATATTGAATCATATCAAATCCCATAAGATCATATCAGATTTCATCAGACCATACCAATCATATCATATCAGATCACCACAAAGAATTTCAGAGCAGATAAGATCACAACTGAGTATATCAAAACAGATCAAATCGGAACATATCAACATATATTAGAGTATATATATCAGATCATAACAAATTATATATCTTAATTAGCATATTAATAATACTACGTAAGATGTACATGCATGTAAATCATATTAACTTGAAAGGTCAAAAACGCGTACTCCCTTGCAATTCCGGAAGTAGCGACATTGGAAATTGCTCATTTCCTCAGAGTGTCCTATCTTTCATGTTCAGAGATGGTGGGTAGAACCTCCTCTAGCTCTGGAACATCTCTCACATTACGTCTGAAGGCGATGGGCAAATACTCCCCCCAAGACGTTTGTGGCCGAAGGCAACATACATAACCTCCCCTTAACCTAGGGCACTTCACACTTCCCATAGCGGACAAAACCTCCCCTACTCGGAGATACCTTTCTCTCAACACGTTCGTAGATGACGGACAAACTTTCCCCTTACACAAAGACCTTTTTCTCTTTTCATGCATGTAAGTTGTGGATAGAACCTCCCCTTAGACCGGGGGATGTATCACACACTACGTGGTCCTTCTCTGGAGGCATAGCCTCCCCTACTTAGGGACACTTCCTTTGTTGTGGCCCTTCGGTGGAGGATGAAGTCTCCCCTACTCCGGGTCACTTCTCTCTCTTCGGGACTTGAGGGTGATGGGAAGAGACTCCTCTCGCCCAAGGACATTTTTCTCTTATAAGGTCGTCAACTCGAGGAATGGACACTTTATTGCGTAGAACACCCTCGAATTAGCTAAGAACGCCTTTTGAATAACTCGAATCGGACTTAAAATGAGTGAAAAACGAAAAAAAGAAGTTTTTGAATGTTTCTAAATATGAAGAACCAATGTATTTATAGTGAAATGGGATGAATGCACGTTTTATGCGTGTCTAACATGCGTCATATATCATACGCTGATGCACGTTTGATGTGTGTCTGACATGTGTAGCGCATCATATGCTGACGCGCGTCTCACATGTGAGAGTAGTGTCAATCTTCTAACGCTCGCATCATATGTGTGTCAATCTTCTAACCCGTCACCACGTGGCTCGCGTGCTGCCGCTCGGTAACATATTTAATAATTTTTATTCTTTTCTTTATCAAAACTTAAAAACACGATATCTTCCTACCCCACAGTAACAATCACACGTTCTTGGTAGCGATGGACTCATATCAATGTGTTATGACCCGAGATTTTATAAAATATATAAAAGGTTAAAAAGTAAAATTAGAGCTTGCTCGGGTCGAAATATGTAATCGTAACATAACATGATATACTTTATTTCCCAGAAAATATGATGTGTACAAACACATAAGTAAAGATATAAACAAGTCTTCTCGAGCAAAAAAAAATGAAAATATACTTCGAAAACTATTGGTGTAATTGTAGACTCTGTGGTCACCACTTGAAGCTCCCAAAAGTATCTTTATTGCCTTCTTCTACACCCGTCTATTCCTCACCAGGCCCTGCAAGGTCTTAGGGGTGGTGAGTATTTTAAAATACTCAGTAGGAGTACTTATCCTATCAGACATAAATATAACATCTGGCAGTTTATAAATCACATAATCAAGTAACTAGATAATACTTTTCAAAGAAGTAGTAAGGGTGTGCCTCTCACCCAAAAACTTCCTCAGGGCTTCTTCCTACGTATTGAAGATGCTTCTAGGGCTTGTAAGCTCTCATGGCTTACTAGTGTCCCAGACACTTATTATATTATTAAAGAATTTGCTACGGGTACAAAGCAGTAGCCTCTTACTCCTCTACAGATTGTCCGTAAAACACTCTGTGCTTGTAGAAAGAAGAGCCACCCATGCTCATGGGGCGCCGGGATCTAGAAAGAAGAGAGTCTTCCCATAATACTCTCTACCTAGCGCGCGTAGCCTTGATAGTTGCCCTTCGTTAGGGGCGAATTAGGGGTCTTGCCCTTTGTCAAGGGCTCACCAGGCTAATATACGTACCGTGCATCCGATTCTAAACCAGATTGTACTGTGTACTCTCTATTATGGAATTCTATTGATACATCTACCAATCTGAGTTCCAAATTATTAAATCTCTTATATGCCCGACTCAAATGGGAATTTCCTTCTCTTTTTCTTTACTTTAAACAATCTTCCACAAAGATTAATATTTCAAAATCCTAGCCTAGCCTCTACAAGTCATGGTTGTGTTATTGACAATGATTATAAAGGTAGGGTTAGTCGCTCGTTCCAACAAGACAGTTACCCCTTCTCCGTCTCATCTCAGCAACTCGGTGGTCATGATTGTACGTATTTCTAAAATCATTTTGATAGTGCACTAATTCTATAAAATGGTCTTTCAATCTTACTATACTCAAGTGTAATTAAAATAATGGCGAAGCTAGATTTTCTTTATATCACATATAACATAAAACATAATTCATAATTAAATTCAAGAAATAAACACTTGATAAAACAAGTATATGAGGCAATCTCAAAATATACACAGAAATTAACTAGAATTATCTATATTAACTTTCAAAGACAACCAATGTAAGTATCCGTGTCTTAAAAGAGGATAAGAGCCCCTACCTTGATTTCTGTGCAAAAAAATAAACAATACTCTAGACTACCCAAAATTAAATGTTAAATTTCTGAGCTGTAGAGATCTCAAAATAGAAAAATAACTCCCCCACGATGTTCATCATGCTCGATTTAGGTAGAAACGCCTCTTAAATAACTTAAATTGGACTTGAAACGAGGAAGATATGAATAAAAGAAGTTTAGAATGAATTGAAAGAGGAAAACCGACTATTGCAGGACTGACACACCATCACACGTCAGACATGCATATGACGCGTGTCAGTTTTTTGACGCTTTTATTAAAAATGTTTATTTTTTATTTTGAAAATAAAAAAAATTATATCTTTTTATCCCGTATTCAAAATTATGCGTTCTTAGTACCAATGGACTCATATCAACGAGCCCTTCGAAACTAGACGCCACATGGGTAGCTTAATCTGTACTTTTAATGTGGGTCCCGCCCATAAAACACATTTCTTGAGACCATAATTTTTTATCCCAATCTCCATTTTGTGTGTTTTTGAGTTCGTTACGATCGTTTCACTGAGCTCTATTCAATACACCTAACTTTTACTATATAAAAAATTATTTAAAAACTTACGGATGTTACAATGAGTCCTTCAAAATAGACCCCACATAGGTAGGTTATTTCGTACTTTTATATGTAGGTCATGCCCATATGGCATGCTTCTCGAAGCCGTAACTTTTAATCCTGACCTCTGTTTCGCATGTTCCTCGGTTCGTTATGCTCGTTATTTTGAGCTATACTTATATAATTAACTCATTTTCTTATTAATTCGGTGATTTCACAAATAAATGGTGATTCTTATGGTTTTAATCAAAATCAACTTTACAATTATTGGTTTTAAGTTATTTTGGGTCAAATCTGAATTTTTGAGATTTTTTTGATTTTTTACTAAATTTCCAAAAATTAGGGTTTGGCGGGACCCCCCGTGGGCTCCACTGTCGAAATTTAGATTTTTAGACCAAATTAACCCAGACATCAATACAAGATTTTATAAAAAAATTCATAATTTTCTCAGGTTTAATTAGTCTCAAATAGTCAAAATACCAATTTTTAGCTCATTTTTCTATTCATACCCCACTAATTATCTATGTACACCCTAAACCCAACTATAAATAGAAAGACCTGAGCCATTTTTATTTTGGGAATAGGCTGGGAGAGGGAGGTTAGGCCTAATTCCCCAATTAGGCCTAGATTAGAAGGAGTTTAAGGTATGTTTCTTTTAATTAAGCCTAAACCCTAGATTTTCTCCTAATCCTTTCTAAATCCATCATTTCCCTTTTGTTTTGATTCGTTTTCAAACATCTAAACCACTGATTTGCATCTTTACTTCAAACCCTACATCTAAAAATTCATTTTTTATGCCTAACAAACCCTAGATCTAAGTTTTTCATTAAGGTTTTCTATGTTAAATCGATTTTAATGGAGTTTAATTTAAACTCTATGTCTTTGAAAGGTTTTCAAGAAGGGTGACCGTCAAATCCAAGCCTAATTAAGGGATAAGGTAATGGACCTTCGAAATTCCAGTCTTCCTATGGTAAAAATCTTGATTTTGTGGTTTATTTGGAGTAGATTTAATTGATTTAGTACTTTAATGGCAAGATTAGTAAATGATAATCTTGTATCCTGATTTCTTAGGGTTTTATCTTTTTATGATGTAGATTAGCTTTCTGGAAGGTATGGTGGAATTTTAACGGCATTTGGGTTGTTAGATGGAGGTTTTAAGATTTATCAATGGAGTTTCGGGTTGAAAATTTGAAATGAAGAAGAAGGTGATTCTGCTTTGTTGGTGTTCCTGGGTGTTCGAACGGCAACACTATAATTTCAACATTTTCCCATTTAGCCGATCGAACGGCCCTCCTAGGCGTTCGAACGACTACACAACAGATTGTAATATTCCTTGTATGATGTTTATTTCGATGTTTCTACTATGATATATCATTTTTATATGCATGTGGAGTATTTTGAGCCAAGGTAAGCTACTGGAAGGGCATACCATTAATGTTTAGAAGTTATGGTATATACTTAGAGTTATGTGAAATGGCTTGTAGTTGGATATCATTGTTGGAATTGCTATCTTGAAGTTATGAGTGGTTGGTTCTCTATGGTTAATCATAATTTCAGTAGAGCTACAACATACTAAAGGACGGATATGTCACGATAGGATGTGATTAAAAGATGTGTGAATGTTAGTGTTATGTCTTGACTCAAGTGTGAAGTGAATGATCTTATATATGTTTAGCTTGTGGTTAGGCTTTGACTTGAGTTATGATTTTAATAGTTATTCTCCTATGATTTCCGCTGAAATTCATGATTAGATGTTAATGCACATGTGTAGTGTGATGATGAGTTAATTACAAGCATGTTGATATACATTGAGGGAACTGCTTCTATTATGTACGCACACACACATGGGGGGTTTAATGATGATGATGAGGCTTGATATTATGATCATGAATGATGCATGAGGGGCTAATGAGAGCACTTATCATGAATTAGGATTCATGTATGCCTTGCCCACGTAGGTACCATGTTGCATGCATCATGAAAATGGATTTCCAATTCAGGCTTTAATGAGATTAATCAAATTTGATCGATTTGATGCAATGTGGTGAAATTACGTGCCGGATTAATTGGTCGTGGCTTAATCGAAACTTAATTAGTCCGAAAGGACATATTTTGATTTGAGTTTCTGTATGGAACATGTGCACTCCCTGGGTTGAGTCTAGTTAAATAGAATTATGTGGGGATGAGTTATGTAAGGACTCTCATCCCTAAACCAGTTTTTGTTTTCTTTAATTGTCGGTTATCGTGAGGTTAACGCGTTTTCTGATTTATTCAGTGGTTTCAAAGATAAATGGTATTTATGATGGTTTTAATCAAAATCAACTTTAAGATTAGTGGTTTTAAGTGATTTTCAATCAAATGTAAATTTTTGGATTTTTCTGAAATTTTACTATTTTTCTAAAAATTAGGGTTTTGGCGGGACCCCTATGGGCCCCACCGTCGAAATTTTGGTTTTTATGTCAAATGGACCCAGACATCAACTTAAGGTTATACAAAAATTTTCAAAATTTTCTTAGACTTAATTAGTGCTCAAATTTGTAAAATACCCATTTTTAGCCTACTTTTTCTATTTATACCCCATAACTTACCCATATACACCCCAAAGCCTACTACAAAAGGCCAAACCTGAGCCATTCCCATTTTGGGAATAGGCTGAGGAGGAGAGGTCAGGCCTAATCTCCAATTAGGCCCGGATTAGAAGGTGTTCAAGGTAAGCCTATTCTAATTAAACACTAAATCCTAGCTTTCTTCTTAATCTCTTCTAAATCTACCATTTCCCCTTTGTTTCAATTCATTTTTAAACACCAAAACTACTAATTTGTATTTTTACTACAAACCCTAGCTCTCAAAATCCGATTTTTATGCTCAACAAGCCCTAGATCTAAGTTTTTAATTAGGGTTTTCTTTGTTAAATCGGTTTTAATGGAGTTTAATTCAAACTCTATGTCTTTGTAATGTTTTCAAGAAGGGTGACCATCAAATCCAAATCTAATCAAGGGATAAGGTAATGGACTTTCAAAATTTCAGTCTTTCTATGATAAAACTCTTGATTTTGTGGTTTATTTTGAATGGAGTTACTTGATTTAGTGTGCTAATGGTATGATTAGAAAAGGGTAATCTTTAATCCCGATTTCATAGGGTTTTATCTTGTTATGATGTGGATTAGCATTTTGGAAGTCATGGTGGACTTTTAATGGTATTTAGGTTGTTAGATGATGATTTGAAGTGTTATCAATGGAGTTTCGGTTTGAAATTGCGAAAGGAAGAAGATGGTCGTTTCTGCCTTGTTGGCGTTCGAACGGCCCCTCTCGGCGTTTGAACGGCAACACTGGCGGATCGACAAATTTCTAGTTCCGCCGATCGAACGGCCTTCTGGGCGTTCAAACGGCCAAACTTTGAAAACTTCCTGTTTAGACGATCGAACAGCCTCCTGGGCATTCAAACGGCTACACAGGACAATGTTGTTCAATTTGTATGATGTTTATTTCGGTGATTCCACTTTAACGTGCCAATTTCATATGAATGTGGAGTGTTTTAAGCTATATTATGCTACTGGAAAGGCATGCTATTGAGGTCATGAAGTTGGGATATATGATTAGAGATTTGTGAAATGGCTTATGGTTTGTGGCATGATGTTGGAATTGTCATCTTGAAATTATGAATGGTTGATTCCCTATGGTTAAGCATATTTTCATTAGGACTATAACCTATTAATGGACTGATTTGTCATGATAGATGTGGCTAGTTGATGTGTGGATGTTGGTGAATGTCATGGCTTAAGGATGAAATGAATGATCTTATATGTATTTAGTCATTGTGGTTGAGTTTTGATTTGAGTTATGATTTCAATGATTCTTCTTCTATGATTTTCACTAGAATTCATGATTAGATGTTAATTCACATGTGTAGTGTGGTAGTGAGTTAATTTCAAGCATGTTGAAATGCATTGAGTAAAGTACTTCTACTAGGTACACACACATGTGGAATTTAAATTATGATGTTGAAGCTTGATATTATGATTATGAATGATGTATTAGGGGCTGATGAGAGCATTTATCATGGATTAAGATTCATGTATGCCTTGCCCACGTATGTACCATGTTGCATGCATCATGAAAATGGATTTCCAATTGAGGCTTTATCGAGGTTAATCAAATTTGACCGATTGGATGTAATGTGGGAAATTGTGTGCCGGATTGATCGGTCGTGGATTAATTGAAACTTGATTGGTCCGAAAGGACATGTTTTGATTTAAGTTCCTGTGTGGAACAAGTGCACTCCCTAGGTTGAGTCTAGAGAAATGGAATTATGTGGAGACGAGTTGTGTACTTGTCTTGCGGACGTGAGATTGTTATTATGAGTGTCATCTGGACCTTAAGAATCCAGTGTGGTATGATGTGTGCACCCGCTACCACGTGTTCTAGGGTTCCCTGTGTGAGAATTTGGGCTCTCCCCTCCACAGGAGATGTCCCTGGGTGAACACCCCTGCTCTAGATTCTCTGTATGAGAATGGGACCTCCTTGGCCAGGATTGTCCAGGGTGAGCAGTTTTTTTAGGGATTGACAACCCCGAACTTTCTTTAAATTCTTGTGTAGAATTTTGGACCATGACACGCCTTCGTGGCCTTGTTTGTGTTCCCGTCTGTGTGACACTAAATGGTGATTACTACTTGATGGAGGTTGATATGATGTGATGCACGATGGAATATGTATGTTAGAGATACATTCATGCAGGTTGTTATGATGTGATGCATGATGGAATATGTATGTTAGAGATACATTCATGCAGGTTGTTATGATGTGATACATAATGGAATATGAATGTTAGAGATACATTCATGCAGGTTGTTATGATGTGATGCATGAGGGAATATGTATGTTAGAGATACATTAATGCAGGTTATTATGATGTGATGCATGATGGAATATGTATGTTAGAGATACATGCATGCAGGTTGTTACAATGTGATGCACGATGGTATATGTATGTTAGAGATACACTCATGCAGGTTGTTATGATGTGAATGACACCATGTAGATCATACACTATGATGCAGGTTTAGGTGATGTGTATGTGTGATCAGAAAATAATGCACCTTGTCAATCTTAGATCTGAATGAGTTTATTGTTATGCTATCGTATTTTTGATGATGATAGTTATACTAAAAATCATTGCTGAGTTTGTTAAACTCACCCCTCACCCCTCTTTCTTGTGTTTTTGCTTTGGGGCTACGTGGTGCGACACGCAGACAGACAGGATCTCCTCTTTGAGGAAAGGTCGGAGATGACTTGGATGTGATCGTGGAGATCTTTGTGTGACTTATTTTCCTTGGTTTTATGCTTTATGTTTAGAACCTTTGTGTAGGGTTCTCTGATGGATTATGTCACATTTTACAGTTGTGTTGCTTAAGACTTATTTTGAGCCAGTGTGGGCTATAGGTGACTAAGCATGTGGGTTTGAGATTAGTTGTTTACTTTGTGTTAAGCAACTCTTTTTCTATTCTTCTTATTTACTCTTGCTCAAAGGAATGTGCGTACTCCATATTTCTGTTAAGTCGCCCGTGGTTAGGGTTAAGTCTTCCGCTAAATCATTTCTCAATTTCCCTTTGTCACCCTCGTGCGCTTGACCAGCCCTTGGACCTGGTTCGGCTCGGGTCGGGCATCGCCGGGGCGTGACAAGTTATGTACTTGTCTTGCGAATTGAGATTATTATGATTGTCTTCTGGACCCTGAGAATCCAGTGTGGTATGCTTTGTGCACCGGCTACCATGTGTTCTAGGGTTTCCTGTGTGGAAACTCGGGTTCTTCCCCATCGTAGGAGATGTCCCTAGGCGAACACCCCTGCTCTAGATTCTCTGTGTGAGAATGGGACATCCTTGGCCAGGATCGTCCAGGACGAGCAGCTTTAGGGGCCGACAACCCCGATCTTCTTATATTCTTGTGTAGAATTTGGACCATGACACGCCTTCATGGCCTTGTCTGTGTTCCCATCTGTGTGACACTAATTGTGCTTACTCCTTGATGGAGGCATTCTTTATATGATGATTGATGCATGATCTGGAATGTATGTTAGAGGTACATCTCATGCAGGTTTATATAATGTTGATGCATGATCTGAAATGTATGTTAGAGATACATCTCATGCAGGTTTATATGATGTTGAATTGCACTATGCGATTTAGACACTATGATGCAGGTTTTAGTGATGTGTATGTATGAACAAAAATTGATACATCTTGTCAAATATTGATCTGAATTGTTATATTACTATACCATCGTGTTTCTAATGATTATAGTCATATCAAAAACCATTGCTGAGTTTGTTAAACTCACCCCTCTTTCTTGTGCTTTTGCTTTGGGGCTGCGTGGCATGACATGCAGATAGACAAGATCCTCTCTATGAGGAAAAGTCGGAGATGACTTGGATGTAGACGTGGAGACCTCTTATGTGGCTTGTTTCCTTGTTTATGCTATTATGTTAGAACCTTTGTGTGTGGTTCTCATTTTGGATTATGCAACATTATACTTTTGGATTAATGTAGTATGTGGGTTTGAGATTTCAGTTTATCTTAGAGTTAAAGTAACTCCTTTAAATTCTACTTATTTACTCTTGCTCAAAGTGGTACATTTACTCCCTAAAGTTTTAGATCGCCCATGCTTAGGGCATAAGTATTCCGCTAAATCACTTTTTTTCTTCAATCTCCTCGTCGCCCCCGTGCGCTTAACCGGCCCCTGGACCGGGTTCGGCTTGGGTCAGGTAGTGCCAAGGTGTGACAGGGTAGGTCCTTGCGGCTCATAATTTGTAGGGCCACGACAAAGAAGTTGTTTGAGTGATGGAAAAATATCAAAACTTATTTTCTTCTGTTAGTGGCATTATAAATCTTATAGAATAGAGAAATTGTCAAAGAAATAAGGGGTTTTAAACGCTAACTACAAAAAAAATATTAATCTATCATTAACTCTAAAATTTGTATTTAGGCAAAAATGTCCCCAGCTGCCCTCTTCCTCAACCCCAAGATCGTGCCCAAACTAGAAGCCCCCAATGAGCTCCCCCTTCTTTTGGAGGCACCCAATATAATATCAGCCTACACTTTTCAGCCATGGCCTAAGGAGCCACTTCTCCATTGTGGGCTATGACCCGAATGATGTCAGGTCGCTCATAGTGTCGTGGCCTCTAGTCCAATTAGCAAGAGCAGCTGCTCCATCTTGGGCTACAACCCGAATGATGTTGGGTATTTCTGGTAGGTCGACGAGTTGTTCGAGCTATTAATGGAGGCACAAAAAGGTGTATCGACACGAGGGGGAGAAGGAGGTCAGGTTTTGGAACTTCATGAGGAACCTGGAGTATGTGGTGGAGAGGAATGCCGAGCGGCGCTATGGGTTGTTGGACTACATGGTGGGGCTGAATAAGTTCGCCAACGTGAACAACGAGGAACTCAAGTAGGCTTACTCAACCAAGATCAAGAAGCCATCAAGAAAGAAGACAATATATATTTACTCACTTTGTTATATACAAAGAGTGTTTTACTCTCTTTGTTATATACAAAGTATAAGATCTCTAATTTTAACTTGGTTTAATTTCCTTTTAATTATGTAATTTGTATAGTTTTGCTTATTAGCCAGTTTATTTGATTTTGGGGTTATGGGTTAGTAATTATGGCTTTAATAAGGTTTAATTTCATTTTTATAAGTATGTGTCAAGCTTGATTTATCCAATTTTTATGGATTTTATGGGATTTTATCATAATTTTTCCTTAATTAAGGGTGTGGGCCCCACGTCCATGTTGGACAACGTGCGACCCACTTGACCTTCTAAACTTCTATTATTTTATTTTAGTGGGTTTTGGAATGATTAAATTAATTTTTGGACTAAAAATAACTGAAATTAGCCACTTAGTGCATTTTAAACCTATTTTACAACCCAACAATTTGTAAACTGAGTCCAAAACCCGTACTATAAAGAAAACCCTAGCCATTTGCCCAAATGGGGAAGGGTTGTGCTAGGAAAAAAGAGGTGTTCTACCCCAATTTTCCAAAGAAGAAAAACGAATTAAGGTATGTTTTCTTGCCCTAATTACCCATAATATCTCGATTTTGGTATTAATCCTTTTTATCTTTATTTCCCTCAATTTGATTATTGATTTCTTCTATTGAAATCTTATTTTTAATTTTGATTTAAAACCCTAAACGGGTGATTTTCTTTTTAAACCACATGTTATTATAGATCTATCTATTTTCAAGTTGATTTGAGTCTATTAGTTAATTTTAATTAAATTTTAACAAAAAATCTAATTTTTGGGTAGAATTTCTTAATGATTGAAGTTTTTTCGTAGATCCGAAGGCTTTATAGAGGTAAAAGATTTTTCCTTGTGTGGTTTTATCAATTGGAATGCATGATTGTGGATGTATGTGTGCTATTGCTTCATTTTGAGCTTTAATGGTGATTTATTAAAAATATATTATTTATTGCTATTTCTTGTGGTTAAGCATTAAAATGATTAGATCTATCATGTTCTAGATTTATATTTTGATTATATGATGTTTTGTCATAATTTTTTATTTTATTTTAAATTTTTGAGTGTTTTCGGTTTGAATTTGAGAAGGTTGAAGATAAATCAGGAAAAAGGAAAAAAATAAAATGTTGAAGGATTTGAACGGGCCAACAGGGCATTCGAGCGATAGCCATTCGAACAACCTATCTAGCCGATGGAACGACCAAGCATTCGAATGGCCCAACAGAGCGTTCAAATGGCCAAATGATAGATTTTGACATTTTGCCTATCTTTTTGTATTTTTGGCAATTTCTTCTTATTTTCTCATAAATCTAATTATTTATGATTATAATGACTTGTGATTACCTATAATGCTACTATGGTTGCATGAGAACCATCTTTGAATTATAATTTAGCACGTGGACTTTAAAAGTATTTCACAAACTTTTTAGACCTTTAGAAAAACCTACTCATCATAGTAGACACCAATTTTTTCAAGAAATAAATATTAACAAGATATGCCGGAAGAAGGGTATAGCCGAAGAATTGGAATGCCCAAATAAAATTAGAGAGAGAGAGAAAGGTCGCATGTGATCATAGTTGAAGAAGAGAGTGAGGGTGAATTACACTTAAGGGTTTTTTAGATAATATGTAAAAAAGGCTTAGGGTGGTGTATTAGTCCAAAAGCAGGTGACTAAGTTTTGAGGAGACGATTTTGGTATAGAAATATAATTCTCTTATAATATTAACTTGACTATATGAGTCCCTTTGCATTAAAATAGTGATACACACTTGCTGAAATTGTCCAACAAAATTTTTCATGATTGTGGTTGGATTGAATAGTCACTCTAGCCTTATATTCCCTTTATCCTTGTTCTCTCTTCTCTCCTCTCCTCTCTCTCTATGCACTCTCTCTCTTCTCTTTCTCTCTCTCCCTTCTCTATCTCATCTCCACTCTCTCTCTCTTCACTATCTTTTTTCTTTCTCTCTCTCTCCACTCTCTCCTCTTTCTCTCTCTATTCACTCTCTCAAAGAGGAGAGATAAAGAGGAGAGAGTGAAAAGAGAGAGAAAGAGAAGAGAGAGTGAATAGAGAGAGGAGAGAAGAGAGAGCGAAGAGAGAGAGAGTGAATAGTGAGAGAAAGAGGAGAGAAGAGAGAGAGTTAAAGAGGAGAGGAGAGAGAGAGTGAAAGAGGAGAGGAGAGAGAGAGAGGAGAGAGAGTAAAGAGAGAGAGAGAGGAGAGAGGAGGGAGAGAGAAGAGAGAGGAAATAGGAGAGTGAGAGAAGAGAGAGAAAGAGGAGAGAAGAGAGAGTGAAAGAGGAGAGGAGAGAGAGAGGAGAGAAGAGGGAGAGAGAAGAGAGAGGAAATAGGAGAGTGAGAGAAGAGAGAGAAAGAGGAGAGAAGAGAGAGAGTGAAAGAGGAGAGGAGAGAGAGAGGAGAGAGGAGGGAGAGTGAAAGAGGAGAGGAGAGAGAGAGGAGAGAGGAGGGAGAGAGAAGAGAGAGGAAAGAGGAGAGAGAGAGAAGAGAGAGAAAGAGGAGAGAAGAGAGAGAGTGAAGAGAAAGAGAAAAGAGAAGGAGAAAGAATGAGGAGAGAGAGTGGAGAGATAGTGTGTGTGTATAGAGAGAGAGTGAAGAGAGAGAAAAAAGAGGAGAGATAGAGTAAATAGAAGTTGTATTAATTTCGGACGAAATCAGTACAACAATATTGATTTCGTCATTTCAGTACACAATATTAATTTTATCATTCTAAATCAGTACACAATATTAATTTCATCATTTAATACATAATTTTAAAGGATAAAATTATAAAATAAACTTTTAAAAAAGTCACATAGGTACTAATTACTTAAAAAATATTTCCTTAAGTGATCCAAATTAGTAAATAAAATTTTTTAAATAAATTTTTCTTTTATCTAACTAAAAGAATAATGATAATACGTCAAAATCCTCCTTATCGTTATCAACGTCAAACAAAAAATTTCACACGTCAAAAGTGTAACTAAAACTGTATTTCATCGTTGTCGACAATTTATTGACGTAGATATTGATAAAATAAAGTTTGGAGGTGTGAAACTTCATAATACTCTTTGCAAAATTATAGACCTAAGTTTTAATCGAACGTAAAATGGTGATTTTGTTCGGACAGAAAATGATTGCTACTCTCAGCGTTATTAAGCAACACCTTACACGTGCAACTAATAGAACGTGTTACGGCGCGGTCCTGGAAAAGAGTGAATCAGCTGACGAAGGCAACAGCGACAAACATGTGCCCGTTTCGCGTGGCCCCGCATACCCGAAACGTTATTTACCAGCGACTTGATTTACTGGAACGTTAGGCTCGCGCGCGCGTTTAAGTGGAGGAAATCTCGCCCGGAAGCGGCAGCTGGTTGGGGAAGCCAGCCTGCGCCGGGCGGAGGAGGGAAGCCAAGCAGCCACCGGCGATGGCGTCACTGCTCCTCTCCGCTGCTTCCTACCCGCCGTTCCCCGTCGTAACCAAATGCCGGAGCCAGGGGGGTGAGTTTCCAGGCTTTCTGCCCAAGGAGCTCCTTCAAATCAAAGACCCGTTTTTCCAGAAGTTGGCCAAAAGAATCGAAAGGTTTCCTGTTAAAGTGAGTATCTTTTTAGAAGGACGGCGGGGGAAATCAAAATTTTTCCCATTTTTTTCGTTGTTTCCAGTTGAAACTGCTGTCGGTGAGCAGCATCAAGGCTCAGAGTATTTAACTCTGTCAAATTAGATTTCATTTAAAAAACGCTATTTTGCATAGAAGACATTTGAGAAAATGGAAATGGTTTCGAATGTGTTTAGGCTAAATTTATGTATCAGGTACTTAATCGGGCTTCATAACCTGTAATACCATGGCAGATTAAATCTTCAGAGATTTCCATTATGAGCAGTTTTGTGAGGCCATTGGTGCAGGGTGACACCAACCCCATTGTGCTCCTTCACGGATTTGATAGGTCAATATTTTTTTTCATCTATTTACCATTAGCTTGTTTATTTGTGTTAATCCGGAATTTGGGTATCTTGTCCTGTAAAGAAGTAAATTGACTACGAGTGTTAATAAATTGAGCCTACACGTTGGAAACATACTGAAGTTCTGGCGCTTGTCAGTTGAATATTCATTCTTATGCATGTCATGGCACACAGTTCTTGCTTGGAGTGGAGATACACATATCCACTGCTTGAGGAGGCGCGACTGGAAACTTGGGCTTTGGATATTCTCGGATGGGGCTTCTGCGATTTAGGTCAGTTCTGTGTAGGGATGCTACTCAGGTAGGTCATACCATATAACTGACCTGACCCTAATGGGTTAGGTTTGGGTTTCCAAATTAACCCGAGTAGTAATTTGGGTCGGGTTTAGGTTTCAATTGATTCGACCCGACCCTAGTAGAGTTATAAATATAATTTTTTTATAATTTTATTTAAATCTTGATATATTTCTTAATATTTTTTTATAGATAAGAGATAAAACTGAATAATTATTTTAAATCTTGTTTTTTGTATTTATAATCAAGTGATTTTTGTAAAAAAAATTAAATAATACTTTTTTTAAACTGGTCATTTGGGTTGGGTTCAGGGTTTGATACAATCTGGTCGGGTCGGGTTTGGGTTACCATTTAAGAAATGGTATAGAGTTCGGGTTTGGCAAAACCTGACCCAGTGGCATCTCTAGTTCTGTGTGCCTGCTAAATGGAGCAATATCCAGCTCTTCAACACCCAAGTGCTATATTGCATTTTAGGAGCCTCTTCCAATATTTTAGGATAATATTCAAATTCTGAAACATATTATACTCTCGCCATTGTGTGCAATCATGCAATGAACCTTCATAAAGTGACGGTAACAATGAAATGTGTCTTGTTGTTTTGTTTGTTTACATATATCTAGAAAAATAATAGGTAAAACTAAAGACAAGAATTTTATATTTATTTTTAAAATTTTGTCGTGATAGCTAATTGTGGTTTATTTGTCCAAAGAGAAGCGTCCACCCTGTGATGTGGCTGCCAAGCGGGAACATCTCTATGAGGTATTCGTATGTTTGCTTCTCCAAAATGCTGAAAGCTCAAATGTATTTACTTGCTTGATTAATACTAATTTGCCAGCTTCACTGAAACTGCTAATAGCATAACTTAAATCATATAAGCCTTTGTTGTCTTTGACAATTTTCCAGTGTTAAGAATTGAGCATAGGTTAGATAAAACTCTATTCATTTGGCCACAACAAGATGCTGAAATTTTCTTCTCTCGTTCTTTCACATAGCTCTGGAGATCATATATAAGCCGGCCTATGGTTTTAGTTGGGCCAAGCCTTGGTGCCGCCGTAGCAATTGACTTTGCCTATAATCACCCTGAAGCAGTGAGTAATCTTCTTTGTATGTATTTAAAGCATCAAAAGCAATAAAGTCATTTATTTTCTGTAATTTTGACACAAATTAAAGTAGAGATTTTGGTTATGTGTAGGTTAAAAAGTTGGTTCTCCTTGATGCCAGCGTGTATGCAGAAGGCACTGGCAACATGACGAAATTACCTAAATTAGTTGCCTATGCTGGGGTAACTTTATTTACTGTATACTGATAATTCATGAATTTCTCTTCTAATTGAAGCTGATTAACAGAAATATGGTGGTCGAGTGTTGTAAGTAATCATTGCATATATATATATTTCCACCTGATCTGGATAGAGGGCTTTCCCTTCACTGGAAAAAGGAAACATAAGTAGAAAACTTGAAAGACAATGGTGCTCATATCTTGTGTCAGGTCTCTTTACTGAAGAGTATTCCACTGCGCCTATATGCAAACTATTTGGCCTTCAATAAAATACCAATTCTTTCAAGCTTTGACTATATGAAGGTAAATATCATATAAATTGGTGCTTTTTTTTATGACACAAAGCAGCTTTTTCAAAAATTTAATTAGGCTAGATCTATTAATTCATCATACCTTGATCTAAAAAAAACATTTACTGTTAAGTATCTTCTTCTTCTGTTTAGATGGGCCGTTTACATTGTCTGCTACCCTGGTGGGAGGATGCAACCGTTGATTTTATGGTTAGTGGTGGCTACAAGGTCACCTCACAAATAAAGGAGGTAAAAGTTGTAATAGCATTTACGTGCAATTGTGTTGAATTAGTAAAATAAGTGATGGTTGACATGCTCTGGACAGCTAGTACGTTGGCCAGTTGTCCCACTGTCTGGATGACCATAGAAAGCCTCTTTAAGTCAGTTAAATCAACCATAATCCTCTTCTCTGAATATGCCATCATGAGATCTTTTACAATAATATGGTCTTTTAGGCCATTAACTGATGATAATGCCCAAATTGACTTTGAATAGGAAAACACATAGAGTTGGTGATCCTTCTAAATTGGCCCCCTTTTACAATGTATCATGTTGCTCAACTGAGTTATTTTTCCAGCTCACCCTGCTGATTATTGATTCATCTGATTAAAATTGGAACCTTACAACTCAGCAGCTTGCCCTTTGAAGCATCATCACTTGAAACTCTGAAAATGCTCAATAATTTCTTAGCGCTCGTGATTCATGATGAGCGATGCTATTAGGCAAATTATTTTTTCTCTTGCTAAACAACATTTTACAAATTTGTCACAACAAAAGGTGTAATGGATCATGTATCGATGGGGCATTCATCCAAGTGCAACTTAACCACATTGATATTTTGACACTCAGCCCTGATATGGGAAAAAGGTAATTCTATCAAATGCTAATTAGTCTCTACGCTCAAGCACAAGTTAGATCTGATAAATTGTCAATCCATTCTATCATTTTCACCTTTTACATCAAAATTTTCCCAGCAATTGGCATTTATGACAGATTTTTAAATTTCATTAAAAGTGCTTTCTGAGCTGGGACGGCAATGTGTTTGCTTATGAATTTACCCACCAAGTCAATGACCGTTTCTAGGACATTACCTATTAAATCTAGAAGTTAATAAGTTTGTGTTCTCATATTTACAACTAAACCATGAAAACTTTATGGATCTATATTACATGTCCAAAATTTCTTATTCATCTTTGTGCTGCTAATCTTCTACTTATCATTGCATTGTACAGATAAAACAAGAAACACTTATTATTTGGGGTGAGAATGACAGGATCATTGACAGCAAGTTTGCACAAGTAAGCCCTGGTATCTAGCACTATCATTTAACTTCTACCATATAACAAATACTAGGCTAACTAGGAACATGAACAGCATACCAATTAAGAAGGCGTTTTCTCTGTCGCTTACACTTCTGTTTGTAATTTTTCACTTGCCTGGCAGCCACTTCTAATGGAATTTACATGGACTTCAACTAATACGCATACAGCATTCTTTTTTCCATATTATTAGAGGTTTTCTGTAATTGCATAACATAATTTTGTGTAGAAATTGCATGAGGATCTGCCAAGCTCAACTCTATACCAAATACCCAAATGTGGCCACCTTCCTCATGTGGAAAAGCCAGCCTCTGTAGCCAAGTTGATTGTTGAATTTGTTCAAAAAGATTATAGTCAGAAAAGAAACGAGGTGAGCTATTCATGTTACTGAACAGAAGGCTATTCAATGTTCTTAAGCACTATGGATCACATTGTAAAAGCTTCAGCCTTTTTGAAGTCTATCTCAAAGACTGGCATAGTCATGCATGCTCTTGATTAGGAATGTTAAACGAGCCAACCCAGCTCGACTCAGCTTAAGGCGAGGCTGGACTAGTCTGAACTTGCAGCTCGAACCTGGGCTTGATGAGTTGATCTCAAGCTCAGCCCACGCCAGCTTGAACTGGTTGGCTCAATATATACGAAGGCTCGATTTTGACTCACTTTGTACTCCCTCTTTCCCATGGTTTTTTAAAATGAACTAATTTCATTTTGAAAAACCAAATGTTGCTATTTATTTAGGACAGAGGGAGCATCATATAAATATGTAATCATGTTAATATTTGTAGTTAACTTATTTAATTTCAAAATAAAGATAATGATAATAAATAGGAAACAAGCTGGGCCCACGCAATGAGTTTAAGCGAAACTCAACTTGGGTCAGCTTCTTATGCCCCCCCTACTCAACATTCTTAAGCCGACGTTGATAAGATTTTTTTATACCACAACTGTTGCCAATACAAACCTATGGTAGGCTGGTGGGATCTCCCCCGGTTGTGGGTGTGGTCCCAGGGTTGAATCCCATCGGCACATGAAGTGTGGGTGCATGTGTCTTACCTATCCAGAAAAAGAAGGAACCCCTCTCTTCTAACAAGAGAACAACCCCATGAAATTGAAATTTTCATACCCAGTTATAGATCGTTGTCCCAGTCTTGTGCATGGGATGACGCAGCCAATAAACATGCTTATCCATTTAATTATTTTCGTATCTTGAAAATGGAAGAGAGATTTAAAAACTGCCTGAAGAGAAGACATGCTCTCAATTTTTTTACAAAAACTGTTTACTACTGCAGGAAGCGAACCACAGATCGAGGATCAAGCCAGAGCCTGGTCAACTGGTAGCAGGTGCACTATCAAATATCAAAGAGTGACTGAAGTACAGATGTTTTAGTATTTGTGTTCAGTAGATCTTTTACACTATCAAATATTAGAGTGACTGAAGTACAGATATTTTTTTTAGTATTTGTGTTCAGTAGATCTTTTGCTTGTTATAGGAGAACCGTTGCATATGTACCGACAGTCTAGGTACTACAATGATCAACCATATATTACTCTTACACATCATTTTTAACACATCAAGATTTGACTAGTTTTTCGTTTGGTGAACGTGTTGCATATGTACTGACAGTCTAGGTATTACAATGATCAACCATATATTACTCTTACACATCATTTTTAACACATCAAGATTTGACTAGTTTTTCGTTTGGTGAACGTGTGTAGAGTCAAAGCAAGCCGACAATGTGTGTTAGATTAAGTTAATCCGGCAAGACCTACCTGCTACTCTATTTATGTTGTTTTACTCCCTGCAGATAGACTGATTAGATAGTAACGAGGACGCATGTGCTCTGCCACATATTCTTTTTGACGTTTCGAATGAATGTGAATGCTTTGTACAAAAACAATTCTGAAAAAAAAATTGTTTTTTACTTTATGCGGAGAAGAAATTTACCTCATAAATTTCCTCAGAGGCTCTCATTTATCTTTCCTTCCCATGCAAGAATAATTTCTAAGGCATTTCTAACAAGCAGCGGTTCACAAAAAGAGAACATCTTACGTAAGAGTTGCGTAGACAAGGAACTCTCTGGATAGAAAGATGCGGCAATAAAGAAGGCTCAGATTTTTCAACAAAGCATAAAGTTGCGAGGTGGGGTGGGGACATTTTCTCCAATGCGCTCAAAAGAGCCATAAAGAAAGCCGCAAAGCCGCAGAGAGAGGAATCTGTCTTGTGCAGCTTCTACAAAATCATCGGATTGAGGCCATGTTTCCTTTTCCCTGATGCATGAACTGATGTCCTGTACAATTGCCAAGACAAAATGAACTCCTGCCCTATACCAAAATCTTATGGGGCCCGGCCACACAAGAAATCGGTATCAACCGACAGCCAAATATCATCGTATGATTTGAAAATTGGAATGACCGACATTCTTCGACAATAAATTTGTATTGTGTTAGAATATAAGAACAGCAGCCGTTACCTGCTCGGAAAAATTGGCTTCATAGTCCCATTAAAAAGAATACGAAAATTTTCTCGATGTCAAATATCCTTAAATAGCATGGCTATTTGCACCCCCTTAAGCTCCTTTCGTCCCTACCAACTAAAATATCTAATTCATCTCTCAAATCTAAATATATATTCTAACTTCTCTTTACCTTACCTTCTTCCCTTCTCCGGTGTTTAATGCCGCCCAACCAAATCTCAACCCCCCTCCTTCCCCTCTTTCTTCAGCTTGCAGCAGTCACGGCCAGGCTGCTAGCTGCAGTGACATGACAACATTCATCTTAACCGCACAAGCTATAGAGAAAAAAATAGAACAGAATTAAGAGGGAGAAGAGGAAGCATTTGCCATCACTCTTCTTGGAGTTGGAAAAAGAGGCTATTTTAGAAAGGTTGTTCATGTATTGTAGAAAGTAAGAAAAAATTAACAGGGAAAAGATGACTACTGGAATAAAGAAAAAATAGAATATTTGTGATCTTTGTAGGGGAAAAAGGAGTTTACTTCATGCAAATAACCATATTTTTTTAAAAACAAAAAATTTACAATGTTTTTCAAATTTTGCCAAAATTAGGAGAAAGCCAAAGCCAAAAATTTAATTGGATTTTTTTATCCCAAATTTATTGATGCTTCGGGTCCAACCTATTTTTTATTTTTCAATCAGGTAAATTTCCAAAATAAATTTTTTTATTAATAAATTAATTTTTAGGTTTCACTGTACCAATTAAATCTCCGAAAACAAGAGTAAAACATATACAAAATTTGGACAATATATTATAATTACTTGATGTTTTGCTGACTACTATTGCTTTTTTGTAGATTATTGCTTTTGCAAGCTATACATGATCTATAAGTAGAGGTGGCTACAAGTTAGCTCAGCCCGCGACCCTTAATGGGTGGGCTGGGCCTGATGGGGAAAAGGGGCCTAACCTAGCCCACTATCATGGGGTAGCAAAGCAAAATATCTATGATACATGTTGAGACACACGCATATGTAGAAGTGTTATATACCAAATGTACATATGTTGCGAAATTACCCGTAGTATTTCACACTATGTATGCAAGCGTTATGGGGAAGGCCCATAACATTGCATAATATGTGTGCACAATGATGCATAAAATATACATAATGATGCACATACATAGTTAACTATATAAGGATATATAGCCAGTTAGTACATATTTAGAGTCTTAAAATGTCTCCTCCCCTTAGATAGTGTTGGAGAATTTTCTAGAGTATTTTTAAGCCGTTTGGCAAACTTTGGAAAAACATGCCCGTAGAGCTACTTTGGCTACCACTCTAGCAAAATAGAAAAAAATCCCTTATACTATATAAATAAGGACATGGTAAAGTAAAATGTTAGTAATATTGGTATGATACTTAACCTTGTAACTGCTGTCTTGAATGACAAAAAAAACTTATTATATTACTAGTTATCATGCCAAAAGCCATGTTCGTAAGGGAATGAAGCTCTCCAACCTACTGGGTAACCGTCTGGCCGTATGACCTTGTTAAAAAATATAACTTTTATATGCACTTAATTAAAATAAATTGTTCAAATATCAAAATTGCCTTAAGTTAGATATGTACACTGCAAGAATGTATCTTCTAATTAGCTCATTTGAAAAATATTTCGACTAGTCCGTTGCTTCGCTTCACAAATTAGACACTTTGTTGAATAACACTAAGCCTTAATCTTGATGAAAAAAATTTACTTAATTATTTAGTCTTACAAATATTGCACGATTAGATATTTCTTGGGCACCTCCGCCATACCGCGTCCCCCTAGAAGAGGGGATGGCTTGCTCCGGTTGGTCGGCTCTCCTGATCCGCCCCATTTTTTTTTCGAATAAAGAGGTGCTAGGTCATGGTCGACGTGGCCAAGAGTGCATGGCCACTGCAGCCAGGAGCGCTTGGTGTGCTGGCCACTACAGCCAGGAGCGTTTGGTGGCGGCCAGGGGGTGGGCCCCTCTAGGCTGGCCTGCAGGCTACAGCCCAAAATCGAAGGCCTGGCCCGCACGCTCTGTAGGCCGGACTAGACCTGCCCATCCAGCTGCGGACCGCCAGTGGGGCAGCCCGCGTTTTAGCCATCCCCATCCATAGGAAACATAAAGCAGTTTGAAAGGAGATATTAACATAATCATAATTCATAACCGACTAGGCTGCCAAATTCTATCTGTTAATGGTACACAGTGCCTCTTATACATTATACAACAAGCACAAAGAAATACAAACCTCAAAAGAAAGGTTTGGCATCCTACCCATTTAAGGAACATCCTTCCTTTGCCTAGCCACAATTCCCACACAACCTCCACGAATCAGATTCCTTTTTTACTCCAGTAGATAAAAGAGAAGAATGTTTCTAGACAATTTCCACCAGAATCGATCCCATGATGCCCCATCACTCTCTTTTAGAACAAATCTTCCTCCACTCTTTACTCAGGCCATCAGTGAGCATATTCTTCTTTTTCATTCTAGACCCTTAAAAGGTTGATCATGGATGAAAAGAAAAGAGCTAGAGAGAGAAAAGCCATGCTAGCGCTTGCAAGGAAGCCTATGTTCTGGTCATTGGTTATGCCCGTAGGACCCAGCCCGGAGCCCATACCTCCTCCAATGACTCCTGTAGTTGGGGTTGGGTTGAAGGTTGATGAAGGCGTGGTTGTGGAAGGTGTGGTTGTGGAAGGCGTGGTTGTGGATGGTGTGGTCGTAGATGGTGTGGTGGTGGATGGTGTGGTGGTGGCTGGGGGTGTGATTGAGACCGGAACAGAAGGTGGCGATGGTGTAGTTACAACCTGACTGGAGATAAGAGCACCAAAGAAACGATTAGCATGTGCAAAGATAAAGAAATGATGAAGAATTCTCACCAAAGCTAAAAAAAATGTTACAGTAGGACTAGCAGAAGTTGCAGAACAAGTTGGAAATGGAAGTTGAAAAAACAATCACAATGCTCACTTCCACAAATCGGGACAATAGCACAAAAAAACCAACAGCGTCGCAAATGCTATTACCACTGCCAGTAAATGACAGCAAGAAGAATTACATAGTAGTATAACTAATTGCCGACGAGATGATAGTGGATTGATGGAAATTCTTCTCACCCTAAAATTGGAAGACGCAACTAAATGTTCGATAGACTCTATTGCTGCTCCAACAAATAGGGGACCTAGAAGATACGGGCCCCTTCAGGCTTGAGGCCATACTATCAATGAGGCATAAGAGACTTTTTATGTTCAAAACAGAAAATCAGACAACAAATTACTGCACTATGGAATGATGGGAATAAGCCATATATATAATAAACGATGCGCTTGGTCTGCCAATTGAATTAAGAATCAGATTCCAGCCTTTCTTAAACACTCATCTTTACGACCTTTCTAAGTGATAAGGCTGAGAAAATAGCTCGTTGCTTTTTCTCAGGTCAAAAAAATAAATTCTTGCTCTGATCACGGGAAAAGAGATCAATTTGTACACAGATTTGGAGAAGCTCTAATTCTATGTTTGAGTTCACAAACTTTCTATAATCTCGAGAAAGCTGGATCGAAGCTTACTCTAGACTCTCCAAATCACATAAAGAATGAATGGAAAAGAAAGTAAGAAGAGAAGCTGACCTGCCACTTGATGGATAACTGCAACCATTGCTGCCTGTATACAAACCAATCAAACGTGTGCATCAATTTATTATCTAGAAATGGTCTCATGGGGGGTTAAGAGGGTGTGCTTGAGGCTTACTTGGGTCGGTAGGAGAAATGGTAGCGGTGCCTGAAAAATCACAGCTTCCCTGAACCTGACCTTTCCTCTGGAAGTAACTATTAACAGCATAATTGCAATGCCCCTTCACAGTGTTTGGCTGATAACAAGCACCATTCTGAGTAATAGGACTGCAGTCAGCTCCAGCACCACAAGCGTAGTCTAATGTCTTCTGCAGAACTGCGTCACCGAGGTCACTCCTACAAATACACCATTGTGTACCTTCCAAGCATAAAAATAAGCATCAGCACTTAACAAAAGCGAATAAATATTACACTGGTAACAAAACAATTGAAAGTTCACAATTATTGGTTAGAACTTAGAGCTATTGCAGATTTCAGTAGACCATAAACTTGGCAGAGAGAGATAGAGAAAATGAGGAAAAAAGAAGAAAATAATGCATAAAGAGGAGGAGCACAGAATGTGATCTGGACGACTATATCACTCATTCCAGGCCTATTAAGCACCAACCTTTCTAGAAAAGCCGAACATGGGGAGTAAACAGGGGAATGAGACTTCTCACGACATAGATGAGGAATGAGTCTTCTCAGAAAATAGAAATATAGACAGATATCCAAGAGTAGAGAAGGAAAGACAATATAAGCTGCATAACATATATGATTACAATGGAATAAAGAAGTGAAATACATTTTGTTTCAAGAGAGGAATCTTTTTTGACAGGTAGAATGTACATGAATAGATTGACATTATTTAGGCGATAAATGAAGGACCAGAACACAAGCATATAGAAAAACAAAACCCTTGCAAGTTTGGAAGTTCTATTTAAACTTAGGTTTGCATCTCTCGAACAAATAGAGTAAATAAACGATGCAAGCAGAAACCATGAGCTTACGAGATTTAACAAAGAAACACCTTTCATAACAGCTTTTAAACAACCTCCAAAATAAAGAAGAGAAGGGCAGACCGGCAGAGAAAAAGAATAGGCAACTCCACCAATATGCACCCAGAAGTAGAGTATGAGAGCCCACCTGAAATGCCACCAGCCATGCCCAAGATGAGCACTACAAGCACTAGAACAGCCATTTGTGGATGGTGACTGAAAAGAGAATGGAGAGGAGGTGAATATTGCGTTTTGGTACAAAACCAAGCGGCAGGGGTGAACTATTGAGGCGGTGAAAACAGAAAGAGATATGCCACAGGGGGGAGGAATACCGGAAGGGGGAATAGGGAATTCTAGACAATAATGTAAAGAGTGGTGTAGATGTAGCAGGGTGGTGGTGGCTGTCTGTTTCTGCAAAGCTTTTGTATTACTTTCCTGAGCTTCCTTTCTTTACCAAATTCACCTTCACTGAGGTGTCTAGGGACGTGGGCAATCCTAGCTTTTGGTCTGTGCCTCTGTGCTTTTTAAATCGACACTGCACCCATGTGGAGGAAGGATCTGAGGTCTCTGACAGTGTGCTGTTTATTTAACGTAACCGTATCTTGTACTTTTTGCATATATCTTTCGGTTTATCAATGACCATCTTGCTTCCTTGTGCAGTTGTGCCGACTGCTGAGGCCAGTGAGTTTCCCATTACAAGAAAGTTGCATTGATGCCAGACTTTTCGTGTTGGGCCTTCTTCCAAGTGTTTTCGTCAGGCACGGAACCTTGCACGAAGTACTGTTCTAATGGACTACTTGGGCAACAAGTGATAAGCACCCAAGAAATACAATCCTTGCGTGGCAATTTAACAAACATTGAAAACTTTTTTGGTGCAAAACTTGAGAAAAGTGGCAGCCAAAAATTGGCCTGTGGACGCGAAGTTGGAATCAATTAATTCCATAATTCCTAAACCTTCTCAAGCATAGAACAAAGAGAGGCAGAAAATGATTGTCCAGCTTATCAAACAAATAACTAGTTATGTCGCATATTAGCATCTGGGTTGCGCCGACAATACGGAAACCGGCAGAGGTGATGTATTATGGCAAGTCTTTTCAGTTTCCTAACGTTTTTGCCTTACGGTGACTCGCGGCTTCAGCGCTATGTTTTTTCTCTTAAGGAGAAATTTATTTAAATAATAATTTAAAAATATTTATTAATTTAATTTATTTAAAAAAATAATTTTTAAATTTAAATTATTTTAAAAAATATTTTTAAAGTGATATTATTTTTTACCATGTAGGCGCTAATAGTTTTTTTTTTAAAAAAAATTATATAATTTCGTTATTCTAAGTTGATTTCATCATTCTAAAGAACAAAATATGATAATTTCGTCCTTTAGAACGATAAAATCACGTAACTTTACAACTCGAGGAGATATAAGCGACTTATGTACTGATTTCATCCTTCTAAATTAAATTAAATTTTTTTTAAAGACTATTTTAAACTAACTTTAACCTTGTCCCTATTCATTCATTCAACACGTACACTTGTTCATTCATTCTACACATTCCATGCATAACAAACATAACATTAAAGTTATTTACATTAACTAATAAAAATAAATATAAAATAAAAATATTTATCAAATATATTACATCGCATGTTAATAAAATATTTAGTTTAAAAGAAACATATAACAAAGCTAATACATTCAATGTCACGATCTCTTATGTCCTCGGCCTTGACCTCGACGGTGTTGTATGAACTCCTCCTCATAATCTACTTGTTTCGGCTCTAGCTCTGGCTCTGGCTCTGGCTTTAACTCAGCATAACTAATAGATGGCTCAACACGAGCTAGCCGATGTCGTCTATAATATAAAATCGGATCTGGTTGAGCTACATGTGCAGTGACCAGAAATGATGAATAGGGAGGAGAGCTATGCGCTGCTGATGAAGATAGAATATCATGAAATGATTTGTGCCTCGGTTGTGTTTGAGCGGCCTTGTCAAGAGGATAATGTGTATGAATATCCATAATCACCGATTGAAGCAGTGGCAAGCTACGAAGGACATCATCATGATCCCTAAGCATCGATTGACATGATGCTAACAAGTCCTCACCCAATGTATAGGTGTTAATTGCTTTAGTAAAATGCTCATGTATATATCGCGCTAAACGAATCTATAAAAAAATAAATTAAAGATTAGATAACTAATAAATAAGAAATAAGAAAATAATATTATATAATTAACAAAGTTATACTTACAAAAGCTGCCTCATACGCACCCCTAGGCTGATATGACATCTCTACATTATCACGTAATAAAATATATGGTTGTGTAATCGGTAAGTACCACTACATATATGCGCTACGAACATCTCGTAATGTTGTAGCCATCTCCCCATGGATAACAGTGGCTCTCTTATTATCCTATCGAGCGATATATGATGCATGATGTATAGCCCAATTCATAATATGGCGGCCTTGTCGAGTTATGCGATGGACAAACTCGATAGTAGGTGGGACCACTTGCTCTAGGTTAAACTTGAGCATTACACGATTTGGCACATACATCTCCACAATCTCGTAACATATCAATGGCGTTCGCAATAGCCACACTTCCTAACCGTCGGTGCATATAGGAGGTAACGCAACCAATACTTCTAGTGAGTACGACTCTCAAATAACCTATACAATATATAAAGATAATTAAGCTTAAATAACCTTACATATTTTATAATCATAACAAAAAAAGTTTAACATAAAATAAAATTACCTAATAGGGCCGCTAGTGGTCTAACTCCCCTCTATATAATCGGAGGACTCCTTGTGGATTTTTGGTACTCTTTTTCCGAACATTCCACCTTAAAGAGTTAAAATTTAAAAATAAGTTCAGCATAAGTAAATAAAACATGCCTACAAAAATTTAAGTATTAAAAATAAATATCCCTACCTCGTTCCTAATGGAGCACCATCGACTAAGTGATGACCCATCTCAATACTTGGTTGACTGATGTATAAATGCTCTCATGACCATAGCTATGTCACATAATATGATTAAAGTTATTAAAAAAATAAGAAATTATACGTGCAAAAAACATATTTAAAGTGACAAAATCATTTACCTAAAGAAGGGTCAGACGTCTTACAAGCCCATAAGTCATGGCCTAGCATGCTTTCCCCAACTCCTAGTATAAAAATACAAACGTAGCATTGCCCCATGAATAAGCACCTATTATGTAGAAGTCCGCAAGGAGGGAGAAATATGTCACTATGTACATGGCTGCTTGTGGTATCCGCAAATATTGTGGCCCCAAGTAAATGTAATAAATAGGCTCGTGCATGTTGCTCGATAACTATCTCCGTAGTATCAGTTTGGAGCTCATGAAACTCACCCAAGAGCCATCAAAGGCTAACTTGGCTGCCACGCATGGATGTAGAAGAAGAAGCTCTACCAAGAAGTCTAACTAATAAGTTTAAGTGATCTCCTCCTGTCATGCCCGTCACAGGAAGTCCATCGATGTGAAGTCCTAAGAGAACTGCCACATCCATAAGTGTGATGGTCATCTCTCTATAGGGCAGGTAAAACGTCTGTGTCTCCCTCCTCCATCTCTCAACGAGAGCTAAAAATAAAAGCTGATCGAGACAAACGTACTATAGATAAATGAAATGTCTAAATCCTACCCACTCGATATACAGTAACATACACTCATCTACGGGCCAATGGTGGGGATATCTAAAATGTTAGGTGCACTCAAGGCACCCAGGGTCCTATAATAAATTTTAAACTTATAACCTAACATAATTTATAATTTTAAAAAATAAAACAAATTTTAAAAAGAGTTATCATACCTCTCATCTCCAAATATAAGCCAACCTATGTGACTCCTGTTGTATGAGTATATTGTCATCAATCGGGCCTGGCCCATAAGAAGGCTCTACATGATCTATATGATATGCGAAGAATTAAGAGCATATCATTAATCCTTAGGAACATAGAATCATATGTAAAATAGAGAATAAATAAAAATATTGATTATATGTTGTAACATCCCTGATTTATATTTGAAAGGAACAATTATTTAAATAATAATTACCAAACTTACCTGCTTTGGGAAATATTTTCCAAAGTGGTGTTGGTTTTTGGCATGTAGGCACCAGCCAAGCGTTGGCGCTTGCGTGATTTTTTTTTAAAAAAAAAAAACTGATTTTGTCATTTGGAAGGATGAAATCAAGTTTAAGTTGATTTCGTCCTTCCAAAGGATGAAATCGTTTTAATGAAAATTAAGTGATTTCGTCCTTTAGAATGACGAAATCATCATCTCATTTTAAACCCGATGCGTCGAGTTCATCCTACGCTTCTTCCTCATATGTGCAAGCGTTCCCCTATCCAACCTGCTATTGTGCTCCACTGTGCGTCATTTTTTAGCACCGCCGCCTAGATCTATCGTGCATCCCACCTCCGCCCAAATCTGTCCACCATGCTCATATCATAATTCCAATTTCGGGTTTGCTTGTCCTAATTTTGCCGGTGTCTCTTGGCCTAATTTCAATTTCGGGTTTCCTTTATTAATTCCGGGAGATGGCGTCCTCTGGATATGTTAAAGGTTTAATCTTTCGCTCTTTTTCTATAGATTATACGTTTCTATCCTGCATTTTTTTTAATTGCATTTTTTTCTATATAAATCAATTGGCAATGTCCGAACCTTTTTTTTATAGTACACCTTTTTTTCCGGGGTCAATGTGCACATTTATGGTCTTGAAATTCTGATAGTTCCATAACCCAACCATAGCAAAGATTTGCAAAGATCCACAAGGACTAGTTAAAAATGTGAAAAATCATCTCTATTATGTTGATTGGCTAATGATTGTTTTGCGATCTGGTGTTAGGAAGAATTGTGCCATCTGATTCTTATTTAGATTATTTGTTGTTTATATTAGGTTTTATTTAGATTATTTGATTCTAGCGTTTAGGAGCTTTGATTTTAATGTTTAGGAGGAAATTTCAACCGTTAGGCATATATCTAGGCAAGTCCCAGGCTCAGTCAACTAGCTGTCAGGTATGTGATTTTTTTCCTGTAATTTGCCTAAGTTCATGTGGGTTTTCTTTGAAATGGTGATTTAGTGAATAATTTTTGGATTTTTTATAAGATGAAAAATTGGTTGAATTTGTTGAATTGGTTCGTGGATGTTCTCTTTAGTTATTTACTGCTAGTTTTTAGATTAAATTATATGTTTTGTTAAGTAAAGTAGATATTTTGAGGTAATTGATGAATGCATCATTAATGTAATTTATTGTTTATGATGTAAGTAAATAGAGATGGCAAAAGAAATGGTTAGTTTTCTACTTAACTACGACAGACGCACAGATGGATTAGTAATTAAGAAACCGTCTACATATGATGAATTTAAGATGCAAGTAGCTAGCAAAGTAAGGTGGGATCAAAGAAGATAGAAAATTACTATAAAATGTGTTATTCCGACATATGGATCGAGATCGAGACAAATATGTATAAATGATGATGCATCAATGAGTTCTATGTTTCACTAGTTGACTCACATATTTTGTTTCAAGTTACTTCTTGAAAAAGAGGCCCGAGTGCCTAGTGAAAGGCGAAATAGTTCACACAGGAGCTCTCACAGGAGCTCACACAGGAGCTCTCACAGGAGCTCTGAAAGAAATGTGAACTATGAAAGACATATGCAAATGCTAGTAGATGATAAAGAATAAGGAAATTTATCAATGACAGTAGCTTCAAATGAACGTCATAGGTCGTCTACACCTATTAATGCTGGAAGTAGACTTAATTGGAGGTAAGGTTTATTAAGATGTGAATAATGTTTGAATCTTATAATTATCGATGAAAATTAGGATGTTTAATTATGAACTCATAATATGAAAGGTACACATTGCATGCACATGAGCCATTTAGCCTTCCAATGTTTTAAGGTGGTGCATGGTATGAAACTCAAAGTTCGATGGACATTCATTACCCCTACATGGGTATTGGACACACCGATGCTGGACCATCCAATCCAAGGTGAAAAATATATTCATAAATGAATATAACATTTTTAGGCTTTAAAGAAAGGGTTAAGTCATATGGAATTGATTACGTATGTGATGTTCATTTGTAGGGGTACTTATGTCCATGATGAAGAGGTTGGTGTAAATGAGGCCAACGAAGGTGAATATAATATTGGCGAAGACAGTGAAGAAGAGTACGACATGAATGAAGAAGGGGTAAGAGGTGAAGAAAGAACTTAACAAATGGTTGACGGCGAGGGGGGTGATGCGGTAGATAATGCAATTGCCGCAAATGACATGAATGTGGATGATGAAGAACCACCATATTATGACGAGGAGGAGACACTCTGTGCACATATCACAAATGAGGAGATTGATGCGGCAGTTAATTCTGCCATGGATATGAACCAACAAAACAAATAAGAGTTATATGTTTGGCGCATCTTGGAGAATAAAGATGCACTTGTCACAGTCTTTGAGGGAGTTTTCAATTAAGAATAATGTCGAATACAAGGTTTTGCGCACAAATATGTCAGAATATACAGTGAAGTGCATTAATAGTACTTGTCCTTGGAGAGTTTATGACTCAATCAGGAAGGGTATAAGGTACTTTAAATTGAAGACATATGGAGGTGACCACACATGTCAGAATACCCAACTGATCATAGGCAATGTAGTGCATCATTTGTTTCGAAGGTCATAATGCTCGCCATCCAAGCTGAATTAACTCTCGCACTAGGTGATATTATTCAAAGAATGAAGGAGAGGTTTCAAGTTGACATATCTTATAAGAAAGCATAGGCGGCAAGGAATATGACCATAAAGGCTATTTATGGGGATTGGGTGGAATCATACAAATTGTTGCCAATGTACATAAGGGCAGTGCAAGATGCGAATCCTGACACATACTACAACTTAGAGTATGATGAAGTAACTCGTGCAAATGGTGACATGTGTAGGAGATTTAAACGGTTATTAATTATATAATAATAATTTTTTATTTCTCATTTATTATTTATATGATTTTAAATTTATTTTTTTATAGCTTCGTTTAGTGCGACGTACGCATGCACATTTTACTGACGCAATTAACACCTATACTTTGGGCGAAGTCTTATTAGCATAGTGTCAATCGATCATGATGCTTAGGCAGCATGATGATGTCCTTCCTAGCTTGCCATTGCTTCAGTCAGTGAATACGGATGTTCATGGACATTATCCTGCTGACGAGGTCACTCAGACATAGCTGAGGCATGATTCATTCCTTGATATTTCATCTTTATCAGCAGCACATAGCTCTCCTCCCCGTTCATAATTTCTAGTCACTCTACATGTAGCTTATCCTCAGCCAGATCCAATATTATATTATATACGTCAACGACTAACTTGTGTTGAGCCATCTGTTACTTATGAGGAGCAAGAGCAGGAGCCAGAGCCGAAGCAAGTGGACCATCAAGAGGAGGTAGTCTATGAGCAGGAGGATTAGGCAAACCATGAAGAACAGGAGCTAGTACAACATTGTCAGGGTCAAGGTCAAGGCCGAGGACGTAGGAGTAGAAGAGATTGAGTGTATTAGATTTGTCATTTATTTCTTTTGAACTAAATATTTTATTAATATGTGATGTTAGATTTATATATTTTATACATTTAGATCTTATGCTTGTTTCTATGTTGTGTAGATGATAGTTGATGTCAATAAATTTAATGTTACGTGAGTAATAGTTAATATAGATTAATTTGATGTTTTATGAATGTTAATTTAAACTTATGCATTGAATGTGTCTGGACAAAATGAACAGGTATATGTGCACTTGATCTATACAATATGTGTGGAATGAATGTTTGCACTTGATCTGAATGGAATGAATGTATAATGTGTGTGAAATGAATGAACATGGACATGTTAAAAGTTCGTTGTAAGTTACCTTTAAAAAAATTTGAATCAGATTTTATCTTTCTTTAGAAGGATGAAATCAGTTAAAATTAAAAAAAAAATCTATGCACGCACTAGTGCTTAGGTGTCACCTACACAGCAAAAACCAAAAACCACTTTAAATATTATTTTTTAAAATAAATTAATTTGATAATTATTTTTTAAAATAATTATTTAAATAATTTTATCTATTTAAAATTGATAGTGTATATGGTAATCCATATTAACATCAATAATGCTTTTAAAGTCTGCTATGCGTTCCTCGTTGCGCATTGTAAGTGAGAACATAGAAAATGCTTCCGACGAAGAGGGGGTGGGGTGGAGCAACTTCGGTCATTTCATGCCTTCCGGGCGAGCACGTTGAAGAGTTATTGGCATATTTTGTCGAAAGAGTTCAACAAGAGAGTTTGGGAGTCTGTCTAACGTCAGATGATTCTTCCCTCCCGCAGTCGGAGAGAGAACTGAAAAGACGAGCTTCCATCTCCTCGACTTCCTCTCACTCTTCCCCATCGCCGCCCCCGGGTCGACGCCACTGGGGGAGGAGAAAAACTGAAGAAGGATGCTGGTGCAACTTCCACGCTTGACGAACTCCCTGAGAGAGCCGTTCGATGCCGACCAGGCTTACCTCCGCCGCAAGTCCATCCTACAGTCTCTCAAGCCACTCAGGTTCTCCTTGCCCTTTCTCCTCTGCTTTTGGTTCTTATCATCCCTTTTAACCGTAAAATTTTGTTGGCCTTCTGTGTTCTCCTCTTTCTATGTTTATGTTCAGTGATCATTGATCCAATGAATTCGGAAATTTAGCGGATCGACGTTTTCCAACCCTTTTGGATTCTCTTTGTTTACGGGTGTCCCTGGCATGGTATTATAGAAACCCTGGAAGTTGGGGCCAGGGAGAGAGAATTGCAGGTCCATGTATGTTTACAACTTGCTTTGCTGCCACTTTATACTTGTTATCGCACCAATTGGTCCTTCACAGTGCTAATGCCGGTGGTATTGAGAAGGGTAAGCTCTGGTTGTTGTTGGGTAGTGGGCTGACTTTGGTGTAGTGACTAACTTGCTTGGCAGTGTAGAAAGCCCTGTCCTGTATTAAGCATGTGCCTTGATGGTTGGGGCCGTCGATTATTAGAACGTTTTTCACAATGCTGCCTATTTCCCCCCTTTTTCTTACAAGCTGTTTTCGACAGTGCAGTCTTAGCATAATCTATCTCTCTGTCTGTGTGTGTGTGTTGGACCGTACTTTTACAAGAAAATGTTGTCATCAATATGCTTTTCCTTTTGACTTTTGGTTCTGTTGGGCAGGTCTGAAAACACTTACAGGGAGTCAGAGCTTGCAAGGAAGTTAGTTTATCATTGGGACGAAGGTATTCATACTTCACTCTAATATGTGCCACTATTATCAAATTCCTAAGTAGAATTTACATCATCACTTTCGTTATCTATGCTTATTATGTCTTTCTGGGGCCAGAGACATGGATTATATCACCATTTGGTCTTGTTATAATCAAAATGATGACACACAAAATATGTAACAATTAAACCAGTTTACAAGGAACTGTGGCAGTAAGATGAGTTTACATAGGCACTAAAGAATTTTGTCCAATAGGGAGTCAAGTGGTTGTTTTCATTTAAGAAAAGGGACTTTATATAGTGTTATAGCTTGAGACGAGCAATATGAGAATCTTTTGTTGAATTCAAGAATGGAAGGAATGGGATTCATGTGCCATCTACCTTTGATATGGGCATTAATCTTGAACTTATGAGCATCTATTTAGCAATTTTCATCTTACTGATTCATACATTTTTATGCAGCCTCTGGTGACATACGTCAGACATGTAAACAATTTCTTGGTGCAATTGTGGAGTTGATAGATGGCGAATTTGTTGCAGAGGAATTAGAGGAAGTTGCTATAACTGTATACAGTCGTTTCAGTGGTCTAGGAACAGATGCAGTTGGTGATAAGAGTATAGCTGAATCCAAGTAAGTCAGAATGTAAGAATAGCTAATGTCTTTGTAATAATAATATTAATAATAATTATTATTACTACTATTATTATAATTATTTTACCTGAACCTATTTTAATTTTATCTTGATGCCCATATGTTCTTTCTTCCATGCCGAGAAAATGAAAATTTGAGAATGTTTCCTTTTATCTTTTTGCACTTCATACTATTGGCTTTGTTTGGTTTGGATGATGTCCATTATTTGTGCATTCCCTTACAGTTTAAGCTTTTAAGGAGATTTGGTTCTAACATGGTATGAAGTTTGGGGGTCTTGGGTTTAATTCAAGACTCTGTGTTTGCATGTTCCCGTGCACGCATTTGCACTGGTTAATTACACTTGCGTGTGCAGGGGAGTGTTGGATTAGTTTTGGTTTGATTGATACCAATTGTGGGTCCTTTTACTAAAAACTTAAACTTTTAGAGACTTGGTTCTAAGACATGTATCATCTTTTTGTTAATTTTATGGTAGTACACAACTCAGAGCAATTTAGCAGTCCTTTGGTGGTATTAAGGATTCCAGCTTGTAAGGGGAGGCATGCTACTTTTGATTAATGGAACAAAAGGGAAAAAACATAAAGGGACAAAAAAGGGGATGTGGGAATTCCAGTAAAAAGACGTAATATATAACATATTTTGGTAGGTCTATGTGCATGGAGTACATGAGATCTGAAATAGGTGATTGTAATCTGTTTTTTTTCTAAACTAGCTTTGATTGATGTTTTTTATATGGAAATTAGGTATATTATATATAAGAGAGAGGTTAATTTGCAAATACTGAAGAGGAAGTGGCTGTGATGCAATTATTGTTCTCTACATGGGTAGATTGATGGATGTCTGACCATTTGCGATGGGGATTATGCATCAGGCTGCAGTTTTTGCTCCACTGCCCCAGACCCTAGCAGCTCTGCCCATGAGAGCATGTAAATAAGTACTTGATGATACTGTTTGCTAGATTGTTATTTAACTTCTGGTGTCCTCAATTAAATTGTGTGGTATGTTTTCTAGCATATTTTTTGTGCATTAGTAATGCTCTTTAAGAAGGCATACCAGTTTGACATCGAGTGGATATGATAGTTGCTCTTTGTTTAATGAATCACTGGGAATATATACATGCAGGCGAGAGCTGCAGCGGCTTATTGGTTACTCTACGTCAGATGCTAGTCTTAAAAAAGCTGCCTCACTAGCTCAGAGGCTTTATGTCTTGCAGTCGAGTCAAGGAGGCCCACTTATTCCTGAAGTACAAGCCAATAATTCTCATGATGATTTGAATGAATTTGGTTCTCAACTAGATTTTCAAGCTCCTTCTCGGTTTCTTGTGGACATCCCACTAGGAAATGGGTTTTTATCTTTATCTGATGAATGCTATATGCCTTATATCTTGCAATACGATTATGAGGAGGATAAGAGTGCTTACAACTCTACATATCATTCACACTCTGAGAGGAGAAAGGTGAATTTGAGATGGTTGAAAGATGTGTGTGATTCAATAGTCAAGCAAGGTGGTTCACTTCTTTCTGGTGATGAACTAGCGATGGCCCTTTGCCGGGTTATTGAATCAGATAAAACTGGTGATGAGGTACGATCAGTTACTTTCCAATACTGTTGTGTACTCTATAGATGAGTGGCATGTGAACATATTTGGTTTAGATTAAATCAACTGAATCTTTCTTAAGTTGTAGATAAGTTATTGAGATGGTGGGAAAACATTCTCTGAGAGATATAACATTAATTTAGCGATTGACAACACACACACATTACTCCTTTGTTAGATACATTAACATTAAATTAACAATTGACAATATGTATATATTATAGTACGTTTACAATTGTAGTATGCATTAATTCTATAGCTATTTTTTGTTATATATTATTGTTGTGTCATTGTCATAACCTTTGTTATATGCTTACAGCAATAGTATATGTTAATTCCATAACTAGTTTTACTTATATATTATTGTTGCATCATTGTCATTTTCTTTAAGTAATCATTTCGTTTGTTGGGGATTGGATGATATATGAGTTAACAAATTATTGGATGCTCATTTTCCGCCTTAAACTACACTGATTAGGGAAGGATCTGACTATCTGATCAGTCTGATTTCAACATCATCTATAAACTGGTCACTATTCTTTTGACTGCCTGTGTAATTAGATGTGAAGTTGGATCTTCTTTTGTACATTCAGGGGCATGTGAGGAGTTATCCTTCTATGCTGAGAACTTCTAAAAATTATAGAATAATGTCTTCTATGGTGGAAATTATTATTATTAACGTATGATAACTTTAAAAGCATCTTTCATGTAGATAGCTGGTGACCTGTTGGACCTTGTTGGGGATGGTTCATTTGAAACAGTCCAAGATCTCTTGCTGGTAAGAAACATTTTTTTGACTTAATTTGATGCAAATTTTTTCTGTGTGAGAAACTTATTTATCCTGGTTGTGACAATTGAGGTGTCTGGCTTTTTTGTTCGTGGATAGCTTGTATGGTGATGCTCTGCATTTGCTGCTTGTCACCTGCTGGATGTTGGCCCAATAATCTCATATGATATGATTCTCTGCCCAACTGCTGTTTGTTGTTCACGATTCACAATATCTTTTATCAGAGATATGTCGGTGACCTGAAGATTAGATATCGGAGATACTGGGAAAAAAATATCGGTGACCCAAAGTTGTTTTTACAAGTATCTTGTTAATTTAAGCATATATTAACATCTAAAACCCTAATACTAATCTCAAGCAATCATAATGCCATGTGAAGAATACACTATACACTTAGATTACATTTATCAAGTGGAAACATGCTCAACAGATAAAGAGCATGCTTGATGGTAATATCAATGATTAAATGGAGAACATTGATGGTGTATATCTAAATAAAGCTTAAAAGTCAAAACAATAATATATAATGGAGAACATGATATTTTATAGGTTGCTGGTGCGGCAGTGCCAGAGAAGATGCTAGAAAGGGTGTCGGAGTGTCCAAATGCTTTCTTGGGTGCTTGGAATGGCACAGGAAAGTGGGGGCGGGCCCAAGATACCACACGCACACACAGGATATCAATCTTCCCCCATATCTTGTATCGGTCAAGTGACAAATTCATATATATTTATATATATCTTATATATTTTCATCTTATAGGAACTTAAAACTCACTCGAGACGTGTTAAAAGAAAACTATGTTTTTATGTCTTTAATTAAATGAGAAAAAGTGAAGTGTCGCTTTTTGCTGACCCCAAATTGCTGGGGCGTTTGATGATTATAATTAGTGTTGCTAGTCAATAGGATGCTTAGAAGGCGTATAACTATGTTTTTCTTGTCTGTTGAATTACACGGTAAAGGGTATTTTAAGTTATAACAATAATAGTCCCTAGGGGGGAAGTGAAGAAGAGGAAAAGCTAGAGATGCTTCTTCTTGTTCCAAAAACCCCTTGATGATTATGATTATGTTGCTAATCATGAGAATGCTAAGAGGTCAGATAACTATGTTTGTGTTGTTGAATTACATAATAAAGTGTATTTTTAAGTTATGCAAGGAAAAGTGAAGAAGAGGAAAAACTAGAGATGCTTCTTCTTGTTCTGAAAATGCCTTCAATTACTGAAAGCCCTCTAAGGGCCTGTTTGGATAGAGATTGTTCCAACAATTTAATTAAAGATTGTGTGTTCTGTTAAACTTGTTGGGAGAATTGTAGCCCAAGCTTTGGAACAATGCCGCACTCCCTTTAACAGTGCACAATCTGTGATGTAGGACAACTAATAAAACCCTAATTGAGATCTAACAACTAATTGGGCAAATACTGAAAATATAAATTCTAAACCAATTAAAGTAGGATGAGATAAAGCATTTAATCAGCAAGTGATGATATCAGCAGATTATGGGCACAATCTCTATCGGGCTAGACAGATCAGTAGCACAGGTTTGAGGAATTAAGAAATTTTTGGTAGGTTAGGCAGTAACAACTGGGGTATAAAAACAGAATATAGGCTGTAATTTGAAAAGCAAACACTTAATTGGGCCTACTTGGCTTAAAATAAACATAAATCCACCACTACCCACACTTACAATTAAAGTTAGGCTTGATCCTATTGAAGAGGACTAAATAATTACCAACAAAGAAGTGGGCCAACTTATCTTATTACGATGGGGACAGGAAACCAATAAATTGGGCTGAGAAATTAGAATCCAAGAACTCCTGTGGCAAAGCTCTATTTGTCCAGGTTAGGTCTTCTCCTTCAGCCACCAAATTGTTGACAGCAAAGGCAGCAGCATGAAATTGTCTTCAACAACAATCAACGCCAACGAGGCACAAAATATGCTCACAGTTTTTCCAGAGAATCATAGGTATCTATTGATGAAAGCATAAGCCATTAAATAGGCATACAGAAAGTCTTAAATAAGAAACTTACAATCAATGGAAAGGCCCCTAAAACAAGAAGTAGCATAAGACTAGAAGATTCCTAAAACAAGAAACTCCTAAAACAAGAAGATTCCTAAAACAAGTAATTACCTAATAAAGGATTTCTAAAACAAGAAATTACTTAATACAAATACTCTAAATAAAGACCCAAATAAAATCCCAAAAACTACTTGAAAGCATGTGTTTTCTTTTGGCGGCGTGCATAGACTTGCATAGGTCTGGTGTCTGCACCAATCTGACTTCTTTCTAAAGCTTCTTATTAGGAACTTTAGAAGTGAAGCTAGATTGTGCACTTTTCCACCTGATTTGACTTGTGACTTGATTAGCAATCCTGCTTATCCCAACTATTTAGCTTGTTTTTTATTTTTTCTTCCTTTTTTCTATCCAAACAAGATTGTTCGATAGTTAGTCAATTCTTGCTTTAATTCTTCAAACAATCTTGCATCCAAACAAGCCCCAAGTCCTGTTGGAATTATAGTCTATGAAATAGTTCATTCTACTATAAGTACAACTTATGCTACTGTTTCTTATAGAATGACTCTTATTAAGATTCCGAATTAAATGTAAAAACTTGGATGCCAAAAAATTTAAGATTACTGATTTAAACCAAAACCGAATATTGCTTCTTATATTCTGTCAGTGCATATGGCAGAAAAATATGTACCCAAAAACACCAACATTTGTAGATTTTATGTGAGGTAAACTTTTAAGTATCTGGAGACGTGTTTCATTGCATTTGGAGGCTCCTTGATACGATATTTGGATGAAGCATAATGCTCTATGAGCTGCATGCTTTTAATTTCTGTAGCATTTATGTTGGGTGTCATAATTTTTTGTCGCTACATGTGATTTTTTCCCGATTTACAATGAAGCATTGCTTCATAAACCTATGTATTGGAGTTGATTATGAGGGCAAGTAGGTCCTAACATGCATGTCAAGCTACTAGGCAAACTTTGTGTTTTTCAGTGGGATCATTTGATTGTGAATATCTTCAGCACATTGAGATCTGCAACGTTTTAGAGTCTGACAAGCTTTTTTCATTCAGAATCGTAAGGAACTTATTGATGCCATCCGTCACGGATTATTTGTTCTTAAATCTGAGAAAACAGTATCCAATTCCCAGACACGAATGCCTAGCTATGGCACACAGGTATTGTTAGAACTAAATAGATAAGTTAGTTGGCTATCTCTCTGCAGCTACCAACTTTGTGGATGCTTAAGTTCTGCTTTATCCCAGGTAACTATTCAAACAGAATCTGAGCGTCAGCTTGATAAACTACGCCGGAAAGAGGAAAAACGAAACAAACGTGGAACTGAACATGGGGTTGAACTTGACCTTTTAGCTGGGAGTTTTTCCTCTCTTCTTCAAGCAAGTGAGAAAAAAAGCCCCTTTGATGATCTGATTGGGACTGGGCAAGGACCCCAAGCTTTGTTGGTCACATCCCTTCCCCAGGGAACTACAAGGAAGCATTTCAAAGGGTATGAGGAAGTGAGAATTCCCCCCACTCCAACTGCTCAAATGAAACCTGGGGAGAGATTGGTAAGCAACTGCATTATGCTACTTTGTAAATTTTCACTTACATATGTTTGATTTCTAGTTATCTTTGTTCTGCCTGAATTTTGATATTCATGGTCGAGTGATTAACTATTATTTTTCTCCATAACTCTTTGTTTTCAGATAGAGATAAGAGAATTAGATGAATTTGCTCAGGCTGCCTTTCATGGCTACAAATCACTTAATCGAATTCAGAGCCGCATTTTCCAGACTACATATAATACAAATGAGAATATACTGGTATTTTCTATGTATTTTTGTATTATTTCAGTTGTATTTGACATGTTTGGCCCTTCTTGCTGGTCCTTGTATATTTGTTCACGTGCTTCTAATTGATTGTTTAATTTGGATTAATTCAAGTGAACATTGAAACCTATGCTGCACTCTATTATGTGGTAAAAACTAAATTTTGGTCCCTTGTGGTTTATGTGCAGGTTTGTGCACCAACTGGGGCTGGAAAGACAAATATTGCTATGATTGCAGTTCTGCATGAGGTTTGCTGTGACTAATCAATAATTTAAAGGACTAATTAATAACTTAAAGGGTCTTATTTATTAATTTCCAGATTGAACTTTTAACACGATTGCAATTTAATGCAATGTCTGAGACCCTGTGTGTTAAAGTGAGAGTTTACTAATTTTATGTCTTCTAAATGCTAAATTGATTCGATGAATTTTTCATGATGTTGCAGATAAAGCAGCATTTTAGAGATGGGATTTTGCACAAAGAGGAATTTAAAATTGTATATGTTGCTCCAATGAAGGTTTTACTTCTCATCTACAGCTTTTGCTCTTCCATGTGATTAATTTCTTTTGTCATATATTGCTTTCTTATGAAGTGCTCTCATCCCCAGCTTTTGCTCTTCCATGTGATTAATTTTTTTTGTCTTATATTGGTTTCTTATGAAGTGCTATTTCATAGGCACTAGCTGCTGAGATAACTTCCACATTTGGTCATCGTTTAGCTCCCTTGAATTTAACTGTGCGGGAACTTACTGGAGACATGCAACTTTCCAAGAATGAGCTTGAACAAACTCAGGTTATCTTTGTTTTCCTCACTTATATTGTTGACAACTAGCAAGCTCATTATTGCATCTCTCTTCAACTACATACATGACCATTTATTAAGTGTTCTCTTTCAATCTCTTTTTTCAACTCGGCAAAATGTTAGGGATGTGCAGGACTTCTGTCTACATCTTCCTGAAGTGCTGTCATTAGTGTAGAATTAGATCATTAGCCCATGAGAGCAACATTGTAATTTAAGTTCACTTTTATCTGAGCTGGTCTTCTATTAAGTGAGGGTGATTTAGTAAGTAGATCTTTTTTTTCTGAAGTATTGATTTGTAATTTTGTCCTGATTGGATTCTTAGGATCAATTGCTTACTTTGTCTTCTCTAATTCATGATTCTTAGCATATGCATGATCTCAATAGGCATATTATGCAATTTACCCCTCTGTGTGTGTGTGTGTGTGTGTGTATGCTTGCATTTGGTATGTATGTATTTATATATTTAAATATGTATGCTAACATTAACAGTGGATCTGTGGGGCCCACAAGGGTCGCATGGGTAGGGCCAAGGTGATGTGAAGGATTGGTCAAGATGTGGCCAGCCAAATTGAGCTTATTCCACCATGTAGGCCCTCGTGATCTAAGCTCATGAAATTTCATCCATTAATGGAGTCCGGAAATTACAGGCTTTGATCAGTTCTGTTCCCATACATCAACATGGGTCAAACTTTACAAATACTAAACCCTGTTATTTGCTACCAACTCCCCTTGGTCACTCACCACCTGACATTTATTTAAATCGGTAAATTGGCTGTAGACATTACCTGACATTTTGGTGACCATGTTAAACAACATTTACTAGTAAATTACGTGTTAAGGTAAAAATGACCTGCAACACCATATATATGTATGTATATTCATACGTCTCTATGCATTCTAATTAGCATACATTTTATTGATGTTCAGATGATTGTGACAACACCCGAAAAATGGGATGTGATTACTCGGAAAAGCAGTGACATGTCATTGTCAATGCTTGTAAAACTGGTGATTATTGATGAGGTTCATCTGTTGAATGATGATAGAGGCCCTGTGATTGAGGCATTAGTTGCTCGCACCTTACGTCAGGTTAGTTTTTTATTCAATTTTCTTCTATATTGCTTCTGCCTTCGTTTTTTGTAACGGATGGCTTACATTTATAAGTCACTGTTTTACCTTTCTCCATTTTGGTAGTTTTCTTTATATTTCTTTCTTCTTTTGTAGAAATTGACTTTTTTTAAGAAAAAGGTCGAGGTAGTAGCTACCAACTACAACACTTAATTAAGGTGGAGTGGGCACCATGCATTCAGTAAATTAAAAAAAGTGAAATCCTTTGGAAATATTCTAGACTTAGGATACACATATAAATACATAAACATACATTCATACATACACCTGTATCAGATTAAAGTTTTAAATGCACTAAACTACCAATTACAGAACTCCTTGGGATATAAGGTAGTCATATTTGGTGTGCATCAGAGGATTTCTATACTTGAAAAAATTGTCCATTGTACATAAACTGGCAAAATAATCTGTGCTGAACACATCTTGTAATGAGCTAAAGATGTAATCATAAGATTGAATGACAATTCTGTCACACTGATAAGAAAGAAAACAGAAAGTTTCTCCAGTGAAGGAAGCACTTATCAGGAAATTGTTGAATACATACCGTGTATAAGGCATCAAGTGCAAGGAAAATTTCACCAAGATGTGTAGTTAATAGAGCATAAATCTCCAGCTTTAGTTACTGATGATATTTCATTTGTTTTGACCTGGGGATTAACATATGTACTCTATCAAGCTTGAGGAGTCATGAGTATCAACATGCTCAAGGATTGATTTTAAGATGGAGATAGGTAAGGCATATTTCAAGGAAAGCAGGAAGTACTATAAGCCAATCTACGACTTTTCAAAAAGAGAGAAGCAGTACATAAAAATTATTCAATTTGTTAAGTAGTTAACTTTTTTGAGTAATCTTCTATTATTAAGGGAGGACAAGAACTTTGTTAAATTTCTCGTCAGAGAAGATGACAAATGTAAATTTCCTACATGGACAATGTGTAGCATTCTAGAAGAGAACAAAATGCATTTGTAATTGACTGAATGAACAAAAGTAATCAGACAAGTAATAGCCTAAAGCAATAATGAATTGCCTAAGAAGTTTAAAAGAAAAAGACAATTTTTACCAAGAGTATGAAGCGAAAATTTGATTTGTGGAGGACAATGAATCTCTAAAACAAAAATCCTTCAGAAAATGACACAACAAATTGTACTTTAGACCTCTGTGAGCAACCTCTGTGAATCAACTAGCGTGGAAGGGAGGTCTATTACAGTTGTGGCAATGGAAAGGTGTCGCTTATGGCAGTCAAAAGACAATTTGCAATGGGAGGACCAGGGCTAACCGTAAGCATTCCACTTTCATGTTTATCAATCAGTTCACAATGATAATGGTTCAGAGTCCACCATGCGGCCATGTTATAGAGAAGATAGTGAGACAAAGCCGTGCAAATCTCTTCAAAAGATTTGTCATCCGAGAAAACCATTACGAATAAAGATAAGTCAGCTAGTAACGTTGAAAATGTAAAGGTGGATGAATGGGAAACCACTAGGAATTGTGTTGAAAGGGACCATATTAGGGGGAACTTAGGGACTGATAGAAAACTGATTGAGATAATTTGATTGTGTTCAAAGGAAACCATAAGCAATTTATATGAGGAGAAGCAATCTTTATGGAGGCCTGTAGAAGAAAAAGAGGATGTTCCAAAAAGATATGGAAGAAGCTATTGAGTAAATCCTTGTGATGTGTGACTTGGATGTAGAAATGGTCTATTATAGGGCCGAATGGATGAGCAGAATATGTGCCACAGATTTTGATGTTGATGGTGTCAGAGGAATATTTTCTCAAGGGGCTCTTCCCAATAAGTACAAATAGCATAATTAATTTATCAATAGGTCCCCCAGTAAAATTATATTATGCACAATAATTTAATTTTATTATTATCTGCTTATGATGAATTCCCTTATGAAGCTAATCATGACCAGTAAATCAGCCCAAGGACCTCCGAGAACCCCAGACTGATCATAAAGTAATTTTTTCTCTAAAAGTATAGAAAAAAAGAGTTTGTGCATCGATATGCACCATAAAAGGTCTAAGCTATAATAAATGAGAAGCTATACGACTCAATCTCTTGCTAAGACCCATTGGTTATTTATATTTTACTATTGTCGCAAGCGAACAATAGTAAAATTATACTACCATGTAAAATATAATTTTATTTTGAACCTATTGGTAAATATGGATGACCACTAGGTCTTAGCAGGAATTATCCCGGTCTTTATGTATTTGGATGCCATTAGTAGGGTAGTCCTATGTATTAGGGGTAGTTTACTCGCTCATGTCTTCTTATTTTGTAATTTGTCAGCCCTCTGCTTAAGTGAGGACAATAGGGTCTTTTTTTTAATGGCGGTCCCTAGCCTTTTAGAGGTCGGTTGCCCGTCATAATCTGTAGTACAGCTTCTTTCAGTGGAATAGACAACTTCCCCCTTCCAAACCCTAATTTTATCATGGTTGCTGAGGCTAGGTATTCTGATCAGTCTTTCTCTGCATATCGGCATCAGTCTGCATGTCTACATTTGTCTCTGCATCTCAGCATCGAGAGGGGTACTGACTGTATCTGTTGTCTGAGACTCTGAGAACAACCTGCTCTGGTCCGAGAAGTGCTTGTTCCCTCTTGTTCAGTATCATCCATTCTCTAAATGTGTGCAGGTGGATAGCCTTCTTCAAAAACTTAAAAAAAGTAGTAGTTCAATGTATACAAGTTTTAATCAAGAACTATTGCTAACAAATAACCTTGTAGCAGTCTCTAACCTAATATAATAGTAGACGATATAAGTTCCATCCAGATATAGTACTCCCGGCCCCTGCCTGGTAAAATGTTTCCACCTATAGCAACATGAAATTATGCAGATTGCATGTCACTCATCATGTGAGTCATTCTATTCTTATAGATAGCAAAGGAAGTCTATACTTAGTCCTGAAATTTCAGCTGCGACATTATATCTTCATAGTCATGTAATCTTCTGGTTCTCTCTTTCTCTCTCTAAAGAATTTGTATATCTTGTATTCTTCCATGCAGGTTGAATCAGCACAAAGTATGATACGTATTGTGGGCTTGTCAGCTACCCTGCCCAATTATTTGGAGGTTAGGTTCTGGTTCAGATGTTTAATTGAAGTTCCTTTTAATTTATTATTTTGTTCCTTCTTTTTTTTTGCCAGAACTTCTAGTAGTGCTAATACTCTGACATGAAAAATGCAGGTAGCACACTTTTTAAGGGTTAACCCCGAAGCTGGGTTGTTCTTCTTTGACTCTAGTTATCGTCCTGTACCTCTTGCTCAACAGTATCTTGGAATAAGTGAGCCAACTTTCTCCAAACGCAATGAGCTGCTAAATGAGATTTGCTACAATAAGGTGTATTATTGTTCTTGTCATTAATAAGTCAGCTTTACAATATGCTTAAGTTCTCATGTGAATGTAATTTTATCATGGTGGCTAGCTATCTGGAAACGTGAAGGCCTCAAAACTCATGGCTTTGTAGGCACCATGTAATGCAGCTGTTTTCTAATGTAGCTTTGAGTCATTAAAAATATAAGAATATAATTATCATAAGCCTTTTAAAGTATGAGCATGCCTTGTTTATTTTGTCCTTATTAAGCTTAAACATTGAAGGTATATATTCCATCAAGGTAATCTTGGGTCAACTTGTGCATATGCTTTGCATCTGGTGTTCCTAAAGCCATTTTCTCGCCCAGGATTAATTACTACATCTCTTAATACTGAATTCGGTCTTCCTGTCCTTTGATAGAGTTCCTTAACTTTGATGTAATAGATTACCCATTTCTACTACACATGAATTCTGTAATGTTGATCAGTGGTTTGTAGGCCTCTAGAAACGAGAGGAAGACCGATGATGACCTGGAAAGATGTGTCAGTAAAGGAATTTGTTATGTATGAGTTGAATGTGGTTATGGTCTGCCCTGTGGCAGAATGTTGGAGGAGAATTTATGTGGTGGACCCTGTACAAATGTGATAAGGTGTTGATGTTTTTATTAGTTTGTTAGGCTTCTATCCATACAACTTGCCCAACCTGATTATCGCTGATCAGCAATTTTGTTTTCATTTTATTGGGATCCACCAATCATAAAGTACAATTATGCCTCTTTTGCCTCTTTCTGATAATCCTCAGTTCTCTTTACCGATTAGAAAAAAAATCCTCATCTTATCTTTCCTTTTATATTAAAATATTAAAGCCAATAGGGTTTCTAAAGTTGCTTTCTTCCTAATATTGTCCTGTACTCAGTCATAGTTCCGCTGATTTTTTAAACATAATAGTTTTAAAAATTATGTTCTCTTTTCAGTCATAATTCTAATCGTGCACTTTGGCCTTCTCTAATCATAGCTATCAGCTACCAAGAGATCATCAGCAGCAAGCACCATGAGATTCTGGTTCTCGTTTATCATAGAAAGGAATATATCGAGTGGGTTGTTTGTTACATAATTGTCTTGTTACTCTGACCATTACTCTATAATGCAGGTTGTGGAGTCATTAAAGCAAGGCCATCAAGCAATGGTATTTGTTCATTCGCGAAAGGATACTGGGAAAACGGCAAGAATGCTGGTATTGTTTCATCTCACACCTTTCGTTGCATGTGCCTTGTGTCTATATATAGTAAGAAATCAGCTGGATGCACATTGTGGGAGATTTGTCTGCATTTGTTTGGAATTTCCACTAGCCAGAAAGTCTGATCGTGGAAATGCCCCAGTTGGATAGAAACAATACTCATTATTATTTGCCTGTTTTGGAATTTCCGCTAGCCAGAAAATCTGATTGTGGAAGTGCTGCAGTTGGTAGAAACAATACTCATTATTATTCATGTCATTTTTATGTAATTAAATAACTTACCAACTATTTAGTACATGAAGCATTTTTAAGTTAATTTGGGCATACTGGTCAGGGCTAAAAGTTCAGTGCAATGCCAATTAGTAGTGATATCCTTATTCATTGCATGTTGGGCATGTTGTCTGTCCGAATTGAACTATTTATAGTGGATTGTTCACTTGGCAGAATTGGTGGGAACACCTTAAGTCATGGGTCTACCTTGGAAAAGTGTGGATGGTAATCTATGTTGATATTTATCTATGATATTTGCTTTGGAATATAGCAGAACTTATCTTCGTGTTTGCAGATCTTGTAAACATCGACAATTTCCAAGGTTTGCCATCTCTGATCTTGGTTGGCTGAAAAAAAAAAAAGATCTTTGAGAGATTGGGATCTTGATCAAGAACTCGAAAAATATTAACTTTATATGGAATGATAATACGCACACAAACACACATGCACACAGTATTATATTTAGATAATATAATTTAATATGATTGACAACGTATATGTTTAAGGGAATTATGCCATATTGGAAAGTGAATTTGATGGTTGTATGAGCAATGTATTTTTGTTAATCTCTTTTCATTTTTAAGGAGTTTATTCCATAAAAAATTGATAAGTTGTTCTGTATGATATTTTGGACCATTATTATATATGATCATGACTTTGACTAACTAGGTTGGCCATTTTTCTTCTTGAACTCGTACTTGTTATTAGCTTTTTCACTAATATTAGCTCTCAAACACATAGTTTATCTTTTTAAAAGAGTAGGCTATATACTGCTAGTTCGCTTACTTTTCTGCAAATACATGTTTTTTTATCAGTAGCTGAGAACACATTAAATTAGCTGCTTAACAAAATAGGTATAGCAATACATATAATTACAGGCATACATGTACAAACATAAATTCATCAATATGTTCTAATAGAATTGTGTAATTACAAAGAGATATCTCCAAAATCTGAGATCACTATGAGATTAACTTTATGATCTTGCCAACGAATGGGAAAATAGACACTGGGGATTTTCTTCCAGCAAAATAATTGTCATGATCTCTCCAAGATTTTGCCGAAGATCTCACCAAGATTTGGAAAGAGTATCTTTTCTGAAGTTTTGTTTTGGACCCTTGGCAAAACAGAGGTTTCAACGGAGGTGGGTCTCATGGTATGGAATTTCATGATCATTTCTTTTACTTTTTTGGCTTTCAAAGCTCTCTCTCTCAATACCAGTTCCTCCTGAAGTGGTTTGTATTCAGAACCGAGAAGGTTTTGGGTATGTTAATTTTATGTTTTGGGGTAAAAGAGTGCACATACAAAGCAGCCCCCATATGTTAAAAGAGTATTAATTATAAATTTGTTGAGGAGTCCTGACTAACCTTAAATCAACGCTAATTGAATTGTTTCACACTAATAAGAAAAGAGCTAGTTTGAAGTCAGTATTCCTGATAAAAATGTAATTCAACTTTAAATATTATATATGATGTCCATTGAGCTAAAGAAAAACAATTGTTATAGAAACACTTAAGAAGTACGCAAAAAAGAAGACAAAAATATGGTGTTGACTATATGAGAGACAAAAAAATTATAACTGACAGGTCTAATACGATCATACGATAGATTTAAAAAATCCAATATTTCTGCATAGATGATTGTGTAGATGCATGCAACTGAAAAACAAAAGGAAAAAGGAAAAAGAAAAAGGATCACTCTGTCAGAGGGTGCAGAAATCATCATCTATAGCACCCCGCACCCTTTCGATTCTTGTTGTATGGCTGATTACTCTTTGCTTTATTGGCATCTAATGGAACTATCAATGCAGTCATTTCAGGCTTTTAGCGTCACCAAAGTGGAAAGTTAAGATGTTATGCCCGTAATTTGGTTGTCTACTTTGGTGTATTCTTTAGCTGTTGATTATCTCTTTGGAACTCTAGTGACTTTTCTTCAGTTCATATTTGTTTTTCGTATAAATTTCAGTTTTTGACTAAATATTCGCACTCTTGTAAATGCTGTATTTGTTATCACATGTAAGTCATCACTTTGTCATAACTGAACTTTTTGTGTAAAAGCAACATGTTTATCTGCTGCTCAGTTATATGACAGTCCATATCACACTTAGGTTGTATATCGATGTCTCCTCTCTCTAATTTCATGTATTCTCAGGGGGCGTTGGGTAACTGATTTCTGAAGAATCTAATTTTGATTTTGCTTAAATTGCTTTGTGGGGAAGTGTGCCTTAAAATCTGTAAACTGCAATGGTGACTATTTTAGAAAATTTCCTCCCTGAGGAGATTGTTTTCTTAAATCTGATTTTAAGGCTTTTTAACAGTTACGGATTTCAAGGCGATTTGTGAGGGTTTGTGGGAAGAAAAGCTAGATTGTTGGTCAAAATCCTGTTTGGCATCTCATGAATTTGTGGCAAAGCTAAGGATTTGATAGATGAACAATCTTGTGCATCCAAACAGGATTTAGTGGAAATTTGCTAAATCTTACAATGAATCTTGCCATGAATTGGTTGCAAATGCCCCCCTCAGTTTTCCTTCCCTCCTGTTGTGTACCTTAATAGTATCTTCTTCATTTGTATCTAAGATTATGGTCTTCTTCAATGATGAGTATTTGTTCATTTAAGCATAAACTTTAGATTGGGTGGATGCCTTTATATTTGTTGTTTGTGAAAAACATTTCTCTTCCTTTAATAATTACCTATGCAAATCTTCTGTTTTGGAAATTTTAAGACATGTTGTGTTTGCTTATGTATGTGCAGTTTGCTGATTTCCAATAATATTGCATTGGCTTGTTTTACCATGTCGACTTAAACAGATGGAAACAGCTCAGAGGATGGAAGAACTTGAGCTTTTTAGCAATGATGATACCCATCCACAGTATACCCTAATAAAGGTGGAAAATATGTTTCAATCTGTTTTACTATGCAAAATCTTCAGTTAGGATTGTGAATTTGACACAGCTATAATTCTGCAGAAAGAAGTGCAGAAGTCGAGGAACAAAGAAGTTGTTGAATTATTTGAGTCTGGCTTGGGTATCCACCATGCTGGGATGTTACGTGCTGATAGGGGCCTGACTGAGCGTCTTTTCTCTGGAGGGCTCCTGAAAGTTTGTCTTATTAATATTTATATTACCTTTTTTAATACTATTTTCACTACATCCGATTCTGATCTTGAAACTCTGTCACTGCATATTAAAGAAAGCTTATTTTTGTTTCCTTAGGTCCTTGTGTGTACTGCCACTTTGGCATGGGGAGTTAATTTACCGGCACACACAGTTGTCATAAAGGTTAGTTGCTTGTTACAAGTGCTCTTCGTCCAGCCATTGTTGCTTCCCAAATGTGAAAGTTCCAATTAAAATTTGATCAGTTTATGAAGTTGGATACATTAAGTGAATTCGAATGATGAGTGTTTGATAAGGTTTTGTGTTATAGTCAGTCTATTTTAATAATTTTTTAAATGAGCGTTTTATCATTAGGAAGGGATTTATTCACTGTAAGTTGGGTTTGTATAGACTGAATATCATGAACATCAGATAAAAGAATGACGTGCAACAAAGATGTGGAGATGACTTTTAATTAGAGTGCACTATCTCATTATATATTCCTTTGAAGTATACAATACAATTAATGTCCTTGTCAATTGGATGGGGAGGACTATTAATTAAGGAATTACACAGCAAAAACAAGAGGCAGACGGAGAGATTGAAATGCAAGGTAGAAAGAGATTGTGAGATATTTCAGACTGATTGCAAAAGAATGTTGTTGCTAAGCACTGCAGTGTACATATGAAATATAGGTCAGAGGTGACTACTTATAAGAGGCCTAGCCAAATAAATCTTTGGAACAGTGATGTTTCCAGCTAATGAAGAAAGTAATCTGGCTTAAATGCGGAATAGACACCTCATCTCTGTGTCCAGCTTAAATGTAGTGAATTTGAACTCAGACTGAAAGATTGGAAACTACTGCATATCTAGTAACTATCTGAAGTCTAACACAACCCTTGAAACATACGCTTCCTCTGTGTAATCATAACTGCAATCTGCGGAATATCATTTAGACACGTCTTCTATTTGTATATTTCAGAGATTTTCTTGGCCCCTCTGTAGCAATTTAGCCAAATGGACACTACTGCAAGTGTGCCACAGCTGCACATGCGGACTACATTTAGAAAGCTTATCCTTGGTGCATTTACAATCTAATAAGGGCTGCTTCGAATTTGATTTGGTTCTATGTTGTTTTATCATGTCATCAAGTTTTCATACTTGATTCTAATATTATGGATGTTTTGTTGGATAATCTGTCTGTTTGTCTCTGCATCTGTCTGTTTCAGCAGGTCTAGGGCTTGATATACATTGTTGGGCCCTTCCTTAACTTCTCGAGCTTTCAACTTGGTTTTTAACATGGTATTATGGCCAGGTGGTCTTGGTTTAGATGCCTGCCCCTGCCTCTGCATATTTTGTGCATGTACAAGCATCTACATCTATTAAATTGTGCTTACCGTGCAAGGGGGTCAACAATTTTCATATGGCCCTTGGTGTAGACGCCTCAGAGTTTGCCCTTCTCTTTCATTCCTGCGCATGTTATGTCAAATATGGCATCTATAAACGGAAGTATCAGCTAACTTAACTGCTTAAACAGCTGTCACTTAGGCTTGATGCTCATGCACAGGTTTCATCTAAATTTATTAACATAATGGGCTTTCTGTTCTTACATGGTTAACCTTGTTTTCATGTTTTTCTGTGGCATTTTTACTGACAAAATTCCATAGGGCTGTCTTGTGATCTTCATGTTAAATTTTGGAGACAATATGTGACAGTTAAATTTTACTCCCTCTGTCCCATATTAGTAGTCTGGATTAGAAAGTCAAACTAATTTTAGTTCATTTTGAGTTTCTAATCCAGGCTATTAATATGGGATGGATGGAGTTTGTGATAGTGGGATACTTACTGAGCAGAGTGACGATGCAATTTATTTTAGAACGCTGTGATTATAGCAATTCGCTATTTGTTTATTGTTAGCATTAATAGAGTCAGTCCGCTCCCTAACACTTCAAGCTTTTTGGAGAAGTGCTTGCTAACATGGTATCAGTGCGGGTGGTCTTTGGTTTGATTCCCCATAGAGGCAGAAGTTCATATTATGTGCACCTTGTGTTTGTCTTCCAGTGCGGAGTCTGCTCTTAGGGGGAGCATAGTTAGTCCCTTTAATAAGTGTTTTAGCTTTTAGTTGAATTTGTTTCGACAGTTATATTTATCTTGTCATTTCTATATGTGATGGCTGTAGGGGACTCAGCTCTATGATTCAAAGGCTGGTGGATGGCGGGACCTTGGCATGCTTGATGTTATGCAAGTAAGAGATGGCAAATGTTTTTTTAAGTAATGGTATCGTTTGTCCTTATGTAATTGGCTACTAATTTTTTGTTTCTTTTACTCATCACACTTTTGCTTTAGATCTTTGGGCGTGCTGGGAGACCACAATTTGATAAAAGTGGTGAAGGAATTATTATCACATCTCATGACAAGCTGGCGTACTATCTACGACTGCTAACTAGCCAGCTACCGATTGAAAGTCAGGTATGTGCATTATGCATTTAATATGTTGAAACTAATCTTGTAATATAGTTAAATGTCCTCATGGTGGAAAGCATTTATGATGAGTGGCATCTCTCGATTCTTTTCTACTCAATCAAAGTGCCGTTGGTGGCGTACACCGTTACACCTCAAAGTGCACGAATCCAACCTCTTTCTGTCCTTGACTCAACCTAGTATTCTTGCTTGTTTCTGTCCTAATTTATGTCATGGTTTCCCAGAATCGATCCAACCATGTCTTTGGCCCAAATATTTGGGCCCATTTCTGTCTGCCCTTTTTAGGTGTCCATGCAGAAGGTTCTTGGTTCCTTGCGTTGATGGCTTCATGTCATCCTTTACCATGACACATAATTTTTTGGGCGTTCGTTTTTCTTGCATTTTAAAAAAAATGGGGAGATTTTTATTAAAATTTAAGTTCTCATAGAGTTCAAGCTCGTGAAACAATTGAATGTTGTCTGTGTGGTGGCGAGATATATCTTTAATTTGTGTTGAAATTGTAAATATTAAATAAAGCTTTCATAGAAGAATATTAAGGTTGTGTCAAGTTGCTAACTGATGTAAGGAATGGAAGCCTTTTGTACATATATGATCATCATTTCTGATCTTGAATGGGCTCTCATTTTATAATCTTAGTTACTCTTTCAAAAGTACTAGAAAAGGAAATATGCTTCTCAAGCTATGTCTTGTGTTGCTTATAGCCTTACCAAAAATGTGTTTATTTTCCTTTTCCTTTTCTTTTGTAGAGAAAAGTAAATCCTTAACAATTTTGGCTATCCAAGGAATAATTAGGTTGATTTTTTTTTTCTATTAAGGCCTGGGCAGATGAAGGAAAGGAATATGCTCTTTTAATTCATTCTGATATGAATGGATTTGGAAATTTTTGTAAGCTATTATCATAGTTTGCTATTTTGGATCCTAGTCTTGTCTCGGTCGATCAAAGAGATGAGATCTCAAAGAGATAATGTAAAATAATCTTGGTGATCCTCAAAAAAAGGTTTTCACAAGTATTATGATAATTCGGGGTGGCAGAAGTGCGGTGCCTGGGTTCCCAGGCCCATGGGCCTCCTGGCCCACTCCTTTCAGGGCCCGGGTCGGCCCAATGAGGTCACGGTGCCACCTTGATCCCATGGCCTTGCTCCGCCAGCCACCTGGCTGAGGCCGCGGCTATTGTTTTTTTAAACTCTAGCTGCAGCCTTCCTTTTTTTTAATGGACGGAACCGGCCTGGCGGGCCATGCTGGGCTTTCCCCCCACCCCCTCAAAGAGGCAGCAGGCCGTGCTGGGCTTGTCCTCCACCCTTAGGCGGGCCAGGCCCTGCCCACTCCACCACCTTGCCACAGCTGCCCCGGGCCAGCCCTGCTGCCACCCCTAATGATAATGTAACTATCCTTTGACATCTAGAAACACTAATATTAATGTCAAACATCTTAATGCAGAAACTAACAACCGGCAGTTAAGTTGCCGAAAGCAGATCAACTGGCTGGCAGTTAAGTTGTTGGCAGGCTGCAGATGATCTCTAGATAGTGCCGGCAGCATCTTTGAAAAAAAATTATAACTTCCGGCAGATCGCTTCAGATTAAGGCCAGCAGCTTATCTGTTGCCTGCGGTTCAGAAAAAAATATTGTTAGCAGCAAGTAAAGAGCTGCTGGCTACTTGATCTAAAAAAAGTTGGTATAATTGGCTGGAACTTAAGAACTACAAGGGACCTTGCCTTACTACTGCTGCAGACTTATGAATCCTGCTGGAATGCTGCTGCTGACCACTAGATGGGCCTCTGGTATGTTGGCACATGTTGGAATGGAGAAGTGTGTGGGAAAAGAAGATCAGATCTGAAATAGATGAAAATTGAACTAGTATTTTGAGAGAAAGGAGCGGGTCATCTTGGCTATATCTTGCCAAGATGATGAAGATCTTGATGAGATTATGCAAATTTCATCTCTGCATCATCTCTTTTTTGTGTTTTAATGACCAAGAGCAAGATCTTGGTGAGATCTCGCAAGATTGAGAATTATTACTATGATAAATCAATTTGGTTGTTCTAAATAAAACCCATCTTATGTTCCAACAACTAAGAGCTATCTCTGTACCTGTTCTTCTATGAAATATGTCTTAATTGTTGTTTATGTTTCTTAATCACTTTTCTTTTTCTGCTTTATGCAGTTTGTTAGCTCTTTGAAGGATAATTTGAATGCAGAGGTGGCCCTTGGTACTGTAACAAATGTAAAGGAGGCTTGTGCATGGCTTGGATATACCTATCTCTTTATAAGAATGAAAGCGAATCCCCTGGCATATGGGATTGGATGGGATGAAGTGAGTTGAAAATTCTGTTACCATCTATTGAAATATACCAACTTATGCTAGTACATTCCGTATCCTGCATAAATTCTTGTATAAAATGTTCATAAAATGATTTTGACTATTAATTGACTCATGAGAAACAGTCATTTCAGTTTTGGGTGTAGTAGATATTTGACTTAGCCAACTAAAACTGGCAGAAAGTGAAGATGACAAGCAACTGTTATGTTTTAGCATTCTTTGTTTTTTGGGCTGTAAAATTTCTTTTGCTTTTTTTTCTACTTAGATAAGGAATGAGAAATGTAAAGGGTTAATTACTTATTTGCCTTCTCATTTCTTTCTGTCACGAGTAAATTTTAGTCTGGTTACCATTATAACCATTATTAGTATGTACTATCTGCTTTAAAATTATTGCACCATCTTCAACTAGGTTGTAGTGAAGTGTATCTGTGTATGGTGAGTGTCAATTTGCTTAGTATATGCATCTATGTTGAAGTTCAGTCACCTCTCTTTCTTCTCAGCCCTCACAACCCCACTGTATACATGATGGTTCTGACGTTTCCCCGGCATATGTTGATAACCTTATTAACATGAGAATTTTACATTGCATTTGCTTGTTTTACTGGCAGAACTGTCTTCTTATAATTATGTTTGTGCATCTGAAATCATTTAGTAAAATGCTATTTTGCAGGTCATCAGTGATCCATCATTGATCTCCAAGCAGAGATCTTTTGTAAGTGATGCTGCACGGGCCCTTGACAAAGCAAAAATGATGCGATTTGATGAGAAAAGCGGAAACTTTTACTGTACAGAGCTTGGTCGCATTGCTAGCCATTTTTACATTCAATACACTAGTGTTGAAACTTATAATGAAATGTTGAGACCTCATATGAATGACAGTGAGGTATGATATTCAGGCTATATTGGTAAATTTTGAATCTCAAGTCTATTCTTTTATTGTTTTTTTCTGTTGTTCTCTGCTTATAGGTAATAAACATGGTTGCCCATTCTTCTGAATTTGAGAATATTGTTGTAAGAGATGAGGAACAGGATGAACTTGAATCCTTGGCTCGCACTTGTTGCCCAGTAGAAGTCAAGGGTGGACCCTCCAATAAACATGGAAAAATTTCAATTCTCATTCAGGTTTTGAAACATCTGGGCGTTTCACTTCATCATTGTGTTAAGTATCGTGAAAATTTGTTAAATATATCTAAAATTTTATTTATTTTGCAGCTTTACATATCAAGGGGGCGGATAGACAGCTTTTCTTTAGTCTCTGATGCAGCATATATTAGTGCTAGTCTGGCTCGCATAATGCGTGCTTTGTTTGAGATGTGTCTCCGCAGAGGGTGGTGTAACATGACTGCTTTCATGCTTGAGTATTGTAAGGCTGTTGATCGCCAAATTTGGCCCCATCAGCATCCCCTGAGGCAGTTTGATAAAGAGTTATCCCTTGAAGTTCGTCTTTTATTTTCTTTTAAATTTATGTTTTCCTTTTCCCTGCACTACATTGGCTTATGTAGTTCATTATTAATATCTTACAGATAGTGCGAAAGCTTGAAGATAAAGGAGCTGATTTAGATCGCCTTGTGGAGATGGAAGAGAAAGATATTGGTGTCCTTATTCGTTACCATCCTGGAGGGAAGGTAGCTAACTCTTCTCCTGAATAAATTTGCAAATTTCTTAGTTGGACTTTTGTTTGTTGGTGATGGGTCTTATTTAATTTCTTGTGTTATCAGTTGGTTAAACAACATTTAGGATTTTTTCCATGGATCAACTTGTCCGCAACCATTAGCCCTATAACCAGAACTGTTCTTAAGGTAAACTTGCTCTGCTAATTGGTTAATTTTTCCTGTAAAATTTCCTTTGTCACCAAATAAATCTGATATTTGTTACTTTTTTGCTCCTTTTAGGTAGATTTGGTCATAACTCCAGACTTCACTTGGAAAGATCGATTTCATGGTGCTTCTCAGCGTTGGTGGATTCTGGTTGAGGTTGTAACTGAACGTGTTTTAGTTTCTGCTATTCAATTTGTGTTAAGTTTGGGAAGCCTAATCTTCTGGTGCATCTGGATCACCATTTTCTATGCGTATATAGCAATAAATAATTTAATCATTTTAAAAATTTGGTACCATAAATTTTGTGAATTATAGGTTTAACTTGTAGCTTATAGTGCAAATGTAAGTCTTGTGTTGTTTGAGAACTTTAAGGCTAAGTTCTTGTTCCTGTCTTTACAACATAAAAAGTTTTTATGCTTCTTGCAATCCCACAAACGGGATAAATGTTTTCTGAGGTGCTTGATGTAGAGGGGTATTTTAGTCCTTCCACAGTCCTTCCACCTTTGCCCTTCCACCTATTACAGCTATGTAGTGCAGAATACAGTTCATTCTCCAACTGATGACGAAAGGGGCAGAATTGTCCAGGTCTTTTTAGTCAATTCCCTGCTAGTGTTAGTGGGAAGGGTAATATAGTCTTTTGGGTCACAGTTTGTTAGAATGTCAGAAACAGTTATTCCAGAGGGGATACATAGTGGGGAAAACGGAGGAAAGGGGGAATTGCGAATTTGAAAGTAATTCTTTCTTCCAGAAAATTCTTCTCTGCTCATGGATTTGAGCTAGGGTTGTGGATTCAACCTTGTGTAATCTCTTATGCATTTGTAGGACTTGAGCTTGTGGATTCAAGCTTGTAACACCCTGTTCTCGAGAAATATTAATAGAATAATACTCTTCCTCCTCCATTCCTGTGATTTCCTATTTGGATTTTATTAGTTCTGTTTTGTTTGCTGTGTCATTGCTGCTCTTTATACATCTGCTGCATCAATTTGGCGCCCTCTATGGGAAACAGAGGGTCTTCCATGGCTGATATGTTTAATAGGATAAATTATTCTTTGGAAAAAAACTGAACAATGACTGGCAGGCTAGTAATTGGCAACAATGTTAGGTGCTACTTTAAACATGTTACTGAAAGCCGACAACATTTACTCTCTCTCCTTCCCATATTAATAGCTCCAGTTGGAAAAAAAAATTGTCCTATATTAATAGCTCCTTTTGGCTTAATTTAAGTGGTTGGGTACTTAAAAAAAGTGTTTCAGAAGCTATTTTTCATTCTCTTAGATGTGGATCCCACCATTCAATAAAAATCACTAATTTTCCAAATGTAGCTATTAATATGGAGGGAGGGAGTACTAAATTAAAGAATGAGATGGGGTCCAAGAACAAGCTATTAACTTCTGTCCAGATGTCAGTCTATGAATAAATGGAAGTTTATGGCTATTAATGCTGCTACTCAATATGTGTTACCGATTGCCCTTTAAGTTAGAGAAAAGAGAGTATGATCTCCAGCAAGCAGTCAAATAGAGAGCTCCATAAGTAGTTTCCACTTGCAGGCTTCATCCTGTTTTTGTTGTGGGACCATGGCTGATATTTAAGTAAATTTTAACATATTTTTGGTGGAGAAGCGGAGGGCCAAAGGGTTTGGCCTCATTCAAGATGTGTAGCTTCTCCATCTGACCTCTGTTGTCACAACCTTCCTCACTTCCATGAAGAATGTTAGAAATTTCATGCGTTTGATTAAGTGGTCCCACATTCAGAATAGGACCAAACATTTTATTTTTGTTTGGTGGACCATCCATTTTATTGGAATCCCATTTTGACATCCCTCCTCCCATGAGGCTGGTTTGGATGATAACAAAGAGTTCTAAAGTCTTCCTAGACAAACATCCTCCAATTATTGTTCCCAGAAAGCTGATTTGCAGAATATATTTGCATTTTCTTTTTTCGTTTCATTACTTAGTGTGCTCAGTATTATTTCTTTTGTCCAGGATACTGAGAACGACCATATTTACCATTCAGAGCTCTTCACCTTGACTAAAAGGATGGCTAGAGGAGAACCTCAAAAACTCTGCTTTACTATCCCAATATTTGAACCCCACCCACCCCAGTACTATATACATGCCATTTCTGAATCTTGGTTACATGCAGAGACTTTTTACACAATATCTTTCCACAACATGACTTTGCCTGAGGTGAGGACAATAAACCTGAAATTTTTAACAAATATTTTCTTACCTTTAACATAAAGACATTTGATTTTGCTCGTTTCAGACTCAAATGTCACACACGGAGCTTCTTGATTTGAAGCCTCTTCCTATTACAGCTCTTGGCAACAAAGCCTATGAAGACTTGTACAATTTTTCTCATTTTAATCCCATTCAAACTCAGGTCTGCAGCTTCTTGATGAGTCTTATCTTTTCTTTATATCTCTGCTTGGTATTCTTTATTACTTCATTTTAATGCTACTGACCCCTGCTGCCTGACTTTGCAGGCTTTCCATGTGCTGTATCATACTGACAACAATGTTCTCTTAGGTGCGCCAACTGGGAGTGGAAAAACTATATCGGCTGAACTTGCAATATTTCATCTTTTCAACAGCCAGCCTGATATGAAGGTGTTCCTTTCTCTGTATATGAAAGCTAATCTGATAAATGTGTTATGGATCATGGAACTTAAAGGGTGAACGCTGGATTGACAGCATGGTTCGCAACATCTCAAGTATATTTGGTATCTGTCACTTTACAGATACAAGATTTTGGGGAAAAATATATCTGAGATATTGACAAAATATCAAAGATATTACCTTTATTGTGGACGCCTTCCAGATCTCACCCGTGACCCCCTGGCTCTAGTCCTGTCCTTCTTCCATTTATCAAAGATATTCCTGATATTGTGGACCCTTTCTAGATCTGACTCATAACTTTTTTCCCTCCCAACCCCCTCGCCCCAGTCTTGTCCTCCTTCCATTTTTCACTCTGGAAGCAGGTCCTGCCTGGGCATGAGTATGAGAGGTATGTGAGTGAGTATTTAAGTACTTACCAAATGTTGATGACCTGGGAGCAATACTTTGCCCACTTAGATTCTCTATATGCTCAGTCTTCTAGTGGTCAGGCAGCCTTCCAACCTCCACATCAGTCCAACTATTATTGCTACACACACGCGCGCACCATCGTGTTATCCACTTAATCATTGACATTATTTTCAAACTTGTTCTCCATTACTAGTAATATGTTTGAGATTAGTATTAGGGCTTTTAGATGTCTAATAGATGTTTAGATATTGCGAACCATCATTGAACAGGTAGAAATTCAGAGTGAAATAGGGAAATAACAGACAAAAAGGAGTGAGGGAAGAGTTTAGGGAGAAACAGTCATTCATTAACTAATTGAGATTAGGGCTAAGCCCTTACATTAAATAGAAAAGCTTAATGGGCCTAGCTAATTAATCCTAAAGGCCATTAATTATAATTAAGGACAAATTACCAATTACTTCTCTATCTTCCTAATTAACAACATTAGCAAATTCTACTCAAGTTAGTGGACCCAATAGGCAGAGCTGACACCTAAAGCGGGACATTACAAAAGATACAAAATATTCACGATGTTAATAGCTATTTTTCTCCTTTTGTGAGCTATGTCTCCTCTATTTGCTTTTGACCTTGGGTGGCTTATTCTTATCTACATCAGTGGTTGTGGTTTCTGTATTTCAGACAGGGAGTTGACTACTCTCCTCAAAGATTAATCTGTGAGGGAATTAACTGTTTATGTTAAAGACATTGACCCTCCCTTGAGTGTGCGAGCCCTGCTAAGATTTACATGTGTAATATAGGGAGCACTGCTTCCCAGAAATTTATTTGTATACAACTTAAACTGGTTGAGTGGCATGTATTCTACATCAGTGGGGCCCAAAAAGTGGGGAGGGGGCATGGCTACCACCCCAAGTCTCCATGGCTCCTCAAGTGTAGTAGTGTTACTGTTGACTGTTCATCTCTTGCCTAATGGCTTAAGCTTTTAGATGAAATGGTTAACTAACATCATAGGTCTTGGTTCTGATCCCTCCTTCTGTGTCTGTGTGTTCATTTGCTATGCTTAGTGGTCCCTTTTAGATGAATTGGTTAAATAACATGGTGGTTACTGTCTTTGTAAGTCCCACTTTGCCTAAAATGTGGAATCTGTTGTATGGCTGGTAATTATAATATATTCCATTAAGAGATTTATAAATTTATATTTTGATCCATTAAGATCTATTAAGATCTCTTACAAAGAGTTGGCACAAAACAGGCTAGAATGGAGGCGTAAGATCCATGTCATTGACCCCAAATTGGTGGGAAAAGGCACTACTTGATTATGATTATGATTATATTGATCCAAGGGCTTTTTAAGTGTTTCTTTCAGAAATAGCTATCTTCTCTGGCTTTGTGGGTGTACAAAAGCTGTGTCTTGAGTAGAGATTATGGGTGCCTACTTTAGCAGCTAAAATTGAATGAAGATTTTATTTACTCCACATGCAAATGCTTTGTGTGGGAGAAGGCAAATGCTAGAACTAAATCCAACTTGGACGTCCCTGCACTTATAATATTAGAAATTATGTCTCTTGAACGCTTACAACTAGTTGGCAAAGAAACAACAATAAATATCAGCCAAACTAACAACCAACACACATGTTCCGAGTAGCCCTATCCACTTTTTAGCCAATACTCCGGCAGTGTTTATTCTATAGCATGATGATTCTCGCTGTGTTCTAGGTTGCCCTCTCTATACGTCACCTTTTCTGAGATGTGAACCTAGAATGTCGGGGTGGCTTGATCCTTGGCCACTTCACGTAAAAGATTACTCTGGTGGGGAAAGGACAATAATGAGTAGAAACCATACTTGTGACCAAAAATCAGATGAACAGTTATGACCTCAAATGTCAGTGTTGAACCTTGCTGACGATGAAAGGAATGTTCTAAATTGGCAGTAACACAAAATGTTGATGGGTAAGTATTAGCATGGAACATACAGAAAAGGCAGAAAGAAAAGAGATGGGAGAAGACCAGAATTATTTCTATGAATTAATTGATAACTACTGCAGTAACCATCAATTAGGTAGTACATGCCTCTTGTATAATCATCCACATTATGATGCCTTTTAGGTAGTACATGCTGTCTTTTTTACTTTCAAAATTTGTTGTCATACTTAGTTTGTCACTGTTTTATACTCCCTCCGTCCCATGTTAATAGCTCCGTTTGATTTTTGAAAGAACTAAAATTAGTTCATTTTGAAAAACCAAATGGAACTATTAATTTGGGACTGTGGGGGTATCTATTTTGAAATGAATAGTTGCATAGTGAGTATGAATTCGTATTATCTCTTCCAAATATCAATACATCTTAATCATTCTTCATTGTAGTGCCCAAGTCCGGTAGGTGAATTGAGTGGAACAATTATGTTATTGATGAATAGCTTTTCTTGTTAAGTGTCTATCCTCTGCAAGTTTAAAAATTACAAATAGGGTTGTGAATTATGATGATCACCTTGCAGGTTATTTATATAGCTCCTTTGAAGGCTCTTGTTCGAGAACGTATGAATGATTGGAAAAGAAGACTGGTTTTCCAACTTGGAAAGAAGATGGTATATTGCAAGTTTATATATTGTTTCAGATGATGCAGGGTGTCCCTGTATCCTTTGTAGACTGAAAAGGATTTAATTTGTCAGGTCGAAATGACAGGGGATTTCACTCCAGATCTTATGGCTCTATTGTCAGCAGATATCATAATATCCACTCCAGAAAAGTGGGATGGCATCAGCCGTAATTGGCACAGTCGAAGTTATGTGATGAAGGTAGTTATCATCCTTCTCTTAATATATTTTGTTACTAAATCCGGTGCCATCAGGGAGTTATCATCCTCTTAAAATATTTTGTTACTAAATCCGGTGCCATTTGCTTTTGCTGAAATAAGCTTATCACATTGGCTAGCCTTGGCCTTATTTTTTAATTCTCTCTTTGGAAATTGCATGAGGAAAATAATGGTGTGGCATTTGGGCGAGGTTTTGCCATTATGTTCTCACATGGGTTCTGTATAATCATTTTGACTATAATAAGAGTAAAATGACAATAAAAAATCCATGTCAGGGATCCCAGATAGATGGGATGATGTGTGAATGATGGCTAGCCTGGGTCTTGCATGTGTCATTCACTTTTTCTTTGTCGGTTTTGCTTTCATATATATATATATTCTCTCAGGTGGGGCTCATGATCTTGGATGAGATTCATTTGCTTGGAGCTGATCGTGGGCCCATTCTTGAGGTATTGTTATTGTACTTCTTTTTTTCTTCTTGTAGTTTTTGCTTCAGTTTTATTATTATCGTGGATATTATTATTATTATTATTATTATTGTCAACAACATCTTTGGCATCGACAACCAATTCACTATTATTTTGACTTGTAAACTTTATTTAGATATACACCATCATGCTCTCCACTTAATCATGGATATTACCTTTAAACTTGTTCTTCTTTATCACTATTGATCATGTTTTCTACTTGATTAACAAGATACTTAAGAAACCATTTTTAGGTTGCCAATATTTTTTCCCAATATCACTGATAAATATTTGATATATCCTATCTTTAGGTCACTGATATATCTCCTATAAAAGATATTGCAAACCATGGTTACTTCTACTATTATTATTGTTTATTCTTAGGAATGTCATGTCTATTATTCTCTTAGTGTTGGCCTTCTACTGCACAACCAAAAAAATTATTTTTGTTGTTTTGATACATATGTTCATAGTTTATATTCCCTCTGTTCCATATTAATTTCTCCATTTGGAAAAAGAGTTTGTACTGTATTAATCGCTTCACTTGGCTCAATTTAAGTGTATGGTTTCTTAAAAAAGCGTTTCAGAAGCTATTTTCCATTCTCTTAGTTGCAGGTCCCACCATTCAATAAAAATCACATTTTTTCCAAGTGGACTGTTAATATGGGACAAAGGGTGTACATATCTGTGGTCGACATATATTGATACGTTTTAGTTGATAGTATCTGTATCTAAGATATAGTAGCCACTTATGCACAAAACAAATTTTAGCAGGTAACGTTATTTTTGTGTGGTTCAAGTCCATTTCCGTGATGTGTTCCGTTAAGGACTTATTTGTGGATCTCATGTTTCAGGTGATTGTTTCTAGAATGAGATATATATCGTCACAGACAGAGTGTCCGATCCGATTTATTGGCCTTTCAACAGCTTTAGCAAATGCACGGTCAGTTACCATATTAATCAGACTCTTTGCCACGAATTACATTATTTAAATATAATGTACCTGTTAGAATTGTTGTTTCCCCCCTCTAGTTATGCAGTCCTCTTATTACTGTTCAGTGTAACTGAGTAGAAAAGAAATGAAGAATTTGGGAAGGAAGATGTTAATTTCTGTATTGCAGATGATTCTTCAACATAGGTTGATTGAAATTGCTATTTTTTACATTAGAATATAACACTAAGGGCACGTTTGGCAACCCTTTGAAAACCAAAGGGCCTTTCCTTTGCAACCCTCCTCAGGAGGGTTGTTTTTCAAAGTTACTTTCCCTGTGATGTGACATTTTACACACTGATATAACTCACAAGGAAAGTAACTTTGGTTTTCAAAGTGGTTGCCAAACAGGCCCTAAATATGAAATCCATAAGAAACTGTGAAAGTAGTGCCTAAAGAAGGAAATTAGAATTAGTTCGAAAATTGGACGCATTACAAGTCCTCTCTTAATATTAAGCTTGTATGTGTATTACCATTTTCTCATGATTTCTCACTGTTGTTAGATAAGAAAATTAATATACATATAATGCTTCAACAACTGTTGACTCGAAAAGCGACATGTGCCACTTAATTATGTGATAATCTTGAACTTCTGTAATCACTGTGGATTGTTGGTACAAGTGATGAATCCCGTATAACTTCTCATCTTTATTCATTGTTTGTTCAGTGATCTAGCAGACTGGTTGGGTGTTGGAGACATTGGGCTATTCAATTTCAAACCTAGTGTGAGGCCTGTACCTCTGGAGGTGCACATCCAGGTATATATAAAGAATGATAAATTTTACTCCGGTAGTGCTTGTTGTAATTACTCCATCTGGCCCGTGATAAAAGAACACATCTTAAGAAGACTCAATGATTCCTTAAAGTTTCCACTTAAAATTTAGTTTCCAATGACACCCTCACTTACTGTTGTTGCTGCTTTTTCTTAAATTTATTGAGTTCTTAAAATTTTTCTCTATGCCAAATAATCCATCCGAGTAAAATGGTGAGTATGATATTCTTTGAGACACAAAGGAGTATCAAACAGTTATACTTATTATGCTGTCACTATTTGGATCTTGGGCATTTAACAACTCTGTATCTTTGTGGTCTAAATCTTTTGGGCCTGTTCTATGTTGTAAAATTGCTTAAGTGTTGGGCTTTTTAATGCCAATCTTCTGAAAAGCACAGAATGCTTTCCAATTGTGTCACACAGGGATATCCTGGGAAATTCTACTGCCCTAGAATGAATAGCATGAACAAACCCACTTATGCTGCCATATGTACCCATTCCCCTGCAAAACCAGTTCTTATATTTGTTTCTTCCCGTCGCCAGACAAGGCTCACTGCTTTAGACCTTATTCAGGTTAGTTTTTAATCCAAATCCAGTCAAAGTAAAGTTTGCTAAGTCTAATTGTTTAGCACCTATTGATCGAGGATAAACATCCATGTGGCAGTTTGCAGCTTCAGATGAAAGCCCAAGGCAGTTTTTGAATATCTCAGGGGAGGACTTGGAGATGGTCATCTCTCAGGTCACAGATCAGAACTTGAGGCACACTTTGCAATTTGGAATCGGGTTGCATCATGCTGGACTAAATGATCGAGATAGGTCTTTGGTGGAGGAACTCTTTGCAAACTGCAAAATCCAGGTGCTTTGTAGTTTAATTTTGGAAAATGCTTGTGAACAATGGCATATCGCAATCAGTGGCTTGATACTGCCTTGCATATTAGCAATTAATGCCAATGTAATGACTGGACATGTACGTCTGAACATGTTATATGCTTTCTCAATTGTTTAGTCTTTTCTGGGTTAATTACAGGTATTGGTTTCCACGAGCACACTGGCATGGGGTGTTAATTTGCCAGCTCATCTAGTCATAATTAAGGTGAGTACATAGAGTCTCCAGCCTGTTAAGTTCTTGTATAATCATGTCTCCATAGTACATTTCTAACTTTGCATCTTTAGTTCATTCACTTTTTAATTGTTTTTATTCCACATGTTTCTTTTGTAGAAAAGTGCATGTAACAGAACTTTACAAAAGATATTCCTATGCAGGGAACAGAATATTATGATGGAAAAGCAAAAAGATATGTTGATTTTCCTATTACAGATATCTTACAAATGATGGGTCGAGCAGGTAGACCACAATATGACCAGCATGGAAAAGCAGTCATTCTTGTCCATGAACCGAAAAAGAGCTTCTATAAAAAGGTAAAAAGTAAATTGTAACTTTACAGTTTTATTTCTATTGAATTCTAAACAATTAAAGTTTTGTGTAAAAAAGAGAATTGTAATGACTATTGTTCACTATGGCAGTTCCTATATGAGCCTTTCCCTGTTGAAAGTAATCTGAGGGAGCAGTTGCACAATCACTTCAATGCGGAGATTGTGTCGGGCACCATTTGCCACAAAGAGGACGCTGTTCATTATCTTACTTGGACATATTTGTTTCGTAGATTGGTGAGTTTTCTGAAACAATAACATCACGAAGCTTAGTGAGAGCTATTTGTATAATTTCATTGTCCAATCCTGTTTAGGGAAATTTTTAAAATAAAATTGGTGGGTATGCAGTTGTGGCAAAATCACACAAGCAGATTTAAATCTCTTTGCAGTTGGTTCAATTAGAAATGTTACACAACAAATTTTATGTGAAGAGCATTATTGGTTTTATCTTTCCCTGCTTGAGTACTTTACTGTTTTGTGGTGTTTAAAGCTTAAAAAGCGAAATTGGACATGCCGTGATCACTATACATATTTGTGTTTAGCGGTCTTCTTGTTATGGGCCACAGTATTTTTTAATATTCCAAAGCATAAGTTCATATGCATAAGTGTACATGTGAAAGTTTTTTCTTAGTGTTGATACAACTATTAATTTCATTAGAGATAATCCAGGGTTGAAAGTTCATAAGATATTAAGAGCACTGTGACTAATACACGGAAATAGATAATAGAAAATTTAACAGAAGACTGCTAAGAAGTTGAAATGTAGTAGATAACTTGATACTCATGATCTTAAATGATCAGACAATTACAAAATTTAATGTTTAATTGAATTGCGAATTTGTTCATCAAATGTTAGAAAACTGCTAGAATCTGACTTAATTAGACCCACTTGTGATATGGCAGTTTGTTTTTATGGGATACATGCCTCTAGAGATTGAATTATGTAAGAACCTAAATGCCCAAATTTCTTTTTTCAGATGTTTATGATAATCCTATATCTCACATAATCTTAAACATGCATAGAAAAATCTTCTGTGATGATGATCTCATAATGATGAATATGAAGTGCATTCATTTGCAGGCATTGCCTTAATTATATATGTCTTCCAATGATACTTGTCTTACAAGATGACCAATCCGTAATGATTCAAGTAGTATGGAACCTTTTAATCTGAACACATAATTTAAGTATCATGTATGCGCAGGTAGTGAATCCTTCCTATTATGGATTGGAAGATGCTGACACCAAGACCTTGAATTCTTATCTTTCAAGGTAATCCCATGTTTCTTACTAAAAAATCAAGTCGATGTCATGTAACTTGTTTGTCTTATTCAACTGTGCTTTTGTAAGAAGATTAGTCCAAAACACGTTTGAAGATTTGGAAGATAGTGGGTGCATCAAGATGGATGGAAACAATGTAAAGCCGCTGATGTTGGGGTCTATTGCATCTCAGTATTACCTTAGCTACATGACTGTATCGATGTTTGCTTCAAATATTGGCCCTGATACTTCACTTGAAGTAAATCCTTATCTCTTTGATAATCTTGTCACTTCTACTTCTGTGATAATACCTCTAAATTTTGTTATGCATGTCTCAATACTAAGGTGTTTCTGCATATTCTTGCTGGTGCTTCTGAGTATGACGAGCTACCTGTGCGGCATAATGAGGTAAACTATGTTCTGTTGTGATGTCTGATTTGTGTTGTAAGAGTTCAAGCATTTGTTCAATTGTGTATTCAGTGAGTTATTATAAACATATCTGTGTGCCAATAATGGTTCCATATGCAAGATGGCTTCACCTTAAGCTAACTATAAGCTTTCATTCTGTGAGATATCAACTTTAGGATGCAGATAACAAAGTTATTATCTTATACATAAAATGCCTCTCTGCTGTTGGATGGCCATTCTATAACTCTCTAATATATACGTTTGCACAAGGATTGTGTTGTGTTTGTAGAAGCTGAAGAAATTGCCACTTTTAATAAATGAGAGGCCAATTTTCTCACTTTTTCTTTTTACGTTAGGAAAACTATAACGAGTCATTATCTGAGAAAGTTCCTTATCTGGTAGACAAGCAGCAACTTGACGATCCACATGTGAAGGCAAATTTACTTTTCCAGGTCAGATTGTTCCTAGCCACTATATTTATTCTTAAAAAAACAATGTGCATCTTACTTATTTTTCATAGGTCATTACATATATTGATCATCTTTTTGTCATTGCAGGCTCACTTCTCACGGTTAGAGCTTCCAATAAGTGACTACATCACAGATTTGAAATCTGTCATGGATCAAAGTATACGTATCATTCAGGCCATGATAGACATATGTGCCAACAGTGGATGGCTTACTAGTACAATGACTTGTATGCATCTTCTCCAAATGGTCATGCAGGTAAATTGTCTTCTATTGTTTTATAAATATGATGCATGTTTGCCAGCTATATAAGAATTTTTGTGATATAAATGCTTGATTATGCTAGCAAACTTCTCTAAACAAATATTTTTTTAATGAATGATGAAAATTTGGTGTTGGAAAGGAAAATTTCCCCAAATTTTTGAAGTATGCCTACTCAAACCCTGACCATTAATGTCTTTGATTAAATGTCAAGAGTGTTTTCCTGATCATCAATGGGGTAGAAGTTGCAGATTCTTAATCTTTATATCAACCAGTCACTCCTGCACATGCTATCAATCCTATCCCTTTAGATGTTGTCTCTATACACATGCACATATGCAATTTGGTGATTGTTTTATGGTAGTATTATTGTTTGTAGGTGTTAAATATACACACACGTCAATTTTACATGGGAAATTAGTATTTCCTCATCATCAAGTTCATTCCTATCTCTTTGAGATCTCTTATTTCAACCAACCAAGGTTTACACTGAAATTAGGATGGCAATCTGTGTCCTCAAGTGAGTGGGGATGCATACAATGCATTATATGTTGTTTACTAATATAATTCCTACACTGTATAACACTTTACAGTTAGTTAATTTTATTACACTGACATCATTTTCACTTAGACTGTCATGTATAGATCAACAACACAAGCACAATGAAGGTAAAGTTTCAATGCTTGCAATATTTTCAATTTATTATATTTTCATGGCTTGCAGTGCCAAGTTTCAGGGCACAGGGCAGAGTTTGCAGCTTCATTTACGTGGATTCATGATCTAAATTGCTTATTTGATCAACCTTGTAAACTTTTGATTCACTCAATTTTAACTTGATGCTAGATCAGATGCTGTAAATGTCATTTGTTGTCAATCAGATGTTAAAAGCATATTACATAAAGTATTTGTTGTATATTTGAGCTCCAAATGCTGTGGGGTTTTTTTCACTCTTTGTTTGCCTTGAATTTACAATTTACTTAATTTCCAGGGTTTATGGTTCAACCGTGATTCCCCTCTTTGGATGTTGCCAAGCATGAATAATGATCTTCTTAGCATTCTCAGCAAAAAGGGCATCTTAAATGTACAACAGCTGATGAACCTTTCGAGGTCGCAGTTACAAACTTTGCTACAAAACTTGTCTACTTCACAGTTATATCAGGTAGCTTCACACTTATATTTTTAACGCTTGCATCCAGGATTCAACTCAGTTACATGCTTCTCTTATGAACTCCGTAGTTTACAAGTTGTACCTCCTCCCAATGGATTTAATTAATGCAAAGATGAAGATTTATTGCTCAGAGGAATGTAATTGGATATTGTTGGAAATTTGTCTGTCTATGTGTGTCTGTTTTGGCTGATCTGGGCTTGATATACATAGTTGGGCCATTCCTTGTTAGCTTGAGGTTTTTAGGCAACTTGGTTTTTAACATGGTATTAGAGCAAGGAGGTCCCCATTTTAATCCTCGCCTCTGCCTCTATATTCTGTGCATGTGCAAGCATTTGCATCCATTAAAATCATCCATTAAATTAACCTTTAAGATCGGTTAAGTATTTGTCTGTCAGCATGTGTCTGTTTCGGCCAATCTGGGCTTGATATACATTGTTGGGCCATTCCTTGATAGCTGGAGCTTTTGTGGCAATTTTGTTTCTAACATATACAAGAGTTCAGTTCTATTTCAAAACCTTTGTCCCATAACTAACTTGCATCCTCCAAATCAGCCATAGGAAAAAATAATGATGTTTTCTCAATTTAAATTGAAGTTAGAAGTCCACCAGCACTGGTAATTTTGTGAACGCTCTTAGAATATTTACTAATTTTGAATAGATTGCCCTATATTAATAATTGTGTTGTTCCACAGTTGTAGTCAAATTAATGACCTAATCCATTTTGTTTTGGCTATTATCTTGCAAAGGTTTGATTATTATTTGGAATTATGAGTCCCAAGTATAGTAGGAGTCCAATTTCAGACCGTCCAATGCGCAACTAAAACAGAGCATCATCAACTACTGTAAAGATGATTTTGAAGATTAATAAAGTTTAGATTGTAATTACTTTTCTACTATTCTACTTTTCTTCTTTTGTTCTCTTACATCTTAGTTTCGGCCTGTAATCATTCTCGTTTTGCTAATGTTGCGGAAATTTTGAAATTGAAGGTTGTTATATCATTAAGCAGTGCCATTTGAAACAAGAATATCAGGATTAGTTTCCTTTTGCAGCAATATTGAGGGTTAACATTATATAAAATCACACAATGCCTAGTAAGTTGGACGCTGTTAACCCTGTGAACCTCGTAAGCTACCATGCTGCTCGAAGTTAATTCAACAATTTTAGTTCTTTGCTGATACTATAGTTGTGTTGAGAAGCATCAGTCTATTTTATCAATACATAATCACCTCAATAATAATATCATGAAATTTGACATCAGCCAGCATTGCAACTTCACAGTCAACCAACATCCTTCAAAGGCTCCAATGAGGATGTAGTCGGAAAAGGGGCAGCATTGTGGATATACCATGTCTCTAGTTTGCATAATCTTTAATCTAAATTCTGTTTCAACCTTATTTACATGGAGTTCATGTGATACAGATGGTGTCACCTAAAAGATAGGATATCCACCTGGTTCGCACAAAAACATGTTTAATAGATTGCATGCACAGTTGCCCATGTGAAACTTGCAGTTAGCATAATATCTCATCCCACAAGGGAATAACTGCTTGGGAATGGGCTTGAATCTTGGTGGAAAGTCTATTAAACTCGTTTTGATTCTAGGACCCCAGTGGGACAAGATTTTGGAATCATTCTTTATGAGGATGAAAACCTAACCGATCAACTGAAGTATGCAATTAAAGATTGCTTATTAGAATCATACAATATTTATTAGTTGGATAATAATTGTCAGTTGTATAATTTTTATTGCGTTTCATAAACTCCCTCCGTCCCACATTAATAGCTCCATTTGGTTTTTGAAAATGAACTAATTTTAGTTCATTTTCAAAAACCAAATGGGGCTATTAATTTAGGACAGAGGGAGTAATATCATTGGTATTTCTGGCATCTGGCCAGTATGCCTTCAACTGAAGATTACTTATTATAATCAATATAACTCAAAGCACTCTCTAGAATGTGGTTATATAGAACGTTTGTGTCTCCATTTTCCATGTATAAATAATCATCTTGAACCCTGAAATATTGTTACCATATGTTCTCTACCTATTAATGTACTGTGTGTATTTATCAGAATGATTATTACTACGAATAAGCAAGTGGAACTACTTCACCCACAGGTTACTTTATAAAAGCATTTTAAACAAGAACAAACCCTGTATGTCTCAAAAAAGGTTGGTTGTGCAATTGTTTCTTGTCAGATGTTGGACACCTAGTCGCCACTTTGAATCTCATTTGATGCTTTGCCATCTGTTGGATGTCTTTTCTTCTATCCTTGAATTCTCTTTCCTTCTTCAGAGTTCTTTGTGAGTGTCAATATCTGAATAAATAAAGTTTGGTACTCATCTAGTATTAGTAACTCGTCCTTGATTGCTAATTTGGCCTATCCTTAAAGTGCCAATTTAATGACCGAGTTTTAGACTTTCTTTTTTGAGAAATCTGTTGAAGTAAAGAAAATTGGACATGACTTCCTGCACCTTACATTTCAGAATAAACTTCCCTCTCTTTCTATAGCTGTGATTTAACTTTTCTTTTTTAAACTATGCATGTGATTTTGTACGTATATGATGTGATTTTTTGTAAGTTGTTCTGCTTCAACAGGATTTACAGCATTTTCCCCGTGTTCATGTAAAATTACGGGTTCAAAAAAGAGAAAAAAAAGGTGACACTTCACGTGTCCTCAATGTGAGGTTGGAGCGAACAAATTTCCGTGGCACATTGAGAGCCTATACACCTCAGTTTCCTAAGGTAGGTTAATTTTCCTCCCTTCCGCAGCCACAGGATTCCCTGAAAACTCCTTAGCCAAGGAACTCTAATTATTTGGCATGCCCCTCACAGGTGAAAGACGAAGCCTGGTGGTTGATTCTTGGAAATGTCTGCACTTCAGAGCTTTTTGCCCTGAAGCGGGTGAGCTTTGCAGACTGCTTGGTTATGAACATGGATTTACCATCGAATTTGGACAGTCTTGAGGTTTGGATCTTGGTTTCTTTTCTTACATTACATGTGGTTGTTTCTGCATTATCTTTTTGCTTTGGATCAGAGAACTTTTGAAATTGAACTGATACTATATGCCATTTAATTTTACGAGATTGTTACCAATGTATCACCATATAGACTGAATTCCCATGATATTCTTTTCATTCCTGTGCTATCTACCATCCCCATATAGTAGGAGTAAGTGATAGATGTCTGAGCGTCTTATATAAGGAACATTTATGAGCTCTACCTGGAAGGGAATGTTGGTTTTTCTTGATGATAGAAGCATCGCCACAATTTGGTGATTCTAAGATACCAAAAAAAGCGGAAATTGTACGTGGGAACCCTCACCTCTGAAAATAGCACTTACACGGTGATGCAGGACATCTAATAAAACCCTAATTGAGATCACGCAACTAATTGGGCAAATACTGAAAGTATAAATTTTAAACCAATTAAAGTAGGATGAAATAAAGCATTTAATCAGCAAGTGATAATATCAGCTGATTATGTTCACAATCTCTAGAAAGCTAAATAGATGTTGTAGCACAGGTTTAGGAAATTGAGAAATTTCTGGTGGCTAGGCAGTAGCAATAGAATATGATTTATGATTGAAATATAAACAACTAAAGGACTACTTAAGAAAACATAAATCCACCTCTAACCACATGTACAACTAAAGATAGGCTTGATGCTATAAAAGAGGACTAAATAATTACTAACAGAGAAAAGTGGGCCAACTTATCTTATTATGATGGGGACGGAATTCCAATAAGCTGGGCTGAAATTAGAGTCTAAGAACTCCTGCAACAATGCTATTTGTCCTGGTTAGGTCTTCTCTTTTAGTTCTCTTTAGTTCCTAGATCTGATAGCAAGGCGGCAACTTGAAATTGTCTTCAACAGCAATCTTCCTTCAAAGGCTTAGGATTAATGAAGGAGGGACTTCAACATTCAGTAAAGAAAAAAGAATAGAAGAGTTTTCACCACCAGATTCAGCACTGGTGGCCTGGAATCAGCACCAGAATATGGCCAGAATCAACACTGACGGGAAAATTGCTGTCTTTTTTTTTTTTCAGGAAATCATAGGTTATCCATTGATAAAAGCATAAGCCATTAAATAGGCATACATAAAGTTTTAAATAAGAAACTTACAATCAATGGAAAGGCACCTAAAGCAAGAAATAGCATAAGACTAGAAGATTCTTAAAATAAGAAACTCCTAAAACAAGAAGATTCCTAAAACAAGAAACTCCTAAAATAAGATTCTTAAAATAAGTAATTACCTAATAAAGGATTTCTAAAACAAGAAATTACTTAATACAAATACTCTAAATAAAGACCCAAATAAAACCCAAAAGCTACTTGACAGCATGTGTTTTCTTTTGGCGGCGTGCATAGACTTGCATAGGTCTGGTGTCCGCACCACACGGCCTCTTTACTTTATCATGGTTAAGTGAAATGAGTTAATGACGGTTTACGCTCTTACCGCTTTATTTATCTAGTATAACTCAACCACATCTGGCATTGTTCTTAGCCAAGACTGAAGGATTAGATGGTTCCCTATTGATTGTGGTGATAACTATTAGTTGTCATAAAAACTGTGAGGGTAACTTTCACATTGTATGGCCATCTGAGAGGTGTCGGTATGTTCGCAATTGCTTGTTTTGAAAAATGAAGGTTATAAATGCATAAGACCATAGGTCAGAGACGTAGATGCGATTTTCCCATTGTAATTTGGAAAACTATGACAAAATTCTCCTGCAGTTCATTTTCTTTGTTTATGATATTCAGTTCAATCGTGACTAATTGTGGGTTCCATTTCTTTATTCATGGTACTCAATTCGTAATTTTAAAGACTAAACTTTGTCAAGTTACATACTCCAATTTCCAAATTAGTCATGACTCATGAATAAAAGTGACCGCCCTTTTCCAAATTATGCTAATCTTGAATTTCTTCTTGTTGAGATCTTTCAGGGAATGAAGCTGATTGTAATTTCAGATTGCTATCTGGGATTTGAACAGGAGCACTCCTTGGATAGCTTGTTTGAGCGTCAGTAGATGTTGTAACCCGCCTTAGCCACACTCTGGGGTTTATATGATTGGTTGATTTTTTTTCCTGATTTGTATAGTATTGTTCGTTAAGTTATTTAATAGATTAGGGGAAGGTGTTAGTAGCAATTTCCTTAATTAGTAGGGAGCCTTTGTAATTTCATTTTAGTCGTGCTAATGGCCTTGTATGCTAGTTAAGTAGGCCCGTTTAGCTTTCTTCTTTAATGCAAGGGAATAGCCCCGATTTCGGTTCGTCAGGGAATAGAATTAAATAAAACTCTTCGGCTAAAGTTCTTTATGTCACCTCATCCTTGTGCGAAAATTCTCCTTTTGCCAAATTGTCTCCTCTATTTTCAGAATTGGTCCTTAATACCTAAATTCAATGTAGCCTAATCAATTGTCTTTGTCACCCTTTCGTCCAAATTTTTTTCCGATACCCAAAATTCCTTCCCCTCGGTCCTCTTGCAAATCCCTATCATTTCTGCCCCATCAATATTGTGACTAAATCCAACAGCTGACCGGAGTTCGTACTAATTAATAACCGAATACAAGAGCGTTTGAAGAAGAGCAGTTAGTAGAATTCTTTTTCATGAATGTATATTCTGCTGCACGACGAGCCCAGTGTGCCATTACAGTTCAAGAGATCATAACGACGTCGTCAGTCTTGAGTCAGAAGAATGCTTTTATACCGCCTTTGCCTTTTCAAAATCCACCTTGTTAATATGACCCGGAAAGATAGTACTGTGTCATGATGTGCACACCCCTAAGACATGAAAATGTAGTTAACTCTGTTTATTAGGTTTCGTAAGTTAACTGCACTTTACATCCACTAGATATCTGGCAAGACATATGAAGATGTAGTTAACTGTGTTTATTAGGTTTCGTAAGTTAACTGCATTTTACATCCACTAGATATCTGGCATATGCGTAGATGATGACATGGAAGCACACGAAATATTTCTTGTTTTATTTGTTGTTTTTTTAAACCGCAGGTAGGCCATTGCGGTAGATAAATCACATTTGTGGGACGGGTGAGTGCAAACAAATAGGAAACTTAATATGGGACTCGTGTATAAAAGGTATCCATCAACTATTTTGAAAAGGTTTGTCCATCTGATTAACCAATTAGCAAGTATACCGGCTGGGAATATCCTCCATATTCTCCACACCATCCTGGGTCTGCACATTTGTTCACGGTAGACTCAATGACCAAACCCTAAGCTGCTGTAAGTGAACAGTTCAATGAAATGTTGTTTCACATGGCCAATTATTTGATCAAGTCTGGGTGAATCACTATATGCGCCGAAGGAAAACCATCCCAAAACAAAGAAATTGGCAATATTTCAAACCTAATTATATGAATATGAATTAAGAAATCAAGTATAACGGGGTGTTGGTTAGGACACGTTTCCTTGGCCACCCACCTAGGATTACATTTTGATTTGCCCTACCCCTTCTTAGTCGCATAGTGCAAACCACTTTGATGTTTCCCACATCTGACCATCACTATTTTTTATTAGGCAGCTCTTCTCAGCAATATATGCCCGGAGGGTGATAAGTAAGAGAGATTATTATTAATCCCGTCAGCATGTGCCTAGCTCATCTAGTTTGTGCAAGTCGTCAGATCATGCTCGGATAGTACGTGTTACTTATAAGGACCCGCCTTTTTAATGTAACATTATTAAATCTTAATCTAACGCCCACAATATGCACACACGGCCAAATACGTCGCATGCTAACTTTTTCTTTACCGTTAAGATTAGTTAGCTGAGCATATGCATAGGGTGGCCCGATAACTGGTGGTAGATTCAGGTTTGATATTCTAACGTGCGAATGTATGGTCCACTTTCAAAACACGTGTTGGTGGTAGCTTCAACTGGCGGTCATGCAACTCCCCCCCGTTCATGTGTCCGAGTAATTATTCTATGTCCAACGCAAGGAATGCATATAAATTAGTGCACGTTAGCATTAAAAAGCTAAGAAATTGCGCACGTTAGCGTCGCTGTTAGGTGGTACGGGTTAGCCGGTTAGGTAGCGAAGAGTCCGTTAATAATTGAAGGAATGTGAGCTGAATTTGTATAAATGCAAAAGAGGAAGTAGAATACGAGCGGAGCAGTCCGGTCACACACCAGGTCCGTCACCATGGATCTCCTCCTCTCTTCCCTCTTCCTGGCCTTCCTCGGCTACCTCCTCCTCATCCTCCTCGGCCGCCGCCGCCGGCCCAACCTCCCCCCGGGACCTAAACCGTGGCCCATCCTCGGCAACCTCCCCCACCTTGGCCCCGCCCCCCACCAGACCCTGGCTGCCCTCGCCCGCACCTACGGCCCGCTCCTCAGCCTCCGCCTCGGCTCCGTCCCCGTCGTGGTTGCTGCTTCCTCCCGCACCGCCTCCCTCTTCCTCAAGACCCACGATGCCAACTTCTCGTCCCGGCCCCCCAACTCCGGCGCCAAGCACATCGCTTACAACTATCAGGACATGGTTTTCGCGCCTTACGGGCCCCGCTGGCGCGCCCTCCGCAAGATTTGCGCGGTCCACCTCTTCTCCGCCAAGGCCCTCGACGACTTCCACCACATCCGGGAGGAAGAGGTCGCCACCCTCGTCGCGTCCCTCTCCAGCCGCGCAGCCGCCGGCCAAGCTGCAAACGTCGGCGATTTGCTTAACGTTTGCACAACCAACGCCCTCGGTAGGGTGATGCTGGGGAGGAGAGTGTTCGAGGAAGGGGTAGGGAAGGAGGCGGGTGAGTTCAAGGAGATGGTGGTGGAGCTGATGGTCCTGGCAGGCGTATTCAACCTGGGCGATTTCATCCCGGCCCTCGACTGGCTCGATCTCCAGGGCGTCGCCAGAAAGATGAAACGCCTCCACCGCCGCTTTGACTCCTTTCTCTCCCGCATTCTCAACGACCACCGTGGCTCCTCCGGCCTCCACCACGAGCGCCACCATGACATCCTTTCCGTCCTCATGGACCTCAAGACAGAAGACATCGCCGACGCCGGTGGCAAACTCTCTGACACCGAGATCAAGGCCCTCCTGCTAGTAAGCCGCGCTTCTCCTCTCCGTCTGTCCGTCATCACTCACAACTGTGGACCAAGCAAAAACCCCATCTTTTACTTCGTCCGCGCCAAAAATCATCGCTTTGAGTCTAAACGAAATCTAATGAACGGCCGAGATTAAACCGTATTAAATTAGACAAAATCAAATGGAATTTACTGTTCCATAATTGATGAGTGGTACGAGAAAATGAAAATCTTGACCTTTTGTCGGCTTGCAGGACTTATTCACGGCGGGAACGGACACGTCATCGAGCACGGTGGAGTGGGCCCTGGCGGAGCTCATCCGGCACCCCAAGGTCCTGGCGGAGGCCCAGCGGGAGCTGGACTCAGCGGTGGGCCGGGCCAGGCTGGTGTCGGAGTCGGACCTGGCCCACCTCCCACTTCTCCAGGCCATCGTCAAGGAGACCTTCCGCATCCACCCCTCCACGCCGCTCTCCCTCCCCCGCGTCGCCGCCGAGGCCTGCGAGATCGACGGCTACTACATCCCCAAGAACGCCACCTTGTTGACCAACGTCTGGGCCATAGGCCGGGACCCGGAGGTCTGGAAGGACCCGCTCCAGTTCCGGCCCACTCGCTTCCTCCCCGGCGGGGAGGCGGCCCACATCGACATCCGAGGCGGGGACTTTGAGGTGATCCCTTTCGGGGCGGGCCGGCGGATCTGTGCTGGGCTGAGTCTGGGCCTCAGGATGGTCCAGTTCATGACGGCCAGCCTGATCCACGCCTTTAACTGGGCCTTGCCGGAGGGGCAGGTGCCGGAGAAGCTGAACATGGACGAGGCCTATGGGCTCACCCTGCAGCGGGCAGCGCCCCTGAAGGTTCGCCCACTGCCCCGGTTGGACCCCGTCGCCTATACAAGAAGTGGTTGAATGTGTTGTAGATCATGAACGTTGAAGCTTGAGCACACTGAACATGTACCGCATCTTGTGTTTTAGCCCTTCTTTCTTCTTAAATTTTAACGCGCGTCCCAACTTTTACCTTTTATATCTCGTTCTTTGTTTTTTTTCCATCTCATATACCTTCTCCGTCTTATATTAATTAAAAAAATAATATTTTATTTTAATAATTATATTTTAAAAATTATAATTTTTATTAAATGATAAAATTCACATATAAGAGAATAAAAAATAAATAATTAATACTCTTTTTTAAGTGCTCAACTACTTAAATTTAACAAAATAAAATTATTAATATAAAATAATTTTTTTACTTAAATTGAGTTATTAAATTTAATAGAGAGAGAGAAATTTTTATTGGATGGTGAAACTTATATAGAAAAGAAGGAAAAATACCCAACTATTTAAATTTAATGACATAGAGCTATTAATATAGAATAATTTTTTTCTAAAATAAAGCTATTTATTTAGGATGGAGAGTAGTATTTTCTTGTTTTTAAAATCGTAAGAGCCCAACTTTTTATATTAGTGTTGCCCTCATATTTATTTATGTCTTAGCATATGTACATTTTTATAAAGAGAAAAGCTAAGGTGCCCCGATGAATTTGGGTGCGTACACTAGGCACATTGCAAGTCAACAAATTAAGATCCAATGGCACACATAAAATAGGGCAACGTGTGGGTAATTTAAACCCACCTACCCCTATTTTGTATCGCCCGATACATTGCATTTAATTGTAGTTATGGGCCTTACTTTCCTTAAAATTTTAGCTATTTAACAATCCAAATACTCTTTATGGGACATAGTCAATATTACAAAAAGAATTTTTTGAATATTTGAGCTTCCAATGTAAGTGAGGTTTGTTGTGGCGTTCTTTCTTTGTTAGGCCCAAAATTTACTATTTACTTGTGCATTAGTGTTTAAGGTATGGGAATGACTCTCTTTTTTTAAAAAAAAGCTGTTTGTTTTTGTTTTTGCATAGACTTGGGCACTGCCTCATCAAAGAATCACAATGTTGGAGACAAAAGTGGGTTTGGAAAATTTTCAGTGTCTTCAATCTTCATCCAACTCTTCAATATTCCCATTTAAGATAATTTTGAAATGGAGAGACAGAATTTGATATAACATAAACGTTTAATTTATTTAATTATCTTCAATCTTCTTTAAGTCTTGCTTAATTTATTTACTCTACATTCCAAAACTGCGCATGTTAGAATTGGTGTTTGGTAGCACGTGTTAGGTAGCAATATTGGATATGTCAAAACCTTATCTACATTTCCCAACTTCATGAGTTGGTTGAAATAAAAAGGAAAATGTTTAGATGAGTCTCGTCACATATGTCGGATCAAGATTCAATTGCTCATGGGGGTATAAAACTAATCTACTCTTTGAGTTATATGTGTCAGGTATCATGTGCCATTAGATCAATATTCGATGGCTCAAAAGTATAAAATATGCCCTTAACTTATGCGCATTGTCAGATTAAAATCTGACGGTGTGTGATGCCTAGGCTCATGTAGTCGTACATGAGCCCTAACTCATATAAACAAGTCTCAAATAAAAATATATTTTGGGTTGACCACTGGCATGCCCGTGCAAAGGTTAGTTTAGGTTTTGATTAGTAGTGAAGTATGAAGAAAATGGCGAAAAATAAAAAAGTATGAAAAATATAAAATGTATGGAGAAATAATAAAAATATACAAAATAAAAACTAAATTTATTTTAGAATAGACGTTTGGGAATTTCATGTATTTTTCTAAACTTTTCTAAAAAATTTCCATAATCCTTGGAGACTTTTTTATGAAGAAATACCTGTTTAGAGTATATTTATTAAAAAGGAGGGATTGTCTTAAAGGTGGGACCGCCTAGTGGGGACCCATAGGGTGAGTTTGCGTAAGAAAGGAGGAATTTGCCTAAGTTATGTACCATGTTCCAAGCCTTATCAAATTCTATTTTTAGTAAGATAGACCTTAGGCTGCTCTCTCCCTAACCTCCCTTAATAAATTATTCAGTGTGTGTCGCACACCCTGTTGGCCGTGTATTTTACCATTCAACGCATGACTCATCAGCATAATTGTAGGACATGAAGGTAATAAATAATTATAAATGCTAATGAGTCGTTTTGTAAATGGTGAAATATATAGCTAACACAGTGTGCGACACACACGGAAAAATTTCTCCCCTTTCCTAGCCTCCATCTCTTTTTTCAAACTCTAGAGAAACTATTAGAGTTGAAGGTTTAGAGGCTTCTGGTAACCACAAAAAAGTATGTCATCAATGAAGGAGGCGAGGGAAAGGAGCAAGCACAAAGCTGTCGCCGGGGAGAGGTAAGATTCTTGTTTATAATTTCCGTCCATTAGAATTTGCTTATAAGTATATGTTTGAATGATAAGTCCGTAATAACTCCATGCAATTCGAGTGGAGGAGCCGTTGCACTGTGTTGCAAGGATAATGGTGCTGGCACCCTCTCGCTTGCAGGCGGGTTATAGGAATATGTATGGCTCTGTTTTTATGAAAGAAAACAGTGTCATGCTAAATCAAAGCCATAGCCGACTTTGTAAATATTGGAATTGCTAGCTAGCTGGTGACAAAGTCGATGACAAGGGAAAAACTTGTCATTGGTATGTCGCTGCGCAAATGCTAAGAGGCACTACCGGTCGAGGGGGCAATCCACCCGCAGCTCTGGCCAGCACCCCGAACACCTAATTACTGCATTCCCCATCATCAGACCTCTATTATGGCGAGAGGAGTAGACCTATATAGGGTCTGCTGAATCCAAACAATGGCCAGCGGAGCTGCCCATGGGTATTAAGGGTCGGCTTGGCTCTGACGGCGGGCAGCAGAGATTCCTGGTGAGCTCTCTATTGCTACATTCATGAAGAAGGAACTATGGCAGAGGAAGAAAGGGCAGGGAAGGATCGACGAGGCTTGGCCACAGTTGGAGGGGAGCTAATTTTGGCAAGAAGCAGTCCAAACGGACCTAAGACGGACTGTTGGATTCCTGGCTTTGTTTTTCGCCCCCGAAGTCGGAGATGAAGGGTGGCCAGTAGTTGTGTGTGCCCATGAAAGGATCCGGGAAGGGGCCAGAGGACCACGGTGAAAATTTTGTCAGAGGTTTCGGTGGCCCCAGACTGCCAAACGATGGTGTCTCAACAAACAGACGCTCTGGTATGTTTTTCATTGCCAAAGCCAATGATGAGGAGCTACCAATGGTGGTGGGCGTGAAATATAAGGTCTGAAACACCACCAAAGGGAGGCAATGGAATCTGTTGGACGGTCCTTGGGCTATCAAACAGGCGGTGATTATCAGTCACGCCACCCCTCTCCATCGTCGTGTTGTGAATGTATGTGAGGAGGGAGTGGTTTTGCATGAGGCAGAACTCTGGGTGACCCGCATTGCAAGTCTGGCCATTGCCTGAGCCGGACCGGTTCATGAAAAATAGGGCCACCTTAGGTCAACTTTTTAGCATTTTCACCATAATTTAATATAAAAAAATAATGTATAAATGTGTAAAATCACACTATCAAATGGGAAGTGATGGAGCTTTCCTGAGACACGTGTATCACTATAATATTTTTACTAAATTGCCCTTGGGGGTAATTTGTGGGTCAATTCATTGTGAGAAAGCAAACTCGTTCCTTCAAACGAATGTGACCTAATAACATTAATATGGTATGTATTTTGATTACTTGGAATCATGAGACATATGGTCATAGGTTCCCGACTTATTTTTTTAAGAGTTGGGGGATGGTGGAGATTGTATTACTCCTTCACTACCACAACAGTTTATGTATTGGCTAAAGAGGTTTTTACCGTGGGCTTTTCGCAAGTCTTTACATGACCATATAGTGCGTATAAAAAATAGAATTTTATGAGTATAATAGAAGACTTGTGATTCTTGTGAATCTATGTCCCTGAGTAAAGTTGGTATCCACATCTCTAAATTTGTGGCAAACTTATAAAAGCCTTGGGAATTTGAGTCAAACTGTTATTTATTTAAACAGTTTACTCCAAGGCTGGGTCGGGTATTCAGGGATTTTTGTTGAGATAAATCTTTGGGTTAGTTTTAACTATAATTGTGTGTTAGTCTATGATATTGAGATTTAATGTCTTAAAGACTTTAACGCTGTGAAATGAGGTTAAGGGCTTTGTTATGACAAATTAGGTAAGGGTAGAATAATAAATGGTGGCTTTCAAATAATAATTAAAGTCATAGCATAGTCCCTCTATGTGTTTTATAAACTTATTTGCTCTTATTGAGTATAAGTGGTTATACTCATGCATCTTTGTGATGCAGGTGACTTAGATGTGGAGTAGTAGAGTAGCTGAATTTGTGGAGCAGGGACTCACTGCTTTATAGTAGGATTTGCTTTATTTTTATTAAATTGCAATAAGGTATGCGAGTTGTCATTTTATATTTTATTTATTATTATTAGATGGTTATCATATTTGTACATGTATGAGACCTGATTCGTTATTTGATAGATTTGAATTACTATTATGGATAATCATAGTTTGATATTACCATTATGTTGAAAAACGACAATCACAAATTAATGTATATTATAATCATTATTTTGCATGATTTGTTTTAAAGATAAAAAACTTATTCAAATTTGCCAGTGCATTTACTCTAAAAACGTTATTTAGAAAACTCTCGTCGTGACAATAGAATTATCCATAAAATTATATATAAGGCTGAAATTAGGCTTGGGCCTTAATGAACTTCCAAAAGTTCAGTCCAAAGCAAGCTAGGGCCAGGTTGTGGACTTTTATTCCTTTTTTATATTTTTAAAAAATAATTTTTTAATAAAAAAATCTATGACTTTAAGTGGGGTCATACTTAGTATCTAAGTGGGATCCTTTGCAACCAAATATTTTAAATTTTTAACTATAAATATATTAAACTTCTTTAAAATATATAACCTTCACTTTTTTTCTTCTTATAAACTTTAAAATAATTATTTTCATACTTGGGACGACTTTTAAGTTTTTTGTCCCTTAGTGGTAGTTTAACGCTATTTAAAGCAAGCCAAAAAATTTAGGCTTAAACCTGCATTTTTATTGCTTGGCAGGTAAATGTTAAAAAGTTTCATCCCTAATTATGTAACCTAAAATAAATGAGAAAATACATATTATATGGAAAAAAATGTGTATTAAATAAGAATAATGCATATTTAAAAGGAAAGTATATTTTATTAAAAATACAACTATTACGGCATATAATATGGTCAAAGGAAAAAAATGTTATGTATGCTTATAAAATTCGTACATTGACACTTCATGTCATATTCATGTTCCAGTGGAAATAATGTCATGAATGATGTCTCGCTCATTCATCTTAGCATTTAAGATCTTATGGCATTCTTGATACTTGTGTCCACAATAATTTGGAAATTTGCAAAATTTCCCCGTGGTTGAAGACTTGAAGTCATAGGATTTTAGGTGTTGACGCATTTAATTTGTAGCTGCTAATATCAAGTCAATAACTGGCTCAATTAAGTACACTTACCAATGAGGTGAAGTTGTGGCCCCACAATGCCAGAACGCTTTTATAAGTTGCCACTATTAATTATTAAATGTGACTTTGCTAATGCCACTGTCCTCGTCTAAGTCGTCTTCAATATCTCAACATTTTATACCATCAGCTTCAGCACCATCCATCACAAACGAAAGTTATAATCAAGATTCTAATGCCATGTTGATGATGTAGATGCTAGAGACCATACCTGGGAATGGAAGCAATACTTGATGTGGATATTATGATAAATAAATTTATAATACTCCCTCCGTCCTAAAATAAATATCCTATTTAAAAAATATTTTTTTAAAAAATAAATGTCTCATTTACTTATCTCTCAACCACTTTCTCCTCTCTTCTACATTTTTTATGTATATTTTTCCTAAAATACTCTATCAGCTTTTTTTATTTTTTAATAAAAAAATTATAATTCTGAAAACTTTTGAGTGATATTGGGTAATTTAAATGTTTGATTTTTTACAAAATAGGACACTTATTTAAGTCGGAGTGAGTATATTTTTCCTCTCCCTATATCCTTCATAGATGAGATAAAAGACGGAAATGAAGTAGTTTATTTTATTCTAAAAGAATGAACTAAAATAAGGAGATAAATAAATTTGGGAGAGAAGTTGGAGGGTAAAAGTACATTGCAAGAATCTTTTTGAGGCTTACATTTAATTAAGTTATGACTAAAAACTGGGAGGATTGAATTAAAAAAACAAAGATAGAGAGCTCCTTGTGGTTTGCACAAGATATGATAGATACCTTAAAAAATTATGAAATTGATTAATTTTTGGTTTAGCTTTCTCACGTGTCTTAACTTTAAAATAATCTATCATATGACATCAACTTATAAAGAACATTCAATAGTAAAAATGCTTAGGAAGGTACATAGAAAGACTCCTAGTTGGACTTAGTAAAGGGCCATGCTAATTTAATAATGTCGGTAAATTAATCAAATTATAACCGTTCAATAAAAAGACATAAACATGATCAATGTTTATTGCCTTTTGTGATCTCCAGCATAAAAGACATGTATAATAGCGGGACTAACATAAGCCCTTTATGTCTTTTATGGTCTCCATCATCAATGTTTATGTATAAAGAATTTTGTGTTGATGATGTAGATGCTGGAGACCATAAATCTATAATCGCAGGATTCTTTTTGAATTTCCGGTTTTACAAAAGCGACCCATAAACATAAGCCCACTTATACGTGAGTGTTACAAGGAAACTCATACTGCATCTGATGACTCTTAAAATACAGGCTAGCACAAATAGAACTGGCCCAGTTCATACCAAAAGACATAGTGGGGCCCCACTTCATACCAAAACAAAAACTGGGCTGGCAACAGCATCTGCTTCCTTTCACTTGCCATGAGGATATAATTTCCTTCTGAAAGCAAATCTATGGAAAAACAAGTTTTCCCAGTTTAAAAGTGTGACCAATCCTTAACGCATGACAAAATTGGGCTCATCACGCCCTTCCTATCAGGTCACTTAGCATGTGAAAGAGGTTCGTAGTCAAAACAAGAAGCTAAAAAAACAAAGGTCTGAAAGAGGTAAAGTTAGATGATGTACATTCCATGTAGTTCACAAACTTCATAGTTCATACGATTTTGATTCTGGACGGTGTCCAAGGGCAAAAGTGTTGTTAATAAAATACAGGGTTTGCCAATAAGTTTAACCGAATTAGACGAGAAGGCGGACATGATAAAATGCTACTTTGATGAAGCCCGTGGCTTGATAATTTGCATGACATGCCGATGCTGTAGTGTGTGACCATCACTTGAGTCTTCCTTCCTCTCAGAAGTCAGAAGCTTTTTTCTCTTCGAACTCCAGTCTCTCTAGTACTCGTATTTACAACCGTTTTTGTCTGCGCTTGAGGGACTTTCCACTTCTGTTCGAGAAGAAAAATGAAAAACCCCCACCAATCCCCTCAGGTAAAGCCATCCTCCGTTCTCTGGGTGTGTTTGTGTGTGTGTAAATGTTACCAGAGTAAAAACAGAGGACAAGTACAGTTGTTCTCTGTTCTTATCTTAGTAAAGAAGTAGCCTGCTGTCTTGGACAAGGCTCATTGTTTATCTTAATTTGTTCTTTGACTAGGTTCGTTTGCCTGCAATCTTTATTTATAAGGTTTTATATTTATTGAAAATAATGATGGCAAGAAAAAATCACAGCCATCATATGCTCAGTGTTGCTTCTTCTCATGCAGGGTAGTAAATGTGATATAAGTGGCGTTGCTGACTGTATTGAAACTTCTTGTCAGTGTCACCAAGCTTCCGAGCACATGTATGTTTTTTCCACTTCTAATCATCAATTACAACTGAATAAACTTGAAATTTTGCAAGACGTTAAAATGTGGCAAATATTGAACTGGAAACTAGGGAAAAGTTGGTACTTGGACACAGTATTGTTAGGTGATTTAAACTCATTTCTCATGCAAAATTCCTTCTGGCTTGTTGTGTGTGGCCTTTCTAGTTGAGGCTGCATAGTGGATGCTATATATAATCCATGTATTCAATAATCAAACTTTGCTCTGGTTTTCCTAGATCAACTTCTTGCAGTACATTTTGCTATTCTACCGTATATTTAACAGCCTCAGTTTTCTATTTGTTCTGTCCATGGCAGTCTTTATATGAACATAGCTGCCTTCACCTAATGAAAAAAATCCTTGCTTCTAGTCTTAATATGTGTGCATATTCATAAAGTTTATCATTTTCAGATACTGCATGAGGAACAATCTCCTTGAAGTTCCACATTCCGTGTCAGCTGATATCACAAATCACACTGAAAATATGAAGTGTGATATCAATACATCATGTGCTGTAGATGTCAATTGCATGACCATTGATAAAAGGCGAAAGTCATTTAAAAAGCAACGAACTGCCATCATCAGTAAGCTGACGAGTGAAGGATTGTTTATTCCTGATAAAATCAGTAGGAAAAGCATTATCTCCTATAAAGGTACTACTATGAGAAGTCCAAACAAAGCGAAAGTGAAGTTCATTTCTGCAGAAGAAGCTGCAACCTTGGCGTCAAGCTCTGCAGCAAAACGCCCATCCCCTAAGCAAGGTGCCCCCTTTGAAGTCTTCTTTTTGTGAAATTGTGAAGAGCTCTGGACTTGCTTCACACAAGAAGTTGACTTGTAAGAACCAGAATGTCAATATTTTTTCTTTGCAATCTAGCGGTCGCATACACTACCCCAACTTATGTTAGTAGGGCGCGTTTTTCATTAAAAATGATTTGCTATGAAGGAAGGACAAGCCTTGCCAATGTTATTACTGTCCTGCACAGTAATAGACAACACCATAGAAATAACTTCATGTAATGAGATGCTGATGACCATAACAATCACAATAGAAGGCCTCTGTTGAAGGACACTATTAACTATATGAAAATGCAATTAGATCAACAAGGGTTACATAGCAAGTCAAATGTCAGGATAACATTAAAAATAATCTAGTGTCTAAAATATAGAAATTAAAGCAACTAAATTCAAGGTCCAGACTAATAATGCAATCGAATAGTAGTAACCTGCAATCTTAGGACAAAGGGAGAGTATTTGAAAGTCAGGAGACTTCCGCTGGCTATTTGGAAGTCTTCTGCTGGCTAGGGCTAGTTTGACAAATAACAAATATATCCAGTTCAAAGAGATTAAGGTAGGACGATATTTTATGCTTCGTTTGCACCAACAATAAGGCAAATAGATACTGAATGGAAGCAATCATCGTTCAGAGAAGAGAATCAATAGCCCTCAATGGAGGCAAGAGTCAATAGTTGTAAATGGGAATGGAAAGATGAAACGGGCAAAAAAACCCGCTTCTGCACCGGAGTTGCTTAGGCTCAACACCAAGCTAGGAGAAGTAAGCAAATCTAGACCTAGATTGCCCAGATTCAACAACAGCAAGCACATCAGAAACTCTTTCAACAGATATTTCAGTCATCAAGAAAATAAAAAATTGTCTCTTTCCATTCAAAATGCTGGCCCTTAAATAAGGCTTACGCCAAAAAGAATAAAGTTTACGTCTTAATTTTCCTACTAAATCTATGGAGCGATAAACAAAGTGTCACCAACTTCAATACAATACAAAAAACATGTGAACCCCACACGTGGTAAGAATTGGCCAAAACACCCATCTCCTATTTTCTTCCTTGTAACTTCACCAACTCACTATTTCTCTTTGCCAACAGCTCCGACTTAGACTCTGCCACCAACTCCGCCACCGGATCCCGTATATCCACCTTTGCCTTCAGCTCCTCCTTCACCGTCTCCTCTAACATTTTGTGTATTACAGTATATTCTAGGGCTATTTTGGCAAATTACTCAAATCTATGTCTATCGTGGAGATAAGATCATCTAAGAACAAATGTAATTCCTATCAAGTTTCAATGAAATCATGCCTCTCCAACCCACTACTTCCCTTTGCCAACAGCTCCGGCTTAGACTCTTCCACCGACTCCACCACCCAATCCCGTTTATCCGCCTTTGCCTTCAGCTCCTCCTCCACTGGCTCCTCTAACATTTTGTGAATTGCAATATATTCTAGGGCTATTTTGGCAAATTACTCAAATCTATGTCTATCATGGAGATAAGATCATCTAAGAACAAATGTAGTTCCTATCAAGTTTCAATGAAATCATGCCTCTTAAAAAATGGAATCAAACCCACTGAATATGCTAAATAAGCAAACTGAATCTCCCACCCCTAGCCAGGATCTGGTGTCGCACCAGTCAGTCACCCTCTAAACACATGACGTGCATGCAAAGGGTGGAAGAGGTAGGTTAAAATGGATGACGGAGGAGGGTTAGGGTTTAATTTCTCATTTTCATAACTCAAAGGGGGCATAACCCTTACATTAAATAGGCTATATTAACTACTACCTAAAGCCCATTAATGATAACTAAATGGAAACTACTAATATCCCTTACTAATGACAAATTTACTCCCAAGTCTCCTAGTAACATAAGCAATTGATTTATGATAAACATTAACAATTTGACCCCATGTGGGCCCAATAGGCAATGTTGGACCCCTCAAGCAGGTCACAACACTTGCACCAGCACCCTCATAATTATGTTGTTATACTTAAATTCTGTTATCAGGTTCTAAGGGTAAATAACCATAACGACCTCATTGAACTTCCTAAAAATGAAAAGTTCATATACTACCAGTTCCATGATTGGTGAAAACATAAAGTAGTAACACGGCAAGTTAGGAACAGATGTACTGAAGAATAATTTGTAAATAAAAGGAAGAATCCTCGATTTGTGAGGTTAGAATATGAGAACTCAAGGCAGTAGCAAGCCAGTCAGGTCATGTTTCACGTTGAATTTGTGTAAGGCAACAATCAAGTCAACATGTTGATGACAGGATAATCAGCCACAATACCCATATAGCGAACATACAACATTTATTATTAACGTTTCGAGGCATAATTATCCTGCTGGTCTAACAAAGGCAGAGGGAATTCAGCCATAAGCACCGGCAGGATTCTATTTCTCAATCATCATAGCATTCCGACTAATAAAGGCCACACAGTATTCAGATTTTTCACCCACCAATGCCTCTTTTGACATTCACCAGCTTAACTAACCCCAGCAGCTGATTTTTGTAACGGCAAGAAATATAACTGGACAAAATAAATTTCACTGCATACACATTATCAGCAGCTCAGTTCTATTATTTATGTGAAAGGCATGCAATTGGCAAATAAAGCTTACATTGTAAACATCATACCAACCTGCACAAAGATAATGAGATAAATATTCCTTAGTCCTCCTCACTGTCGTAGACAACTGCTCTGCGTCTATGGGTTGTCCGTCTTCTTGGTGAAGAATCAGAGTCTGATTCAATCCCTTTCCGCTTAATGCTCCCTTTCGATTCCTTACTCCTATGCCTTGGCTCCTGCAAAACCGCCAAGAGAACCACCAATCACACACACCATACATGAGTAATGTACCAGCATCACACACAGCATCTCAATGTGTACTGGCGAGCAGACTATTTGTAATTGTCCGTTCAACAATATTAAATTACTGCATGAAGTGTCAATGTACATTTATTTGTCTGTTCACCATCAGCATAAGCCCGTGAAGATTCATAGGGGAGAGAGAGAGAGAGAGAGAGAGAGAGAGAGAACCTCATCCTCGTCTTCCTCTGATGCTTCATTAGCGTCTATCTCTTCTGCTTCTTGCTCAGATTCATCTTCATCCCTATATTCTGGCTCATCTGATCTTTTGCGTGAAGGTAATCTTTCATCTTCATCACCAGTACTTTCATATTCGGATTCCTCTCTTTCGCTCTCAGAGGATTCCTCTAGTGGCCGACGACTTGAACGGACAGCTGGTAAGGATGATTTGGACCGAATATTTTTGGGGATTTGAGACTGACAACATACAATATTTGAACTAATCATGTCAGGAAACAACAAAAAGGAAATAGAAAGAGTTCCCTCTGCTCTATCGCTGTCACAAAGAGATTAATAAAGAAATGTTATCTACCAACTGAGGAATAAGATACTTTAGAAACTCGCCAATCCAGCAAGTGGTGAACTGGTCTGCTCTCTCCTTGTGGAGGGAGAGGTCCCAGGGTTGAATTCCAGCCCTGTGGTATCTAGTGTTTACGTGTGACGGAGTGCGTGAGTAATACCATTAAAAAAAATATACTTTAGAAACTCACCCTTTTTGCATTCATAATACGCTTCTCAGCTTGTGCTTCCTCAAAATCTTCTTCAAAGCGCCGACGTGAGCGGTGAGGTGTATGGTAATCCTCAGGCTCATCATCCTGAACAAAGAGGGTTTTTTTTTATTGAGGTGGAAAAAAGAGGTATGTAGAGTCTATAAATTATTGATTTAAATTGTTTCCGTCAGGCGCAAATAGATCATAAGATCAAGCTCAGCACCCTATCCCCAACTATTTTAGGGGTCACAACAGATTCTGCTCTGTCAAGAGCAACATCTATGTTCAAACTCATTACTAATGATGGAAATGATTCAAGAGACAAGCCAACTGCCATCAGATAAGGCAATTATCATTCCATGACTAATCTACTAATTGCACGTAGAGGTCAAATTTTTTTGGCATGCTACATATACCAGGTCGACCAAGCTCAAGCCAGTTATCTCCATGCTCAATTTAAACCAACATATCTCACAACCCAAATTTCAACTCCTTCGATATTATATTAAGTTAGGAGTCAACCACATAATGTGTTACTCCCTACAGTCATCAGACAAGACTTGTCACCCTCTATAATCATCTTCTAATAGTCTAAATCATCTTCTAATAGTCTACACTGTATAGTACTGATTGAGAAAAAGAATATCACACTTTTAGTTGCTAAAGCTAATAAATTAAGGAAAACATCTAATGATGGATGCAAGCGATATATTATTCCACTTCAACTAATAATGCCTACTCATCATGCAGCTTAAAAGAAATGGTCCAAGTGGAAAACAAAAAGTACAATGACATCTGGGATAAAAAAACATAATTGAAAAAAAAAGACCTCTTCCAAAGCTTCCTCTAAAAATCCAGGAGAAAGTTGCCGTCCCCTCTCCACAGTTTGAGAATACTTGCGATTTACTTTCTCTCGTTTTCGGTGAAGTAACTCATTTGCTCTGATTGTTTGTCCCTCAGCCTGTTAAATGAACATTTCAGAGTCCCAGATGCTTTCAACAATAACTGATATATTAAATTCGGAGTGGCAGTGAGCCATTGCATCCGTTAAAATGGGTTTTTATATTTTTTGTGAGCATGCACAATGGCCACCAACTCAATACAAAGCACCTGTCATGTGTCTTACAATATTCAAAATAGGATAGAGCACACACCACTGACTATTTGTATAAATGGTTGCCCAGATAGAAGAACAAGTATGAAAAAGGGCTACAAATGATACTCTTTAGCAGTTCAGAAGAATTTCCACAAAGATAGACTTGCTTTTAAATGTTAGTTGCCTAGAAAAAGACGATGTTCTTTGACTTACCTTTTCTTTCTCTTCCTTCTCCTTTTCTGGATCCATATCCGTAATGCAATTTTTGACCTTGTAAACTTTTTTATGTCGCGAATCAACAAGAGCAGTCAACAAACGATGAGACTTTGATGATAAAGAAGAAGGCATAAACCTCATTTTCTTTAACAACCTCCCTTGTGATTGCAGAATTCCCTGCATTTGTCAGATCAGAAGCTTACACAATAAATATAAGCCATTGCCTTGACCCAAATTAATCTACTTTCTAACAAAGATATCCAAGGAAGATCAATATTCTACAAATCACAGGAAATCCTCATTCAGTGGCAATCACGTAATTGTACAGTTAACTGGTCAACCAGGTGCCCCAGGCTATAACCTACCAATGTGAATCCTCATGTAGAATGTTACATTACTGTAGCAAGAACCGTAGTACAACAACCAGGAGCATATAGCACTACGGCAACATGAGGTCTTCATACTTTCCAACACACTTGATGCGGCCAACTCAACCAGGCCAGAGGCTGGGTTGAATTATGTTTAAGGTAAAAACCCAGGCGAGTAAGATAAGAAGTTTTATATAAAGCATCAGCCACTCAGCAGGCAATCACGTGGAGTTCCTTCAAATTTAGAGCAGAAAGCATTAAAAAAACACACCTTTCCATGTCGAAGAAAAAGGTGTGTCTGATCATGCTGTGCCTCTTGCACAGATATGTCAAGAACTTCATTCCCAATCAGTAGTTGTAAACTTCCATCAGACCACCTCACAAAGCGTGCATTGCTTTCGAACTGCAACAATGCAATATTTCAAAACTTAGGAAGGAAAAGAAAAGGTAAACGGGTTTGATGAGAAGTTACCACATTAATTTAACGATATAGACATTTCAGTAAATAACAGAAAGGGGAGCCAACAAGAAAGCTGTAAATTCTGATGGCTGGCCTTCACGAAGAAGTAACCTCCAAACTAGATGGTTGTTTGATCCTCTGGGTCAAGTCATTTATACATTGGAATGGTACTGTCCACGACTAATGTGACAATGCATATTTATGCAATAAAACTCCCAAAATATGTTTTGAGAACCTCCTGAGTTTTTAAGAAAACTATTTGGCATTAGGTAGGCCTTAAGCATCACTAACTTTCCCCACTATCTCTTCATTGATGTAAACAAATGATGACCGGCAGGCAGCAACAATTGCATTATTTAAAATTCAAGTAGCATCCCATTTCCATGACAATTTTCATATTGAAGAATAACCCAAAAAAGCCCATCTGATCTGAATCTGAAATGAACAAATAAATGAAAAGCGAACACAATTCATAATGAGGTTTATAACGATCCATTAACCATCATCATTGTCATCATAAACACATGAAAGTCTTAAAATATTTGTATTTAGAAAAGATTATAACATACTCCTTAGAGCACACACCAAAAAATCAAACTAATTAGCATCAACTTGTTTCAGAACCAAGCATCATAAAGCACATCTCCACAAGTCAAATAAGAGTGCACAAAGAACAGAGTATATTAGCAAACAAAAGCAGCATAAAGTTATTAGCACACTTACAGATTTAGTGCCATCACGGTTTCGTACACTCCTCCATCGTACAATGTTGTCTTCTAGCCTAATTCGCTTCTTAGTTCCAGACTCATCTGTTACAAAAACATCCTCTTCTACATATGTTTTTGGGTCAAAGGGCTTTGGTTCGATGCCCATGATGTTAGAAACCCTAATCAGGTTCATCTACAAAACAAAATAATTACATTAACCATTAGAAGGTGGAAAGACACTATATAATCATCAATGCTTGTACCAATAATTTGCCCAAAAAAAAATGCTTGTGCCAATACAAAGAGGAATTGAATACAACCAAGTTTTACTAAAAGTGGCAAAAGATAATCATAACAGTTAATCAATACCATCATTGTTGAAGTAAATCATAGATAAAACTTGGCAGATGTAAAGGGGTTTGTTCCATATCTTATTCTGTCGTTTTAACATATTTTATTCCATGGACAATTTTAAGATGCATCTTCTTCCTTTTATTCACTCATTCCTACTTAAAAAATGACAAAGCTTTATGTGTCATAGGTAAAAATTATATACACCCTCTTTGTGTTGCTAATTGGATTATCATTTTAAGTATCTTAAGAGGTACACAGAAGAAAAAAAAACCTTGTCTGGCTGACTGGCCGGCGGACGCAGAGGAATCTCCAATTCAAGCGGGGGACCAACAGGTTTTTCTTTCTGCTTTTGATCAACATTATCCTCTTCCGATTCATATCGCATGTCCTCATCAGGCACCATGTCTTCTGGCTGCATACCTTGATCACCATTCTCTTCTTCTTCCATGTAGGATCTCTAATATAATAAAGTAGATTTAAATTTGTCGTTTGAATAAAAAATTTCAATCAGACAGAATGCTAATGAGCATTTACAAACAAAAATAAGTATTCAGCCAGACATGCTAACAATTATAAGTTAGAAAATGAAAGGTCATGTTTGAAGTATCAAAATGCACTTAACTAGACAGGAAAGAAGACATAAGAAGTAAAACTCTATTACCCACACATTCAAATCCAGTGTGGCCAACATGAGATGTCATAGGATGTTCCCTACAGACTATTGTTCTTACTCAGCATTCATGAAAAGTATCCTATTGGTATGAATAGAGTAAGCCTTCAAACGTTCATAGATTTTATTTCTTTCTTATGCTCTTGCAAAAGCCCTTCACAGGTTGTTGAAGACATGGATAATGAAAATAATGATACTGACAGATGTTAAAATATATCATTGTCATTTTTGTTATTACATCATTATATCATCATCATCATATGCATTATCCCAGCTATCCGAGGTTGATAAGATTGATTCTAAACCATATATGAGTCTTATCAGAATCCATATTACATAATTATATAACAATTAAAAAAACAGCAAAGACTGCAAAAAATAGAAAACCACTGGACTTACATACGACTCTTGTTTACGAATATTTGGAGCTGCATATTCTTCCGGCTCATCCTCATCAGAATCACCAAATACATCCCTAATTTCAGCTGTTGGTTGTGTAAGTGCTTGATTTTTCTCCACTTCTTCACTAGGTGACCGCCTACTTAATTCGTAAACAAACATATGAAAATTAGAATTTAAAGCATTGAGGCTAGACAAAATATATCAAATGTGTTATTTATCTAAAGACAAAAGCATTATAAAAAAAGACTTTGTTTATATAAGTATGGAAAATCTTTTACACCATAAGCCCTCTAATTTAATTAAGAATACTACAGCAATTTCTTCAGCCATTCTGCCCATTATCCTTCATTATCATCTTCGTCTTCTCTGTCTAAGATCTTAGTGAGATCTCTCCCAGATCACGGAAAATTTCTACTGCAAATCAGCAAGATTTACCATATAGTATAATTACAATATCTTTTATATACTCTCATTTAGACACACCTAGAACAAGCATAAGCCTCTTCAATTGCCTCAGTTGTATGACTACAACATATTTATCAACTCTCAACTCTACACAACTAAAAACAAGGCATAAGCATCTCCAATTGCCCCAGTTGTAACAGTCTCATCATTTAAATACTGTCATCAGATAAACCTCTCAAAGATCAGAGAAATGTTACACCACAAATAAGCCAGATCTCACGAGATTGCATTCCTTGGGTAGGAAGACAATTCTTCTACTTTTCTATCCAAGATCTCACTGAGATCTCTAGATCAGGGGAATTTACACTGTGAATTGGCGAGATCTTATGAGATTGCATTCTTTTGGTAGGACGATACATACCATGCAATATAAATACAATATTTCTTCAATTCTCTCATCTCTACGCAACTAAACACAAGGCATAAGCATCTTCAATTGCCTCAGTTGTAGCAGAGTCTCATTACCATTATTAGTTAACAGGTCCCTATTATTAGCCTCAGCATTTAAGTGAATATGAACATTTCCTTTAAGGCTTCCTCCTCTCACAAAACTTATCTATATCTCAATAGAGAGTCCTTTTAAACAGATCACCGTCTAAAACCTGAAATTGTAAAGGGTTTAAACTATTAAGACACCAATGACCAAACACTAATAGTACAAAATTTAGCATTAAGTTGAAATGTGCATCATTTCCAAAACTTTAGCAACAACTGTTAGTTATGACAAATGTTAAAGTAATTAATTTATTGATCTATCTGGTGATTACTAAACTTTCTTTAAAAAAATATCTAATTTTCATGCTGGTATAACAACTAAAGTAAAAAAAAACACATACGTCCTTAAAATTTTAAACAATGTTATTCACTCTCAATCAGTAAACTTGAACAACTAGTGAACCTATGTCAGCCTAGATGTAAAGCTAAATGTTTCGAGCAGGTGTCCATGGAACAAAAGACACACCAGTTTCATGAAGTAATGTCAAACTCACAAGGCCATTTCTCCTCCACTCTTCTCGCACCATGTTTATTTCATTATGTATTTCCTTTTGGCCTCTCCTTAATCTCTCTAAATTTTTTCTCCTTGTTCTTTAAAAAATAAAGCAATTTGTTGCCTCTAACATTTCCTTATCAGAAACATTTGGTTACTTCAACTTTTTTGAAGCTCAGAAAACCTTTGAGAATGCTTTGTAAACATATTGCCAAGCCAAAGTACCAAAAACTTAACTTCATGGAAAAATCTTGTCTTTTTTCTTTCGACAAGAACAACTATTTCAACCAATACGAGTAAGACAAAAATAGGTATGATAGCCAATACATTGATGGCAAAGATTTCCATGCATCCACTTGCAAAATACAGGATCAAAGAGGCATAAATGAAACAATGCCATGCATGGAGACTGACAAAAAATTACCATACAGGAATAGACATATGAAACAAATAGCCTTATCTTACCTTAGTCTTGACTGATTAACCTCCTCATCTTCATTGTCCACATATTGATTGTCGTCAGATCCTTCAGAATCACTGGCAATTACTTCTCTTCTTCTGCCTGTTGTCATCCTTTGGCCGTATTCCTCTTGCTCCTCACTTTCTGCTGTTTCTTTTCCGTGATCTACTTCCTCATCTTCATTTTCAGCATAGCGATTCTCATCAGATCTCTCTGAACCACTCACGATTACTTCCCTTCTCCTGCTTGTTGCAACCCTCGGATCATAATCTTGTTCCTCACTTTCTGCCTCTTCCTTTCCATCACTCTCAACCCTCTGATCACTAATTTCTTTTTCTGGTGAACTTTGAGCTCTTTCGCCCTCACTCTCACCTCCATCAGGTTCTATCTCATGTGGTTCCCCTTCACTCTCAACATCTGCTTCACCTTGCCCCTCCACCTCAGCTTCACCTTCACCTTCAAACTCCGCCTCTCCCTCCCCCTCATCCTGGAATATACATCAAAAAGTTAATATTACACGAACCAATATAAGATGTATAACCATTACTTATACTCTAAACAAATACTCACGACATCAATAAGATAATAGAAGAAAATTCATTCAGTAGCATATGAGGCTACGGAAGGTAGTAGATGGATTGGTCTCCATCTAATTCCCCTCTTCTACTAGTCAAGAAAATTTCGTTTGACAATAAACACTCGATGAGTAAATATTGCCCAGTGATCATCAATTACAAGGATCATCTACCAAAAGTATGACACATCCTAAAGTAGATGAGTCCTACACTGTCCCTATAAATCTTTATCTCTCATCAATTTATTTTTGTACTTCCAATTCTTCTATTAGCTACGAAAATGGAAGAAAGCACTGTACTCAACGAAGTTGGTCAACATGCTCGCTTCTGTTGACATCGTTACACCGTTTCTCATCAGCTAAAGTTATTAAGGCCTTCAAACAAGCCCCCAAGCTGCTGAAAGAAATCTCCAATAGTCAAGGATGAAACAGAAGAGCGAACTGACACACTGAATTATCATAAATTCCAAAAATTTTCATTAGACTCCGGTCACATACCCAACAGAAGCCAAAACCCAGATTAAATAAACATGCCCAGATTTCAATTTTCTATTTTTAAACACAAAATTGCACTCAAATGCGGTATTCGAAGTAGAAGAAGGAGAGATCGTTTTTACTTACAGACGGGTAATCAGAACGGCGTCGGGTGGGCTCGTTCTCGGACTCGTTTTCATCCTCTTCGTCTTCGGATTGATCCCCAAATAGGTTTTGCATCATCTGGTGCCGCTTCTCCTCCCCCATCTCCTCTCTCTCTGAACTGCTCGACCACACGGAGCTCTCTTAGCCTGCTTCGTCCTCACCCGCTCAGGCTCAGCTCAAGAGAAAAACCGAAGTCTAGACTCTGGAGTCGGGACTAAACGCAGACCGGTTTGGAATTTGATTCGAGCGAACCCTGTAGCGTGCGGGGATTTCATGCATTTTCTTTATTATTTTTTTGGAAAAAAATTATATTTTTTATATTATTTAGGGAAATTTATTAAAATAATAATTTTTAAAAAAATAATTACCAAAATATACCACTTTGGGAAATATTTCCCAAAGTGGTGTTCATTTTTGCCACGCTGGCGCCAGCGTGGCTTTTTTTTTATATTTTTTAAGTTGATTTCGTCGTTTAGAACGACAAAATTGGCTTGAATACGATTTCGTCATTCTAAACGACGAAACCTTATATTACTTGACCTGGTTTCGTCGTTCTGAACGACGAAACTGCCACACTTGTGTTATTTCGGTCTCGGTCGTGGACATAAACGACGAAATCAGATTAAATTTTTTTAAAATTACTATTTAAAATTAATTTTATCACCTGTCCCTGTTCATTCATTCAAAACACAGAACACAAAACACTGATAAATATGCACGACTTCATTCATTCCACCCATAACAAATATCACCATAACAAATATCACTATCACGAATATCACCATAACAAATATAAGTAAAGTACATCATATACGAGTAACAAATAATCTCCTACGTCCTCGTCCTTGCCCTCGCCCTCGCCCTCGCCCTCGTCCTCGATGGGGGTGTACGAGCTCCTCATGATCTACCTCTGGCTGTGGCTCTAACTCTGGCTCCAACTGGGGCTCGGGCTCCGACTGGGGCTGGGGCTCCGGCTGCGACTCCATGTCAAGCTCCTGCTCGGGCTCTGGCTCAACATAAATAATAGATGGTACAATACGAGCTGACCGATGTCGTCTATAATACAAAATCGGATCTGGCTGAGTGACATGTGTAGTATCTGGAAATGATGAACCTGGAGGAGAGCTATATGCTGCTGATGATGATGGAATATCAGGGCATGAAGAGTGCATCGGCTGCGTCTGAGCAGCCTCGTCGACAGGATAATCTTGATGAACATCCGTGATCACCGAATGAAGTAGTGGCAAACTACGAAGGACATCATTAGACGATCTAATCACTGACTCACATGCTGCTGCTAAGTCCTCACGCGAAATACAAGTGACAAGTGCATCACTCAATATTATCTTCACCTTTATTATCCTCATTTTCATCAATATCTTCACCGTAGACATATCCCCCCCTACATATAAACATCGCATATGTATTAAATTTCGTAAGCCTAAAAAAGTTGAATTCATTTATAAATATATATTTCACCTCTGATTAGATGGTCCAGCATCGGTATGACCAACGTACGTGTAGGGGTAATGAAGGCCCATCGAACTTTGAGTTTCATACCATGCACCGCCTTGAGACATTGGAACACTAAATGGCTCGTGTGAATGCATCGTAGACCTTCCATATTACATACAAAATCTCAAAATTTAGCTAAACGTATTTTCATTAAAGGATAATAAGATTGAAAACGTATTCACAACTAAATCAACCCTTACCTCCAAGTAGGTCCACTTTCATCGTAAATAGGGGCAGACGACCTATGACGTTCATTTGAAGCCCTCTTGTCATAGATAAATTTCCCTCTTCTTCGTAGATCCACCGGCACTTGCATATGACTTTCATTGTTCACATTTCTATCAAGGCTCCTTTGTGAGCTTCTGTGAGAGCTCCTATGTGAATTACTTCGCCTTTCACTAGTCACTCGGGCCTCTTTTTCGAGAAATAACTCGAAAGAAATTATGTGACGCGAGTGGTGAAACATAAAAGCCATTGATGAATCATCATTTATGTTCATTAGTATCATTCTCGATCCATAGGATGGAAGATTACATTTGATAGTAATTTTCCATCTTCTTCGATCCAACCCAACCTTACTTGCTACGTGCATCTCAAATTCATCAAATGTAGACAGTTTCTTCATTAATAATCCTTCTATGCGTCCGTCGTAGTTAATGAAAAAACTAACCATTTCTTTTGCCATTTCTATTCAATTAATTCATAAATAATAAATAAAATTAATATTAGATTAAGCAAACTAATACTAATATCTACTCTAACAAATATATTTTAAAAATATATACGCATAGAAACTAATAACTTTACTAAGTATATAAGCATATCATTAATACTTTATATTAATGAGTAAATTTTCTAATTAATAAAATTAGACAATTAATGTAATAACGCATACAATGTCACAAATCATATAAGCTATAAAAAAAGCATGTTCAAAAACTCAAATCCTCCTCATTTTCCAAAATTTGAGAGACTTGGCATCTTAAAAAATAAAAACTCATTAATTAAAAATCCATCTCAATTCAATAATCTTAAAAAAAAAAACATACAAAGCTTATTTGAGAACAATACCTATAAAACTAGGGCACAATAATGGTATAATTAAAACTTCTAATTTATTCAATATAGCATAGAAAAGATAAATTACTTTAATTTAACATATACAAAATTATTTATAACGATTGAAAAATGAGATAAAAAACAAAAAAAAAGCAAAAAATTGCACCTAGAGCGGGCTGGACGTGGGCGGTGACGATGGGACGTGGGCCGTGGCGGCGGCATAGCTGACGAGCGGGCTGGGGCCAGCGGCAGCGGGGCTGGGAGCTGACGGCAGCGTGCTTGGGCAGGCGGCGACGGGCCGGATGTCGGCAGAGGCGGGCAGTGGATCGCTCGACGGAGGCGGAGCTGAGTGGATTTCAGCGAGGCGACTGGAGGCGGAGCGGATCGGGAAATATAAGCCCGCTGATTTCGTCGTTCTGAACGACGAAACCGGGTCAAGTAATATAAGGTTTCGTCGTTTAGAACGACGAAATCGTATTCAAGCCAATTTCGTCGTTCTAAACGACGAAATCAACTTAAAAAATATTAAAAAAAAGCTACGCTGGCGCCAGCTGCTTGGCTGGCGCCAACGTGGCAAAAACGAACACCACTTTGGGAAATATTTCCCAAAGTGGTATATTTTGGTAATTATTTTTTTTTAAATTATTATTTTAATAAATTTCCCTATTATTTAATAGAAAAAATACATATTTAAAATTTTTAGTAAATATAGGTATTGTTTTGAGGGAAGCGTTTTTTATGCTCCCTGATTCAATGAGCCCAATATGAGCCACGGAGCCCAATATGAGCCACGAATCAGGGAGCACCACGTTGCAAAGAAGAGGGCAACACAAACGGAGACGGACGTTAACACCAACCCACTACTTACCTTTCTTCATCTTGCCTTTTCACCCAAAAAAATATCCCGCCTTTTTTCATCACTAGACCTCAGCAACCCGATTTTTTTTCCATCACCGGAGACCACTACAAACGGACTCCGGCACCGGAGGCTACCACACGTGAGTGGAAGCTCAACTCGCCAGCATATCTTTGCTCCCACTCTCGTTCTTGCTGCAGAACACTGGCGACTGCGCAATTTTACTTCAGGTAATCTCTCTTTAGGTTTTTGTTTTGATCTGTGTACTGAATTAGTTGTTTCTTTTTTGAGGAGATTGAGCCGACTCCGATTTGGCGGTGCAATTTTTATAATGTGCACTGAATTAGTTGTTTCTTCCTGTTTCCTTTGTTGTATTCAGTCTCTAGCTTTTTTTTTTCGTTCTGCCTATTTGTTGTGATTTATCGGTACAAATCTCGTGGATCTGTATCTCGAGATTTGGTTTTGTCCTTGCTTATGAGCTCTGCGAGGCTATTCTCTTGACGCTGCCTTTATAACTCAGCAGTTGATTCCGATTGGGGATGCTATTTGGTTTGCTTTTCATTGCAGTTTTTTGGATCACTAGCTAACTTTGTAATATGACTGTATTACTAAGGAAGGACCTTGTAATTGCTTTTCCTGGCCCATGTTTCCCTCGTCAATTGTTGCTTGCAGCTGCTACGAGTCCTATGTTTAGGTTTTCCCGTTTAAGGAACTGCGCAATTTACCTTCTAGCTTTTCATTTATAGTGCTAATTGCATATGTCCACAGGATCTGGTAAAAAAGATGCCTTTTTGTTTTATTGCACTCTCTGGTGTTGATTTATGGTTTGAATGGATTATATATCTACTTAGGCTATGTTATTATCTGGCCTACATATTGATTTCCTAACTAATTGGAAGCTAAGTACGTATTCAAAACCACTTAATCCAACTGGAAACTAAATTGAACAAAACATAAGACTTTCTTTTGTTATAAATAGAAAGGGACATATATTTCTTGATAGGCAGCATCTACAACATGTTAATGACGTTTGAATGATTTGTATAATATTAATATATGCAGTAAAAACGTTGTCTAGTAACACTAATGCCTGCAACTGTTGACCAAATCCATAGACTTTCATGATGTGTAGGGACAAGTAAGGCTGCTTTATGTTTTCTCCATACCAAGATCTATATCGCATTTGCTCTAGAAGGATTTTTTATATGCTAATTTGCATGAGTCCAATGCTCACATGCATCTTAATATTATATACAAAATATTTGTAACCTTTGGTAACTTCCATTGTACACAGAAAATCAGTAATAATATACTAGTTAATGTCATCAAAGTTTCTGTCATGAGCTACACATGTTGAAGTTACAATTAGTCACTCTAGATGTTTTGATTTTAATTCTCTTTGTAGGCATAGTTCCTATCAGTTAGTCTGCTTATATATGATTTGTGTTGGGAAAGGCCAGCAGAGGCGATAGTTAATGTTTTACTTGACACATTTTCAATTCCACTACACTTTTTTAACATGATAGTTTCAAAGAGAACATTTGGAGTTTTACCTATATATCTTAATTGGATCATTAAATGTGTAGTTTGAGGGGCATCTTTCAAATGCTAGTGGTTACATTCTTACCGTTAAAAAAAATATTAGTGTTTTCATATAATTATGCCCTAAATAGGGAGTAGAAATGCAATACCTAGACTTGATGAGAGGGTCCAGACCCATAATGTTTCTTTTTCATTTTGATAAAGAGAAGGGTTCTTTTTTCCAATCTTGTTAATAGCATTTCCATGGATCTCTACAGGACTGTGAATTGAGATGGGGCATAAATTATAGAGTACCAAAAGTTCTTCCTGTTGATGAGCATTTTATAGAGAAGAAATCTTACAAAGAAGTCAAGTGCGAAGTTAACTAGGGTAAGTTTTGCGAGGAGCTTCTGACCTACAAGCTACAACACATGTAATATCCATGTTGTGTGGAAAAAGAAAATATCACTTCCATGGACAATGCCCACCAAGTCTTTGCTTGAAAGGAAAGTGGCTCACATTTTTCTCTTATTGAAGCCATAAAAGCTGAAAGAGAGCCAGGTTGCAAGAATGGTCACAAGTCATGCACTGCAGATGCATATCTACCTAATGCTAACGCTTGCCCTCATTTTAATAACAAATGTTCTTAACGCCTATGAGCTGCCTTTTGTACTTGATGCTTTATTTTAGTGTATTTGTTGTTGTCCATAAACAATACCGAATGTAGATTATTGCTTTCTATAAATTTGTTTACCCATAATGGTGATGATATGGAAGTTTTTGTGCCATGATTAATACTTGTTATATGCCTTAACCCACACAGGCAAGATATTATCTCATGAAAGGTGGCTCCAAGATATTATCTCATGAAAGGTGGCTCTGGAATAAATTTAGAAGTTATTTTTATTATAAGCATTTACTATCGGTCATTAGTTGCTAGTTGTGGTAACTTTGTATATGTGAATTCCTTTTTCTGAAAAACAATACTTTGTATGGGAGTTTATAAAATAGTATGTCGAAGGAAGCCAATGTGTGGAGGTTAATGAGTATCTTGCAGTTGTTGCACATGGAGGTTTGGCTTCCTCGAAGCAAACTATCTCTAGTTTCTATTAAATGTCAATTCTTGTTTTTTACATTATTAAAAATGTTAAAAAAGGCTCTCTAAGGCAAGAAAGGAAAATCCAAGGCACAAATAGGTTACGAACCGAAAGTACATAACACCTACTATGCAAAGACATTTGGCTGTTATATATTTATTCACTTTATATAAATAAAAAGGAATCAAAGCAACATTTATAACATGTACATATGCTCTATTGCTTTGCAAAAAGAATGAGACATTGTCACGTAATATACAAGACCAAAATATTGTCAAACCAAAATACTAATGAAAATAAAGAATCCAAACTCAAGCACCCATTATTTAGTCAAAATCCTCTCATACATATGTTGGTACAAAGAATCATCAGTTGACAACGCCAACAACTTTGCAAGACTTGAGAATTAACCACCTCAACCATAGGTAATAAGCAGCTTTGGAGAAGCACGTGACAAGATGAATATCCATTTAAAACCCATCTGTAATATAAGAATTTGGTTAGCATTTATTTCTCGCTTGAGTAAATTGAATCTATGACACAGTATCATAATGAAAGAAAAGGTTAAGATATGTACTACAGAATTAAGGATCCATTCAACATTTTCTTCTCCCAAGCTTTTCATTTAAAAAATAAATACTAATTTTGTTCCCAAATGTTACTAGCACTATCGATCTTCACTAGATTGGAAGTGGCTTACAAAATGAACAAAACTGTTATCATGAAATGCATTTGAGGAGAAAACTACAGAATACACAGTTTATGGTTGATAAAAGAAAAATATAAACTCATGTTCAAGCAGCTAGTTCATATGTTATTAATGTCCCAATCTACCATTATATGAGAGGGTTGAAAAAAATAATACTGCGACACGAGCTGGAGGATCACGATAGCCAGTGAGAAGGGCAAACACATAGTTCTGGCCATTGTGTCAGGCCTACAACCATACAAAAAAGGTCAAAAGCTTAAAATATATATACTCTACAGACTAAATGAGAGATATTATTTGAATTACCTTGGTGATGAGGCTTAGATCTGGAGGACAGACACCTCCATTTGCTAACCTTGCCACTAGTTCATTTGCAGAAGGCTGAGGGAAGCGATTATTTTAACTTACGAATCCGGGTTAACATCTCACCTTCATCATTGGGTCCATCAACCACCTCGATTTCATCAGCCAAAAGCCTTTGTTTCCTCCTGTGTGTGTGCTACACCCACCAGGTCTCGATATTAAATAAGAGACATGCAAAAAAAAAAAAAACAAAGGTAAAGTTTGCAAAACTTACCACAACCACTAAAAAGCTACTTTTAGATTTCCACAAGCATTACAAGTATTTATTGTCAAAAACATAAACCACCAGTAACCTTTTAGGAACTTGTAACATAATGAACTATAATCTTCTTTCACCACCTCTATATTCCAAATTTTTGGAATCATCGGTCATGGTGAATTTTAAAAGACTAGGATAATGCATTGCATAGATGTAGAGCACAAATCAAACTCACATAGCATTCATTTTCTAACACTGAAGAAGACACAAATGCAGAATCTGAACATTTCTACTTTTTCAACGTGAACTAGACAAATATGATTCTAACTGTGAACAAAAAGCTCTCAGGAAGGTCACCTACAAAAAAATTGGAAGATAGATCCTTGGAAAACCAACAATCAAAACCAGCACAGGAAAACGTTAGAGATTAACTACTGGTCCCAATGAAGGAACTTAGTTCCATTAGCTCACAAGTTACACAAGTGAGCCAGTGCGCCTACATGATTATGCATCCAAGGTAATAGAGGAGCACAAGAAGAGAAGGGAAGAACCTTACAATTGGTCTTGAGAAGTAGAAAGGATCATGAATTAACGGTGAGAAATCAAGAAGGGGAATGATAGTACACAGTGATAATGATCACTTGAAATTCTGTATGTAAAGAAAAAGAAAGTGGTATATCTTACAATGTGGAAAGGCTGAGAAGCTGTCCAAACATGTCCTGCAATTGGCCTTGAAGGTGATTGTCGCTGACATTTTTATTTTCCCCTTTAACAACCAAGACTATCAGTTTTTGGTTTTTATGCATTCTATGTACTACAACATGAAGGATAAGAAAGGATGGTAACTCACAAGAGTTTGGGGGACTACATTTGAGAAATGGAGTACGAAAGACTTCCACTAAAATTGACAAGGGTATTGACGAGGGGAACATGGCCACAAAAACAATTATAAGGTCCTTCCTCGGCTGTACTGTCATATTACAAAGTCAACCAGTTATCCTAAAAAGTGTAATGAAAAGCAAACCAAATAGCATAAAACTGAATTCTCCCTAATTGGAATCAACTACTGAGTTATAAAGATAGTGTCAAGTGAATAGCCTCGCACTCATAAGCAAGGACAAAACCAAATCTCGAGATATAGATCCACAGGATTTGTACCAATAAATCGCAACAAATAGGCAAAACGAAAAAAAGAAGCTAGAGACCGAATACAACAAAAGAAATGGGAAGAAAACCGACACGAACACTACGATTCAAGACATATTCTTTCAATCCATATCACATACAAAAATTGCACCGCCAAATCAGACGATAAAAGAATAATTTAATGAGGAATTTTGCTCATTAATATCTTAAAAAAATACTCTGCCCGTTTCAACCCAAAATAAATTGCCAAAAAAAATTGATGACAATCATAAACATGAAAAAATTGTGCATTAGCCATTAATAGATTATGGAACACTTCCATGATATTACCAGGGCAAACCTAGACGCTTTGGGTGTTGCTGCTTTACCATAGACTTTAAGCTAACCAGTGCCTCCTCAGCCGTCTTTAAGGGAGACATTTTAAAATTTTACATTTGATTTACATTGTTATAACAGAAGATAGTCAGTCTTCCGGATAATTAGCACCCATATGACAAATGGAAACTATAAATAAGTGTAAGAGGTATTTATTGTTAGTCCTCACTGAGCCTGCAACTGACTACAAACTAAGCTTTATGTAGGTGAGGGAATAATGGTCATCAGATTAAAATGCGAGGGCCACAATCACATCTTCTCCTTTCTCTTTCTTCCCCCTTTTTCTCTCAACATTTTCTAACAACCCCGTTAAGTGTAGTGTGTAGCCATAGGATTTCTAACAGGGGATCCCCCAGCTATTTAAAACTCAACTCCCAGCTATGTAAAATACAACTCCCAAAACAGAACTAGAAAATTTGAAAGAGTCATGGGTTCGGCACATGTCAAAACTTGACCCTATGTTAAACTCCTTTTGGAGCACCAGCTTGATTGAATCTTCATCTCTTATATTAAAACTGCTTATAATTCTGAGCTTGACCAAGCCCAATTCTAAGCACTAATGAATTACATAACAAACTTAAACTGTTATTTTATATTGGAAATCAGCGGTCTCCTGAGTTGTAGGTCTTGAGGTCAATTGGGTAGTAACAACAAGAAGAGACAATCAGCAATAATCATATGCTATCTATGCGTAGCACTATCATTACTTTACTCCAAAGAAAATTTAACACCAATATTTCTTTTTTGAAAAGAACATGTATAATAGGCTGCAAGCAGAGGATTCAATTTTAGTATCAATTGATTTACGTAGTCCCTAGATAAAGAAAGGTTTAGTGATATCTAAATACTTCCTGCTAAGGAAGATTTATCATGTTCCCTTAATCGGAAAATTTATAAAACAACCTTCAACATTAATGACCATATAAAAATAACCATCTGTTAGACACGTATGCTAAAAAGAAGAATAGATCCTCCAAAATGATCAGCAAAATGAACATACTTTTTACACTCAGTTATGATTAACCGGAAACAATTCATGTTTTTTGAATTTTATAAGGAGGGTAAGGAAACTGGAGAAAACCATTAGGCATCCCCTTGAGATAAGGCATAATAATGCTTCAATGATATACTACAATTAATATAAAGGCAAATTATGCATTGAGAAGCATACAAAGGTCAAAACCTTCAAATGGCGTCCGATCAGGAGCAAGGTATGTGCGTGCACCTAACTTCAAATGCTCTGCAGCAAAAAGTTAAAAGAACTCAAACAATAGTCTTTACATGTAAGTTGCAATGTGGCATGAACAAGAGTAATCCCATGTATGGGCCTTCTTCTCAGTAACTCATAATTTGAACCTTTATCCTCCTCATCAAATTACAGTCAAGTGGCATTACAACTAAAAGGACAAAGTATCAGACTGGCTGACGCAGATAGGAATATTTATAACATAAAAAGGTAAATAAATGCAATATTTGACTTATAAAGTAGATGCCTGAAAAGGGAGATGCTTTAGAATCATTTAAATGACCACTATAAATGGGTTAGTGTTTAAAGAAAATAATTTGGAACAAGAAAATTTTGGCTAACAAAATAATTTCCTATCACTAAGAGGGCAAGAACCTGATGCCATGCGTTTTATGTCCTTCTATGACATGAAAATAATAAATCGACCAAACTACAAGAAAATGCAAAAGATGTATTGACGTACAAATAGACATACTTACACCACCTCATAGGGCAATTGTGGATTGGGGTTAGTTCAGACTACTTACAAGGAGACATGAGTATAGACACAAGCATAGCAGCGTCAATAGAGAAGATGCATGATGGGTGGGTCTCTAAGCTGGGATGGTCATTAGAGACTAAAATAAGAATAGCCATGCTTATGAAATCAACAAACTACTGATGAGGCTACAATGTGCTAAATCATGATCAGAGTACAAAATTAGAGACTACAATGTATTAATACATACTCCAAGAAACCAATAACTAGAAACATTTTTCACGTGCGCAACAGATCATCGACCCTTAAGTTTTGATCAGAGGAGCATCCAATCAATCATAGGGGGAAAAAAGAAGGGAATTTACTTACTTCCCAAGCGATTTGTGCTGTAAGATTAATTTGAGTCCAACACCATCCACACTTGCAGACAACAAACAACAATTAAGCACGGTCTTTCAAGTTTCCCCAATGTGGGATTTTGGGTACGTAGAAATGGAAATAATTGAATAACATGTAAACAAAACCAATCACCCCATTAGATGACACAACGAAGCTAGTTACCGGGCAAAAAAGCAAAACGGGAGCATCCTTATTGGGGCTCGACGGGGTAGAACCAATGGGGTGGGCCACAGTCCGGCCTGATGAGTTACTTGGCTACATCGAGGTAGTCCATCGCACTGGTGGTTATGTAACCGTCATCATAAAAAACCTCGAGCTGCTCGGGTGGTCCAGCCTCCTCGGAACTGCTTCCGGTTGTCGGGGACCCATCAGCCACCCACTCTACTCTTTTCTTCGCTTCCCTCACTAAAGCAACTCCCTCGGCTACAGCCGACATGGTTGACGCGGAATATCTGACCCTCAGCCTGCTCAACTCTCCCAACCACTTCCGAGTCCGAGCATTCAGAGGAGAGCTCAGATTGAGAGGATAGAGGCGCAGCAAGCACCATAGTTCGTTAAAAGACCGAAGCTTTGAGTACACAACTGAATGATTTTCTGGTTTTGATTTTGTCCGGATGTGGGTTTTCAAAAACGCGACGAGGTGGCCACTACCCCGACCGGAGAGACGGCCATAGCGGAAAACAACTTGAAAACAGAGCAGAAGAGAGGTGGGTAAGACGGAGAGAGAAGAGACGAGGTGGAGGGGGGTACTTGGAAGAGGAGAAGGCGCATTGGAGAGAATCCGAGCTCACGTCACCGGAAAGATCTCGCCCAAAACATCCTTCCATCGTATCTTCCCGTCGGTGACACAGTGAAGACTAGACAAACAGAGTTGGAAGGGCGGGAAATTTTCACATGGAGGGAACGCCTCGGGTAAGGGAAGGGAAGACGGAGGTAACGTGAAGTTAGCTCTTCCGTCACCGTTCGGATGCTTTTTATTTTGCAATGGGGCATTCCCTGATTCGTGGCTCATATTGGGCTCATTGAATCAGGGAGCATATAAAACGCTTCCTGTTTTGAGGGGGAGGCCACCCACTGGGACCCCTAAGGTGACTGGGCATAGGAATAGAGGAGGTTGCTAATGTTATATGTCATGCTCTACTTTTATTAAGGATAGGTCAAGGCTTCTTTAAACTCTTATTCTAATCCTAATCTCCATCTTCCTTCTCAAACTCTTAGAGGAAACTATTAAAGCTAAAAGCTTAGAGGCTTCTAGTGACTAGAAAAGAGTTCACCGCCAACGAAAGAGGTGAGAGGAAGGAGCATGCACGAAGACATCACTGAAGAAAGGTAAGATCCTTGTTTATAATTTCTATTTGAGAGAAATTTATTTTGAGTGCATGAATACTTAAGTTACGTTCAACAACCTCGAAATAATTTGAGGATGCAAGAACTAGCCGACTGGGTTACCAACTCTCTTGTTCATAGCGGGTGGCACACTGATGGATAGCTTCCTTGTCCAAGCTTCTTATTATAGGGATTATAGCAGCCTACGTCAGGCTAGTCCCTCACAGCGAAATAGAGGATCATAGGATTTTCAACACAAAATAACACAAGAACACATGGAATTACATGGTTCGGCCTTGCTGCCTACATCTACGAGATCACACAATTTCACTAAATAGAGAAACAATTACAATAGAGAATTACAAAGATTACTCTTAGCACTCCTCACACAAAAGCACAGATGAAACAACAACTTTTTTCTCCCAAAGAATTGCAATTTTCTCTCTGGTGGGTGGCGGCCTCTCTGCACTGTGCCATGGCAGCTCCTCTGGTTTGTTATTCTCCTCATTCTCAGGTCCTACTGTTACGCCCCGACTTGTTAAAACACTTTAAAAATCAGAGCGCCGGCAATTAGTAGTAATAAACGGGCAAAGATCAACCGTGCACAGAAAGAGTAACTATTCCGGGGCGTTACACCTACCCCTTCTCTATATTTATAATTAGGTATTGTTGTGTAAAGGACCAAATTGCCCCTGACTTATTCCAAGTCAATTAGGGCTCACTGCGAACAATCTCCCACTTCAGACCTATTTGCTTGTAATCTTCATTAATAATTCTCCCACTCAAACTAATCACTGTCGAATCAATTTTCAGATAGAGCCAATTGTAAGAAAAATAATTGCTCCACTCATATTTAATACAACTATGTGATTACCACCATCCTTCTAGTGTAGAAGACCGATGGTGGTTGAGTAAAAGCTCAATTTCTCTATAGTCACCACCTTAGTAAGCATGTTTGCTAGATTTTTCTTTATATGTATCTTCTCCAAGAAGACATTCTTTTCTTCAATAAGTTCTCTCACAAAATAATATTTGATTGCAATATATTTCATTCTAACATTAAACACAATGTTCTTTATTATATCAATTGTACTTTTATTATCACAATAGAGCACACATCTCTCTTGAGTTTTTCCCAACTCCTTCAAGAATGCTTTTAACCACATCATCATTTTGCAAAGATATTTGAAAATTCATTTCACTGCATTCTAATGCTCTTCACCTGGGTTTGCCATAAACCTTGCTACCTGACTCACAGCTTAAAAAATATCTGGTCTAGTGCATGTGGCTGCATATATCAATGAACCTACACTAGATGCATAAGGAACCATGTTCATGTGTGTTATTTCCTCTAGTGTGTTAGGAGACTGCTCATTAGAAAGCCTGAAGTGGGCCGCCAAGGGGGTACCAACTGGTTTGACACCCAACATGTTAAATTTCATCAATACCTTCTCAACATATTCTTCTTAGAATAATTTTAACACTTTCTGCTCTCTATCTCTTGCAATTCACATACCAAGGATCTGCTTGGCTGGTCCAAGATCCTTCATTTCGAAATTAAAAAATAACTATCTCTTGAGCATCTCAATCTCACCATAATCTCCCTCTGCAATCAACATGTCATCCACATATAACAACAAAAGCAAGTAGGAAGTTCTCAACTTTTTGTAATAACAACAATGATCAAAATAGCAACGATAAAATCCAATGGATAACATAAACCTATCAAATATCTTGTACCATTGTCTTGGAGCTTTCTTGAGGCCATATAAGCTCTTAGACAACATGTAAACCATGTTTTCCTTACCTTTACCACATAACCCTGGGGTTGATACATGTAGATATCCTCTTCCAAGTCACCATGTAAGAAAGTTATAACATCCAACTACTTTAAGTGAAGATCCTCAACTGCAACAATACACCATTCTGATGGTAGCAATTTTGACAACATGAGCAAATATCTCTGTATAATCTACTCCATACTTCTACTGAAAGCCTTTGACAACGAGCCTAGCATTGCACCTCTTGCTTCCATCAGCTTCCTATTTCATCCTGTAAACCCACTTGTTATGTAATATTTTTTTACCTCGAGGTAGGGGAACTAATTCCCAACTTTAATTAGATGTCAATAAATCCATCTCATCCTCAATAACACGCTCCCACTCAACTGAAGTGTCTATCCTGCAAGCTTATTCAAAACTTTATGGTTCACCATCATCAATCAAGAGCAAATAATTCAGACTAGGATCAAATATGGAATGCATACTATATATAGTCTCATGGTCAGAGGGATCAAATATCATCTTCTTAATCTTCCTGGAACTGGCCCAACCAAGTGGTGTCTACAATGGGGCAATTGGGACAGTATTTGCATCTGGAACTGTCTGAGAAGAAGCCTCAACTACTTGTTCATGACTAGATGGCCTGGCCCCACTATGTGTTCCATTAGATTCTGATTAGGTCGAACTGGTGTTTTCAGTATCAAGTTCTACAAACTCAGATTCAACCTCTTTCATCTTCCCCTTTTGTAGATCTTGATGGTGCTTATACAATATTGTCTCATAAAACACAATATCAATGCTCCGAACAACTTTCTTAGGGACTGGATCCCACAGTCTATAACCATAAGCATCTCTATCATAGCCAACAAAGTAGCATTTGTTGGACTTGGAATCCAACTTCCCTTTGTACTCCGCATCAACATGTACATAGGCGGCACACCAAAGACACGTAAGTGATCAATCCTTATCTCCTTCTTTGATCAGGCCTCTTTAGGGATGCCTCCATCTAGGGGGTAGCATGGAGACTTGTTGATCAAGTATGTTGTAGTGTCAACAGCATAACTCCAGAATGAGGTGGTAAACCACAATGAAGCCGCATGTTACGTACTCTCTCCATAATGGTTCTATTCATCCGCTCAGCAACACCATTATGTCTGGGTTGTCTGGGAGTAGTAAGTAATCTGTGAATGTCATACTTATTACAGTAGGACTAGAATTCCTTACTACAACATTCACTTCCATTGCCTGACTTCAAACACTTCAATTTTAATCCTATCTCATTCTTAACAAGTGTTTTCCATTGCACAAAGATGTAAAATATATCATATTTATTATTAGCAAAAAAAACCCATAACTTGCGAGAAGCATCATCAATGAAAGTAATAAAGTAAGACGTACCTCCAAGGGATGGAACCTGTGCAGGTCCCCAAATATTTGTGTGTACAAGCTTAAGATGCTTTGACCTATATTCTGGGGTAGCCCATGAGAAGGAAACTTTATGTTGCTTGCCTATAATGCAATGCTCACAAAATTCCAGGTCAGCACACCTCAAACTGGGCAACTTCCCTTTAGCCTGTAACATCTTCATCCCTTTCTCTGACATATGCTCAAGGCAGTAATGCTATAAATTGACATCAGCTGCATTAGAGGCTACTCTAATACATTGCTTAGAACAACTAGATGTCATATATAATGTCTCAATTTTCTTCTCCTTAGCCACAACCATGACACCCTTACTCATTTTTCCACTATCACTCATAAAATGAGTAGTAACACCACAAGCAGCCAATTGACATTCTTTGTCAAACGAGGTACAAGACGAACATCTTTTAATACAAGCACAACATTATCATGAAGTAACAAACGTATGTCACCCTTGCCTATGATTTCACAAGCTTGATCATTACCCAAATAGACATTACCCAAATCACTATGCATAAAATTCTACATCAAATCTTTTCTAGAAGCAACATGAAATGAGGCACCACTATCAATAATCCAAGCATCACATTTACTTTCCATAAACAATAACATGCAATCAGATTCAACAACATTAACAACATTTTTATCATGATTTTGTGCTCCATCATGAGGGGGGTTTGGGCAATCTTTATTCAAGTGGCCTTTTTGCCCACACTTCAACAAGCCCCATCACCTTTGCAGTGCTTGGACTTGAACCGCCCCCTCCTAGACCTCCATCTCCATCCAGGTTTGTCTCTTTGAGGTCGCCGCCCCCTCTCCTCCATAGTTAGAGCTGAACCAAATGAAGAACCACCCTTACAACATGTTTCTTCAGCCAATATCATTCCACAAACATCATTCAACTTAATTTTATCAGTATTATGGGAACTATGAACAACCACTTTAAATGATTCTCAATTAGATGGCAAAGACTTAAGCAAAGCAATAGACTATATATCTTCTGTAAAATTAACATCTACTACTTCTAGTTGATTTACCAAAGCATGGAATGAATTCAAATGATTATCCATGGTCTCATCATTAGACATTTTCATATCAAATAAACTAGTCACAAGATGCACCTTGTTTGTGGAAGAGGGACTTGCATACAACTACTCCAACAAATCAAAGCATTCCTTCGTGGTCTTGGCTTGTGTGATATTAGATGCCACTGACGAAGAGATAGACAATTTGACCGCCCTAGGGCCTTGCGGTCTAGCAGTTCCTATTTGGCAATTTCGTCCACCTTCTCTGCACTAGTCGGCTTGGTTATGGTTAGTGGCTAAGGGCTTGTGGTTGTGTCTGTTGCCGCTCCTCTTTTGGCCCATATGCAACTACTTAGTTGGCCCCTCGAGTCCATTTGCTTTTGATTAGTTACTACTTACTAGCAAGAATGCACATATTTTATATGTGTAAATATAGATTAAATAAGAAAAATAAAATAAATTCGAAATAAAATATATATTAAATAAATGTCTCCACTGCATAGCCCCCAATTTAAACAATCTTTTATGAATCATTTTTCCTCTAAATGAAAATTTATGTCATGCTACCCTTCACAATATACCATAGATAAAACCATTTCTTGAGGTTATAAATAATTGAAATGATAAAGGACATAAAAATCATCATTTTCACAAGCTTTGGTTGTGATGTTACCATAATTAAATGTCTAAATATATATGTACATTAAATTAGTCACAAGATCCACAACGGAGCACTTGTCAGTTACATATACAAAAGCTAATAAAAATGACAAATAACACTTTATCGTGCCAAAAAGCAAACCTACATAAAGATAATGAGTCAACAAGCTAAAAAGATAGGCTCCACTCAACAACTACGACCTTCTTAATACCTCTAAATAATCTTCCACCTAGAGAACTTGCACCATAAAGAATGCTGAGTATACATATAAACTCAATGGAATTGCAATCCAATTGAAAATAAGTAAGTTTAGAAATATATCGAATAAGAGTCTGCTACCAAAACTATTTGAATTATGAAAACCAAATTCATACATACCTTTCCAAGTCATCTAAACTTATAACAGAGAACTCCATTTTAGGGTTTATTAATTACGATAAACTCATCTAGAAGTTCTCACTCAACTAGATGGTGGACTACCACGAACTCAAATTCAGTTTTTGCTTAAAGCCTACCTAACCTCATCCATGCCATGAAGCAAAGGCCCACTAGGGCTCAGGGACCCTACTGTCAAGATCTCGACTATCATATTCATCGAAACCTCTTGTATTGTATTGCGTAAGACTAATTATCTTTTTGTACTATATTCCACTTGAACCTAAACTCTCAGGCCAATGGAGCGGCTCTATATAACTCCCACTCTTGGGGAGCCAAAATACCATGATTATTTTTTATACCATATTCTTCCATTCTATGTGGCTAAATGACTCACTTGAGGAGCCAAATTGACACTAATATTTCTTGTCCTTAAGTGTCTAATGCATCAATTTCATGATGACCAATCATAACATCACAAGGTATTATATACATGTATTAGGGTTTACTAAACCTTACATAATATATGCTTATTTATCATCAAATAATGCATCCAAAATCTTTCAAAATAATGCAATTATGTAATATCTATATAGCATAAGTATTGTTGCAAACCATTCTCAAACTCTTTTATTTTGAGTCACCATTGGTAACCTCGCCAATATGTTGGCCAAGACACTGATGACTATCGGTAATCCACTAACATGTTGAACCTTTACCGATAGTGGGCTGGTTAGGAATGCCTACCTCATCGACACATCAGCCTCATTGTTGATTATTTGTTAACATGCATTACTCTGCATGCATGCATGCATGCATGAGTACTGTTCATCCTTCACTATTCACCGGTGCATACACTAACGTGTCAAGGACCTCATTGATGATCGAGAGAGAGTGATCCATAAATCCTTTTCAAACACTTTTTCTTGAGTAAAAGCTAAAGGGAATCATTTCAAAATGAGGTTTTGAACTATTTGAGTAATAGATCGAGCATTTAACTCATCACAATTTGAAATTACCATTAAAGCATAATCATGCATGACATAACTCAAAGAAATCACATACACGCGTTCAAGATCATTTAGAACTTGAAGAAAATAAAAAATTTATAAATACTTTTCATTATTACAAAAGTAGATTGCAATCTTGTCTAAATTGAAGTGAGGCTTCTCCTCTCTCATGAAAAGTCTCTTCCCAAACTTCTCTTAGTCACTCTCACCAGCACTAAGACTCTTACGGGACTTCCTTTCTCTTCCCATTTCGATTTTCACTCTTTTTTATTGAGGAATATTGAAACCATAAAATTAGCTCATTTTTTAAAATAATCAATGCATATAGTTATCATCGGTAGGCCATTGACACGTCAATGCTTACCGACATTAACATTACACTCTTCCATAGGCCACCAACATGTTAGTGGCTTGCCGATGAACAAAAATAAGTTTTTTTAAATAAATAAAATAAATTAATTTTCTTCTTAAAAATACAGGATGTCACATAGTATGGTTACAATACATGCTTTCAAGATTATAATGATCAATGGGCACTAATAATAATGAGCTATGTTCTAACCCTATAATAACCGAGACTTATGTGGTTATTTTTTTTGCTTATTGGGAAATTAATTATTTGTTTTAAGCTTCTGTATTATTTTTTCTCGATAATTACATGTTAGTGTTGTTCGTGGCCGCGGTCATAGGTGGAAAAGGTTTGTACGTTTTCAATAGTTTAAACATGTAAGTTAAGGTTTGGGGCTTAATTTAAAAACTCAATCCTTAAGATAGGGCCATGGTGGGGTCTTGTGGGGGAATTCACCGTGTGTCGGGAGTTCATGCACAGGTAAAAGCAGTTGAGATGTGCGAAGTAGAGGTGCACGTGGGAGAAAAAAAAGAAAAGAAAATAAATAAAATAAAACAAGATGCAAAACGCAAAACGCGGTTCTACATAGTAAAATTTCACCAACAGAAAGGAGAGACCCCCACTTTTCTTTTCACTGGAGCTCTGCCACCCCCCTCGCCTTCACCGGAGTCTGACTGTCCGGTCACAGTGAAACGGGCTGCACTATCTTTGGCCGCCGTGGCGCCTCCCCTGCACAACATTCCGCCAGCTAAATTGTGGAAGAAACTCTGTTTTGGGTAAAATGTTGTTGGAGCTGTCCAAAGCTGCTGGAGCCGCTGGAATATGCCAAAATAGTCGCCTAGTCACCACGAACCGGAAGGTATACCCCTTTTCCCCAATTTTAATCCGGTCGGCCCTTTCTCTAGAGATTTCGTTTGCAGACTATTTTTGGGATTTTGCTGTTTTGGGCCGAACCGCCACTGTAGTCGACGGGGTTGGCCACCGTGAGCTATTTCTGGCCGGCGACTACTCTGCCAACCCTTTGGGTTACTGTGGGGATGCCATGCAACCAGATTTTTCACTCTGATCAATAGCCTCTCGCGGACCTGCACTATTTTTGGGCCAAACTACTTCTGGGACTGGCGAAAGTTGCCATTTTGATCCGTTTTTTGCCGATCTCGATGCCATCTCTCCCACCCCAGATCTTGATTTATCTACTCACATACTTTTTCCTCTTCAATTTTATTCCACCCTTGCTGCATGTTTTTCTATTAGAGAATTTGCAGGGAGAATTGCCCAGTGACTAGTTCACCTTGCCGGCAGCCAAGAACACCACTGCATTTCTTTTTCCCCTCCTACTATGCGCCTAAACCCTCCCCATGTTGTTGGTTCATATTAATTCTTCTTTGGGCATGCAGTCATCTGAATCACTAGTGCGGGTGTTGTGAGAGACGTTCATAACCGTGGGCATTAATTGGAGACCTCTGCTGCAGTTTCTACCCTAGAGCCGTCTCTCGTAGTGTAAGGGTGCATGGGCTGCTGAGTGTGCACCAATGCAGCCTTTGTGGTACGCCCTGACATCAATTTTGGCCTGGACGATGAGGTAGGAGACTTTGAACCTTAGAAATTCACTCTAGCGTGCTTTTCAGATAGAATGCATGTTAGGACTAAGGTGTTTAATTGCATGATGTTTAGATGTATATTAATGCGGAGGATGTCAAGTGCAGAGGTTAATTATAATGGCCATATGCGTATATTTTTAAAATTATCTGTGTATTGATTAGTTGATTAGTCATACGTTCACATTATTACTTCTTTGTGATTGGGATTGATGGATGAGCAGAAGACCCATGTAATTAATTATAATTCTTGCTAAATGCAAGAGTGGTCGTTACGTTTATGTGAAGATTTATGTTTACATGTTCTAAGGGTTATAAAACATATTGTAAGGTGTATGTGTGGTGTCTAGTTTAGAACTACGAGTAGTTATACGTGTGTAGATGATGTGCGTAGGTTTGATATGTGACTATTAATTTCGACGGATTAGAATTTTAGAGATAGGCTCATAAATGATCGGGGCTTAGATATAAACTATGGATAAGCTTGTGAACTATAATGGTAACCGCATAACTTATAAACTATAATTTCAACATAATTAAAGTATGTAGTTTGATAATAAGAGTGAGTCCTTAGCTAGATTGACGAATTAAATTCCGTATTGGTTGACGACTGATGGATGGTCAGTTTCACCTATAAGATTAACATGGTTCATACCTTGGAGGTAATGTATGTGTCAGTTAGGATTTTTTATGCTCTATTGAGAGCACCGTAAGTTTTGCGCCCAAGAGAGGCATTGTAAGTTTTCTGCCCAAGAGTGGCTTTGTAAGTTTTCCTGCCTTAATTGACATTTTTAGGCCTTTGTTGGCCCTGTTTGATCTTGTGCCCCATGAGCACCGGTGTACTTTGCCTTCAGAATTTTTTTAGCGCATAGGTTTCTCCCCGAAGGTCAAGGTGACGCCCTAGTTGCATTCTTTCCTTTCGACATTAGAGCTAATTGAGATTTAATTAGTTCTATTTATCGAGTGTAAGTGTAAGACAATAAACGTAAGATTGTAAGTGTAAGTAGTATATATGTGAGAATAAGAGTTTGATAGGTTGTGATTTGTTATAAGTAAGGTGGAAAGAAAATTTGTAAGTCTAGGAAGCTCAGAGGAATTGCAATACTCTGATTGAGATTATATACTTATCTTCTCCTGGTTTATGGTTTGCCACTGTCTTGCAGAGCAGCTTTGGTGTGAACTTTTAAGGTTCATTGATTTTGATTCTCCTACTGGGTATGAAAATACTCATGTTCTTTTTCTCTAATCTTCAAACACTCCAGGGACTTCCATGGGGCCTAGTTCGAGAGTTGCTTAGCATTTGAGGATACTCTTTTTGGACTGCAGGTCGATTTTTGATTCTATTGTTCCTTGATTAATTTCTGCCATGATCTGTTGTAAATAAATTTTGAAGTACATGTATTAAGTGAGGTGAGAACTATCACATGTATTATTTTGGACTTGTACATGGACTATATTATTACTTTCGACTCTTATGGAACTTGTACCCAGCTACGCCTGGGAAAATATATTGAAAGTCCATGGCCATGGCAATTGTGTCTTTTGTTTGTTATTCACGCCGGTGATGAATGAACTACGAGATTTGAACGTTTTATCGTTGTTATATCTTTGTTTTGAATTAAAAAGAAAGTATTGAGATGGATTTGATACAAATGAATGAGAATTATAAAAATATTTTTCACAGGTTTCGTATTTTCGTCAATTTTCACCAATTTACAGTCGTTATATTGCAGAATTTTTATTTAAATTTTATAAAAATTATTTTGAAAACCCCGGGCGTGACAAACCCAAATATAATCTTATTAGGCAACTGCAAGTCCAAATCCTCATTGGCTAAATATTACGTCATAGGTTTGCGAAGACAATAGTGTCAAAGGATTTTGTGCTCTGGAGCATGCAATTCATATTTAGGACCAATTTGCAGGTGGGACTCATTTTACAAAGCTCGTTGGGAATATTCCAATGGTACAAAAAATGCATGAGTTGAACATTTCTAATATAAAATAAATATAATAAAAATTATTGTTGAGAAGTGTTGTTGTATACTTGTATGTGTGGGATAAAAAAAATTCAAGAAAATATAATCATGTGGGATCACATTGAATAGAGTTCATGAGAGCTTTCCAAGGATGCTAAGTGTAATATTTAGGGAATTTTAGATACTTTTTATTATATTCTTTTAATTTCCCCTCAATTTTTTGGAATTTTTAGGAGTTAGGATATATAGAGCAATTTTTGGGTTGTAAATAAGGGATTGTGGATGGTTGTTGGGAGCAGTTTCTCCCAAATCAGGGAGGGAAAACAGTTGAGGAAAGTGAAAGATTTTCCCTTCCCTTTTCTCCATATTTCCCCCTTTGATTAACCCTAATTTTTTTTTTATTTAATTAATTATCATTTGAAGCCTAACCCTAGCCATAATTGCATCATTGGGGAAGATAGGTTTTTGGAAGAGGAAAGTGGTGGATGGTTGAGCTCCAACAACTGGTGAGCTGCATGATGCCGCCAGTTTGGCTGCCACTAGCAAGTAGTGTGAGGAGGGGTGAAGGGTTGGCCAGGGGCGGAGCCAGGAATTTGGATGAGGAGGGGCAAAAAAAAATAAAATTAGAGGGGGCATAACTATTATACTATATAGGTAATATAAAAAAATTATAACTGTTGGGGGGGGGGGGGAGAGGGTGCCCCCCCAACCTTGTACGTGGCTCTGCCCCTGGGGTTGGCCATAGACTTCTTTCTTCCTCCTCTCATGTGGCTGCTATAGTGAACTATGGGGCCACAGTGGGGCGTAGGCCGCAACACCGCTCAACTCCTTCCTCCCTTCTTTTCATCTCTTGCTCATCGTGTAGAACTACACAATTGAGGGGGGCCAATGGTCACCATTGGCCATTGTTCCTCCTTCCCAACTTATTCTTCTATGTTTCTTCAAAAAACTAGGAGCAACCATGTATGTAGTTGGCCAAGCGCTGGTGGTCATGCCACCCTCCTCCATCCTTCTATTAGCCCTCCCTAATTTGATATGGGGAGGCCCTCGCTGGCTGTTGGTTGACCCATTGAAGCCCTCCCCCTTGTGGGCTGAGGTAGAGCAAAGGAGGGGGTGAGGCGCCACTTACTGCTTGATGGTGGATGGGTGCGCCACCACCTCTTTCCCCTTTGTTTAAACTAGCAGAGCCCACCAACCACCTTAGCACAACCATGGGGGAAGGGGGGGACGGTGTTCTCCCTCTGTTATACCCTTATCTAGTTGCAGGGGAGAGTGGGGGAAGGGACGAGCCAGGTCAGCGAGTCTTTCCCATGCCCATCTGTTGGACCGGCCTGAGATCCACCTTACAAGGCCGACCCAGCAGCCGAGCCCTATTGAGCTGGTCATCACCAGTCCAGCTGGCCCTTGCGTGGTTGGCCCGTGGTAGGGCCCTACTTGGCTGACCCGCGGACGAGCCTATTGCCCATAGGGAGCGACAATCGTGGGGAAATCTTCTTAGGATATTGCTTGGTGGAAATGTTCCTTTAAATTTGATGATTAAAAATATATTTTTCTATCCATTAATTTTGCAATCAATTATTATATGTAATTATTAATAGCTTTCAATCCTATTAAGTATATCCAAATACACTAAGAAACCTTAGTGATGCAAGTTCAATAAAGGAACAACAATAGATAGAGCATTTCCTTTTTCATAGTAGGACTTAACTTTTGATACTTTAGTAGTTTATAATCTGTGAGCAACTTGGCTAGATGATCTGTGCATGGATGAGGCTAGACTTGTTTTGGGAAATTCTTTACCATTAAAATACTAATATATAATTTATTCTCTATATAATCGAAAACAATGATCATAGCTCTGAATCTTTTGATTTTTTTTAGTTTTCTGGATTTCACTTTTACATAATAGATCAACATTATTGAATTTGCACTTTGAAAATTGTTTGTAAAAATCCAAGGATGTGACACTATAGTATGGTCAATATTTATAGCAATGAAGGGTGGTATGACACTAAGACAACTGGAAAGACAATCATGAATGAATGAATTGTTTTTTTATGTGAGTAATTCATATATGTTTATGACTCAAGGAACAATTTTTCTTATTAATTAATGAATTCCAAGTGATTATGTTTGTGGATAACTGATTTCTAATCTTGTATGACATAACTATATATGAGCATGATCATGTGTTTTCTTTTATTATATGTGTTGTTTGCTCACGAATTTTGGTGGTCATGGATGTGTTATCATGTTGGGCATTAGCTCATGGGTAGTTCTCTCATGTTTGCATAACATTTCCACTACACATATTTGTACGCATATGTGCAATGTAATGTAGAGTGGCGTCAAAGTGGAAGCATGGAGGTGGGCAAGCCCTAGGGGTGGCGCCTTGCATATAAAATTAACTTTAAATGAAATCATCTACACAATTACATAAATAAGCACATTCATAAACAATAATTATGTAAATAGGGCAAACCATGAATCAAAACGAAATTAAGGAAAGGTACAGACCTTTGGGGCTGATCAGCCCCTAGATGCCTCCTTCCTTCATGCCAACACTCGAACTCAATTGAATAACAATTCAATTAAACAAGAGATGAGATTACCTTGTGTTCTTGTGTAGATCCCTCAAAGCCCCTTTATTGGATGGAGAAATCAGCGAGAAGAAGAGCCCAACCTTTGTCTTGAAGTTACACTCTCATGAGGAAGAAGAACTACCTTCTTGCACCATGCACAAGGGAGAGGAGAGGGAGAGGGAGAGGAGGGGGCGGCCAGCCCCTTCCTTTCTCTTTGGAATAGGGTGCCAAGCACCAAAAGGGAGAGGGGGCGGAATTAGGAAAGAGAGAATAGTGGGGGCTGCTCTAATCACTTGACTTAGGGCTTCCTCCTCCCTCTTATGTCTATTTATAGTCTTCCCTTAATTAACTTTATGTGGGCTTTACTTGAGTGTGCCTCTTTCTTGATTTCACCGAGCTTTCTTAGAGGTTATGACACAATAGGAGCGGGCTTTTCTTCTCAGAGCCCACGAGGGCCTCGAGCCCCTACACACGGCTAAGCCCGCAATAGGGTTGACCCCTCGCTAATCACGGGTCCGACCAATGACATTCATGAGTTGAACCCCACAATATGATGATGCACACCCTAGTCGCATGCCTAATGTGTGTGTGTGTGTAAAGAATGTGGGTCCCAATTGAATTCATGTCACAATGATTCATGTGGGGTTGGCGTGACTGCCCCCACTATCCTTGGACCCCTGGCCTGTATCGGCTCACCCGAACTACAAATAAAGTGGACTAAAATGGGCCATAGCCCATACCCTAGTCCAACATGCAATACATCACGAATTGGCGAAAGTAAAGGCTTGCCACATTGTCCATTATGATGGGCATTTTCATCATCACAATCCCAGTTCTAGCCGCTCAAAACTCAAGTCATGCATCCTACCAAACAAAAATGTATATAGTTACAATTTTTGTTGCATGTTTGGGCAAACAAACTGCCACATAACTACCTTCATGATGGACATGAACAAAAGAAATCCATTCAAAACATGACAACATGTTCCTAGATTGATTGATTAAATGTTTAGTAGGGGAAAAATTGGGCAAGTTTTCTTCTAAGTGCCGCCATCACATATTCACATTCTGAGAACCGCTGTAAAAAATTACTTCCTAGATCCCTAATCAAATGCAAATGAAATAGTCATAAGCGCAAGTTTGGTATCTGCCTGATCAACATCTATTACTGAAGGTTCAAAGCTACTCAGGCACATTATCACAACACTTTGAGAACTCCAAAATATTGCACTTGCTCTAGACAACCAAAGAACATAAAAAATAGCATCATTAAAATTTACCTTAAAAGCTCCTTCAAAGAAGGCACCCATGTGTGTATTGAGGAGAAGGGGAGAAGGGGAGAAGGGAATAAAGTATCTGGTCCACTTGATTTACATTGAGTCTAAAATTGGAGATATGCATCTACTTCTACCACTAAAGTATGGGGTTCCTTCGTTTTCCCACCAAACCTTAGACTATTTCTATATGTGTCCATAACAACAAAGCCAAAACATATAATTTTTTAAGGCTAATATCACAATTGCTTGATTAGATGTAATGTATGGATTAATTTTTATAAGTGATTATGGGTCCGCTTAGGGGTCAAACTATATAAAGGCAGTATGCCCTTTGATTAGATTAATGTAGAGCTTAGCCTCCTAATCCCTTTGTCCTCTCCCTCCCATTGATTCAGCAAATCTTCCCTTTCTTTCCCTTTCATTTTATAGAACAAGTGTTTGATGAAAAGCCTTTTGTTCTCCTTCATCCAACTTTCACCTGCACACGCCACCAACATCACCATGACTTCATCATTCTAATCAAGCATCCTTCTAATTAAACACACATCACTCACCTTCAATCAGACACCAAAATTCACCAAGAATTCTCAACTTGTATTAACTCAAATTAACATTCTAATTATGTAGGCCTCACAATTAATTCAACTAGACCACATTTCTGCGTCCATCCCAAACATATAACCTCCTTAATTGGACAAGGAAGCATCACCGCCAAGAAGCTGAAACCTTATTGAAATTGGGCCATAAATAACAGGTTTTGATCCACATATTGGTAATCTTGAGCATGATACTCCAATTTGGCAATTACTAGGGAATGTCCATTCTTATTAATTCCACCTACTTTTTACTTTGTTTGTGGCTTATTAGCATTTTCTATGCTTTGACAGTAAACCTAGCGCAAGGATTACATAGGAGCCATCCATCCAAAACATCGACGGTACACACACTAGCGGATATTAGCATAAGAGCCAATAATATGTTAACATATGCGTTGTCGATTTCAAATATCAACGGTTCCCCAGCATTCCTTACACCAAGTTAACTATTAGTACACAACATAGAAAATGCTCCACCCCAATGCATCCCATGCAACAATTTATTCTTCTTATAAGGTAGCATATCCACATCCAAATCTTACAATAATGCCCTAATTCCCATTTTAATCCATTACCTTAAAACAGCCAAAACGACCTACTTAATTCGCTCATAATCATTCTAATAAAATTTTTCGTTTCGGTACTTACAAAAAATACGAAAATAAGAATTTCAACCTGGCCATAATTATGCACTATATAAAGAGTCGTAATCACATAAACAACTGATTTTGCCCAGATTGCCACATTAATCAACTGTTCCGTAATAAATTGCATCTGCGGAGACGTGCGAGCCCGCCATCTCCCTCTCAAACTGCTGATTAAACTATGATGGAAGTGACTATAAAAGACTCCCGATTGGGTCGAAAATGGAATAAAAATAGTGGCTTGAAGCAGAGCCCGAAATAACGGGACAAGATCCAACAAACTTTCCTCCCGTCGTCCCCGTTCACCAATCTTTCCTTCCCTCTTCTCCACGCCACCGCCCTGCCGGCTGCCGCCGCTCCGCTCCCTCCCTCCGCCCTCTCTCGCCGTCTCCACCACCGCCATTGTCGTCCCGGATCGTGGGCGGGCGGGGGCTGGCCTTTCTCGTTGCTCTTCCGGCGTCGGATCGGCGGAGGCGGTTGGATTCTTGTCGCTGTGCCGATCCACTGGGTACCCATTTCGTGTTGGTGGGTTGGGAGTGATTTGGTCTGCTTTTTCTCCGTGTTTTTGTGATTGGAGGGGTGAGATTGGCGGTTGGCTTGAGTGTGGTTGGAGTGCTTTTTTGCCGGTTAATTGGTGATTGATCCCTCTGTTCGGGGTCTTCATTCATGGTTGAGGAGTTATGTTTTTGTCCTGTTTGATTGAACTGAGCTGCGGGATCTTGTCTGATCCGCGGTAACTGAAGCTGAATGAGGTGGGATTTTGGAAGAATGTGAAGAGTTCGGAGCTTGTCAGGACCGTCATTTATTGGATTCGTCGATGTTATTTTGTTTTTTGCAGAAAAGGGTAGCTTGTCTTTTACTGCAATTTTGAGTTCAGCTACTTCAGATATAGTTTTGGACATGAGAAGCCGCTGGTCCCAGAGGCCGCCATTCAATTTCGGCCGGAGCCCGCCGCTCAGTTGGCTGCTGGTATGTTTCATATGCATAATTGCACTGATTACAATTTTTAGGTCGTCGTCTTCAAAATCTTTGGATTCTGTTGAACGTTCCTCCCTGCCGGAGATCTATAATAGTTATAGAAGGTTAAGAGAGCAGGCTGCGAGTGAGTTTTTGGAGATCCGCTCGTTGTCACTTGGAATTACACAGCCTAGGGAGATTGAGATTTGTGGTAAGGAGAGGGAGAACCATGTGCCTTGCTACAACGTTTCTGGGAATTTGTTGGCTGGGTTTCACAATGGGGAGGAATTCGATCGGCATTGTGATGTGTCGGGCTTGGGCATCCGTTGCTTGGTCAGGCCGCCCAAGGAGTACAAGATCCCACTGAGGTGGCCGGCTGGAAGAGACGTTATTTGGAGTGGAAATGTGAAGATCACCAAGGACCAGTTCCTATCATCCGGAAGCATGACAAAAAGGTAGGCTCTTATATTTGTTACAATTTGACGGTTTTCATAACATTAATTCAATTTATGGATAATTAAATATTCACGCTTTTAGTTCTTGATAATTGATATGGTCGAGTTTACATTCTTCTTTTGATTTCCTTTTTTGCCTTGGCCCACTATAGATTAATGTTACTGGAAGAAAATCAAATTGCTTTTCATTCCGAGGATGGCATGGTTGTTGATGGTGTCAAAGAGTACTCCCGCCAAATAGCAGAAATGTTGGGATTGACAAATGATTCTGAACTTCGCCTAGCTGGTGTAAGTTTTGTTACTTTTTGTTCCTGTTTGTACTTTCAAATTTCATAGGTCCATCTGAAGCTCTGGACTGAGTTCAAAGTTCAAACTAACTGGGCATGTAATATGCTGTGTACAATGAATTCTATTCTGATTCTCTTTTACCTCTAATTCGAAATTACTACTTTCTATTTCATTGTCATTCCAATGCCTTCAAAAAAGGGACCTTCTTTGTTCATGTGATAACACCCTTCCAGAAATAAAATGAAGAGTTGCAACGCTTAACTCTGAAATGAGAAATGTGAAGATGCATTAATTTATGACTATGTGATGGAACACTTTAAGCAACTTGCAGTAGTAACCTATCTTTATTGGCTCTGTACATAGTTGATATTTATGTATGAGGCTTGACCTCTACAATCAGGAGATGGCAGATACTCTTATGCAAACTATTGCAAATCCTAAGTGCATAAAGTGCACTTCCATACTTTCTGCGTATGCAATTCTTCACCATGTTGAGTTCTGTATATCCTTAGCTTATGTAGCTCGTAATTTTCCATAGTTGCTTTTTAAGTCATGAATCTTTTACAATTTATGAGATCACTTCACACATATGATAGTCACTATATTATTGTAATTTTTATGGCCACAGGTTCATACTGTATTAGACATTGGATGTGGATTTGGTAGTTTTGGAGCTCATTTATTGTCACTAAATCTAATGCCAGTCTGTATTGCGGCATATGAGATATTTGGTAGTCAAGTACAGTTGGCTCTTGAGAGGGGTCTTCCAGCATTAATTGGCAATTTTATTTCAAGGCAACTTCCATATCCGGCATTGTCATTTGATATGGTTCATTGCGCACAGTGTGGAATCACCTGGGACAGCAAAGGTACGGTGTACTTTTGGAAAATAGGCATTTTGCTTAAGATATGGTCAAATGAAAATTTAAGCTTTTGGTTTGGTTACTTGTTAAGTAGTATGTACATTTATCTTCCAGTTTGCATTCTAATATGACTTCGCTCTCGTGGTTACTGCTGGACAAAACAGTTTCCCCTTGAGAGGTTGTGAGTTTGAACCCCCCTGTAGGCTTTGATAGTTTCTACATAATTTTCCTGTTTCCCTTGTCACCAATTTCCAGAAAAAGGAAAAGAGAAGTTTGATCCTTATTAAGCTATTACAGCTGATTGAAGTATGCTAAAAGGTTGATATTAATGATAGACAGTTCACATTGTGGTTTCAAGAGCTAATAGAAATATTTCCATCCAGCAATATGATGTTTATATGCAGAAAAAATGTAAATCATTTTCAAGTGCTCCTCTAGCACTACATTGCAGTTAGATTATTAGGACAAGTTTTACTCAAATTCTCGTTTTTGTTTATATACTGCAATTACTCTTCATATGAGACTTCTGGTGCCATAGGTTAGTTGCTTGTTTCTTGACCTACCAGTTGTCTGTAATTCAGATGGTGCATTCTTAATTGAAGCTGATCGAGTTCTCAAACCCGGGGGATACTTTGTTTTGACCTCACCTGCAACTCAAGGTGTTTCAGGTGGTGCAAAACATAGAAGCAATTTTGCACCAATTGAGGAGTTTGCAAGCAAAATCTGCTGGAGCTTGCTAGTCCAGCAAGATGAGAGTTATGTTTGGCAGAAAACTTCTGATGTCAATTGTTATGCATCTCGGTGAGGACAGCATTATTAGTTTATGGTTTAGCTCTTAGTGTTTTGTTGATGTAGTTTATATTTTTCCTTATGAAGTTTGCTTCATCTTTATGTTGTTTAGTTGTCCTTGAACCTTAAAATTACATTGTTTTTCTTATTCTTTTCTGTCATTGATAAGTAATCTATGATGCGGTAATTTTCTTCCTTGTAGCAAGTTGGGTGACACACCTCCTCTTTGTAATGATGAGAATGAGTTAGAAGCATATTATCAGCCCCTCCGCCCTTGTATTAGTGGAACTACCAGCAAGCGTTGGGTTCCCATACAGAACAAATCTCAATTGCATCTTGATTATCAATTGAACTCAGATGAGTTTGCAGTTCATGGTAAGTATCACTATGAAAGACAAATTTGGGTGATTTAGTATGCTCAGCTGTTGTTCCTGTTGTTTCTGACATTTGAGTGATTAAACCTAGTTTAGTTCACCTGATTTGATCTGTATCCAGAAGTCTTCATACCAAGCTTGGTCAAAAGGTTGAATTATTGATACCAGTTTGGGTTGTCTCAACTGACTGACCCACCATTGAAAAATGAATTCACTCTACATTTTATTCACCATAATTATGTTACCTGCCAATGAGCTACTGTAAAGTAATTTGTGTTTTCAAGCTAAAGCTATTGCGCATGATTTTAAGCTACCCACATATCAATGATTTCATTGAAAACTGTTTAAACATAATCATTAAATTTATATGTGAAATATATTCATTATGTTCATTAAGTTTCATGAGTATGTTGTATACTATTTTCCAAAGTTGATTCTGAACAGTAGATGATATTTTTGTCAAGTGCTGCTAAGCCAACCTAGTTGAACTGGTCGAATTTCTTTCAGTTGAGGGAGAGGTTCCAGAGTCGAATCCTTGTGGCGTATAGCATGTATGTGTGTCTGGGCAGCAGTTTGTGTGTCATAACCGACCAAATTTTTTTATGTGCTTGCAATTAAATTACCATTGTTTTCTTTTTTAATCACCATTCTTAATAGGTAATATGCGCAATAGCATAAGTTGACATTGTTTTAATAATATGTAATTGTTGAACCTTTAATTAGTCCAAATATTTAAGATGTGGTGGTGGTGATGATTTATTCTCGAGTTGAGTATGACATATACCGAAGAAAATCGAAATTGATCTGACTAGTTGCCCTATTTATCCACTCAATCAGATCAGTGGTCAGGTGATTTTAAAATAGATGCTCCTTTTGAGGAATGGAGATGCAATTGTTGGTTTAGAAGCAAGTTACAACTTTAGCTGACAATATTCTGTTCCTTCCTGAGATAAGATAAATAGTTTGGAGTATTAATAATATTTTTACTTTTTTTTTTATATTGTTACTTGCATTGTGGCAAACTACCAATACTTTAACTGGCTACTTAAAAACATTACCAATTCATGTTGACCCTTTGCTGATGGCTCTGAGTCTCATCTGTACAGGAGTGCATCCCGAGGATTTTTTTGAGGATTCACATGTATGGAAGTCAGCCCTGAAGAACTATTGGTCTTTGCTTACACCGCTAATTTTTTCTGACCATCCAAAACGACCTGGTGATGAAGATCCATTGCCTCCATATAACATGATTCGCAATGTTATGGACATGAATGCCCACTATGGAGGACTAAATGCTGCTTTTTTGGAGGCAAATAAAGCTGTTTGGGTGATGAATGTTGTGCCTGTTGGGCTTCCAAATACTCTCCCCCTTATATTAGACCGTGGTTTTGCTGGTGTTATGCATGATTGGTGAGTGATGAGTTGAACTTGATTATTACTTAAATCTTTGGAATCCCAGTTCTCTTCTAAAAGCAATAGATAAATGGGTATTATGTTGTCTCCGAGATGGGTGCTTGCTTCTTAGTGTACATGGTTGTTCATCTTGTGAGGATAACCATACAAAATTTAGTAAAGCTTATATACTGCATCCTCTAGAAGGTTGAGAAAAGGTCGTAAGCTACTTGAATCTGCAAGATGACTTTGGTCTGTAGTGTAAAGAATCTTTCCCTATCTAAAGCTCTGTGCTCTAATTTTATATTATTTTAGATTATCTGAGAGCTTAATTTTGCTCCGAAAGCATCCTTCTTCTTATTGGCATAGATTTAGCTGGTTAATTTCTTAATTTATGCCCCCAGTGATGCATAAAACTATGCATATTCTTCTCTGGACTGGTACCAAATGGTCCAATTAAGTTCTGTGAGCATGTTTAAACTTTAAGCCATGTTTTTGGCAATTGATTATCTCTAGAGTTGATTTTGAAAATATATTTAAAAATCCTGAGTGGAGAAACATGTTGTATCTGGTTAAGCAAACAACTATAACTTAAATTGATTTAACAAAAGATCCAGAGCAGATTAGTTCCATAAAATGGCTTATGGTGGATTTTGTGCTGTCAATTATGATCGTAATCATCCAAACATGTGCTTTTCTCATGTCATTCTTGTGCATTGATGGTTCACCCAGGTGGATGTGACATATCTAGAAATGAATATGTTATTTTTTTTCCTTTTTTTTCCTGGAAGTTTGTGGGATATGCATCTCAGCTGCATGCAGTATTCTGCGTTTTTCAGGTGTGAGCCTTTTCCTACATATCCTCGAACATATGACATGCTTCATGCATCTGGCCTCCTTTCTCACCTTTTCAGTTCAGAAGAATGTGATGTATCTGACTTGTTCTTGGAAATGGACCGGGTTCTACGGCCTGAGGTAAACTGATTTTATTCATTTTATCTAATGCAAATAACTGTGTATTCTTCCGTGGAACTCAAGTTTTGAGCTCTCTTTGTCTCTTGTTATTTTGACTAGTTTCAGACATTTGATATCCCTTAAAGTGCTAGCTTTCAAGTTACCTTAATGTTAGCCAGTCAAGTAAACCTGCCTCTACACAGCCACATAAAACTTTAAGCCTGCCTCTAACTTGTATCATCAGAATGCATTTCCTTGTCTTTTTATTAAAATTTGATCCATAATTTGGCGGCTCTCAAATGCAGGGCTGGGTTGTGTTATGTGATAAAGGACAAGTGATAGAAAAAGCTCGCATTCTTGCAACACTAAATCGCTGGGAAGCCCGGGTAATTGAGCTCCAGAATGACAATGACCGGCGACTACTTGTTTGCCAGAAGCCATTTTTGAAGAAATAACCAGCTGGTTACTCAAGTATTTGGAAAATGCTTCTTAACTACACGGTGGTTTTGGTAATCTCTTTAATCCTACAAGTAGTTTTTTCCTTTACTTCTACACGATAACCTCTACTTCTACACGATAACCTCAAATGTCTGAAGTTTCATAAGTAATAATTTTAATCATTTTTTTGTTCGTAAGAAGGATGTTTCGTGAAAATTTATTGTTTTTGTTTTCCAAAAAGAGTTTTTCTATGGTTGATTTAAATTTGACTTGTGAATTAATAACTTATTTTGGAAACTGACAGCCTTTTCTCTGCTAATTTCCAGTGTACAATCAATTATTGGTCTTTCTTCACTATTTTGGAAAGTGGACAAACAGATTGAAAGACAAATGGAACAACACGATAGGTTTTAGGAAAGTGTAATTCATCCATTAAAAGCAATTATGAGGTGCTTTTATTCAATTTACATTTTTTATTATTTTTTTATTTGTCATTCTGCAAACTCCTCGTGATTGGATTGTATCAAGCTTGCAAGCGAGAAAGGTGGGAGGTAACAATTGATTGTACCCTTGCAAGTTTGCTTGCTCGGCCTCAATTTTGATGTCAGATACATTATGTAGCCCGGGACATTGATGTGAAGAATCAATGGTATATATGAATGGAATTTAATCATGATTTTTTTATCAAGTCTTGAGTTATAATCTTGTTGCTTATGTTGCATCTCGGCAAGTTCAGCTTAATGAATATTCAGACAGCAAAACAGTATTTTGTTTATTGATTTCGTTTCTGCAATGTGCTCTTAAGTCACAATCATATATTTGTTGCACTGTTCTGAATGTGAAATAAATATTCAAATTAGAATATCTTGTTGTTACTCAAATTATCTGCATTCATCTATAAAAAGAATTATCATAAGTCAAAGACATTTCTTTGAAAACTACAGCCAAATCTTCGCTTTGACTTATTAATCACGATTAACAGCTGGTTCCTATTATGATGGCTGCAGTACAAAGCCAGATATGATAGAATGTCTTTTTTTAAGAAGAATCAACTTTTTCATTGTGTCATCATTAGGGGTCGAAGGTTTCTAGGCCGCGTAAAATAACGGGCTACGGCCAGGAAATTTAGGCTGCCGGGCAGGTATGGATTAGAGCCTGGCCCAAAAAACAAGGCCCGGACTGTTGGCTTGCTGCCACTAATAAGTAATACCCAGCTCAGCCATAACCCAGCCATGGTCCATAGCCCACAGCCTTTATATAAGATTGAGTTGAAACACTTTAAATGGATATAAAATGTAACTAGTTTATAAGATTGAGCTGAAACACTTTGAAAGGATATAAATTTAAGTAGTTTTTAGAATTGTTTTCGGACAATTTCTACCATGGCCCATCCCATCCCATGGCACATTACCCAGCCATCCCATTACAAGTTTGGGCCTGAAAAGCTTGTGGCACGGCCTAGGCCCGCCTAATTTAGGGTCGGGCCAGCTTATTGTAATTATGTTAAGAATATGGATCAGACTTATATATTTAACTTGTTCTTTAGGGTCGGGCTCGGGCTCTGGCCTACCCCTTTCATGCCAAAGCCTAGCCAACTTGCAACGTAGTCATCATACACAAGAGTAACCTTTTTTGTATTTTGTCTTTAGGCCTATTTTAAAAGTTATTGTTAACTCAACTCTATTACTCCCTCCTTCGTTTTGCAAAGAGTGTCTAAAACCAGCCTGTATAAATTTTATGATGGCTCTCAAGGCACATGACATGGTATTTGCTTTTGTTCAATTAATGTGAAACTCGACATTCAATAGAAATAAGTTTTTTTTTAGAGTTTTTTCCATATTACTAGGCTTAAGATACAAGTATTCCATATTCTTTGGTTTTGTAAAAAACATTCCATAGAACCTGGGTTTACACGATATTTAGAAAAAATTAGACCAAAATACCCTTTCAACAAGGTTAGGGTTTAAAATCGTGTAAACTAGTTGTGACGACGCATAACAAAGAGGAGATCAGAGCTCAGTGATGATTTGTGATTTTCGCCCGACGGTTTTCATCAACAACAAATTCCAATTTCTATTCGGCGATTGTTGGCCTCCTTCACTTCATCGGCAATCGCTCTTCTCTTATTTTTGTCCAAAATTTTCTAACCACATACAATATTTATCCTTACAAAAGGATATCAAAATGACACTACAACTGAAAAATGAATCTTGAGGGACTATACAAGGAAAACATAACTATATAAGAATGAAGAAGGATGTAGATGCCAAGGAAGGGCATTATAGAATAGTCATGATAGCCTCTTACCCTATTATGCAAAGAGGGACTCTTTATGTAAGCATGTATACTATCTCAGAGGTTTTTATCCCTGACTTTATAAATAATTGTATAAATAACAAATATTAGTTAATAGTGTGTTATTAATAATACGCTATGACGAATATCCTATTATAGTATATGCAATATATCGTATTATTATTAACATGTATTGTTGGCATATTGTGTTATCAATCACACACTATGTCAAATATCGTATTATCAATAACACGTTTTGGCGAATATCGTATTATCATATATGCGATATAGAGGATATCGTACCATATTATTGGCATATTGTGTTATCGATAACACACTATGACGAATATCGTGTTATCGATAACATGCTATGACGAATATCATATTATAGTATATGAGATATAGAGGAAAATAAATAACATGTCTTGTTGGCATATCGTGTTATCGATAACACGCTTTGGCGAATGTCGTATTATCGTATATGCAATATAGAAGATATTGTAGCATATTGTATTATCAATAGCATGCATTGTTGGTATATCGTGTTATCGATAACACACTATGCCACAATATCGCGTTATCGATAACACGCTATGCCACAATATTGTGTTATCGATAACACGCTATAGCGAATCTCATGTTATTGATAATACGCTATAGCAAATATCGTGTTATCGATAATACGCTATGGCGAATATCGTATTATCATATATGTGATAAAGGATATCGTAACATATTGTATTATCAATAGCATTCATTGTTGGCATATTGTGTTATCGATAATACACTATGATGAATATCATGTTATCATATATGCAATATAGAAGATATCATATTATGGGTTGTTGGCTCAAAGAATATATATCATATTATCAAAAATACGTTTTATTGACATATCGAGTTATCGTATATACGATATTGATTAAGTGTTAGACACAGGTAATGCAGAGCGTGAGATCATTGGTCCGTTTAGTGGGAGTCATCCTCTTGTTCTTGCATTTTCGGAAGTCTCGTAAGTCATACAGAGTGGATGTACTCTACCCAATTTCATCCGGATTCGTTGTACTCCCAAAAATCCTTTTTTTTTTGCAGTGTTAAATCTTCATTTATGGCAAGTCTCAGGAATCCTTCAATCTGTTCTAAACGCAACTTAGTTTTTCAGATTGCCAAAACATTATGTTTGTTGTAATTCGGCAAGCACTAAAGTGGCTTTCTTTGATTCTCTGTTTTGAATTTTGTTATTTTCGTCTTTTTTTTAACTAGGAACCAGTTTTTGGATTGAAACTGGGAGGTGGCTTTGTTCTGGTTTGTTCTCTGGAACACAAGATTGAGAAGGAAAATTTTTTTACTTTCTATCTATCATCTTTAAGTGGGTGCTTTGTTTTCTGTATTATGATGTTTTGATTTTGCTCATACCAATTTGTGTCATCGCCAGTTATTTTTCACCAATAATGAGATAAGAGCTTGGGTATATGTTTAGTTGTGACCTAAGGGTATATTTATCCTAAACCAGGTCATATGAGATTAAGTGTTAAAATCTAGGGAATATGAAATATTTATATACCGAGCTAGGTAATATGGAAAAAACTTTCTTTTTATAAATTTAGGCACTCTTTATGAGCCGGAGGGAGTATATTATTAATCCATTTCATGTTAGAGTGACTTGATGATAAACTAAGGTTTTAAAAATTTGTGGTTAACTTAATTTTGTTACAATAACAAGAATGTATATGTATTATACATCTAAATATATATTATATAGGATAAAATAAAATATGTATAAAAGAAAGAGCTCCCTTGTATACTATAGTTATTATACATTGCTTTGAGGATTACAATAATTATTAATTATTCATAAACTCTATATTAACTCATGTACACTCTTAATAGGCAAATGTAAGTTTAAATCTCATATGCTAAATATTATGTCATAGGTTGACAAAGACAATTATGTCAAAGGACTTTATGCCATAAAATACGTTATTCATATTCAGTATTCAAGACCAATTTGGCAATGAGTCTAATTTGATATAGCTCTGTGTGTTTTCTAATGGCATTAAAAATAAATATGAATATGTATAATATATAAAACTATATATAAATTTATTATTAGAAGTGTGCTATATATGTGAGGCTGATAAAAAAATTTGTTAAAATATAATCATAGAGGATCTCATTTGATAGAGATCCTTGAGAGTTTTCTAACTGAGAAGGTGTGAATCTAGGTTCTGAGAGTACAAGATATAATATTATAATTAAAATCAATATAACCTGAAAAAGGGTCCATGTCTTATCTTCAACTACTACATGATTTTACTAAAATATCTTTAAATTACATACTAATTCAAATTTGTATTAAATGACATAAGGATATAAAAAGAGGTAGTAAAATAGCCCCAAAATAAAAATTCTATAGTCACTCAATTTGCTTTTATATAGTAAGAACTAGCAAGAATGTACGCACATTGTGCGTGAAAATAAATTTTATGAATCATACAATTTATATTTATTAAGGAATTGTAATTAAACTTTAGGTTAAGCTCAAACCTTGTGCCCCATCTATTTAAGTATTTTATGTGTTCCTAGTCCATGGGACCCATCAATCTCGATTATTGCAAGTGGAAGCCGCTAATACTCCCATTTTTCTGTCCTTTCCATTATCAAATGTTCAGTTCATGCCAAAGCTCTGCGACTTCATTTAGATGAATTAGTTGTTTAATATATTTTTCCTTTTGTTCAAAGACTGATTTTGTGAACTAATGATAACATTATATATAACTCACATATAAGACTTTTGACTGAAATCTCAATTACAATTTAGAAATTGAATTTGTAGTTAGGCCCCACATTCTTTCAAAGACCCATAGAGGTTTAATTTAAATTTATAGGTAATTTAGTCCAAAATAAAAAGTTCATTTGTACTTGATTAGCGCTTTTTAATATAATATGATATGATATGATTATTCTGCCATACCATGTTGAAGTGTCTTGATGATAGATTGTTGAGAAGATGCCAAAGTGCAATATTCGTACAAAAAAGCCTACTAATGTGTGAATATGGTAACATTGATTTGGGTCAATGGGACTCAGAGGCCAAAAATAGTCCTACACAAAGTGAATATTGTGTCACGATCTAGATTTTTAACACTATTTTTAAAAGTACAAATGGTAAATTCTAAGGAAATTTTTCCCCCTTTTTAAAGGTAAAATAATCAATTCGATTAAATATTTAGGTCATCATAACTAGGGTTCACAAATACAAATATCAATATATTTGATATTATTACACATATTCAAAATTCATAAATAACATACTATCCATCTAAGTGCACATCTGTTATCAATTTAAAAATAAATAACCAAGTTGGTTTTCACACCAATGATATACTTACTTATTAGAAGTGTAGAAACGAGGAACTAGTGTAAGATCGTGCAATTCTTATTTTCTAATTGTTTTATTTTTAATGGATATGTAAGACTTTAAGGAGATTGTCCCTTTAACCTTATTAATTGAATAACTCCATGAATAGATTGAATTTAGGGCTAAGACTAATAAGGTTAGAAATTAAACTGAAAGAGCTTCGAAACACCATTAAGAATGTATAAATTAGAGTTCAAGTAAATTAGTTATGACTGGTTGAAGTTGTACTATATCCACCCTACCTCCGTTGCACACTCACTGAAAAACTCTATCTTCTCTAGTAATTCCTCTCTCAAGCACCCTAAAGGCCTCTTTTAAAGAAGCCCTACGTAGGTTTTTATAACAATAGGGATTGTAGCTCCTAATCCCTTAGAGTACTTGACTAAAGTACCCCCTACTAGTATGCCTAATTGGGTCATTTTTTTTATATTTTTTATCATTTAATTTAGCTGGACCTATTGGGAAAAGTAAATGACTTGATTGTACATCTAATTTGGGTAAATGAGCCCTGCGCTCCATGTTCAATTTTGAAGAGTCATTACCCCTTTATTCAAACTTTGATTTGTACATTTTTTGTGGTGTTTTGAAGCTCTTTTTATATATTTATGTCTACATAAATGTTAACCCAAAAATCCATCTACTTTGGATGTTATTATGCTGAGAAGGCTGATGGGTCAAATAAATTATTTTTCATGTGGCCAACGGTGAAATTTTTTAAAATTTCTAAATGTTATATATTAAAGAGAAAATTCTCACAAGAACCTTAAGATAGTCATTATTTCCCATTAAGTCCTCTTCAAAAATTAAATCCTCAATTTAAATTTTTTGTTTTTATTTATTCTTAATAAGTCCTTATCCCACTAATTAACCTCTAATAAACCGAAAATACCCCTTTTATCGTGCTTATGCCCGACTTTTATAAAACTTTGATTCATATACAACATAAAATGAAATGGGCAACACAGCCCACATGTTAGTGGCATTGTTCACACTTGCCCTGCTCTCTAGTCCAACACACGGTGCAATAAAGCCAGAGTTTAACACGTAAAATAGGCAAATAAGAAGAGTCAACACTAAAGATGTGACCTGAGGGCAAAGCCCAGATCAACAAAGAGTCCAAAACACTAGCAACCGGTCAAATCTAACAACAAAAAAACTTTCCTAAAAAAAATGTAAATGAAAGAAGGATAATGCTTTGAATAGTCTTTCCAATAAAATGGTTCCTGATGGGCTGATAACCCCCATATGTGTTAGCAAATGGTTGCTATAACAATTTCAGCATGAAGTCATGTGTTACAAAATACATTTTACAACACAAAATCACTTTTCACACTAAGTTGGATTCTACACTTGAATCATTCCCCTATTTGATTTACACAAGATGCTTTTAGATAGTCATCTAAGTTGCTCCTGCATCCACTATAGAACATAACAGTAAATATATACTCTGTTATTTACATCCACCAAAGAACAAAATAGTAAATATATATTTTGTTGTTTACATCCACCACGTAACGTAACAAGTAAATATATACTCTATTCACATATATGGAACATCAAAATTAAACTATATTTTCGTATATAAAAAAATAAATTTATACTCTAACCCCATATATGGAACAACAAAATTATAACTTCAATTACAACTTTAATTTCGTATATAGAAAAATAAATTTATAACTCTGTTCACGTATATGGAATAATAAATTTATAATCTGACCTTATATATAGAACAGTAAATTTATACTCTACACATATATGGAATAATAAATTTATACTATGTACACATATATGGAACAGTAAATTTTATACTCTGTACACACAAATGGAATAATAAATTTATACTCTAACCTTACATATGAAAAAGTAAATTTATACTCTGTACACATATATAGAACAACAAATTTATACTCCCTTATATAAGGAATAATAAATTTATATTCTAACCTTATATATGGAACAGTAAATTTATACTCTGTACACATATGGAATAGTAAATTTATACTCTGACCTTATATATGTAACAGTAAATTATACTCTGTACACATATATGGAATATTAAATTTATACTCTATACACATATATGGAACAGTAAATTTATATTAAACTTATATAAGGAGAAAATACAAGAGATAATGCTCGTGATCCCATCATCCAACTCATATCCAACTCAACATGGCAGTACCATTTCTGCTAAATCAACATTAAAAGCACAACAACATCAACAAAATAGTTGTAATAATGATTAAAAGGAGTTCAAATCGGCCAATAGACATTATAAGTCCTTGTAGTTATATGTGAAACCAGTAAATAAAATAACAATAGAAAAAAATTAGTATCCAACATCACTAATTTTGTAGACGAATAGGTATCCTAATGCCTAAAATATTTATGAAAAGGAAGAAATATGAGAAACTCTTTACAGGGGGAAAAAGAATCTGCGTATGAAACAAATTATGCACTATTGAGAAACCTAAAATTGCAGAACAAAAGTAAATTTCTGGAAAATTAAACACCACGAAAGATAAACCCACAAAGTTGTAAGAAATTCAAACAGTAAGGAAGAGAAATTCCAAACTGCAGATTGTGAAACCCCACATTACTGGAAATTCAAAAGGCAAGGAAGAGAACCCCAAATTGCACGAAAGAAAACAAATCAAACTGCAACAAATTCAAACTACAAGAAAGAATAGCCTCAAATCGACTAAATAAACAAATCACTTCGTCAAAGATGAGCAAGGAGGGGTTTCAGAAGGTAAAGTACCAGGTAAAATTAAAATGGAAGTGGCATCTTAGTTGGAGGCCGAAGGCGAGGAGGTGGAGGAGAAGGTGGACACCATTGAAAAGCTCGGTGGGGGTCCTAGAAGCAGCAAAAATCAATGAGGAAGACGGCAAGCGATGGATCGCAGGAGCATGAAATTGCCGGAACGAAGCTTCAAATCGCCAGAGCTTTCGTTTTGGTTAGGAGCAAATGGCGCACAGTCTCCGTGTGGTTGGAGTCTTCAATTTGGAATTCAATGCGAAAAGAGAGAAGGGTATTTTAGAATTTTTAAAAGTTACATATAACTCAGTTACTTATTAATCAATTTGTAATGATCGGGACTTAATGATAATTAAGCATCAAACTTAGTCCTAATGGGTCACACGCCCTATATTAAACCAGTTATTTAGGGTTTTTACAAGGCACATACATAAATCCCCCTTCGGATCCGTTGTGGAGCCCTCACATATAAATGCTCTCACAGCATCCCAGTGTACTATAAAAACTCTTGCTCCATAGCGGATCCAAAGCCCATAAATCCATTCTCCCTTCGGTGTTGGGGCTTGCCCTTTTCAGCCCACCACACACGCAAACGTGGGATCCATTGCAGGAGCCCGTTTGCTGGATCGGGTATTCTTGCCATCAAAAGGCCCCATAAAATAGCCAGATTATCCAACGGCCCATTAACTTTCTCCTCAGATCCCGAGTGGGACCCACTGAAAGCCACCTACATGCGACAAAAAACGACCTCCTTGTAACCAACACAAACAAGTGGCCAAGGGGCGGAAAATACGATTTTGCCGGCGAAAATGTCGGAGATCGATGCCGAGCTGACGGTCCCGGCGAGGGTTAACGGGGTGGAGACGGAGCTTACCCTGGCCGGAGACGGACAGACGCTCCGGTGGAAGACGCATGAGGGCGGTGAGAGGTGCCTGGCGATGGAGACTGAGGTGCTGGGCTTCTCGCCGGCGGAGGAGGGGCCGGACATCAGTGTGAGGGCGTTCCTAAAGAGGGAAGGTAGGCCATTGTGCGACGGTGGGGCCAGAAGCGGGGGCTGCCGGCGGGCTCTGAGGAACTTCGTCTTTGAGCTGCCGTCCGAGGAGTCGAAGCGCGTTTGGTGCGAGAGACTGAGGGGTTCGATCGATCGGTTGGGTGAGCTTCTCGAATTGAAATTTGTTCATTGCGTTTGTTTTTTTGTGAAATCGGAAAGTTTTAGCTGAACTGGATTGGGCCGTTATGAAATAATTTCTTCTCCGCAGACCATTTTAACAGAAAAGTTGCTTACAGATTTTAATTTATCCATTGGCTAGTCTTAAATGTGTTGTTGTTTTTCTTTTTTCTTTCGAAAAAGTATTTATTAGGTCGAGTTGGATTGGAATTCTCCTAGTTGATATTTCATCCCCGTTAATTCTATTCGTTATCTTTTCTAATTATGTTCATTTTCATGCAAAAATGTCTAATTTAAACATCCTTAAAGTTAAATGAGGAAGCGTATCAGACATTCTATCTCTCTGTTCCTTTTTTGATGGATGGAATAATGGTAAACTGGAGTTGCTGAAGGCGACTTTTTTCAAAACTTTCTGTGGTCGTTTTGTAGATTTCAGATGATTATACTGGTAAACAGGTCTTTCTTGATCTGATAGTTACCATGATGTGTTAGTTGCTTACTCATTTAATGTGTTTTTTTAATTAGTAAATGTGTTCAAGAGAAAAAACAAAAACAAAGAGGAGGAAATACCAAAGCCACCCTCCAAAGTATATCTACATGGTATCCCAATTGAAGCCTTATATGGAATCAAAATCCTCCACATTGATCCCCTTCAACACACTCCTATAAATTGTTACAATCAGTATTTAAATTTACCCATTATATAAAGCTTATTGAATCATCAATTCTGATATGAAGTACATCCAACATGTGAATTTTTGCACCTTGTTATCAAGGAACCACATTTTATTGTTTGCCTCCATGTTTCTAATGAAACTTGTGAATGGTTTCAAAATTTTCTATGATTAGTATACGTCATCTATGCTCAGTTTCAAATTGTATATTTTGTTCTTATAACAGCACGACCAAAGAGATTACTTATTATAGTGAATCCATTCGGTGGAAAGAAGTCTGCTGTAAAGATCTTCCATAAAGAAGTTAAGCCACTACTTGTTGCTGCGGATATACAATATACACTTCAGGGTAAGGAATCTCCACCTTCTCCTTTTGCCGGAACTCTGTTAGGTTACATCTAAAGGGGGATTTTCTAGTATGTCTCAGAAACTCAACATCAGCTTCATGCAAAAGCTGTTGTGCATTCCTTGGATCTATCCAAATATGATGGTATTATTTGTGTCAGTGGAGATGGTGTTCTTGTTGAGGTTGGTCATACTTTTTTATCTTTCATGAATGGTTAATCAAGAATTTCAATTTGACTTGATGTATAATTTAGTTCAATGTTAACTACTATACTTTGTGAATAAGCATCATGATAGCTATGTCTCATGGTTGTGACAATTCAAATTTCCAATGTAGATAGCATAGGATTATAATTTGACATAAGCAATCTCATTGTTGGATAATTTGTGTCTCCATCTGTTTGTTTGGGCTGTCCAGTCTAGGTTTGATATAAATTATTGGGTCGTTTCTTTACAACTTGAGCCTTTGGGAACAATGGTTATCAAACATGGTATTAAAGCCAAGAGGTCTCGATTTCGATCTTCACCCCTACCTCAGCATATTTTGTGCACGTGCAAGCATATGCATTTGTTAAATTGTGCTTGCTTGTGAAGGGGTTGTTGGATAATCTATCTATGCGCATCTGTTTGTTTGGGCTGTCTAGTTTGGTTTTGGTATATATTGTTGGGCCATTTCTTAACAGCTCGAGCTTTTGGGAACAATGGTTATCTAACACACATGATTAACATATTGGTTTGACCAATAAATTGACTGTGGGCCAGTGGTGTGTAGGAGGTAAAAACTCCTAAAATCTGTTGGTTACTAAAAAGCTGACAAATGATTTGATTGCCATACTTGTGAGCATTTTTTTTTACCTAGAATTTTTGCTCAGGTTGGTGACATCACAATTTTTCTTTTGAGAGTTTCTTATAAAAAAATACATTCTAAATGGTAAGAAATTGAAGTGTAGTTAGATCCAAACACAAGTGGAAGACAAAAAAACCTAGAGCAAAGGCCCAACAAAGCAAGTAACAGTCATAGGTTAAGGAATTGAATTCAATCGCCAATTTATTGTCTTTAATCTCCTCGCAATTTCTTCCTTTCATGTGCAATGTGCACTACTACTTTTTTATTTATTTTGTTTTGTACAATGTATATGCTGTTGTAGGTGGTGAATGGGCTACTTCAAAGAGAAGATTGGGAAACTGCAATTAAAATGCCCCTTGGAATTGTTCCAGCAGGTTTGCTATCTTTATTGCATAACATAAAGATTAGTTTGTTATGATTTTTACTAGTATGTCAAAGGGATGGTTGAGTTTAGTTCATTTCTAGCCTAATTTGTCTGTATTTGTTGACAAGGCAGTTGAAATTTTTTGTGCATTGATATGGGCACAGCTGTATTGTTAAATAAGTTGTCTGAAAATGAAGGAATGTGGGCATATTTTTGTTCTAAAAAAGATGATTTTTTGTCCTTTAATATACTGCAGAACACAGACTACTATGGGACAGAAAATTTATGTGAACAGTTGGAGCTTGGCTGTTTTTTCTTGCAATATACACTTCTTCTGATGTGTTTTAGTGGGAACCTTTCCAGAATATACATAAAACCAATTTCTTATCACTCCATCGTTAATGCAAGTAGGAGCCTTGTGACAATCTTCTCAGGAATTAATTATATATGTACATTGACAAGCTGGATTTTGGAGCATCTTATCTTAGGAAGGAAATTTAGAAAATTGATAAATACATATGCTTGAATTTTTTTCTTCAGACTAGCACCTCTGTATATTTGTATGAGGTACATGTAAGGTGTTCAAAATCAGGCAAGTTATTAGCAAATTATAAGTGTACTAGCAGGAATAGGTTGAACCTGTTTAAAATGAAAACATATGGGAAGGGTGACAGCTGAAATTTGTTTTTGTCTACTAATATCGTTACCTTGTTTTTTACCCTCATCATGTGAGTTTTTATAGTTTTCACTAATATATGCTTGGAGTGGTGTTGTTCAAACACAGTGTTTTTTTCTGTAAATATTAATCTCTGACTCATAGGATGTAGCATTGCTGTTACAGGTACAGGAAATGGAATGGCAAAGTCAATCTTGGATTCTGTCGATGACTTATGCTCCCCATCAAATGCCATTTTTGCCATTATTCGAGGTTTATGTGTACTTCTTGATCTTTTTTACATAACAGTAGAGTCCCTAATAATGGTCAATATCTGACCTACTCTTGTGTGTTTCCTTCAGTTGATCATTTTGTCCAATATAAGTATGTCTTTGATTAATTCATCAAAATTTCTTTTCATGACTTAGTTTGAATTAGATGTCCTTTACTTGTCTTGCATCTTTATTTCTTTATATGTTTTTTTTTTCAACAGGCCACAAGCGTTCCCTCGATGTAGCTACAGTCTTGCAAGAAGGGACAAGGTTTTTCAGTGTGTTAATGCTTACTTGGGGTATGAACGATACAGGAGCAGTTTATAATTGGGACACATTCTGCTAATCATTGGGATAGGTTTATGCTTTTATATTTTCCCGGAAAACAAGGTGTATGCTTTTATGTATTGTTGTTTGGTGCTTTTCTGTTGTAGTAGTTGGATTTATCCTGCTAAAAGTAGTAGTCTTGTACTCCTAAAGCTAAGCTGCTAGGAAAATTATGGTTTCGTGGGTTAACTTTATAGATGTCATTTTTTAATACAAACGTGTGCTGCTGTTTTTGAAATTCATTTAGTGTTATATATGGCTAATGCTTCTCCTGTTCTGAGTTTATAACTTTCTTCCTTCTTGTCGGTTTGTTTGTTGTGTGCGCTTTTATGGTAGTTGTGCTATTGCATACTAAACAAATTCAGTGTGTGTTCCAGGTCTGGTGGCAGATATAGATATAGAGTCTGAGAAGTTCCGGTGGATGGGGAGCTCCCGTTTAGTTTTCTATGTACGTAAGATGCATTTTTCTATCTATTGCCATTTACATATTCCCAAATGAATATTCATCATATGGAACTTTAGATGCTTAATATTTTGGCTTGTTTACTTGAATTACATGTGCAAAAAATCATAATCATAATTAAGTAGTGCCTTTTCCCAACAATTTGGGGATGGTGATATGGATCTTACGCCTCCATTCTAGTCCATTTTGTGCCAACTCTTTCGTAAAAGATAGTGTAGGCATATCATTTCTTATTAATTTTATCTAAGTTCTTTTAGGTCTCCATCTCCCTCTTTTAGCATCATTTACATAAAACCTTTTCTACCTTCTTACCGGGTATATGCTCATACCAACGCAACCTACACTCCGTGAACTTCTCCCTTAAAAGTGCTACCCTTAAGTTCTCACGTATATACTCATTTCTAATCCTATCTTTTCTGGTTATTCCACAAATCCACCTTAGTATCCTTATTTTAACTACATTCAATTTATGTATACCCTTAATTTGGGACTCGCCTAGCTCACAATACTCTTGACGTCGTCCTTCATTTTACCCACCCCACATTAATCCTATGTACTACATCACTAATGAAATCTCCCTCTTTATAGATAATAGAGCCTAAATATAGGAGTTGCTCACATATTAGAATTTCTTGCCTATCTATTTTAACTAAAGTTTTACCTATAGTTCTACTTTGCTTAAAGTTAAATTCTATATATTCTGCCTTAGTCCTGCTTATTTTAAAACCCTTATATTTTAGAGCTTCCCTCCATGGTTCTAGGTTGACATTTAACCCTACTATGGTCTCGTCAACTAAAATTACATCATTCTCAAAAAGCAAGCAATAAGGTATCCTATCTTGTATATGTACAGTTAGTTCATCCATAACTAGAACAAAAAGATTAAGGCTAACCTTTGATGTAGACCTACTGTGATTGGGAACTCCTTAGTTTCTTCCCCAACTGTTCCTACACAAATAATCATTTAGAAAAAATTATCTTTGTTTTTCCATTAATGTTGTGTACATAAAATTGGTATGTACCATTTAATGATAAGTCCTGCTGTGTGTTCTTCATCTATCTTTCTACATACATAGAAGTTTAGGGGAGTGAAATAAGAGGTGGAAAGGGAATTTTCATTAAGCTAAAGGTCAAAAGGTTGTTACTGTTTCCCAAACTTCACTTTAGCTACTAGTAACCAAGCCTTTTGTTATAAGGCTGTCAAATTAGGAAGTAATGTTCAGGGTTTTTGCCATACCAATTGCTAAGTTTCTTTATATATATGCAGTATTTCAATCCTGCCACTAAGATTTAAATGTCTGATTTTTTCGATAAAAAGATACCTTAGGTCTTATAATGTTTTAAGCTATGGATGATTTCAGTTTATGCAGTAAATAGAGATAACTCAAGAATTTTTCATAATGGAAAATGTTGCAAGTGAGTTTCAGCATAAAAATCTATATTTTAATGTGCCAACAAGAAGTTGTTAATTGGAAATTTGTTAGTTCAAAGTAATTTGAGGTTTTTCTGAGGTTGGTTTGAATATTGTAACTACTAATTTGAGAGGCCTAAACTTTAGTTGTCATTCTCGTTATGTTGATTGATCTAATTATTTATAGATTGTAGTTTGTCAGCAGATCTTTGCTCTTTGGATATGTTACTTGTGATCAATGTTTGGTTTCAGAGCTTATTGCGAGTATTATGCTTGCGCAAATATGAAGGCCATGTTTGCTTCATTCCTGCACCTGGTTTTGAAACATTTGGGGAGCCCTTGACTCAAGAGGGTGACATTGATACTAGCAGCTTTCACATTTGGAAACAAAACCTGGAAGGCAATGTGAAAATTCAACAATGTGGTTACCAAGGGCCTACCATTAATTTTGACATCTCAGAGTGGCGGACCATCAAAGGACCCTTCATTTCTGTATGGCTTCACAATGTGCCTTGGGCCTCTGAAGATAACATGCCAGCCCCCGAGGCCAAAGTGCGATCACATCCTTGCTTTCTTCTTCTTTTATAAATTGATTGAGCTTAAGTTGCATTTGATTGCATTTTATAAAAGCATTAATTTTTTTTTGCTTAAAACCGTTTATTTGTATTCAATTTCACAGTCTCTCTGAAATAAGCGAATTTTCTCATTGTTGAGTTTGTCTGAGCCTCTTGGGCATGTAATTCTGCTCTGCTTTTTGTTTAGGCTTATTATTTGAACATATTTGTGGTTTATCCATATCCATATGTTTGTCAGATTAACTGGTGGGGAAACAGATTTCATATTGCACTTGCAGTATGACAAAATGATCTTTCTGATTTGGAAGCTGTTCATCTTGTAGTTTCGTATTTTCTGTTTGAATAGCACTTTGATAACCCTCTTTAAGGAAAATAAAGTAATAAATTGCATATTCAAATTTGGTAGGTACGTTTAAAGACTCTGAATCGTGTAACCTTGTTTTGTTTCTTCCTTTGTAGTTTTCTGATGGTTACTTGGATCTGATCCTGATGAGAGATTGCACGAAGTTTGCCCTTCTGACATTGCTAACAAAATTGAATGATGGGACTCATATAAAGTCACCTTATGTCATGTATCTAAAGGTAATTCTTTTCTGTCCTTGAAGAGATGGTCAAAGTTTCTGGTTCCCTACTGAATTTGACTTGAAGTAGAGTTCTTAATAAAAGGATTACCCGGGAGAGTAAGAGGGTGGAGGAGGCTAGTCATCACTTATAATTAGACTGATGGTTCTTTTTCTCATGTTGAATCGCAATTGCATGAGTAGAAATCACCAGCCTATAAACTTTTATCATTTCAACTTAAGATGAACTATATGCACTCCCAAAAGAAAAGTAATGCCTATTTCATGTTTGAATAGAATGTGGTTGATTGTGACCTAATAAGAAGACTGACTTAGCTTGATCCTGGATCAACCTGCAATCCTGGTCTCGAAACATTGCCTGAGTTAAATTCAGCTGGGGATCTCTGTTAGCTGAGCGTGTATTGTATTTACATATTATTATGTTTTTTTGATTTAATAAAACTGCTTTTAGGTTTGTAGTTCCAATTGTGGCAATGAAGTTTGTGTTACTTTTGTCAATCCTTATGTTTTACATTTGCCAATCCTTACGTTTATTTTAATGATAGGTGAAAGCATTCTACCTAAAGCCTGGCCAATGCACTGGGGAACCAAGGAAAGGCGGTATTATTGATTCAGATGGGGAAGTTTTAGCTAGAGGTGAAGGAACTTATAAGCATGGACAAAGAGACTTGATGACTTATGGCCCTCCCATCTGCATGATTGTGGATAGGGGATTGGCTACATTATTTGCTCCTCTATGACTGAGGGACAAACATATTTTGTAAATTTATTTGTACATTCATTCAATACTCACATTTTATATTGAGAGCATATGCTTGTGCATCTTTATTATGATAGAACTAATTTCTAGGTACAGTTTTACGTTAGGGATTATCCAAACAGCTCAAGTCTGGGTTGTAAAGTTTTCGATTAATTCATGCAGTGACACCGTAATATTTTCAGTTGGTTAAAGCCTGAGTGGCTCAGGCAAGTATAAGAACATTAAAACAAGAGTCTGCATTATTGGCAAATGGTGATAATTAGTAAATTGTTTCCCACCAACTTACTAAAGATTTACTTTCGTAAAAAGGGGTCTACAAACAGTACACTGTAAGAATCATTAACAAAAGCAGTGACTATTACGAACAAAATATGTCATAGATCAGTCTGCATTATTAGCTAATGGTGATAATTAGTAAATTGTTTCTCACCAACTTAAGATTTACTTTAGTAAAAAAGGGTCCACAAACAGTACCCTGTAAGAATCATTAACAAAAGCAGTGGCTTTTACGAACAAATTATGTCATAGATCATTGAGAATAAATTTACTGTAATCTACATGGGTGGAGAAGAACCCCACAGTTTTCTTCTCCTTTCTCTAGTAGCCATCCTTTCTCCATACATTAAAAGTATATCACCCAAATCAAACTGACCTACCTCCTTCAATCTTCTTCCAACCTCTTCGAACATTTCCACCCCTTCTTCATTAGAAAAGTCGTGTAAAAACCTATTGTAATCAAACCTAGGCACCTCCATTCCACTATTCATGATCCTCTCTACATATTTTGTAGCTTCCAATGTCTTTCCTACCTTCACCAATCCTCCAACAAATATGCTCTCAAAGTTCACTTCTGGATGGGGTCCTTTCCTCCCTCTCCTCCCCAAATGACCCTGCAGGAGCATTATATAAGTGTGCATATTTGGTTTGCATCCTCTCTGATACATCAGTCTAAACACTTGTGTAGCTTCGCTTGTTTTCCTTAGCCGCAACAACCCGTTAATAACCTCATTATAAACACCCAAATCTGGATCTATGATCTGTTCCAAAGCCCTATGAGCTTCTCTCATTCTCCTTTTACTCAAAAGCCCATAAACTATGGCAGATAAAATTTGGTGATCATCCTCGCCAATGCCTCTCTTAATCATTTCGTCATACAGCATAAAAGCATGAATCAGTCTTCCCTTCTTACACGTCCAAAGGACCAAAAGCTTATACAAAGGCAGACCCAGATCCCCAAGTCTCTTTAACCTTATGGTTATGAAGAAGCTCATGCCATCTTCAAACCGATCCGTCTTAAAGAACCTCTCTATGATCTTCTCAGCGGAATCCATCCCAGGTTCAAGTCCCTCCTCCACCATCAGATTCCATATCTTGCAAGCTTCAACCAAATCACCTCTGTCACAGAACCCAGATATCAAAATCCCGTATGTAACCTCAGACGGCTTGATACACTGCTTCATCTTCCAAACAATGTATTTTGCTTCCTCCACCATCTTCGAACAACAAAGCATCTCCACTATCTTATTCAAAGTCCCTTCTCTGTACGAAAAACACTTCTCATTCATCAAATGGAAAAAATCCACACACTTTTTCATCTCCCTCGCAGCAGCAAGAGATTTGATAACAATTTTAAATGTCTTATCGGTGGCAAGTTTCTTCTCCGCAACTTGATGAGTTAAGCTCCAGAGGAGATCCATGTTCCTTGATTTCCCGCAAATATCTAGCATTTTGTTGTACGTGACACAAGAGTGGGAAAAGCCGGGTTGGGTTAGGGAGAACTCGAAAAGACGGTAAACTGGTCTCCATGAAAGCGGGAACCGGTTGCAGACTTGAAGGAAGAACTCGTGGGTCAGAGAGAAATTGATTTTGTGAAGGTTGGCATGAAGCTTGGAGTCTGAAGATTTCTGCCGTTGGTACAGAACAGTGCAGACGCGGAGGAGCTGGGCGGAGTCCACCGGAGTTGGAGAATGGAATGGTAGAGCCAGATGAGACAACCCCCGAAGGAGGAGATGTCCAGATAAAAAATGCATAGTAACAATGAAATTAGATGGCCTTTGACTTGACTTGCAGGGGTTTGCGGTTGTATCACGAAATCTACGAGCGTAAACGGCCATCCAAAACATCGAGAAGGTTTGGTTTGGGATCCAACACTGAAATATACTCACATTTTGGTTTCCAAATGAAAAAAATAATAATTTTAGTAAAGAGAGAGAAATTAGTATATTTTTTTATAATTTAAAATACTAAAAAATAGTTGTGATATTTTCATATTACCCTTTAAATTCAAAAAATAAAAAAAATCCAAACTACCCCAACACATTAAATAAGGTATTAAATATACGCCACCCTCCCACCTAAAATAGTATTTAATGCAGAATATGTACTTTCCTCCCACCCTTTATCATTATACTTAATATTCTAAAACCCAACCCGGTCACTGATTGGGTTGACCCAGTTCAATTGGTCAACCTATAGTTGAGTTGACTCATTAATGACATCATCAATACAAATTAAGTCATCTTTCTTATAATTTTAATAATTATATATAATTAAGTATTAGGTGTAATATAAAATAAAAGATAGTACAATTAGTAAAATTGTGTGATGTATTTGGGCATTTGAAGGGTTTGAACCCCACTAAGAACCAAGTTTTTTTTTTGTGTTCCAAATAAATTATATAATATACTCTCCTCCTATGTTCCTCTCTGGTCAAGAGTCCTATCGGCTCCTTGTGGTGATAGAACCTACGATGCTACCACCCTGTCTCCCTGAACTTCCTGAGTCTCTCTCTCTTGACAAAGCCAATGGCGGCTCTGTCCAAGCCAATGTGCCCAAAACTGTCTTGGCTCAGTTTCTCCAACAACTAGTAATGGATTTGTGCCCTATCATGCACTGCCGGATTTGTGGGAAGTCGGGGCCTTTACCTCATGTCAAGCATACCACCACCTCCGCCGAGCACATGCTCAAGCCATGAGTGGCATGCAATGCGACCACCAGTAGAGACCTCCAATTAAATAATCGATCTTACAAAGATTATTAATTCTATGAAGCACTATAGATATCCCATGAAATTATACATAGACACCCTACATCGTCGAAACATCCATCTTCGTAGTCGTTCCTCCACAGTTCTATCGCTAGCCCCGCTTTTGCTCTGGTTGCCAAAAATTCCTTTCTCCTGTTGCTCCTTTCTCTCTTATTCCCCTCGAAGGCTAAAAGTTTTCCCTATCAAAAAGCCCTAGATCATATTTTTTTTAATCATGGAGATTAAGGTTCCTAATCCCTTTAAAAGTTGGGCTAAATAAGCTACCTAATTAAACTATTTTTTAGTAATTGCTATAACTTTAGTTAACCATGCTCACAGAGAACCTGAAATGACCTAATTGCACATCTAATTTGGGTAAATAAGCCTTACAACATGTTCAACTTTGAATAATCACATCTCTCTCATTTGAATTTCAATTCGCACTTTCTTGGTAGCATTTTGAAGCCATTTCCATCTACTTTCTAAACTCATTGGTCTCAACTATAAGCCAATCTATTTAGGAAGTTATTGAACTTATAAGGCCAATTTTTCACATGGTTAAATTTTGAAACCTAAGAAAATATGAAATATTACATGCTAGCCATTGCGTTAGCCTTTCCCCTTTTTTTATTATTTTAATCAAATCCCTTTAAAAGAATGGCCCTGCTGCCTGTTTGAACGCCTAGCCATTTGAAATGACCTTACTACCCGTTCGAATGCCTGGCCGTTTGAACAGTCTGTTAGCACGTTCGATCGATTAGACTAATTTACTTTTTTGGTTCGTCTGCAACCTATCGAAATTCAAATGAAAAATATTTTAAAATTTTATACGAATTCTAAAATCATCATAAAATATTATATAATCAAATCCTAAGCTTAGAACATGATGGATCTAAGATTTTTCGTGCTTAATCATACCAAATAACCATAAATTGCATATTTTAGAATAAATTATCATTATACATCAAGATGAATCAAAAGCTCAAATAAACTCATAATCATGACACTTCAATAAAGAAAACCACTCAAGTTAAAAACCTCTTATCTCTAATAAACTTGTGAATCCTTTGAACGAACTTTAACCTCAAGAAATCCTACCAAAAAATTAGGGCTTTTGGTTAGATCTAATCAAAACTAATTAGTAGACTCAAATCAACTTGGGAAAAAATAGATTTAAGACTTTCTTAGGTTAAAAACAAAATTAACCTAATTAGGGTTCTAAATCAAAATTAAAAATATAATTTTGATTAAAGAAAACTAAGAATCAAAATAAGAAAAGTGAAGATTGAGATGAATAAGACAAAGATCTAAAGATTAAGGATAAAATCTTACCTTAAGAAGGGTTTCTCCTTTGAGAAATGGGGGTAGAACTTAGCTTCCCTCCTATTCTTAGTACTTCATCATTTGGAAAAATATTAGAGTTTTTCTTTTTATAATATGGCTTATGAGTTGAGAACTGGATTCTTAGGCTAGAAAATAGGTAAAAATGTCCTAAGTGTCAATTTAAGTGTACTTTTGACTTAAAAACGAATTTAATCACACCTAAATTAACTTAGACAAATTAATAGAAGGTTGAAAGCTAAAATGGGTAGCATGTTATCCCACAAGGACATGAGTTTCATGGTGGGGCCTGCTCCTTTGACTAAGAAAAAATAAAAAAAATACATTTAAATATGTAAAAATTTAGGTAAATCAAACTTGACACTAATATTCTTAAAAATAAAATAAAAAATTTGAAAATAAACTAACTCATAACCCCCAAAATTAAATCAAACAGACAAAAAATAAATTTACACAATTAAAAAAATATATCTTACATGACAATTAGACGGAAAGAGCTTTGAAACATTACCAAGAATATGTGAATCAGAGTTCAGATAAAGATATATGGTTGTTTGAAGTTATATATGATGCGTAGAGCCCATTTACTTGAATTAGATGTGTAATTGGGCTATTTAATTTGACTTGAGAGCCTAGCCAAACATAGTGATAGAAATTGGGTTTGAAAGGCCAATTAAGTTGTCTAATGAGAGATGTTTTGGGCTAAGTCTCAGGGGATTACCCTAATCCCTATTGTTATAAAAACCTAATTAACTACAACTTCTTCGAGGGGAGCATTTTGGCTCAAGAGAGAGAAGCCGTTGGAGAGGGGATTTGCCATTGATCAGAGTAAGAGTATAGTTGACAATGGAGACAAGGAGGAGCGAGCGAAGATAGGTGTTTTGACGAAATAGGATGTCTACACTTAATTTCATTGTATATATAGTAATTTAGGTAATTAATCGCTTTAGCATGTCATAAATTACACATACTTATGCGGAATACTCTGCCACTGGAAGCATTGCGTCCAATTGTCTTACACAGCTTGTGCATGTGCTCGCCAGAGGTGGTGCACTTGATGGGGTAAAACTATGGCTTTCCATTCAATGAGGCACTATGCCTTTATTAGTCACCGGCAAAACAGAGGCATTATGAGACTCGAGTTACATCGGTGTTGGATAGAGCTGACAAAGCTACGTGGGCAGCACCTCTAGCAGATGTTCTAGAAAGGGAAACTCAGGGAGAGGCTGTTAATGGAGAGACTGGCTATCTTTTAAGAGATTCAGCTCTTGTTGCATAGAGATATGCTTGTTTAATGGGTGTCTATATGTTCCGCTACTTATAGTTCTCTTGGGTCATCACACAAAGGGACTCCAAAAAGATATGATATCTTATATTCTCTCCAATTCTTCAAAGATTAATTGGGAGCTTAAAAAATTTATTTATGGAATTAAAGAGATTATTTTTATATTTGCTAATTTATGCCCAATTAAATTGAAAGCTCATGACCACATTGGTGGCCGGTCAATTTTAAAAACACTGATTAAAAATACTTATGCGAGCACTTAGACCCAACATACAACAATAGTTTTGTTGTAAAATTTTACCGAGAATTCAATCACACTAGCGCTAATCGGACACTACACTCTTACATTAGAGCTGGCCCAACCCAAAACTAATTCACTAACAAGCTAAAAGCACTGGAATTACAATAGAAACCGGAAAAGTTAGTCGCACCCCGGATTACGTGTTCAGTACGTGCTGAGAGTAGAGAGGCGTTAGACTATGTGAGCCTCAAAATGGTAGACGGTATTATTTGGGCGAGTTGTTTATTATCAGTAACTATTCTTCACGTATCTTCGTCATTCAGACTTGGGCGTTTTGAGCATTTCTTCAATGAAGTCGTCAATTGCTCGGACGGAACTCCCCTTGTGGCCATCTTCTTCTACGGTGGCAGCCCTCATCAGCTCGGCAAGAATCCTGGCCTTCCTTCTCAGCTCTTCCCCTCTTCCAGATCCTCCATCAATCACGACACTCACAATCCTCGCAACTGTGGCCGCGTCGATGACTGCCCCCTTTTGCCTCGCCATCTCCACCCCGACCTCCAGTTCCTCTTCCAACAGCTTCGACGTGTAGCATTGCTCGAAAGCCAGCGGCCAGCTGACTATGGGGACGCCATGCATGATGCTCTCCATGGTCGAGTTCCAGCCGCAGTGGGTCAAAAACCCGCCTGTAGACTCATGGGAGAGTATCTCCATCTGAGGTGCCCATTCCTTCCACAGCAGTCCCCGGTTGCTTTCCCTGATCGTCACCCTGTCTTCAAACCCCTCCGGCAGCCAATCAGCCCTGAACTCGGCATCAATGTCGAATCCAGTCGGAGGCCGGACGACCCATATGAAGGCCTTCCCGCTCTGCTCCAATCCCTTGGCCAACTCCATCATTTGCCGTGGAAGAAGTGTTTGCTCGGATCCAAACGAGACATAAAGAACAGATTTGGGTGGATGGGAATTGAGCCACTGGCTGATGACGATGGTTGGATTTTGATCAGAGGCTTGCATGGTTCTGGGCGAGGGGCTTGCCAGCAAAGGACCAACGGCCCAGACCTTCTTGTATGAGTTCCTTCGAAGATGGTCCAACGCCTTGGCCTCCAATTCCTCCACAGTGTTCACAAGAGCTCCGTCACTATCTCTGGAAAGGCAAATGAGATTTGTCATGGTAATTAGCCATGGGTCATCTTCCTCAGCGTTTGCAAAGGCCTCAAAGATCTGGGTCCGATCGACAGAGATGCCAGAAAAGTCCGGCACAGTGAAAACATGTTCCACCGGGTACCTCTTAATGGGAAATTGGGAGAGGACGAACCCGGAGAGGACACTCGCGAACGCGCCGAAGACGTGGAATACAGCATGAAATGTCCCAAATGCTCTAGCGGTGTGCACCGACCACGACATGATCGTGTCCGAGACTATACAGAGCGGCGGCCGGCCGTCAGAGCGGCAGAACTCCTCGACGAGGCTGTGGAAGGCCGGGCGGAGAGAAGTGGAGGCTTGGAGTAGGACAGGAGCGAGGTGGGGAGGCGCGGAGTTGGTGTTCTCGCAGCCGGGCGGGAGGCCGTGGTCGACGGGGCGGAAGTGCAGCTCGGCGACGCCGATGGCAGAGGCGGCTGGGATGGCGGAGCGGAGACGGCGGGCATTGAGCGGGGTGGTGACGATGGTGATGGAGGTGCAAGGGCCCACCCGGCGGTGGAGGAGCTTTGCCAGCTCCATGAAAGGAATGAGGTGGCCCTGGGCCAAGTAGGGGAGGAGCAGAAGCCGCCTCGTTCCATTATCGCCGGCTTCCCCCATGTGGAGGAGGAGCGGGAGCAGGCAGCAAATACGGGACTGACGAGCACTGAGACTGAGACTTAGACAGACCTACGCCTCCCATCTGCTAAATGCTAGGCGTTTTATCGGTAATGTTGCCGTGATCTAACGAGCAATCAATCACAACAACATATATGCGCTCACACGTGTTAACGCCTAAATAACAATTAACGCACCGACACCCCGTTAGGAGGATCTAGGAGCGGACTAAAAAATCTTCGGTGATAGCGACACATCAATCTTTATCTTAACATAACGACAGCTTCCTATTTTTTTAATATCTAAATTATTATTTTTTATTTTTATTTTTTTTCATCTTTCTTGTACGTTACCGCGGCGAAGTCTTTATCTCTCTTATATGTACGTTACCGCGGTGAAGTCTTTATCTCTCTTATATGTTTCGGCGGCAAAGGGAAAACGTTGCTTCTCCCATCGGAATAGAGAAGCTCCACTCCTTTTAGGTGGCCAAAGAAATGAAGGACTCAAGTGGAGGAGGGTGTTATTTCACTTTTGAGCTTAAGCCCTCCCCTTGGTTTGGCCAAATTATCTACCTTTTTTAGAGTTACCTGAAGACCCTGGAATCTGCCCTCTTCGACTTTTATGGCAGGTTTCTGATCCGGCTTTCCCCAAATTATGTCTCCCACCTCCTTTCCTCCGACGACTTCCTTAGAGCAAACGTCGGTCTCGCATTTACCTTCTCCTTATTTTTCGGTCAGATTAATTCACTTTTTTGGTTCATTTGTAGCCTATAGAAATTTAAACCAAAAATATTTTTAAATTTTATATAAATTCTAAAATTATCATAAAGTATTATATAATTAAATTGTCACGACCCGGAGTTTTTAAAACTCTTTTTAATACAGAACTATTGATAAATCACAATAATAATTTTTTTAAATCAAATCAATTCAGCCGACTAAGTATCCAGGTCATAATCGTTGGGGTTCGTAAATACGGATAACAAATCATATTATATCATAAGAGTAACTAAAAATCCACAAATAAGTGAACCATCCATCTAAGTGCAACCCTTATATCTGTCTGGAAATAAGCAACTAATCAAAGTTGGCTCTCACGCCATTATTACAAATATTCAAAATGTACTGAAATAATAGAACTAAATCCTACTAGAGCAAAGTCGTCCTCAATTTGATAGTCCAGTCCCAATCTCGCTAATCTTCACTAGATGATCCTGCAAAACTAGGTCATTGAGTATACTAATACCTAGTAGGAAAGCTGAATAAAATGAATGCAAAATGTTATTACATTTAATGCAAAACTATTAGGTTTTCACTTGAACCAATTATCAAAACAATTCTCATTATAATTTCCCTATCGGTTTTCAGTTTTTCCCTCTTGGGAAAACTAATAACCCACCTAACTTCATAGATAAATAAATACATCAGATGTCATCCTAAGTGACAAATGATACCCACCATAGACCACCATTTAAGGATGATTCACAATGAAACCTTGGAATCCACTAGGAAGTGTTATCTCCTAACCTAGCCCTTAAGGACCTGACCGGAGTGGAAAGACATGGCCCAAAACTGCACCTGAACAGAAGTGGTCAGAGACGCCAACCAAGCAGGATGTTAGTGACCCTAAATGCATGCACACTAAGTGATCCTCAATAGACCAGTGTGAGCCCGACTCACATAGAACTCACTCCAATGGGGAGGTGTAACTACGCGGTCAAATCAAATAGTTAATCAATAGAGCTTAGACTCATAGGTCAACCCTAACCCCAATAGCCTCATCAAGCTGGGTTAAGGTCCCCCAAAAACGATCCTTGGTTCATCAACCAAGTTAGTTGCCAGGTCAGAACCCCCATTCAATTTATAAACGGGTTTTCAACCCCTCTAAGGTAATTTAGTCTTTATCTTAATTAGGTGTCAACCCCCAATCCAAAGCCTTCTACTCTTAATAATTATTCTGTATTAATTCCTATGCATTAATTCTCAAGATGCAACTATACACAGAACAAATTAAAAAAGTCTAACAACTCATAAATAATTTAGCCATAATACTATTTGTGTTTCAGGCTCAACAATCACTAAGAAGCCCAGCTTTACTCCCTGCACAGGGCTCGGGCTGAAAGAACTATTGAATTCCGCTTAAATTTCAAAAATATTTCATATGTACCATACTGTACATATATGTACTAGGTAGGATACGTTACATCCCTTAATATGATTCAATGTACCAAACTGGCACTTCTGCATAGAATAAGTTTGGTTTAATTTAACTTAATTTACTCTAATTTTAATTTTAATTTTTTTTTAGTTTATGCCCTAGAACCCGGCCCACTGGGCCCAGCCCAGTGGCTCACGCGGTTCGGGCTGGGTCATGGGTTGATGACCCCAGGCCAAGTCGATCTGGCCTGAGGTTGTCTTCAACCTCCCGACACACTACGTCGTTCCTCCTCTTTTTTCTTCAGAAACAAGGAGGAGAGGAATGGGGACGGTAGCTCAGCAAAGATCTCGTACCGGAGGCAAAATGTTGCTTGAAGACTAGGAGATGCAGCCGCAGCGGACCGTCCATGGCTCACGCGGCCAACCCCTCCGATTCCAGTCGACAGTCAAATGCGACCAAAGATCCGAAGGCCTGGTGCAGCAACAATCAAGACAGATCATGACTGGATGATGGTGGATCTCGTGCCACCCTTCCCCAATCCCATTCCACAAAGGCCGGAGGAGGCGGTGGCAACAAACTGCCGCTTTTCTCCCAAACCCTCCTGTGCTGCAGTAACTTTGCCCACACTGTGAGCTTCCAGTCGTGGTGACTAGCGGCGAGCGACAGACAAAAGGGAGTCAAGGTGGCAAGGATCCCCTCTTCCCTTCCTTAACTGTGGACCGCCATTGACACCGAACTGGAACAGAGCGACCGGAAAGAGCCCCCCCCCCCCCCCCCTTCCCCTTTTTTTTGCTATGCGTGTGTGTTTACTGTTTCCCCGTTTGGCAACTGAATGATTGGCTGGAAGGAACAATAGGCCCGGTGAAGTAAGGCCACAGTCATTCCAATGGAGAGGAATCGGCCGGTGACCTGCCGAAGAGAGTCAATTTCTGCAAATTCACTGTTCCTTAAAATTATAGGAACAATGATCTTTGCAATAATCAAACTATTTACCGAAATAGTGCAGAATTATGAAACAGTAAAGTGCAGATCTCAATAATCATACAATTTACACACTAATTAATCAATAGCCAATCACTAATCTCAACTCGAAACTAAAACAGCGAACCTACCTCCACTGCTGGTTTGCCGTCAATCCACAGTCGCAGGAGCTCCACCTTCAATCACCTTCTTCTCTAATTTTTATAGGGCACAATTAGGGTTATTATTAGGGATATACCTAAATATATAGATAGGGGATTAGGGCTTAATTGGGTAAGGATTAAACCAAGTAGGATAGAGAATCTTAAGTGGTTTAAACCCTCCCAAATTAAGTAGTTCGTCCACAACTTAATTGGGCTTGCAATGGGCTCTGTAGATCTTTCTGCATAGCCCAAAAATTGTTTTGCATACCCCAAATTCTGCAAATTCCTAAAAATCCAAAAGAGATAAGGAAAAATTCTAGAAAAATACCTAAAATAATTTCCTAGACATTATACAAATCCTAAGCTTAGAACATAATGGATCTAACATTTTTCATACTTAATCATACAAAATAACCATAAATTGCATGTTTTATAATAAATCATCATTATACATCAAGATGAATCAAAAGTTCAAATAAACTCATAGTCATGACACTTCAATAAAGAAAACCACTCAAGTTAAAAATCTCTTACCTCTAACAAGCTTGTGAATCCTTTATATGAGCTTCAACCTTAAGAAATCCTACCAAAAGATTAGGGCTTTTGGTTAGACCTAATCAAAACTAACTAGTAGACTCAAATCAACTTGGGAAAAGAAAGATTTAAGACTTTTTTAGGTTAAAAACGAAATTAACCTAATTAGGGTTCTAAATCAGAATTAAAAATATGATTTTGATGAAAGAAGACTAAGAATCAAACTAGGAAAAGTGAAGATTGAGATAATTAAGATAAATATCTAAAGATTAGGGAGTGATTAAAAATAAAACCTTACCTTAAGAAGGGTTTCTCCTTTGAGAAATGGGGGTAGAGCTTAGCTTCCTTCCTATTCTTAGTAGTTCCTTATTTGGCAAATTGTTAGAGTTTTTCTTTTTATAATAAGGCTTATGGGTTGAGAACTAAATTATTGGGTTGAAAAATAAATAAAAATGTCTTAAGTGTCAATTTAAGTGTACTTTTGACTTAAAAATGAATTTAATCACACCTAGACCAACGTAGACAAATTAATAGAAGGTTGAAGGCCAAAATGGGTAGCATGTCATCCCACACGAACATGGGTTCCACGGTGGGCCTGCTCCTTTGACTAAAAAAAATACCTTTAAATATGTAAAATTTTAGGTAAATTAAGCATGACACTAATACTCTTAAAAATGAAATAAAGAATTTGGAAATAAACTAACTCATAACCCCAAAAATTAAATCAAACCGACAAAAAATAAGTTCACACAATTAAAAAATAAATAAATTAGAGATCTTACATGACAATTAGACAGAAAAAGCTTTAAAATATTACCAAGAATATGTAAATCAGAGTTCAGATAGAGAGATATGGTTGTTTGAAGTTATATATGATGCGTAAAACCCATTTACCCGAATTAGATGTGTAATTGGGCGATTTAATTTGACTTGCGAGCCTAGCTAAACATAGTGATAGAAATTGGGTTTGAGAGGCCGTTTAGGTTGTCCAATGAGAGATGTTTTGACCTAAGTCTCAGGGGATTACCCTAATCCCCATTGTTATAAAAACCTAATTAACTACAACTTCTTTGAGGGGAGTGTTTTGGCTCAAGAGAGAGAAGCCGTTAGAGAAAGGATTTGCCGATGATCAGAGTAAGTGTAGCTGACAATGGAGACAAGGAGGAGCAAGCGAAGATAGGTGTTTTGACAAGATAGGATGTCTACACTTAATTTCATTGTATATATAGTAATTTAGGTAATTAAATGCTTTAGCATGTCATAAATTACACATACTTATGCGGAATACTCTGCCACTGGAAGCATTGCGACCAATTGTCTCACACGGCTTTTGCATGTGCTCGCCGGAGGTGGTGCACTTGACGGGGTAAAACTATGGCTTTCCATTCAATGAGGCACTATGCCTTTATTAGTCGCAGGCAAAACAGAGGCATTATGAGACTCGAGTTACATCGGCGTTAGATAGAGCTGACAAAGGTACGTGGGCAGAGCCTCTAGCAGATGTTCTAAAAAGGGAAACTCAAGGAGAGGATCATACTGGAAAGATTGGCTATGACTTGAGAGATTTAGCTGTTGTTGCATACAGATATGCTTGTTTAATGGGTGTCCATATGTTACGCTACTTATAGTTCTCTTTGGCCATCACACAAAGGGACTCCAAAAATATGATATCTTATATTCTCTCCAATTCTTCAAAGATTAATTGGGAGCTTAAAAAATTTATTTATGGAATTAAAGAGATTGTTTCTGCATTTGCTAATTTATGCCCAATGAAATTGAAAGCTCATGACCACATTGGTGGCCGGTCAATTTTAAAAACATTGATTAAAAATACTTATGCGAGCACTTAGACCCAACATACAACAATTGTTTTGTTGTAAACTCTTACATTAGAGCTGGCCCAGCCCAAAACAAATTCACTAAGAAGCTAAAAGCGCTGGAATTACAATAGAAACCGGAAAAAGTAGTCGCAACCCGTATTACGTGTTCAGTACGTGCTGAGAGTTTAGAGGCGTTAGACTACGTGAGCCTCAAAATGGTAGACGGTATTATTTAGGCGACTTGTTTATTATCAGTAACTATTCTTCGCGTGTCTTGGTCATTCAGGCTTGGGCGTTTTGAGCGTTTCTTCGATGAAGTAGTCGATTGCACGGACGGAACTCCCCTTGTGGCCATCTTCTTCTACGGTGGCAGCCCTCATCAGCTCGGCAAGAATCCTGGCCTTCCTTCTCAGCTCCTCCCCTCTTCCAGATCCTCCATCAATCACGACACTCACAATCCTCGCAACTGTGGCCGCGTCGATGACTGCCCCCTTTTGCCTCGCCATCTCCACCCCGACCTCCAGTTCCTCTACCATCAGCTTCGACGTGAAGCACTGCTCGAAAGCCAGCGGCCAGCCGATGATGGGGACGCCATTGATGATGCTCTCCATGGTCGAGTTCCAGCCACAGTGGGTCAAAAACCCGCCTGTAGACTCGTGGGAGAGTATCTCCATCTGAAGTGCCCATCCCTTCAACAGCAGCCCCCGGTTGCCTTCCCTGCAGCTTGCCACCCTCTCTTCAAACCCCTCTGGCAACCAATCAAGCCTAAACTCGGCATCAATGTCGAATCCAGTCGGAGGCCGGACGACCCATATGAAGGCCTTTCCGCTCTGCTCCAATCCCTTGGCCAACTCCCTCATCTGCCATGGAAGAAATGTTTGCTCGGATTCAAACGAGACAAAAAGAACAGATTTGGGTGGATGGGAATTGAGCCACTGGCTGATGACGATGGTTGGATTTTGATCAGAGGCTTGCATGGTTTTGAGTATCCCCCCATTTCTTTTACTTTAATCCTCCGTGTTTCCCCCCTTATTTTCCTCTATTTTCCCATTATATTAAACTCAATTTTTTATCTTTTTTTTTTTCTATTTCTTCCGGCAACTTTGATTCCGACGACACACCAGACAGTTTTGTCCGGCAGCCAAGACTAGAGGCCACAGCAAAATCTGGCCGTGGTTGCCGGTTGCATAAGGAATAGGCCAATAGCCAAATTTGGCTGCTGGCCTGCTACTCGAGTGGCCAGTGGCTTCAATGGCTAGAGGCTACAGCCAGATATGCCTGTGATCGCCAGCTGCTCCAGCAGCAGGTCAGCGGCTGGCTGCTTCAACGCCCACGGCCAGATTTGGCCATGGTGGTCGGCCACATAAACAACCGCCCAGCAGATCTGGCCACTGGCGGTTAGTGTGGCCTTGACCAGCCGTTGTGGCTGCTCATTGTGGAGGTCGTCAGTATCAGTGTTAGTGCCGGAGAAGGGGTGTCAGTGACAGAGGAGGAGAAGAAAGTAGGAAAAAAGAGAAGTGGGGTAAAAAGGGGGATATGAAAATTTTTAATAAAAGTTGGTGCGGTAAAAAAGAAATGGGGAAAAAAAAAAGTTTGAATAGCCACATTTACGAAAATTAATAGTCTTTATGTCTAAAATAAAGTTTGTTTCATATTAATAGTTTTATTTTATTAAATTTAAATAGTTAAGTACTTAAAAAAAGAATCATAAGCTTAGTTTTCTTTATCTTAAATATAAGTTTTACCATTAAATAAAAATTATTATTTTTTAAATATAGCTATTAATATAAGATAAAGGGAGTAAAAAAATTAGGACTTAGGGTAGGTGAGCAAAGGCTAATGGGTAAAAGTGACTCAAAATTGTAAATAATAATATGGGGTAGGTATGAATTTTAACATCCATTTAAACTTTAAACATGATGTAAGATTATGATTCTGTTTTTAATTAGGGGCTGGATATGATGCTTTGTTACACAAAAAAAATAAATAAAAAGAAAGACTAGATTTATTGCTATGACAAAGATTGTTGAGCTTTATTTTACTGCCAAAGAGCGTTGCTCTTATTTATGAATTGATGTTCTACTCTAGTCTTATCAGAGAATAGTCTTCCCTTTGTTGAGTTTATAATATTCCCTCTTTCCTTAATTTATAGTCATAATTTATTTATTTTGAATTAATTAGATATATTATTGTAGGTCCAATGGAGTTTAAGAGAGGTTTAAACCATACTCCATTCGTCCTAAATTAATAGCTTCAATTGATAAAAAAATTATTCTATAGTAATAACTTTATTTTATTAAATTTAAGTGGTAAGGTACGTACTTTAAAAAAATATTATAAGTTTATTTTATTCTTCTCACTATTTTCTAAATTATCTATTAATATGGGATAGAGGGAGTAAATTTATGACCACTAAGTTAATACTCCCTCAATCTTAAAATAAGTATCTTATTTATTTTTTTAAAATAAACTAATTACTTCATTAAAAAAACTAAATTGGACACTTATTTTAGGACATAAGGACTATTATTTTAAAGCACTTCTTGCAAAAAAAATTGAGTTGTTAAATCTAATATGCATATCTTTTAAAATAAAATAAAATTTTAATATAGTATATTTGAAATAAAAATTTACATAAATAGGGGCTTACGTGTGATCATGTGAGTGAGGGCATCACATATGGTTGATTCTTAATATAAAAGATGGTGTACATTACTCAGTCTGTATATCCTTTGAGTACCTTGTGTCGTATTAAAATTCAATGACACATATGGTCATACTAAAATCAAATGACCAATAATGCACTATGTCACGGCCCACCCACAGCCCCCTTGCCTCGAACCCGGTATAAGAAGGTGGGACGTGACACGATGCAATGGAAGACTAACCCATCTTGGGTTCTCATCTAATTACATAGCACACTCCCTTGGTGCAAATGTAAGATCTCTAACCTTAACCCGATTTATTTTGATTTAATTATGTTATTATTAAGTGGTTTCGTTTTAATTGGCCGGTTTGACTTGTTTTGGGGTTAAAGATTGATAATGATGGTTTTAATAAGGTTTTCTCTCATTTTTATAAGTTTCTATATTAAAATCAATTTATCCTATTTTTAGGGATTTTTTGTGATTTTATGGGATTTTTCGTAAATTTAGGGTGAGGGTCCCACCATGGGCCCCACATTCACATTTAAGGGGTGAGGGTCCCATGAGACTTTAAAATTTACTTATTTTATCATTAAAGAATTTTAGAAATTTTAAAATCCATTTTAGCCTTAAAATGAGGAAAAATACATATTTAGAGTATAAAATTTTATTTGTACCCCAACTTTTAATACGTACACCCCAATGACTTACTATAAATATAAAATCTCAGCCCCTTTTTCAATTGGGAAAGGGCTAAGATTTGGTGGCTGAGAAACCCTAATCTACATACTAAAAGGGAAAATTTTGATTTTGGTATGTTTAAACCTTAATTATTCATTAATATCCTAGATTTTCCTTAATCTTTCTTAATCTAATCTTTCCCTCATTTTACCCTATTAAGAATGTTTATTTTTAATCTCTATTTCAAACCCTAATTTAGTAATTTTTATTTTTAAGCAAAGAAAACCCTAGATCTACTTGTTTTCAAAGAGGTTTAAGCATAAGATTCAAATTTAATGAGGCATTAACTAAACCCTAACTTTGGGTAGGGATTTGTGATGATTAGAGCTTCAATTTGGGACTCAAAAGCTTGCTAAAGGCAAGAGCTTTTCTTTCTAAAGGAGTTTATGTTTTGGATTTAAGGTTTAGAATGATTTATGTGAGTTTTACTTGTATTTATGCTTGAATGGTGGGTGAGATAAAACATGCTATTTTTGGTGATTATCTTTTAATTTAGCTTAGAAATGACTAGATCTATCATGCCTTAAGCTTCTATTTTAATATTATGAAGATTAGAAGTAATATTAGGATTTTCTAATTGATTTTGTGTATTTTCAGTTTTAGGTTCGCAAGGTTGAAGACTAACTGGCTTTTGAATCGTGAGGGGCGTTCAAACATCCCTACAGCTGATTGAACAGTCATGTGGTTAATCGAACGGATAAACGACATATTTGCCTTCTTAAGTATTTTGTCCATTTCTTGTTCTCTTTTTATACATTTCATTTCTTATGCTTATAATGATTTATTTTTACTTATAATGTTGTTGTGAATACATGAATACTAACTTGGAAGCTATGATGTGTTCAAGCATGAATTAGGTCCATATTGTTAGATTTCAAGATGATGTTCTCCTTATCCTAGATTCATGTAGACTCATGTTTGATGATTCTCCATGTTCTATTTATGAATCTAGTGAGTTTAATTATGAGGATGGGCATGTATGTTTACAGATGTTGTGCTAATTTATGGTGAACTATATTTCCATGTCTAGCTTAAGTGTAGTAATGATTATGCTTACCTAAGGCTAGCATGAAGTTGTAATTGTTTGGACTTATATTTTTTGAGGTTTTCACCATATTGTATTCATGATTTCAGTAAGAATGAACAATGATACAAATCACTAAGGTTTTTTCATGGCATGTGTATACATACCATGAATGAGGTTATGCCTAGATTTGAACACTATTATTATGTACATACTTGTGAAGGTAATTGCGGTGATTATTTGACACAAATGGATTAGGAATAATGCACATGTGGACTGATTGGAGCATATCTCATGTAGTATGATTCATGTACTAGTGCTCACATATGTATCATGTTGCATGCATCATGTAAATGGTTTATGAATGAGATTTATCGTGATTAGTTGTGGTTGATCGATTGGATGCAATTGAATGACATTGCTTTCCGGATTAATCGATCAAGGGCTTATTGAATTGGTTGGGTCCGAAGGGACACGATTTTGTTTTGAATTCAGTCTTGATGAACAGTATTGCTTGAGATTTTGTACCTCCCCTGCTTGAGAAGAGCAAAATGTTAGATGTGTTATTGATTGAGACATCTGGACCCTGAGAATCCAGGTGGCATGTATGAGTGCATCGGCTTACCACATATAGTGCTTGGGACCGTCTTGATGAGCAGAATTGCTCGAGACTGTCTTGATGAGCAGCCATGCTTGAGATTGTCTTGATGAGCAGCCATGCTTGGGATTGTCTTGATGAGCGGTAGTGCTCGGGACTATCTTGATGAGTAAGTCGTACTCAGGGCTTTTGGCCTTGATAAGTAGGTTTATTTATTTATATACATGAGACATGCACTATTGGTTGTAGTTGCATGTGTATGTGATAGTATGCTTAATTACACTGTTGTTGTATAGGGATGTGGGAACTTATATTACACATGTAGTCTTGGATTAATTGCATGTTATGCAGGATAGAGTGTTTGAGACACTTTTATACAAGGTAAATTTTTGCATTGTGAGTGGATTGTGGAAGGTATGATTATGTTGGAAAGTCACTCACTTGTGGTGGATGATATATGATGGGTAATATATCAAATGATGTTAAGTTAAAACTATTATGTGTAGGAGGCATAAAACACTATGATGAAATATGATGGGTAATAACAAATGATGCAGGTGACTTGAATGATATGATATTATGATATGCATATAGTACAGTATGAAGGTGATATGCTAAGGTTATAATGAGTAGATGCTTGTGGAGGGTAAGTCATGATATAAATGCACAGGTGTGATGATGTGAAGAACTTTATCAGGTATACCTGTGATGTGTTCTGGATTTTCCTCTCGTAATATAAAAACCTTTCTGAGTATATTACTCACCCCTCTTACTTGTGTGTTTGTGTTTTGGGGCTACATGGCGTAACATGTAGGTAGTCAAGATTCACTATATGAAGAGTGAGTGGTTGATGATTTGGCGTAGGAGGGGATGTTTAGAGACCCTGTGCTCCATGATCATTTATATTGCTTGTTATGTTGAGTTTTATGTCATTTTGGCTATACTTTATACTTTACTTGCCGGTATCAGTCTAGACTCATATTAGTGATGTTACTTAAGCAATGAGAGGGCTAAGTGGACTATGTAGGTATTATGTGGGCTAATTCTTATTTGAGATCATTTATCCTTCTTGTTTTCTCTTGTACAAAGCTTATGGTGCGCTACTTCATTATGAATTACCCGTATGAGGGGTTAAGTCTTTCGTATCAAACACTACTTTGTCACGCCGCGTACATTGACCTTCCCTTGGAATGGGTTTGGTTCGGGTTGGTGGGTGATCAGGGCATGACAACAAAAGTAAATAACAAAAGGTAAAAGAGATTAATTAACCATCTTAGTCGAACATAATACCCACAAAATCTATAATAAATAGTTTCAAGCCCTAAGGTTGCAACATATTTAAGACCATCATAGGCCATCCAATATATAAAATAAAGTTAAGTCTAAAACAACTCAAATATCAAGCCCTCTCTCAAGGCGCATGCCCATCCTCAAGCTCGACATAAAGACCATATGAAGCACCTGCATGATATAACATACAATTTTAAAACAAAACCAATGGTGAGCTTAGCTCAGTAAGAGTTTTAAAATGAAATATAAGCTCATGATAACACCACATGCATTCTTCCCATAAAAGTCAAATTAAACATGCATCATATATTTATTCTCTACACCTATGTATTATGAGATAAATCACATTCTATATACACATTCACACCACATATGCATTATAGGTTCATTCATAATTCATAACACACATATACACCCTATGCAATTATTTAAATTTCATGGTTCATTTACATCCTGCATGATGCAAGTATCAAAATTTACATGCACCCTGCGTAATTAAGTATATCAAACCACATTCCATCCTACATTTTTAAGTGTAATCATTCCATATACACCATATGTATTATAAACATCATTATCCCTATACAAACTGTGTTAATGAGCATTATAATCTATACACATACATAAACAATATGGTGAATGTCTCACAATAGCGAAAACAACCCTGCTTATCTTGGCCGAAGCACAAGTAGACATGCTCACCCTGAAAATCTTAACAAGGAAGTTTGAATACTTTAAAAGAAAAACTATAGCAGTTTGGGTAAATCCCTAACAAGGAAAGTACAATTTGGTAAGCCGGTGCACACGGGCAATTTAGCTTAGATTCTCATGTCTAGAAAGACTCATCATTTTAACTCATTATAGAATTCCGCGCTTCTCACCTGGGGATGAAACTCATCCTCAAAGGAATGTGAAACCCCATCAAATAAATGTAAAACCCCATCCAATTGGACGTAAAATTGATTCGATAAACCTTCTAATCCGAAAATTTATGACATCCAATTAATTAATCATAATTAAATACGAATAATCTTTGTTTACAAGTCATTTTTATGATGCATGCAACATGATACATACGTGAACATTGTTTAATGAATACAAATATAGGTAAACATATTCAAATCAGTTTTAATATACATGAAATATGATCAATTTGTGACAAATAAAATCATATAAGCATGAGTAATTGGAAAATTTACTTTGACTTGTAGCCCAGCTAAATATAGTGATAGAAATTGGGTTTGGGAGGCCCGATTAGGTTGTCTAATGAGAGACAATTTGGCCCAAGTGTTAGGGGATTAGGTACCTTAATTCCTATTATTGTAAAAACCTAATTAACTAAACTTCTTTGAGGGGAGCATTTTGGCTCAATAGAGAGAAGTTGTTGGGGAAGGGATTTGCCGATGACCAGAGTAAGAGCATGGCTGATAATAGAGACAAGGAGGAGTGAGCGAAGATAGGTGTTTTGACGAGCTAGAATGTCTACCCTTAATTTCATTGTATATATAAAGTAATTTAGGTAATTAATGGCTTTAACATGTCATGAATTACACATATTTATGCTGAATACTCTACACTGAAAGCATTGCATGCAATTGTTGGCACACGGCTTGTGCATGTGCTCTCCGGAGGTGGTGCACTTGATGGGGTAAAACTATGACTTTCCATTCAATGAGGTACTATGCCCTTATTGGTCGTAGGCAAAACAGAGTTGTTATGAGACTCAAGTTACATCAGCCTTGGATATAGCTGACAAAGCTATGTGCCATTTTTTGGCGGCGGCACCGCTTTTCTCCCAAACCCTCCGGTGCTGCAGTAACTTTGCCCACACTGTGAGCTTTCGATCGTGGTGACTAGTGGCGAGCGACGGACAAAAGGGAGTCAAGGTGGCAAGGATCCCCTCTTCCCTTCCTTGATTGTGGACCGCCATCGACACCGAACCGGAACAGAGCGACTGGAAAGAGCCCCCTTTTTTTTTTTGCCATGCGTGTGTATTTACTGTTTCCCCGTTTGGCAACCGAATGATTGGCTGGAAGGAACAATAGGCCCGGTGAAGTAAGGCCGTGGTCATTCCGATGGAGAGGAATCGGCCAGTGACTGCCAGAGGGAGTCAATTTCTGCAGATTCACTGTTCCTTAAAATTATAGGAACAATGATCTCTACAATAATCAAACTATTTACCAAAATAGTGCAAAATTATGTGGTTTAAACCCTCCCAAATTAAGTGGTTTGTCCACCACTTAATTGGGCCTGCAATGGGCTATGTAGATCTTTCTGCACAACCTAAAAACTGTTCTGCATACCCCAAATTCTATAAATTCCTAAAAATCCAAAAGAAATAGGGAAAAATCAGGAAAATTCTAGAAAAATACCTAAATTTTCCTAGACTTACACAAATCCTAAGCTTAGAACATGATGGATCTAAAATTTTTTGTGCTTAATCATACAAAATAACCATAAATTGCATGTTTTATAATAAATCATCATTACACATCAAGATGAATCAAAACTTCAAATAAACTCATAATCATGACACTTCAATAAAGAAAACCACTCAAGTTAAAAACTTCTTACCTCTAACAAGCTTGTGAATCCTTTAAATGAGCTTTAACCTAAAAAGATCCTACCAAAAAATTAGGGCTTTTGGTTAGACCTAATCAAAACTAACTAGTAGACTCAAATCAACTTGGGAAAAGAAATATTTAAAACTTTCTTAGGTTAAAAATGAAATTAACCTAATTAGGGTTCTAAATCAGAATTAAAAATATGATTTTGATGAAAGAAAACTAAGAATCAAAATAGGAAAAGTGAAGATTGAGATAATTAAGATAAAGATCTAAAGATTAGAGAGTGATTAAAAATAAAACCTTACCTTAAGAAGGGTTTCTCCTTTAAGAAATGGGGATAGAGCTTAGCTTCCCTCCTATTCTTAGTACATCCTTATTTGGCAAATTGTTAGAGTTTTTCTTTTTACAATAAGGCTTATGGGTTGAGAACTAAATTATTGGGTTGAAAAATAAGTAAAAATGTCCTAAGTGTCAATTTAAGTGTACTTTTGACTTAAAAATGTATTTAATCACACCTAGACCAACGTAGACAAATTAATAGAAGGTTGAAGGCCAAAATGGGTAGCATGTCATCCCACATGAACATGGGTTCTACGGTGGGGCCTGCTCCTTTGACTAAAAAATATAAAAAATACCTTTAAATATGTAAAAATTTAGGTAAATAAAGCTTGATACTAATACTCTTAAAAATGAAATAAAGAATTTGGAAATAAACTAACTCATGACGCCAAAAATTAAATCAAACCGACAAAAAATAAGTTCACACAATTAAAAAGGAAATAGATTAGAGATCTTACATGACAATTAGACAGAAAGAGCTTTAAAACATTACCAAGAATATGTAAATCAGAGTTTAGATAGAGAGATATGGTTGTTTGAAGTTATATATGATGCGTAAAGCCCATTTACCTGAATTAGATATGTAATTGGGCTATTTAATTTGACTTGCGAGCCTAGCTAAACATAGTGATAGAAATTGGGTTTGAGAGGCCGATTAGGTTGTCCAATGAGAGATGTTTTGGCCTAAGTCTAAGGGGATTACCCTAATCCCTATTGTTATAAAAACCTAATTAACTACAACTTCTTTGAGGGGAGTGTTTTGGCTCAAGAGAGAGAAGCCATTAGAGAAGGGATTTGCCGATGATCATAGTAAGTGTAGCTGACAATGAAGACAAGGAGGAGCGAGCGAAGATAGGTGTTTTGACAAGATAAGATGTCTACACTTAATTTCATTATATATATAGTAATTTAGGTAATTAATCGCTTTAGCATGTCATAAATTACACGTACTTACGCGGAATACTTTGCCACTGAAAGCATTGCGACCAATTGTCTCACATGGCTTGTGCATGTGCTCGCTAGAGGTGGTGCACTTGACGGGGTAAAACTATGGCTTTCCATTCAACGAGGCACTATGCCTTTATTAGTCGCAGGCAAAACAGAGGCATTATGAGACTCGAGTTATGTCGGCGTTGGATAGAGATGACAAAGCTACGTGGGTATAGCCTCTCGTAGATGTTCTAGAAAGGGAAACTCAGGGAGAGGCTGTCACTGGAGAGATTGGCTAGGACTTGAGAGATTCAGCTCTTGTTGCATAGAGATATGCTTGTTTAATTGGTGTCCGTATGTTACGCTACTTATAGTGTTTCCTGTAAGACTTCATCTCATAGTGATTTTTCCTCTTCCTGGGTAGGTTCTTCTTCCTCATATTTTCATTTTTCCAGTTTGTTTCATCTTCTATGCTTCTTTTCTCCAGGTTTTCACATCTTCAAGCCGCTTCATCTTTTTTGCTTTTTTTCTCCGGGTCTTCACATCTTCGAGATGTTTTATCTTCTCTGCTTCTTTTCTCTGGGTCTTCACATCTTTGAGCTCCGAAGACCTAGTAATTTATTTCCCTTCCATGAAGTAGATTGGTTTAGGTTATTTCAGATGATGAAAAAGGTGTTATCCGATGAAAATGTTATTTTGGGTTGGTTATATCTTGGACATTACGTAGTTTTTGCAAGTAAGATTTTCTGGGTAACTGAAAAACTGGAAACTAAAAAATTAGAACACTGGATCATTGAAATACTGGAAAATAGAAAACTAGATTACTGATATGATATGAGAAGAGTATGGAAAGGGACACAAAAGGTTTATTGTATGTTTGGGACATCCATTGGGATGCAAGTAGTAGGAAACATAATTTTGACAATGCAAAAATAAAACTAATTTAATCACCTTTCAAGTTTTTCATTTCAGTTTTTTAGGATTTACATTTTCCAGTTGTCCAGTTTTTTACTTTTCCCATTTCCAGTTTTCGGTTTTTCAGTTTGACAGTAATTCAGTTTTCCCTTTAACACATGGATTATTCTAGTCGATGCAGGCATATATATAGGGTTCCTCCCATTTTTCTTCTTATATTGTGAAGCTAATTTAGTTTTTTTTAAGATTTTTGTTCGTATGTTGTTTCCAAAATTATCTAGTTTTCAATTATCCAGTTTTTTAGTTATTCAATTTTATAGATATCCAATTTTATAATTTTTCAGTTTTCCAATTTTTTAGTTCTCTAGTTTTTTGGAAATGTTGCATCTCTAGGAGATTAAATAAGAGCCATATGTAATCACACAAAATAACCAATCTAATTACTGACCCTAATTCACAAAAACATCCACCCAACCCAATGTGAGTACCCCACTAACAACAAGTGAATATAATATTCAATTCTCACATGGAATTTAATCTTATATTCGCTTGTTGTTAGCGGGGTACTCACATTGGTCTCAGTGGATATTTTTGTGAATCTGGGTCGGTGATTAGATTGGTTATTTTTTGTGATAGCATATGACTCTTGTTTTATATCCTATAGATGTAACATTTCTAAAAAATTGGAGAACTAAAAAATTGGAAAACTATAAAACTGAATATCTATAAAATTGAATAACTATAAAACTGAAAAACTAGATAATTGAAAACTAGATAATTTTGGAAACAACATATGAACAAAAACCCTAAAAAAACCTAAATTAGCTTCACAACATAGGAAGAAAAGTGGGAGGGACCCTATATATATGCCTACATCAACTAGAATAATCCATTTGTTAAAGGGAAAATAGGAAAACTGAGATATTGTCAAACCGGAAAACTAGAAAACGTAAATCCTGAAAAACTGAAATGAAAAACTTGAAAGGTGATTAAATTAGTTTTGTTTCTGCATTGTCAAAATTATATTTCCTACCACTTTCATCCCAATGGACGTCTCAAACACACAACAAACCTTTTGTGTCCTTTTCCATACTCTTCTCATATCATATCAGTATTACAGTTTTCTACTTTTCCAGTATTCAATGATCCAGTGTTCCAATGTTCCAGTTTCTATTTTCTATCACACATATGAGCAATTTAGATAAAACCATACTAACATAATGGGATGCAATCTGGACCTAGTATACATCCGAACTGAAAAACTGGCAACTGGAAAACTGAAAGCTAGGAATTGAAAAAATGAAAACGAGCAACTGGAAAACGGCAAACTAGGAAAACTTAGAGAAATCAATACTAACATAATGGGATGCATCCTGGACCTAGTATACATCCGAATGGGAAAACTGGTAACTGCCAAATTGAAAGTTGAGAACTGGAAAACTGAAAATGAGCAATTGGAAAACGACAAGCTGGGAAATTGTTAAAATGAAAACTAGAAAAGTCTACTGGAAACCTGAACAGAAACATGATAACTTCGTGCAAAAATGTTATATTAACAAAAACTTGTCATTGTACACCTTTTATATCCACAAAAATACATTCTCTAAACATGTTGTATTTCAAGGAGTTATTGTCTTTTTTTTCTTTGTTGAAGGGACTTGTCTCTTTCCCAATGTACGTCCCAAACACATAACAAACTTTGTGTCTCCCTTTCCATGCTCTTCTTGTATCATATAAGCAATCCAGTTTTCTACTTTTCCAAATTTTCAGTTATCCCGTCTTCCAAATTTCCAGTTTCCCGTTTTCAGTTTTCCAGTTACCCAAAAATTTTACTAGTAGAAACCACGTAATGACCAGTACATATCCAACCCAAAATACCATTTTTCATTTGGAAACACATTTCTCATCATCCTAAAGAATATGAATCAATCTTCTTCGTCGAAGGAATATACAGAGCTGGATGTTGAGATGTGCCAGAGAAAAGTCGTGAAGAAGGAAACAACTAGGCAAACAAAATTAGCTTTAATAAGATGAACCAACCCAGGTAGGAAACCTTACTGGAGATAAAACCACCGTAGGACGAAGTCGCACAGGAGAAGAAGACATTTTCTTGGACTGAGCGGCTGTTGTAGATGATTTTTCACACCGGGTTGTCATATGATGAAGGAGAGGGTGTTTAGTCAAAAGCCTTCACACACTTACAAGTTCCCACGTGAGCAAGTCTACTTTGGTAAATAGTAGAAACTTGCTCACATTTTGGTTAATTGACCAAAGTAGGAATCTACTTTGGTCAATACCTCATATGTAAACTCTACCTCCACCTCCTCCTCTAAGTAATGACTTCGGCGGTAACTCGCAATATCGACTTCTTCTTTCTTATTTTGTTTTTTCAAATTTTTTTAAGGCCTAACATGCCCTCCATAGCCAGATTAGATTTGGCTGTGACGGTGCATTGACCACACACATAAGTCTTATATAGCCAGAACTACCCACAACGGTGCCTTGGCCGCACACACATTCCTACTATAGCCAGATCTACGGTAAGCTGGCCATGCACACAAGCCCATTGCGATTGTGCATGCAGCCAGCTCTAGCCGTGGTGGGCATATGCACATGGCAGCTTGCCTAGCTGTAGTGGCTCATTGGCTTGCCATAGTAAGTTCCGGCCACAATAAGATCTCTATAGATGGAAGTTATGTAAAACGACTTTCCTAACCCTTGAGTCAGGTTCAAATGGATTAGGGTATAAAAAGATAACTCATATACTGAGCTATAACTCAAAGAACATCTCATAACAACCCTTGGTTCATTAACAAAGGTAAAATTCTATGTCAAGGCCCCGTTCACTCAATAAACATGTCCCAAACCCTATTGAGGGTATTTTCATCTTTATCTTAATTAGATGTTCTCCCCCTAATCTAATGGCAACCAATATCTCTTTATTAATCTTCATTAATCTTAAGTTACCAAATAACACATCAATATTAAAATTATGATAAATTAGCATAAATAACATGCAGTCACACAAGTGCATAAATAAATAATAAACAGAGGCTCATTGCACTCATTTGCAGGGGTAGGGCTTAGCGAATTAAAGCCCGATAGTGTAAATAACTCTAGTTGATCGATGCCCTGGGTTGCAGACACATGTAATACACTGCCTTGAACCCTGATAATTAGGGTTCTTCCCCTTGTTTCATGTGACATTGTGATATGTCAAGGTTTTCGTGTCATTTACTGGTCACACCCCTTTCTTTTGAACTCATTTAACATCACTATACTATACCCTAACACTTGGTAGTTAGGTTATTAGTTTCGGTGGAAACGAAACATACTGCCCCTAAGGGCATTAGGTAATTCTACCACCTAGGGTATGATACCCTTCCTTAGGTCATTTGGTCATCTCACTACCCTTTTATTTATTTTAAATTATCAACCTCTCAAAAGGCTCAACTCTTAAACTGACTCGCGCTTCCATTCACATGAATGCCAGCAGGTCCACTCAAAGGGGTATTTATGTTATTTTGTTTAAAGCCTTATTGACATCTAATGCGTCCAAAATTGGGCACAAGAGTATTACTTGACATCATGGACTTGATGTAGTTTTCCTGACATGTGAAGGGGTCGTGAACCCCTTGAACCGACCTTTGTTGACTTAACGGTTTACGATTAACCTAGGAGCAAAATGGTCAATTACCCACTGACTCGAATTTTTCCTCACTATGCAGTTTAGTCTATATTTAGGGTACACAATAATCTCTTACTGGTAATTTTTCCAATTTTTTAAATCAACTCATAGGCCCCTGAATCGGAGCCCTGACGTCGGGTAAGTGGTTTTCACATGATAATTTAACTCTAAGGGGTAAAAGGGTCATGTTATAGTCTCTGTGATTTTTCTTGTGTTTGAAACTTGGTCAAAATACTCCCACACCTCTCAGATCCATGAGTAAGTTTCTAGAATTTTTTTGATATTTTTATCCCCCTGAATCGGACCCGGTTCACTACCCACTTTTATTTCTCTTTTTTTTTATTATAAAAAGGACCCTGTTCAGTTTGGTTCGACGACCCGCAATGCTGGTCGTCTTCCCTGTGTCCGGCCAAAGGCGGAAACACCTCTGGTGGTGCCACCCTTGGCCTCCACAACAAGGCAGCGTCCAAGACCGTCCGGATCGCCACTTGGCGGCGATCCCAATAGTTCTAGCCCTCACCGTCACCTAGTGGCCAGCTAGAGCCAAAGCCGCTGTTTTGAAAAAAACAACAAAAAAATCCGGCGGAGGTGTCGTGATGGAAGGCTGCTACTTCCGGCTGATGGGCCAGACTTGACTAGATCACTATCGTCTGGTGATTCCGGCAACCTAGGTCCATCCTCCGGCCGGGGGCTGCCCTGCTACATGCTCTCCCTTTAATTTTCTTTTATGTTAAACGGTCGCTGCCGTGGATAAGGCCACCGTAGCCAGGGTAGCTGCGGCTAGGGCCAGTGCACCCTCCCGGAATAGATTCAACCACTATTTGTTATCCAATGGCTGGCCGACAGTCAGATAGCAAAAAAATAATTGTTCAATGAAATTACATGAACGGTGATTGCAGAAATCATTGTTCATATAATTTACAAATACGATTTATATTCTAATAATGACATATTTGATAATCTCGACTAGAAATCCTACCTCGATGGCTGAGTTGTCATTGAACCACCGCAGCTAGAGCTTCGCCAGAGCCACGCCGAAAAATTCCATTGTCGGCTCTTCCTCCTTTAACGGTCGAAAGCCCCCCTAAGAACCCTAATTAGGTTTTTATAAGAATGGGCCAAAACCTCCTCAATTCAGCAACCTAATTGGGCCCTAAAAACTTAATTTTGTAGTATTAATTAATCAGGTTCGTATAGTGATTTAAACAGACCATTCGTGCGTTCAATTAGGGTAAACAGCACCTGCGCGTTGTGATCAACTTCGAACGGTCGTATTTCTCTCATTCGAACTCAGATTCATGCGTTCTTAGTGACATTTCAAAGCTCCTTCTATCTACTTTCCATCCATGTATGTCTCAACCACAGGTTCTGTAAGAAATCTTTTCTTGAACCGGTTTACTTTCAATTTTATTCAATCATCATTAATTATGTGGTTTAAGCCATTTCTAATCAATTTTGATGATTTTCGAAAATAATGGTAGTTTCTGAAGGTTTTAATCAAAAATTTTATGAGTTTTAAGTGGATTTAGGTCAATTGTGAATTTTTAAAATTTTTATGAATTTTTCAAAAATTAAGGTTTGGCGGGACCCCCTGTGGGCCCCACGGTCGAATTTAGGGTTTTGGTCCAAAACATCCCAGACATCAAAACAAGTCATTAGAAAAAAATTTATAATTTTTTTGGTCATATTCTAAATTTCTTAATTCTAGTTAAAAAATTTATTCACACCCTAAGTTTTAATTATGTCTAACCCATTCTTGCATATAAAAAGAAAGGGCTGACCTCTTTCCCATTTGGGAAAGAGCTGAGCTAGGGATTTAAGAGTGTAATCCCCATTTGGTGAAAAGAGGAAGTGATTAGAGGTGAAATTTTTTTAATTCTTTCTTAATCATTAGGGTTTTTCATAAACTTCTCATAATATCTTCGTTCTCTAATGATTCAATTCATTTTCAAGCCATTAATTTACTGATTTATATCTGTACTTCAAACCTTAGCTTTCAAATTTTCGTTTTTATGTCTCCAAGGCTCTAGATCTAGGATTTTTCCTATAATTTTTTAAGTTTAAATTAGATTTAGGTGAGTATTAACAAAAAAATCATATTTTTGGAAGGTTTCGGATGTGATTGAGGAGCTAATCTGACTCAAAATAAGGTGAAAGGTAATAGGTTTTATCTCAGCCTTACTATGTTTGAAAAATCTCAATTTTTAGGTATTTTCCTTGAATGGGTTTCATGTTAAGGCTTTAGTGGTAGATTAATAAAAAGTTATTTTTTTGCCTTGATTTCTTATGGCTTTTAGTTGAAATGGGTTGATTTAGGATTCTGGAATGTTTGATTTAATTTTCATGATTGATTGAAGGTTTTAAGTTCCATTAATGGTGTTTCGGTTTAGTTTTCAAAATAAAGAAGACGAACTAGATCTGCCGTTATGGTGATCGATCACCCCTGTAGGTCGATCGATTGGCTAAACGGAGTTTGAAGCCTATTTTTAGGCCAGCCAATCGAATGGCCTTATAGGCTAGGCGATCGGTTACACAACAGATTTAGGCATTTTGGGTTTTTATGCTTATTTCAGTATTTATACTACTAACTGATATTTCTAATGTTTATTTGGAGTATTTTGAGTTACAATAACCTACTAGAAGGATATGTTATTTAGGTTGGGATTCATGAAGCATGCTTAAGTATTATGTGGAATTACATGATTATAGTTAGACCTGTTAGCATTGATTATCTTAAATCTATGGTTGATGAAATTCTTATGTTCTAAGCATGATATGAGTGATATCATGTTCTAGCTTTATGTGTAAAATGATTATGCTTATAAGAGTTGAGCATTTGATTTCATATGAATGAAATGATGGTTTACGATAGATTTCACCCATGATATTAGTTGGTAACTATGATTAGATTTTATCAAAGAATGTGTGTATTGCCTTATGAGCTATTGTCAAATCATGGCATGTGCTTAGAGATGTATAAACATACACACATGTAAGGTATTTATTATGAAATTGTGGTTGTTTATGACTCGAATAGGATGCATGTAGGGACTTATGGGTAGCACATTCTATGTGTTGGAATTCATGTAGATCTTGCTCACGTATGTATTATGAGTTTATGCATCATAGAACGGACTTCATGAATGAGATTTTACCGATGTTAAGCTGTGATTGATTGATTAGATGAAATGATGTGAGATTGCATGCCTTATTTGTCGGTCGTGGGCTTAATCGGAACTTGGCTGGTCCGGAAGGACACGTTTTCGATTTGAGTTCCTGTGTGGAACATGGATACTCCTCGGGTTGAGTCGATTTGAATTGAGTTGAGATGATGGGGACGAGTTGTGTACTTGTCTTACAGTTAAGATATCTTGAGATAGTCATCTGGACCCTAAGAATCCATAGTGGTATGCTTTCGTGCACCGGCTACCATGTGTTCTAGGTTCCATTTGTGGGAATTCAGGCTCTCTCCCACTGCAGGAGATGTCCAGGGTGAACACACCTACTATAGGTTCTCTGTGTGAGAATCAGACATCCTTGGCTAAGATTGTCTTAGGTGAGCAGACTTAGGGGCTCACTACTTTGACACTTTATATTTCCTGTATGGAAATCGGACTATGTCCCTCCTATGTGGCAATGCTTGTATTCACTCCTTCATGGAGGCATTAACCATTTGTTGATGATGCATTTGTATGAGATTATATTATGTTCAGGATTGCATATGTTGTGTAAGAATAATGTGACACATGTGGATATGATTTAATATGCATGATTGTGTATCATGTGTTTGACACTTTTATCGTGCAGGGTGAATATGCTATGGAATGGTTGTGATATGAATGCATGACCTGAATTGTGTGATTGAGACACTATTATGCAGGTTTATGTGATGTGAATGCATGATCTAAATGGTGTGATTGAGACACTATTATGAAGGTTTATGTGATATGGTTAAATGATCAGAAAGTGTGTGAGAGACACTTTTGTGTGATATTATATTTGATTATGATTGGATGAGGATCATCACTTATGCAGGATGGATGCTAAGTCATGATATGATTATTTATTTTCTGACTTGATATATGTGTTATATGCATGCTAGATCTTTTACTTATGGGTAAGCAGAGATTTAGTAAGGGGATGATAAGAAAAGGGTATACCCTATCATTTGTGGATCTGAATTGTCATGATGTTGTCCCGTGATGTTTTTCTGATTAATGTTATCATTTTCAAACTATTATTGAGTTATGTACTCACCCTTCTTTTGTGATTTGCTTTGGGCTGCACGGTGCGATGTGCAAGTGCGCATGACACTTTATATGAGGGACGACATGGGTACTAGTGGGATTAACCTTCGTGGCATTCTGATGACTTTTTATTTTCTGATCTTCTCATTTCTCATATAAGAGAACACTAGATGGTGGATTATGTATTATGCTCGAGTTTATCTGTTGTCTCTAAACTTGTCTAAACTTCTCTGATTTCGAGCCATGTGTAGGCTCTGGAGTTGATTGAATTGTGGGTTCATGTGAGGATGATTATGATGGTTTATTCTATGATCCTCTTTATCCTTATTACTCTTGCTCAAAGGACATGAGGTGCGCAACTCCATTTGTTGAACCACACGTATGTGGGGCTAAGTTGTCCTCAAATTCGATAATCTCTTTAAATTCTGTCATCCCTGCACGTTGACCGGCCTTTGGACCGGGTTCGGCTCGGGTCTGGTGGTGCTGGGGCGTGACAAGTTCCAACTAATGTTTAAGTTATTCTCACGAGAAAGTCAAGGGGTTCAACACTCCAATTTTTACGTGGCCGATTTTGGAAATTTAAAAAATTCCTAAATGTTACATTCTTTGACTAAGAAAAAATAAAAAATACATTAAAATATGTAAAAATTTAGATAAATTAAGTTTGACACTAATACTCTTAAAAATAAAATAAAAAAATTTGTAAATAAACTAACTCATTACCCCAAAAATTAAATTAAACCGACAAAAAAATAAATTTACACAATTAAAAATAAAATAAATAAGAGATCTTACATAGCAATTAGACAGAAAGAGCTTTAAAACATCACCAAGAATGTGTGAATCGGAGTTCAGATAGAAAGATATAGTTGTTTGAAGTTATACATGATGTATAGAGCCCGTTTACCGGAATTAGATGTGTAATTGGGCTATTTAATTTAACTTGTAGGCCCAACTAAACATAGTGATAGAAAATTGGGTTTGAGAGGCCCGATTAGGTTATCCAATGAGATTTGTTTTGGCCCAAGTATCAGGGGATTACATCTTTGAGGGGAGCGTTTTGGCTGAAGAGAGAGAAGCCGTTGGAGAAGGGATTTGTCAATGATCAGAGTAAGAGTGTGGCTGACAACGGAGATGAGGAGCGAGCGAAGACGGATGTTTAACAAAGTAGGATGTTTACCCTTAATTTTATTATATATATAAAGTAATTTAGGTAATTAATCACTATAACATGTCATAAATTACACATATTTATGCAGAATACTAAAAAAGCATTGTGTGAACTGTTGTCATACACAGCTTGTGCATGCGCTCGCCGGAGGTGGTGCACTTATGACTTTCCATTCAATGAGGCACTATGCCCTTATTGGTTGCAGGCAAAACAGAGGCGTTATGAGACTCAAGTTACATCGGCATTGGATAGAGCAGACAGAGCTATGTGGGCAGAGCTTCTAGCAACTGTTCTAGAGAGAGAAGCCAAGGGAGAGGCTGTTCCTGGAGAGATTCAACTCTTGTTGCATAGAGAGATATGCTTGTTTAATGGGTGTCCATATGTTACGCTACTTATAGTTCTCTTGGGTCATCACACAAAGAGACTCCAAAAATATGATATCTTATATTCTCTCCAATTCTTCAAAGACTTAAAAAAAATTATTTACGGAATTAAAGAGATTGATTTTACATTTGCTAGTTGCTCCTTTATGCACATTTAGAAACCGGACCCGGCATGTTTTCCTTGTCATGTCAATAACCGGTTAAATCCGAGAACCTAATTTATGCCCAATTAAATTGAAAGCTCATGACCACATTGGTGGCTGGTCAATTTTAAAAACACTGATTAAAAATACTTATGCGAGCACTTAGACCCAACGTACAACAATAGTTTTGTTGTAAATTTTAACCGAGAATTAAATCACACTAGCGCTAATCGGACACTACACTCTTACATTAGAGCTGGCCCAGCCCAAAACAAATTCACTAAGAAGCTAAAAGCACTGGAATTACAATAGAAACTGGAAAAAGTAGTCGCACCCCGGATTACGTGTTCAGTACGTGCTGAGAGTTGAGAGGCTTTAGACTACGTGAGCCTCAAAATGGTACACGGTATTATTTGGGCGACTTGTTTATTATCAGTAACTATTCTTCGTCATTCAGGCTTGACCGTTTTGAGCATTTCTTCAATGAAGTCGTCAATTGCTCGGACGGAACTCCCCTTGTGGCCATCTTCTTCTACGGTGGCAGCCCTCATCAGCTCGGCAATTATCCTGGCCTTCCTTCTCAACTCTTCCCCTCTTCCAGATCCTCCATCAATCACGACACTCACAATCCTCGCAACTGTGGCCGCATCGATGACTGCTCCCTTTTGCCTCGCCATCTCCACCCCGACCTCCAGTTCCTCTACCATCAGCTTCGACGTGAAGCACTGCTCGAAAGCCAGCGGCCAGCCGATGATGGGGACGCCATTGATGATGCTCTCCATGGTCGAGTTCCAGCCGCAGTGGGTCAAAAACCCGCCTGTAGACTCGTGGGAGAGTATCTCCACTTGAGGTGCCCAGCCCTTCAACAGCAGCCCCCGGTTGCTTTCCCTGCTCGTCACCCTGCCTTCGAACCCCTCCGGCAGCCAATCAGCCCTGAACTCGGCATCAATGTCGAATCCAGTCGGAGGCCGGACGACCCATATGAAGGCCTTTCCGCTCTGCTCCAATCCCTTGGCCAACTCCATCATCTGCCATGGAAGAAGTGTTTGCTCGGATCCAAACGAGACATAAAGAACAGATTTGGGTGGATGGGAATTGAGCCACTGGCTGATGACGATGGTTGGATTTTGATCAGAGGCTTGCATGGTTCTGGGCGAGGGTCTTGCCAGCAAAGGACCAACGGCCCAGACCTTCTTGTATGAGTTCCTTCGAAGATAGTCCAACGCCTTGGCCTCCAATTCCTCCACAGTGTTTATCAGAGCTCCGTCGCTCTCTGTAGCAAGGAAAAAGAGTTTTTTAAAGGTAGTAACCCCTGGATCATCTTCCTCGGCATTGACAATGCCTTCATAGATCTGGGTTCGATCGAAGGAGATGCCTGCAAAGTCCGGCACGGTGAAAACATGATCTACTGGGTGCTTCTTGATGGGAAGTTGGGAGAGGAGGAACGTCGAGAGGACAATGGCGAAGGAACCGATCACGTGGTATACTGCGTGCAATGTCCCAAATGCTCTGGCAGTGTACACCGACCACGACAAGAGCGTGTCCGAGACGATACCCAGCGGAGGCCGGCCGTCGCGAAGGCAGAACTCCTCAACAAGGCTGTGTAAAGCCGGGCGGAGAGAAGTGGAGGCTTGGACGAGGGCAGGGACAAGGTGGGGTGGCGCGGAGTTGGTATTTTCGCAGTCGGGCGGGAGGCCATGATCGGTAGGGCGGAAGTGCAGCTCAGCGATTTCGATGGCGGAGGTGGCTGGGATGTCGGCGCGGAGACGGCGGGCATTGAGAGGGGTGGTGACGATGGTGATGGAGGTGCAAGGGCCCATGCGGCGCTCCAGGAGCTTTGCCAGCTCCATGAAGGGGATGATATGGCCCTGGGCCATGAAGGGGAGGAGCAGAAGGCGGCTAGTGACGTTGTGATCACCAGGTTCCGCCATGGGAGCTGCAGCACATCGGAGACTAAGGAACGCTGAGACCGATCCAAGTCTCGGAGCTATCGGTGTTGGAGACAAGCTTTTTAATGCTCACCTGGCGTACTGGTCCATTGTCGGTGGAGAGCAACACCATAAGTAAGCGTTTTTCGTGCTTCCTCTTCATCCTCATCCTGAGTCCCTGACCGAACGTAAGGAATAGATACACGCTGACGTACACTTAAAATTAGATGCTTTCTTACGCTTGGCTCACAGTTAGAGCTGAGCTTAGAAAATGCTTTGCACCATGGTTCTACCTGGTCGGTGTACAGTAATTCATTCATTATTTACACCTAAATTAAACTTAATGTTTAAATATGCTACTTAAATTATTAAAACATGTTAAACCTTAAATGAACTTACACACGACGTGTTTGTGCAACGGTTTTACTGAACAATTTCTCAATACACACCTAAAATTTTCTTATTAAAGAGTTTGTAATGCGAACTACTCCCTCTGTTGTTTATTAATAGTTATATTTAAAAAAATAATAATTTTTTATTAAAACGGTAAAACTCATATATAAGAGAATAAAAAATAAGTTTATTATATTTTTTAAGTATTTAAATTAAATAAAATAAAACTATAAAATAAATTTTTTACTAAATAAATTTATTAATTTAAAATAAAAAGAATATTCTTATAGCAAATAAGTATGTGAGACTGTCGTATAGACCTTATCCCATTTCATAGCTGGTAAAAGAACAATGATCAGTTCGCCAATATCGAGAAAGTGTGAGCTGTCAAGTGGGTGCATAAAAAAGTTAGAACGATGCTTTCTAGACCTCGTTTTTTTTCGTATGCCCCCAAAAAGTGTAAAGATTAGTTTTTCTTTTTACTTTAATTCCCTCATTTTGCTCTTCCTTCTACCCATTAAATTAAACTTAATGTTTTTTGTTCATTTTTTCCTATTTCTTTTGGCAATTTTAATTCCGACAACACACTAAACAACTTGTTTGGCGGCCAAAGATTAGAGGCAACAACTAAATCTGGTTGTGATCACCAGCTGCACAAATAGTCGGCCAGCAACCAAACTTGGCCGCTGGCCTACTGCTTGAGCTGCTAATAGTTTCAGCGGCCGCTAGTTGCTCCAGCAGTAGGCCAACGGCCAGATCTGGCTGCTGGCTGGCTAGTCCAACGACCATAGCCAGATTTGGCCATGGTCACTGATCACACAAGTAGCCAGCCTGCAGATCTGGCTGCCGGTGATTAGTGCGGCCATGACCAGCCATCGTGGCCGCTCATCGTGGAGGTCACCAGTGTTAGTGTTAGTGCCGGAGAAGGGGTGCCGTGACAAAAAAAGAGAAGAAAGTAAGAAAGAAGAGAAGTGAGGTAAGAAGGGGGATATGAAAATTTTTAATGAAAGTTGGTGCGGTAAAAAAAATTAGGGAAAAAGAAAAAAAAAGGTTTTGAATAGCCACATTCACGAAAATTAATACTACTTATGTCCTAAATTAGTAACTCTATTTTGAAATAAAGTTTTTTTCATCTTAATAGTTCTATTTTATTAAATTTAAATAGTTAAGTACTTAAACAAAGAATCGTAAGCTTAGTTTTCTTTATCTTAAATGTAAGCTTTACCATTTAATAAAAATTATTACTTTTTAAATATAGCTATTAATATAAGATGCAAGGAGTAGAAGAATTAGGACTTGGGTAGGTGAGCAAAGGCGAATGGGTAAAAGTGACTCAAAATTGTAAATAATAATATGGGGTAGGTATGAATTTTAACATCCATTTAAACGTGATGTAAGATTATGATTCTGTTTTTAATTAGGGGCTGGATTTGATGCTTTGTTACACAAAAAACTTAAATAAAAAGGAAGACTAGATTTATTGCTATGACAAAGATTGTTGAGCTTTATTATCCTTCTTATTTATGAATTGATGTTCTACTCTAGTCTTCTCAGCGAATATTCTTCCCTTTGTTGAGTTTATAATATTCCCTCTTTCCTTAATTAATAGTCATAATTTATTTATTTTGAATTAATTAGATATATTATTGTAGGTCCAATGGAGTATTATTTAAGACAAGTTTAAACCATACTCCATTCGTCTTAAATTAATGGCTTCAATTGACAAATATATTATTCTATATTAATAATTTTATTTTATTAAATTTAAGTGGTAAGGTACTTAAAAAATATTATAAGTTTATTTTTTCTTCTCTTAGATGTGAGTTTTATCATTCAATAAAACTTACTATTTTTCTAAATGTAGCTATTAATATGGGATAGAGGGAGTAATTTACGACCACTAAGTTAATACTCCCTCCATCTTCAAATAAGTATCTTATTTAATTTTTTAAAATAAACTAAAACTACTTCATTTTAAAAAAATAAATTGGACACTTATTTTAGGACATAAGGAGTATTATTTTAAAGCACTTCTTGCAAATAAATTGAGTTATTAAATCTAATATGCATATTTTTTAAAAATAAAATAAAATTTTAATATAGTATATTTTAAATAAAATTTACATAAATAGGGACTTACGTGTGATCATGTGAGTGAGGGCATCGCATATGGTTGATTCTTAATATAAAAGATGGTGTACATTACTCAAAGTCTGTCAATCCTTTGAGTATCATGTTCCATATTAATATTCAATGACACATACGATCATACTAAAATCAAATGACCAATAATGCACTATGTCACAACCCGCCCATAGCCCCCTTGACCCAAACCCAGTATAAGAAGGTGGGACGTGACACGATGCAATGGAAGACTAACCCATCTTAGGTTATTATTGAAGTACATAGCACACACCATTGGTGCAAATGTAAGATCTCTCACCTTAACTTGATTTATTTGGATTTAATTATGTTATTATTAAGTGGTTTTGTTTTAATTGGCCGGTTTGATTTGTTTTGGGGTTAAAGATTGATAATGATGGTTCTAATATGGTTTCCTCTCATTTTTATAAGTTTCTATGTTAAACTCAATTTATCCTATTTTTAGGGATTTTTTTTTGTGATTTTATGGGATTTTTTGTATATTTAGGGTGAGGATCCCACCATGGGCCCCACATTCACATTTAAGGGGTGAGGATCCCATGAGACTTTAAACTTTACTTATTTTATGATTAAAGAATTTCAAAAAATTTAAAATCCATTTTAGCCTTAAAATGAGGAAAATTACATATTTAGAGTATAAAATTTTATTTGTACCCCAACTTTTAATACGTACACCCTAATGACTTACTATAAATTTTAAATGTTAGCCCCATTTTCAATTGGGAAAGGGCTGAGATTTGGTGGCTTAGAAGCCCTAATCCCCATACTAAAAGAGAAAATTTTGATTTTGGTATGTTTAAACCTTAATTATTCATTAATATCCTAGATTTTCCTTAATCTTTCTTAATCTAATCTTTCCCTCATTTTACCCTATTATGAATGTTATTTTTAATCTCTATTTCAAACCCTAATTTAGTAATTTTTATTTTTAAGCAAAGAAAACCCTAGATCTACATGTTTTCAAAGAGGTTTAAGCATAAGATTCAAATTTAATGAGGTATTAACTAAACCCTAACTTTGGGTAGGGATTTGTGATGATTAGAGCTTCGATTTAGGACTCAAAAGCTTGCTAAAGGTAAGAGCTTTTCTTTCTAAAGGAGTTTATGTTTTGTATTTAAGGTTTAGAATGATTTATGTGAGTTTTACTTGTATTTATGCTTGAATGGTGGGTTAGATAAAACATGCTCTTTTTAGTGATTATCTTTTAATTTAGCTTAGAAATGACTAGATCTATCATGCCTTAAGCTTCTATTTTAATATTATGAAGATTAGAAGTAATATTAGGATTTTCTAGTTGATTTTGTGTATTTTCAGTCTTAGGTTCGCAAGGTTGAAGACAAACCGGCTTTTGAATTGTGAGGGGCGTTCAAACATCCCTACAGCTGATTGAACAGTCATGTGGTCAATTGAACGGATAAACGGCATATTTGCCTTCTTGAGTACTTTGTCCATTTCTTGTTCTATTTTTATACATTTCATTTCTTATGCTTATAATGAGTTATTTTTACTTATAATGTTGTTGTGAATGCATGAATACTAACTTAGAAGCTATGATGTATTCAAGCATAAATTAGGTTCCATATTGTTAGATTTCAAGATGATGTTCTCCTTATCCTAGATTCATGTAGATTCATGTTTGATGATTCTCCATGTTCTATTTATGAATCTAGTGAGTTTAATTATGAGGATGGGCATGTATGTTTACACATGTTGTGCTAATTTATGGTAAACTATATTTTCATATCTAGCTTAAGTGTAGTAATGATTATGCTTACCTAAGGCTAGCATGAAGTTGTAATTGGTTTGGCCTTGTAGTTTTTGAGGTTTTCACCATATTGTATTCATGATTTCAGTAAGAAGGAACAACGATACAAATCACTAAGGTTTTTTCATGGCATGTGTGTAGTATGATGATGATTTGTTCATGGATCATAGGTTAATGCTTATATTTGAACACTATTACTATGTACATACTTGTGAAGGTAGTTGTGGTGATTATTTGACACAAATGGATTAGGAATAATGCATATATGGACTGATTGGAGCATATCTCATGTAGTATGATTCATGTACTAGTGCTCACATATGTATCATGTTGCATGTATCATATAAACGGTTTATGAATGAGATTTATCGTGATTAGCCGTGGTTGATCGATTGGATGCAATTGAATGACATTGCTTTCCAGATTAATCGATCAAAGGCTTATTGAATTGGTTGGGTCCGAAGGGACACGATTTTGTTTTGAATTCAGTCTTGATAAATAGTGTTGCTCGAGACTTTGTACCTCCCCTGGTTGAGAAGAACATAATGTTAGATGTGTTATTGATTGAGATATCACCACATGCATTCTTCCCATAAAAGTCAAATTAAATATGCAGCATATATCTATTCTCTACACCTATGTATTATGAGATAAATCACATTCTATATACACATTCACACCTCATGTGCATCATAAGTTCATTCATAATTCATAACACACATATACACCCTGTGCAATTATTTAAGTTTAATGGTTCATTTACATCATGCATGATGCAAGATTCAAAATTCACATGCACCATGCATAATTAAGTCTATCAAACCACATTCCATTCTACATTTTTAAGTGTAATCATTCCATATACATCATATGTAATATAAACATCATTGTCCCTACACAAACTGTGTTAATGAGCATTATAATCTATACACATACATAAACAATATGGTGAATGTCTCATAATAGCGAAAACAACCCTACTTATCTTGGCTGAAGCACAAGCATACCTACTCACCTTGAAAATCTTAACAAGGAATTCTGAATACTTTAAAAGAAAAACTAGAGCAGTTTGGGTAAATCCATAACAAGGAAAGTACTATCTGGTAAGCCGGTGCACACGAACAATCTAGCCTAGATTATCATGTCTAAAAAGACTCATCAATTTAACTCATTATAGAATTCCGCTCTTCTCACCCGGGGAGGAAACTCATCCTCAAAGGAACGTGAAACCCCATCAAATAAATGTAAAACCCCATCCAATTGGACGTAAAATCTATTCGATAAACCTTCTAGTCCGAAAATTTATGACATCCAATCAATTAATCATGATTAAACACGAATAATCTTTGCTTACAAGTCTTTCATGATGAATGCGACATGATACATATATGAACAATGTTTAATGAATGCAAATATAGGTAAACATACTCAAATCAGTTTTAATATGCATGAAATATGATCAATTTGTGACAAATAAAATCATATAAGCAGGATTAATTGAAATTTTACTTTGACTTGCAGCCCAACTAAATATAGTGATAGAATTGGGTTTGGGAGGCTCAATTAGGTTGTCTAATGAGAGACAATTTGGCCCAAGTGTTAGGGTATTAGGTACCTTAATTCCTATTATTGTAAAAACCTAATTGACTACAACTTCTTTGAGGGGAGCATTTTGGCTCAAGAGAGAGAAGCTATTGGTGAAGGGATTTGTCAACGATCAGAGTAAGAGCGTGGCTGACAATGGAGACAAGGAGGAGCAAGTGAAGACTGAGTGTTTTGACGAGCTAGGATGTCTACCCTTAATTTCATTGTATATATAAAGTAATTTAGGTAATTAATCGCTTTAGCATGTCATAAATTACACATATTTATGCTGAATACTCTACCACTGCAAGCATTGCGTGCAATTGTTGGCACACGGCTTGTGCATGTGCTCGCCGGAGGTGGTGCACTTGATGGGGTAAAACTATGACTTTCCATTCAATGAGGCACTATGCCCTTATTGGTCGTAGGCAAAACAGAGGCGTTATGAGACTCGAGTTACATCAGCCTTGGACATAGCTGACAAAGCTATGTGTAGGGGTGTAAACGGCGTCCGTTTGTCAAGTGTTTGTCCGCATCCGTCTGCACTAAAATGGATAATATTATTTTTTATTCATCCCAAATACGGACATACATAGACAAGGGTTGGCCATGTCCGTAGCCGTATGTGTCTGCTAATTATATATTTTATTATTATTTTTTACTTTATACTAAATTACTAACCTATGTCACATAGTTAATCTTTATAACAAGATTGTAAAAAATACATATTATATTCTCACATGTCTTCTATAACATTATTATTTATTTATTTATTAGATTAGACTATCTTACTATTAATATAACTTATTTTTTAATTATTTTTTTACTAACCACCCTTAATTTGTGAACAAAGTAGTATATGTTAAACTTTCACCTTCATTTCGTTCATGTTCGTTATGGATAAATACGAATAGACAAGCACATAGTCCGCATAAAAATAGACGGCCACAGACATGCCTTATCCACATCTGTGTCCATCCATTACACCCCTAGTTATGTGGGCAGAGCCTCTAACAATTGTTCTAGAGAGAGAAACTGAGGGGGAGGCTGTTACTGGAGAGATTGGCTATTACTTGAGAGATTCATCTCTTGTTGCACGGAGATATGCTAGTTTAATGGGTGTCCATATGTTACGCTACTTATCGTTCTCTTATGTCATCACACAAAGGGACTCCAAAAATATAATATCCTATATTCTCTCCAATTCTTTAAAGATTAATTTGGAGCTTACAAAATTTATTTATGGAATTAAAGAGATTGTTTTAACATTTGCTAATTTATGCCCAATGAAATTGAAAGCTCATGACCACATTGGTGGCCGGTCAATTTTAAAAACACCGATTAAAAATACTTATGCGAGCACTTAGACCCAACGTACAACAATAGTTTTGTTGTAATTTTTTACCGAGAATTCAATCACGCTAGCGCTAATCGGACACTGGAATTACAATAGAAACCGGAAAAAGTAGTCGTACCCCGGATTACGTGTTTAGTACGTGCTGAGAGTTGAGAGGCGTTAGACTACGTGAGCCTCAAAATGGTAGACGCTATTATTTGGGCGACTTGTTTATTATCAGTAACTATTCTTCACGTATCTTCGTCATTCAGTTTTGGGCGCTTTGACCATTTCAATGAAGCAGTCAATTGCTCGGACGGAACTCCCCTTGTGGCCATCTTCTTCTACGGTGGCAGCCCTCATCAGCTCGGCAAGAATCCTGGCCTTCCTTCTCAGCTCTTCCCCTCTTCCAGATCCTCCATCAATCACGACACTCACAATCCTCGCAACTGCGGCCGCGTCGATGACTGCCCCCTTTTGCCTCGCCATCTCCACCCCGACCTCCAGTTCCTCTACCAACAGCTTCGACGTGTAGAAATGATCGAAAGCCAGCAGCCAGCAGACTATGGGAACGCCATGTATGATGCTTTCCATGGTCGAGGTCCAGCCGCAGTGGGTCAAATACCCGCCTGTAGACTCATGGGAGAGTATCTCCACCTGAGGTGCCCATTCCTTCAACACCAGTCCCCGGTTGCTTTCCCTGCTCGTCACCCTGTCTTCAAACCCCTCCGGCAGCCAATCAGACCTGAACTCGGCATCAATGTCGAATCCAGTCGGAGGCCGGACGACCCATATGAAGGCCTTCCCGCTCTGCTCCAATCCCTTGGCCAACTCCATCATTTGCCATGGATGAAGTGTTTGCTCTGATCCAAAGCAGACGTAAAGAACGGAGTTGGGTGGATGGAAGTCAAGCCACTGCCTGATCATGACGGCAGTAGGATTTTGATCGGAGATTTGCATGGTTCTGGGTGAGGGGCTTGCTAATAAGGGACCAACAGCCCAGACTTTCTTGTAAGTCTTCCTTCTAAGATGATCCAATGAAGTGGCCTCCAAATCCTCCACAGTGTTCACAAGAACTCCGTCACTCTCTCTCGCAAGGCACATGAGATTTGTCAGGGTAATTATCCGTGGGTCATCTTCCTCAGCGTTTGCATTTGCCTCAGAGATCTGGGTCCGATCGACAGAGATGCCAGAAAAGTCCGGCACAGTGAAAACATGTTCGACTGGGTACCTCTTAATGGGAATTTGGGAGAGGACGAACCCGGTGAGGACACTGGCGAACGCGCAGAAGACGTGGAATACAGCATGAAATGTCCCAAATGCTCTAGCGGTATGCACCGACCACGACATGATCGTGTCCGAAACGATACAGAGCGGTGGCCGGCCGTCAGAGAGGCAAAACTCCTCGACGAGGCTGTGGAAGGCCGGGCGGAGAGAAGTGGAGGCTTGGAGGAGGACAGGAGCAAGGTCCGGAGGCCCGGAGTTGGTGTTCTCGTAGTCGGGCGGGAGGCCGTGGTCGACGGGGCGGAAGTGCAGCTCGGCGACGCCGATGGTAGAGGCGGCTGGGATGGCGGAGCGGAGACGGCGGGCATTGAGCGGGGTGGTGACGATGGTGATGGAGGTGCAAGGGCCCACCCGGCGGTGCAGGAGCTTTGCCAGCTGTACGAAAGGAATGAGGTGGCCCTGGGCCAAGTAGGGGAGGAGCAGAAGCCGCCTCGTTCCATTATCGCCGGGTTCCCCCATGTGGAGGAGGAGCGGGAGCAGGCAGCGAATACGGGACTGACGAGCACTGAGACTGAGACAGACCAACGCCTACCATCTCCGCTCACACACGTTAAATAATTAACGCACCGACACCACCTTGAGGAGGATCTGAGAGCAGACGAAAAAATCTTCGGTGTCAGCGACATATCAAATTTCTTTATTTTGAACATTGACTTAATTTTTTTTCAATTCTTTTAAAAAATAATTTTTAAAACTTATTTATCTATATTTTTTATTATTTTATTATTTTTTTAAATTTATAAATTCTATCTAATTTTTTTAAAATAGATATTAAAAAATAAAAAATCTATTTTATTTTTCCATCATTATTGAATAAGTCTTATTTAATAATGATGATAAAAAAATAAAGTAAATTTTTTATGTAGGTTTTTTAACGTCACGTAATTATTTTTCTTTTGTAATATATAAACTCTAGTTCCACTTCTAATGACTGATGTACTAGCTTGAAGAATATTAAATTCTTTTTTTTTATTTTATTTTTTAATTTTTTTTAAGACCTTACATGCCCTCCATGACCAGATCAGATCTAGCCTCGACAATGTACCAACCACACACATAAGTCTTATGTGGCCAGAACTACCCACAATAGTGCCTTAGCCGCACATACATACCTACTATTAGGGGTGTTAACGAGTCAAGTTAGTTCGACGAGTAAATGTGTCTTAATTTTACTCAACTTGAATTCGAATATTTTTTAGTCAAACTCAAGCAGACCCTGGCTTGACTAAACTCGATTCAAATATTTTTTAGTCGAACTTAAGCATACCCTGACTCGACTTGATTGGAATAAAACTCGAACTTGGTTTGAACTCAACCCGTATTCGACTCGAACTCAAATGAAATTTATAAATATATTTTATAATATATATAAATATAACTTAACAGCTATATTTACATATGCACAATTATCAATCCCTATATATATAATTAATAAATTAAAAATGGGATACACTATAGTACATATCAAACTATATGCCCATCATTATACAAAAAAATAATTATGTCAAACAAATTATAATATATCTTTTCAAATTTTCTATAGAAATTAATGTCATAATCCTTAAGAATTTAAATTTTATAATAATTTTTTAAAAGTTATTTAGCATTAACACATGAAGTCTCTTTTGATTTTATAAGGTGAAGTCTCTTTTGTTCTTTAAATTTCGCAAATAACATTTATTTTTCTGTTCAGTTTATTTCTTGACGAATTTGTTAGCCTACAGGGTTCAAATAGTAAACAAATCTATCAAGATGACAATTTCTCTATAAGTGAGATTTTTCATGTGAATCATGTGGTTTTTGTGAGAATTGGTGGGTACGGGCTGTGGGTGGTATAGAATTTTGCATGTAGTTTCTTGAATTGCTTGTCATAAATTTTATCATGTGGATTTCGTTGCTCAATTGAAGTTCCCGTTGCTTTAAACATGGTTTTATTCTTTTATTGTTGTATGATCTCAATTTTCTATTTGTTGAGTGTAATATCTCTTTACCTTGTGTCGGTTAGTGGTCTCTCTCTTAAAGTGTGGGCTTTCTAATGTCTCTGTCTAATCTATTCTAGAGGCGGTGACTATTTATCCTCCATTGTCATAGTGGTTTAGAAGCTATTCCAAAGGTATTATGTTGGTGATGAATTTTATTGCATTATCATTGTGGGTAAGAAGCCACAGGTGAATTGTAAAAGCTATTGCGGAGGTGCATGCCACTCTCGAGAAGAAACTAGTAATTACTTAAATTTTATATTATTTTTATCTCATCTTAATTAATTAAAATTTTTTGATTAAAATTTTTGGTTCTTATTCTACTTCGGTTGTTATATAGGTCCGATTCCAAAAATTTAGGTTGCCTAAAACTAGGGTTGTACCAAAATACCGGAACCAAACCGAACTAGGTAAAATCGAACATAAATTTAGTGGTTCGGTTCCGGTTCAGTTCTAAAGATAAAAAAATTGAATGAACTTTGGTTCGGTTCGGTTTTACAAAAAAAAAAGAAACCGAACCAAAATATCTACCCATGTATAAAACCCTATGTCAAACTCACTTTCACCCCACTCCCTAACCCTAAATCTCACTCTCCCATTGTAAGGACCCTCATCTTTAAACTGGGTTTTGGTTTTCTTTAATTATGGATTATCGTGAGATTTATGTGTTTTCTGATCTTATTCGGTGATTTCGTAAATAAATAGTGTTTGTGATGGTTTTAACCAAAATTAACTTCAACATTAGTGGTTTTAAGTGATTTTAAACCAAATGTGAATTTTTGAGATTTTTCGGAATTTTCACTATTTTCCCAAAAATTAGGATTTTTGTGGGACCCCTGTGGGCCCCACCGTCGAAAAATTTATTTTTGTGTCAAATGAACCTAGACATATACTTAAGGTCCTACAAAAATTTTCAGAATTTTATTAGGCTTAATTTGTACTTAAATTTGTAAAATACCCACTTTTAGCCTACTTTTCATATTTACACCCCAAAACTTACCTATGCCTACCCCAACCCTTACTATAAAAGGGCAAACCAGAGCCATTTCCATTTTTGGGAATAGGCTAAGGAAGGAGGGCTGGCCTAATCCCCACTTAGGCCCGAATTAGAAGCCGATTAAGGTAAGCTTACTCTAATTAAGCACTAATCCATGGCTTTTCTCTTTATTTCTTCCAAATCTACTATTTTCCCCTTGATTCAATTCGTTTTTGACCATCAAAAGCTACTGATTTGTGTTTTATTACAAACCCTAACATTCAAAATTCAATTTTTACTAACAATAAGCCCTAGATCTAAGGTTTAATTAGGGATTTCTTGGGTAAATCGATTTCTATTAGAGTTTAATTCAAACTCATTGTGTTTTGAAGGATTTCAAGAAGGGTGACTCTTCAATCCAAGCTTAATCAAGTGCTGAGGTAATGGGTCTTCAAAATCTCTGTTTGTCCATGGTAAAACTCTCCATTTTTGGCTTATTTCAAAATGGTTTGCTTGATTTAGTGTGTTAATGGTAAGATTAGAAAATGGAATTATTTAATCCCGATTTCTTAGGGTTTTGCATTATTATGGTTTGGTTTGATATTCTGGAAGTCAAGGAGGACTTTTGATGATGATTAGGGTGTTAGATGTGGATTTGAAGTGTTATCTATGGTGTTTCGGTTTGATTTTGCGAAAGGAAGAAGATGACTGTTCTGCCGTGTTGGCGATCGATCGGCCTTGCAGGGCGATCGATCGGTTGAACTGTAAATTTCAAATTTTTGCGTGTAACCGATCGAACGGCCTGAAGGGCGATCGATCGGCTACACAGAAAATTGCATGTTGTGCATATGATGTCTATTTTGATGATTCCACTTTAGCTTGTCAATTTTATATGAATGTGGAGTGTTTTAAGCTATGTTAGGCTACTGGAAATGCATGCTATTAAGTTTATGGAGTTGAGATATATGCTTAGGGATGGTGGAATGACTTATGTTTTGGGGCATGATGTTAGAATCGTTATCTTGAAATTATGAATGGTTGTTTCCCTTTGGTTAAACATATATTTTCAGTAGGACTACAATCATTGTTGGACTGATTTGTCATGATAGATTGTGGTTAGTGGTGTGTGGATGTTGGTGAATGCCATGACTCAATGATGAAATGAGTGATGTTATATGTGTTTAGCCTTTGTGGTTGAGTTTTGAATTTAGCTATGGTTTCAACGATTCTTCTACTATGATTTCCGCTGGAATTCATGTTTAGATAGAAACTCACATGTGTAGTGTGGTAGTGAGTTGATTTTCAAGCATGTTGATATGCATTATGTGAAAGGCTTCTACTAGTTACACACACACATGTGGGGGGGGGGGTTAAATGATGATGTTGAAGCTTGACATTGTGAGTAGGAATGATGCATTAGGGGCTGATGAGAGCACTTATCATGGATTAGGATTCATGTATGCTTTGCCCACGCATGTACCATGCTGCACGCATCATGAAAATGGATTTCCAAGTGAGGCTTCATCGTGATTAATCGAATTTGACCGATTGGATGCAATGTGATGAAATTGTGTGCCAGGTTTATCGGTCGTGGATTAATCGCAAGTTGATTGGTCCGAAAGGACATATTTTGATTTGAAGTTCCTGTGTGGAACGAGTGCACTCCCTGGGTTGAGTCTTGTTTAATGGAATGATGTGGGGACGAGTTGTGTACTTGTCTTGCGGATATGTGAGAATATTATTATGTGTGTCATCTGGACCCTGAGAATCCAGTGTGGTATGCCGTGTGCACCCCGCTACCACGTGTTCTAGGGTTCTCTGTGTGAGAACTCGGGCTCTTCCCTCCGCAGGAGATGTCCCTGGGCGAACACCCCTGCTCTAGATTCTCTGTGTGAGAATGGGACATCCTTGGCCAGGATCATCCAGGGCGAGCAGTATTAGGGATTGACAACCCCGATCTTTCTCGAATTCTTGTGTAGAAATTTTGGACCATGACACGCCTTCGTGGCCTTGTCTATGTTCCCGTCTGTGTGACATTATTGTGTGGTTACTCCTTGATGGAGTTTGATTTGATACTATGCATGTGGAATATGTATGTTAGAGATACATCCATGCATGTTGATTTTGATGTTATGCATGTGGGAATATGTATGTTAGAGATACATCCATGCGGGATTGGTTATGATGTGAATGCATGTGGGAATATGTATGCTAGAGATACATCTATGCATGTTGATTTTGATGTTATGCATGTGGGAATATGTATGTTAGAGATACATCCATGCGGGATTGGTTATGATGTGAATGCATGTGGGAATATGTATGCTAGAGATACATCCATGCAGGTTGAATTATGCATTGTGATGCCGTGTTAGGTGATATGAATGTGTGATCAGAAAGTGATGCACTATGTAAATCTTTGATCTGAACGATCTCATTTCTAAGCTATCGTATTTTCTACGTTGACAGTGATATTAAAACCATTGCTGAGTGTTAAAACTCACCCCTCTTTTGTGTTTTGATTTGGGGATGCGTGGTGCGACATGCAGACGGACAGGATTGCCTCTATGAGGAAAGGTCAGTGGTAGCTTGGGTGTGATGATGGAGATCGTTGTGTGACTTACCTGCGTTTGTTTCATGCTTTATGTTCGAACCTTTGTGTAGGGTTCTTGTTTTGGATTTATGTCGTATTTTGCAGTTGTGATGCTTATGACTTATATTGAGCCAGTGTGGGCTTTACTTAACTAAGTTTGTGGGTTTGGGATTGTTGTTTACTTCGTGATAAGCAACACCTTTTTCTTCCCTTTTATTTACTCTTGCCCAAAGGATTGTGCACACTCCGTGTTGCTGTTAATTGCCCGTGGTTAGGGTTAAGTCTTCCGCTAGATCATTTCTCAATTTTCACTTCGTCGCCCCCGCGTGCTTGACTGGTCCCTGGACCGGGTTCGGCTCGGGTCGGGCATCGCCGGGGCGTGACAGAGTTTTTTGGTATCGGAGCACATCTTTGTCCAAGAGTAAATAGGGTGTGTGTGACAAGTCTTGCTTGTTTGCTTGCTTGCTTGTTTGTGTGCTTCTTGCTTGTTTGGCTGTGTGCTTTCGGGTGGTTAGGCTGTACGATTAGTGTCTGGTCGTTGTGTAGATGGCTGGTCCTAATCATGCAGGCGCTAATAACCATCGCGGTGCTCGTGACCCAAGGGTGGACGATGTGTTGACCGCCATTGAAGGGTTGACACAGGTGTTCCAGGCTAAGCACGCGAGCGGTAGCAGTTCTGAGTCTCTTTCACTCGAGGGATTCAAGAAGCTTAATCCCCCTAGCTTCAAGGGTGGATTAGATACCTCTGTTGCGGATAATTGGAGGCTTCATATGGAGAAGATTTTTAGTGCTCGACGTTGCTCGGACGAGGAGAAGACTAGACTTGCAGTCTTCACGTTCGAGGGCAAAGCTCAGAGGTGGTGGTTATCGATGGAGCGTCAGAGGTTCCATGGCCGAGAGGACATTCCTTGGGAGGAGTTCTTGTCAGCCTTTAATGACAAGTACTTCCCTCTTCATGTCCGAGAGGAGAAGAAGAAGCAGTTTCTCAGTCTGCAGCAGGGTTCTATGACGGTCTTGGCTTAGGGAGATGATGTTGCCATCTGCTCTGTCCCTCCGCTACAATGCCTGTCTGCGTCCACAAGTGTCTAATATGAAGATGTCATATGCTAAACTTGAATGGGGGAAGAGCATTTGGGGCTTCATTCCTGTGGATGGGGATGAGTATGACAATGGTGAAGATGTATCAATTTTTTTTTAATGTATTGATATGATTATTTTAATTAAAATGTTGTGCTTTGTTCGGTTCTTACGCCTCTTTGGCCCTATTTGAAACCGAACTGAGATTTAGAGATTAAGCCCAATTTGAGCTACTTCCCTTGTGTAATGGAATGAGTTCGAGCTCGAATTCGTGCTTGTATTTTTAGTTTGAGTTGAGCTCGAGCTCGTTTGAGCCTCGAGTCGAGTTCAAGCTGATTACTCAGACTTCGAGCTGCAAGAGGCTCAAATTCAACTCAACTCGGCTAGTTAGCATCCCTACCCACTATAGCCAGATCTACGGTAAGTTGGCCATGTGCACAAGCCCACTATGACTGTGCACGCGGCCAACTCTAGCCGTGGTGGGCTTATGCACTTGGCTAGCTCGCCTAGCCACAGTGACGCACTGGCCTGCCACAGTAAGATCTCTATGGATGGAAGTTATGTAAAATGTCTTTCTTAGCGCAAGAGTCAGGTCGGAATAGATTAGTGCATAAAAAGATGGCTTGTTTCACACAATGAAATATAAAAGGTTTTAATGATCATGATAGTTGACATTTTGACACTAAAGTCCACGAGCCCTTATTTCATGTCGTGGATGAGGTGGGGCAAACTTTAGGTAAAGACTAAGGTGGTCTAATTCGTGGCAGTCTAATATCTAGTCTAGTGGGAACTCCTAGATGAGGCTATTGTGTTTAGAGAACCCTAATATAGAGTTCTATGTTATAAGTATACTTGACATCAAAAGATATGTGTGAATTTTGTTCTCTATATCATTTGTAATGACTTTGACCACATATTCTCTATAAGTATGTTTATTGGATTATTTGTTTTCTTTAGATTGCAATTCCACCGAGTATAGTCGTTTACATAGCATCCTTTATAGTGCAGGCTTCCTATGGTGAAGACTTAAGAGGTAACGGGAAGGCTATAATTGTAGAGTGGAGCTTACCTTAAGTTTGCTAATTTACTTCCTCTATAGGTTTGATGCTAGGCACAAAATTGTGTCATTTATATTTTCATCAATTTGTACATTTGTAGGAAACAAGTACTTAGTTGTGGGCCATGTGAATATTTTAATACTTCAAATATTTAGATGATTATTGTCATGCTCCCGGTCCCCGGTCCAAGGAAAGGTCAGTGCGCACGAGGGCGACAAAAGATTGAACTAGCGGAAGCCTTAACCCCTTAAACAGGTAAAATAACATGAAGTAGTGCACCTAAATACTTTGTACAAGAGGAAATAAGGAAACATAAAGGACAACATAATCATAATTAGTTCTCAACAAGTACCCACATCTATAAGTCACTAAGCCCTCTCACGACTTAAGTTAAAAGTCAACATGAGTCTAAGGCCAAACTGGCGAACAAAGTATATAACATAATCATCAAGACATAAAACTCCAAACGACAAGCTGCATAGATAAGCAAGATAAGTAGGGCCTTTAGGCACCCTCTCCTACTCCAGACCGCCCACCAATCTCTCCTCATTGAGGGAGTCCTAGCCATTTGTATGTCGCACCATGCAGCCCCAAAACAGAAACACTCGAGAAAGAGGGGTGAGTAAAAATAGTCAGAAAGGTTTTGTATTTTGATAGAATAAATATAAAATCATTATAGATATTTCACATACATTCCATCACATATAAGACACCTATTCATCATGGGACAATTGCATAACCTGTGCATCGCTATATTATGATTATTCATCACATACACATACTCATGATGTCCTCAACATATCTCTTGCATATCATCTATGTGGCATATCATCGTATCATCTTATTCATAATTTATTCTCAATGTATCCATTCATCTTGCATAGCATATTACAATATCATCTCATTAGTGATCCATCCTTATTACATACAACCATCTTGCATAAGAGTGTCTTAATCATACTATCCATAGTATGCATACTTATTCTCAATCATAAGAATTCATTCTGCATGAGAAGTGTCTCTAACACACTAACCATAATCATGCACAATTATCATCAATCATAAGCATTCACCTTGTATGAGAAGTCTTTCAAACACACTAACCATAGTCATCCATAACCATTCTTAATTAGAAACATCAACCTTGCATGTAAAGTGTCTCTAACACACTAACTATAATCATGCATAAAGAAAACAACCCTGCTTAATTAGCTAAAACATATGCAACCTTTGCTCACTCTAGACAATCCCTGATTGGAAAATTTGAAAGAATTGCGAAGATTGGGTAAAATCCCTAGTGGGGAAGATACCCCTTAGTAAGCCAGTGCACCCGAACAAAGCCTGGATTCTCAGGGTCCAGATGATCTCATTAGTTTGGTCTCTTTATATCATTGCCCCTCTTCTCAACCTGGGGAGGAAAACCTATCCTCGAGGGATGTAAAATCATGTCCTTTTGGATGTAAAACCGAATTAATAAGCCTTTGATCGATTAATCCAGCAAGCAACATAACCCAATTGCATCCAATCAATCAATCATGGCTAATCTTGATTAATCTTATTCATAAAACCTTTTTTTTGTGATGCATGCAATATGGTATATATGTGAGCAACACTATGTGAATTCTAATTCATGAGATGTGCTCCTATCAGCCATATATGCATCATTTCTAATCAATATATGTCAAATAATTACCACAATTAACCCTACATGTGTGTGTACATGGTAATAATGTTCAATTCTAAGCATAGACATATGCATTATGAATGAACCATCGTCAAACTACACACATGTTCTCATAATTTAATCATGACCCCTCCTTAATAAAATCATCAATAAAATCCAGCGAAAGCCTCTAAGAACACAAGTTCAAGTCAATTATAACCTAATGCTAGACTTAGGTAAGCATACTCATCACTACACTTAAGCTAGACATGAAACTATTATTCACCCCTAATTTAGCATGACATGTAAAATTATACAAGCCCATTCTCATGCTTTAAACTTGCTAAAATCCTAAGTAAAATATGGAGAATCACTCAACATGAATTTAGGATAAGAATAATAACATGCTAAAATCCAATAACATATAACTAATTTTATACTTGAACAACATCATAGCTTTCAAGATAATATTCAAGTCTTCACAATACCATTTCCAAGTAAAAAATCACTCATCATAATCATAATAAATGAGATTTAAGAAAAAGAACATGAAAGTGAACAAAAATACTCAAGATGGCAAAACTATAATTAAGCCATTCGATCGGCAAGAAGGCCGTTCGAACGCCTGACTGATCGATCAGCTTGTAGGGCTGTTTGAATACCTACATAGTAAACCCTGGTTCGTCTTCAACCTTGCAAACCAAAAATAAAAAATACACAAAATCAACATAAACATTCAAATATCACTTCCAAACATCACCATATTGAAATATAAACTCTGAAAATAATAGATCTAGTCATTAATCAACTAAAACACAAAGATATCATTAGAAAGATCATGCTTTACATAAACCACCATTAAAGCACAAAATCAAGTAAAACCCACATAAATCATCCCAAACTTCAAATCTAAAACATAGACCCATTTTGGAAGACCCTTACCTAGCCCGACCTAGTTCGTGTGCCATCGGTTAGGTCAAGTTGGGTTTGGGTTTTGTTCATTAGAAAAATAAAATTTATATTTTTGGGACTAATTTATTTATAATTAATTAATTTTCATTAATATTTTACTAATTCAATTAATTGTAAGAGTGTACAATCATTATATATTCCTTCATATCTATATGAGTGCAGTCTTGTCTATACCCTTGTCATACTCCTCTAAGCATACGGATGTCATACCCCTCTACATACCATCTTTAAATACAATCTCATATTTTGTCAATGTATGTTTCACATATTCTCTACAAATTTCCTCTACATGATCAATGAGTCTGTATTTACAAGGAGAGTAGAAATACTATATTGGTTTGTCATGCACATAGTTTGTCGTGTTCTACTCCATTAGCATGTATAATCATTATATCCTATATACAAAGCAAATATCCCATGGATCCTAAGCACCAAATGGAGGACGCAAATTTATCTCAAGGATACAATGTTAATTAAACACGGGCTTTAATCATTTTCTTCATTAAAAGTTATCAAGAATTGAATTTCCAATAGTAATTAAATAAAAATGGCAAGGAAGATGTCAACGAACTCCGATTGCATGTATAAGTGTGCCCGCCATTGATTGCCTAGCCCAACCCAGTTTGAGCGTTGTTGGTCGGGTCAGGTTGGGTCATGGGTTTGGTTCATTAGAAAAGTGAAACCTATATTTTTGGGACTAATTTATTTATATTTAATTAATTTTCATTAATATTTTACTAATTCAATTAATTATAATAGTGTACAATTATTATATATTCCTTTGTATCTATATGAGTACAACCTTGTCTATGCCCTTGTCATACTCCTCTATGCGTACGGTTGTCATACCCCTCTACATACCATCATACAATCTAATATTTTGTTAATGTATCTTTCATGTATTCTATACAAATTTCCTCTACATGATCAAAGAGTCTGTATTTACAAAGAGTGTAAAAATTTACAAAGAGAGTAGAAATACTATCTTGGTGTGCTAGACATTTAGTTTGTTGTGTTTCTACTACATTAGTATGTACAATCATTGTATTTTATTTACGAAGCAAACATCCCATGGATCCTAAGCATTAAATGGAGGATGAAAATTTATATCAAGGGATACAATGTTAAACACGGGCTTTAATCATTTTCAAGAATCATACATGCAAACAAGTAAGAATTTCCAATGATAATTGAATAAAAATGGAAAAGAAATAGTCTTGAACTTCAATGATGTGGAAACCAGAAAACCACAACAAATTCAATAAAAAGCTAGAAGCATTGGAATTACAGTATTAATTGTTATAAGCTGCCATAACTATTCTTCTTCCATGTCATCTATGTCATCAATCAATTAAGGAACTACATTTTTTAGCATTTTAGGATTTTGATGAAGCCGTCAGTAGCTCTAATGGAACTGCCCTTGTTGCTCTTTTCTTCAATAGTGGCAGCCCTCATGAGCTTCACAATCCTGATCCTGGCCTAGCTACCTTCTCATCTGCTCCTGTTTACCAAATCCTTGATCAATCACAATATTCACCATCCTCGCAACTGTGGCCCCTTTCCCCTCGCCATGTCCACCCCGACCTCCAGTTCCTCCAACAGCTTCTACGTGTAGAACTGCTCGAAAGCCAGTGACCAGCTGACTATGGGGACGCCATGCATGATGCTCCCCATGGTCGAGTTGCAGCCGCAGTGGGTCAAAAACCCACTTGTAGATTCATGGGAGAGTATCTCCACCTGAGGTGCCCATTCCTTCAATAGCAGTCCCCGCTTGCTTTCCTTGTTCGTCATTGTTGGACCATGGTATGGACTCGAGCCAGGTTTGGTCCAACGTTGTCGCGGTCCAGGTGAATCAGTATGGGCCATGGGGTCCAAGGGTGGTGGGGGAGGTTGCGCCGACCCCACATGTACCTTCATTACACTAATTCGATTGGGACCCGCCTATGTCATACACATACACTAGGCATTTGACTAGGTTGTGCATTAACACTTTGTAGGGCTCAGACGCGCAAATCATGTGTCGAGGGTGGGACCTGTGGTTAGCAAGGGGTCAACCTTGTCGCGGGCTTAGCTGTGTGCAGGGGGACCAGGCCCCAGCGGGCTCTGAGAGACAGAGCCCACTCTCGTTGTGTTTGAACCTCAAGTTGAACCAGAAGAAAGAAAGAAGGATAGCCCAATTAAGATCAGCCCACATGTAGGCCCATTCAAGAGAGGAAAGGAAGGGGGTATAAAAGAGAAATCTTAGGAGAGGAAGGGATGCCCTAGAGTAGTCCGCCGCCTCCCCTTTTTCCCTCCTCTATCCCAATCAGCCACCCCTCACTTCCTCCTTATGCTTCGGCTTGCACTATTGGGAGAAATCTCCCTTGTTGGCCGCCCCTTCCACCTCTCTTCTCTCACTCCATTGGTGAGACACATAAAGAAGAAGGGCTTCTTCATTGATTGGGACTTGAAAGCTGATTCAAGGGGCTATTCTTGCTGTGATTTCTTCAATCCAAGAGCTTCGGTTGTGTGAGGGATCAACACATATCAATTAAGGTAATCCCCTTCCTCTACTTGTTTGTTCTTGTGATTGGCGTGCAAGGGCTGATCTCTTGGAGGGCGTGTAAGGGCTGGACAGCCCAGGTCAGTATGTATTTGATCCAATTTGTATCTTATGTTTGCATGATTCGTTAATTGGACATGATTTATTGCTAATTGATTGAGTATTATGCATGATTACCTGTAGATTTAATTAAAGATTAATTTTTGATTGGTGCGCCATCCCCATCTCACCATGCTTCTTCTGGTCTGGCCACTCAACAGTGGTATCATAGTGAGGTTTGGGGGCTTTGGTCGCTGGCCCAATCAAAAATTGATTTTGATTGCCCGATCTAGGTTTTGCATGCTAGAATTGGGGATTTTGTGAAATTGATTAATCTACTCTATCTAATCATAGGGCTTTTGTTTTAGGGTTCAAATTGGATATAAATTGGACTATATTGACTAATTTTCTTGTTGGTTTGATGTGATTTAGAGTTTTAATTAGAGTTTGCACTTTTGCATGCTTGTAGGGGCATTTAGGTCATTTTGGCTTTATAGTTTTGTGCACAATTAATTCTCTGATCATGATATGGACCCTCTTGCTGGTTAGCAAGAGTTGAGTGATTTATTTTTTATTAAAATAAATTATTTTTATGAATTATAAAGGTGTGAATTGACCGTTTTATCCCTAGGGGCATTTCGGTCAGTTCACACTTGCTGTGTGTGTTATGATAGTTCTCTGTCCAGAATTGTGATTCACTTATTTGAATAATCTTTGATAAGTTATTGTGTGAACTTTTTTGGTGTGTCCTTTAAGGGTGGAAAAGACCAAAACATCCGTAGGGGCATTTTGGTAAATTTATACCAAAATTTTTTTGGACAGAAATATAATATTCCAGCAGCCTCTAAATTGTTTGTTTGCTGTGTTTAAGTGCTGAGTAGGGTGTTTAGAGGATTATAAAATCATAAAACACCTAGAAACCTAATTAGGGTAACTTCCTTAAGCGGTAGTTAGGGTTATTTTTTGAAAGTGACCCAAACCTTAATTTATGTGAATCTAAATAAAGAAACTCGGCATAATATACTCAATTGTCCCTTAGGCTTGTTTTTAGATTAAGAGTTTTTTCAAAGCAATTACCTTTCTTAGAATCCGTCAGCCTTCCATATATAGTATTAATTTTTCGCTCTCTACCTGTTTCCTTGAAGATGGTCACTTCCGAATTAGGGAAAACTAAGAAGCTGAATGCTAACAATTATCTGGTGTGGAAGAAGAGGATACACCACATCCTTACTCTTTTTGATCTTGCTCATGTCATTAAGAAGATCATTGAACCACTGCCAGAAGGTTCTTTAGTTGCTCAGAAGAAAACTTATGAAAAGCTTAGGGAGGATGACAACAAGGCTAGGTCCATTATTTTGACTTTCATAGAGCCAAAGATGGAAAGGCTCTTTGAGAAGTACAAGTCTGTCAGAGAGATGATGGAAGCAGTGTCAGTTAGGTATGAGGAGTAGATTGAAGCTCATAAGAGGATGATTCACTCTAACTATCAAAACTTCAGGATGAGGGAGAGAGATAATGTGAATGAGCACCTGAGTGTCATGCCCATCATTACTGATGATTGGAGACACTAGAGGACCCCATCTCTGAGGGAGTCCAAGTGTTTAGAGTGTTGAACAACTTTCCCAAATCTTGGGAGAGTGTGGTGGTCTAACTAAATATGAGTGACCAGAAGATTACAATTGAGGCTCTGACTACCAAGCTAAGGCTTGAGTAAGAAAGGAGGAACTATGTGAAGGCTTCTGGGGGTGTTGCTAATTCCAACTTGGTATAGAACTCTGGTGGGGGCAAGAAAGGTGGACAGGGGCCTAGTCCCTCTAAAAGTGCTTTCAAGAAGAAGGGGAAGAAGCCTTAGAACAAGGGCACTGGAAAAGGGAATGACAAACCCAAAGGTGCATGCTTTAAGTGTGGTTAGGTGGGCTACTTCAAGGCTAACTGTCCCAAGAAGGATGACCATTCAACCAATGACAAGGGCAAGAACAAGGAGATCGTTTGTGTTGTCTCTGAAGTGATGATAGCTGACATCAAGGAGAAGACTTGGTGGCTGGACTCAGGAGCTACTATGTATGTGTCTCACTCTAGGGGAGCTAAGGGAGAGATGATCAACCTAATACTGGGTTAGAACAAAGTCTTCATGGGAAACAACACATACTGCAAAGTGGAGGCGATGGGGAACTACAGGATTCCCATGAAGGATGAGTCTACCCTAGTCTTGACTGATGTACTCTTTGCTCCCTCTATCAATAGGAACCTAATTTCAATCCCTGTTTTGACCAAGAAGGGGTTTGAAGTTAGGTTTAAGGGGAGTAAGACTATTGTGGACAAGGGTGGGATTGTTTTATTTACTGCTTCTTTAGTTGATAGGTTGTACTGCTTAGATGTAATGAACTCCACTGAATCTAATGAAATAAACACTTCTAAGTATATTGTTTTGTCCGTGGATGATGCCCTACTGTGGTATATGTGTTTGTGTCATGTAAATGTAGACAAACTACATAGGATGTCGAGCACTGGGTTGTTACCCAAAATATCCAAAGACCTACGTGTGTGTAAGGATTACTTATTGGGAAAGATGAGCAGACAATCATTTTAAAAGGGACAAAGGGCAAATGAACTCTTAGGGGTGGTGCAATTCTAACATATGTGGGCCCCTGAATGTTCAGACCACAGAGGAATGCTGTATTTTATTATGTTCATAGATAACTATTTAGGATATAGGTACATGTATTTAATAAACAGGAAGTCTAACGCCTTAGATAAATTGAAGGAATTTAAAGCTGAGGTAGAAACTCAGTTAGGCAGGAAAGTAAAAATCATGAAGATTGACAGGGGTGCCAAGTACACCTCTGACCTGTTTAAAGACTACTGTACTGATAAGGGAATAGTTTAACATGACACCCTACAGTACACTACACAGCAGAATGGAGTGGCAGAAAGGTGTAATAGGATGCTTATGGACATGGTAAGGTCCATGTTAAATCACTCTAAGTTATGAACCAACTTTTGGGGTGAGGCTTTAGACACTGTCGTGTACATCCTAAATCGTGTACCAATAAAGGTAGTCCAACGGACAACTTATGAGTTATGGACGAGTCGACGTCCAAACTTAGGGCACCTTAGAGTTTGGGGGTCTAGGGCACACATAAAGGTGCTTAACTAGCATAGGTCAAAACTAAACCCTAAGACCATAAAGTACAACTTTATTGGTTATTGTGACCACTCTAAGGGGTACCGATTCATGGTTCACCACATGGATGGGACAATAGGGGTAATTGAGTCTACAGACGCTTATTTCTTAGAAGAAGAATTAAACCCTAGAATACCAAACAAAAGAGTCAATTTATTCGAGGTGGTTAAAGAGGCTGGTCTTAACACTTCCCTAGAGGAAGTAATTGGATACCAAACCGAACCAAAACCGAGGGTATTAAGGGAAAGAAGACCTTCAACCCTGTTGAGGGACTTCTATACAATGCTAGGGGAAGATAACATCATGTTAGATGAACCCGTTCTAGATGACCCGATTACTCTTAAGAAAGCTTTAAGTCTTCTAGACACTCAAGAATGACAGGTTACTGTTCAGGAAGAGATGAACTATATCCTAAAGAATAAGGTCTGGAAGATAGTGGAAGGCGAAGCTTAAGGCTGATGGGTCTATAAATAAGTACAAGGTGAGATTAGTGGCCAAAGGGTTCACCTAGGTGTATGAGATGAACTTTAAAAAGACATACTCACCGGTGTCAAGATTTGACTCGATTAGAGGTCTCTTAGCATGTGTTACATATTATGATTTAGAGTTGCACCAAATGGAGAGAAGTGGAGGCTTGGAGGAGAAAAGGGGCAAGGTGCGGAGGCGCAGAGTTACTATTCTCGCATCCAGAAGAGAGGCCATGGTCAGTTGGGTAGAAGTGTAGCTCGGCGATGCCAATGGCTAAGGTGGTTGAGATGGCGGCACGGGATAGCGGTGGTGACGATAGTGATGGAGGTGAAATGGCATATGCAGTGCTCCATGAGTTTGGCCAGCTCCATGAAGGGGATGAGGTGGTCGTAGGCCAAAGTACGGGAGGCACATAAGGCACTGAGTGCCTTTGTTGCCATCAGGTTCCACCATGAGAACAACAGCAAAGTCGGAACGTGTCGTAATTCGTAAAGTTGCTGGTGAACATTAAGTGAGCTACACGTATATATATGACCATTGGGGATGCAACGATAAGTGGATTACGTTGACGAACTTCACGAATGGAGATTTGGTACAAATAATTAGGATTCATGAGATTCGGTACAAATAATTTCCCACTGACAATGATATGCACATGGTCCACATGGGAAACAACAAATTATTAGTTATTACTCTCTTCTTCTGATAGTTTTATTTCTTATAAAAAAATATTTTATATTAATAATTTTATTTAATTTAATTTAAGTTGTTGAATACTTTAAAAAAACATAAGCTTATTTTCTCTAAGTTTCACTATTTAATAAAAAATATTATTTTTTCAAATATAACTATTAATATTAGATGATAAGAATATAAAAGACAAATATTAGGGAAATAGTTTTTATGTTCCTCATGATAATTAATCTAGCATTAGCCACACATGAGAGCTTTTGATATTAAAAATCAATGTCACAAACTCTAGTGAATATGTGCTAGCATGTTCACCTCAATCTCGAGATGAAGGGTTTCCCTTGTATAATTTATGCAAGGCTCATTGCCTGTAGCGAAGCAGGAAAAACTCTTCCAAATCTTAGATGAGTTTTTTTTACCACTTTTAATCTTAATTGCATATAGTTAATTATATACCTTAAATTATCCCATGACCCACCACGCAATTGGTGCTTGGTTTTATTTAATTTTGGACACAATTGGATTGTGTTGGTAACTCAAATCATTCATATTTTGACATGTATAATATGTTAGAAATTGAATGGAATTATGCAAGTAGATTAGTTCTACAAGATACCTTTTAGCTCATGAGCAAGGCATTCTTAACAAATAATGCCACTATGTCAATTTGGTAACATATAGCCACTTTTACTTAAAATTACATTGTTTTAAGTTATTTAGTAGCATAATTTTTAGGTGTCATGTAGGCTTAACAATTAGCATAATAACCTTGTTGAAAAGTTGGGGTGAGGCTGAGCTAGTGTAGCACCAAGGTGGCACCAGTGGCAACTCCAATGAAGGAATGAATATGGTCAAAGGATATGCTTAAGTCATGAGTGAGAGGTTTTGGTAATTAAATTATAAATTACTAGAAAAAATATACACGTATTATGAGTGTAAATACATATTAAATAGGATAAAATAAAATATAAATTGAGCAAAGGTCTCTCTTGCATACTATAATTATAATACATTGCTTTGAGGATCATAATAATTATTAATTACACACACAAGCTCTATATTAAATTATACACACTCATAGTGGGTAATTATAAATTAAAATCTTATAGGTTAAATAATATGTCATAGATCGACAGAGATCACAATAGTGTCAAAGAACTTTATGTCGTAGAGCATGTTATTCATATTTTGGACCAGTTTGGTGCTAGTTCTCGTTTAATAGAGCTCTTTGGGGGTTTTCTAAGGATATTAAAAATATGTAAATCCAAGTAAATATAATATGTATAAAAATATAAAAACTATCATTGAGAAATGTCTAATGTATGTATAACCAATAAAAAAGTTCTAATTTATATAAAAAAAGCTAACTTTCGCTTTAATGAGCAGACGTTTTTCTGACAGAAGGTACGACAATTCTTTAAATTACCCGTAAAATCTAAATAATTATTTTTTTGGACAAATTTACCCTCCTATTCTTTCCTTATTCTTCCCCTGTCTTTCTAGATCTTTTTCTTCCATGGTCACTCCCGATCTTTTTCTTCCATCTCATCTTTCTCTTCCATCATCCAGATTGCTTCTACTAGTTTTCTGATGTGCACTCCATCTTCTATGTCACTGGCACCACCCCCGCCTCATTCTCCTCCATCCATGGCCATTACAGTGCCTCCTCCACCTCGCCATCCTCCCTCTACCATAGGGCACTCACCTCCACCTCTGCTGCCCCCTTATCCTCGGCAAGCACATCTTCCCCAACGAAGACCCTGCCATCACCGTTGCCACCTAGGACTTCGTCGACAAAGGCCTTACTACCCCTACCACAACAGCTTCTAGCCGCTTCTCATCAGCCCCAACTTCAACCATGTTTGGAGCTTCGCTGCCCTTGAAATCATCGTTCTCAGCTTGTTATCCTTCCTAATAAAAATAGTAAATATTTACTTTTTTGTATATAACAAAGTGAGTAAATATTTACAATTTTCACTATTGAAAATTTGCAAGGACTCGTAGATAAAATAAATATTAGGAGATTTTTGGCGTGCAGAAGGGAGGGTCAAATTTAAGGAACTTCAAAATTTGAATCAAACAAATCTTTGTGATTTCAGAGAAGAAAAGGGAGAATTTGAAGAGAAGATGAAGGGAAAAAATAGGAGGCATGTGACAGGAGGAAACGTGCGGATGGTGGTTTGAATCTTATCATCATGTCGAAGCACTTCTCCCAGCTAGAGGGGACCTCGACGTCGAGCTTGAGCTCCTGCTAGTAGAGCTTGGAGCAGCCGCCAAGGAGGTCCTGGGTGATGAGCGCAGCCGCCTTCCCGCCCCCTCCTCGTCTTTCCTGTACCTGCACAAGATCCGCATCAGCGAGCTCACTTCCGCTGCCATCAACCAGAAAAAAAGACCACCTTTATTTGGCCACAGAGGAGGCAGAGAGACTATGAATGGCAAAGTCGAAAGCAGAGTAGGAAGAGGGAGGAGCGGAGCGACTATTGCTTGTGGCAGCATTGGCACGGGCATGTCATAAGGGGGCATTTTTGTCTGAATATAAATTTTTGAGTTAATATCATATTCGTAATTTTTTTGTAATTAGCGCTTAAAACCCCATTAATATAACCTAAAAAATCTATATTAGGATTAATCTTTGACTTTGGGGGGATTATAATAGGTCAAATAGAGGTAAAATAAGGATTATTGGTATAAAATATGGGTCAAACTATCCAATTTTAAAAGTTTTATAATACAGTAATTTGTTTTATATGTTAATATAATTTGATATTTATCTCTTAATTAATACTCCATCTGTATTACATTAATAGCTACATTTAAAAAAATACTAGTTTTTATTAAAGGGTGATACCCACATCTAAAAAAAGGAAAAATAAGCTTAGGATACTCTTTTTAAAGTATCCAACAACTTAAATTTAACAAAATAGACCTATTAACATGAAACAAAATTTTTTGTTAAATAGAACTATTAATTTAAGATGGATGGAATATTAATAAGTTTTAGGGTTATGTTGTAGGTCCATTAGCCTCTTTACTTCAACGGTTATGTAGAAATTTAAAAAGTTAAATAGGAAAAATTAGTGTACACATAGTTATCACTTTGCAAAAAATAAACCTAGTGGAGATGCAAGGGATCGAACCCTGTACCTCTCGCATGCAAAGCGAGCGCTCTACCATTTGAGCTACATCCCCATGCTTGAGGTTATTAAGTTAATAATATATTATAAAAATAAAAAATTGTATTCAAAACATACGAAAGAAGCATCATAAACTCCTAATGGACTGATTTTTGTTATGAAGAGTTTTTCATATTTTCTACCGGTAATGAGCCTAGCCTAAGGAACACATGAGCCCTTAATATTTAAGATTGATGGTGTACATGCTCGGTGCTAATATGTGTTAATATATAAGTCATTATCTCATAATTGAAAGGCTCCCATGTGTTTATTGGGCTCATTGTTGGGGTGGAACATTAAAAATACTATCTTTTTGTTGAGCAGAACAACATTTTTAACACCTAAACGAAGTTAAGCATAATTAATTAGCTTGCTTAGTTAAGCATGACCTCTGTGCAGCATGCTCATTACAATATGAAGCATGATTGAGACTTGAGAGCATGACTCAGCCTCAACACAATGCAGAACCCAAATGATCTCAGCAATTCCACATTTCATTCAGGCTCTCTTTTTCTCTTTTCCCCTCTTTTACAGATTGACACAATTCAATTCAGATTTTTTTTTTATTACTAAATATATAGATTAAACAAAGTTGAGGAGATGCAGATGACTCCATTTTTCTTTCCAGAACGCGTGGTTGATGATGAGATCAAGGCCGGCTCATGCTTAATTTCTTGATAAACTATACTTTAACCAAAACTTGGGGCACTACAGCCATCCGATTATAATTAACAAATAGAACACTTTCCCATTGGCTGTTTGTCTTTGGCGGGGAAATTGCAAAAGAAGTGCTTTATTTAAGCGCCAACACCCACCATTCAAGCTTCCATTGCTGTCGCATTCAGTATTCTCATATAAGAAATTAAAAATTCTCTTAATTCATACAATCCAATTGATTCTTTTAGCTTTCATTAGTTTGTTTATAGTAAGTTGCTATGTTTCCCGAGAACAGTTTGTTGATGATGCCCATCGGTTTCTAGAGCTCTGTTTTTGTCACTTCATTCTGCATTTTGGACCACTTTTTAATTTTTTTGATCAAATTGAAGTCATTGGAGTTTCAGAAGGTCGGGTCCTGCCAATTCCAGACTTTTTCTCTTGATTTCTCTGGACGCTTTTTGGATTTTAGTTTCTTATTGAATTTGTTGTGGTTTTCGTTGCAAGGCCAGCTCCAACTGTGCATAGCTTGTCATCTTTCTTATTGAACTTTCAGCCTATTTCCCACCGGTTTATAGAATTCGATTCTTCCTTTGCTTCTCTTTAGAGTTTTTGCTTGTGGGTAGTTCGCTGTTTGTCATGGCGTCTCTTCTCGGAGTCCCACTTCATGTTCCTCCTCATCGTTCAGGACTTTCTTCACTCTATCTCTCTGCAACCAGACGTTGTTCAAACTTGTTTCTTTGCAACAGCCGGCCGATCAGCTCGGATCTGTCTGGCCTTTCTCCTTCTAGACGGCCGCCGGGAATTGGATCTGATTATACCGTTATTAGTTCGAGATTTTGCAGCTTTGGTTCAGTAGCGAGACGATACCAGTTTGATAAGTTCCCGGCTGTCTCCGCGGCTTCTGCTGCTGATGCTGGTGGTCACGAGATCAGTGCTCCTGAAGGGTTAATATTACTGTTTCTCTTCTGTTCTATCTCCTTTTTTTTCCTTATTTTAGAGTTTTCATAAGTATTTCTATGATTTTGGCTGCAGACTCGCTAAACCTTCAAAGAGTTTTCCAGAGAGGTTTCCAGCTCTGGTAACTGGTGCTTTTTTCTTTTTGTGGTGAGTTTTACATTGCGATGAACGAACATGTATATATGTCTTTCTAACATGTTTCACTGCTATGTGCTTGTTTTGGATCTATGAATTATAAACTCAACTTAGATAATAACAAAATTGTGTTGTTCTTCATAAGGGCATTATACACGTGTTCCTTGGCCTCATTAGTTGAATGATGGCAATACGATTGGGATATTACAAACTAAGACAATTATGTGCAATTGTAGGGCATGCTGCCAATAATCATTTTTATCTATAGGTAAAACTCACTCACCCATACACACTGTATGCCAATGGGATTTGATCCTTAGACCTTTCCCACTGTCCCACAACAGGTAGAGATCCAACCACCCAGACTATTAGGGCTGAATTGGCGTATTGCTAATAATCAAATTTGTCCATTTAGAATTTAATGAATCAGTTATAAAAAGTAGCCAATTACATGCATGTTATGAAAGTGGTGATCTTGCTTACATTCACTGTTTTTACCGTTCGGAGATGTTTTAATTGTACAAATTTTCCAAAAAGAAAAGCGTAGGAAATGAAATTACTTAATACAAAATTTGCAAATGTAGAATTTTGTGCAATGTACTGAGGCTTCATGCATCAGCTAATCTTCATAAGAAATTAGAATGACTCAAGTTTTTTCTCTTTCATCCATTTCCTACTTGTCATCATTTCAATCGACTTGATTATATGCTGCAGGTACTTTTTGAACGTGATTTTCAACATACTCAACAAAAAGGTTTACAACTATTTTCCATACCCATAGTAAGATCCTATCTGCTAAATCCTCCTGATCATATAGATGAAAATTAAACTCAGCTCTTCTTGCTGAATTTCACAGGATAACTATAATTTTTTATGCAGCTTTGTGTCGGTTGTGCATCTCCTGGTTGGAGTGGCATACTGCCTAGTTTCTTGGGGTGCTGGAATACCAAAACGTGCTGTAAGCTCTGTTATTGAAATCATCTTTTATGTGTCATATTTAATTTCTACTTGAAGATTGAATGTTTACCTCTTCTTTAATCTAAGCAGCCGATAGATAAGGATCTGCTGCTGCTCCTCACCCCAGTTGCAGTATGTCATGCACTCGGCCATGTGATGTCAAATGTTTCATTTGCTGCAGTAGCTGTGTCATTTACTCACACCATTAAAGGTACCTACATCCTATCTTCATCTAATAGTAGTGTATGGCATATGCTTCTGGTGACCTTTTGCAAGTTAGCAAAGTACTCTTTTCGGAAAGGGAAAGACTGATGTAGGAACCGTAGATTATTATTACTCTTCCTGTGTAATTTCTTATTTTCTACTAATTGGTTGTAACTAATGTTCTTCTCCAGCACTTGAGCCTTTCTTCAGTGCTGCTGCTTCTCAGTTTGTTTTGGGACATCAGATTCCAGTAGCTCTATGGTTGTCATTAGCACCTGTTGTTATAGGTCAGTGCAAAAAGTTCCAGTCTCTGTCTCCTAGCAGTTACTTAGTGTCCATTGACTCTGTATGGCATGATAATCCTACTATTATTTCGATTGGATGTTCAATTTCTTGTAACTCTATATTTCTCTGCATCAGGTGTATCAATGGCTTCCTTGACAGAACTCTCTTTTAACTGGACTGGTTTCGTGAGTGCTATGATCTCGAACATCGCCTTCACTTACAGAAGCATCTATTCAAAAAAAGCCATGGTATGACACTATGACTCTTATATAACCACTTATCTACTTGAAATTTTCTACTTCTAATTTAAAACTCTATACATGGTTTCTTGGTTAGTTTGGCTGGATTACCTAACTTGTTTTCTTTTTACTCTTAAGTAGACTAATATGGATAGTACAAATGTGTACGCATACATTTCAATAATAGCTCTCCTTGTGTGCATCCCTCCAGCTGTAATTGTGAGTATCATTTACAAATTGTGTCAATTTTTTTATAGTAAAGTTTCCTTTCCCTGAACTTTACCTAGTAGATTGTTTTAGATTTCTGCATCTCAATTTTCAGATTGAGGGACCACAACTGATGCAACATGGGTTTGCTGATGCAATTGCTAAAGTAGGCTTGCAAAAGTTCATCTTGGATTTGTTTTGGATTGGGATGTTTTACCATTTGTACAATCAAGTAAGAACAAGAATCACTACTCCCCTTGTCAACTTATCTTTTAATTCAATAACTTATGACGTTTATATGGAACCATTGTGGGTCTAGTTCTGATATTAGGTTTCTACCACTTGATTTATCTCTATTTTTACAGATTGCTACAAACACTTTAGAAAGAGTTGCGCCCCTCACCCACGCAGTCGGGAATGTACTAAAGCGAGTTTTTGTGATTGGATTTTCAATTGTGGTGTTTGGTAATTACTTATCTTTCTATACTCTCGCAATCATAAATATGAGAAATAGATGTTACAATTCAGATGTGAAGTTGGATTCTGCTTTTCTTTTTGCATGGTATGTGCCTAACCATTGTTTTTTCTAAATAAATATAAAGCTATTAGTAAAAATACCCAATGAGAGTCACAAATTTTCCAATTCTGTTATCCTTACATTAATCAGAAACCTATTGAATGAATGTGTCTGCATATTCTGCTGTTGAGCATTTCCTTGGAAAATGTTTTCCTGTTGTAACTAAATAATTCTCTGAGTTTTTTTTGTTCTGACAATTCGCAAATTTGTGCAGGCAATAGAATCTCTACTCAGACTGGCATTGGTACAGCTATTGCCATAGCTGGTGTTGCAATATATTCTTTAATCAAGGCCAATATGGAAGAACAAAAGCGGGTAAGACAATCTAAGACAGTTCATTACGAACTTTTGTATAATGCAGCATAGCCACATTTTTTCCGTCCATACATGACATAGTTTAGACATAAAAATTCAGTCATTCTGAAGTCAGATATAAATATTGCTCCGAAGCTTTCCTTTCCACCCAACCAATTAGTCTATTTGTCATCTAAGTTCTTAGCAGTACCACTATAGTAGTTCAAGTTTTTAAAAGTGACATGTAATCTTTACGCTTTCAAGGTTTAAGTGTGCACACTGTCCAAGTTATCGGCTTTCAATCAATCACATTACCCATTAAGGCTACCCCAATTTTTGGTGTTACAATCATCCTTTTAGTATGTTTGATAAAAGTTTACTTTAGCACGAATAATAACTTCACTAATAGCCATTTAATTTATCTATTCTGGCAATGCATATTGCAGATAGTGTTTCAATACTTGGTGGTATTGAAAAGAGGCCAGGGCACTTAATAGTTTTATGCTATTGTGCAATTTTTTATGTTTCACTTTTTGCAAGTCAGTATCAATAGTGAGAATATTTGTTGTAGAAACCACATCTTAACTTAACATAGATCTATCTGGCTGTCAGCATTTGAATGGCTTCCACTGCCAGTAACAACATAATTTTTACTTTCAACAATATCATGATTAATGCATATGCTTGAGGGAGGGATTGTTAACATCGCTACGGCCATCAAACTCTTGGTAGTAGAACGGAAGATCACTTATTGTATAGATTATCAAGTGCTAGCATGATTATCGACAAATTGGCTTATGACCTTATATTTTATTTGATTTCTTCAGAAAGTTGATGCTACTGCTACGTCATAACTCATGAAAGTAACCGATCTTCATCAATTAATTTTGCTTCATTCCATTTTGGAGGGCCAATAATAGAGCCACAAGTGTTGCTCCACGCATAAATTGTTTTGTTTGATGAATTGACGCTTTTTGGCCTTACAAGTACGAATTGTTTCTAGAAGAGGAAGGTAATGTAAACTTAACTTGGACTTTTCTCGGTCCAAATAAAATCTCTAATCCTTGTGTAATTGTCCGATCAAACTGTAATCCGTTATATGCTTTAGCATTGGTCCTGTCAATCACAACCAACAGAGCTGATAATATAAAAAATAGACCTCAAGTTCATGCTTGTGTATTCGTAGCCACAAGTACTAGATGGGAGACTAATAAGCATTTAACATCATAATATATATATTCCCTCCATGCCACTTTAATAGTTCAATTTAGTTTTATTAAAAATAAATTAAAATTAGTTTATTTTAAAAAACCAGATCAAAACGGTAATGTGGGATAATATATTTTTTAGGGGCAATTTAAACATCACCTGCTTAAACATTCACTATTTTTACATTACATGGTTTTTTTTTCAAATATTATATTTTACCTGCTATTAGGTTAATTTTGGTTCACATTACTCTTCTTTTCTCAAACAATGCCATGATAAGCCCCTTCCACATTAATGACAAAATGATTCAACCAATATGTGTCTCCCTCACGACCCTTCATCTCCGGTAACTTAGAATGACCTCTCTCACTCTTTTGCTCACTCCTGTCTCCGACAATGCTAGCCACCACCTTTTGTAACAATTCATCACATACTATAGCTAATCCACCATTTTTTCTCCTTCTTTCTCTCCTCTGCCCCCTTAACGCCTTAGGGTCTGTTTGGATTGGTGTAAAGCAGGGGAAATGAAAAGAATCTTTTTAAAATCTCCCAGTTTTCACTGTTTGGCGCAATGGAGAAAGAGAAACTATAGTGAAAAGTGAGAGAAAATGGATGAAAATTTGGCCCAAAAATTTTCAGCCCATTAACCTATAGATTTTGGGAGAAAATTATTGTACTAAACACTTATGTCTTACTGCTACTACCACCACCATTGCCATTGTCGCCGCCACCGTCACCGCTACTGTCGCCACTGCCACTGCCACCACCACCGATGCCACTGCCACCACCACCATCGCCGCCGCCACCACCACTACCACTATCGCCGCCGCCACCACTACCATCACTGCCACCACTTCTAGCACCGCCACCACCACCACCACCATTGCCACCACTACCGCCGCCACCACCACTACTACCGCCACTGTCGCCGCCACAACCATCTCTACCGCTATCGCCGCTACAACCATCTTTTCCACTGCCGCCACCACCGCCGTTGCCACCACCACCATTGACAATACCGCCACTGCCACCACCACCACCATTGCCACCACCATCTCTACCACCATCGCCACCGTCGCCACCATCACCACCACCACCTCCCCCACCACCACTACAACTGTCGCCGCCACAACCACTATCACTGTCACCGCTACTATCACCGCCACTACCACCACCACTGCCGCTACCACTGTCACTGTCAATTTTTTCTAACATCATTTGTGTAACCAAACAGTAAAAAATATTTAGGAATCTCCTAGTTTCTCTTTCACCTGGATTCACTTTCTCTTTTTCTTTCCCTTTCTCCCGATTTCCACCAATCCAAACAGACCCTTACTACTGCCTACTATAGCCACTTTATGTCGCTATGTGTTGATCCACCACCTACCACACGCAAACTTCCCCTCCCCTCACTGCTCTATCAATTGTCTGCAATGCCAATCCACCACCCTCTCCTCCGTCTCTGGATAAGATTCTTCATAGCTCCCAAATCAAGTAGGGTTTCTTTGCATAATTCTTTTCCCAATATTTTTTTATCTATTTCCTTATTGCTGAATCTATTTGGTAACATTGTTGAATCAATTAAGTAATATTGATGAAATATATTGACTGATATGACTATATTGCTGAATCAATTCAACAATATTATAAAACTAATTTAGCAATATTACCATATTTCTATGTTATGGATTCTATAATATCTTTGAAACATTGTTTGCCTAACAATGTGAAATTAAATAATCCCTAAATTATTCAATGTTGGATTCATGTTGGTGTTCATTTTGATCCGTGTATATGTATAATGTTGAAGTGATTCAACAATAATGCAGAATTGGTTGAACAAAATTGCAATTTGATGATGCATCCCTTCTACAATATCCTTTTATGGTTATGATAGCATATTATTATATCTTTTATTGTTTGACAATGTGAAATGAAACAAGCCCTGAATCATAGCATAAATGTTAGATTGTTATGGGTGTTACTTTTAATTTGTGTATATGTATAACGCAAAAATTATCTAATAATATTGTTGAATTGATTCTGTTATAATTTTATGACATGCATATTGCTATATATTTGAATCAATGTTTTATTTGACGATCTGAAATGAAATTAACCATGAATTATATCATTAATATTAGATTATTATTGGTGTTACTTTGATCCCTATACATATATAATGTAGAAGTGATTCAACAATATTATTGAATCAATTATGCAATATTGTTAAATCAATTATGGCCAATGTCTTAAGATGCGAGTTGATAATGAAGATAACAATTATGACATGCAAAATCTAGAGTTTGAACCATATAAAATATCATTTTAATCTATTTTTTCTATGGAGCAAAGATCAAGCACGTTACAATACTTGAAGAAGAATGATACTATTGGGACCTAAGAATGTTTCACTTCCCCATTACTCAACTACTCAAAATTTTTCATGTTTATCTCATTTATCAAATTATTATTTAATTACTTTGTTAATGCTCACCCCAACACCTCTATTTCTTCCTCTGCTATGCCGGCCAAGCTTCCTTTATCGACATGGCCCTGCATCTACCTCCTTGTTATTTTCCTCCTTCCTATGGGCCGGAAGGCAATGACTAACACTAGTTTTTTGCTACGACCAAGAGTTATCTTGTCGGCTTTTGAGGAAGAGGAGGAGGACAAGGAGGCAACAGTGGGAGGAGGAGGCAAGGATAGGAAGGGAGGTACGGTAGGGTGGCAGCATTGACCATTGCCATCATCACCTATGCTAGCTTCCACCTCCATTGTTGTCAATTGCCACACTACCACTAGTGTTGGAGATGAGGAAAGGAAGAAGTTGGAAAAAAAAACAGAGTTTTGAGGGAGAAAACTTGGACAAGTGAGTGAAAAAAAGTTGAATTTTTGAGTTTTTAGGAGAAGTGAGACTCACATTGTTATGTTGGGAATAATTGTAATGACCCTGAATTTTCGGTAATAATTGTAGCTCAAATAAGCTATTTCAGAGTTTTTAATATTTTTTATTTAATTAAAATTATTAAGTGATAAAGTTTTATAAGATTGTGGTAAAGCTCTCAAATACGAGCATAACAGACCTTGAACCACTCAAATCGAACATTGGGGCCATAAGTTATGGCCTCGAAAAATATGTATTATAGGATGAACCCATTAGAAAAGTATGGGATAACCTACCCATGAATGATCTTATTTTGTAGGGCTCTTCGATATGAGCCCATCGATACCAAGAATATGTTTCCGACTTTATGGTTTGAAATATATCACGTTTTGAAATTTAGAAAAGGAAAAACTAAAAAATAATTTAAAATTTGGTGGCTGACACACAGTTGGCAGCGCAACCGGCGTACATTGTGCGAAACTGGGCCAACGTGATCGTAGGTTGGCCGTGTGACATGTGATAGGCCTATGCGTCGGATTTGCATCATGAGGGACCGGGCATGTGCAATGAGATCACGTTAAGCGTCGGCGTGGTGGCGACGGGCATGCATCACGATTGTGTGACGCGCACATCATGCGCTCCACGCATCATGAATGGTTCCCCACGCGTGCACTATAAATAATGCGCAAGGGGTATTTTTCAGTAGTTTTCTAGTTTCTCACTTCTCAAACTTTTTTTCCTTCATTCTAAGTTGTTTTAAGTCTGAATTAAGTCGTTCAAGAGACGTTCTCTACTAAATCAAGCATGACAGAATCTGTGGTGGGGTTGCTTTCACCGTTTGTGGCCTCTACAATTAAAAATTACTATCACAAAGTTAAGGTAGGGGGTTTTAAACTCTAAATTTATGCTTTGTTCGTAGAAGTTAATTATTCTAAATGATTTTGTTTGATCATGCTTATGAGCTATGCTTTCTAAATGATTAGCACGCATTACATTATATTTTGATTGCATGCTCTACCATGGTAGTTCCTTGGTTAAAGAACCAAGAATGCACCATTACTTGGATACCCGCTAAAAAAACCAATCAGCCCTGGCGCATGAACAAAAAGGTGTGGAACATCGTGGAAAATTTTTTATCCTCATGAACCTTCCGATTACGCTATGAGCGTCAAGAAGAACGTCATTAGGTATCAATATTCTTGATTATTTATTGTAATCAGACAAACCAACGAGTTCTAGATATGTTTCTAAATCAGATTTCTTCTAAATAATCAGTATTTATTTGATGAAAGATATTTTGAAAAGATTATATTTATTTTCTAGGATTTATGCTTAGCACTACCTTAGATTTTAATTCAACTTACTAAGTATAAACATACTCACACACTGCTACACACTACAGGTGTTGCAGCATTCATAGAGGTAAAAATGGAAGAGAATTTTGATTATTATCGGGTTGATGTAATAGATATTTTTGTAAATATTTATATAACTAATGTCAAAAGGTACGATATGCCTTGCGGGTTGCAAGCTCTGTATAACTATCAACTCTATGCATAGTAGTCCTTGGTCTATAGATTATATTATTCGAACTACCCCTAACTCTATTATTTTATGTATTATGATGTCATATAAATATTTTGGTTATGAAATTACTCCATTATAATCAATGATTATTAACCTAATAATAGACTTGAGTGATATTTATTTTGCATTGACGGCCATCACATTCTATCACGTATGAATTAATTATATGTGTAAGATGATAAGTATTATAATTATTACCATATAATTAAATGAGTAATGCTAACGTGACATTAAAAAACGTACGTGAGAAGTCTACTTTATCTTCTCATCACTATTGATGAATGAGACCCAAGCAATAGTGATAAGAAGATAAAGTAGACTTTTCACCTACGTTTTTCAATGTCACGTAAGCATTTTTCTAATTAAATTAACAGCCATTACAATAATAGTATTCTTTCTAATTTTTTAATTTAGCTAATAAGATCTTGCCGCTTGCCATACTACTATTGGTTATGTTATTTAAAGAACTAATAAAACCCTACTTTAAAACCACGAACAGGAGCGGGCCCATATAAAAAGGGCCCTTTTCTAGCCCAATAGCGTCTTTTTATCAAATTGATGTTTTTTTATGTTTGAGAAGTTGAGGAGAACTTAAGTCTCATATGTGGAGGAATTACATTTCCTGATTTCCAGCATTTCAGAGATCCATAAAAGGCAGTTTAACCGAGTGCAGAAGATCATGAATTGCCGGACGCTTTGCCCGTTGGACCTTCTAATGAAATCCAGCTTAAGCAATACCCTCCCACTTTCCACCTAAGTTGTCACGCCGGTGTTACACAAGCAACCATCGGTCTGAGTAGAGTAAATATGCACGCATTTCCGTAGCCATGTAAAAGCCCAGCCCGGCCCATTATATTCAGCAGCATCTAGGGGTTTGATCTTACGGGATTGATCGGCCGGGGAAAGGGATGCAGACGAAGCAATTGACATCCTCTTTGTCCCTCTTCAACAGCTTCACTGCTGCTCTGATTCATGAAGCCCAGAGGCTAGAGAATTTCATCACTAATCTCCATTATCCACTCTATGTTATTTCTTTCCAGTAACCTTGTTCTTACTATACCTAATTACTTCATTTGCTAGAGCTAAAAAGTGGCTCCTTTGTACTTTGCCTTATGGGTATCATGGGCTTCCCATAAAAACCCACAAATTAAATTTTGCGAAAATGGTATGCTCTTATATCTTGTTTTCGTTTTATGGGTTCCATTGTAGCGTACCCGAATTATATTTCCTTTTTTTGTGTACAAGTTTCAATTGTAACTTTTTGTTAACTAATACTTGTGGCAAAATTTGCCCCCTTTGTTGGCGACTTTCTGTTAAATACGCTTACCTTGAGCCATTTTTGATGGAAAGACAATGTTTGTTTCGTCATGTTCTACATTACCAGTTTGTTACTCCAAAATTCATGTAAATCTGGGTGCATTTTAATGGCATATGGAAAATTTCTGGCAATTTTTGTCTAGTGGGGAGACATTGTGTGTGTTTTTTTTTAAAACTAGAGCGCATCCTTGTTTGGAGCTGCAATGGTTCCATCTATACTAATGGCGCTGGGAATGTCCATTTCTTCGGAGAGCCCTCGCTGGCTTGTTCAGGTTTCATGAGGTGCATGATCAAGTTTGGAGTATTTACTTATTGTGTAAATTTTTTTTTTAAGTTGAATGTTTATATTACAGCAAGGAAAATCTTCTGAAGCTGAAAATTCAAGAAGGAAATTATATGGAAAAAAAAGTTTCCTAAGTCATGAACGATTTGAAGGCCAGTAGATAGGGTTCAAGTGGGTTTTAAGGTTTATTATATCTAAATTGTGCATTTTGTGCATTAGGTTAGGCCGTTAGGGATTACATTAGGGGTGCTTCTCGGTTGGGTTAAGCCGGGTATTGTAAGGCCCAGCCCTACCCAAGATCAGACCCAAGATCTTGGGTTGGTTCCAAAAACTCCATGTATAATTTGATGTACTTGCTGAGTTGAATAAAAAAAATTTAATCATAAAATTGCCTTAAAAAATAAATTTATTTTGATAAATCTTTGAGTTGAATATAAAAATTTTCAATGATAATGCATTTTGATGAACCTGAGTTTGAATACATAAAATTTCAATGATACAATGGCCTTCGTATATTAATTATATAAAATTTTATTAACACAAAATTTTCTTAATCTCCATTCTACAACGTGATTTCATTAAAACTTGAAAAGAGATGAATAAAACACATATCAGTCACCTACTAAAATTGAATTCACATATTCTCTAAATCAAATATCAAACAACGAAAATCACATATCCATGACAAACCAAGAGAAATAAATAGACAAAACACAAGTCAGTCATTTACTGAAATCAATTTCACATATGCTCCAAATCATTATCAAGCAATGAAAATCACATGTCCAAGGCAAGCAAACAAAATGCAGGATACTGGGTTAGTCACTGATAACCCAGTATAGAGAATGCATACAAATTATTCTAAAAATTAGAAGAAAGGGCAAGGAACTAGAAGAGTTAGAAGTCAAATACATAAATTTTTTAGGATAAACAAACCCATGAACATGTAAACTAAAATAAATAAAATGATGTCGAAATCCAAAAAACAAAGGACAACCTAAAGACAACCTTCTAGGCAAACAATATGAATATTGTGTATTCAATAGGAAGACATCAATTACAGCAAAGATAATGCTTCAAAGTTCAAAGAACAATGAACAATATTACAGAAAGAAATTTCATCTCAGTAAAGTTGGAGAATGGAGGGACGATCTGTGCATCCTATTGTTAAAGGGACCCACCTTGAAAAATATTAAAGAAACAGACTTCATCTCAGTAAAGTTGGATAATGGATTGTCCCTTTGATAATAGGAAGCAGATCGACCTCATTTCTCTAACTGTACTGAGATGCTTCACACGATTGGAATAGTGATATACAATAAAAATACAAAAAACAAAGAAATCCAAAAATAGAAACCAATAGATACCTCATACATGTGAGTGGCACAAGGTCGCCGATGGTGATGTGAGGTGAAGGAGGAAGCGGTCGGCGGTGTTTGATGGAGGAAAATGGATCCGGGACACAAGAGCGATTTTTGTCCAAAAAGATAGGATCTTGGCCGACGGTGATGTGAGGTGAAGGAGGAATCAGCTGGCGATGTTTGGGGAAGAGAATAGATCCGTGCCACAGGAGCAATTCTTGACCAAAAAGATGGGATTTTGGCCAGTGACGAGAGGAACCAGTCACCGGCGCCGATGAAGGATGAGGTGAGATGGATCTAATCGCAGGAGTGTAGGACACATGAAGAAAATTGGAAAAGCGGCAGCCAATTTAGGGGGAGAGGAAGGAATATATACTTAGGGGATGCTTGGGTACTGAATCATCCAAAGATTTAGTTGATTCAACCTCAATTCAAGGTTGAATTTTGAGAATCATGTATGTGTGTAGAAGCTGTGCATAATTAAAAATTCAGTATTAAAATTAATTTAGGCCGTTTTAAGCCTGAATCAGCCTAAATCATGAGGTGATTTAGTTGATTCAGGCTCCTAGTCCTCGTTTTAAAAATTACAGATTTTATTATTTTTAACGGTTATTTTTTATATCGATTTGAGTATCGAGAAACATGCTATATAGGTATGACCCACTTTAAAAGTTCAAAATTACTTATCTTTGTGGATCTTGTTTAATAGAGCTCGAATTTAGAAGCATAATGGTACAAAGAATGTGTATATCCGAATTCGAGAGAAAGAATTATATTAGTTTAGGCTTTGTTTGGATTGAGGGAAAGCAGGAGAAAGGAAAAGATTCTATTTAAAATCCCTCTATTTCCTTCGTTTGGTAAAACATGGAAAGAGAAAGTAATATGGAAAGCGGAGGAAAAGGGGTGAAAAAGGAAGCCAGAAATTTTCCACCCCTAGACCCGTGGATTTTGGGAGAAAATCCTCGGGTCGTACTTATTTTTGGACGTCTTCTTTCTGGGGGAGCACGGGTCTTTATTCCGGGGAGCACAAGCAACGCCATCTTCATCTTCTTCTTCCGCTCAAGTAGCTGCTTCCCCATTTCTCTCTCCCCCTGCTTTGCCACCGGTAGGCAAAACATTGGTTTTACCGTAAGTACCTTTTTTTATCTCTATTCATCCTCTGTTCCTCTGTTCTCCGCCGTAAAGTTTGTGCTTTTGATATCTCGGCATGCTACGGGTTGATTTGAATGTTTTGTGGATCTGGCTTGGCTTTTGATATCTCTGTTATATGAATGTTTTGTGGACCATGGTAGCTGAATCTCTGACATTCCACTATGCCTTCAGAAAATTCTTCTTTCCCGTCATAAAGATTGATGTCGATAATTCCCGGTTGAAGCCGGAGCGCTGATTTTTGATGCGTTATTATTTGGTTTCTGTTTCGTTTTCAACTGTGTTTCTTTTTCTTTTTTAACTATTGTATTTTGACAGTGGAGGTCTAGAGTTGTGACAGTGGAGGTCTAGAGTTGTCTCCACTGATAGTTTGTCTCCGCTGATACTTTGAGTAAAGCTATTGAGCAGAAAGTTAAATAATCAAATGCTGCAAGGATAAAGGAACAATGGGTCATGAAAATTGCAAAACTGAGGATGAATATCGTGAGAAGTGAAAATTTTGGCACTTATGATTACACTCTTATCATCCAAGAATATTTCCAGAAACATTAATATATACCTTATCCAGGAATAAATTTGCATCCTTCGTTCTTATGGCTAGTCATTGCTGTCCTTTGCTGTAGTTATTATCAGACTCTCCATTTCTTATTACAGTGATTTATTTAGAGCTAGTTTTGGAATTAACTTTGAAAGTATGATTTCTTTATGTGTAATGCATTAGAGAGAACAAAACGTCTAAAAGTAATGCATGCAAGACCTCCTTTATTACCTTGTGCATTTAATGCTTGATTGCAAGGATGTTTAAGGTCCTATATGTTTTCATGATCATTAAATGGTATTAGTTTTGAATAGCTAGAACTACCATTTCTGTTCAATCTACCATGTACTAGATATTGTGGTTTATTACTCATTTATTTGTAGGTTTTATGTTTTAGATTTTTTAATTTAGATATGTTTATCAAGGCTAATTGGGTTAACTTTGAACCCTGTATAGATCAGATTTGATGGACAGGAAGACAACTGAAAACAAATCATGCATGTGTTGCCATCTCTAGCTAATATTGAATCTTAGCACTATCTCTAATATATTGACCATTAAGTAGTTTTAATATATTTAATTTCAATGTTGTATTTCTCATACCATGTGCAGGATCTTATAATATGTCATGTAATGATTTTAGGCTGTTTAGTAATTAGTCTTCATCTTTCTTATGATTAAAAATATATATGCTTGTAGATGGATAAAGATGATTGGGAAAGAAGAAAACAATGGATTGCAGGAGTAGTTGTTGCATATGCAGCTTATGCCGCAGCAATTACACTCACTTATCTCCACTTGGCAAACAAAAAGAAGCCTATGATTGAGAATAGAGACAGGGAGAGACAACATTATCTGACTCGACTTACACAACTTAGTAATGAAGATTGTCGAAATGAGATGAGGATGGGAATTGATGCATTTAGAAGACTAGCTTATATTCTAAGAGGCACTGGTCGACTTAAGGATTCTCGAAGGAGTTCGGTAGAGGAATTTGATTATAAATTAATTGAAATTTTTGATGAATTTATTCTATTTACATAAAATTTTATAATTTCTTCTAATATCCATCGTATTGAACCAAATAGAGAATTGTACTTTCTCATTTACTTTCTCTGTACAACCAAACAGTGGAAAATTTTCAAGAATCCCCTCATTTCCCTTTCTCCTGGATTCTCTTTCTCTTTCCCTTTCTCCCACTTTTCCCCAATCCAAACAGAGCCTTAAAGTTTTAAAATTGGGTTTGACATGACATCTAAATTTAGTCTACCAAATTCTCTTACCAAACTTAATTTATATTCAGCGGTGAATTTTTTGAATTAAATTCGTTATTGAATTAATTAAGTACCCAAACGACCCCTTAGGGCTTATGCTGATATTCTGGGTTGGGTTATGAGTTAATTTCGGGTTGGGTCCTAGGTATTTTGTGAGTAGAACTCGACCCGATCTGACTCGAATAGCATATGGGTTTTAAATTTTAAAACCTAACCCAACCCGAAAAAGACCTTGGGTCGGTTTCATCTGGGTCGGGTCGGTTCCGGGTTTCCAAAGCAGCCCTAGAGTATATAAAGCCCATAGCCCGGCTTGAGCATGTTTAAATTTAGGGCCGGGCCAAATTTTTGTCGCCAGCTCTGGGCCAAAGCTGGGCCTTTCAATTTTTTCTTTCAGCCTATCCTTACCCATTAGGGTCCGGCTCGCTTGTAGCCGTAGATGCCTATCCTCTCACTTGTAACATATTATGTAAATAAAATATTTTAGAATAAATATCTATATATAATTATTTTTATATAAGTATGGGCATCATTGGCTCTTAGATCCGACCCTGGGGAGGGCTGAAAACCAATCTGCTGCTACTAATGTCGGCAGTCTGGTTTCGAGCCGATGGTTAATGATGCCCGCATCCACATCCACACTAACACGGGCTGACCCGGGCTCATCCCAATACAACTCTTTATATATAATAAACTAATATAAAGCATAAATCAACAAATGGTAAGAAATTAGAATAACAAGAACTTAATCATGTCATGTAAGCACTTTAAAACAAGAACGCCCATCAAATGTCCCAAGCCAGAAAATCTGCTCTCAGACAATAAGCAATTGATAGGACACGGAGTACATTGATTGGGCAGGAATATATTTATTTTCAGTCACCTTAATTACCAGTTAATGCAGTATTTCTTCAATGAAGTTATCCATGTTTTGCTTAGATGTTCCTCCACTAACATTCCTTCTAGCTGCCTGTTTGAGCTCCATGGCCCTTGCTCTAATTCCTTCATCATTCAGCACAGCTTCCACTTTAGACTTCACCTCTTCCTTGGTAATGACACCTTCTTCATCCATGTCCAATCCTATGCCAATCTTCCACACATCACATATATAAAACCGGTCGACGAGCTGGTCAGCAAAGTAGGGCCAACACAAGAAGGGGAGTCCATTGATCACTCTCTCCATAGTGGAGTTCCATCCACAGTGGGACACGAAACAGGCAACTGAAGGGTGGGCTAGCACCTTCTGTTGTGGAGCCCAGCTCACCATCTTCCCTCGACCAGCCAATCTTGTCTCCAAACCATCTGGGAAGGTCCCACTCGACCCGTCCATGAGGTCAGGCCGCACCACCCACAGGAAGGGCTTACCTGTGAGCTCTAGCCCATGGGCCAGTTCATGGAACTGCCTCTGGTCCAGCAGGGTGGTGCTTCCGAATGCAACATAAACAACGGAGCGAGCAGGCTGCTGATCGAGCCACTCTAGGCATGTAGAGTCCTCCGGCCAGAAGTGGCCCACCGGCTTCCCCACCCGGCTGGCTGGAAGCAGTGGGCCAACAGGGAGGAGGTAGGGAGCCAGCTCAAATGATGCTTTCTCAATCTCAAGGAACGAGTTGCTGAGGTGGTACTTTGCCTTTTTGGCAGACTGGTTACAGCTCACACCGTAGTGGAAAAGAGAGCGCTGTATCTCTTCGGCCATGCACAGCCACCAAAAGTGCCTTGTGCTCAGGGGAGGCATGGCTGGGGAGAGTTGTATCACTTGATGGTTTGCTACAACACCTGCGATCAAGAACCAATTTCTATTCAACCGTCATTTTGGCAAATCAATGTATTTTGCATGCAAGCAAGATGATAATGTCAAATAGCAAGGTAGCAAACCATTGGCATCCATAATCCCTTTCTCAATGAGCTCCGGAACCCGGTCCATCAAATTATGATAGGAAGCAGCTGCTGTGAAGAGGACAACCCCTGGGATGCCCATCTTGTAAGCAACGTCCATAGCCCACCCCATGAACATATCGGCAACAATACATGTGACCCTGTCTGTTTCATTCTCGTTCAGCTTGCCCACTAGCTCCTCCAAATGGCTGGGCATGGTGGTCAATATGGAGTCACAGAGCTTCCCAAACTGGTTCCTGTCTTCTTCGGGCTTCATCCCGTCCGGGATTGCTACCATTTCGATTTCATCAGGTTGTCCGACCTTCTCAGATAGCAGTGCTGCCGAGATTCTCAAGTGGGCCGATTCCGTGTTCACAAAAGTGACATGGAAGCCTCGTTCAATCAGGCAGTAGGAGAGCTCCAAGATGGGTATCACATGGCCTTGTGCAGGAAATGCTATTACTAGAGCGTGAGGCTTCCCCATGTTTCTCGTCTTCCTTAAATCAGGAAGAAAAGCCCCTGATCGGGTCTCGTGCACGTATGAGGGACCAACATACTTCTATATATACACACATCGAGTGAGCTGGTTCTCTTACAGCCAAGGGATCTACCTACTCAATAATGCAACAGACGCAAACACAAGGGATATGACAACCAAGGAGCGGGCTCTTCAGTACATCTTTGATGAAAGTGGCGTCCGTGTCTAAGATGAGGTCAATAAAAATAAATTGAGGCCAAGGTGTCCTGAAGAAAGTAGTCGTCCATATTTCGACCTGCAATTCATTGACAAAACAATCAAGGTAAGTAGCTCCTATGCATAAATAATAAGTAAGATTTATTTTAAACAGCTTATTGTTGGAAGACGAACTTAGCTTATATATTCACAATTTATTCACTTAAACATATTGCAATAGGCCATGTGAGCTTGGGCTCACGACATGTGCAGGCTTTACTTAGGGAGCAGATTGGCTTTTTAGCCTATCCGATGGCTTATGATGCCTAGGATTATGCTTTGATGGGACATGAGCCCTGATCATACAAGCTTTTTCCATATTGCAATACTAGTCCAATTAACAAAAGTAACTGTGCCTATTTAATAATTCGTGGCCATCATAAAAGGTGAGAGAATTTTTGGTAGAGAGAAATCGGTGTTTTGGGTAAGGCGGTTTCAAGTCAGGTACCTTCATTGTTGTAAGTCCCATCTCAGTTAGTCTTTGTATTTTTCTTAATTATTTATGAACACACACGGCATTGGGGGCCAGCATGCCCCTTTTCTTTTGGCTGTGTGCGCATCCTTTACTTGTAACATGCAGTTGTGGAGTATAAACCAACAAATGACAATAAGAAAGAAGCAAATGACAGAAACATCTTAATCATGTCATCTAAGCATTTAGAAAAATAAGAACGGCCATGAAATGTTCAAAGACAAGAAATCCAACGACACGAAGTCAAAAATTTCGCTTTATTATGAAACTCTTGCTTGCTTTCATTTATTAGAGCAAAAGTTCATGTTTGCCATTGATACATTTTCCTATAAGCAGTTAGAGCAGTTAGAAAGGTTGAGAAGGGCCTTCGAAGTTAAATTTGCCAAACAAACTAAGCCCTTTAGACTTTGTTATGATTGATATAAGTGCTTGTGTGAAGGCCTCGCCCCTCTTAGAAGACGAGTGCTTGGACAATTCCAGCAAAATCTGCAAGAGGCAGAAATCAGAATTTGCATTTGCACGATGCCTGCCACGAGTGATCTCAATCGTCAGGCATAATATGGACACGCCTCACATATTCAAACCACTCATTCTGCCTGCCCTTAGATAATTGGAAACAAATTGTATTGGTAAAGTGACCATCTTGTGGGACATTTGTTAAGTCCCATTAATAGTAGCTTTATTCTCACCCCACAACTCCGCTGGAGCAAATGCACCCCCAATTTGCAGAGATGCTTGGGATATGGGGAATTCCTGCTCCCCCAACTGGGTCCAGAAGGATTCCTGCTAGCACCGACGAAGGGGAGAGGAAGGCTTGGTCAAGGCCAACACCAACATCGCAGGAGGAGGCCAATAGGGAGGGGATGTAGTTTATAAGAAAAAAGAGTACGGTGATGTGACAAAAACTAAGCTAATATTCTTATTTCATTCTTTCTACACCAAAGTTCTTCTTTAGCATTTGATTAGATACAGAGAAAGGTGAGTCAATAAAGAGTTTCACTTTTCTCATATTTAGGGGTTGTTTAAGTACGAAATTAATTTGCTAGCGAATTAGAATTTTTTAGAATTAATTCATTCAATTCAATATAGAAATGGAATTTGGTTTGGGTATAGAATTTTTTAAATGGAATTATGTTTAGATAGAGAATTGTGTTTAAGGTCAAAATCTTTAGAATTTTTAGGTAAATTGACAAATATACCATTTGAATGGAATTGTTTTGATAGAATCATGTTTGGGTAAGGAATTTGTATAGTTTTTGGAATCATTGAATTTATGAAAATATTACAAATATAACCTTGATTTGGGCATTGTATGTGGTTAGTGTGTAATACCAATAAGATGTTCAGCCTATAGAAGTTTGTACTGGCTAATATGAGTGCCTATCCACCGTACTTACCTGTATCGGCTGAGACTAATATGGTATGATACGGGGGGTGATATGCCCTATGTAAAAATCGATGTGTATCAGTTGTATTGGTTTGTACTGTATCGATATGGTAGATATATATTGACACGTTATTAATTTATTAATTATTATATTTTTAAAAATATTAAAAAAAAATTATACGACAGGGACATGTAGCAATAACGATACATAGTTGTATTAACACTACGTAGCAATAACGATACATTGTTATAGTGATAATGCTACACCGTTGTAATGATAATGTTATATCGTTGTAATGATATTGCTACATCATTGTAGTGATATTGTTATGTCATTGTAGTGATAATGCTACATCGTTATTGCGATATTACTATAATGTTGTTGTAATAATGATACATCGTTGTAACGATAACGATACATCATTGTAGCGATAATGCTACATCGTTGTAATGATATTGCTACAATATTGTAGCCAATGACATATTTATGTTGTGGCCTAGGTGGTCAAATGACCACCTTGCCTTTTTGGATTTCTTTTGAACCACCTCTTATACCTTTGAGTTAGGGAAATGAGAAAAAATCAAACTCATTTATCAACCCTGCTCAAAGAAATCCATGACCACTATAAGGCCCAACCCTAATTCTTCCTGTGACCAAATTACAAAACTAAGTTTTAAAAGTTATTTCACTCTTAAACTATTTTGAAACTAGTTAAACCCAAGTAAACCACTTAATTAACCCACTTTAACCTAAAGTATTTTGAAAATGATTAAACCCAAACAGATTGGAACTAGAAACTTGGCCACCCTATTCAAGCGCCTCCCTCATGCTCATGCCGTCCCCAATCCACTCTCACCTTAGTTCACCCTCCTTGTTATCGCATTGAAGCCCTATTTAGTTATAGGTCAGAGATAAGAACCTTTTCAACCTTGTGTATTCGGTTAGGAATGTGGCAATGATGGAACTTCTTCCCTAGCCTCCTCAAAACCCACAATTTTGCTACAAGGGTCTTACACTTGGTTTGGCTATCGGTAGCTTAAAGTTTTTTTTATCTTAATGTTAATGCTAGGTAAGTAAAGTATGTATTAGCCACCCAAAAAAGGGAGGAGCAATATTAGAAAATCCCAAAAAGAACAATAAAACTAAATAGGGAAGATAAAGTAGAAAATTAAGGATGCATCATCAAATTTTGTTTCTTCTATAGCCACCCTTTTTTTTATTAGTGCCCTCTAATTACTAACAATTTCAATTATGTCAATCTTAATTATGGATATAATTATTTTTGTTAAACCTTAGCTAAATTTTTATGTTTTACCTGTTGTTTTCAAATTTGTAGGATTAGAGAGAGAGCTTATTATCATGCAATTGTATCATATTTGCTTTTATTGCCAAAAAGAAGAAATTAATCCATTTCTATCTAGAAAAATATATTATTGAATGTAACTAGCTATTTTTAACAAAATAGAAAAAATTCTAGTATATATGCTTATGAACAAAAAAATTATTTTATAAATACTACTTTTTTGACCACCCTATTCTAAAAACCTAGATCTGCCACTGGTTGCAACTATAACGATACATCGTTGCAGCGATAATGTTACATCGTTGTAGCGATATTGATACAACATTGCATCAATATCGATATATTATTGTAGCGATAATGTTACATCATTTTAGCGATAATGTTATACCTTATTAGTGATATTACTACAACGTTACAACAATAACGATATAACCTTCTATGGTCTTTTATAGTCCACGATATAGCCTTTTATGGTCTTATGATGCTATAAAAAAACTATTATAATGATAATCATACTAATATAAATAACATTTTATGACTTCTAATGTTAGAGAGCTCTTTCGATGAGAAAGGAAAATAACTTTAAAGTATTTCATTTATCTCACATTAATAATTTTATTTGATTTTTTAAAAGAAAAATATTTGAGTGATGTAAAGATTCATATATCAAAACTTTACTTCATCATTATAAGTAGAGCTTTGATATCTGAAACTTCACCTCAGAGTATTGTTACTCTTTCTAAAATGTACTAATTTTAAATGAAACTATTAATATGAGATAGAGGGAGATAATTTTTTTAATAGAAAGAGTGGGGAAACAAAAAGCTTTAAAAAGAAAGTGATAATTTATACTAATATTCGTAACAATTTTGCAACTATGCTTTGATTGTTAATGCACATCCAAACTATCCAAAATATTTTGTAACTCAGCTCAACATTCTCCTCATCAAAACTTAACACTAATGCATAGACATAATAAAAAGACATAATGAGAGAAAGATAATAAAGGAAAAAATGATATTTACTTTCCATCTCTACTCAACATAAAAGTGATAAACAATGCAGTATTGAACTTCCAATGAACTAGGAGTCATGCCATAAAATTGGACCACCATGCCACTTTAAAGGCTATCACACTAAAATATTCGACTTACGCCACAATTTATCCAACCTTTGTTGAAAAATACACACAAATGTTTAAAAGGAAATATCATACTTTACATTGTTAAAATGATTTACAAAACTAAGTAATTTTATATAGCCAACATAGATGACAATCTAAAAGATAATTATACATGTCGTTGTATGACAAGGGTCATAAGATCATCAAAAGAATTGGGTTGATTATTAGGATAGAAGCCACCTTGAAGCTTTGTCCGCTCCCAAGATAATCTCATTCGGCTTCATCTGATCTCCATTATTTGGTCTCCCAATTCTTCACATTTTGAGGGAAAAATCACCACTGTAAGCACCATCAACCATGGGCAAAGCATATGGGGAAAAACCTCCTAATGGAATAACATTTTTCCAAGTGCTACTACCTATTCCTGTACTGTTGGAACAACCAATTGCCATGAGTTGCTGCTGCCAAATAGGAAATACTGTTGAGTCATTGATAGAGGATAAGAATGTGTTATGCATCATATTGGCCTATATGCATCTTAACTGTAAGAAGCAAACATATGAAATGAAATACCTAGGTGGGAGTTAAGTCAAATGAAAGACGTGTGTAACTATCTTTTCTTTGAGCACATACACAAGAAAGGCCTCTTCCAATCGAAGCAGTTGATCCTGTCACAGTTCCTCAGTTGTAACAATGCACGAGTGGAAGAATGCTATGTTTATTTCTTATTTTATCCAAAATTTCCACTGCTATTCAATAATTATAAACAATTGTCTCACACACTTTAGAAAAAAAAAATCCAATCAAGGCAAACCATTCCCTTCTCATATGGAAATACTTCTAAACATACAAATAAGCCGATTTTTTACTTTTACCGAAATCATCAATAAAAGGTCTTCTGACGTAATTAATTTTTACCATTCCAGCCAATCATCCAGGTTAGAATATGCTAGGATTCAAACCAAAAAATGATTTTGCATAGGAATTTTGCAAATTTCATGTTGGACTTGTTGGGAATGTTTAATACATAATTCCAAACTCATAAGGCTTGCAAGCATACATTAGAAATAAACAACCTAACAGTTAGGAGTAAGATTTTCAAGTATTACAGTGAATGGCAAATAGTTTTCTTACTAATTGGATGTTGAATGATAGCCACTGCTTTTTTCCAGTCCTTGAGAAATCCTCCTTACGGCAACAAATGAACCACCCCGTTCCTCCATATTCACTTTCAAACCATCACCCCGCCCATTAAAAAGAGTAAAAACCTTAACCCGATATTATAGCAAAAAACAAATATTTTAAAACGCATGAGTTGCTTGTGGGAGGAAATGGGGTCCAATGCAAATGAATTGAAATAGAGAAACAACCTCGAATAATTTCTTCCACAATTCTAAAACCCAAAATCACATGATTGATGAAGGAAGAATGAAAAAAACACATTTTGAATGAAGATCATGAAAAAAAAATCCTTTTTTCACAATCAGTGAGATTTGGGCGAATCGCCCTAATCAAAATGCACGATAGCCAAAAATTTCAGCGAAAGTATGTGATGAAGAAGAAAAGGCAAAATCGAACAAGAAGAGAAGAAAATGAGAGAAGAAAATGGCCTTACTTGGTTCACGAAAGCATATAAGAATGGAGTCAGTGGCCGGGCACACTATTTGCATAAGGGCTGCGCCAGGCAAGCTGCAGAGGACCAAGATAGAAATCCGCCGCCATTGAGGTGACAATTCGCAGAAGTACCACGCCGGGCGAGCTGTAGAGCATCGGGATGGAAAATGGTCAGCCGAAGAGGCAACAATTTATAGAAGGGCTACGCTTGGCGAGCTGCAGAGGATCGAGTTAGAAATCGGTGGCCGAAGAGGCTTGATTCCTAGAAGTGCTGCGCCGGGCAGGCTGCAAAGGATTGGGATCGAAATCAGTGGTGGAAGACGTGGAAGGAAATTGGTGGCCGAAGAGCGGGATGTAACCGGACGAGATGTGAGGGCAGGGAGGCGATATGTGGAATGGAAAGGCCGAGAGGAGAAACAATGGAAAGGCGAATCATTTATAAGGGGGCGAGGGGTAACAACCGAAAATACGAGATAATGTGTGTTTCCGGTTTTACGTGTTTCTTGAATCAGCCAAGGAGTCTGAATTTTTTATTTTGTTTAGATTAACCATCCAAACTGAATTCAGATAAATTCTCTTCTAAATTTTAATAGAATTGTCTGAATCTTGTACCGATTATGTACCCAAATAGCCCATAAATATGAAGTTGGAATAGGGTTTTGGTTTAAAAAAAGTGGAGTAGGAAATCATTTTTCTAACCAAATTAGCTTGGGATCCAATGTAAAGCACTCACACGTGAGCTCTCATAGGCCACAACAACCCCTCGTTGTCATGAACACTTTGTGAGTTTTCATGACATGCGGGGCTCTAATTGATAGAACACTCACATGTGAATACCGAGTGGATCTGAACCAGCAACCTGACCCTGCCCAGTTTTTAGGCCGAGCCATTCAGTAGTCAAATGAGATTTCTACCCAGTGGAATTAAGAAAACCCGGCAATTGATTCGGTCCACATTTTGGGTTGGGCCAGCTATTTAGCAGTCCAGCGCGATTAAACTAAAATTTTGCCTGATTAATCAAGAAAACATAGAACCACCCACCTTTGCGTGGGTAGTCAAGGCAATTTTGACAACATTGGAGTGTGGTGATTAGTTTTAAAATTTTCTAAAAATAAGGTAATTGACAGAAAATATGGTTAGAATAATGCCATTTTTATTTGTGGGTCTTTTTACAGTAAAAATTGTGGTATTATAGAGATAATAAGCAATGGATAGGTTATTATATTTGTTGGGCTATATAATAAATTTACCATCACTCCTACACATGCATGCTAGCAATCATCTGAATGCCCCTTACAGGGGGAATCCTCGTTTTACATAATGTAGAGGTAGTCGTTTTGGGTCTTTTATGCCATATTTACAAACCATATGGTTTGGATTAGCCAAAATAAAGAAACCAAAATGACCATAGTGGGCATTGGACTATCCAATTCAAGTTGGACACCAGATCAATCCAATTTAGGGCCCCAAAATTTAGGGCCCCAAATTTTTACAAAAATGACCCGAGCATATTTAAATTTAGGGCCGGGCCAAATTTTTGGCCCCGGCTCTGGGCCGAAGCTGGGCCTTAAAATTTTTTCTTTTAGCCTATCCCTGCCCATTAGGGTCCAGCTCACTTATAACCCTAGGTGCCTATCCTCTCACTTGTAATATATTATGTAAATAAAATATTTTAGAATAAATATTTATATATAAAAAAATTAATATAAGTTTGGACATCATTGGCTCTTAGATTCGACCCTGGGGAGGGTTGAAAACCAATTTGCTGCTACTAATGTCCGCAGTCCGATTTCAAGCCGATGGCTAATGATGCCCGCATCCACACTAACACAGGCTGACCCGGGCTCATCCAAATACAACTCTTTATATATAATAAAGGAAAATTATTAAAATAATAATTAAAATAAAATATTTACCAAAATATACCACTTTGGGAAATATTTCCCAAAGTGGTGTTCCCTTTTGCCACGCAGGCGCCAGCCAAGCAGCTGGCACCAGCGTGGCTTTTTTTTTTATTTTTTAAGTTGATTTCGTCGTTTAGAACGACGAAATTGGTTTGAAGACGATTTCGTCGTTCTAAACGATGAAACCGTCTAGACGATGACCCGGTTTCGTCGTTCTGAACGACGAAACTGCCGCACTTAGCACATTTCGTCCTCCGGTCTCACCAACAACACTGATTTCGTCGTTCTAAATGACGAAATCAGCTTAAGTCGATTTTGTTGTTCTGAACGACGAAATCATTGTCGTTAAAGTCGCGAATCCGCTCTGCCTCCAGTCGCGTTTCCACTGCATTCGACCTGGTTTTCACTCCGCCAGGTTCTGTCGACAACATCCAGTCCGCTTTGCCGCCTCTACCGCCGTCCGGCCCGCCATCTAGCCCACCGCGGATGTCCAGCCCGCCGCCAAGCACGCAGCCAGTCCCGACGCCCGTCCCGCCGCCAACGTCCAACCCGCCGCTAGTCCCACCGCCGACATCCTTTCTCCTTCCCATAGCATTCTCCGTTGGCTGCCATCGTACTTGCGCCCAATTCGTACCCAATCCGTGATACCCTAATTCTCCATTTTGTTAAATAATTGGTTTAGAAATATCTTCATGTAAAGTCTGTACTTAAATTAAATATTTACTACGTGTCTAGGTTTTGCATTTTGCCTCTTACGAAAGTATTGCTCCAGGTTGTTTTGGTGTTGGTAAGTAGCTTATGAACTCTCTATTAATTTAGTATTTTAGTGTAATGTGCGATTTGGATGATTTAGTTAAAAATAAGCATTTTTTTTCGAGGGGCTTTAGTGCTTTTTTTACGGCTTATATGGTTTGTGACATTGCATCTGTTATTGCATTAATTGTGTAATTTTATTGATTAGAAAATTTACTCATTAATATAAAGTCTTCATGATATGCTTATATACTTGGTAAATATATTAGTTTCTATGTGTATATATTTTGAAAATATATTGGTTAGGGTAGATATTAATATTAGTTTGCTTAATCTAATATTAATTTAATTTATTGTTTATGAATTAATTGAATAGAAATGGTAGAAGAAATGACTAGTTTTTTAATTAACTACGACGGACGCATAGAAGGATTATTAATTAAAAAACCGTCTACATTTGATGAATTTGAGATGCACGTAGCAAGTAAGTTTGGGTTGGATCGAAGAAGATAGAAAATTACTATCAAATGTAATATTTCGTCCTATGGATCGAGAATGATACTAATGTGCATAAATGATGATGCATCAATGGCTTTTATGTTTCACCACTCATGTGACAAAATTTCTTTCGAGTTATTTCTTGAAAAAGAGGCCCGAGTGACTAGTGAAAGGCGAAGTAGTTCACATAGGAGCTCTCACAGAAGCTCACACAGGAGCTCGGATAGAAATGTGAACAATGAAAGTCATATGCAAATGCCGGTAGACGACGAAGAAGAAGGAAATTTATTTATGACAATAGCTTCAAATGAACGTCATAGGTCGTCTGCCCCTATTTACGATGGAAGTGGACCTAATTGGAGGTAAGGTTGATTTAGTTGTGAATACGTTTTGAATCTTATTATCATTTAATGAAAATACATTTAGCTAAATTTTGAGATTTTGTGTGTAATATGGAAGGTCCACACGCATGCACACGAGCCATTTAGCGTTCAAATATCTCAAGGCGGTGCATGGTATGAAACTCAAAGTTCGATGGGCCTTCATTACCCCTACACGTATGTTGGTCATACCAATGTTGGACCATCTAATCAAAGGTGAAATATATATTTATAAATGAATTTAACTTTTTTAGGCTTACGAAATTTAATACATATGTGATGTTTATATGTAGGGGGGATATGTCTACGGTGAAGATATTGATGAAAATGAGGATAATGAAGGTGAAGATATTGATGAAAATGAGGATAATAAAGGTGAAGATAATATTGATGAAGTAAGTGGAGAAGATTCTGACATGAATGTAGAAGGGGTTAGAGGTGAAGAAAGCGCTCAACAGATGGTTGACGGCGAGGGGGATGATGCAGTAGACAATGCTATTGTTGGAAATGATATGAATGTAGATGATGATGAGCCGTCATACTGTGAAGTGGAGCCACTTTATGCCTACATCACAGATGAGGAGATAGATGTGGCAGTTAATTCTACAATGGCCATGGACCAACAAAATGAAGATGAGTTATATGTTGGCCGCATCTTTGAGAATAAAGAAGCATTTGTTACAGCCTTGCAAGAGTTTTTCATTCAAAATCATGTCGAATACAAGGTTGTACGAATAAATCCGTCGGAGTATACAGTGAAGTGCATTGATAGCACTTGCACTTGGAGAGTGCATGGCTCAATCAAAAGGGGTGTTGGGTACTTTAAATTGAAGACGTACAAAGGTGAACACACATGTCGGAATGCCTAGCTTAGCATAGATCATAGGCAATGCAGTGCCTCATTTATTTTGAAGGTCATAATGCCTGCTATCCAAGCCGAATTAACTCTCACACCAGAGGATATTATTCAAACAATGAAGGAGAAGTATCATGTTGATATATCTTATAAGAAAGCATGCGCAGCAAGGAATATGACGATCAAGGCTATTTATGGAGATTGGGTAGAATCGTATAAACTGTTGCCAATGTACCTAAGGGCGGTACAAGAAGCAAATCCTGCCACCTACTACCGCTTAGAGGTTGATGAAATACATCATGCAGATGGTGCCATATGTAGGAGATTTAAGCGATTGTTTTGGGCATTTGGGCCATCTATAGCAGGGTTTCGACATTGCATCCCTGTGATTGGTGTTGATGCCACTCACTTGTATGGCGGATACCCCAGTGCTCTTATGGCTGCAACGGCTACAGATGGAAATAATGAGTTATTTCCTCTTGCATTCGGGCTTGTTGGGAAGGAAGATGGAGACAATTGGAAATGGTTTCTAATGGAATTGAGGGATCATGTACTGATGGGCATGACGAACATTGTCATTATTTCAGATCGACATAAGGGGCTTCAAAAGGCCATACTTGAGGTTCTTCCAGAGTCGGATTACCACCATCGTTATTGCATCTGTCACATAAAAGCAAATTTTAAGAAGGAGTTCAAAAATGATACATTGACGGACTTGATTGGGGTAGCAGCATGTGCACTCACAGTAGAAAAGTTTGATGCTAAAATGGACTTGATTGATCAAGAGAGTCCTAGGGCAAAACATCTCCTCTTACGAGGAGAATTGCATCCTGCACAGTGGTCCCTTGCACACGGTGGTTTTATGACATTTGGCATGACGACTACAAATATGGCTGAAAGTTTAAATAGCGTCTTGAAGGGGGCACGAGGTTTACCTATGCAGGCTTTAGTGTCAGCTATCTTTTATCGGCTCATAAATTTTTTTGTTAAACGATCTTCTGCTGCCTCTACCATGGCCACCCCATATACTCCCAAAGTGGAAGCTATATTGAGAGAGCAAACAAAAAAAATTGGGGAGTATATAGTTAATAGGATAAACATGAGTTAGTACGAAGTGACGTCAATTTGTGCCTGAAAGGTTATGGTAAATGTTGTGATGCATACTTGTACGTGCAACATCCCTCAGGTTTATGGTTATCCTTGCTCGCACCTAATCGCCGTGTGGGCAAAGCGGTGGGAGCCAATCCATGCATCACTGTTTTACACATCTTCTACTTATAAAAATGTGTACTCCGCAAAATTTTATTCTCCTCGTGGTTGGGAGTATTGGGAGAGGGATATACCTTTTGTGTTATACCCACCGATAACAACAAGGCAACCCGGTCGCCCACGGTCTGTTCGCATTAGGAATACTATGGACCACAGAACAATGGAAAGAGATGGTAGAGGAGGATATAAATGCAGGAGGTGTAAACAAAGTGGGCATAATAGTAAATCATGTAGAAACCCTCCCATTGACAGGCACGACAGGAGGAGCTCATATGGATATATTAGTTAGACTTCTTGGTAGATCTCCTCCTACTACAGTGATGCGTGGTAGCCGAGTGAGCCTACGATGGCTCTTACAGGAGTTTCGCGATCTCCCAGTCGATGCTATAGAGATAGTTATCGAACAGCATGCACGAGCCTATCTATTACATTTACTTGGAGCCACGATATTTGCGGATACCATGAGCAGCCATGTGCATGTTTTCTATCTCTCTCTCCTTGCCGACTTTGACATGGCTGGCACTTATTCATGGGGCAGTGCTACTCTCGCATTCTTATACCGAGAGTTAGGAAAAGCATGCCAGGCCATGACCTCGGGGATTGCGGGCCGTCTGACCCTTCTTTAGGTAATTAATTGTGTAACTTTACTTGGTATTTTAGTCACGTATAATTTTTTAATTCTAATATTTGTTATCATCATTTTATGACATAGTTATGGTCGTGGGAGCACTTACACGTTGGCCAACCAACTGCTGAGATGGGTCACTTGGTCGAGGGTGCTCCATTAGGGGCGAGGTAGCTTGTATTTATGTTTACCACATTACTTTTTTAGCAACGTTTTATGTACATATGTTGAACTCATTTCCTAAATTTAACTCCTTAAGGTGGAATGTTTGGAAAAAGAGAACCGAAAATCTACAAGGAGTCCTCCGATTGTATAGAGGGGAGTTAGACCACCAGCGGCCATACTAGGTAATTTTATTACCGTGTTGAACTTTTTTATGTAATGATTTTAAAAAAAATTGTCGTTATTTAAATTAAATTATCTTTATATATTGTATAGATTATTTGGCAGCCGTACTCGGATGACTTATTGGCTGTGTTACCGCCCCTCTGCATGGACGGTCGAGAGGTGTGGCTTTCTCGAACCCCTCTAATATGTTACAAGATTATCGAGATGTATGTGCCGGATCGAGTAATGCTCCAGTTTAACCTGGAGCAAGGGGTCCCACCTTTTATTGTCGAGTTTGTCCATCGCATCACTCGACAGGGCCGCCATATTACCAACTGGGCTGTACATCATGCGTCGTATATTGCTCGATGGGAGGATAGGAGAGCCACTATTATTAGAGGGGAGATGGCTACGACATTGCGAGATGTTCGTCGTACTTACATGCAGTGGTATTTACCGATTACACAATGATATATTTTACCACGCGATGACGTAGAGGAGATGACATATCAGCCTAGGAGAGCGTCTAAGGCAGCTCTAATAAGTACAACTTTGTTAATTAAGGTATATATTATTTTCTTATTTCATTTTAATTATTTATCTAATATTTAATTTATTTTTTATAGCTTCGTCAGGTTCGACATACACATGCGTATTTGAGTGATGCACTTGTCACCTGTACTTCGTACGAGGACTTAGCAGCAGCATGTGAGTTGGTGATTAGAGCGTCTGATGATGTCCTTTGTAGCTTGCCACTGCTTCATTCGGTGATCACGGATATTCATCGAGATTATCCTGTCGATGAGGCCGTTCAAATGCAGCCGATGCACTCTTCATGCCCTAAAATTCCATCATCATCAGCAGCGTATAGCTCTCCTCCAGGTTCATCATTTCCGGGCACTACACATGTAGCTCAGCCAGATCCGATTTTATATTATAGACGACATCGACCAGCTCGTATTGTACCATCTATTACTTATGCTAAGCCAGAGCTGGAGCCCGAGCAGGAGCCAGACCTGGAGTTGCAGTCGGAGCCCGAGCTGGAGCCACAGCCACAGCCAAAGATAGAGGTAGATCATGAGGAGCTCGTGCACCATCGTCGAGGACGAGGACGTAGGAGATTATGACATTACTTTTGATGTACTATATTTGTTACTCGTCTATGATGTACTTTAATGATATTTGTTATGGTAATATTTGTTATGGGTGGAATGAATGAAGTCGTGTATGTATTGTCTATGTTTTGAATGAATGAACATGGACAAATGATAAAATTAGTTTTAAATAGTAATTTTAAAAATTTTTATTTTGATTTCGTCGTTTAGAACGACAAAATCGGTGTTGTTCAACTTAAGTTGATTTCGTCGTTCAGAACAACTAAACCGGGTCAAGTTACAAAACGGTTTCGTCGTTGTTTTGAAATCAATTTCGTTGTTCTAAATGACGAAATCAACTTAAAAAAAAAGCCACGTAGGCGCCAACTAAACACTACTTTGGAAAATATTTTTCAAAGTGATCTATTTTAGTAAATATTTTTTTAATTATTATTTAAATAATTTTCTCTATAATAAACTAATATAAAGCATAAATCAACAAATGGTAAAAAATTAGGATAACAAGAACTTAATCATGTCATCCAAGCACTTTAAAACAGGAAGGCCCATCAAATGTCCCAAGCCAGAAAATCTGCTCTCGGACAATAAGCAATTGATAGGATAATACGGAGTACATTGATTGGGCAGGAATATATTTATTTTCAGTCACCTTAATGACCAGTTAATGCAGTATTTCTTCAATGAAGTTATCCAAGTTTTGCTTAGATGTTCCTCCACTAACATTCCTTCTAGCTGCCTGTTTGAGCTCCATGGCCCTTGCTCTAATTCCTTCATCATTCAGCACAGCTTCCACTTTAGACTTCACCTCTTCCCTGGTAATGACACCTTCTTCGTCCATGTCCAATCCTATGCCAATCTTCCACACATCACATATATAAAACCGGTCGACGAGCTGGTCAGCAAAGTAGGGCCAACACAAGAAGGGGAGTCCATTGACCACTCCCTCCATAGTGGAGTTCCATCCACAGTGGGACGCGAAACAGGCAACTGAAGGGTGGGCTAGCACCTTCTGTTGTGGAGCCCAGCTCACCATCTTCCCTCGACCAGCCAATCTTGTCTCCAAACCATCTGGGAAGGTCCCACTCGACCCGTCCATGAGGTCAGGCCGCACCACCCACAGGAAGGGCTTACCTGTGAGCTCTAGCCCATGGGCCAGTTCATGGAACTGCCTTTGGTCCAGCAGGGTGGTGCTTCCGAATGCAACATAAACAACGGAGCGAGCAGGCTGCTGATCGAGCCACTCTAGGCATGTAGAGTCCTCCGGCCAGAAGTGGCCCACCGGCTTCCCCACCCGGCTGGCTGGAAGCAGTGGGCCAACAGGGAGGAGGTAGGGAGCCAGCTCAAATGATGCTTTCTCAATCTCAAGGAACGAGTTGCTGAGGTGGTACTTTGCCTTTTTGGCAGACTGGTTACAGCTCACACCGTAGTGGAAAAGAGAGCGCTGCATCTCTTCGGCCATGCACAGCCACCAAAAGTGCCTTGTGCTCAGGGGAGGCATGGCTGGGGAGAGTTGTATCACTTGATGGTTTGCTACAACACCTGTGATCAAGAACCAATTTCTATTCAACCGTCATTTTGACAAATCAATGTATTTTTGCATGCAAGCTAGATGATAATGTCAAATAGCAAGGTAACAAACCATTGGCATCCATAATCCCTTTCTCAATGAGCTCCGGAACCCGGTCCATCAAATTATGATAGGAAGCAGCTGCTGTGAAGAGGACAACCCCTGGGATGCCCATCTTGTAAGCAACGTCCATAGCCCACCCCATGAACATATCGGCAACAATACATGTGACCCTGTCTGTTTCATTCTCGTTCAGCTTGCCCACTAGCTCCTCCAAATGGCTGGGCATGGTGGTCAATATGGAGTCACAGAGCTTCCCAAACTGGTTCCTGTCTTCTCCGGGCTTCATCCCGTCCGGGATTGCTACCATTTTGATTTCATCAGGTTGTCCGACCTTCTCAGATAGCAGTGCTGCCGAGATTCTCAAGTGGGCCGATTCCGTGTTCACAAAAGTGACATGGAAGCCTTGTTCAATCAGGCAGTATGAGAGCTCCAAGATGGGTATCACATGGCCTTGTGCAGGAAATGCTATTACTAGGGCGTGAGGCTTCCCCATGTTTCTCGTCTTCCTTAAATCAGGAAGAAATGCCCCTGATCGGATCTCGTGCACGTATGAGGGACCAACATACTTCTATATATATACACATCGAGTAAGACGTACGTGTCCAAGATGAGGCCAAGGAAAATAAATTGAAGCATCAAGAACAGAATACTAATGCTATAACCCCACTCCTGAGAACCGGATGCGTCGTAGGAAATACTCGAGATTAAGCGTGTAATCAGGAGGTAAGCGTGTGATGGGGATATAACTAAAAAAAAACATGGAGAAAGGATCGGGCTCGGCCGATCCCAATCCTGAATGTTCTGGATTGCGCACCCCCCCCTCTGGTTTCCTCTGCCTAGTCGCCGCCAGCCACCGGTGGGCCGCAGGGACGCCACCACCGGCTCCGCCTTGGCCGTGCGACGACAGGGGGCCACTGTCCTGGCTCCCATGGCCTCTCCGTCCTCCATCCCGTGTCTCCCGGGTTAGACCCTCTCTCCTTGTTTTGAGTTTTGGTCGCTACCGCCATGGGCCGGTAAGGGCTGGCCGGCCGCCGTGAGCTTCGCCCTAGCCCGGCGACTGCAGGCCGTCGCCCCTCCCGGTCCCAGGGGCCTCTGCTCTGCTGCCCCAGTCATTTTCCCCCCTCTACCCCTATTTTCTGTCCCCTTCGATCGAGCTGACCAGCCAGCCTCGACCGACGTTGGATGCCCCAAACAGACTCAGTCCGAACCTCCTTGGTCTGGGGAAGGCTGTGGACCACCCCTCCCTACCCAATTCCACCTCCGCCCTTCCTTTCTCCTCCGGCCAGATGCCTCCACCCTTCCATGTTCGATCAGTGCTTTGTTTTGCTAGAATGGAGGCCGACGGCTGTGAGCCACCGTCCGACTGACCTCCGTTTGGCTCCGCCCCGGCTTGGTGATGGTTGAGCCACTATCCCAGCTCAAGTTCGCCAGCCCTTTCACAGTCCCACCTCCTCAGCCTCTGCCTCAGCCTCATTCTCACGGCACAGTAAAAATTGCTCCTTCGTAATATGTTTGTTAGTCTTTCGCCGCTTGCAGCCAATCAGTCACCGATTTGCTTTCATTAGCCCCGTGGTTGACTAGTGATGGTATGGAACCGCCCTGGCTCTGCTGCGGCTTGGCAGCATTGAGGGGAGACCGTTGTTTTTGGACCCTCTTTGATTGTCCGTCCCATTTGTACGATTGACACTTATTTTACCTATTTTGTGTAATCGGCCGTAGAACAGCCTCCGACCATATTTGCATTGATTTGCCTCAAACTTGGTAACAGTGGGGGCTACTTCCATTGGTCATGGCATGACGATGGCCCCGTTGCCCTAGTTCCGCCCTAGATATGCCCCTCTTTTCCAGCATGAGCCAGACTCCCCCTTTGTTGTTTATGTGTTTGATCATGCTATTCAGAGTGCCACCATCCTACCTCCACTGGACACCGTTTGGCCTCTAGTCGGCCTACCTTGACACAACAATGGCAAATGTCATCTTTGTCTGTCACCACCCTTGGGCATGGCCCTACCGCCCATTCTGAGCTTTGGCCGACATCGTCTAGCTGTAACGACCCGACCCGAGCCGGGCCCACAAAATCACTAATAGGAAAATTTTCTTTCATTGAACCAGGAATCATCGTCTGAGTGCGAGAGGTACAACATTCGTCTACGCACTACGGAGCTTCAAGGCTTCTCCGTACGTAGACTTAGGTTGTAACTAACATTTACACACAACGAAGCTTCATAGTTCGTCGCGTGTAAAACAGAATAAAATATATTATTATAATGATTTGGATCGGGCCAACGTTGCCTTGTCGTTGGTTGCCTACGTATGTATTGGATATTATTCCAATACGATCGGATCCGAACGTAGTTCTGCCTAATGACAACTACATACAACAAACATCACAAAATTATATACATATATCCGAATATTTAATCGGAGTATACAAACACTCATCATATATCGGAGTCAAGCGGAAGTCAATAAATTAACAAAATTGTACATCTCGCTCTACCACAGAGCGGGATCAAAATCTCATACACATATGTCGCTCCATTACTGAATCGAGACTGAGCACATCACCCGGCTCGTTCTATCACTGAGCCGAGACGGGACACACACATCACGTGTCTCGCTCTACTCTAGAGTGAGACAACACACATCATGGCATATAAGTACACATCACGGCATATAAGCACACATCATGGCATATAGGTACATAGCATGGCATATAGGCACATAGCATGGCATATAAGCACATAGCATGACATATAGGCACATAGCATAGTATATAGGCACATAACATGGCATATAGGCACATAACATAGTATATAGGCACATAGCATAGTATATAGGCACATAACATAGCATATAGGCACATAACATGGCATATAGGCACATAACATAGCATGACATATAGGCACATAGCATGGCATATAGGCACATAACATAGTATATAGGCACATAGCATAGCATATAGGCACATAGTATAGTATATAGGCACATAGCATCATATATAGGCATATAACATCGTATATAGGCACATAGCATCGTATATAGGCATATAGCATGCCATATAGGCACATAGCATGGCATAGCATAGCACACACACCGTTCTATAATAAAAACAAGAGATCAGAAAAGCTTACTGCCCTCATGTCTTGTATAGTAGCGGTATACGGAGTTGCTCACACGAGCATCCTCCCCTTCAGATCCGAAGATATTAGACGGAGCTTCCTCTAGCCTTCATACGTTCCTCGTCTTGTACCGAAAGACTACGTATAAATGTTCTCCTTGCCGGAGACTCTTCTCGTTTTCTGTGCCCGTGAGCGGTGGACAGAACCTCCCCTAGTTTGGATTACTTCTCTTGATGTAGCTTGGCAACTCTGGAGAGAATCTCGTCTTGCTTCGGGCCCATTTTTCTTGTTCGTTGCTCGAGGATCACGGGTGGAGCCTCTCCTTGTCTCGGGCCATTTCCTCCTTATATGGTTACCGAATCAAAGAACGGACCTCACCATCGCGTAAAACATACTTGATTTAGTCAAGAACGCCTCTTCGACCGACTAAATCAGAGTTGGGATGGCCAAAAACAGAGAAAACAAAGTTGGTCGATACAGGTAGAACCTTTCCTTGTCTTGGGGCGTTTCCTCTTCATACGATTGCCAACTTAGAAAACGGAACCCTCCACCACGTAGAACATACTCAATTTAGTCAAGAACGCCTCTTGGACCGACTAAATCGGAGTTGGGATGGCCAGAAACAGAGAAAACGAAGTTCGTCGGTGCATGAAGATAACGGACAAGACCTCCTCTTGTCTTGGGACGTTTCCTCATCATACGGTCTCTAACTCGCAGAACGGATAGCTCCAATGCATAGAGCATACTCGATTTAGTAAGAAACAGGTCTTGAACGGCCTTAATCGGCCTCAGAACGGTCAGAAACGGGGGTAGAGAAGTTCTGCCTTCAGAAAGGAAAAGAATGGGGTATATATAGCCCCCGAGCCGCGCCGAAACCGTGGCTGTGCCGCTGGTTTCGGGCGGCAGCGCCCGCGGTAACGCGCGGCAGCGCCCGCGGTAATGCGCGGCTTGCGCCCACATTACCACGGGCGCATGCGGTTTCATGGCCGCGCGCCGAAAACGCGCTGTGGTGTGCGCCGCGCGCCATTTCTTTTTTTTTTTTTAAACCCAAAACTTCAAACGCGCGTATCTTCCTACCCCGGATTAGGATTCGCGCGTTCTTGGTACTGTTGGACTCGTATTGATGAGCCCTTCGATACTAACCCACTTAAAGCAGCAAATCACACTATTTCTAAGTGGGTCCCACCTATTGTCTACGTTTCCTGAGGTCGTCACTTCCGGTCCCAACCTCCGTTTTGCGCGTTCTTTGAATCGTTATGCTCGTTATGCCAAGCTCTACCTAGCTACAGGTATTTCATCTAATGAAAACCCTTAACATTAATCTCAAATTATCGAATTACCCTTAACCCTCCCGGGTTAAGCGTAACCAAAAAATGGGTCGTTACACTAGCCCTCTCCCCCTCCCCTTTGGTTGTGTGTGCATGTGGCCACACGTATGTTTTTGGGTTTAGGTGCCGTATTTGTGTCGCCTGACCGTCGGTTGGCTCTACCACCAAATAGAGTTGACACCAGAGTCGTCCACCACCACTCCTCTGTCCTCGAGCGTCGCCCCATGCTCTCTGCCCTTACATGGGCCCTTGTGGATGCGAAATCAACGCCATTGGGTGTTGTCCACGACCGATTTTGACGTCTTGCGGCTGGTCGAGTACGTCTTAGCCACAGGCCGACCTTCAGTGAGTACACCATCGACATCTGGTCGCACCACCACTTATGTTGGCATGACTTTTCTCCTTGCCGCCCCTAGTGTGCCACTGTGGATTGCGGATTTTGCCACATTGACTTTTGACACCTCATTTGGCCGTGATTGTTTCTGGCACTTCCTAAAAACCTGGGGTCAACAGCTCTCTCAAATTGGCAATGCTTTTGGCCGCCATCTCCACTGCCGACGTCGCCACCGTCGTGTGCTCCCCATCAAACTTCATGTTATGAGGTAGGAGAGCTTTGAACTTGTAATTTCATGATAGCATACTTTGAATGAGTAGCAGCATGCTAGGACTATATGATTGAATGTTATGGATGTTAGATTATGATCCTTTTGCATGATGAAAGAGGATGAATTATGCACGTTGAAATGCATAAGACATGCATTTGAGTTGTATGTATGGTGTATGAATGTGTATGTATGTGATAGTGATGGCTAGCGATTATATTTTTACATATGAGGAATACATGGGCGCTAGTGATGGCTAGCGAGGATATTTATACGAATATGGATTATGCATGTGCTAGTGATGGCTAGCATGCATATTTGAAGTATGTATGGATGTGTATGTATGTGCTAGTGATGGCTAGCATATATGTTTGAAGTATGTATGAATGTGTATGTATGCGCTAGTGATGGCTAGCAATTATGTTGGTAAGCTACCTGTATGAATGTGTATGTATGCGCTAGTGATGGCTAGCGAGTATGTTGGTAAGCTACGTATATATAAATGTATGTGTGTGTTATACATATGTGTGATGGATATACATATGTATGATGTCTATTTGCCTATGCTATGGATATATGTATGTGCATGTGGGCAGAGGTATGGGCTATGGATGGTAAGAAGTGACAGTGTTTGGTATGGATTGAGATATGGATGTGTAAGCATATGACGGATGACAGAGAATATGAGTACGACGGGCAAGGATTGGAGTGGATTGTTTTGGATCAGAACGTATGTTGGGGGATTGTCAGACAGTAAGAGTGGAGTGGATTGTTTTGGATCAAAGCGCATATTGGGGGATTGTCAGACAGTAAGAGTGTACATAAATGTACAAGCATAATGTACAGATTATGAAGTGAAAAGTAAGCATAATAAGTGAGGTATAAGTAAGGGGGTGATAACTGGGTTTGGCTTTGAGGAGCTTAGTTTGATGACGTTTGTGTAAGATGTTTTGGCCATAAGGTGGATGACGGAGTATGTAAGACTGTAAGGATTTGATGTACGATGAGTTTTGATCATGATATGGACGGATTAAGTGAAGTCTGCTGCCCTGCCGAACTGGGATTTCAGATTGGGCTTAGCTTCAGTTTGATTAGTGGAGCACGGTATGTTTGAGTGCTTGTGTGGCATAATTATACTGCATAATTTACTTAATTCAAACTTGAATTATAAGCACAACTAATGATAGCGTTGTGAGTTTGAGACCTGAAGGTTCGACAGATTAAGTTCTGTGTTTAAGCTAGTCGATAATGAGTCGGCTGAGCATTTCTCATGTCTTGCCATGTTGTTTATCCTACGGGATGTTGTCTGTGTGATGTATAGAGCATCGGACATCTGATACTCTGTTGAGAGTGATGTATGTTTCCGATTTAGTCTATGTGCTATGTGAAGCCCAGACGTCTGATACTTTGTTGAGAGCAATGTATGTTTTCGATTTGGTCCGTGAGTTGTATTAAGCCCAGACGTTTGATGCTCTATTGAGAGCATTATATGATTTCTGCCTAAGAGTGGAACTGTATGATTCTGCCCAAGAGTGGAACTGTATTTGGTCTGTGAGTTGTATTAAGCCCAGACGTTTGATGCTCTATTGAGAGCATTATATGATTTCTGCCTAAGAGTGGAACTGTATGATTCTGCCCAAGAGTGGCACTGTATGATTTGCCTAAGAGTGGCACTGGCACTATAAGACCCATAATGGTGGGCAATTCTATGACACTATAAGACCCATTATGGTGGGCAATTGTATGACCCCTTATGTGTGGGTGTTTATGTTTGCGCGCTCAGGTAAATAGTATCATGGACCTGCTCTTACCTGTTTGATCCTGTGCCCCATGAGCATTGGTGTGCCTTACCTTCGGAAAAGTTCATGACATCTAGTCACTCCTCAGAGGTTAAGGTGATGCCCCAGTGACATTCTTTTCCATTTTGATGCTAGAGCTTATTAATTGTAATGAGCTTTAGTGGTCGATAGTATGTGTACGACTGTAAGAGTATGAGTATGAGCACGACTGTAAGAGTATGAGTATGAATAAGAGTAAGACTGTAAGAGTATGATTCTGAGTAAGATTGTACGAGTAAGGTCGTACAAGTTTGTGTAAGTTGTATAAAAAGCATATGATTGTACGAGTAAGGTCGTACATATATGTGTAAGTTGTTTAAGTAAGCATACGGTAGTACGAGTAAGTTTGTATGATTTTGATTAAGAGTGTATGTGTAAGATCGATTTGATGGTATGATTTTAGCATGATGATATGCATGATTGTATGCATATGAGTTTGATTATGATATGCCTGTTTGTTTCATGTTTGAGTTGGATGAACGCATCTATATATGGATTTACAAAGTTCACTGTTTAGAACTCCCCTAGTGGGTATTTTCCTACTGAGTATGAAAATACTCATTACCCTATTTTTTTGCCTTGTTGTTTAGGAGGTTTTTGCAGGTTTGTGCGGAGAGCTCCTGGAGATGGACGCTCATTTTCGTAGTGGATTTATTACCTTGGACTCAGGTATATCCTTGACTCATTGTAAGTTTTTTTTGTGTCATGATCTATTGTATTAGGTGAGATGAGAAGTCAGAAACATCTTAATCATGTCATGCAAGCATTTAGAAAAATAAGAACGGCCATGAAATGTTCAAAGACAAGAAATCCAACGACACGAAGTCAAAAATTCCACTTTATTATGAAACTCTTGTTTGCTTTCTTTTATTAGAGCAAAAGTTCATGCTTGCCATTGATACATTTTCCTATAAGCAGTTAGAAAGGTTGAGAAGGGCCTTTGAAGTTAAATTTGCCAAACAAACTAAGCCCTTTAGAGGACTTTGTTATGATTGATATAAGTGCTTATGTGAAGGCCTCGCCCCTCTTAGAAGACAAGTGCTTGGACAATTCCAGAAAAACCTGCAAGAGGTAGAAATCAGAACTTGCATTTGCACGATGCCATGCCTGCCGCGAGTGATCTCAATCGTCAGGCATAGAATGGACACGCCTCATATTCAAACCACTCATTCTGCCTGCCCTTAGATAATTGGAAACAAATTGTATTGGTAAAGTGACCATCTTGTGGGACATTTGTTAAGTCCCATTAATAGTAGCTTTATTCTCCCACAACTCCGCCGGAGCAAATGCACCCCCAATTTGCAAGAGATGCTTGGGATGTGGGGAATTCCTGCTCCCCCAACTGGGACCAGAAGGATTCCTGCTAGCACCGACGAAGGGGATGGGGAGGCTTGGTCAGGCCAACACCAACATCGCAGGAGGAGGCCAATGGGGAGGGGATGTAGCTTATAAGAAAAAAGAGTACTGTGATGTGACAAAAACTAAGCTAATATTCTTATTCTATTTTTTCTACACCAAAGCTCTTCTTTAGCATTTGATTAAATAGAGTTTCACTTTACTCATATCAAATATGAGGTTGGAATAGGGTTTTGGTTTAAAGCACTCACACGTGAGCTCTCATAAGCCACAACAACCCCTCGTTGTCATGAACACTTCGTGAGTTTTCATGACATAAGGGGCTCTTGATAGAGCACTCACATGTGAATACTGAGTGGATCTGAACCAGCAACCTGACCCTGCCCACTTTTTAGGCCGAGCCATTCAGTAGTCAAATGAGATTTCTACCCAGTGGAATTAAGAAAACCCGACAATTGATTCGGTCCACATTTTGGGTTGGGCCAGCTATTTAGCAGTCGAGCGCGATTAAACTAAAATTTTGCCTAATTAATCAAGAAAACATAGAACCACCCACCCTTTGCGTGGGTAGTCAAGGCAATTTTGACAACATTGGAGTGTGGTGATTAGTTTTAAAATTTTCTAAAAATAAGGTAATTGACAGAAAATATGGTTAGAATAATGCCACTTTTATTTGTGGGTCTTTTTACAGTAAGAATTGTGGTATTATAGAGATAATAAGCAATTGATAGGTTATTATATTTGTTGGGCTATAGAATAAATTTACCATCACGCCTACATATGCATGCTAGCAATCATCTAAATGTCCCATACAGGGGGAATCCTCGTTTTACATAATGTAGAGGTAGTCGTTTTGGATCTTTTATGCTATATTTACAAACCATATGGTTTGGACTAGCCAAAATAAAGAAACAAAAATAGACCATAGTTGGCATTGGACTATCCAATTCAAGTTGGATACCAGTTCAATTTCTGTAAATTGTTCACTATTCATATGGTGCCTTTTCTTACATTTAATCTAATTTATTGCTCATGATTATTCTTGTAATAGCTATTATCATCAGGTAATGACCAACGAAGTGGATAATTATACATTGAAGTTATAATCAATTCATGACTATCTTGTAGAGGTCCCATTTATATGACGTTATTATGTTGGTCATTAGATGAAAGGGGCTTGGTGTGACTAGAGGGAATTGAGTTATTATATTGGCCTAAGCTCTTGCATGATAGATCCATGTCAACCCATGTTACTTATAACCATGATTTATGCCCATACATATTACTTCATTTATGTTGTCTAGTATTTTGCGACACTTGTCCTATTTCATACAGTTATGTTGCGGGTCCCTAATAGTTTTTTCCCCTTGCATTATTTTTAGTAGTTAGTTTCTAATGTCTCATAGATATGACAAAGGAGAGAGAATAAAAGCTAAAGAAAAAATAAATTATGAATACTAACAAGAATACACACCCATAATATATGTAAATATAGATTAGATAAGATAAAATAAGTAAACTAAAAATGAAATGTATATTAAAAAAATATCTCCCTTGTATGCTATAGTTACAATACTTTAAAGATCATAATGATTACAAATTACACACACAAAACTCTGTATTAACCCAAAAATACTCATAGTAGAAACTACAAGTCGAAATCTTATAAGCTAAATATCATGTCATAAGTTAGCGAAGACAATAGTGTCCAATGACTTTACATTATAGGGTGCACTATTCATATTCAAGACTAGTTTGACGATAAACTTCATTTGATAGAGTTCTTCGAGAATTTCCCAAGGGCGTCAAAATATGCAATACATTTATAATATAAGAAAAAATTAATAAAATAAATAATTGATTAATCCTTGTGGAAACTAAGGAACTTATAAGACCATTGGTAGATGAAGTTCAAAGTGCAAATAAGGATTTTCAAGTAAATATAAGATGGAAGGATGCAATGTTTATAATGATGGGTTTATAAAATCAATAATGTTGTGATATGTGGGCCTATGATCAATGCATGTAGCATGTTTATTAATATTTATTTCTATAGTTTATTTTATCATTTTTATATTCTAATGAAAAATTTGAAGTTATTTAAGTATGAGTTATAGTTTAGTCACATTTGAATATTTAAGTGAAAGTTCATATCAATGATTAGTTATTTTAAAATCTCCCAGCTCAAAGGGATTCTAGCAATAAAAAATTTGGAATTCTAAATAATTTTAAATCTGTCAACTGAAAAGTGAAATCCAAGAGATTGGTATATATTTAGGAATTCCAAATTTGAAAACGAGGATTCTAAAATCAAGAATGACTAACCCCAGTGTTAGTGTAGTATCCCTTCAATGAATGCATTGAAGTTTTGCTTAGATGTTCCTCCAGCAACACTCCTTCTAGCTGCCTCTTGAAGCTCCATGTCCCTTGCGTTTATTCCTTCATCATTCAGCAGAGCTTCCACTTTCGTCTTCACTTCTTCCCTTGGAATGACACCATCTTCACCCTTGTCCAATGCTAAACCAATTTTCCACCCCTCACAAATGTAGGTCCGATCAAAGAATTGGTCAGCAAAGTAAGGCCAGCACAAGAAGGGGACTCCATTGACCACTCCCTCCATGATGGAGTTCCAGCCACAGTGGGACATGAAGCAGGCAATTGAGGGGTGGGCCAGCACCTTCTGTTGCGGGGCCCAGCTCACCATCTTGCCTCGGCCATCCACTCTTGACTCGAAACCCTTTGGGTAGTTCACGCTCGACCCGTCCATGAGGTCAGGACGCACCACCCACAGGAAGGGCTTTTCTGTGAGCTCTAGCCCAAGGGCCAGTTCATGGAACTGTGTCTGGTCCACGAGGGTGAAGCTTCCAAATGCGATGTAAAGAACAGAACGAGTAGGCTGCTGATCCAGCCACTCTAAGCATGTAGAATCTTCCGGCCAGAAGTGGCCTACCGGCTTCCCTGCCCGGCTGGCTGGAAGCAATGGGCCAATGGGGAGGAGGAAGGGGGCCAGTTTATAGGCCTCTTTCTCACCCTCATCGAACGAATTGCTGAGTTGGTACTCAGCCATCTTTGCAGACCTGGTGCTTCTCACTATGCAGTGAAAAATCGACAGCTGCATGTCCTCAGGCATGCACAGCCACACAAAATCCTTTGTGTTCATGGGTGGCATTACTGTGGAGAGTTGTATCATTTGATGATTCGCTACAGCACCTGTGATATGTAAAGAACGAAGATTTCAACCAAATTAAACAATTCACATATTTGCTGTTATGATATGATGGTTTGCTGCAACACCCATGATCGACAACACCAAATTTCCGACTAAAATCAAAGCAAGCAAGACTTGCAATGACGTTCAAATAAGCCATATATTATCATCACAAGTTAACGACATTTTTGCATGCAAGAGCAGGGTAACCAACCATTGGCATCCATGACGCCATTCTCAATGAGCTCCGGAATCCTGTCAAACAAAGCGCGCAAGCCAGCAGCTACTGTGGACAGGACCACCGCTCGGACGCCCATCTTGAGAGCAACGTCCACAGCCCACCCCATGAACGCATCAGCAACAATACAGGTGACTTTGTCTGCTTCATTCTCGTTCATCTTGCTCACTAGGTCCTCCAAAGAGCTAGGCATGGAGGTCCAAATGGAGTCACCGAGCTTCCCAAACTGGTTCCTGTCTTCGTCGGGTTCCATCCCGTCCGAGATTGCTATCATTTTGATATCATCGGCCTGTACGACCTTTTCAGATATCAATGTTGCAGAGATTCTCAAGTGGGTCGATTCCGTGTTCACAAAGGTGACTTGGAAGCCTCGTTCAATCAGGCAGTAAGAGAACTCCAAGAAGGGTATCACATGACCTTGTGCAGGAAAAGGGATCACTACAGCGTGAGGCTTCCCCATGTTAATTTCTCGTTTTCCCTGATTCTGTAGATGATCAAATCTTCTGTTGTAAGTATGAGGGATCTAATTCTGTATATATGATGGTGTCTATAATGTCCTTTCCGTTTATTTTATCCCTCATACAGCCAATGAGGTAACTTTCGTGTAGAATATCACGGACAAGCGCAAAGAACTCGAGGGATATGGCAAGCAGAACAATCGTTTTTCGGAGAGATCAAAGTTTACGGGCGAAGCAAAAGAGCCGGGCTCTTGAAATCTTCATTGACAGAGACATCTGTGTCCTATACCAGAGCGAGAACAAGGAGACGGCGACACAACAAAAGGTCTTTAAGTGAATTTAAGAGTCGAGAGCGGAATATACCAATGATATACGTTAAAAGTTGTTTTCTTGGCCACTTAGCATGGGGACCCAATTGGACTAGTAGATTTCGATAATTTCCTTATTGTTCGTAACGACCTGGTCATGAAATCTAGTCACGAATAAACGGTTCCACTAAGTAAGTCAAGAATGATAGAATGATCAGGAAAACGTTTAGTAGGTAAATGGGTACATCACATCCAAGGTTGTTTGATATCCTCTTAACTATTGGGCAGCTACATATATATCACTATACCCATTTATGTTACAAAATATTTTATTGACAGGGTTCCATGCTCGTGATAATGTTACATGGGCTCCATAACTTCTACATATCATGTTAGGAGCCCCATGTAGCATGATCATTAGTGTTATCATGTATCAGCTGGGAAACCTTCACCAATGTAAGTAGCTAATCAAGGTTTGCCAATTATTGATACCATAAAATCGACGGTGCATCCAGTAGTGCATCAGTACTATGACACAAGCACAGTCCCTTGAATAAGATTGGTACGCTTATAGCTATCGATGGTTGGTGCGCTGGTGAAGATTCACCTGCTGATTACATCTTGCTAACATATACATAGTCTACTTCTACCATAGTTAAAGGGGAGTAATGGAGTAAATGCAAGCCTTTGTAAATTGGATCTCAAGGTGTTTATTGAGCAAACGAGGGGGAACAGAGTTAGAGCAAGTAATCTGTTTCTCCTATCTGGATTCTTTAAGATGTACATATGCCCTTTTTGGATTCTAGGCATTCATGAATTTGTACAACTATTAAATCTTTTCTGCCCAGTATTGTTCAAGAGGATGATGCCATCAAATGGTGGTCGTCTCATACAGTCAAACAGGTGAATTGTCTTATAAGTCAGCTTATTCAGTTATTAGATTTGCTAGGCCTAAACTAGAATAGACCAAATTGTACGTTTTAAACACTTAATTCCCAAGCATTCCTTCATATGCTGGTTGCGATTCATGGGAGACTACAAACTATTGATTGTTTGCAACGACGTCGTGGAATCCATCTTGCTAATTGTTGTGTTTTGTGTATGGCTGCTCGTGAAAACTAATAGGGATCATCTTTTCTTCTCTTGGTATTTAAGAGAAGATCATTTTGTCAGTTTTTCAGCTCTTGCATATTGACATTATAGTGGGAAGTATAACCCAAATTAAGAAGCACATCTTCTTTTTTGGTAATCAAAATATTTAATTGGTTGTTATCCTAAAAGGAAGCAAGGCTCACACTATGCCCCATCTAGTCTAGTAAGGCTCTCGTTTGTCTACTTCATTTGGAGAGAAAACAATGCCCGCACATTAAAAGGTGAAACACTATATCATGGTACCTTGTTCAAAAGGTGTGAGAATGAAATTCAACTTTATGAGTTCTAATGCTTTTCTTTGTTACTTTGTAAGTAAATTTCCTTTTCTTTCTGTCAGGTCGAAAATGTAATTACTTTATTATCACCCCTTGTGATCATTTATCTCATGTACATTCATTTCATGATTAACAGAGGGGTTGTTGCCCATTATTGATAAAAAAGGGTGTGCTCCTGAGAAGGACTAAGTTTAGTAGTTATTTATCATTACGTCTTGACCATCACATATTTACCAATAAGTAAATTAGATATATGTTGCTTTTAAAAATATTAAAATACCCTCATTTCTTTTGTCCATTTTGGTAATTGAATTCATGATTTATTGCCCTAACCTAACCGCCCTTCGCTCAACCCTTTCGTGATGAAATGCCACCTAGGCAAGTAGGCAAGCTTTAGTAACAGATTCTCTGCTCCAGACCTGAATGTCATCAACTACTTTTGGACCACGAACACCATCAATCACTTTGCCCTCGGTCGCTATTGAAGTATGTCATTCTCAGGTACTCATTCTTGAGTTATTCTCCTCATCTCTTTATTTCTCTTTCACATGTTTCTTTCTTTCAAATTCCCAATCCCTTCATTCTTTTTGATTATCCTTTCTGATGTATTGAAATTTGATGGATTAATTAGTGGTTTTCTCTGCGAGTTTTTTGTACGGGCTGTGGACCGATTATTATTTTTTTAATTAGATTGGTTGAGGTTCTTTAGGGATTTTTAGCATTTTGATGTGATTGTGGCATTGAAAGTTCTGGTGGATCATGGAGTATTGGATATTATGTGATATCTACTTTACATCTTGTGGATCTTAAATGGTTGTGGAATGACCTACTATGAAAGTTTATTCAAAGTATATGCATTCTGCAAACATGGAAATTGGTTTTGGGTTATGTTTTGATGAAATAGGATTGTTGCTACTACTCTAGAAATTCAGGTTAAAGTATGTCATTGTAAGCATGATGCCTACTTTGAGTTGGGGGTCTGGCTTGATTTGTAGTAACGGGATAATGGCTCAAGCAATAAACAATCTAGATTTTTACTATAGTTCACATGAATTGGAGTTTGCCGAAGTCTAGGCCATTATTTATTAGTTAGCATTTTAGTACTCAGTTTATGTGGAACGACTAAGTTTATTCTACATTGGTAATTTTTATTCTTTAGAGCTTATTCATGTTTACTCTAATTATAATATAAATTGACTATGATGAATATATAAATAGAGCATAAATTGACTATTTTGAATATGTAAGAGTATAAATTAACTGTTATGTAGATGTAGACAAGAATATAAATTGACTATTTTGTGGATATAATTAGAGTTAATTTCTATGGATGTAAACAAAGTATACATTGACTATTTTACACTAGCCGGTCGCATAAGTGATCCATGCATTCTGCTTGCTGGCCACGAGTTTTGCCATGGAGGAAGCCTTAGACTTTCGCGAGACACGTTGTCAAAGGCCCAATAGTGGGCAAGATGCTACGTTGTTGCCAATGTGGGCTGACAAATCCGAACTCGCAACACTTCATTACCCTAATCTATTAACCAATGAATTGCATCAAGGCCGGCAGCCCTGCTTTCAATTTGTTGTGTTTCGGTGCTTATCGACCACTCGGGTTAACTTAGTAGCCGTAGACAATATGACACCACACATTAATTTTATGGGTAGTGTAGTGCCTTATTTTACTTCAACTCGACTGGATGGGGATGACACCACTCGTGAAAATATTAGCATTATATAGAATCTAAGACAAAAAAAAAAAGAACCTTTTTTACTTCTTTGCCTCGTAAAACTTTACCTTCTATTTATCCAAAATTGACTATTAGGACTCTAGCTTCGGTACCACAGCAAGATATAAAAGTCATCTCTCGCTTTGAAATAGAAGCCAAAAGAGAGAACTTTACACTGACATATTTTGTTGGAGATGACCCGTTCCTGCTATTTCAATTGGCCAACATAGGGGGTTTAGTAGAGGACGGTTGGTGAAATTAAAAAAATTTAAATTATTAGATTGAACTTTTTTAGTTTTGGGGGAAATGCGACATTATTGGAGTTCAGCGTTCTTAGTGAACTTTAGCGAGGAAAAGACAATAATTATCAAGACCACCCTGCTAAGTTGGGCCTGAAAGTTGAAAAACTATAAAATCAAAATGCAATTATAAGTCTAATGGTAGAGAGCTGGGTTTGATTCTCGGCTCTCGGCTGGTGTAATTATTCGTTAAGGTTATTTTTGTTTAATGGGGACCATTAAGAAGAATGAGGACTTATTAAAAAAATTACTTTTAAAGAGGACCTACAGATAAATAATGGGACCGGAGCGTTCTGGTGAGAATTATCTCTAAAAAAATCATTGAGCTACTACTCATATTGATGGGATATATAGGCAATTTTTTTGCCGCTATGATGAGTTATAGTTTACAAATATGAAATGCTTTGCATAAATAGCAGCTGGGATGTCCTTCACTTGCATCCCCATAACCTTACGAACGTTGTGGTTAAATTTTGTGGTAGCGAAAACATGGCACAAAATGGTTGAGGTACATATCCTACGCCTCCCAAAGAATGTACTCGCCTGCATACTGCAATCAGTTGACAAACAAGTCAGTCATTTTATTGTGGACGTGTAATGCAATGTCTCATGCTATGAAGAATGTACTCGTTTGCAATCCACTGACAAACAAGTCAGTCATGTTATTGTTGATGTGTAGTGCAATGATTTGTATTATGCACCACCTTTCCATGGGCATACACTTTTTTTAGCCTTTTTAAGTGAGGTACAACGAATTAATTTTTTTGTTTGAAGAGTTTGTCGTAATTAACACTAGTGTTTTCAAAATTTACCTAGTTACCAACCCGGATTAGTAGCCGAGTTCAGGTTTTCTCGGTTCAACTGAACATAAATCAAGTTTAATTGAGTAAACCAAGTTATTTAACCCGGTAAATAACCTGGCCGAGTTGAGCCAGGTTTGACTAACCGGGAGAGTCGATTTATAAAACACTTAAAACTCATCAGAGATAGAATATTGCATTTGTGGCTGCACAGGCAGTGGCAATTACTTTAGTCAGTGTCAACGAATGGAGTTTTAATTTTTTGTGGCCCAATTGATAAGGAAATGAAGAGGAAATTCATATTTCTTGTCATTGGTAACGGCCTGACGGGGTCACTTAACCCCCTTCACTTAAATGTAGATATGTTCCAATACGTATTGGTGTTGAGCAAATTTTTTTATACTTAATATACTTAATAATTTCTATGTAAACGTGTCTATATGCACCCCATTATTCCCGTGAATACCTCATTTCTTAGATACCCATTTAACTGTCTTTAAAATTTCTCAACTTTATTATGTTTTATTTATTTTTTTTCTACTTGCCCCCTCCCTTTCTTCTTCCTTTTTTCTCTCGCTCCGGTATCTAGTGTCTACGCCACTAGCCAACAACAATAACAATTATCATTTTTTTTATGGTATAAATGGTGGTCGAGGCTCTAGGGCTACCACTGGTCTAGTTTTGGCCAGCCTCAGCTTGGCTAAGGCCAGGTCTGGCCTTGACCAAAAATACAACAATAAAATTAGCCACGACTATTTTGAACCGGTTGCGACTAGTTCTAGCCTTTGTTAGGCTGAGGTTAGCTACTGCTAGACAGGCCTAAGTCGCAATTTTTCTTTTGCATTGCCTTACTGTTATAGTTGGAGATTCAATGCCTTTGCCAAAGTTGGGGAGATAGGTGTGAGCCTATTTTCAGTTGTGGTAGTTGGGGTAGAAACAATAAGGTTTTTGAGGGTTAGAGAGTAAAAATATTTGCTAATTTTTTTATTAAATAGGATACTGAGGAGATTAATGGGGTACATATAGACATATCCTTTCTCATTATCTTGCCTTTTAAAACCTTACTTTTTGTTTTGCATTGTTTAAAGAACCAAAAGAGCTCTAGTAAATTTATTTTTGTTGTCTAAAAGTTGAGGAGATAAGAGAACCATATACTTCTTAAGAAGAAGAATTGATCAAAATGGCTCTATAATTCCTCGTATTATACAAAAAGTCTCCAACTTTTAAGTAATACACAAAATGTCCCTATGCACATGTAAACCTCCACCCATGTGGTGTGAATTGTCTAAAACACTTATTTTCTAATTTATTTTCTTTTAACTTTACCAAATGACTATTTCTCATTTCCACCACCTTCGGCTCTACCACCGGCTCCATCGGTTACACCACCTCCACTACCAACTCTGTCATCTTTGTCACTACCTCCATTTCATCTTATTTTGTCTTCACCTTCAATGCCACCATCACATTTTCTTCCTCCCTCTTCCTCCTTTCCTCCTCTCTCTGTCTCCTCCCTTTTTCCTCCTTGGCTGCCTCCTCTTTCTCTCTGTCGGAATCTAATAAGACTGGTTATAAAATAGCTAGTGGAGTGATTAAAATTTTATTTATTTTATCTACAAGCTTAAATTTAAAATACTAAAAAATAAGAATGATTTTTATTTGTAGTTGATTTTGAGCTTTCTTTAATGCTAACTCAAAGTTCGTCCTAACAAACATTATGAGTAGCATTGTCTCCCTAAATATTTATAATGAAATATCTTAACAAACTACATAGACAAAATAAAAATAAAGCAAATTTTAGACATGAGACTGTCAATTATTGGCTATCGAATGTTCCAATTGTCGATTGTCAATACAAGGTTTAAATTAGCATTAGAAAAAGCTTAGCATCAAGTACAAATAAAACCCACTCTTAGTTTTGAATAGTTTAACATATCTATGGGCTCATTTTTAAAGATTTAAGCTTGCAGATAAAAAATTAATTTTTTAATCACTCAACTGGCTAGTTTATAACCGGTTTTGTTAGATTCTGACAGGGAAGAAGAGGAGGCAACTGAGGAGGAAAAGGGAAGGAGGTGGAGAGGAGAGAGAGAGAAAGAGGAGAGGAGGGAGGGAGGGAGGGAGGAAGAGGAGGAGGGGGAGGAGAGAAGGAAAAACAAGAAGATGAGGTGGCAGAAGAGAAGGTAATGGTGACAGAGAAGGTGAAGACGGAATCAGATAATTTAAAGGTGATCACAAAGACGATGAAGTTGGTGGTGGAGGTAGCGTAATGTGTGGTGGAGTCAAAGCCGGAGGAGGTGGAAATGAAAAATAGTGACTTAGTGAAGTTAAAAGAAAGGAAATGAGATAAAAGGGCATTTCAGATAATTCACGCCACATATGTGGAGGTTTATATGTGCATAAAGCCATTTTGTGTATTATTTGAAAGTTGGAAACATTTTGTGTAATACGATGTATTACAGGGCTATTTTGATCAATTCCTCTCTCATGAATCTCATATAAGAGGGAAGTACTTATCAACCATATTAGTGATCCATGAAAAGCAAGTTCAGATTGATCATTGTAGCATGCAAGTGTGAGGCTACATGCCTTAAATATTTTAGCAAGATAAACTTGTACTCTCACTCTAGCATGATGTTGTAATGACCCATTTTTTCGATTATGTCTAACCTGAGGGATTAGGGGTAGTTATAGAATTTTAGTTAGGATCTATGAGGTTTTTGTAACACCCCATTGAATTTTGTAATAGAAGAAAATAATTTTTAAAAATCTATTGAAATATATTTCTAAGTGCCAAGGATCACCGAGTACCAAAAGAGTGATTTTAACATACTTTATATTATACAAAAATTTTAAAATTTAGCATAACATGCCTTTATACATCAGTCATTACAAATATTACACAAGTTAAAAAAATATAAACATCTACTATAATTTATGAAAGCTCTTCATTGTCTTCTTCGAGTTTAGTGGTTATACCTGTAGAATTTGAAGATGGGTGAGTAAATTCATACTTAGTAGGTTGAATTAAGTTATAAAAATAAGCTTCATAAACATATTAATTGTGTAATACTTTTATAAATTATTCAAAAAATAATAATTTTCAAAAATAATAATCACATAATGTTGTGATACCAAACGACTTACACCCCCGCTCATGGGGTAACAAGAGACAGAATGAAAGGGATTTTCCCATGATATCCTACTTCCTGTGCTCACAAGAGCCAAGTGTGGCAGTATCCAGAATCGTCATCATGATAATTCTTAGTTTCGAATAACAAGGAAATATCCAGAGGGTACGGTTACCCAAAACATTAAAAATCTTTTCAAAATAAAATAAGTCTTCAAAGGCATAGTTTTTTTTAAAAAAAGATTGAAAGAGAAGTCTTTAACAAAACCTTTATAAGTCAAAATAACAGCATACGTCTAGAAATTAAAATCACCTATCTCTAACTAGCTTAAGTTATAGTAGTGAGAGTCCCTTGTCAAGTTCTCAAATTTTGAGCAATCAATTCAAGAAAATAGCCCTTCCAGTGTGTAAAACGCCCTCAATTTAGTAGGGAATGACTTTTGAATGTACTCAAACATGTTTAAAATAGTCCCAAAACAGTAAAATTAAGATTAGGAGAGAATGAGGAGAGAGATAGGGTTTTCTTAGCTTTAGAGATGTCAATTCAAGAAAATGACCCTTTCAGTGTGTAGAACACCCTTGATTTAATATAAAACAGTTTTGAACGGGTTAAAATAGACTTAAAATGGCTCAAAAGCAGTGAAAACAAGAAGAGGACGAAAAAATGACTAGTGAAAAAAATTCACCGTGGAAGAGTATATATAACCATCGAAGTTAGTGTTGTGCCGCCGATTTCGACGGCATGCATGTAATACCCCACGTTTCCAATTACATCTAACCAAGGGGGTTAGAGGTAATTAATATTTTTTCTAATAAATTATAGATGGTTTCAAATTGAAACCTCTGTTTTTGAGTAGAACTCGAAGAAACGAGTGTAACGAATCAGAGAACACACAAAACAGAGGTCAGGACCAGAAGTTATGACCTTTGAGAAGCGCGCAATTTAGGTGGGACCCACTTAGAAAGAGCACATTTTATTACTTTAAGTGGGTTAGTATCGAAGGGCTTATTGATGCAAGTCCAACGGTACTAAGAACGCATGAATCCGAATCTGGGGTAGGAATATACACGTGTTTGAAGATTTGAATTTATAAAAAAAATAAAAGAAAAAGAAAAATGGTGCACCGCAATGCGGGCAGGCACTTGACTAGCGCGCCATTGCGCGGGCCGGTGCAAGGCGACGCGCGCCCATGAAACCGTAGGCACGCACGGTCCATTTCAGCGGGCGCTGCGGATACGCGGGTGTGACCCACGCCGTGCGCAGTTTCGGTGGGTGTCGCAGTTTCGGCTTGCCGGGGTCTATAAATACCCCTTTTCGTTCTTATTTTCAATCAGTTCTTCTTCTCCTATGTTTCTGACCATTTTGAGTCCGATTAAGGCCGTTCAAGAGGCATTCTTAAGTAAATTGAGCGTGCTCTACGCAATGGAGTGGTCCTTTCTTTGAGTTGGAGACCGTATAAGGAGGAAATGCCCCGAAACAATGAGAGGTTCTGCCTGTTGTCCTTGAGCACCGACAAATCTTCTTTTTCTATGTTTCTAAGCATCTTAGCTCCTATTTAGTCCATCCAGGAGGCATTCATGACTAAATTGAGTGTGCTCTTCACAATGGAGGGGTCTGTTCTATGATTTGGTGATCGTATGAGGAGGAAATTCCTTGAGACAGGGAGAAACCATGCTCATTGTCCTCAAGCACCGAAGAAAGAAAAAGGAGTCAGAAGTAAGACGAGGTTCTGTCCGAAGTTGCCGGGCCACAACAAGAGAAGCAATCCAGAGTAGGAGAGGTTATGTCTACCGCCCACAGGCATGGAAAACAAGAAGAGTCTTCGGCAAGGAGAACATTTGTACGTAGTCTTTCAATACAAGACAAGGAACATTTGGAGGCTAGAGGAAGTTCCGCCTATTACCTTTGATCCTAAGGAGAGGACGCCAAGAGGGAACGAGCAACTCCAAATACCGTTATCTTACGAGACATGAGGGGAGTAAGTATTTCTGACATCCTGTTTAAGATCTGCATATGCTAAATTACGATGTGTGCTATGCTATGTCATGATCCCTTGTGCTCTTATCTGTCATGCTTTGATGTGACATGTTTATGTTCCATCTTGCTCTAGGGTAGAGCAAGATGTATAGTATGTGTGTGTGTTTGGTCTTGGTTCAGTGATGGAGCGAGATGTGTGTATGTAGTTTTGATGCCGCTTGTGGTAGAGCGAGATGTACGTTTTCGTTGGCTTATTAATTTCCGCTTGACTCCGATATATGACGAGTTTTTGTATAACTTCGACTAAATATCAGTATATACGTATTTTAACATATATGATTTTATGACGCTTGTTGTATGTATTAGCCGTTAGGCGGAACTACGTTCGGATCCAATCGTATTGGAATAATATCCAATACGTACGTAGGCAACCAACGACAAGACAGCGTTGACCCGATCCAAATTAATTATAAGTATATGTTTTATTTTGTTTTACACGCGACGAACTATGAAGCTTCGTTGTGTGTATGTGTCCGCTATAACCTAAGTCTACATATGAGAATGCTTGAAGCTCTGTAATACGTAGACGAATGTTGTACCTCTCGCACACAGATGATGATTCCTGGCTCAAGGAAAGAAAATTTTTCTATTCGTGATTTTGTGGCCCTGGCTTGGGTCAGGTTGTTACAATGCATGAAGAACGTGCGTTTGTCACATGTGACGCACCCGCTAGGCTGTGCCGCATGCAGTGCGGCGGAGTCGAGCACGCTATAATTATTATTGTTTTTTATTTGATTTTTTTAGCTTTTAAATTCAAATGATCATATCTTTCTATCCCGTACTCAGATTCACACATTCTTGGTACCATTGAGCTCGTATTGACAAGCCCTACGAAACTAGATCACTTGTGAGTAGGTTTGCTTATATTTTACAAGTGGATCTTGCCCATAAATTATGCTTCCCAAGGTCGTAACTTTCACTCTTGGGCTCTGTTTTACACGTTCTTTGACTTATTATGCTCGTGTCTCCGAGCTCTAACCAACACTTAAGAAATTATTAAATAATAAACTCTATAAAATTTAAAATTTATTATCAAGATCATGCCAGAAAATTAGGGTTGTTACATTTTTTGGGGATGAAATCCATGTATATAGTTAGAGCTTGAAGTAACGAGCATGAAGAATCGAAGAATACGCAAAACGAAGGGCGAGAGCGCAAAAGTTATGACATCGGGAAGTGTGCCACATGGGATGAACCTACTTAAAAAGTGCAGAATAACCTACCCATGTGTAGTCTTATTTCGAAGTGCTCATCAATAGAAGTCCAACGGTACAAAAAAGACACAATTTTGACTTTAAGGTAAGAAGATATTGTGTTTCGAAGTTCAATTATTATTTAAAAAAAATAATATGAAAAAGTATGACAATTGAGATAAAGACAAAATTGATGATAACAGTGGCTAATGCCTGCGCTGGCTTCAGCCACACTGACCGATGAGAGGCATAAATAGGAAACTCATGCTCACTTTTAGACGAGTTTTTTAGGTCATTCTCAGTCTGATTTCTCCTTTTCAAGAGGTATTATTAGTTAATTTAAGGGTGTTCTACACAAGGGAAGCATCCACTCCTTGAGTTGACAATTCTAGAGAAGGGCAATAGTCTATGGCATGAAGAAGCTATGTCCAATGCCCTCGGGCCCAAAGAGAGAGAGAGAGAGAGAAGTGGAATGAAGTAATAGGAGGTTTCGTCCTCCACCATGGGGCTGCATTAAGAAAAGTGGCCCAGAGTAAGGGAAGGCTCTGTCTTTCATAGATGGGCCACACAATGAGAAAAACGTCCCTGTGTAAGAGAATGTTTCATTCGTCACCTATGGGCACAAAGAGAAAAGTGTCTCTAGGTAAGGGGAGGTTGTGTATATTGCCTATGTTGAGTAGATAGAAAAGTGTCTCCTAGTAAGGGGTGGTTTTGCCTGCCTCCTTCAGGCGTGTAGCAGAAAAACACCTCGGGTAAGGGGTGGTTATATCTGTCGTCTTCGAGCATGCAAAGTGAGATACGTGTCTGGGTAAGGGGAGATTTTTATCATTGCCTTGTGGCATAAAAAGTAATATGAGCCTTGGGAAATGGGAGTGTCTATCTGTCGCCTTCGAGCGCAATGAGATAAACATTCTAGAGCAAAAGGAGACTGCCTATCGTCTCCGGACGTGAAGGGGAGGATGCCATGAAGAAAGGAGTAACCCCATATGTCGCTACTTCTAGAAATATTAGGGGAGTAAGTATTTCTAACTTCTGATTTACAATTGTCCTCTTCAAGTCCCCCGCATGGGACAACATTCCGTCTCTCCCCTATCTTCTTTACTTTTTGACTTTTATTAGAACTAAACTATGGCACAGTTTGGGAGGCATTTTAGAGGGGAAATATGTCACATAAACTATGATACAATTTGGGAGGCATTTTCTCCCCTTTAGTGTAATATGTCACATAAAGGGGAAAAAATGATTTCTCCTCCAAATCTTATGAGGAGAGTTGATGGAGAAAACGCTTTCCCTAATCCATAACGCCTCCCAAACAATGCTATGTTTGGCATTTGTATATCTTCCTATCGTATAGTTGGAAAGGTTGAGGTCCTTTGAAATTGAATTTGCCAAACACAATAAGCCCTTTGTAGGTCCTTGTTACACAAATAACGCAAGTATACTAATGTTTAGGTCCTTTAGAAGCCGTCTTGGAGCCAAATGCTTGGACAAATCAATAGAAATCACAACTAGCATTTGTGCAATGCTAGCAATCAATGATCTCAATAGTCATGCTTAGATTTTGCAAGATAAATGGAGACAAATTATATCAATGAAGCGGCAAACTTCTTGGACTTAATAAATAACCAGTACCCTTACTGCAGTATCCCATCAATGAAGCTATCAAAGTTTTGCTTAGATGATCCTCCATTAACACTCCTTCTAGCTGCCTCCTTGAGCTCCATGACTAATGTTCTAATCCCTTCATCACTCACCACAGCTTCCACTTTAGTCTTCACCTCTTCCCTGGTAATGATACCATCTTCACCCTGGTCCAATCCCAGACCAATTTTCCACACATCACATATATAGCTCCGGTTGGAGAGCTGGTCTCCAAAGTAGGGCCAACACAAGAAAGGGACCCCATTCATCACTCCTTCCATAGTGGAATTCCATCCGCAGTGGGACAAGAAACAGGCAACTGACGGGTGAGCCAGCACCTTCTGCTGCGGAGCGCAGCTCACCATCTTCCCCCGTCCAGCCACTCTCGTCTCGAAACCCTCCGGGTAGGACCCACATGACCCGTTCACGAGGTCGGGCCGCACCACCCACATGAAGGGTTTGCCTAAGAGTTCTAGGCCAAGGGCCAGTTCTTGGAACTGCCTCTCCTTCATTAGGGTGTGGCTTCCAAATGCAGCATAGACAACAGAGCGAGCAGGCTGCTGGTCCAGCCACTCTAGGCAGGTCAAGTCCTCCGGCCAGAAGTGGCCTACCGGCTTCCCTGGCCGGCTGGCTGGAAGCAATGGGCCAATGGGGAGGAGGTACGGGGCCAGCTCAAAGGCCGCAGGCTCAATCTCATGGAAGGAGTTGCAGAGCAAGTACTCAGCCCTCTTGGCTGAATTGTTGCATTTCACAAGATAGTGAAAAAGAGACCGCCCCATATCATCATTCATGCACAGCCACACAAAGTCCTTTGTGTTCATCGGTGGTATTTCTGGGGAGAGATGTATCATTTGATGGTTCGCTACACCACCTGTTGTCATTGTACACATTAAATTTCAACCAAAATCAAGACGACCCAGATTTGCACAAACATGTTCAAATGAGCCATCGTTGTAATTTCCATAAAAAAAGGCCATCCTTGTAACAAATCAACGGATTTTCATGGTCAGAATCTTATACACTCCATATTATAAATGGTAAAATCAACAATTTTTTAGGCATGGGCAGGAAGTTATATCTAAAAAATGGCAAGGTAACTAACCATTGGCATCCATGATGTTTTTCTGAATGAGCTCCGGTACACGGTCAAGCAAAATGGGCAAGGCAGCAGCTGTTGTCCACAGGGCCACTCCTGGGATGCCCATCTTGTGAGCAACATCGATAGCCCAACCCATGGTCGCATCAGCAACAACGCAAGTGACCTTGGCTGCTTCAGACTCGTTCAGCTTGCCAACTAGCTCCTCAAAATAGCTCGGCATGGAGATCGTGATAAAGTCATACAGCTTCCCAAAAATATTCCTGTCTTCTTCAGGTCCCAACCCATCCGGGATTGCTACCATTTTGATTTCATCGGGTTGGCCGACCTTTTCAGCTAGCAGCGCTGCTGAGATACGCGAGTGGGTCGATTCTGTGTTCACGAAGGTCACATGAAAGCCTCGTTCAATCAAGCAGTGGGAGAACTCCAAAAGAGGGATGACATGACCCTGTGCAGGATATGCTATCACCAGAGCGTGAGGCTTCTTCATGTTTCTTGTCTTCCTAACTTACGAAGAAGGCCGCCTGATCAAATTTTCTCTTGCGAGTATGAGGAAGCTCCTCTCCTAGAGTTAAATGGCGGCTGTCCACATAATATGACAAACAAACGCAATGAGAAGGCAAGAGGATAGTGATCTTGATTATGTTAAACATTGGGCAAAGTATGAGAAGACATTTTCGTTTTAAGGAAGAAAAATGCTTTCCTTACCAATGGGTGACGGATATGTGGAGGGGGAGAACCTGGCTTGGTTCTCAAGTTTATCTCTTGCGAACTTCTTTGTTAATGTGACATCATTTTCATTGTTGGTCATCGAGCCACCTTCCCAAAAAACTAGACGTGGCTTCCCAAAACGCTCGACGCATCCTTTACAGGATGGGGACCAAAGTAGAGAAAACGACAATGAAAATAAAAACGGTTGTCAATCTTCGTAAGAAATTTATGATAGAACTTAAACACAAGGAGATCAGACATGCCTGTAGCTATTAATATTAACAGAGCTTGATCTTTTATAAATTATTTTTAGAATCACATAATAATATTTCTAGTTTAGAATTTAGCTGAGAGCAATCTTACTTAAGACACCGAAGTAGGATGGCTAATGGTATATTTATAACTAAACTAAGATACCACTATTAAGAACCCTATAATCATAACCGTCCATCCATAGGTCATCTAATGGTTCAGATTTGCCACTTAAAATCACAGCTTAATGGGTATTCTGACTCAGGCCCATTACCTAGACAGTTTTATAAAAGCCCAAAACAGTGTCAATTGAGATAGTTGGGCCACTGTATGTTTTATTACAAAACAAAGCCTAATATTCTCCCACTTGGCACAACTTCTCAATTGAGCCATACAAAAAATAAAATCTCCCACTTGGCTCAATTAAACTAAATTTGAGAAAAAAATATTGTAGTTAAAAATAACCAAGTAGGTAACGAAAAACTTTAAAATGACTTTCGTATGCGCATACAATGGTTTTAAAAAACAATACCCTTTGAACTGTATGTGGTAACTTTATACTCTTACAAAATGTCATAATCGCATGAATCAAGGCAGTTATGTCCTCAAAGGAGAACATTCCCTTCCATGTATCACGATGCAACTAATTCATTCTGTTTGAGTGCTATATGTGGCAAAATATATTTATGAGTGAAAGCATGCTCCCACTCATTTTGCAAATATTGTCTCATACTTAAGTGCACTGAAAAATGAGACACAATGAGAAAAGAAAGCAGAATCGCTATGATAAATGAGTAAAGTCCAGAAGTACATAAGCAAAATCAAATGCACGATGAGCTAATAAGACCCATACGATCCACATGACTCTTAAACAGAGAAGGGGGTAAGCCCTTAGTCATGGGATCAGCAACAATAAGCTCAATACCTATATGCTCAATAACAGCTGTCCCTTATTTAACATGATCCCGAACAACAAGATACTTGATGTTGATGTGCTTACTTCGACTGCCACTCTTGTTGTTCTTCGTGAAAAACACAGCAGCACTATTATCACAGAACATCTTTAACGGCCTAGATATAGAATCCATAATAGTAAGTCCTGTGACAAAGTTCATCAGCCAAGTAGCATGTGACGTGCCCTCATAACAAGCAACAAACTCTGCCTCCATAGTCGATGACGCTGTAAGGGTTTGCTTAATACTTTTCCAAGAGACAGCACCGCCTGCCAAAAGGAAAATATAACCCGATGTCGACTTTTTCAAGTCAACATAACCAGCAAAGTCTGCATCTGTGTATCCAACCAGTTCCAAATGATCAGAATGTCTGTATGTAAGCATGTAATCCTTTGTTCCTTGCAGATACCTCATAACCTTCTTTGCAGCTCTCCAATGATCCATCCCTGGATTTTTCTAGTATCTACCCAGCATTCCCATAGCAAAGGCAATATCAGGTCTTGTACAGACCTCCAAGTACATCATACTACCAACTGCCGATGCATAAGGAATGTCCTTCATGCTGTCCAACTCCAAAGAATTCTTTGGACACTGGAACAAGCCAAATTTGTCACCCTTCACAATAGGAGCTGCACTAGGTGAGTAGTTTTTCATGTTAAACCGTTTTAGAACTTTATTGATATAGGCCTGTTGAGACAACCCAAGGATCCTTCTGAATCTATCACGATAGATCTCAATCCCTATGACACAGGATGTCTCTTCTAAATCTTTCATGTCAAAGTTCTGAGAAAGAAACTGCTTAGTCTCATACAACATCCCTAAGTCACTGCTTGCAAGTAGAATGTCATCAACATACAAGACCAGAAACGTATAGCGACTCCCACTAACCTTAAGGTATATGCATTGATCAACAATGTTCTCCTTAAAACCAAATGAAGTAATAACATCGTTGAACTTCAAATACCACTGTCGGGAGGCCTGTTTCAGTCCGTATGTTGACTTCTTGAGTCTACAAACCAGATGACTTCTTATATCTGAGGTGAATCCTTTAGGCTGAATCATATACACCTCCTCCTCAAGATCCCCATTTAAGAATGCCGTCTTGACATCCATTTGATGTAACTCTAAGTCAAAATGAGCCACAAGGGCCAAAATAACTCTTAATGAATCCTTCGTAGAAACTGGAGAGAAGGTTTCATTATAGTCAACACCATCTTTCTGAAGAAAACCTTTGGCTACAAGTCAGGCCTTATATCTGCTAATGTTACCAGATGGATCTAATTTAGTCTTATAGACCCATTTGCAGCCAAGAGTCCTGGCGCCCTGCGGTAACTCTACGAGATCCCAAACTTGATTATCAGCCATAGATTTCATCTCATCCTACATGGCATCATACCATTTACTAGAGTTATCTCCAGACATGGCCTGTGAATATGTAATAGGATCTTGAATGAGTCCAACATTCTCATCAAACTCCTGGAGGTATACTACATAGTCAGAAGGGAGTGCAGGTTTCCTTACTCTTGAGGACCTTCGAAGTCCTATGTCAGCAATAGGCAGAGGTGCCTGTGCAATAAGAACTTCAACAACTTATTCCTAAGGGGATGGTGAAGGAAGGAGAGGCTGCTCTGGAATCACCATTGGTAATGCAGCATATGTTCCTCCACCGGATGTGGGTATAACAACTGAAACCCGTATTTCTTCAAACACAATGTGTTTGGGGGAAATACTCCCACTGAAGTTGCCTTGTTCAAGAAAACATGCATTCCGTGCTTCGACTACTGTAGGGGTGTGAGATGGACAATAAAACCTATAACCCTTAGACCTTTCTGCATAGCCAATGAAAAATCCACTGACAGTCTTAGGGTCAAGCTTCTTCTCAAGTAGATTGTACACCCTAACCTCAACTGGACAACCCCAGATATGTACATGATCTAAACTAGGTTTCCATCCATTCCATAGCTCAAAGGGTGTTTTAGAAAAGGCTTTAGATGGAACTCGATTTAAAATGTACACGGCTGTCTTTAAGGCTCACTCCACATATTGAGAGGAAGAGAGGAGTTACTGATCATACTCCTCACCATATCCATCAAAGTGCGGTTCCTCCTTTCAGCAACATCATTTTGTTGTGGTGTGCCTGGTACTGTGTATTGTGCAACAATACCATTTTCCTTTAGGAACTGCGCAAATGGTCCAGGTTTTTGTCCACTCTCTGTGTACCTGCCATAGTATTCCCCTCCTCCGTCTAATCTAACAATTTTGATACTCAATCTAGATTGTTTCTTTACCTCTGCCTTATAAGTCTTGAAAGCATCAAATGCTTCAGACTTTTCATTTAAGAGATAAAGATACATGTATCGGGTATGATCATCTATAAAGGTAATGAAATACCGTTGACCATTCAGACAAGGAGTACTAAACGGTCCACAGATATCAGTGTGTATGGTGCCTAATTTCTCATCATGCCTCTTAGCACCCTTAGAAGACTTGTTAGTCTACTTTCCCTTTAAAACTCTTTCTCTTACTAATCTCTTTAAGCGGTCAATGGAGATATGCCCCAACCGCCTATGCCATAACATAGAGGAGTTCTTTTTAATAACACTTCCTTGGACAGACATCATAGATTGTTCAAAGGAAACATGCAGAGAGAGACAATATAATCTATTAATCAAAGAACCAGAACCAATGGTGACTGAATCTTTAATAATCGGAAATGAAGAATTCATAAACTGAAAATTAAAGCCATGAGGCACTAGTCTTGATACAGAAACTAAGTTTTTAGAAAAACTTGGAATATAGAAAGCTCTCTCTAAATCTAAGGTGTATCCTGTATGGAGAACAAGTCTATATGTCCCCACACCTTCAACCTTCAAACACATCTTATTGCCAGAATAGATGTTGTACTCCCCATCATTTAGTTTCCTTAGATTGAGAAACCCTTGCATGACAATGGAAACATGGATTGTAGAACCAGAGTCAATCCACCATGTGTTATTATGATGAGAATCAACATAGTTAGATTCATAACACACTAAAGACATGAAATTACCTCATTTCTTGGCAAGCCACTTCTGATACTTAGGGCAATCTTTCTTCATGTGTCCTTTCTTCTTGCAGAAAAAGCAATTGGTTTCCTTGGTGACACCAGTAGACTTCATTGGTACACCTTTACCAGCTTTTTTCTTTGAAGCACCATGATTACCCTTCTTTTGTCCTTTATGAGAAACTAGATAGGCACTCTCTAGCTTCTCTTGCTTAAGTCTCCCCTCTTCCTGCACACACATACTCAGAAGGTCATTGACTGACCACAGAGTGTTATGTGTGTTATAAGAGATCTTGAATGGCCCATATTGTGCAGGCAGGGAGTTCAGAATAAAGTGGACCAAAAAAGTATCATCAATCTTTATTTTCATGTTATTTAACTGATTAGCAATATCACACATTTGCATAATATGCTCTCTCACCCCTTTGTCATCTGTTAGCCTCATGGATGACAACTTGGATATTAAGGTGCTGGCAAAGGCTTTATCAGAACTCTTGAATTGAGCTTCAATAGCTTTCAAACGTTCTTGGACTGTAGCGCATTCTGGGATGGATCCCCTAATGCTTTTATTGATGTGAGACCTCATGAGCATCATGCTTAAGCGGTTAGACCGCTCCCACTTTTCAAAAGATGCTACCTCACTAGGCATACTTTTTTCCATAGGAGTGGTGGGTGCATCCATACGAAACGCCAAGTCCAAGTCCATGCACCCTAACAGTAAAATAACTTTTTCTTTCCAATCCGTAAAATTGTCCCCAAACAATAATGGAAGGTGCTTATTAGGGTCAGAAATAAAAGACGGATAAGCTGCAATAAAAGAATAAATATATGCAAACATTAAAGAGGGCAAGAAACAAGAACATAAGTATGAAATAGCCAATGCTAAAATCATGTAGTAAAATTGTAAACCTCCCTTTGGGCAAAGGTTGCAATTTGCATCAAATTTACTAAGCTATATAGAAACAAATGTTAATTTTGTCTCATGATAAGGCTAGTGGGTTATATATAAAACATGACAGGAAAATCCCACACCTTTGGGCATAGGGATTCACCAATGTTAAAATATATAACCCTCCACCCTATCCTAATTATGTAACGCTAACTACCACCTCCTTTTGGGGCCGGATGGCAGTCTTTGTCACATCATCAGAATTTGATGATAGCACAATATTTTTATGTATGTGAATCTATGTACCTCATGGTAACATTCTATATGATTCACACATTGACAAATAACATAGGATGCTTTGGCCATTCCTAAATTATCGCAATGGATGTGGGAACTGAATTTGTGCTATTCACCATTTCAAATAACAAAATGAATGCAATTAATTATCAAACAAGCATAAAAATATCCTTACAAAATTGACAGGGGCATTAATGTCAATTTTGTCATCAAGCTTTTGGGACTCGGCCAGGGGGTCCATCACCACACACCACAAATAAAAATATAGTCCAAAGTCCTTATACAGTCCTTTAAAAAAAATGTACAAGTTGGAAGCTATAAGCCCTTGAAATATAAAGAATATACATTAATACTCCATGACTGCATCCGCCTCCAGACGTGGTCCTTGAATTCTGGTGTCATTTACAATAAGTATAATGTACACACTCTCTCTCTCTCTCTTAAAATTACATAAGTGGTGTGCTCAACAATTTTAAAAATAAAATTGATAAACATACGATTGCAATATAATCCCCTAGCCGGCCCATAACATTAATAAAGTCTCAATTATGATAATTAAATAACACATCCATAATACCACATGCAATCAGCAAAAAAAAATTCCATAAATTTTTTTTTAATAATAAAAAAAATTGACCTGGAATGGACCAAACCGGGTCTGAAAACCTGGTTTGGGCCGGGTCAAGAGCTGACCCGCAACGCAGGTCAGTGAAACCCGCTCGGCGCAGGTCGTCTTCTACCTCTCGATTGTCGAGAGGTGGAGGACGAGAAACGGCTAGAAATCCAGCCGCTTCCACAAAATCCACCACTGTCCCTCGAGGCCCGCTGCCGCCTGCGAGTCCCAAAAAAATTCCATCCGGCGACGGCGAAGACAGAGCTAGCCACAAACCCGGAGCGCGGCGGTCAGCAACGGCGATTCAAAAAATGCTCAGTGAGATTGAAATTTCCGGTGACTGCAAAAGAAAGCCCGCCGCAGCCCAGGGGGGGCGGAAAATCTCCTCCCGATGGCTGAGGTTCCAGATTCGGCACCTGTTACAAACAGCAACGGCCAGCAGCGGGCTTTCCTACTCAAACCGGTGACGACAACAACAGAGGAATAGTGCTCTGTGTGCAGCGGTGGCGTCGGCCAGCGACCAAACACAATGAGGAGGTGGCGTTGGCCAGTGCCCGCAGGATTAGAGACAGGGGGCGACAGCCGGAAGTCACAACGGCCGGGAAAACAGAAGCTGACGTGCAGACAGAAAAAATCAAAAAATTTTAAGCCTGCGGGACTGTGAAGTCGAGTCTGGACAGCCAGTGCAGCGGCGGCGCCAGCCAGAGCCCAACGCCTGAAGGCGGCGGCTCTGGCCGGCGCGTCTGCTCCGGCCTGTAGTCCCACAATTATCCGGCAGCCACCCGGTAATATTAAAAGAGAAAAATTGCAACCAGGACAGAAAAAATTTTACTACAATAAACATAAAGTTTAAAAAATTTCTGTCTGGCGACTCAATTGTGCAATTTAAAAAAATGCTCCAATACCAATTGATAGAACTTAAACACAGGAGATCAGACATACTTGTAGCCATTAGAATTAATAGAGCTTGATCTTCTACAAATCCTTTTCAGAATCACACAATAGTATTTCTAGTTTAGAACTTGGCTGAGAGCAATCTCACTTAAAACACCAAATTAGGATGGCTAATGGTGTATTTATAACTAAACCAGGACACCACTGTTAAGAACCCTAGAATCATGACCGTCCATCCATAGGTCATCTAATGGTTCAGATTTGCCACTTAAAACCACAGCTTAATGGGTATTCTGACTCAGGCCCATTACCCAGATAGTTTTATAAAAGCCCAAAACAGTGTCAATTGAGATAGTTGGGCCACTGTATATTTTATTACAAAACAAAGCCCAACAATTTACTCAGTAAAAAAAAGGTAGCTAAAGGAGATTATGGAGTCTAAAAGAATAAAAATGTGGTTACCCTTTGGTTCTAGATATGAGTTTGGCCCATACTCTTTTACACATACAAATCCCATTTGGGTGAAATAATACTCATTTACTAAGGTCTAGGAATGTGGGGGTGGACCCATGGCGGTCGATGTATATATTTTGTGGGCTTAATTGCACACTCACTTATACTTATATAGTAGATATATATTGGGCTTGCATACATGCATTCACCTTGTGTGTTTTAAATGAGTGCACGATATACGCAGGACTTGCGGGGTGATAAGCCCCCCATAGGTACGGCCACGAGGGGTGTGATAGACCTCTATGGGCTCATAGGCTTGAGCTCATACCCAAAAGTAAGACACAACTAATAACCTTTAAAGAATGAGGAACTAAAGCAGAGAAAATGACAATGAAAATGAAAATGGTTGTCATATTCCTAGGAAATTTATCCAGTAAAAAAAGGTAGCCAAAGGAGATTATGGAGTCTAAAGAATAGAAACATGGCTACTATTGGACCTTGATATGGGTTTGACCATATTGGTTCACGCTTTTTGGGTGAACTAATACACATTTACTAAGGTCTAGGAATGTGGTTGTGGACCCATGGCCTCGTACCCTTGATATACACGTTTTGTGGGCCTAATTAGCACACTCACTCATACTTATATAGTAGATATATATTAGATATGCATACATGCATTCACCTTGGGTACTTAGATGAGTGCACGACATATGTGGGACCTGCATGAACATTATAGGGTCGGCCTCCCACAGGTACGGCCATAAGGGGTGTGATAGGCCTCTATCGGCTCATAGGCTTGAGCTTAAACCCATGAGTAAGACACCGCTAGTAAAGCCCATCAAGGAGAGTTCAGTGGGCCCAAGAGTTCTCTTTAAATAGGGCTTGGGAGCTCACACCTGGAAAAAACTTTGAACACTTCTTTCTCAAGACTTGGGAACCAGCCGCCTCTCTCTCTCTCTCCATGTGTGTGGCCATGGCTCCCCCTTGGGTTGAGCCATCGCCACTGTCCCCTCTCTCTCCCTCTTGATCTTGTGACTTGGTATGTAACTTTTGTGATGTTTTATGTAATTGTGCATGTTTGATATGTGTCAGTTTTATATTTAATACACAATTTTTTTAAAGTAATTTTAATTTGTATATTTTGTATTTTTGCATGTAACTTACATATTTTGTAGCAAACTACCAAAATACTAAACAGTTGTGTAAGCAATTACATGTTAATAATATGATTATTTTTTCAATGACAAGCCTATTACACTAGCATGTATGTATGATGACATGCTAAACCGAACACATTTGAAATTTGATAAAAAGTAAATAAAATTCGTGTTTAAACATAAAAATTGAGCCAAGACTCATATTTACAATCTTTTACTAAAAGACAATTTTATTTATACCTTTGAATATTTTAAATTTTTATATAAACCCTTCATATTATAAATTTTGCATTATCAGAACTCTAAATGCATCAACCTTCATCATCGGGACCCTAAACGCATGTCTCAATCATGTATCCTCCCCTATAGATCTAAGATAACTCACATGACACATGACTGACCGTGTGTTCGATTTATAAGACTCCTCATTATGTGTCACACCCCTTAGATTTGGGAAACTCATTTTCCCCATAAATAAACAAGTGGAAAGCATATGTTTTAAACACTTATTTCCCAAGCTTTCCTTCAAATGTAGGTTGCGATTCATAGGAGACTACAAACTATTGATTGTTTGCAATGATGTGAAATCCCTCTTGCTAATTGTTGTGCTTTGTGTATGGCTACTTGTGAAAATAGGGATCATCTTTTCTACTATTGCTCTGTGTATGGCTACTTGTGAAAATAGGGATCATCTTTTCTACTCTTGATCTTATTAAGAGAAGGTCATTTTGTCATTTTTTCAGCTCATGCTTATTGACATTATATTGGGCCGTATAACCCAAATTATGGAGCATATCTTTTTTAGTAATCAAAATATTCATCTGGGTGTTATCCTAGAAGGAAGCAAGGCTTGCACTACGCCCCATGTAGTCGAGTAAGGCTCTCACATGTGTACTTCATTTGGAGAGAAAACAATGCTTGCACATTAAAAGGTGAAGCAGTTCATCATGGTACCTTGTTCAGTAGGTCTGAGAATGAAATTCTACTTATATGAGTTCTAATGCTTTTCTTTGTAAATTTGTAAGTAAATTTCCTTTTCTTTATGTTGGGTGGAAAATGTAATTTCTTTATTATTACCCTTAGTGATCATTTCTTTAATGTACATTCATTTCATGATTAATAAAGGGTTGTTGCCCATTACTGATAAAAAAATCACTAAAGCACTACTCATATTAAGGGGATATCTTTTCTAGTAGATGAGTTATAAGTACTACTCATATTGAGGGGATTTTGATGTTTTATTAGCTTTTGTTTAATTCGATGATTTATGATAATTTTTGTCTATTTTCGAATGATTTATTCGGATACAAGGATTATAAGTATTTTGACGTATATATTTTCTAATGCCTAATGCATGTAATAGTCGTTAGGCAAAATTACATTCGGATCCAATCGTATTAGAATAACATCATAAATATTATCTAATACATACGTAGGTAACCAGATGCATAACAATGCTGGCCTGATCCATATTAGTTATAAATTTAGGTTTATTCTGACATATGTGCAATGGAGTGTTTAAGTTCCATAATGTGTAAAGGAACATTACAACTCTCCCACATAGATGTTGCCGCTCCTAGTTTGATTTTAAAATTTATACTCATATTTTGTTTTCCAAACCACCAGTCCGAATCAGATATCGGGTTGGGGTGTTATAGTTGTCCTCTGTTGACATAAATTTTTTTATAGTTAAAACTCAAAGGCTAAGATTTTGGAGCTTAACTAGCTCAGAATGGGACAAAATTTTCAAAATGGACAAGTTCTCCAAAGTGGGCAAAGTCCAATGAAGAGAAAAAGAAGAGGCAAAATCTAATCTTACATATGTAGGAATGTGCTAAGGCGTCTAAAAATAATTTATGTGAGGGCTCATGAGACCCCCGTACACTCAAAGTTAGCTACAAAAGTTAAATTGGCTAAGAGAGGCTTCATAAGCCTCACGTAGCCATATCAAAATTATTACCAAATTAAAAATTAAAATTGTAAAAGGCTATGTCAGACTCCATGAATCTCACATCAAAATAGTCATATAACCAAAATAAATAAAAAGCTAAGTGAGACTCCTAGGCCCCACGATAAGTCTTTCTTTTAAAAAAAATATTTAGCCATAAAAGATAAAATGGCTAGAAACAAAAAAAAACTAAATTTTAATTTTACACTCTAAAATGGAAATTGTAAACATTGTTGGCTCAAAGAATGAAGAAGAACAAACCATGAAAACAACGCAATATAACAGAAGAAGTAAAAAAAAAAATCTTTGAAAGACGGGGGTGTAGGGTCTTCTTTAAGGTCTCCTAATTTCACTTTTGCAACAAGTGAATTCCTTTCAATTACTCTTTATATAGAAGATAATGATGATGAATAGGAGGTTCAAGTAGAGAACAGATCTACATCTTCCAATAATATCCCCGTAACTTTGTCTTCCTTATAATCTAAAAAAGTTGGAGTGCATACCGCAATAGGAGAACAAGATGACATAAAGATAGGGCAAGTCCCTACTCATTTGATCAAATTCATGACAAATTAAGAGAAGCAGATAGAAAAATTGAAAGCCATAATTAGAGCATTAGCCATAAGAACTCAAAGTCAACAACATGTCACTTTTAATCATCAAAGTGACTTCCATGAAGTCAATTTTTATGGAAATAAAGGAATGGACTGAGAAAGCCTTGAAGCACTTGTAACAAGAAAAGAGATACAAGAAGCTCTTCAACACATCCAAGAAGAGTCCAAGTTTAGAAAAGTTGGAGTAAATTCCTCTTACCAAGCTTGGATGAATAAGACACATTTTCCACTCAAACACCCAAACTTACAAACCTATAATGGTCAAACTTTTCAAAAATAACATCTTTGTCACTTCAAGGCTCTAACTGAAAACCTTGTTAGCAATGAAGTTATACTGATTAGACTATTAGTCAACACTTTGAAAGGAACTACATTTTACTAATATATGACTTTTCCAGAAGAATCAGTACAAACATGGGTAGATAAAGGCTAAATTCTTGAGTCATTTCTTTGATAAAGAAGCGATTACTTCCATGGACCAACTTTATTCGACAAAGCAGGGGCCAAAGGAGACAGTACGTGACTTCATAAAAAGATGGAGGGCTATTGCACTTAAGTGTCCAAATGGAATGTAATGCCCGAGATTTTTCATACATTTTCCTTAAAATTCATGGAAATTTTTTGTTATATAACATCTGTAAATTAGAGGAAATATGACGAAATCAAAACTTGAGAAAATAGTTTATAATTTAAAACACTAAACCTCAATTTTTCATCTAAATATTTTTTTCATTCGGTCAAACATCGTACGGCCAGAGCAAATATCCTTAGGTGCTACTCGAAAATACACGTACGACTAAATTACCATTATCATGGATTTTAAATACAAATAACTCCCAGGTGTCCCTGAGTACAAGTCCCATAAACAGTCTACTATCTGATCCAAATTAAAAGTCCAGAAGATATAAACACTTAAATCTCATCTCACCCAATACATTAGAACGTGGCACCAAATATATTCTCATTGAGTCCAATATACCTGAATCAAAAGGGGAAACAATCCATTGCAGAATCAAACATCCATCTCCAGGAGCTCTCCAACACAACCTGCAAAAGCCTCCCGAACAACGGGGCTACAAAAGTAGGGTGAGTATTTTCATACTCAGTAGGAAAATTCCCAGTAGGGGAATCCAAAACAATGAACTCAATAGGTTCATAAATACATGCATTCATGCAACTCAAACATGAAGCAATCAACAGAATATAATCATATACATATGCATATAATAATGCATAACACACTAATGAAAACAAACTTACACAAACACCCTTAATCAGGGTCTTATAACTTACTCGTACCATCGTACGCATACTCAAAACCTTACACATACTTGTACGACCTTACTTGTACAATCTTACACTTACAGTCCTCTCAGAATCATATACTTACAGTCGTGCTCATACTCATACTCATACAACTTACACGTACTTATACGACCTTACTCGTACAATCATACGCTTACTGTCTTACTCAAACATACACTTACAATTGTACTCATACTATCGACCACTGAAGCTCATTACAACTAATAACCTCCAGCGACAAAAAGGAAAAGAATTCCACTAGGGCATCACCTTAACCTCCGGGGAGTGACTAGACACCATGGACTTTTTTGAAGGCAAGGCGCATCTATGCTCATGGGGCACATGATCAAACAGGTAAGAGTAGATCCATGATACTACTTACCTGAGTGCACAAACATACACCCGCACATAAGGGGTCATACAATTGCCCACACATAAGGGGTCTTATAGTGTCATACAATTGCCCACCATTATGGGTCTTATAGTGTCAGTGCCACTCTTGGGAAGAAATCATACAATGCCTCTTGGGCGGAATCATACAATGCCACTCTTGGGTAAGAATCATACAACGCTCTCAACAGAGCATCAAACGTTTGGGCTTAATATAGCACACAGACCAAATCGGAAACATACATAGCTCTCAACAGAGCATCAGATGTCCGGTGCTCTATATAACACACAGACAACATCCCGTAGGATAAACACCATGGCAAGACATGGGAAATGCATAGCCGACTCATTATCAGCTAGCACAAACACGGAACTTAATTCGTCGAACCCTCAGGTCTCTAACTCACAATGTTATTATTAGCTTTCTCATAATTCAAGTTTGAATTAAGTATATTATGCGGTACAATTATGCCACACAAACTCACAGTCCTCGATTGATCAAACCAAAGTTGAGCCCGATCGAAACCCCAGTTTGTCAGGGCAGTAGACTTCACATACTAGTCCATGTCATGATCAACTCACCGTACATCAAATCCTTACATAATCATACAGTCTCCACCATCTACCTTATGGACAAAACATCTTATACATACGTCATCAAACTGAGCTCCTCACAGTAGATCCCCGTTATCACCCTCTTACTTAATACCTCACTTATTATGCTTACTTTTCACTTCATAATTTGTACGTTATGCTTGTACAATTATGCACACTCTTACTGTCTAATAAACCTCCAAGCCTAAGTCCACTTACTTACCGAACCCCTGATGTATGCTCCAAACCGAACCAAACCAATCTGCTCCACTCCTTGCTTGTCAAACTTACGTTTGTTGTCTTCTGTCACATGCTTACACATCCACATACACATACACATACAAATCCTCACCAAACACCTTGCTACTTCTTATTGTCCATCGCCCATACCTCTGCCCTCACACATAGTCCACATACGTAACTAAGTCACAATCGCTAGACATCACTAGCATGTCCATAATACACATACGTAGCATACTAACATATTCGCTAGTCATCTCTAACGCGTACATATTCCACATCCATAAAACATACATACATCTCATGCATATCATAAGTATTTCAACGTGGCATAATTCATTATCTTACATCATGCAAACAGATCATGATTTAATATCCAAAACATGGAATCATATAATCCTAGCATGCTGCTACTCATTCAAAGCAAACTATCATGAATTTACGAGTTCAAAGCTCCCCTACCTCATAATCATGACGTTTGATGGCGAGCATACAATGGTGGCGACGTCAATGGCAGAGTTGATGGCCAAAAACTTTGCCTAGCCAAGAAAGATGTTATCTCGAGGTTTTAGGAAGCACCGAACTACTCACGGCCAAACAAGGGTGACACAAATCAATGCGGTAAAATCCGCGATCCACGGTGGCACACTAGGGCGGCTGGGACAAATGTCGTGCCAACAAGTGGCAGGTGAGACCAAAATTCGAGGGTGTACTAAATGAAGGTCGGCCAACAGCTGAGAAATACTCGGTCGGCAGTAAGACTTTGAAATCGGTAGTGGACAGTACCCAACGACGTCTATTTTGCATTTACAAGGGCCCACATAAGGGCAGAGGGCATGGGGCAACACTAAAGGACGGAGGAGAGGTGGTGGAGGACTCTGATGTCAACTCCAAATGATGGCGGAGCCATCCAACGGTTAGTCTAAGCCAAAGCAACACCAAAACCCTAACCCGCATGCACATGCAACCAAAGAGAGGGGGAGAGGGCTAGACGGTGTCGGCCCAAAGCTCGGAAGGGCGGTAGGGTCATGCCCAAGGGTGGTGACCAACAAAGACGACCTTTACCATTACCGTGCCGAGGTAGGCCGACTAGAGGCCAATTGGCGTCTGGCGAGGGTAAGACGGTGGCTCTCTGAATAGTGCGGTCAAACACATAACCGACAGAGGGGACACATGGCTCATGTCGGAAAAAGAGGGGCGGTGCTGCACTAGGGCGGCCATCCATCTCTAGGCTGAGACCCATCGAAGTATGGTGGTTCATAGGGTGTTTGTCATCCAACGACGCTCGATGGCCCAAAACGGGTGGAAAACTCTGGGGCACGAAGGAGCAGGGGTTACTGGTGGCTCTGACCGACTCCATCATGGCCCTAACGGCCAGGAGGAGCTATCTCCGGCAAGAGGTGACAGCCAATGGCAGTGGCAACATGCCGATCAAACAACAGGGGGAGGAAGAGCAATCAGCTCGGTTTGTTAAGATGGAACACTACAACCGGGCAGTAGACCTAGTTTTGACTGAGCAGAGGGAGCCAAAAAGAACAATAGGGCGGCGGGGCTCGACTGAGGCGACGACCCTATTATTGCTAGCCCAAGTCTTGCAGGTCAGAGGCTGGCTCACGTCGGCAAGTCCTCAATTTCCGTCACAGAGGGAAACAAGGGCGGAAAGGTCCGAGGGAAACCAGCAATGGCGAAGCAACCATGGTGGCGAAGGAGTTAGCTGGGGGTGGTCCTACCGTCCTCAGCCCAAGGTTGGTCAACAAGAGGGGAGCCGGAGGCTGGCTCTCGCCGGGGTGTCAACCAATTTCTGTTACAAACAGAAACAAGGGAGAAGATGGGTCTGGCCGGAGGAAAGAGGGAGGGTGGAGGCAGAACTGACCAGGGAGAGGTTGTCCACTCACTTCGCTAGACTAAGGCGGGACTGGACGAAAGTCCAGTCGGGTATAGCTCACCGCCGGCAGCTACTGTTTAACCAAAATAGTGCATCGGCTGAAACAAAGCAAAGAGGGAAAATGGAGTGGAGCGGCGAAGGGGAGGCTCACTGGGCCGGGAGGGGTAGCCTCCAGCCATCGCCGGCTCACAGCGGTGGCGGTACAAATGAAACAGAGAGAGACAAAGAGAGCTAACTGGGGGGAAAACAAAACTCAGGGGCCAGCGGAGCGGGATGGGGGTGGCCTTGTGGTTGCCGGCCCGTGGCTGGACAGACGGAGGCTGGGCAGAGCCCACTGGCCACTGCCGGTGCCGCCCAGTCCTGAGACAGAGAGAGTGAGGAGGGACTGGGGAAAACTAGGGAGGCGCTCACAGTGGTTAAACTGGGCGGGGCTACGCCAAGGAGGCGGCCTGGCTGTCACCAAGCCAAGGTCGGCCGGCGGCCTATCGGCGGTGCTCCTCCGGCTCGAGCAGATGAGAGAGAGGGATCATCACTCTTCCAAAAAAGTTTGGATCGGGCTCGGCTGAGCCCAAGCCCGTTTTCCTCTTTTTGTTTTTTTTTCTTTCACTTATCTTCTGCAATTGCCTTCTCTCTCAAATTTTTGAGCCGTAAACGAACGTCTAGGCCTGTGGCCTACGACTAAGCCCCACACCCGACTATACAGGTAAGAATATCGTGACCAAATACGCCAAAGTATCATTTTTTTTGCCAAAAATGATAAAAAAATAGCAAAAAAATTACAAGAAATAGTAGGAAAATCTAGGGCATTACATGGAACAACTTAGAAAAATCTTACTAAAATATGTCGTTTGAATCTTCGAGTAAAAATTTAATCAAAGATGGGATCTATAAAGCAAACTTTTAATGATCTCATGAAAAGTGTTATTGAGGTAGAACAATTAGTGTTTGCATGAGAAGCTGAAAATGTGGTAAAAAGAAAGAGTATCCTAAGCCGACTAAGAAGAAAGAATCACTTTCTATTCAAACTTCTAAAGCAACATCTTAAGAGAAGAAAGACAAGATGGTTCAAGTGAAGAAAAGAACATTAAAAAAATGAATAGAGAATATTCTTTTGATGTGAATGAAATTGAAAACCTCTTTCTTGAATTAATGAAGAAATGGAAGATCAAGCTTATGGAGTACAAGAAACCAAATGAATGATCCCTCATTTTGTTTGTTCCATCGGATTTTGGGCCATAACATCAAATAATGTTATGTCTTCAAGGATCAAGTGCAGTCTCTTATTGATGAGGGGAGTTATTAAGTTAACTCGAGAAGATAAGAAAGTTTATGCAAATTTGGTGTCAATCTAATTTTGGACTTTTGACACAATTTTATTGAATGTTCCTTATGAAGAAGAGGATTTAGAGTTTAAATATGCAAAAGTTTCTCTAGAAAACTATGAGTCACTTATCCTTCTTCAAATATTAAATGACGCCTTCATATGGGTGCATCCATATCTTTTGAAGGATGAAAATTTGGAGATCGTTTAGAAAATGTCTTGTACACCCAAAGTATATGATATCACTAGAACGGGAGCGTTCATTCCCCCACCCAAGTTACGTGGTGTAACTAAGTCAAAAAATAAAAACAAGAAGAAAAAGAAGGTAAAAAGGAAGAGTGAAGTATTGCGGTAGGGTTACTTGAGCAAAAGCTAAGAGTTCCATGCACTTTGGCAGAGTTTATGCCACCGAAACCTTGGGAAAAGGAAGAGAGGTCAAATAACATGATGGTCCCAATTCTTGAAGAGAAAGAAGTAATTGAAGAATTTTTGTAATGCAATAATGTCATTATAATCTCAAACTCAGAAAGTGAAGATGACCGTTCAGAAGTTGAAGATAATCATGTCATTGTGTTGGATTATGAGTCAGATGATTCAATTGAAATCCAACAAAATGTTTAAAGTCAAGAGTTGGATATTTAAATAAATAACAATGAACCATGGTCAACATTTGAATATGAGGAGCACTTCCTTCTAAATGGATGGAGGACTTGGCCAAAAGATAAAATAAGAACTATACTTTAGGAGAACACAGACACAAAAACCAAAATAGATAAGCTTTGTCCTGTGTTTGAAAATCAAAATGAGAAACTTTTACCTAATATTGAAGAGCTTGGCCACAAGATAAAGTAAGAACTATCCTTTGGGAGAATACAGGCATAGAAACTCAAAATAGTCATAAAGTCACTTCCACTGTCACCCCTTGGAGGGACTATTTGTTGATATTTTTTTTATTATTAAAATTCAAGGGCCAAGATTTCATAGCTTGACTAAGCTCTGAATGAGACTAAATTTTCAAAACAGACAAGGCCTCCAAATTAAACAAAGTCCAAGGAAGAGAAAAAGAAGAAGCTAAATCTAATCCTACATACATAGGAATCGGCTAAGGCTTTTAACAAAAAAAATTGTGTGAGGACCTCATGAAGCCCCCTTATACTCAAAGTTAGCTATAAAAGTTAAATTGACTAAGAGAGGATTCGTAAACCTTACGTAGCGACATCAAAATGATTACTAAATTAAACATCAAAATTACAAAAGGCTATGTGAGACTCTATGAATCTCACATCAAAATAGTCATAAAACCAAAATAAGTAAAAGGCTATGTGAGGCTCCATGGGCCCATGATAAGTATTGTTTTTAAAAAAATGTTTTGTAATATCCCTAATTTTCCTGAGTTTTGAAATTTAAATACGTGGAAATTAAGGTGTTTAACCTATTGACATTCTTATTAGAATAACTTTCTCCCTAGATAGAATTTGGAGCTGAAACTAATTATATTGGAAAGTATACGGAAAGAGCTTCGAAACGCCACCAAGAACGCGGGAATCGGAGTCCGTATGAGGGAGAAATGACTGTCTGAAGTTGAACATATCGTGCAGGACCCGTTTACCCGAATTGAACGCGCGAACTGTCTGTTTAAGTTGCGATGTGGGCTCAATAAATTACTGTTCCGAAATTGGGTTTTTGAGGTCTAATTCCTCATGGGATTAGGAGCCCTAATCCCATGCCTATAAAAGGCCTCCTTAGGGCACAATTTGGGGGTCTTTTTGCCCGATCAGAGTAGAGAATTGGGGCTTTTTGGAGGGGAAAAGGATGAGCCGTCATTAGAATTTTCCGGCGAGACTCTGGCGAAGCATTGGCGATGTGGACCGACGACAAATCGGCCTGCAAGGTAGGATTTTGAATCAATATCAAATATAGTTTATTATTAAAATATAAATCATTTTTATAATGTTGTGAACAGTGATATCTGCAATCACTGTTTACTTTTGGATGTTTTCTATCTGCTGGCCAGTCACCGGCCGGCCACTGGCCGACCGCTGGTGGCTAGACCTATTGCGAGGGAGGGCCATGCCGGTCCTGGCCGAGGCGGCTTTGGATCCGGCGACCATGACGGCGGCGGATTTGCTGCCGCCGGTTCAGCACAACAACAAAAAAAAAAGAGAGGAGTCTTACTGCGACGCGGCGCAGCCGTCGGCAAGGGAATGGACCAGGGCTACCGAAATCGCAGAAAGATGGTGATCCGGTCAGGCCCGGCCCATCAGTCAGCTGTAGTGGCCAGCCATCGCGACGGCACCACCGGATTTCAAAAAAAAAAAGGGACAGAAAAAAAGGGCGGCCTTTGGCCGCCGGCTAGCCACTGGGCGGCGGCGAAAAATGTGCGGTCAGTTCCGCCGTTCGCCGGGGGTCCGGGAACACCTGGGCCGCCCCTCCTCCGCCGCAGTCCAGGCGGCACCACCAGAGGCCGAACTGGCCGGTCGCGGAGAAGACGACCCGCGATCCGGGTCGTCAGCCGCTGGCCGGGTCGGGTTTCCCAACCCGATTTGGTCCGGTCTGATTTGATTAAAAAAAAACAAACAACAAATGAAGGGTTGTGAACCGGGTCCGGTTCAGTAGGGTTTAGGTGTGGGAAAAATCCTAGAAAATTACTATTGGACCTGGAGAGGTTTGGGACTATTCTGACCGAGTTTCAGATTGAGAAAAAATCCTAGAGATTGTGAAATGACCTTTTTACCCTTGATAGTTAAATCACCGTGTGAGAACCATTTGCCCGACTTCGGGGTCCTGGTTCAGGGGCCTAGGAGTTTATTTAAAAATTGGGAAAATTCTCAATGAGATTTTAATAGGTAAAATATTTATAGGCCAAATATCTTGGTGAAGAAAAATACCAATGAGTGGTTAATTGACCATTTTACCCTTGGGGTTTATAGTAAACCATTAAGACAACCTGGGTCGGTTCAAGGGGTTCACGACCCCGTCACATGCAAAGAAAATTACACAGGGTCCATGAAGTCAAGTAGTACCCTTGAGTTTAATTTTGGTCCCATTGGATGACATTAAGGCCTTAAACCAAATGACAGAGCTACCCCTATGCAAACTGGCCCGCATTCGCGTGGATGTTGTTAATGGGCCAATATGATACTGAAATCTTTTGAGAGGTTAAAGAATTACCCAAATGCAGAGAGGAATGTATCTAATGTTGGATAATTACTCTAATGCCCTTTGGTGTATTACGATAAGTTTAATAAAGATTTAATAAGTTAACCCATGGAGGGTTAGGGCACGAGAGCTCGAGTAATTATAATATCATTGTTGATTTTGATTATTGATATTATGATATGCTTAGACCTGTGTAGTTCTTATGGTTTATGTTGTTCTTTGTTTCGATTTATGATATTGATGTTGTGATAGTAATTTATCACTATCTTTAAATTATTGAAAGAATAATTGTTTGGGGTTTGATAGCTTTGGATTGGGCAAGAACACCTAATCAAGATAAAGACTAAAATACCTCAGAGGGGTCTGGGACTAGTTCATACAGTGAACAAAGCCTTTGACCTGACGATTTGCCTTGGTTGATGAACCGATGGCATGTCTTGAGTTGTAAACCTTAGTCTAGAAGGGACTAATAGGGTTTGGGATAGTCATTCGGAATCCTGTCTTATAGATGAGCAAGATAGGGTTCAGAATAGTTTCCTAAGTTTTAGCTCTATTGAGGAGCTGCTGATTTGACCGTGTAGTTGCACCTCCCTATTGGAGGGAGTTCTTTGTGAGTCGGGCTCACCGTAGATCTATTGAGGATCTTTTAGTGTACACGCAATTAGGGTCGCTGACATCCTGCTTGGTTGGCGTCTCTAACCACTTCTATTCAGGTGCAGTTGTGGGCCATGCCCTTCCACTCCGGTCAGGTCCTTATGGGCTAGGTTGGGAGATGACACTTCCTGGTGGATTCCAGGGGCCTGGTGGATTCCAGGATGTTTCGTTGTCATTTGTCATTTAGGTTGACATCTGATGAGTCTGTCTGTCATTGGGATTAGACAGGGATATTAATTATCAAACAATGGTTCGAGAAATAATTAATAACATTGATTGATATTGCTTGTTTAATTAGAACAAGTGGAATGATTAAAGGACTTGCATAAAATATAGGTTGCTTGAAAATACTTAAGCATTGCATGGGTGATGCTATGCTTCTTAGTATAGTGTAATTTTTAGGCAGAACTACGTCTGGATCCGATCTTGTTGGAAACATTGGAGATGTTGTCTAATGAGTACGTAGGCAACTAACATCGGGTAATGTTGGCCCGATCCGAAAAATACTAATAAAACCTTTTGTCCATTGGAAGCTCTTCTCCTGAAGGCGGAGATGCTCCATTGTGGTTGTGGTTGTTGTTTGGTTTGCTTTATTGCAGATTCTCCAGGCGACGACAAATCAGACCAAGGCAGGCGAGCTCAAGAGGTTTCCGCATTCTTGAAACTCCGATACGTAAGTGTACCTTAAGCGTGAGAGTCAACTTATTATTTATTTTCAGACGGGTGACAGACTTGTACTTAGATGGATGAGCTAGTCTTTATGAATTTTCAGATGTTAAATAATATCATATGATTTGATATTCGTATTTGTGAACCCTAGTTATCATAACTTGGATATTTAATCGAAGGGTTTGTTTTGTATTTAAAGAAAAAAAATTTACCTACCGTTCGTGTTATTTAAAAATGCTTTTAAAAATCCGGGTCGTGACATGTTTAGCCATAAAAAACTAAAATGAGTAAAAACACAAAAAAAGTTAACTTCAAAGAACTCAAAGTTCAAAGTAAAATGCAAAGAGATTATGTGAAAAACCCCATGAGGTCCACATAGAAAGTGGGAAGACTAAGTCAAAGCCCTGAGGCTCGTGTTCCCCTACCCTAAACTAAAAAAATAAATAAAATGATCAATTTTAAAAACAATAAAGATAGAAAAGAAAAAAAATGTGTAAAGAAAGTGATGGACTGAGGGGGGAACCAAGTCGAATGTATAATGTCGGAACTTCTTTCATTACTTTTAAAACTACCTTTACCACACTCCTCACTTCCCACTAACTAATTTGATTCCCACCAATTGTCCCTTCACCACACTCTCCACTTCTCATTAACTCACTCCTCATTAGCAAATTCAGTTCCCACCAACCATCTCACTAACTAATTCAGTTCCCACCAACCATCCTACTAACTCATTCTCAACTTTTCACAAACTACCCCTCTAACTCACCATCCACTACTTTACTTAACTGTTATAAATACCTCTTCATTTTTATAAAGAGAGGTTTTTGGCCTTTAATCTAAGGAACCTTCAAAAAGAAATTCTGAATTCCATTACCCACCAAAAGACGTCTAGAAATTCCAAAAGCCTTAACATTTTAAAAGTTGAAGAAGTTCAAGGGATTGACAAACAAATGTAAATGTTGTATCGAGTGAAGGAAGAATGAGTCGGACAAAGGAGCTCTCATCTTTAAGAACGATTTATTTAACTTAAAAATTGTAGTCACTTCTCCAAACAATTCTCTGATTTTTATAATAAAATCCAAGTTATCTTCTTCATTTTTGTCATTTAATGAAGGGTTTTAAAAATTAATTAATTAGCATTACTCTACTATAAGTTATAAAGAGTAGTCTTGATTAATCAAGAAAAAGTAGTCTCACATATAAAAAAAAAATTCTTTTATATCTCTTACACAGAAGGATCTTCTGATCCCTTCTATTGACTTCCACATAAAAAACTACCGAAATCCACCAAAAGCTTCTTCAAGTCCCCTCGCATGGGATAACATTCACCCATCTTCTTTTGTTTTCTGACTTTTATAAGAACCAAACTATGGCACAATTTAGGAGGCATTTTGAAGGGGAAATCAATTTTCCCCCCATGAACGCAATGTCACAAGAAGGGAAAATGATTTCTCCTCATAATATATTGAAGAGGAAAGTTGGTTGGGAAAATACTTTCCCTAATCCACGAGCCACCCAAACAATGCCATGTTTGGCATTTGTATATCTTCCTATCATATAGTTGAAAAGGTTGAGAAGGGCCTTTGAAATTGAATTTGCCAAACACAATAAGCCCTTTGTAGGTCCTTGTTACACAAATAACGCAAGTATGCTAATGTGAAGGTCCTTTAGAAGCTGTCTTGGAGCCAAGTGCTTGTACAAATCAATAGAAATCACAACTGTTGCATTTGTGCTATTCTAGCAATCAATGATCTCAATAGTCATGCTTAGATCTTGCAAGATAAATGGAGACAAATTATATCGATGAAGCGACCAACTTCTTGGACTTAATAAATAACCAGTACCCTTTCTTCAGTATCCCATCGATGAAGCTATCAAAGTTTTGCTTTGATGATCCTCCATTAACACTCCTTCTAGCTGCCACTTTGAGCTACATGACTAATGTTTTAATCCCTTCATTATTCACCACAGCTTCCACTTTAGTCTTCACCTCTTCCCTGGTACTGATACCATCTTCACCCCGGTCCAATCCCAGACCAATTTTCCACACATCACATATATAGCTCCGGTTGGAGAGCTGGTCACCAAAGTAGGGCCAACACAAGAAGGGGACCCCATTGATCACTCCCTCCATCGTGGAGTTCCATCCACAGTGGGACAAGAAACAGGCAACTGACGGGTGAACCAGCACCTTCTGCTGCGGGGCCCAGCTCACTCTAGGCAAATGCAGCTTAGACAACAGAGCGAGCAGGCTGCTGGTCCAGCCACTCTAGGCAGGTCAAGTCCTCCGGCCAGAAGTGGCCTACCGGCTTCACTGGCCGGCTGGCTGGAAGCAATGGGCCAATGGGGAGGAGGTTCGGGGCCAGCTCAAAGGCCGCAGGCTCAATCTCATGGAAGGAGTTGCAGAGCAAGTACTCAGCCCTCTTGGCTGAATTGCTGCACTTCACAAGATAGTGAAAAAGAGACCGCCCCGCATCTCCAGGCATGCACAGCCACACAAAATCCTTCGTGTTCATCGGTGGTATTTCTGGGGAGAGATGTATCATTTGATGGTTCGCTACACCACCTGTTGTCATTGTACACATTAAATTTCAACCAAAATCAAGACGACCCAGATTTGCACAAACACGTTCAAATGAGCCATCATTGCAATTTCCATAAAAAAAGGCCATTTATTTAAGTCTTTGCAATGATTAACAAAAGTGCTTACGTGAAGGTCTTGTTTTGGACACCCACTTCGACCCAAATGCTTTGGTCAATTGCAGCAAAATCTGCAAGACAGAAATAAAAATACTTGGATTTGTGGCTTGTTAAAGTAAAATTTGAGATCCGGCTCCAGGATGCTCAGGAGGTGGAGGCTCTGGCGATTGTGAGGGCTATTCTCATGGCAGTTTATCTTATTCTCACTGATCGAAGGTTTCCAGAATAGAGCCTGTTGTTGGTGCGCATACGAGCTGCCAATTACCTAAATTGGTGCGCATACGAGCTGCCAATTACCTAAATGGCCAGTACCCTTAATGTAGTATACCTTCAATGAAGCCATCGAAGTTTTTTTTAGATGTTCCCCCATCAACACTTCTTCTAGCAGCCTCTTTGAGCTCCATGACCCTTGCTCTTATTCCTTCATCACTCAGCAGAGCTTTCACTTTAGTCTTCACTTCTTCCCTTGTAATGAAGCCATCTTCATCACTGTCCAATCCCAGTCCAATTTTCCACACATCACAAATATAGCTCCGGTTGAAAAATTGGTCACCAAAGTAGGGGTAACAAATGAAGGGGACTCCGTTGGCCACCCCCTCCATGGTGGAGTTCCAGCCACAATGAGACATGAAGCAAGCAACGGACGTGTGGGCCAGCACCTTCTGCTGCGGGGCCCAACTCACCATCCTCCCCCGGCCACTCACTCTTACTTCAAAACTCTCTGGATAGGCCCCATTGGACCCATCCATGAGGTCCGGACGCACCACCCACAAGAAGGGCATGCCTGACACCTCTAACCCAAGGGCCAGCTCATGGAACTGCCTCTGGTCCAACACGGTTGAGCTTCCAAATGCTACATAGACAACAGTGCGAGCTGGTTGCTGATCCAGCCAGTCTAGGCAGGTAGAGTCCTCAGGCCAAAAGTGGCCCAGCAGCTGCCCGGCCCGGCTGGCTGGAAGCAGTGGGCCAACAGGGAGGAGGTAGGGTGCTTGCTTATAGGCCGCCTGCTCAATTTCATGGAACGAGTTGCAAAAGTAGTAGTCAGCCTTTTTGGCAGAATTGCTGGTGCTCAAACAGTAGTTGAAAACTGTCCGCTGCATCTCCTCAGGCAGGCACAGCCACACGTAGTCCTTCGTCTTCAGGGGTGGCATGGCTGGGGAGAGTTCCATGATTTGATGGTTCGCTACAGAACCTGTGACCGACAACAAAATTTCAGCCACCACATTTGCAAATAGGTTCAAAACTTCAAACAAGCCTCACCCTTTTCACAAATCAATGTATTTTTCTTGTATACATATGTTGGAGAAATAACATATTATTTCTCCACGCATGCAGAGGACCTTATATGTAATAAATGGCAAGGTTAACCAACCATTAGCATCCATGATCCCATCCTCAATGAGCTCCAAAACCCGGTCCATTAAAACATTCGTGCCAGCAGCTGATGTCCACAGGGCCACCACTGGAATGCCCACCTTACGAGCAACGTCTACAGCCCAGCCCATGGTCGCATCAGCAACAATGCAAGTAACCCTGTCTGCTTCAGATTCGTTGAGGTTGCACACTAGCTCCTCCAAATAGATCGGCATCGAGGTCAAGATGGAGTCGCAAAGTTTCCCATAATGTTTCCTGTCTTCTTCAGGTTCCATCCCATCCGGGATAGCTACCATTTTGATCTCGTCGGGTTGGCCGACCTGCTCAGCTAGCGGTGCTGCAGTGATTTGCAAGTGGGACGATTCTGTGTTCACAAAGGTGACATGGAAGCCTTGCTCAATCAGGTGGTGCGAGAACTCCAAGAGGGGTATCACATGGCCTTGTGAAGGAAATGGGATCACTACGGCGTTGGGCTTCCCCATGTTTCCTGCTCCTTGCAGGTAAGGAGAAAGGCACCTGATCAGAACTTCTTTGTTAACAGTGGCGAAGCTCCTGTATATCAAGTACGTATCTTCTATATCTTATTTATCTAACGCAGCCAAACGGGTTTTGACGATAGATTATGACAGACTGACAAGCGCATTGAAAAAGACAGTAGTACTGTTTCTCGGACAGATCCAATTGGATGGCTTAAAAAAACCAATAGATCACGCCCTTTGACGTCATTCATGACGACTAACGCTATGTTTAACAATATGTGCACCTCACCAACTCTGTCGAATGGCTTTTTTATTTCTTTCTTTACAATGCACCTCACCAACTTGCCCGTATACTATTGCATTTTTTATTTTTACTTTCAATGATTGTAATATCCTGTTCATGGCAATATTTTTTCCACTCCTTTGATTGATTGAGGTCGTGCCAAAGACCTTCCAAGGCAATGAAAATTAAACTTGTGCATCCAATCATTTTAACATGGTATAGACTAGGAAAGGAAGTGTTTTCTGGAACTCCAATATTCCCTTGCACGGATAGTGATTCCCAACAAAAACACCATAAAAACTCACACGAGGTTTGATTGTTCGTCACAAGTGGGCCCTTATACAAAGTTCAGGGCTCACTTATCTTGACTAATCAAAACTTATGTGAGTCTTTGACATGAAAATATCATTTGCCTATAAATATCCCTCAATAAGACAAGTAATGGGCTGCATTCTGTGCCACTCTAGTGTCCACCCAGGCTTTTCAACCCTGGAAGCATAAAAGAGTAGTGGCCAAAGCTTGCTTTCCTAGTATGTTTCCTCTTTCTTTGTTTTCTTTTTGTCCCGCCTCCACCCACTCCTCTTCCTCGCTGGGTTCAGCCCCGACCTGTCATCAACCCAGCTGCCCCCCACAGCATTCCTCCGCCACCTTCTTGCAGTGCTGCCTAGAGCGCAAAAACATAGTCTGCTGTCTGCGCAACATTTTTAATACGTCAATTGCTGTGAACATGGCAGTGTGGCATAAGGGCAGCCGTCACACTGACACAGCCGCATAATTGCAGCTCACATGCTAACCACTCATTCACAGCTTCTTTTTAGACTCATCACACCCAGCTCCATATTTGATAGGTAAGCAGCGTGCTTAGAGAGTTCAAATTTGTGACCGCCTAATAATTCATTTGCTCCAAGTACTTTAAAAAAGGGAAGCAATCAGCCAATGTTTCTATGATTATAAAGGCAGTATGAGGCAACATAGTCTTACAAATCTAAAAGTTGCCTGAAATTTTTTACCAAGAGCATTTCCGGAAGTTTTCATAGCGCAGTGACTCATTTATGGTGCAGGCTGGGCAATTACTTCATCTCTGCTAACCAAAAACACATTCTCTGAAGGTGTCACGAAGAACTTTCTCGTCCAGAGTTCTACCTGCAAATGACAAAACAATTGAATAAGATAGGTAGCTCCTGCTACATAAATAATATATATTATAAGTAATAAAGGATCGAGTTTTGCCTATAAAAACTATCTTGTTCACTTGATCCTCCTGTTGCTGCCATGTTCGAGCAGGAACTATATCGTATATCTCCCTTACTGCCTGCTAAAGAGTAGAGATAATAGTATTATGAAGATCCACCACGGAGTCAGGTGATGGTAGAATACCACTGTCATTGTCAGACAACAGAAAAACGACCTGTATCGTATGCAGTTGATCAGAGTTATGGATGCTCAAGACCCCTTTGCAGCGGTAGATATCCATATTATATTTCTTCTCCCACAATATTTCCTCCAGCCACAACTTTACCTGAAAGAAAGTTAATTATTCTAAAAAAATTCTATACTAAACAACATATCGGTGTAAAAGGACACAAACCATTTACTTAATCACACAAAATTCTAGTTTAAGTATGATGAACGAAAAAACAAAAAAAGTAATTTTAACTATTTAGTAGCTGTCATAAAAGGTAAAAACATAGAAACATAATTATGGATACAATGTACTAAATCTATCATCAGCTCACTGTCCACCATTCTGCTCTCATATCAGAGCATGGCCTTAAAATTAGCGCTCGAACAAGCCAAGTCAGCTTTTGACTATTGAGCCAAGCTGGGGCTTGGATCAAGCTATGTTCTATTACACATCATTGTCCCCCATTCCCCAGCCAATAGAGATTCACAGTTGCAAAGCAATCATTCTTTTGACTTTAGCCTTTTACGAGTGAGGTGCGTTCCCATTTCAGTGGGCCTTTAGATTATCTTTATTTATAAGTCGTGCAAAAATTCATAAAAGTTAAGTTCAAACCCAAGGCTACTTATAAGGTGTAGTGGTGTACGTTGACAAGGAAGACAATACTGACAAGATGCAGAAGCCTGAGCTCGAGCAATGTACAATATATTGAGATCACTGAATTTCTGATGATCAAGCAAAACTCATATGCTAGACATAAAAATCTTGACTTTTACAACCCCACTTATAGCTATACAGTGTTTATAGAACCAAGCAGAACCACATGATTCAAGTTACCAAGAAGAAAATCCTTTTATTGCATAATAGGCATAATTTGCAACATCGGATAGACATATATCTGCTACCTAAAGATAAGAAATATCGGAGGAGATATTGGGGGAAAATGATATCAGCGACCAAAAACAGATTTTCCACATATATCTTGATAATCTAAGCATACATTCTTTAGAAACTAGTAGTAATCTCCAATAATCTTTACATTATCTATAGCTGAATTCATAAAATACAACCTTGAGAAAATAAAGAATTTGTGGCCTCTCTAGCCTTCTAATAATCTAGTTTAATAAAAAAATATAAAGGACTAGATATTTAAATTTTGTTGCGTTTTGTCACTTTTTCTATAGAGTTTTCACCTCACAAGAATCTTACCCTTTTTTTATTAGAAGCTACTATTGAAAAAATTGACTACTCATTTAATTAAACAGTTCTAAACTGAAACACTTAAAAAAAAAAGTGAAAAAATACCAAGCAAAAGCAGGGAGCCTAATTATGACAGCTTGAATTATTTTTCATAGTATTTATCTATAACATTACATAATGCATAAAATTACCTTAAAGTGATAATATAAATCTTATTGTGTGGAACTCGTGGGTTTATGAGAAAAAAAATGAATTTTTTTTGGAAAAGGAAGGGACAATTTGACCCTAATTTTCATTGGTAAAGGGACAGAGCCACATATATCTGAGATATATCTCTAACATATTTTGAATAATGGTCTTCTTATCGAAACATTATTGTTGTTGCTTGAAAAGTTAAGGAGGGCATAAGAGAACCAGAGATCTTGAGTATATCAACTAAAGAGAAAGTACTTCTCCAGCATATTAGTGATTCACAAAAAGCGTGCAGCATAAGCAATCAATTAAATTTTGGGCCTCTTGCTTATTGGGGCGACTTATTAGTGGCAGTTTTAGCAATGCCCTCCCACTTTCCACCTACGCAACAATGTGGCCTAAAATCTATGCAAGCATTTACAAAACCAAATTCAAACTTTTTGGATAAGAAGAACTTCTACTATTTCCAAAACATTTGTTTTGGAATTACAATCGACTGTAAGCGGGTAACATCTTATTAATTGTCAGAAGAAGAAGTACCTTGTCAAGATCGACTTGCTTCTGCTCAGTTATGCACAAGGTGTGCATGCTCTTGTCATGACGACTTCTAGTGGATACAAATTTGCCCTTATTTAGCAATAACTCTAAATAAGCTGCATGCTAATAACAGTAATCAAAACAATATCATGTCATTCAGGATATTCCACAGGTAAGGGCTCAAAAGGGCAACATCAAGACATTCAACTAACCCTAGCATCATAGGCCCGACAATCCAGTATCTCATGCAAGTCCACTTGGCAGCGAACTGTCGGTATAATCTTAGCAAGTGGATTAATCTCACGGATCTCCTTTTCAAGTTCTTCTACAGTATCTGAGGTAACAGGCCCAGATTTCGCTGGAGAAATCAAGTCAATCTTGTTAAGAATTATCACATCCTACAGAGAAACAAGACATCCAACTATTAAAAGAACTATGCCACCTTATGCATATCAACTATCAAGTATAATTTACATACTAAGAAGAAATAATAGATAAATTAAGCGAAATTTTCACATGTCACAGGCATATGAAAGAGGGATCCACCATAGGAACGCTAAAGTGGATGGTCATCCATGAAGAATAAAATATCGGGCTTAACCATAGTGAATTAAAAGAAAACATAATTTGACATATAATGCACAATCACTAACAGAATTGACATGCAATTTTGCTTTCCTAACAAAAAGAAGTCCTCCTGGAAGTCTTTGATAGTTACCGCGTATGCAATCTGAAGAAATGATTCAGGAAATGAGGTTGAACCAGTACTTTTGTCAAGCTGTACAGGAAGATTCTTTGCATCGACAACCTAAAAAGACAAATTTTACAATCGAGATAGATAGATAGATAGAGAGAGAGAGAGAGAGAGAGATAATGAATGAACTGGTAAAAGAGTGTAATTAAGTGCTCACAGTAACAATGGAATCAAGTTTGACTTCCGATTCTAGTTGATCATCCAACCAAAGAATAGAGACAAGGGGAGCAGGATCAGCTAAGCCAGTTGTCTCCAGCAATATATGATCAAGTCTGCAGCAAACAAACAGAAAATTAATTCAGCCAAATTATAAATAAGGCAACAAACAAGGATATATGAAATTGTTGCAAATCCATCAATCATTTGAAAAAGAAGAGAGAAATATCTTGTAAGCCTCAGAGAGGGATGGCAAACAGTTATCAGGATGCTCACAGCATTGCAGATTTGCAGTATTGAACAAAAAGCATTAGAATCAGCAAACTTAAGGCAGCCTCACATTCAAGGTACACGAAAAACAAGAAAGCATCTTCTTTTCTAAAAAATTTCATCTCAACATGTTATTTTTTAATTTCCTACTCGTCTTTTATCCATAATGCTCCCTCTCTTTCAAATAAAAACTTTACATTCACGTTTTTTTTCTTCCTCGTTCCTTATATTTCTCCCTGCATTGCACATTTACAGCTATTATTTCACTTCTCTTCATGACAAAGAAAAATACTGAACTTGATACATGCACCCTATGTTTTCAAAAGTTCAAAATCCTCCAACTCACTTGCATTTTTTTATACTATTCAGTGATAGAATAGAGTAGAGATTTTTCCTACATATAGCCACGAGATAAGACCCATGTCGTATGCTTTAATTGCATTATGATATTTAAAATCATTTTGACATGCACCAAATACTTACCATCAGGTCATAACACATTATTGGATGAGATTAAGTCAAGTAGAAACATAAAAGTATGTATGTGTGTCATACACACACATCTATAAGTTAAAACATAAAAGATACCATCAGTTGACCACTTCACCTAAAACCAGAAACTGTTAGATGCAGGACTTAAAAACGCAAAAGAGAAAAAATGCCACCTCCAGAAATCTTACACAGTACCCTTTACTCTGATCCCATGTCATGAAACTATTGAACCTAAAAGGTTAAACTGGTAGGGAACGAATTTTTATCATTAACATATAGAACCAGAAAACTAATTATAATAACAGGAAGGTGTAAAAAAAGTAACAATCAGAATAGTGGACAAAGAAAGACAAGAGTAAAAGAGGAGGATCTCGCCAGCATTTATAATTCACAGTTTAACAGAGTGCATTATATCACCCCTTCTAGCTAGCACATCTGTGAAACTAGCACGAAAATAATATCTTCGTCACCATCTGATAAATGTAGTCCAATTGCAGATAAAAGATCGGAGGTCATAAAGTAATTTTATCCTGCTCCCTTAGTTATAGCATTTAAAAATGTCTAAATGGCTACTTGTATGAGACTCGCAATAATTTCATGAACTTTTTAAATGAATAATTTTATGTGTTCACGCAGCTATGACAGAGATTCTCATTTTTTTGTATTAGATGCCATTTGACTACATCATTTCATTGCATGGGAAGAAGTAAAGTACCAATATATGCCATGGTATATGTCGAGCATAAACTCATTGCCCCCAAAAAAAATGTAGGGAATAAACTGGAAGTGCACCTATACGGCTATACCAGACATATTCAATTGACAATTGAAATAATACCCCCTCCATCCCACATTTATAGCTCCATTTGGTTTTTCAAAATCAACTATAGTTTTTGAAAATGGACTAATATTATTTCGTTTTGAAAAGCCAAATGAAGTTTTTAATGTGGGACGGAGGGAGTGTATAAATAATGTAAAATTGATACAGCTGCCAACATGAAACGTCACCTATCCTTCCTCTGTATCAGCTGCTCAAGTGCTTGAACCAGACTATGCTTGACAGTACAACAGACACACCCATTTGCTAGCTCAACCCATTCTTCCACTAGAGCGCCATCATCACCTTCATTAATCATCGCCCTCTCCACCCCAATTTCATCGCCAAACTCGTTTAAAATGACAGCAATTTTCTTCCCATGTTGAGCATTCAATATGTAATTAACTAACTGAAAATAAAACCACATAACAATGTAGAGAGCCTGTGTAAGTGTAATCAAAACAAATAAGCTCTAATTATTGTATTGACAAGGAGGTAATATAATCAGTGAGGAGAAATAAGTATTCTCACCAAATTCTGTTTTCCGAACAAAATAAAAAAAGTTAAAAAGTACAGTTCTGCGGAAACATCAAATTTTCTCACAAGAACCAACAAAATAAAGGTAAAAAAAATCGAGTGTATCTGTCAGTGTAACACGCTCCAATTTCAGAAGTCGTTAGTTCAATGAAGAGAAAAGGAAACTAAGGAGCCAGCTAGTACGCTGATAGCGGCCCCAGTAAGCATTAGAGCAGAACCAAACCCAACTATGCCTACTTCGAAGTTCACATCGAGCAGCTACTCACCGTCGATTTACCGGACCCGAGATAGCCGGTGATGACCGTGACGCCGACAGACCGTTCTCCGCCGGTCCGGGCAGCCGGGAGAACAGGATCAGAGAAGCCTAAGGTAGGTCTCCGTTCCGCAAAATCGTCACCGATTTCGACCGCCAGAGGGGGGATCTCGTCGTCGTCGTCGTCCATCCTCGAACTTGACGCAAGCAGCGAACCAGACACAAAACGCAGAAAAGGAGAAGCAGCAATTCGAGAAGGGCCGCCGACCAACCCGGGTAGACATCACATTCGATTCGAGCTGAGCATCTCAGCCGTTGACTGATTGCGAAAAGGAGATCTCAGCCGTTGGTATAAATTTAGAGAAGACCCCACTGAGCGGATGGCTCCATAATCCACATTTTGAGGGGTCCTAGGTTAGTACATAGAGGCCTGGCATGGTCCTAACTCCTAAGATAGTTATCGTACCATGTTAAGTATCTATATATCATGTTAGAACCTTCATGTATTATGCGACTGCTGGCATTTAGGCTAGTCACTGTTTTAGTGGTTTTTACCATTGTTTTTTAAAGATCATGCACTTAAATCATGGGAGAAAACATAATACAGTTAAAAGTATCTTTTACTTTTTTATTATTATGAAGAGAAAGATGAGGCCAAGAAATCTCTTACCTTTTCAATTGGAATGTGGCCATAAAACTCCTCTGTCCCCAAGAAAGAAAGAGAGAATTTCTCTTATTATTTTCTTACTCTACTAACCCCAAAAATTTTACTCTCCACTGCGCCAGGAATAAAAAAGATTACTTCTTCTTCACCATCACCGGTGTGCGCCTCCCATTTCAGTTTCGTCTCTCCTCTCTCCACTCCTGCTTCAGTCTCACCTACCTCCAAGACCCGCGAAGAAGAGGACAACCAACTGTCGTCGCCACCCAAGCCTGCCTTCATCCCAGGCAATCTTCTCTTCGAGTCCCGAAGATCAGCCATGGTTTTTAAATGTCATGGCGGCCTTCTTGCTGCAGCCAATAGATCTTGGCATTGTTTAATTCCAGCTGCTGGCCTCCATGCCCAGATTTTCAGGCCCTAGCTCTCGAAATGTAGTGGTCAGAAAGGTCATTTTTTGGTCTGACCATGATTTACAACCTATTTATGTATACCCACTTATTTACAACCTACAATCCTATGCGTTCTTTTCTTTTGCACTATATAACTATAACCAATCAAGTTAATTCGTCTAGCTCTCTAAGTTAGCCAACAATAAGGATGGCCGTGGTAGGCCTCCAAGGATGACACAACCTCCTGCAACCAAGACATCCATTTGAGTCGTGGTGGTCCGAGTAGGCCTCCGGCGCTTTCGCAGCTCCCTAGCTATTGGAATGGACACGGTCGATCTCTAACGATAGTCGGGTTAGAACGCAAGGGATCAATCACACCTGTGGATTTCTCGTGTTTAATCGCATCTCCAGCCACCATGACGGGTCTACGTACCTGAAGTGGCTAACTCGACCAGAAGAGCCTAAGTTAGCAAGAAGCAGTGGAGCATAGGCAGAGGCAACGGCATACTGAGAGTTTTATGGGATTTGGAGAAGGGGGAGGAGACATTCCAAACCATACTTAGAGAGGCCAGAAAAGATCTGGACATGGCAGCCACCTTTTTCATCTGAAGCTGAAGAAAGAACGATGAAGTAGTTTGTGGGAAATAAAAAAATATTTAAGGTACGAGGTAATGTCAAGAAATTTAATTTAAGTTGGTAGGGTAAGGGAGTAACGGGGACTATATAGACGCGTTCTTTCAATTGACATAAGAAAAACTTAGGATAGGCTGTCCCCCACAATATTTTCTATAAAAATTAAAATAAATTGGTAATCTTAAGCTTAAGGTATTCACTAATTTTCCAGCCCTTCTTCCAAGATAATTTGCACTATTCCATTAGGCCAATTTTTTTCTTTTTTCTATATTAAAAAACTACAAACTCAAAGAAAAATTGCAGGTGCTTTGGGCAGCAAAATTTTTAAATCGCCCCTAAAATATGTGTGCCTTAATCTGGATCGAGATCCAACATGCGTGATGTCCTAAAAGCGCATGTTAATTATTTTAATTTAATATAGACATATTCTCCTTATATTCAAATCTAATGGCCCGTATATATCACAGAGACCGTGCTGCACACTACTCAATTATAAGAAATAACATTAATTAACATAAGTTTGGGCTCATGTATGCCAACTTGAGCCCGGCATTGCAAACCCAATAGTGCGGGGTATTGGCGTGGGTGGGTGATCACTTCAATCCACAAAACTAATGTACACTACCCAAGGGTTAACTTTAACTCATACCAACAAGAAATTATCTAATAAAATTGTTGCATAAACCAAAGTCTATTTAGTTTTTAACATATTTTGATACTCCCTTTATCATAAATTAATATTTTTATTTGATAAAAAAATTATCTCAAATTAATAACTTTATTTTGTTCAATTTAAACTATTGAGTAGTTAAAAAAATATATCATAAGCTTATTTTCCTTTCTTAGATGTAGGTTTTATGGTTCAATAAAATTTACTTTCTTTGTCCTATATTAATAGCTACATTTAAAAAAATAATACTCCCTCCGTCTTAAAGTAATAGCTTCATTTTATGAAAAAATTTGTTTCATATTAATAGCTCTATTTTGTTGAATTTAAATAATTGAGTACTAAAAAAAGAGTATTATAAGCTTATTTTTCCTTCTCATACAAGTGAGTTTCACCTTTTAATAAAAATTACTAATTTTAAAATATAACTATTAATATTGGATAGAGGGAGTAATTTTTATAGAATATTAAAACTCACATCTAAAAAAGGAAAAATAAACTAATGAAACTCTTTTTTGAGTATTTAATTATTTAAAATTAATAAAATAGAGTTATTAATATAGAATAATTTTTTTTAAATAGAGTTATTAATTTAAGACGAAAAAATATTATTTTTCTAAGAAGTATTTTTTTATATGAGACTTTAGTTGAAGTTTCATAAAAAGAATAGACCAATCTACAGCATTCCAAACGATACTCTCCGTACCAGCCGGCTCTTCTCAACCAATGTGGTTATCTCTCAAATTTAATATAATAATTTATCTCGTTCAATGTCACAAGCTCTTTCTCTCCATGTATAGGGTCACATTGCTCTGGGAAACATCGTAAATGAGAAAGGAGTGAGTGTATTTGTGAGAAAGGGTGAGTGAAAGAGATAAAGAATTTGATATAAAAATTGAACGGGTTATTCCCCCCCCCCCCACTATTCACTCATGCCCCCTCAAACTTTACACACCCCAAAGAAAACATAAAATTTACTTCCCTACAACAACTCTCACCATGAAAATATTTTTTACTTAGAACCCCTCTACGCCCCCCATCCCCCAAACTCATCTAGCCCGTGCCCCCACCTTCCCCTTGCCTCTCGTCGTTCCATCCCCCCCCCCCCCATCCCCTCTCCACCCACAGCCTCCCCTACATTCCCGGCCCTTCTCCTCCCCTCCATTCTCGTCGTTCCATCCCCTCATGTCCCCTCTTCTCTAGTTGCATCCCTTCCACTCCCGTCCTCTCTACCTTGAGCAATAAACCTAAATTCTTTCTTTCATAAAGTTTAAGAAATGTAATAAAAGAATGAAAACATTCCTTCACCATAGAAATATTAAAATAAGGATATTAACAAAACACTGAAAATAAAAACAACCTCAAAGCATAAAAAATAGAGGAGTCTGATTTAAGCATGTGATAACGTCTAGAAGATTTTCAAGGGTGTTGAAACCTTCTAGAGGAGTTTTGGCTGGGAGCAATCACCGCCAAATTAGGAAGCAGTTGACGAGGGCATGTAGTCCCCGTATATATACATTAGATATGGAAGGGGGTACCCCTTGCCAGACAACCTCCAGAAGATTTTCAAATGTGTTGCAACCTTCTTGAAGAGTTCTAGGAGGGAGCAGTTACTGCCAAATTACGAAGCAGTAGGCGGGGATGTGTAGTCCCCATATGTATATATTTTTTGTGGCGAGGGGTAACCCCGCCAGATAACAACCAGAAGATTTTCGAAAGTATTGTAACCTTTTGGAAGAGTTCTGGCGGGGAGTAGTCACCACCAAATGAAGAATAATTGGTCGGAAATGTTTAGTCCCCGTATGAATCCTTCCACTTGAATGGGGGTACCCTGCCAGGAAAGCTCTAGAAGGTTAAAATTTACTGGATGGGTGTGGAGGAGGGTACCCCCCGTCATGTGCATGAAGGCTTCAATGTGAAAAAGTTTAGGTAGCCATGGCGTACTTTTGATCATTGAAGTCCCAGAAAATTAATAAAGATGACTTGCTAAGCAGCCAAATGAAAGATTTTTTTAAATAAGATGGGAAACAACAGAATTTCTAATGCATGGAGAAAATTCTGTAATCAATGATGTATAGGAAAGATAAAAGTTTTGTAATCAACAAAGCCTTCATGTATAGAGATGAAGATAAGAGGGACGAACAGGGGAGAGCGGAAGAACTCTGGCACTCACAGCCTACTTATTGCCGGTGAAACCTTCATACATGTCAAACACATTAAAGGGAATACAAATAATTTTTTCTTTCATTTCTTTATTTCTTGGGGTACCTCGTATGGGTGAGAATTTAGAAATATTAAATAAAAAAAAATAGCCCACATATTTTTTATTTAGGGGCCATGAGTAAATTATAGGGGGTAATATCGGCGTCCATAAAATCGTAATCTTTATTAGTATCTCTTTGTTCCAAAAAAGATATATCTTTATTATATTTCATTGCATGTCAAAGATGATACCAATGTATGATATTCATACAGGTGAACTCGATCGATCTAGAATCAAAATTGTTTGCCCTCAAAAGTGTTCCCAAATTGCCAGAATTTAGGCGCCACATTATCCGACTGCACCGTCCTCCCATCGCTGGTGGTCACCCGGAAGGACAAGCGCTGCCCTTGCAGCTGCTGAAAGCACTGCCAGTTCTGGCCCCAGTTTTGCGACATGGGCAACCATTTCGTGTTGGAGCCCTTGATCTCCACGCCCACCAGGTCCCCGGCGCCAGCGACGTTGTAGACGAGCACCATCATCCACCAGGGGTTCCCCTTGATGTAGAACTTGATCCCCCCTTGCCTGGTACAAGGGACCCTCCGGTACTGCACCGGGACAACGCCGGCCTTGTACTCGGCGATCTGGAGGAACATGGGCTGGCTGAGGTCGAAGTGCTTCTGGGGCGGGTTGCACCAGATGTCATGCGTCTTGCTATAGTCTGGTGGGCAGAAGTTGGTGGCTGTTACGGTGACGACGCGCCCAGGGTGGCAGAATTCGGAGTTGACGCACTGGATCTGGAAGCAGGCGCCGCAGGCCAGGCCATTGTTGAATAGGGCTGTGCTCAGTGCAGTGTTGTAGTTACCATAGCCGTCGTTCTCGTCGTAGCCGCAGGCTCCCATCACTAAAGAACGACAGACAAGAAGAACAACGTGAGAGCCAATCATGCATGATTCATGGCGCAGTATAACAAAAAAATAAGACAGTTTAACTTATGTTTAATAAAAGAAGTAAATGAATTGAACAGAATAATATTAGTTATTAGATATATAATCACACATGGCCCGGTATGGCTAGTTATTTCCATATATTTAAACCTTACCATATGGATTTACCAATTATCGCCTGGTAACCCTGGTTTGATTAATTAATTGCGATAATCACTGCACTGGATTTCCCACCATATATAATTATATTAGCATTTTTGGAATATCGTCTTCCATGTACTAGATGGGCTTTCGTTTAATTTGTCAAAATTGTAATCAGGATCTTTATTTTGTATATACACACCCACATTTGATAGTAACTTACCTTTGCGGGAATTTTTGTACCAATTTGGCTTTCTCTATATACATCAAACTTGGCTATATTAAGATTAGTGAAATTAAAAAGGAACAAGATTATGTACGTGTAGTAACTAATATTAATGGAGGCAGCTGTAGGAAATCAGGCAGAGAGGGAGCTAACGAGTATAAAGCCGGTATTCCATATAATTAATGCCTTATAATTTGATCCAAGAAAAAAAATATTATTTTTTTGAAAATTAAGCCCAAGGAAATTTAGAAGTGAATGGCAAACTTGAACAGATATGGAACCAAGATAATCAAAAGCTAATCGATCAAAAACTAATAGATATGTTCCATTTTTTTTTGGAAAAAAAAGCTTAAAGGAAATTGATAAGTAAGTGAACGGCAAACTTGAACAGATATGCAAGCAATACAATCGAACTCAATGCAAAACCTCATGGTTTACGCAGAGATCATGTCCAAGGAGTTAGTCTTAGCTTATAAAAAGACGGCACGCTAATTAAAACTTACTCCTGGTTTCCTTGCCCTCTCTGTCCCCATAGAAGGTAGCACGAGCGTCATTCAACCAGCCACCTTGGCCACAGACACTCAGAACCAAAAGCGAGAGGGACATGGCCATTGCCACCGCCATTGATACACATCTCCGACCCATCTTACTTAGCAGTCTCTCTCTTCTTTCCACTTCCCCCTCTCCCTTTCGCTATGCATGAAAAAGGTCCAAAGCCTGCGGTATTTATAGTCACAGGATGAGAAGAAACATGCAAAGAAAACAAGTTTAATGCATTTTCTTTATATGGTTTACGCAGTAATTTCACATTTAAATGCATTTGTATTCGATTCTTGAATAAGTTTCCATCTCATGCATGAAGATTTCTCAACGACGTACTCGGCCCTTATGCCTGTTGGCTAAACACTAGAAGGCAATGCCAATGGACATTTATAGAAAGTAAATTACTAGGTGCGATTCTCCTGGTTGGATTCATTTGGTTAATTTTGCTAAATTAGGTAACAAATCTACAGCTGGATTTCACAGTCCAGGCCTGCCTTGAAATGAAGATGTGGAATCGCATGTGAAGGTTTGCCTACCGTGGATCGCCACCCATTATCGCACTAGAATGACCCAAGTATAAAATATTTACGTCGCCGTTGATCCTGGCTGATTGACGGCAAGTGAATCTTCACCAGTGAAGGCTAACCAGCTGATAAGGAAATAAAAAACCACAAAAAAAGACAATTAACGAAGAAAAAGTTCTTACATGATTTCATTTTTTGTTTTTTAAAAAAGAAGTAAGAATACAAGTGCATTCCATACTCTGCACGGGCTCTCTACAGTATTGTAGGTGAAGCTTGTGAATAATGGAAGTCCTTTTGACCTATCTATGGCAAATCCAGTTTTCTGTAAAATTAGAAAAGACTAATAAGCGTCTATAGAAAGAAGAATTTGTTTCAACTTTAATTTCTTCTTCTGGCTGGCCTTGGATATTTAAAGATGTGCCTTACTTGCAATGAACCCCCTATTGTAGCTGGGCGAGTGACAGTGAAAACCGGGTTAGGCTGACCGGCTGTGGCCTATTTAATTTGATGGCCACTCGTACACCTGGGCTCATTTTTAAGCTCATGGCATGTAAGGCGTATTTAAAAATTTTCTCGATTACTAGTCTTCATCAGGGTGCATCTACGGCTGCGTTCAAAATTGGACCCGAACTGCTTTGGATAGAATTGATACGAGATTGACACAGGTCGGGTTTAGTACGTAAAAATTTTAAAATTAACCCAACTCAATTTAAGTTTTTAATTAATTTATAAAATTATATTTAACTCAGATTATATAAATTTGTATATATAAAATTGACCAAAAATAGTATCAAATTGGTTTAAATTATTGAAACCGACCTGACCCAAAATATACTTTCTATTCCTATTTTATTTTTTGCATTTTTCGATTCTTATTACGAGTCGAGTCGAGTTCCAAAAAATTTCATTTCTTAATTTGGGTCGAGTCGGGTCTAAAGAAATCAGTTTCTATCTAGGATCGAGTCTTGCAAAACCTAACCTAACGCGACCAAGATATAGCCCCACTTATAGCAATGAGGTCATGTAAGTCCCACGAGTGCTGATCATAGTGGTTTTAGCATTTCCCAGCTTCCATCGTTTGCCTTCATCTGTTCGATTATTGGTGTTGCAAACTTGCAGGCGAGGGAACATTCTATGTGTTATATTCATTACTCTCCAAAAGATCAACCACACTCAAACACAGAAACAAGTCCCTTTCGGATTTAAAACAACAGCAGCAACTCTCATAAAATGTGATCGAATTAATTCTGTCTAAACTCAGTTCAAACAGCTGTTATGTCCGTAGTTTAGTTATGATCAGTTAGACGGTTATGTTAGTAGAAATTATTTTGCTTTGATTAGTAGTTAGTTATGCTTTATGTAGTCAGTTGGTTTTTCTTTATGTAGCCCAATGGTCTAGGGCACCTATTTAGGTATTAAGCATTATAATTAGAAGGGAATGAAGGAAAGATTATATTTTCTCTCCTCTCCCAACTTCTCTTTCCCGAACTCCCTTCTCTCTGTGAACCCGCACTTGCAACCAACAAGTGCGACCCCTCTCTTCATCCTCCATTTTCATTCTCTTTCGCCCCTTAAAACACTATCCTCCTCATCTCTTTCCCTCTTAAATTCAGTTCGTATTTTCCCCAAACTCAGAACATAACAAATTGGTATCAGAGCCCTACAATCCTCACCATGACGGGAAGAGTATGAGTGACGGAATCAGGCAACAACCACTGAAGAGGAGCCGCTGGTGGACACCCTAGTAGCAGCTGCCATTGGTCCCTTGTCTAGTTGCTGGGAGCATGTTCTGGCCGCTCTCGCCACGATTCAGACCTAGGCAGCGTACTCTCAGCGGGTTTTCCTCCAGGAACTACAGGCTGATCTTTGTTTGTCGGCAGATCTTCAACAAGCGACATTGGATCAGATCCGCATGGACCAAGCTGCATGACTGGTTGCTTTCACAACAAGTCCGGGCCCAAGTCAGCCAGTGATAGCCCCTCCTCCAGCCATTTATCGCCCCCATGGGAAGGGGATTCTTCAATGCCCGTTTCTACCTGGAGCAGGACGTGACACTCCCTCATTTATGCCGGCCTCCACCACCAGCGATGCCACGGGACCAAGTCGCCCCCTGCAATGTGACAACCCGTCAGGAACCTCCCCCAAATCACAAATGGCAAGACAATGACATTTACAGTGGTGTAGGGATGAAGGATTATATGGGCTGGTTCCTAAACCAAGCAGAATTTACCTCAATTTTCCGGAATAGTCAGGTGAGGACAACCCCAATGAATGGGTCTCGTGTGCCGAGTGTTTCTTCTCTTATCAAGGAACATGCCCGGATCAGCGCGTGCTATTGGCATTCTTCCACCTTAAGGGGGATGTACTGGTGTGGTTACAGCAGCTTGAGCAGCAGGAGGGCATTATCACATGAGAGTATTTGGTAGCCGAGCTCTGCACCGTTTTGGCCCCAATGAGTATGAGGACTTTGATTCTCGCCTGCATAATCTCCGCCAAACCTCGTTTATTAGGACCTATCAGACAGATTTTGCACGGCTGGCTACCCGAGTAGAGTGGATACCTTCAACTCTCCTCTCCAAATTTGTGAGTGGACCAAGGGAGGATATCCAAGCCAAAGTGCGACAGTTTGAACCAGCCAGTCTCTGCCAGGCAATCCGCCTAGCCCGTATCCAAGAGGAGTGACTCCAACACCTACGGAAAGGTAGTCGGCCCTTGCTAGGAAGCCGACCGACACAGGCCTTCCCTACCATAGCCTCTAGCCCGGTACGACACTTGACCCCTGCCCGGGAGGACCGCTGCTCTCGTGGCCTCTACTTTAACCGCGATGAGCAATTTGTACTTGGCCACATATGCAAACAGCTAGATTCAGTGTTGATAATGGAAGAGGGGCTAGACACAGTCAACAGTTATGTTCCAGACAAGCAAGAGGGCATTCCAGAAATTTCTATGCATGCATTCGATGGGTCTTATGAACCCTACACATTTCGAGTGGATGGATCTATAAAACAGCAAGTGATCTCCATTCTCATTGACAACGGCAGCACCCATAATTTTATTAACGACTGTGTGGCTCGTCGGTTGGGGTGCACTATTCAGCCCTCCACTTCTTTCGATGTGCTTATTGGTGATGAGCGGCATTTGCATAGCAATGGGGTATGTCCCTTCATTCATTTGGTGATCCAAGGCCATCTATTTCATTCATGCATAGATGCATCATTCATGCAATCAAACAAGAAGCAAACATATGCAGTACAAATAATGTTTCTTACACACATGCAGTCGTACTAGTTGAATTTATACTTACACTTACACTCACACTTAACACTTACCCTTACCTTTACGCTTACGCTTACACTTACGCTTACACTTACACTTACACTTACACTTACAGTTTGAATCAAAGTCTCACCAACTTACTCGTACAATCATACGCTTACACTTACAATATATACATACTCGTACGAACTTACTTGTACAACCGTACTCGTACAATCTTACTCATACTCATAAACTTACTCTTAATGCATTCCTTAGAAGCTCACACTTACTCTGGATCTTACACGTACAACTTATTCAGAATCTGAAATACACAACTTACTCTTACTATCGTACACGTACTACCGACAACTGAAGCTCATTAGAATTAATAAGCTCCAGCGTTGGAAAGGAATGGAATGTCACTAGGGCATCACCTTAGCCTTCAGGGAGCAACTAGACACCATGGACTTTTCCGAAGGCAAGGCACACCTATGCTCATGGGGCGTAGGATCAAACAGGTAAGAGCAAATCCATAATACTACTTACCTGAGCGCACAAATGCCGACTCTCTGGGGCCATACAGTGCCAACAAGGGCCATACAATGCCAACTAGGGGCGGGAAACATTCAATGCCACTCTTGGGCAGGAATCTTACAGTACTACTCTTGGGCAGAACATACAGTGCCATTTGTAGGCAGAAAACATACAGAGCCACGAAAGGCAGAAACTTACAATACTCTCAACAGAGCATCAAATATCTGGGCTAAAATATAGCACCAAGACCAAATCCTGTAGGATAACACCATGGCTAGACCAGGAAGGACGCTCAGTCGATTACTTATCGACTAGCACAAAACAGAACTCAATCCTTCGAAACCCTCAGTCTCAAACTCACAACGTTATCAAATTAGGGTTACCTACCATTCAAGTTTATATTAGGTAACTTATGCATGTACAATTATGTTCGGAACAACTTTCATCTTACATTCTTTAGCCAAACAAGCTAGAACTATACCCGTTCTGAAGCTCTAATCTACAAAGGTAGCATCATTTACTTAGCTCCGCCCTGACACTTACAGTCTTACGAATTTCTGCACAACCTTACTTAGACTCAAATTCCATACTGATAATCTTACCATTATACACTTACAGCCTTACATCTTACACCATCCGCCTTAAAACTGAATCTTCTTACTCGAACTCCTCAAATGAAACCCTTATACCTAAGTCCCGTCATCATATCCTTACTAATTCCTTACTCATTATTTTTCTGTTACAATTCATATTACATACATTATGAGGTACAATTATGTAGTCCACTTTCACTAATTCACAATCCCCCAAAGACGTTAAGAACTCTGAATCTTCCAAATCATTACATCGCTTAGGTCTTCTGCTCACTGCTCCAATGTACTACCCAACTCAATCCAAGCCAATTTTTCAATCTCATCAAATCCAACCTTCGACAGTCCATCTTACATCTTTCCCCGCCCGTCATACCATCACAATTTCTATGTCGTAGCCTACGAAGCACCCTTTCGACAAACTTATAAACAAATGCATGTACTCGTGCTCAACAACACACATATTTATCACATACTCAAATCACACACATATAATTCACCAATTACTTACTGTCATACCTTTAGTCCTCAATAACATATGCATGATTCACATATATAAAGCATGCTCACTCAATTAGCATTATCATGCAAAACATTAAATTATAAACTCCTAGCATGTTACTACACAATCCAAGTATGCTATAATGAAATTACGAGTTCAAGGTTCCCTACCTCGTAATCCACAGGAGTTTGATGACGAGCAAACGACGGTGGCGGTGTCGATAGTGGAATAGGGGTCAAAAGCATCGCACTGAGAGAGTTGTTGTGTCCCTAGGATTTTCAAAGATGTTGGAATTAATCTCAATAACGTTAGATTAATTTCACTTGAAGCCAAATGTTTGGATGCACTAAGGCAGACATACACAAGGTCGTGCCACTAGAAATGGCAGCGACCACAAAACAGGGGCTGACTGATTGGAGGTCAGCCAACGGTTTAAAACACTTTGTTGGCGACAAAACATTAAAATGGACAGCGGACCATATTCAACGGCAACAATTCTGCATTATCGAAGCCTCACAACATGGCAAAGGGCTTACTTGCGTACACATGAATATAGGAGAGACAAAGGAGAGCTTTAACGGCCATATTGCTTAATGGTGGGGACGTTCCATAAACATACGTTGAGGCACTAAGGCTTGGCATAGGTGGCCGGCAAGGGTGGCGCCATTTCTAAACGCTACTCACAACCAATCCATCATACGGATAATCGTGCATCAAGCACAGCTTACAGTGGAGTATATGGCATGATATCGATCGAGCCTTCGATGGGCCGAGTTTAATGGCTGACTGTATTACTTTTGCTTGGAAGGATCTGAATTCGAGGATTCTTTCCTCGTATGTTCTGGGTTGTGTGTAATAGAAAGTGGGGGTGCAAAGATAAATTCGGGCCAAAAGTGCTGACCCTAGCTGTCACTGGGCCAGTGATAAGTATAAAATCTATATCTATTTTATATGCCTTTTTACCTTATTTGCTAGTATAGATTAGGTTAATTTAGAGTTAGTTATGGTTTATTTAGATTAAGATAGATATTAGTATTTTAGTTTAATTATTAATGATTTTGTAGTTATTAGTTGTTTAGACATGTATTTAAATCAAAGTTGGAATTTTAATTATATTCTACATGTCTAAAATATGGTATTTTATGTTTTGTAGGTAAAGTGCGCTTATCGAAGTACTTGGACGATGTTTTGAATAATTCTAAATAGTCTTCATATGGTATTTTATTTTTGGAGTTATGAATAAGTTAGAAATTAATATGGACACAAAGGAAAGCTTAATGAACAGAATATGAACTGTCCACGAAAACAGAAATATTGTAGCCGATCGATTGGGGTCACATACCGAGCGATCGGGATAACGTGAATTCAGATGAAAATACAGTGTAGCCGATCGATCGGGCATCCAGGGCGATCGATCGGCATAACGTGCAGTTTCCTAGTTTGATCCAAATTTCAATCCTTTTCATATTGGACTTCTTCCTACGGAACTTATGCCTATAAAAAGACATATTTGGCTTAAAATTGGGGGGATTCCAGTAGATTTTAAGAGGAGAAAAAGGAAGAAGAAGATGGAAGAGAACTCAAAGCTTTCAATGGAGATTCAAGTGTTTTCTTCTACCATGGAAGGCTAGACTTTTCTTTTACTTAGGAGTTGATGAAGCTATAGATAAGTTTCAGTTTCTTTTCTTTTTAATTTAGATCTCTGTTGTGAATGATGACAATTGTATGATATGGATTTCCTTTTTAATGGAAGAGCTTTTCATGTTTATTCAAGTCTATGTTGATTTATTGTCTTGTAGATGATAGATTAATGTAGTTTTGATATTTGCATCGATTCTAATTTCTGTGATTTAGATGAGATGGTCATACAATAGTTTTAATGTTCATATAATTAATGACTTGGATGAGTTATACTAAGATTAGACGGGTCATGCCTATAGCTAGTTTAGTGTAGATGATTCGTGCTATTGTCGAAGATAGTTCATGTCATGGAAGTTAATTAATGATTCTTTTTGAAGTAATTCTAGCTTGTAGCTGAGAATACTTGTTCATATTCACACTAGATTTAGATTAAAAGTTAAGGAATTGTATGGTTCTATAGTGGATTCGATTTCCTAAGTAAATTCCATCAAATTAATCTCTTGCTTTTAAACTAATTGATTTCTTTCTTTTGCTTAATTTAAGTTTAAGTTTGTTTTAGTTTTTAATCAGCAAATTCCTCTTTAGATTTAGTGATAATCCATCCGTCCCTGAGGTTCGACAACCCTTAAATACTTATCCTAGTACAATTACCTTGTACACTTGCAAAGGGTTTAATTTTAAACGATCGGCCGGGGCAGAGCCCATGTTGATTGGATCTGCAACCCAAGTTCACGAAATCCCAAGCTAAACACGTTGGCTTGGGTTGGAGCAGGGCCCATTCACAGCAATCAGAGACGTATCCCAAAGTTTAGGGACATCTGGTGTGTGCAAAAGATGTGCAGAGGAGGTCAGAAGTAGCGACCCCTTTCCGTTATTGGGTCAAGCCGACACTTGCAGCTGTCTGCAGTAGAACAGCCAATCAAAAAATTGAAGAGACCCAATTTAGTTGGGACGATGGAGTACCGGGCCAGGTCGGTGGACACGCTACCACCAGCCACAAATGGTCGAACGGGGGCCAAGGGATAGACCTTGAAAACGGTGGCGATTCAACAATCGCTAGACCACGACGATTCGAATAGACATCGACCTGATATCATACAACGTTAGTCAATGGAGAATGGACGCTACCGGTGAAGAAGAAAAATAAAACCAGAGCAAAGATCTGTCTAGAATTGAAAAACTGCAGGAGAGGTGATGGACAGGAGGAGGCAGCAGTTCAGTCCGAGGCGGCGGCCTTGCTGTCGCCGATTCAGGAGAAGGCCAACAGCCAGAGACCAACTGCATGGCCATGGATCGCAACATACAAGAATGGCAAAAAGAAAAAGGGATGATTTTTGATCCCGGAATAAGACAGAGGGGTTGAGGGAGGTGGCAGCAAAGGCGGCGGCCGATGTGGCGGCCTTACCATTGCCGGGCTGGGGGGAGGGCCAAAGGCCAGTCGCCGTGGCCAGCCACCGGCGGCACAACCGGCGATCGCAACACACAGTGATAGAATAGAACAAAAAAGAAAGCACTTCCCGTCTAGAATGGAAAATGGCGGAAGGGTCACGGCCGGGGAAGTGGCGGTCTGGGCCAGGGGTGGTGGCCTTGTTATCACCGGGCCGGAAGCGAGCCAAAAGCCCAGCGGCGGCGGCCGGTGACCAGCGGCACAGCCACAACTCATAACAAACAGAAAATTGAAAAATAGAGTGAGAAGATTTTACCTCGCGGCGGTGGAGCACAGGCGGGGAGGCCGGGACGGTGGTGGCCAGAGTGACAGCAATGAGCTGGCGGCCATGCAGGCGAGGACGACGACGGATTGGGCGAAAGTTCACAAAAATAGTCACCGGGTTGAAAATGAGAAAAAGGGAGAGGGGCTACGGTTGCTGACGGGGCTAGGCCAAGGAGGCGGCAAAGGCGTCGCCAGGTCGTGGCCGGCTAGGCAAAAGCTGGCGGCCACCGGCTGTGGTGCCTCCAGCCTCGAACAGTGAAGGTTTGCCTCCACTATACACTCCGCGGGTCGGGCGTGCTGAGGCGCGCCCGATCTGCGTTATGTATATTTTTTTTTCAACTCTTCTTTTTTTCTCACTTCTGGTCTTCTACGTCTCGTCCGATTTTCGCGCTGAAAAATTTCTAGGATGCGTCGAGGCCAATGACCTGCGACTAAACATTACTCCCGACTCTTACGGTCACAAATATTACAAATATGGATACGCTGGGGCATCAAATTTATTCATCGAAAATACAAGCAAAAACTGCAGAACACTGCAGAAAATTACATAAAATTACAAAAATATGCAAAAAAATTATAGAAAAATCGGGGATGTTACAGTTTCTTCGAGCTATAGGGAACTACTTAGAAAATGAGCACAACATACCATCCTTAGGCAGATGGATAGACAAAGGTCCTTAACCGCGACCTCGAGTAGTATTTGCGCTATTTTGCAAGAGATCATCCCCATTGTTGGCTCTCACTTCTTTCGTGGGCTGAATGGTCATATAATACGGCATACCACACATCATTTGGCTTGACTCTATTTTAGGTGGTTTATGGGCGACCTCCTCCCACTATTCTCTCTTATGTGCCACATCGTTCCAATGTGGGAGCCGTGGATCAGTCTTTATAGGAGCGCTATGAAGTCTTTCGAACTCTCAAATTAAGCCTTAAAGCTGCCCATAACATAATGAAGCAAATTTATGACCGCCGCCATATGGACCGGGAGTTCATGGTTGGTGATTGGGTCTATGCTCGGCTTCAACATTTTTGTCAAATATCTGCCCGTTTAGCAAACCATCACAAATTGCCACCCCATTTCCATGGTCCATACTTAGTTGTTGACAAGGTGGGCAAGGTGGCTTACAAGCTCCAACTGCCGCCTACTGCCCACATTCATCCAGTCTTCCATGTTTCCCATCTTCGACAATTCATGGGGGATCCAACTACTATCACTCCTACTATTCCGCCACCATCTCCACTCTCAGATGCTACAATGGCCAAAACTCCCGCTTCCATTCAGGACACTCGACATATTCAGCAAAAAGGTTGCCTCGTTACAGAAGTCCTTATTGCTTGGCGGGATTAGCATTTCGAGGACGCCACCTAGACTCTTGAAAATTATTTCATTAGCCAGTTTCCTAACTGGACGCCTTGAGGACAAGTCATTTTTCATAGATGGTGTGATGGTATGTCCATAGTTTAGTTATGCTCAGTTAGATGGTTATGTTAATATAAATTATGTTGCTTTGATTAGTAGTTAGTTAGTTATGTTTTATGTAGTCAGTTGTTTTTTCTTTATGCAACCTAATGGTCTAGGGCTCCTATTTAGGTACTAAGCGGTGTAATTAGAAGGGAATGAATGAAAGATTATCTTTTCTCTCCTCTCCCGACTTCTCTTTCCCAAAGTCCCTTCTCTCTGTGAACCCGCACTTGCAACCAGCAAGTGTGACCCCTCTCCTCATCCTCCATTTTCATTCTCTCTCGCCCCTTAAAACCCTATCCTCCTCATCTCTTTCCCTCTCAGATTCAGTCCTTTCCCCAAACCCAGAACATAACAACATTAGATTCAGTAAACAGAGTACAACTTTTCCATTACAACTTTGAAATTAATAACTTTCAAAAGAACTTCAACAATCAGCAACAAACAGAAAGAAATAAAATCCAAGAATCCACCTGCGCGCTTGAATCCACAAGCTAAACAGAGCACAATTCGCTGAATCCACAACGAACCAGTCTCAAATCCATGAGACAAGATGAACAGAGCTTTAGCTCAGCATCCATGAGACAAGATGAACAGAGCTTCAACTCAGCTGAACTTCTTGAAATTTTGAATTAAAGAGTTGATCTTGCTTTTGAATTTACTGTTCAAGTTTTGAAATAACGACCCGAAGACAATTAGAAAAATCCAATATACCCCTATCGACACTCGACAGTTGAATCACTAACAGACTTGAAATTGAAGGAAATGTCTCAAATGCCCTCGATTGTTAATTAATATCGTTAGATCCTTCTTCCTTTTTCACTGCTACTTATATAAGCATCTGTTCTTTCTAATTATCTAAATTTAGTGGATATTTTTTCTGTTTTTCTTTTGTTTGGTAATTGGTGGAAATATATATATATATATATATATATATATATATATATATATATATATATATATATAATTTCCTTAATTATATTGATCATAGTGAGATTATTGAAATTTATGCTATCACTTTGTTTTGGTGGAAAATGTTTTTTGACCAACTCTCTCCAACTAGCCTATGTTGGGAGAAAGTATCGTGTGGAACTATTCTACTATGTGGTCGTGTATATGTTTATTAATATTTTAATATATCAGCTTAAACTCATACCTCAATTTATTTACTTTTAAACACATACAAATTGTCTAAATATGTCAAATATTAAAACGATATATCCACCATATATGGCCCGTAGAACAGTTCCACGGAATAATTTTTTGTTTTAAACATAATATATATATAAGAAGATATGTACATAGAAATTAAACTCTCCTATCTACTATGTTCAGAACATTATGTGGGCTCGACATGGGGCGTCCGTCACGGAGGATCCAAAATTAAATCCTTTAAAGCGTTGTTCCCAAACATGGGATTTAGAACAAATCTATATTTAAAAATCAAAAGAAAAATGCTTTAGTAACGTTGATTTCGTCATAATAGCATTACCTTTAAAATTCATGTTGCCAAGCGCACCTATAGAGAAATCGATATGAAAAACAGTGCCATTGTAGTTTAATTGCACGGCTCTTTTACAATCATATTTCCAGCAATCAAAGATAATACAATACTGATTATTCATACACATGAACTCACGAATACTCAAAATTGTTTGCCCTCAAAGGTCTGCTCAAACTTCCAGTTTGCAGGCGCCACATTATCCGACTGCACTGTCTTCCCATCGCTGGCCGTCACCTCGAAGGACAAGCTCTGCCCCTGCAGCGCCCCAAAGTACTGCCAGTTCTGGCCCCAGTTCTGCGCCATGGGCGACCAGTTCGTGTTGGAGCCCTTGATACGCACGCCCACCACGTCGCCGGCGCCGGCGACGTTGTAAATGAGCACCATCATCCACCAGGGGTTGCCCTTGATGTAGAACTTGATCCCCCCTTGCCTGGCACACGGGACCCTCCGGTACTGCACCGGAACAACGCCGGCCTTGTACTCAGCGATCTGGAGGAACATGGGCTGGCTGAGGTCGAAGTGCTTCTGGGGCGGGTTGCACCAGATGTCATGCGTCTTGCTATAGTCTGGCGGACAGAAGTTGGTGGCAGTAACAGTGATGACGCCCCCAGGGTGGCAGAATTTGGAGTTGACGCACTGGATCTGGAAGCAGGCGCCGCAGGCCAGGCCCTTGTTGAATAGGGCTGTGCTCAGGGCGGCGTTGGTCAAGCCATAGCCGTCGTGCTCATCGTAGCCGCAGGCTCCCAACTCTAACGACAGAGAAACAAAAGTATGCGTGGGTCAGGGCTAGCATATGAAGCTCATGGTGCACGACATAACACATGCAACGTATGTTCTAGTTCAGTGAAATTTTACTAGCATGAAACTCAGAGGAATTGAAATGTCAGGAGACAGTAAAACCAAGTATATGTTGGGATCGATATGCAGCAAAAATCATGTTCAATGTAGGAGTTAGTTTTGGCTTATATATGAAAAAACAGCATGCTAATCAAAACTTTACTCATGGTTTCGACACCAGAGCTGTCCCCATAGAAGGTAGCACGAGCGTCATTCGACCAGCCACCTTGGCCATGCACGCCCACAACCAAAAGCACGAGGGCCATGGCCACGGCCATGCACACACAACTCCTACCCATCGATATCTCACTTAGCAGTCTCTCCCTTCTTTCCCCTTCTCTCTCCCTCCTTGTTATGCATAAACAACGTCAAAACCTGCAGTAATTATAGACACAGGATCAGAGCAAGCATAATTAACGAGATGAATGCTTGCCATTCCGGAATGCACACGTGTATGCATTTCCCTGCTTGATTCTTGACTACGCTTCCATCTCACGGAGGCTCTTAAATCTTAATTAAGAGATAGCTGCTCGGCCTCCATGGTCATCAAGATAATGGACGCTTACAAAAACTAATTTACTCCCCTGAAATTTATCTGAGTAGCCTTATGTGATTCTTTTTCTGGGGACCTAAATATAAAAAATATATGATTTGGGAAAGCAAGCGTTAATAAAACAGAATACATAAAAAAATGACAATCAAGAAAGATAATTCTCTATCCATTAGTCTAGAGTATCACTTTTCGGAGAACTTAATCAATTGCCATCAAATATATATCAAAATGATTTTTTTCATCCGCTTCGCAAGTTCTGCAGCTTCTAAGTGAAGCATTGTTCAGTGAGCAAGTCAAAGAGGGACTCGTGCAATTAATGGAGTGTTAAAGTCCTTATCTATAGCAAAATTAGAGGAAGCTCATATAGAAAGAACATTTTGAACTTTCCTCTTTTGGTTCACGCATGCGCCTCTTTTGAAAGAGGACCAATTTCCCAGCCTGGATTTCTATATACTCCATTGAGTTCCATCGTTGACGTTTGAATAAAAAATGTTACAAACCCTCCACGTATCTATCCACAGAGAAATTTATGGCGCACACCGTGTTAAAATATGGCCCTTTCATGTATTACATAAAATATCTTATATTTTGATATACAAAATGGCTCTATGCCCGTATAAGTTCCTACACATGTAGCATAATTTATCTACAATATCATTTTTCTTATTTTCTTTTTTATAACTTTACCAACTGGTTTATTATTTCTACTAGCTCTAGCTTCGACTCCGCCACAAGCTCCACCACCTTCAGTATTGATCACCACTACTGCCACCGACTTTGGCGTCTTTGCCAATTTCAACATGTCATAGTCAACAATCATGCATTTAAAATTTATTTTATTTTTTATTATATATTTAGTTTATTAAAATAATTCATTATTAATAATTATGAAAATATTATCACGTATAATATTTTCTTATATCGCCCTATTGTAATAAATTTGATTATCAACTGTACGAGGTTTTACTTAACATTAAAAAAATCTCATAATCAAGTAAAAATAAAAATCCCTTTTGGTTTTGAATAATTCAACATGTTTATGGGTTCAATTCTTAAGAGTTGAGCTTGTAGAGAAAATATATAAGTTTTTAGTATCTTCACCAACTAGTTTGTGATTGGTCTTGTTAGATTTTGGGAAGGAGGAAGAAGGTGCAACTAAGGAGAAAAAGGGAGGAGGATCTCAAGGAGGAGAGAGGAGGGAGGAGGAGGAGGAATTAGAGGTGGTGGCAAAAGAGGAGAGGAGAAGAATGTGACAATGGAGGAGGATGTAAAGATGAAGTTGGAGGAAGTGGAGTGGTGAAGATGACGAAGTTGGAAGTAGATGCAGTAGTCAATGGCATAGGTGTGGAGGCAACGGTGGAGTAAACGTTGGAGTAGCTCGAAATAAGAAGAGTGGGTGGAAGAACATTGGAAAAATGGTATTTTAGATAATTCATACCACATGTGGAGGTTTAAATGTGCATAAGGATATTTTTATGTATTATGTAAGAATATAAGACATTCTGTGTAATATGTTGTAGCCTAGGGTCATTTTGGTAAAATCTTCCACTGCCAACATGGTGTATGGTGCACAACTAAAATTTTCGATAGCGGACCATATGTTTGATTAGTCATGTTCTAGGTTAGGAAAAATTATAGTGTGGTCATCCAATGTTCTAACGTGACATTGGACCTGCATTGCACATCTAGCCGGACTAGATTCTATGATAAAAACCTTCTTAGCATGGCACATAGACACTTTTTCTTTATGTACTATGCTATAATTTTCTATGTAGCAAGGCCATAATTTTGGAATTTGGTGAGGAAAACATATTCGGGTGACATTCCACATAACACTACCTGTGTGTGGATGAAACCCGACCTCTTTTGTGCAAGTACACCTAAGACATGTCTAAATAAATATTCTCTGTCTTGAATTAATAGCTCCATTTGGAAGAAAAATTTATTCTATTTAATAGTTCTATTTTGTTAAATTTAATGGCTGCATACTTATAAAAGAGTATCATGAGTTTATTTTTCCTTCACTTAGAATTGGGTTAGACGATTAAATAAAAACCGCTACTTTCCAAATATAGTCATTAATATGGGACAAAGAGAATATAAGAGAACCTTCCCACATGGAATAAAATAAGGTTGACTTAATTAAAAAATATTTAAAGGTTGCACCCAGCATCGATTGAGAAGGCCCGTGTAAAAGGAAGCCACTAAATCCGAAGCCAATGAGACCTTAGAAGTTTCTCGTTTTGTAGTCTAATAGGGTGTTTGGTTGGACTTTTTCGTTGTTGTTTTTTACAACTTTGAGGTTGAGGGAGGGCAAGATTGTATGAGGCGTTTGGGAGGGATTTAGATCAGCTGGGTGTGCAGGGAATTTATTAAAGAAGTGTCCCCCCCCCCCACTCATACATACCCGTCTTCACCTTAATAATATTTTATAATAAAAAGTTGTTCATGTTCTCTTGCCACTTTTGATGATGGTGGGCTAGTGTAACAGGCAGCATGTCAAGTGGCTTGCCAAGCTACGACCAGATTTGGCTAGCAGGCTGGGTTGCAGCCTGCAAAGCTATTGATTACCTTCTTTTGTTAAAAATAAAATTAACCCAATTAAGATTATAAAATTAAAATTAAAAACATGATTTTGATGGAAGAAAACTAAGAATCTAAAGATTTAGGGGTGATTGAGGGTAAAACATTACCTTAAGAAAGGTTTCTCCTTTGGGAAATTGGGGTAGAGCTAACAAATCTTCTATTCTCAGCCTTTTCTCATTTAGCAAATAACTAGGGTTCATTTTTAGAGTAAGGCTTATAAGCTCAGAATTGAATTGTTGGGTTAAAAAAATAGGTAAAAATGCTTGCGACCATTCAAGTGCACTATTGACTAAAAATTAATTTAATCACACCCAAACTCACTTATACAAATCAATAAAAGGTTGGAAGCTAAAATGGGTAGTACAACATCTCACATAGACGTGGTTCCCACGGTGGGGCCTACTCCCTTGACTAAGGAAATTTTTTTAAAAAAAATATCTTTAAATATGTAAAAATTTGGGTGAATCAAGTTTGACATTAATACTCTTAAAATGAAATTAAACCTTAAGAAGTTTATAATTAAACTAGCCCATTACCCAAAAATCAAATCAAACTCGCCAACAAATAAATTCACACAATTAAAGAGAAAAATAAATTAGAGATCTTACAAATTATCATTTTCATTATCATCAACTGGCATTAGTTGGTATTTGCATGTGCCTTTTACTATTTACATTTCTTTGAGAGCTCCTTTGTAGATCCTTCTTCACCCCGCCCTTTAATTACTTAGGCCTATTTTTCGAGAAATAGCTCGAACATGCATACTCGAGACAAATGATGAAATATTTATCTAAATGAAGCCTCATCTTCAACATGTAGTAGAGTCGATCTCCATCCAAATCTCAGAAGGTTGCTTTATTATAATTTTTCATCTTCTTTAATCCCACCCAACTTTGTTTGCTACTTGCATCTCAAGTTCATCATAATTAGAAAGTTTCTTGATAAATAATCCATCTGATACCCCTTTATGGTGAAACATAACACTAACTCTTTCTCCAGCCATCTCTATTCACTTAATTCATAACAAATATATAAATCTTAGATACATCACAATATATCATCAAGAAGTATTCACTTAGATACTTGAGTTTTATATTATTAAAAAAAAACTACATCAGCTAGGACACATTAAATATGGTCATGTTATCGATCACACAACCACTACCATATCGTTTTCTTATCAAAAGACTATGTGTGTTTGCTTGTGATCGATGACATGATTATCCCCATACTAACACGATAACAAAAAATATCGTGTAATTGAAAATGTACTTACACAAAATAAAATCCTCGTCGATAGAGTAAGGGACATATAATCTTTGGTCTTCACAAGCAGATTGGTGAACAACTTCACTTGATTTGGAAGCTCTTGCCTTTACCCGAACTAATGTCTCTCCTTTGGTTCTTAGCGGAGGGGTTGCTGCATGCCGGACTTCCGGTTGAGGGGGTTCCTACGATTGCTCTGTTTCTGGTTCAGGTAGGGGTTGCATTTGTTCTATTAGACTTGTTGCTACCTCCAAATCATTTTTAACCAGCTGGAGCACAACATGCACACTATCAGTGCTCCAACCCTTCTCCCCGTAAAAAAATTGCCTTATCTAAAACTACATCACAAATCCTAGTCATGACATCTACTAGCACGACGAAAGAGTCAATGACATCTTGGACGAACTGGAATTGCCCTGATGTCTGGCCTAGGTGGGCATGAATGGGTATCATTGTCCTATGTATCATGGTCTGTGTGCTCGCCTTCAGGGCCGCCCTTTGGCCATTGATCAAATGGGTTCTTTGGCAATTGGAGTTTAAGACAGAGATATACATAAGTTAGCTAAAGTTATTGTGTCATGCATACTATGCTAATCGACCACATCATGTTATTGATAAGATGAGATTTACCTAGAGCACAAATGAAGCCCCAACAAGAATTTCGGCAGTGGCAAAGCGCTCATCCTGATGTTTCGATGGACTGATGATATGCCTCAAATCAACATATCATGAATGGCCCCAGCCCAATTGTACCTCCACACAATTGTTAGGTCATCTATGAAATCACACAAAGATGGGGATACAGATCTGTTGCTCTGTGTGAATAAAATGAGGACCCCCATGTGCACGATGGCCAACTGTGCTAAGTCCTCACTGAAGACAATTTGGCTATTGTCAACCACTTCTTTCAATATTTCTTCAATCAGATTCTTCTTTGGCTGCTTCCCTAGGATGAACTTTTTGAAAAATTCCCCTTGCCTTAGGAAGTCTTCCCCTCGCCACTTTTCAACTTTAACGGGTTCCCTTTCGCACTAAAATATGTGATCAGTGCAACTTCTTCCACCTTAAGGGGTAGTATTTTACTCATAATGTTGAACACCTCTTGTGAGTTGTCCCAGAACTCACCAATTACAACGTCTAGGAGCGGCCTAGAGATAATGATTGGCTCACAATAATATACTGGGTAGAACTGAGTCTTCTCCAATATTGCCTTGCATCCTAGCTTGGATTCAACAAGGTTTTTTGAAAGTCGAAGTCCAGTGGGGAAACTATGCATTCAGAGACCCGGTCTCCTCCTATAGATTATCTTCTTTTTCGCTTTTGATGCCTTTACTGATTTCTCTATTTGCCTGTATTATTCTAGTTTTTCGCCTACAAAATTTGATATATATATATATATATATAGACCCGTTTATATGAGCCCGGGCTCATATAAACTTACGTGAGCCCGGGCTCATATAAACTTATGTGAGCTCGGGCTCTATGGGCCATCAGATTTACATCCGGCGGCTTATAATACTCATGGGTTAAACTCATTAGTTAAACCCATGAGTATTATGGGCCGCCGGATGTAAATCCAATGGCCCATAGAGCCCGGGCTCATATAAACTTTTTCCATATATATATATATATATATATATATTATTGATCTATATAAAATAATATTTTATGGTGGAGAAGACCTACTTGTTTTTATTATAATAAATAACTTCGATCTTTGTCTTTGTTCAGTTCTAGAGAGCTTTAAATTCGACCAGACAGGGCTATCTGAGAACATCATTAGATAGTTAGCGACTAGAACAAAATAAGAAGAGATGTATGGAGGTTGCCAAAGCAGAGGAATTGAAATGCAGATATAATAGATGGTAAGGCTAGGGTCCCAAATCTTGCCTAGCACCGAAAGAAAAGGCCTTGTTCTGCAGGGTACAACTCGGGATAGTGGAGAAATAGAATAAGATGGAGCCTACCTACTTGGTTTGAACGAAGTAAATAGATCAAAGGAATAGAATCCATGTAGTTCTTATGCCACTTTGGATGGTCTTGGTTTGAACGAGATGCATGGAAAACTATTAGATCGATAGCCGGGCTAATTTCCTTCCCTCTTTGAGGAAGATTGATCTGGATCCATGTGAACTAGTCTTAGAGAAGTAGATAGCTTGGCTCCACTGGGAGATGATAAACTATATGTAGAGCTAGAAGTAGAGGGACTTGTACTTGGCTCACCGTAAGATGGATAAGAAATAGGTTGCTCGATAGCTTACCTCGGATATAAAATAATATACATGTGCTAGTGCATCGTTGGTCATCCATGTCGTTTCATATGAAACAGAAGATCTTCAGAAAATAATATATTATGTGTATATACAAATATATTTCTTGATAGACATTCATGTATATGTATAAATAGGAAATTGTTCATATGTGTCTAACGCATTGCAAGTCATCAAATCAATATATGATAGCTCGCATAAAATATAAGAGGGATTTGGTGGTTGCTTTATCAAAGACTAATCACCCAAAAATGGTAAGATGACTATTGCACACTTGTCGGCAAGTACCAAGTGTAAATATGATGTTTATAATATTTGTATTTATATATATAGTATTGATGTAAATTTAAAATCTTTACAAATATATGATTTATTTTATATAATTTACTCATTATATTGAAGTCAATGTTATAGAGTTGAAGCCTCCGCAAATTTGTGAAAGAGTTTTGACAGAGTTAAGATACTCAACACATTACAAATCACAAGTAAAACTTTTGGACCCATAGTTGACTCCATTTATTTTATGGTTTATAAATATAGAGGAGGAGCCAATGGTTGATTCTATTAAATTATATTTTATAGTAGTTGTGACTCGTGATTAAAATTTTATATATACATGCATACATATGTGTGAGAGAGAGAGAGAGAGAGAAATAATCAATATATTGATATAGTAGTTGCCAAGAGAAGTATAATTGTACGCACATAAGTAAAAAAGACCAATATGATTAGTTAAATTAAGAATATGCAAGTAAAATTACATATTTATATTTATTAAGATTAGAATGATTAAAGGTAGTATTTAGAATTTTAATAATATATTATATAGATGAATAAATGTATAATAGGAATAAAATAATTTTTCATACCTACATTCTCAATTTTATTAGTAGTAGGATTTATATTTATTTTAAATATAATAGCATAATATGAATATTATATACAATAATAAATAATATATTACATACTATATATTAATGTATATATAGTATATATTAGTATAAAATAACATAGAATATTATAGGTATATGAAAGGTGAAAGTTAAAAATTTTATATAATATAGGTATAATATATTAAAATATAAAAAATAATATATAACAAATCGAGTCGAGTTCGAGCCGAGCTTCGAGTCGATCTCGAGTCGAACCAATCAAGTTTTGAGTTGATTTGAGCTAAACCATGTTCGAGATCGGCTCGTTTACTTTCGAGTTCGAACTGAGCTCGAGTCGAACTCTATTCGAGCCGAGCCAACTTCGAGTCGAATTGAGCCGAGCCAATTCAGCTCGACGAGCTGGCTCAACTCGTTAGCAACCTTATCAACAATAAGTCGTGACCAAAATCAAGAGTCATGTAGAGTCACTTTATGTAATTAACGTGCTTATATATGCTAAGTTTATATATCATGTTATCGGATACATGATATAATATATTCTCATACACGATAACACAACACTTGAATGTCGTCTTTCACTTATCATGTTATTAATGACACGTTATATATGCTACGCATACATGATAAGAGGACATTTATATCGATTTTGTATTCTCAAACACACGATATATTACTTATCGTCTACTTGATCACACAATATGCTGTTGCGAAGATAAATGTAGTGCCTACTTCGTGTGTTTTATAACACGACATATCACAAATTGTGCATACAACATATAATTGAGAGCTAGAGAAAAACCTAATCACACAATTGATCCAAGCCAGATTAAACCACTTGATCGGTCAGTGATTATCTCTAAAGTTCACTGCATGTTCAAAACTTGCTTTGGGGCAAAAATTTTAAAAAACAAGAAAATCAAAGCTCACGCTAGAGGTTTTTCAAAATCTCTTTTCAAAAATAAGAAACAAAATCTCCTTTCTAAAATAAGAAAGTTTTTCAAAATTGCCTGGGATGAATCAAAAATCCTGTGACTACTACAACTGCCGAAATCAAGAAATTGCTGATATGTAAAATCATTTTGGTGTAAATATGACTATGTAAGAGGTTTACACAAACCCTAAACCTTAAAGATGAGTATTTACATCCATAAATCTGAGTTTATTGGTTTTTTTTGCAAAATCCAATAAGTATGAAATATTGTGTTCTTCAGCCCGGCAATTTGACAAAAACTCGTATTAATAAATGTATATCATTGCAAATATTGGTATTACAAATACAAATACATTTCATTAAGAAAAATGTATTTGATATAAAAGAGATAAGAACAACAACAATATATTATCGAATAAGATTTGATCATATAAAATCTATACCATCGACAACTAATTGACCACTACTAACGCTGGTTGAGCAATATGCTCAAAGCTCTGGTTTCGGTCGTTAGGTCATTGAATGTGCTGTGTGACTCATGACAGGTGTGCTAGAAGTTGGCTTTCTCACCAGATGCACTCCCCTAAAGCATTTAGGGTAAAAAAACAAAACCAATATGCTTTCTGCATACGCCTATAGTACAAAAGAGTCACGCTGACAGGCAGCTATTATGAAAAGAACGCCTCATTTGGGCTCGTTTCTGCAGAAAATCATGGGCAAAATCCCTTCGACTTTATTTAGTTAAACAAACTCAAGCTTATACAGAGGAAAAATCAACGCAAAAAATAACTTAACCATTATAAGCGATGGGCATGTTGCTAAATTGTATCTATCCATTTTGGATCCCTGAAATGCACAATGTAACACAAGACAGCTCTAATAACGGAGCCAGTAGGTCCGACGTCTGAACCAGTTGTAATCCGGAAGACTTTGAATGGGTCCCATTGCTGCAATTGCAACATCCTGCAGGAAAAAAAACCATACTCAAACAACAGCTACATCTGAATAATAAATGATGGCACCACACAAAAATTTAAATAGCAAATATGCATATCATTTTAAAATGACTAAAAGACAAGGTCTTGGAACTATCAGCTCATGTTCTTACCCTATCAAAGATAAACCGGTTTGCCACCCGTTTGATTGTGCTAGCATCAACTGCATCAATTCTAGCAAATAATTCAGCAAATGGGATTCTTCGACCATACGTAAGTAGCTGCAAGGATAATCAGCAAATATTAAAAACTAAAACTAGCAAGCACTCTGGCAGATTGCACTTAACCTTCAGCTAAATTCAGTAAGTCTGGTACTTCAGCAAGGGTAATGAACAGACTCACGTTAACAATGGTAGACAACACAAATGGAAAAACTTTTGTCAAAAATACAGAGTTTCTAGGCTGCAAGTCAAATACAGGTGATCAAGCAACTGTGATATCTCATGCCATTTACTTGCGTCACCATAACCATAAGGCACAGTAGAAACTGCCAGTTAAAACTAAATACAAAGAAACTGCTTCTTGCCACTTCATTAAAAGGAAAAAACCACCAGCACGAAGATTTGTAAATTATAACATAGAATAGAGAGCACACCTGGCGACCAATGTCTTCTGCAATGGGGCTTGTTCCATCGATATGAAGAAGCAAAGAAGCTTTCAACTGTTACAGATCACAACAATCAGCTAAATTACACTACCATACAGCAAATTTCTACAGCCAAAGAAAAGAATATAAACTAGGCCAAAAAATTCAGTTTAATGGACTAGTCAGAACAGGTTAGTAATTGTGATTGAAACTAATAAACAAATAAAATACCTGATTGCGAGCTCGAATGACATCAGCTTCATAGACTCGGTAGGACAACTTGCTTATTTCATACATAATTGCGTATGCCAAATCATCCAAACAGTCCGGCTGAACAGCAGTTTGACATTGAAACGACAACAAAATTAGCATCATCACAGATCAATATCAAAATAAATTGACTTAAAATTATGTTGTCAGATACGTAAGTTGTATGCGTCGACCAATAAAGAACTCTATACATTGCAAACTACTCCCCTGTCCCAATTTAATATTCTGCATTAGAAAACCAAAATGATCTAGAATTAGTTCATTTTGGTTTCCTAATGCAGACTATTAAAGCGGGTATAGAGAGTATCACTATTGAAAGTGAATTACCATACTTGTAAGCAGCACAACAACTTGGACGAAGAACATTAAATGACAACAATCACTAACAGACTCCAATGTCAACAGAGTTAGTCTTGAAACAGCAGTTGACCTAACCTTGGCAATAGCATAGACACCAAACAAACCAGTGTCTTTGTAGTTGGTGTTAAAAGCCATCATGCTCTCAGCTATTTCATTGATGGCAACTCTTTGCACAAGTTCAGAGCTGCTCAAATCAACCAAACAACATCAACAAAAACAAGGTACTTAAAAAACTGATTATAATAATGAAAAAGCAAAAAGAATGGGAAGTCTGAAATGTAATTGCTGCACAGGATAGACAGGCATGAACATGTAAAGGAGCATATGGACTCACCCCATGTGCTTTCCCCCACCTGCGTTCTTGTTCCAAGAACCCAGCATGGATTGCATCACCATCAACGCAATAGAATCTGGGTCTGTCCAGGATGCTCCATTGAAAGCAACGGCAAACTGTGCAAGTGGGACATCATCATCTATGATCCTGACCTGTAATGTTATGGAGAACTATGTAAGCAAGAAGCTAAATGAAGGAGTTATCATCCGCAGCATACATGACATCATATGACAGAAAGACCAAAGATCATAATCCCACCTCTGAACCAGTAAAAACAGCTGGCTCTTTTGCAACCAACTCAGAAGCTGTAGTCGGGTCAGTGGATAATCTTGTAAATAACTTCTTCACTTGCTCAACAATATCCTCGTGCTTAACAGCACCAGCAGCAGCAATTACCTAAATGATAACATCACAACTGATTCAAAAGGCAGTCTATAAACAATGATGTGTACTAGAAAGAAACCAAACTAAAAATTTTAGCCATTAGGCATCATAAAATTCATTGTCTTAAAATTCATCACGGTACAGTATCAATTAAAAATTCCATAACATTTAAAACGCCATAAAGCACACATCTTACCATCCTTGGAGCAGTGTAATGAGTTTTTATATAGTTTTGGAGGTGTGTTTTGGTAATGGTCTTGATATTCTCAGCAGGCCCAAGTATGGTTCGTCCCAAAGGAGTGTACTGAAATGCAGTGGCATGCAAATGGTCGAATATCACTTCTTCCGCTTGCCCTTCCACCTAAGATATCATAAAAAAATTCACTAAATTTTTGTATAAGCTTTAACTATAGCTCATAATTAAGCAAAAACGATAGCCACATGAAAGGGCAAAAGAAAGCATCAGATTACATATTCTAAAAAGCAATTTCCCGTTGCAAAACATAAGAATAAGAATACAAGGCAAAGGCCGCAAATATTCTTTGCATTAGCAATGTAAAAAGAAAGACATGGACACAAATAAGGGTTTCCACAGCCGTATCCATCAAGAGCTACCCTGTCCGTCGACTGTTCGTGTCTGCTGTCCACCATGAATGGGCAGACATACAAACAGACAGGGACCAGCACAGAAGTGTACAATACACCAATTTTTTTTACATTTGGGATAACTTACAAGCATGATATTGATACTTAGGGGCTGTTTGGGTGTTAGATTTTTTAGAAATGGAAGTGGAATATTTTGGAATTAATTCCAAAAATTCACCACAGAATGTGAATTACAGTTGGTAATAAAAAAAAATAGACTAAATTCGGATGTCGCATTAAACCCAATTTTAAAAATTTAAACTAATATAACTCTCTCTCCTGAACTCGGATATGCACGATCTTGATACTATTATGCTCCTAAATTTGAGCTCTATCAAACAAGATCCCACAAGGGCAGTTAATTTTGAACTTTTAAAGTGGCCCCCCTACATGACACGTTTCTTGAGGCTCAAATCGACATGAGAGGTAACTGTTGAAAAATAACGAAATCTTTAATTTTCGAAACGGGGTCAGGGAGCCAGAGCCGGAATCCCAAGAATCTTACAGAAATTCACCCACCTTCTACAACAAACATGATTCCAATAAATCGAGCTGGAATTGGAGCAGAATCAACAGAATCTTCCAGAAATTTAATACACAAACAGCCCCTTGAATGAACAAAAGAGATAAGCCCAAATATCTTACACTATGGGCAGACAAGCGACCAGGCACAGACCAGTCCAGAAGTGTACACACTACACCCAAATTTCTTACATTTGAGACAACTTACAAGCATGTGACATGGATACTAAAACGTGAAAAAAAAAAGTATAAGCCCATATATGTTACATTTTGCAAAAGTTACACGGATTTTGACAAGTACATGTTGATTCTAATAATGCATAGAGTGGATACCCCATATTATATCTTAAATCTATAACAACTTTCAAGCCAGTTCACAATATACCTTGTCATCTTCATGATGTACAAGTTCATATACATCACATTCTGGACAACTTACAAGTTGCCAGCATGATGGCAAAACATTTAGTTATCAACTAATTTCCCCATTATCTTCACATCTCCCTAACATCAAACACCCCCTAACCAACTGATGAAAGAATCACAAGCCCTCATACTGCTAATGACTTGATCTACAAGATCTTTCACAAAAACGGCACACCTCAACTATGGCTCAGTGAGCCCATTACGGACAAATAACAGAGGCCAGATTTAATTGCTACTTCTCTCAATCATCTAATCAATCCCTCACTGATTCTTGATCAATCCACGAAACTGTTGCTCAAATTTTACAACCAGCATTCGCTTTTCTTTGCTAGGTGTTTGACAAACAACATTCGTTGAGCTCCTTGTCTTACTCTAGATTTCTAACCTACCTTGTCCGTCCAAACACTGACCCATTATGTAAGTTAAAAAGTTATGATAATGACCAAAATAATAATGTAGATAATATAATAAACTTCCTTCTAAGTGACATGATGCATGACTAATGGCATTTACAACATATATTATGGAATATCTCTCATGGCCAAATTTTTATGGAGATACACATGAAGAAAGTAACAACATTATAACAGTCACTCTAATGTATCCACACCAAAGCTTCAAAAACAAGCAATAACTTCATCAAGACACTCAGCATCAGTGTTATGACAGCTTATCCGCTAAATAGCATTTATAACATAATCCTGTTTCACTCGCCAACCGTATCAGGAACAAGTTCCACACATAGCGAGGAAATCCCAAACTCATCTAACAGACCAAAAAAAGGCTCCAATATCAAACCATGGCTCATCATAGAAGTATATGTTACCACTACACATCTAAAATTCAAACAATACACCTTACGATAGGGAAGTAGTAACAAAAACACGGCTCCTAGTTTCCAACTTTTCTTACGAGTCATAAAACGTTATGCACAGTACAAGCATATCACAAACAATGCACGCATACACACTGTTACATATGTATACCCATTGATATAAATAGGCACACGAATCTAAATATTAACCAATAGCGTACCATCAACATACAATGACACCAAAAGTTTCCGGTCATATCTATGTTCCCTTAAATTATCACAACACAATTTTCTTACTATAAAAAACTCAGAAACACCCCAACACTCTAGGAAAACAATTTTTTTGGCAATATATAGGAAAACATGATATTGAAGAAAAATAAACTCACCTCCTCCATCTCCCTTAGTATAACATTCCTCTCCCGTTTGATTCTGTCCTCGCTAAAGCAGGAGTTCTGCAGGATATCCGCCAAGACATCGAGCGCCTTGTTTACGTCCTTGTCGAGCACCTTCGCGTAGTAAGTTGTCTGCTCTCGCGAGGTGTAGGCATTGAGGTGCCCCCCCATATTCTCGATCTCCTCCTCTAGAACCCTAACCGACCTCTTCTCTGTGCCCTTGAAAATCATGTGCTCCAAAAAGTGCGCGGTGCCATTGGTCTCCTCGGTCTCGAACCGGCTCCCTGCGTCAATCCAAACCCCCACGGTGGCAGTTCGGGCAGTAAGGTTACTCTCAGTCGCAACCCGGAGGCCGTTGGGAAGAGTAGTCACGCGGGTGGCCGGGGCAGCCAGGATTGGGAGGTGGTCGACGTCGGAAGAGGGGTGAGGGGAGGCATGGCGGAGGAAGCGGGGGTCGGGGTCCTCAAGGCGCTTGAGCTTGGACTTTACGGCCTCAGCGAGGCGGTCGTAGGGCATTACATTGGGGGTCGGAGGGGCGATGTCCCCGACCGCGGCGATGGCGGGGGCAGTAGACGCCGATCGAACTAGAGTCTGGAGGAGGGATGAGTAGTTCCGGGATCGGCAGGAGCGGGTGAGGAGGTGCCGGATCCCCATCTTCTCGGGCGATTACGGCCGGGAGAGGGCTAGGGTTTGGATCGCCGAAGATGGACGAACGTAAAAATGGAGTCTTTCTGGGAGGAGACCGAAAGGAAGGCGCACAGAGATTGGGCGTTTGTAAACGAAGAACAAATGAGAAAATGCGTGTCCTAAATTAAGTGCCCATCTTCGTGTTGGGTGAAATTCGTCAGATGAAGGAGACCCCACCTGATCTGACGGCTTTCGCCAGTGAACACGAAAATTTGCATGTAATTTAGGGCACGCACATGGCCACGGTTTCAGGCAGAGGAACTCGGAGGAAGCGCAGCTCGCCCACGGCGTAAGTTAGCTGCTTGACCTGGGGCTGCGGGGCTTGGGGCCTGTGTCGACTGTCGAGGGGGAATCTTCTCCAACGAGCCCAGTGACGCAGTGAGCCCTGCTATTGGGCTTTGCTCCTGGACCGCTGTTTTTTATTGGGCCTCTTTTTCCAACTCAATCCCTGAATTGACCGGACAGAGCCCATATCAGGCGAACTACGTTAGGGGTACTAATGTAATTTCAGCCCTCGAGTCCTTGGTATAAATACATCGCACTTCCGAGAAGACGAAGAAGTTGCCCCCGCCCAGTGAGGAAGGAGAAACCCTAATCGCCATCGCCGCAGAAACGCTCGGGGAGCAGGAGGGGGCGAAGGCCGGAAAATGGAGGCTGCCAGGACGGTCAAGGACGTATCGCCGCACGAGTTCGTCAAGGCGTACGCCGCTCACCTCAAGCGCTCCGGCAAGGTTCTGACTGTCCTTCATTTCGTTCATGTTGTTCAATCTCTATCTTTTTAATGTATGGAAGCAGGAAACTTTGATTGATTTAGTCTGAGGGTCTAGCGTTTGTGTGCTGAGATGTTTTGTGGTTTCATGCTGTATTATTCATTTTCGCTCTTTCGTGTATTGGCTTCCGTTAAAATGGTTGGTATATCTCTGTTTCTGTCACTGCTGCTTTACTATTCGTGATTCGATTGCTCTAGCATTCGTGTTTGTTATTAGCTTATCGGAAAAAATACCGATCTGCGTTTTTGGATGCACATGGTATGATAATTTTTACGGTTAGACTTCACAATTTGGCCTCCTTCACGAGGATACTTTGTTTTGCTTCATTTGACCTGAAAATTACTGGAGCAGCATTTAGTTTTTTGTTGAAGTAGGAAGTGTAACTCTATTATTTGGAATTTAAATTGTGTTGGGTCTTTATGTACTGCCCCGTAATTATACATTTAATTATGCCTTACTTCAATTCATTATCGCTTTTTAATATTTGGTTTTTATTTTTCTTAGTTTGGCTGAACAAGTTTGGATTAGTTTTAGTTGTCGCTTGCCCTTTAGCAGGTTTTTATTTCATTTCCCATATAATCCTCAAGTGAAAACTGCACCTTAGGTTATTAGGCGTAACTTGTCACGCGCTCATGGTAATCCAAGAGATTGGGTCATCAGCTATGTTAATACTGTGGTTTTAGACGTTGTGTTACTTTCTGATTATCTTTTTTATTGTAAATTAAATGCCTTTTGCTAAAGTAATACAAATCTATGTTAATTTATTCCAAAAAAGTGAATTTTTAACGTATAGTCTGAGCGATTTAACTGAAATGATCGCTCTCTTTTTCTCCGTTCACTGTTTTCGGCTCTGATTTCTCTCTTTTTACGAAATCTGTTTTGGTTGCAATGTTTAAGTCTTCAGAAAATTTGTATAACATAGTCACAGGTTCATCTCTTTTTGCTTATGTACAGCTGGAGCTTCCCGATTGGACTGATATTGTTAAGACCGGTAGATTTAAGGAGCTTGCTCCATATGACCCAGATTGGTATTACATCAGAGCTGGTAATGCTACAGTTCCTTTTATTTCTAATTCTTATGTTCAAAGCATTTTTTGCCTAAGAAAATATTTACTAAAATTATTTGGTGCTGCAGCTTCCATGGCACGGAAAATTTATATGAGGCAAGGAATAGGAGTTGGGGGCTTCCAGAAGATCTATGGTGGTAGAAAGAGGAATGGAGCCCGCCCACCGCATTTCTGCAAAAGCAGTGGGTCCGTTGCCCGCCACATCCTTCAGCAGCTCCAGAAAATGAGCATTATTGAAATGGACCCAAAAGGGTGAGCAGAAAATACTCTTATTATTTATATTGCAATCTTCAATTGATATTAGTCCGTTCTCATTGGCTCTTTTGAAAATTTCATGTTTGTAAGTCATGGATACTTGCATCTCCTCCTTTGCATCAAACATGAATGATTTGTTACTGACCTGTGGTATTTTTATAGTCTCAAGACCTTTGATGTAACCAAAAATCTTCTTCTCTAATATAATTATTTTGTATTTACCAGTGGAAGAAGAATTACATCCAGTGGCCAGCGTGATCTTGACCAAGTTGCTGGACGGGCTGGTGTTGCCCTTTGAGTTAAAATGATATGTTTTGTGCTTGCTGTTAATTTTGCAGAAATGTCATAATTTTGGATTGTTTGTAGCCTTGAGACTATTAGCCAGTTTCTAAGTTTCAAGTAAGCAAGTAGTTTTATTATATGAAATTTTGTTAACTATTGTCAGCTTGAACTACTCAATGGATTCATATTCAATCCTTGTGCTATACATTGTCTTAACCATCTGCGTCTTAAGGTACAGTAGATTGTAGGCGCCCACTCGAACTTTTAGTTTTCTTCTGTCTTTCAATCGTCCTGATTACGTTTTGCCTGCTGGTGAAGCTTCACTAACCTAGGATGGCCCTAGATTGACGACACGTTCTTTAGTACACAAAATTTGCAGTACAAAATCATTATCTTTGTGCAGCTTTTGTACTCTACACACTACGTGCTGTCGATCGGAGGCCATCCACTGTTTGAAATCACTCGTCATTATAGTATACATAAAGTAGTAGCCTTCTCTTATGGTGTAGCAACGTTGTAAGAGCGTCTGCCCTACCATTTCATTTGTTCGATGATGAAAAGTCATTCAAGAGCAAAAAAAAAGAAAGTTAGTCAGAGGCAGCTGGGAAGATTTAGAGGCCGTGGAGTCCTGCGTGTGAGGGGGATTGAGATGGCTATAGTGAACATAGGGTCTTCCTAGAAGCAGCTTAATGTGTTTGAGCTCCTGGCCATGGAGGCCTGCGTTAAGGGTTTTTGAGGAAAGATACATCTAATAGAAGAAGATATTTGAGCTAATACGGTTCACCTCTTGATTGGTTGGACGAGCACATATTTAATCCTTGGGTATAGCTGGGGTGTTGTTTCACAAATCCTAAATCTTTTTGGTACAGCGAAAAATTTTCATAACCAAAAATTTGGTACACCAATCATACCTAATTGCCACTGGGAAAAGCAGAGAAGCATTGCAATTTCTTCTTCTCTAGAAAGTTATAGCATTGAAGTTCTATGTCAATCGCAATTCCATGGTCAGGTCGCTATCATCAGCGAAATCATTTTAATGGCCCTGGCACCTCATGTACACAGACCACACCCTACCAGGTGCAAAATACTATTGCACTATGATCTACTTATTTGTGAAGTCTTTGTTGGCTGCCTCCAAATATGGATCTGAATCATGGGAGCTCTTTTAGTAGAGAATTGTTTTTAATATTTTACTCTGATAAGGAGCCCAACATAACATAAAGAATGTATGAAAATCTTTAATATTTGAGATTGATGGTGCATATACTTGAACCAATACCACTTAGGTAGAAATGTACGCTAGAGTATGTGCCTCTTATGCGTAATGTATGAGAATCTTTAATATTTGAGATTGATGGTGCATATACTTGAACCAATACCACTTAGGTAGAAATGTACGCTAGAGTATGTGCCTCTTATGCGTAATGTATGAGAATCTTTAATATTTGAGATTGATGGTACATATACTTGAACCAATACCACTTAGGTAGAAATGTACGCTAGAGCATGTGCCTCCTATGCGTTCATTTTATGTATGGGAATCTTCCTTGATATTTTACATGTGCCTCCTATGTGTTTATTTTATGTATGGGAATCCTCTTTTATATTTGAAATTGATGATGCATGTGGGAATCCTTCTTGATATTTGAAATTGATGATGTATACATTAGTGCCAATACTACTTGGGAATCCTTGATATTTAAAATAGATGGCGCACATGTTAGTGTTAATACCACTAGTACTAATGTATGTTGTGTGTGCGTCGATCTCATGGATAAAGGGTATGCATTCGTCACGCTGAGCTCATTGTCATAGTGGAGTGTAAAAAACTCTTTCCTATAGGGGAAACCTCCATGGAGGTGGCAAGTCTACCGAACAATTAACTTAGTATGGGTGAAAATTTCCTTTGTATTCCAAAAAAAAAGAAACCCAATTTGATCTAAAATAAAAAAACATTATCTCAAAAAGATGTCTCTGATTCTTAGCTTCTATACAATTCTAGTCCCCCCCTTGCAGTTTTCTTAATAAACCTCAAAAACTAGCGAGTAACAATGAAAGATCGAAGAAATTCCCCAAAACCTTGGACATCGACAATGATGCCAACCTTCCACTAATTATTGCCCGGCCAAGGGGAGCAATCACATGAAATTGCTCTAGCCCACATGAACAAATAAGGAAAAGAAAAAATGGAAACTAAGTCTCATGGTAGACAGAGACAATATTTCTCTTTTTCCCATTACTGGCATTGTTGGCAGAGGTAATCCATCTCACTCCAAGACATGCATTTAATCTTCTTGTGTTGTGGAATCTGAAATTTCGGCTCTTTTGGTATAGTTGGAAGCTTGATCGACCTTAAAAACAATAAAGGGTAGCAAATGATTTTCGAATATTTAACAAAACATAATAGGGGATATGATCATTAATAGGCTAATAGCCCATAAATGCAAATTGAACCTCTAATCTCCCAAGTTTCAAGGGCATTCATGTCCTCCGAGGAAATAATAACAGTAAAGTGTTTTACTAAATGGCCAATATGCATCAGCATTTGACTTTCAGATCAGCTTTCTTTACAGATCAAGCAGGAGAACTCACTAGAAAGTGTATTGTTTAAAAACTGAATGTCCCAACTGAAATGCTCCTTCCTAATTTCACGTTTTAAGATTTGAATAATCCTATTGAGTAGAATCTTTAGTGAACTCATTAATTTAAAAAATACATTTCTTTTGGAATAAATGCTGCAGATTCAACTCTGAAACTTTTATTAATGCCCGTTTAAAGATATTCAATTGTAACAATTGTTCACTTGCGGTTCTTGTTTGAATTTATAATTAAAAAAGAAAGTGAAAAGAAGTCCCACTTGTTAACAGAGTAAACGTTTCTAATTAAATATCTATATACACACATGCCCTAGCTTGTAAAAACGGTGGTTGGCAGCAATAACAGTTAGCTATTATTCATTTTTATGTTGAAATGTGAAGGTGCACGGTTTTCACCCATATTGACTTGTTTTCTTCCAGATTCTTTCTAGATACACAATAATATTAGCTTGCAAAAGATATTGATGGATGAAAATAATATGCTAATTTGCCATATCTTCGGCTTAAACACATTATCAATTTATCTTGTGACGAGGAAAATCAAATAAAGTAGATTCTATACCAAAGGAATTATGTTAATGAAACGGAAAAATATGTGTTGTTTACCTTTTTGGAATAAAAGGCCGGTCGAAGTAAGGCATTGGCTGGGCTTTTGGAACAAGTTCTCTTCTTAACCTTCTGATCTCTTCCTCTTCTTGAAGCTGCAAATTAAATTTAATGTTTTTAGCGTATGAACTAGGACTTCCACAGCTCTTCACTACTTAATGCTAATTCCCTCTGGTGAAAAACAAGTTCGAGCTATAAGCTAACCTTTTGCTGTCTTTCCTTCTCTAACCTGTACTGTTCCATCAACGACAATTTTTCTGCAACCTGGAAATTATACGAACAAATTAAACGAAGAAATCTATTGAGAAAAAAAAACACAGAAAAAACAAGAAAAAAAAAACAGTAACGATCTTTATGTCATAAAAGTCTGAGTTATTAGAAGTACAATCATAAAAACTCACTTGTTGATCAAATTCAGCTCTCTCCACAGCACGAACATCACTGTGCAATTGAAAGTCCAGCGGAGCGGTACTTTCTTTAACTGGAGGTTTCACCAAGCACTGAGATAGGATACAGACAACAATGAAAGATCAGCAGAAGATAACTAACCAAAAAATGAAAAGGTCGTATAGAAGATTGCATAAAAGCAAGAAAACACGAAAATTGATATCATGTAACTCCTAAAGGATAAGTTTGTTTTTTTGAAAAAAAAATCTCATATACTTCAATTTTAAAATTTATATAAATCTCCTCAGAAGAAACAATTATATATACTAACTTCAGGTTCATCAGTTGTCCATGGAAGGCCCTGTGCAATTGGTATCCGCTGTTTTTTGTCCTCCACAAGCATTTCCTCAACTTTCTTGTGAAATTCCTCTTGTTTGGACATCCCTCTTCGCTGAGATACCATAGATAGTGTTATATGGTGTCACAGCCAATTCTTGTTATTCATGTAATATGGAATATATAAAATTTCACATAATCTGCTTTCTAATTGTTCACAAATAATTTAACTAGTTCTGAAATAAGAAAACAAACACTAAGAATAGGTGTGTAGTTTTGATAAACTTGAAATTTACAGCTAATTCCGCAATCTACTTTGAGTTAATATCTTTATCAAAAGCGAAGTTTAGAATATTATTGAACATCATTTAGTTGAAAGAAGTTTCAATCAAACTCTTTAATGCAATATATCACAAATAAAATTTACCTCTGTCCTTAGATTGAATGGCTGTTGAATGGTAGCCTTTAGCGGCTTCTTACTTCTCCTCCCACCAATTCTGCCTGAAGATCCCGAACTCTGAATGATTTCATACGATATTAGCAATTCCATATATATGAATATGTCTATCTGTATCTGTTGCCAGATATGTTAAGTGGAATGAATAAAAGTTGGACTCTTACCATTCTCCATCGCCTCCGGCCTCCTCCAGAAGTACTAGTTCTAGTGCTAGAAGATCCAAACAAAATATAAACTTAGAAAGCCAATCATAATGTGTAAATCCAGGTAGAAGCCCAGAAGCTGTGAAGAAGATACCTTGTCTAAAAGCAAAAGGCTAAGTTTATGAAAAGGAAATCAATCAAAGCCAAGAGATTCACCATTGGTATATATTATATGAATAAAAAATGTACAAAAAATTAAGAATGCTTAGGATTTTATATATCATGATCATAGATTACAGGCTATCTTCCTTAAAATCATTATTGATCATCAAGTTCTCCTATTTTTGAAAAAATTTGCAACGTTGTCGGAGTGCCAGTGGCATTTAATGGGAATATCACTAGTGTTCCAACATAATTATAAAAGATCTAATCATAAAAAATGATTTTTTGGTTTTCTAAATAATTATGCTGCCTACTTTGACTAACCTTCTACTGCTATCAAATGAAGCAGAAACGCTGAAGCCCACATCAAATGCCTTCTCCGAAAGAACAAAATCTGGAGGTGCGAACGAACCCAAGGAGGAAGAAAGATCAGTAGTTTCTGGCGCTTTCACTTGCAAACCCGGCAGTTCCCACTTGAGTCCAATCTTTGGGTTTTCGTCATCTTCTCCACCATATTTGCGTATTGAAAGAAGCCTCTCAAAGGCCTCAGCCAAATGCTTAACCCTTCCGGACCCAAATTCAGGGATACTATTCCGGGCTTCTTCCATCAATCTGTTCCTGATTTTCCGTATTCTAGAAGTAGCCATGTGGGGGGACAGCTCAAAATCCTCAGAGTCATCGGCTTCTGAACAATTCTTCGAACACCCATTTACCGATAAACCTCCCGGCTGCACTCTATCCCATGCCTCGACTTCATCCGCCCTCTCCTTCTCTCCATCTCCATCGTCAGCCTTGGCTTTGCTCTTGAAGAACTCCTCCTGAGAGGCCCGCAGACTCTCGTAGGCGACGCAGAGGCACTTCTTGAGGCCCGGATTCTTGTCTTTGCATTTGCAAGATATGTTCGAAGAAGCCTCCTTTTTGGACTTCTTCTTGGCCACCACAAATTTTCGTTCTTCCATGGGAAGTGGCCCGAGCCGGTGAAAAATTTTGGATGTGGGTCTTTTAGATTTTGCTGAAAAGATCAATGGCGTCTTCGTGGGCTTTGATGCAGGGCTGGAGACGGAGAGATTGGGATTGAAATTCTCCGAAACCTTTCTAGGTTCGGCGATTTTGGACTTGGGGGTCTTTGGGTCTTTCACTGGAGTCATCTTTCCAGCAGGTCGCCGGCAAAAAATGGCCGAAACAGAGATCAAAAAGACCAGAGAGAAAGCAGACAGGCTCGAAATTTTTGGATTCTTCGACTCTTGGCGGTCGCCGGGAATGGAGAGGAAGATGAGAAAGGTTGGGAAGGTGTAAGGGGAAGGGAGCGTGGAGGGAGAGAAGAGCGGGAGGTGGTGGAGGAGGAGAACGTTGTGCAGCGGAGGAGGGGCTTCGTAACGGCTAGTATTTGCAGAGGCGCGTGTCCGACCGTTGAATAGAATTTTAAAACTTCGCTTGGTCTGTGACCGTCCGATTTGTCATTACGGGTCGAAGCGCAATTAAACCCACACTAGACCCTCGGTTGTGGCAGTAATTTGGCATTAATTTCTTTTAAATTTAAACCAATCAGATTATTAAAGAGTGGTAGGGACCCAAAGAAATTGGATTTATCAAAGAGTACTTGCGCTCCCTCAATTGCAGTGCGCAAGGTTCCTTAGATGGCCGGGGTCGTCCACAATACAATACATTAGGCTGAAGAGGATCTCTTTAGCCGACACACAACTTGAGACTTGGTTGGGCAAGGCAGCCAAGGGACGGAGTATTGGTGCAATGTGTGGGTATTCAAGTGGCTACCGTCATTAATATCATAGAGAGGGCTGTGGCGAAATTTTCCGCCAAAATAGACTTGGTTGCTCATAGTGGCCAAGGGAGAGCGATTGGTGCAATATGATGACACATGGGGGAGCGGTCTCCCCACATACTTAGTTAGCCGGGTCAACCAAGATAATGGACTATTTGAAGTAGTTTACAGAGTACATGGTTGGCCGGAGTCATCCAAAATCTATCTGGCCGAAGGGGTTCTTTGGCTGGGCAGACACATTACTTGGATAGGCAGACTGTTAGGTGGGCACCTTGTTGGTGCAAGGTGAAAAACAGACTAAGGTAGTAGGCACTGCCAAAACACATGCAAGCTGAAGCTAGCTTTGGACAAAATATTTGGACTTGGGCTGTAGTGTGATAGGAAAAGTTAGTTGCTCTCTTGATGGGTTCAAATAAGGCGAATGACTAAAGATCTTTAATCAGTGTGCACATACGAAGTTGGGGCTTCGATGAGGGCATTGAATGTTTTAAATGAGGGAAGCTTGTTAGACCCTTAGCCTCAGAATAGGTAAAAGGGCAGACAAATTCTTAGCTTTGGCAAGTGGACAGGCAAGGGAAGCATGATTCAAGGCAAGTATGTTGAGTTTTGTGGCATCGGTGAATTGGCGAACAAGTTTCTTAGTCCTACTAGGAGTAAGTGAGAGTTTAATATATGTCTAATCAACCAAAAGATCACTAAATTACTCTTAAAACTAGTATTTTCAATAAATAAAAATTAAGAGTTATAGCCTCTTTGCACAAAAATTTTTATGAAGCAAAAATGAATAAAATAAAATATTTACTCAAACTTACTTTCGAAATATCAGTCAATTAACCATAAACTAATCTATACATGAACACAATAATTTACGTGAAAAATACCCTAAGTAGGGTAAAAAATCATGACAATTCTAAAGTAACTAAATTAATGTACTAAAAACAAAGGGTTTACATAGATATAAGCAAACCACCAACTTTATTTAGACTTTAATATAAATACATCTTATTTAGATTGTTGTTGTTGGCCTTTAAGTCTTCTCCAATCATTTGAAACTTTCTTCTTCTTACCTTGTCTTTGCCTCCTTCTGAAACAGACACCCCTTGTTATCTTGACTTTGGCCTTATAAAAATTTTCAATCTTTCATTAAAGACATACTACAACTCCTCTTTGAATACTCTATGTATAAACTCATTTAATTGTAGATTGTCTTCCTCAATTTATCATAGATCTTCAATACAAAGTTCAAATAAATTCTTTTTTTTAAATAATAAGTAAATGTGTATACCTCTCTCTTTTCTCCCCTAGGTTTTTCTCTATCTAATTTTATGATTCCATAATCTTAATATAGCTCATTAAGTCGGTTTAGGACTTATACTTAAATAAGGAATAAAATCAAATTAAAAGTTCTTAAATTAGGTAAACTGTTCTTGAAATGATCGATTATTTTAAACAGTGATCGTTCGGTTGTTGTTTTTAATGTGCACGATTCTTCCATCGATTGATCGATAACTATCAGCTTCATTTTGTACAAAGTTGAATCAATAGTTGATCGATCATTTTCTCCTTTATTGTTTTGCCTATTTTTGACATTTTTATATTTTTTACCCTAAATCCTTTTGAAACCTTTATAATCATTTTTTCATTTTCATGTGATTTATATATGCCAATATGATATGGATAAGTTTCAAAATCCTTCACATTCTTTAGTCTTTCACATCAAAAAATAAGAGCATATTTGCTCCCATTTTTCAATTCTGTTAATTTCAAATCTAATTCGCCCACAACAACTTTAAATAAGATTCCAAGACTCATTACATATATATGGTTTCTTAACATATTTTTAACAAAAAAATTATCTAATAAATTAGACATATTTTCTTATAGTAGGACTTGTTTCCTAGTCCTGTTAGGAGTGGAATTTGGTGGTAGGTTGGGCGCCATCAGCTTGGGGTGGTTCTTAAGTAGGTTGGACTTTCGCGGAGAATTCCTACTTAGAGTAGGAGTTAAGATGAGAAGGTTGCTAATTCGTTCCTAAAGTTCATAGCACAACTAGGAGTCATCTTAGAGGCTGTATATAAGCAAGAAATACAATGAACAGGTTGGATGTAAGTGGGATTGCTCAAAGCGATCAATTCCTAGTAGGACAAAGACTCTAAAGAACACTAAATGAATCCTTATATATATATATATATATATATATATATATATATATATATATATATATATATATATATATATATATATAATTTATATGAGTCCCATTTATATGAGCCCGGGCTCATATATGCTTATGTGAGCCCGAGCTTTATGGGCCGTTGGATTTACATCCGATAACCCATAATACTCATGGGTTTTATGAGTATTATAAACCTATGAGTAATATGGGCCGCCAGATATAAATCCGACGGCCCATAGAGCCCGGGCTCATATAGAGATATATGAGCCCAGACTCATATAAACGAGACACACACACACACACACTCTCTCTCTATATATAAAAGTCAACGTTATATACATAAGTTAGTTCGCTTGAACTGCAAATAGCGTTTACATGAGTCCGTCCATAGACAAGGTGGCCTGCGTTATAGGGGGTCAACCGACTCAACCCCCTCCCACCGGCCCTTGGGCGTTCTACAATTGTGAACTCCGTCGAAGCAAGGGGCTGTTAACATTCAACCTGCACCCAGCTGACTCAACTCTGGCCTCTACTTTCGTCGTAGGTGCCGACCAAGGCATTACATTAGTTAAAATGGTAGCAATTACTGATTTCTAATTCGTTGTGTAGGCAACAGCAGATTTCTGCTTAGACACATAACAAACTGTACAATTCACATTTACTGATATACACACATCTGTTAACCCTAAACTTAAACACCTTATCACTTCTGTAAAATGCTTTTCTTAAGCTTCTTCCACAACCCCGGTATGAATCTCCTGCCCCTCTTGTCGCCGACCTTTGGCACCGCTGCTTGCTTCGACGCTGCCGCCCGTGGGCCAGGCAAACGCTTTGGGCCGGTGGCGCTTTCATTGCAAAGTAGGCTCAAGTGCCGACCGTATGGGCGTAAGGGCCCAGCTGAGGCCTGTGCTGCCTGCAGGGTCTTCTTGAGTTGTTGGTTTATGGCCCTGAACTCATAGGAGTCATAGAGTGTACTACCGTTGTTCCAAGGGCTTAACCTCAACATGGGTGTTAAGGTTAACGCCAGGCTTTTCTCTGCTAATGGTGAGGGCTGTATGATGGCCGGGCTATCTTCAGCCATTTGTGAAATACAAGCTTAGAATGGAAGTGCTGCTGGTCTGTTCATGGGGGAGATTTCGTTCTTAATTGTGATGGCGGGAGGCTTAGGAAGCAACGAGGTTCATTGTGCTATCTACTTATAATATTCACATATACTTTGGGGTCTACGCCTTAGTCTGGCTTATTGCCTTCGATGTTTTGCAAAGAAAATTTTGAAGCACCATCCTTAAAATGAAAAATGTTTATATGAGCCCAGGCTCAGCCTGAGCCGGGCTTTATGGGCTGTGAGGTTTATATCTCACGGCCCATAATACTAAGGGGTCGGATATAAACGGTACTCCTTTAAGATACCCATAGAATAAATTATTTATCTCGTAGATTTTGAAGTTTTTTTTAGTACTAGCTCTCGTAATGTACTACACACATATCAAGAGCATATACGAAGCCTTTCTATATACAACGCAGTTGAACTGAAAGTCGTAGCTGGAGGTGGTCCGCTCTGATCGGTTGGGATGGGTTATCGCCTGTCCCTGGCGCCGCCATTTGTTGATCTTTTGTCCACTGCTACGTAAATGTTTCCAAATATGCAGAGTCGGCGATGTGAAACGATAATCTTTTTGAAAAATGCTTACGCAACGTTAAAAAATAACGTCAAAAAGCCTATTTCATCTTCCTCTGACCATTAATAAGTAGGACTTATAAAAATAAATTTCACTCGTCAATGGTAATGGGAAGATGAAGTAGGCTTTTGATGTTATTTTTTAACGTCATGTTAGTATTACTTAATATTTTTACGTAAAAATATATGTGAAGCTTTTCTTAGCTACACGTGTTAAAGCGCGATAAGAGCACAATAAACTGAATCTCTTTCTGTACACTCAAACATGCTGGGATCAGGGCTAGCTCGTGAAGGAATTTGCCATAGTATGAATCTAAGAGCAGAAAAAATGCAATCCAAGCTACATTTACCATAGATATACAATTCTTCTCCTCCTTTTTCCATATTCTCTGTGAGATTTCACCATCGACGGTCCATACCCATTCACACAACAAAAATATCCAATAAAATCTTTTTTATGAGTTTTAAGTGGACTGAACAAGTGGGCTCACAAAGATCACTAGGGTTTCGGCCAACCTTTGCCTCCACACGCACACTCTATTGCGCTTCTCGAATTGGTTAGCCTAGTCCCGGTCTTCACCGTCCACCAAGACCTAGCCACCGGATCTATTTTGTCCTCATTCATTTGTTTCTTCATTCCGGTGGTATGCAAGCTACCAGCAATTTGATGAGCCGGTGGTAATTAATTTGCATAGCAGTTATGATTTCAAGAGTCTTCTCTGAGTAGTTAGAATTCCATATTTATATGTTTTAATTGAAGAGAGACGATTAAACTAAGTTGACGGCAATTATTACATAGTATTGTTTTAACTTTCTTCGAAATAGGGAAAGGTGCGAAGATTTGGTGTGTTCGATTCTATGATAGGCTTTTTTGGAGGGGCTTTTGGACTTGACTTTCGTTTTCGACTTCATAAGAAGATTTTCTATGAAGTAATCAAGCTGGGTCTATGGGAAATGACTGTCTTTTCATTAAGCGTTGTTGGCAGCGGTTACTGAGCATGAGCAAATTTTCTTATTACGAAACATTGCTAGGTGATCAGAAGGTATGCGTGAGTAATTTTTTAAGTTTTATTTGGGTGTCAAAAGAATGGTTCATTTTATCATTGAAAGTTTTGGGCCAAGACCCATATTCTTGGTGCTCATACGTTGACCTGGAATTGTGCCAAAACATGTGATCTGCTGCAACTGATCCTTCGGGATTCCTTTTGGTCATGATTTTCAGTTTTTACCTTAGCTCTTATTTATGCTGCCTCTCAAGTAGTTGCATGATTTTTTATGCATATTTTCTCTATTTTTGGGTGTGGTTCTCATGAAATTCTTATTTTGGAATTTTAATGGGATAGGCCCAAAAGGAACTCGGTCTCATCTAGTCCGTTTATCACAATCTTATGCACCATATGTGATTCTTTTATCAGAAACTTTTGCTAAACAGGGAAAATGCAGGAAAAATGGGAGACAATTGTTCCTAAATAATTATTGGAAGGTTCCAAACAAAAATCACAAGGAAGGAATAGTTATGTTCGGGCAAGATAGGGTTTAAATCTATATTATCTGCAATGGGGACGGGTATGTACATTTTTCTCTAACCCACCAAAACATCTCCACTGTTCTTATTACTTTCATCCATGCGTCATATTGCATATGTTCAAGAATATCAATGGGAGTTAATTCAGTCTCTTCCCTAATATATTTGGATCCCCATGGCATGTGGAGATTTTAATGTTATCACGATTCCAAGTGAGAAGATGGGCAAGAAAGGTCTCTATACAAAGTTACCTTATTTAATGACTTCATAAATTCTTATACTTAGGGAAGAACCTTCTCATGGATCTCTATCACATGGACCAACAAGCAAAGTGGAACACAAAGAGTAATGGAGTGAATTGATAAAAATTTATTTTTCCAAGGTGGGCTGAAATTTATCCAAACTCATTTGTTAGGCATCTTCCACGAGTTGAATCTGATCAGGTTCCATTAGTATTCTTCATTGAAGATCAATTCACGTTTTGACCACGTCCTTTTAGGTTAATCTATACCTTTTCGGACACAAATTCAGGGGCATGACTGTCACTTCTCAAGAAAATCCCAATCCCTTAACCCATGGGTGCAATGATCCTCTCGAGACACCCACAATGGGGGTACATCTCCTTTGTTGTACAAGACTGACCATGTGCAAATGCACCCTCCTCAAGTAAGCCATGTACCCCAAAAGGGTGAGCACTAAATCCCAATAAGGGAAATATAATACACCTATTAAACAATCATGTTTACTTAAGAGAAGAAGTAAATACAACATACATGCGGTCATACCAAAGATCGATATAATGAAAATCTTATAATTCATCCCAATATGTAATGTTAGGGAATTTTTTACTTTCAAAGTTGGTCACATGGAAAGTAAGGTGTTTGACCCATTGACCTTCTCGGTAGAATAACTTCCTCAATAGATAAAATTTATAACTAATAGAAAGTAGACAAAGAATTTTGAAATGCTACTAGATGATTTCAACTGAAAATGAACTTAACAACTCTAATAGATAGGGTTGGGAAAATCCAACCCGACCCACCTAACCCTACACCAGACCCGATTATAGGTATGGTCAGGGTTTCGACCCTTGACCGATTTTTAATTTAGGGTCGGGTACCCAACTATAAATCATAAAAAACGCTATACGCTGAGTCGCTGACGGCTGCAACAATGCAACTTACGACTTTTACTCGACTTCTCGTCTTCTCCTTTGGATGTGGCCATGGGGTCTTCTCCTGTTCTCCATTGCATGTGGATGCACCTTATAGCCTTTAGCCTGTTCAAGTGTTCAACCACGCCACAACCTAAGAAGTAGAAGCACCTTTAGCCTTCAAGGGTCTTCTCCATTGGATGCTGCAATGCTATCGTTGTGTGGCTTGTGCCTCCACCTTCACCCTTTAGAGGTCTGTTCAAGATCAACTAAGACAAGAAGCACATGAGACTCTTAAATAGTTTCATCTACTCCCCCTTACATCTTCTAAAAAACTGTGTCTAGTAGTCTATTGTCAACGTCTGGTAACTATTAACTAACTGGTAAGTCATTCAAAATCTGAGACGCTCAAGTTCTTCTCTTCCCCATTGCGGGCCTTGCTGGATGGTGAAACCTAAATGATGATTGTTGTTATGTTGTTCACTTAATGATTTAATCACTTGTTCTGTCATGATGGCTTTTACTTTATTACATTCTTCTCAATTCTGAGTTCTTTCTCTTGAATCTACTCCCTTTTGCTATAAGTTGTAATGTTGTTCTATCATGAATTATGACTTACGTTTCACTTGAATACATGCATGGTAAAAGCTACGTTGATAAAAGTTGTTGCACCATTTCATTAGTTCATTCATCATTATCATTTTGTTCGCATGTTTACACTTCAAGCTCATGCAAAAGTAGAGAGGAAATGACGTTAGGTTCTTATACTTTATTTATGCCATGTTTTGTAACTTTAGTTATATTCTTTGCCTCTATGTGCTTATATAAATGAAATGTAACCAGTAAGAAGCTTTGCTTAATAATATGTGTTATGGTAGGCTTCTTTTTTTACTGTATATGAGGATGTTAAAGTTGCACTGATGAGTTAAGACAAATGGTTAAGTGTAGTAGACCCTCTACAAGAAATATCCACAAAGCACAAGATTTTATGAAGGAAATGCTAGAAACAAATATTCTGTCAAGTGTATGAATATTGGTGCAGTGCAACTAAAATATTGGTTCAAAAAATATATTTTTACTTTTTTTTAGCCATGAAACTTTCTAGTTCAACTATATGAGGATGATTTTTTTGGTTAGGGATATTAATTTTCATATATTTATTTATTACAAAAAGAAATGTCCAATTCAATAGACCATTGTGATGAAATGAGTGAGAATGATGTAATTCTCATAGACCCACAAGATGTAGAAGTTAATCAGACTTAGAAAAGGATAAAGAAATCAAAGTGCACAACTGATTTTTGGGAGTACTTTGATAGGAAGACTAATGAAAAAGGATAAAAGGTGGCCATGTGTAAACATTGCTCAACAACATACCCAGATGATTCAAGGAGATATGGATGTTCAATTTTGAAGCGTCATGCAATTACTTATTTGAAGAAGAAGAATAAAGATGTGGGTCAAATGATTATGCAAGGAAATGAGACTGGGATTTTGAAAGTCTGGCCTATACAATTAGATCAAGACATATTCTGAGGAAAAATTGCAGCTGCTTTTAGTAAACATGATTTGCCATTAAGTTTTGTGGAATATGAAGGGATAAAGGATCTTGTTAGTTATCTAAACCCAGATGTGAAAAATATTCACCGAAAAACTGCAAAGGGTGATATTATTAAGTTGTACAAAAAGGTGAAGGGAGAAATATGCGGCAAATTGGTGTCAACTCCTGGTAAGATATGCTTGATGTCATACTTGTGGTTCTCTATCACAATAGATGCCTATATTTGTCTCATAGCTCATTGCATAGATCAAAATTGGGTGTTACAAAAAAAAGTTCTCAATTTTGGCTCCATGTCATCACCACACACTAATGTAGCTATTGTAGAGAAAGTATTTCCACTTTTGAAGGAACAGGGAATTGAGAAAAAAAATATTTTCCATCACATTGGATAATGGATCAGCAAATGATGTGTTTGTGCAAAACCTCATGAACCAACTTTCAATGAGCAATTCTATGATGGGCAAAGGTAAGTTTTTCCATATTAGGTATTGTGCACATATCATAAACCTTATTGTGCAGGATGGGCTAAAATTGTTAAAAGGTGCTCTAGAGAAGGTACGAGAAAGTGTGAAATATATTAAAAGTTCACAAGCTCGAAAAAATAAATTCTTGGAATGTATTGAGCATACAGGGATGACATATAAGAAGGGCATTTCTCAAGATGTTCCTACAAGGTGGAACTCCACTTATTTAATGCTTGAGAGTTGTTTACAATACAAAAAAATATTTTGTAGTTTGGGGATGTGGGATACATCTTATATGGATTGTCCAACCCTAGATGAGTGGAATCAAATTGATGAAATATCCAAGTACTTGAAGGCTTTCTATGATGTCACAAATATATTTTTGGGAACAAAATTATCCAACATCTAATCTTTATTTTCATGGGGTTTGGAAAATTCAAATGAAGTTGAAGAAAGCTTTTCTAATTGATGGTTCTTTACATGAGGTAGCTAAGAAAATACAAGAAAATTTTGACAAATATTGGCAAAGTTATAGTCCAATTTTGGCCATAGTTGTGGTCCTAGATCCACGATACAAGCTTGAGTTTGTTGAGTTTTGTTACAAAAAGTCATATCCTACTAATTGGGAAGATGAAGTTTCAAAAGTCCGCCTCGCAATAGAAGATATATTTAAGGAGTATTTTCATATTACTACCAATGTGCTAGCACAAAATGATCTATCACAAATAATTACACATGTCAACCAATTGGTATCCGAGAGTTTTCGTTGGACGAAGACAATGAAGATGATTAACTAGTAAGTTAGAATACTCTCATTATAATATTTCATTTATTTGTTGTGAATTTTTTTATAATGCATTATGTTTCTTGTAGGACTTTCAAAACTATCAAAGTGCAAGAGCTCCATGCCAATTATCACATTTACAGATGTATCTTCAAGAGTCAAAATGGGCACTCACTCGGCCTTTACATATCCTCAATTATTGGCAATCTCAACAATATTGATATCCTAATCTCTCTTGCATGGCTTGTGATATTTTGGCAATCCTAGTATCAACTGCTACTTCAGAGGCAACATTTGGTGTTAGAGGAAGAGTTTTAGATCAATATTGAAGTTCTCTTAAACCTAAAAGTATTAAAGCATTAGTTACAACTCAAGACTGACTTTTTGATGCAGGAGGTATATGTTCTATTTTAATTATTTTTTTTATATTATTATATAATTATTCTAGTTACTTATTTTTTGTCTTACATTGTAGTGGACTATATGGAGATGCTGGTAGAGACTAAAGATCTAGTTAGTGATGTCATGGACAAAGGTGAAGAAGATTAGAAAGAAATTTTCTTAGAATTCTATTGCTCTTAGATTTTATATTATTTAATATTCAATTAGTAACTTTTGTGAGATTATTATAGTGTTGGTCAATTAGACTTATTTGTACTATTATTATGGTATTTATTTAGTTCATACTATATTGAACTAGAGGTGCTTAAACACAAATTTGGGCATAAATAAAATGTTTGGAGCACAGGTGTGATCACATATATTTTACTTTGTGGCATCCATCCATTTTGGGATAAGAGAGAATGGTATCTTCAAGGTGTGGTTAATTTTTAGATAGTTTAATTTTTTTATTATTCTTTTGGGTATAGTTTAATTTTTTTATTATTCTTTTGGGTCTTGTTAACGACTATTGGCTACTATAAAAATATGCCAACCACAATTCAGCAAAAGAACTAAACATTACAAATTAATGTTACAAAGAGAAGGTATAAAATACTAGTCTAACAAAAAAAATTGAAAAAAAAATAGCGTTACTCTCATACCCAATCTAACCCGACTCAAGTAGGGTTAGAGTTTGGATTTTCGACCTAATTTAAAAGTAGGGTTGGGTAATGACCCAACCCAATTTCAGTGCGGGTCAAGTTTAACTTGGCCAGATTTGACCTGACCTGGCTCGATTTCCAGCCCTACTAAAAGATGATTTTAGCTGAAAACGAACAGGGGAGGGGGGTATAAAAAGGACAAATACAAAAATTTTGGATGAGAATGATCCCTTTCACACTGATTGATAGAATTAAGTTATTCATGAAGCTGAAGCTCGTTGCAGACTCGTGGAATGAAGTTGATGTGTTTGATTATTGTTTAATCGTGTAAGCACATTGAATTGTCGAACTAATTTCTGTGTGAACTCATACTCAGTTTTTAGTTATTGTTGATTGTCTAGGAATCCTCGAACTTAGAATTCTTTATCTTTGTTTGTTCATCAATTACAAATTGGATTTCTTCATTTGATGTTACAATATCTGAATTGAAGAGTTACAGAAAGATTTACATCACTATTGTTTCTAATTTGTATTACAAAAATTCATTTTCCCTATTGCTGCTGCATCAATATTTACCTTCTAGAATTGAAGTTTTGTTAATTTTCACATGTTATCTGTTTCTATATCTTTAGAATTGTAGGTTTAAAACTCACCTCATCTTCATTTCTTATTAACACTGACACTGATTGTAAGTTAACCAAGTCTATTAAAAGTTTAAGATGTCAGGAAAAGGAAAACTTATATATCAACAACAACAATACTGTGCCGCATGTGCAAACTCTACTAAACACATAGAATAGGGAACCCTCCATTCTAGGACTTGAATTCAAACCATTGATATTGATATCATATCAGTTAATAAAGTTTTGAAAAGCTTAATCTGTTAAGAGTAAGGACAAACTATTAATGTTTTCCACACTAATATTTATGATGATACATGCTGCCTGATTGGGATGTTTATACACTGACATTTTTTATTTCTCAAACACAAGGTTCTGTTAAAACTAAACCTTAAAATCTAGGTTAATATTTTTATATCATATAAAACATTTTTGATAGATGATCATAAGACTTTGTTTCATAGTTAGGGGAGGATGACAAATTCTTCAATGATCAACTCCTACCCCCACAAATTTAGGAAGCTTGCATGAGTGCTAATGCTCCATATCATCTTACACTGCAACTTGGACATGATTGCTCATGTTTTTTATTGCTTCCTACCATGAGCATGCACTGAAAGCAAGTAAAATATGATTAGGTCCACATGTTTTTTCCCATGTAGCTCTTCATATAGCTATGTATAAGAGGTGGATTGTTATGCTCTCAAGCATCTAGATATTATATCAACTTCGTCATTCATTTGAGGTAGTAAGTCTAGCTATGGGCATGAAGACGACTCTGTAAGTATTAATCACATATTTATTTTCAATCTACCAATTTGTTCAATGTTGTATTATGTTTACAAATTTTGCCCTTTTGACGTTTAAGATATTTTCAATAATTGTACCATAGCCAACAGACCCTAATGATTTTTTTATTTCTATTATAATAATAGAGTATACAAGTTTCAACAATTTCTTGTTGAAATGGATAAGACGCACCAATAATATGTAAAAAAGATACTAAGCAGTTTACAAATATTTCAAATTGTCTACATAAATTTCGGAGAGAAAAATTGTTTGAAATAGATACTAAGCATATTACGTCTATTTCAAATTGTCTACATTAAGTTTTAGAAAGAAAAACTTGTGTGAAATGCTCATGCTACTGAGTCAATAGTGTCTTCCTGAGTACATACCTATACATTGTATAAATTATCTATTTCACACAACTCAAGTGAAATACATATAATTTTTATATTTAAGTTGTTTCTACTCTTACTTGCACTTGCCTACGACAAATTGGGCATGCATTGTGCTCGATTAGCCATTGACCAATGCATCTTCTGTGAAAAAAGTTATTATAAGAGGGGATGGCCTTCATGTCATCCCCCGCCTTAAATTCTTCTTGGCATATTTGGGCTAATGCATCGTATTCTACCATGGCCAATTTTTGCACTCCACAAGCTATTTAACATTCTCTTCGGTGTCAATGATACCAATATTGTATAACTAACAAACCAAAAGAGCACGTAAGGATATACCAAGCACTAGACATGCCACAATAATCCAACCATCCTTATTGTCAATTAAAATAGGTAGTGAAGGGTACCAATCCATGCTATGCATGTGCACACACTACAAAAAAAAGGTTATTAGCGACACACATATAACGACGTTTTGGAAAACAATCGCTATATGTGTTATATTTACACACGATCGATGCCGCCTCCTCCCATATACACGACACATCCCCACTCTCCCACGTTTTCCCGTCTCTGCGCACACCTATTTTCCGGGGAATGTGGATTGTTCGCGATGGGATTTCTTCTCCTCTTCGTGCCAATCGAATTCCTAGACCGCCAAATCTCCTTCACCCACTTCGGAATCAGCTTAGAGCACCGTATGTAGAATCGACTTCGGTACAGATTGCGACCAACAGCCTTCTTCGCCCAAATCCCCTGCCTTCTTCCGACCTGCATCACCTTAATTAATTCCCAGCAGCCTTCTTCCGATTGATGACGGCCGCATCACCTTCTTCCATATTCAGTAAAAGCTCAAGTCTTCTACTGGACTTATTCGGATAGGGAGGTGCAGATCGAACAAGATAAAGGTTTTCGTGAAGACGCTTAAGGCACCCACTTGGAGATCGAAGTGATTCCAAAGACACGGTATTTTCAGTCTCTTCTCATTCTCCCCTTTCCCTACCCACTTCGATTCTCTGTTTGCTTTTCATTATCTCTGTTTTTGTTAGGAGTACAAGAAATTTCTTGTTTTAGATTCAGCAGGAGAGATGAATTGTTAGATTTGTGTGGAGAAGTTGAGATATCGTAATTAACTGGTAGAGGATTTTGGATTCTTTGATTTGGGCTGTGGAAATTAATTTTTTGTGGTTGAAATTTGGCAGTAATGTTGTCGATCATTTAATGGGTTCTCTACTTTTTTTGTTTGATTTAAGAAAAAACTAATCACTGCCTTCTTTTCATTTATACAATCTGACGCTAACAATGGTTTTCTTTCACTGAAAAGTATACTAGCTGTTCTTATGATAATGTTTTTTTAAAATTTCCTTCTCATCATTTTCCCCCTTTCATTAAATAGCCATTTCACTTAAAAGTATACTAGTTGTTCTTGTAATTGTGTTTTTGGTAGTATATAATGATGCAACTTTTCTGTCTTTAGGAGATTTTAATTGAAGTTAACATATTGCAACTACTTGTTTGTAAAGTGTATGGATGCCATTATGTTAATCTAGTGGTAGTTCTGATGGAAATTATTGCATTTTACTTTGTTATTCCCTGCAGATGAGTCTTGTTATGGAGATGCTACCAAAGTCTCTACAATATTTGGAATATTTGGAACAATTAGATTGTTGGCAGGTACATTCTATGGTTGAGTTAGATCTCAGAATTGGGTAGCTCATATAAAAATCAATTGTCATCTTGTAATAGGTATTTGATTTGATAAGGTCAAGAAGTTTTTAAACTTGTAATATCTTTTATGTAGATGCCTATTTTTCCTTGTATACTATGACTTACCCTTTTTTACAATATCGACAGTTTTCATTTAGCACCATTATACAAAAAAGAAATCTTGAATGATTTTTTCTTTTCATAGATCCTCTCTTCCTCGCCTCTAACTTCCAAACTCCCTTTCACACTGTATGAACCTTCACTTGATTTAGAATTCAAATGCATGCAAAGTTTTCTTCAAGCAAGATGGGTCGTGCTCCTTACATAGTTTAGTCAGAGGTTGTTTCTCTACCTGTAGACTTAATTAATATCTCAAATATATTATAGAAAAGAAATATGTGTAGTAAATCTATTTTCTTGGTAGAGTAAATGTGTACTGTAGATGCGTAATGAACAGATATGGTATGTGTGAAAGATTTCACCTCTAGAAAAGTATAGAAGTAATTCGGTTTATTAATACGTTTATTTATATGAGAACTTTATATGACTCTAAATCACATGTAGTGTGTCGTTATTTCTTTAGGTTATCAGCCAATTTCTAAGGTTCTTCTTTGGTATGATACAAGGACTTACATTCTTGTAATCACTTGAAGAAAGAAAGTTGGTTCTTATCTTGGTCTCCCTATTTTTCTGTTGACATCTATGAGAGTTTTTCCCTGCAATGAAGCTTTGAAGCGTTCTGCAACTCAAGAAGTATGATTTATTTACCCATATTCCTGGTACTAAAATCTTATTGTTCGTAATATCACGTTATCAATTATTTAATTTTTCCTTCATACCTAGTGCTTATTTATATGCAACTATTGTACAAAAACGAGATGAGGCTTATTTTATGACTCTCTTAAAAACTGTGGAAACAACCCTAGGGGCTGTATTATTCATATGAAGTGGATTTAACTATAAGGTGAGTTTTTTTATGACACTGCATGAAATCATAATGGAAAGTAAAATTATCTTGACTGCAGCCCATAAATCCTAAATAAGGAGCATTGCTGCCTGTTGTTGGTCTATCATGCATATTTCTCATTTGGGCTGAAATTGTGGCCTAAAATGTTGTATGTTAAGTCATCATTTTCCATCATTCTGAGGCTGCAGTCAAAGACTCCTCTCTTATTAAACGATTGGCATCTATTGGCTCCAAAGTTTTGTTGCAATATGCATGAGCATGAACTTCCTGCTTCAAAGGAGACCAATTGAGTATGATTTGAAAGGGAATTTTGCATGGATATGCATTTTCTTCATACAACATTAGCCACTTTGTATTTTAAGTCATTAACACTTACGAAATACTGATCATGACACCAGCTTACAGACAACATGCAAGCTATCAAATGAGAGAAGGAATAAGCCACTTTGGAAGCATGTATGGTACATGATATTTAATAGATATTGAGTGGGGCATATATCTTAATAAATGACAGAGAATAAACTGCACTATTTTATGAGCTCTATATGGGTTGGTCACAGAAGTTGCTTTTCATCTTAAGTCTGTTGTTGGCTTATTGAAATTAGGTGCTATATCTATTCTTTTAACTTACAGTAAGACACTTAATTTCAATTATCAGCTTCAATTACTTAAATGTTAGAATCTAGGAAGTTGGAGTTTTGATACATGTGTGCTTAGTATTACAGCGTTGTATATGTATTTTCTGTTGGTAAGCCATTTTTTTTCTTGGTTTCATTGTGTCTGAATTATATTTATATATATATTGCTTGTGCTACAGTCGATTTTGTCGTCATTGAGAGGTAGGTCATCACAAGTTTCTTGCTCACAAATCAAAATATTAGAGCATATCAGGGCCTCTCCTTATAGAAGAAAAGTAGCAAACATTATTTTATGTCTACTTGAGCTCCTCCTGCAAGTGGCAAGGACATTGAGAGGCTTCATAGGTCGACCATGCTTATAGTTCACAACTTGCTGAACATTGAAGAGCATTTGACAGGTGTTATTTAGATCTCAAGCACAGTTTCAACTTTGTTTTTCTAGATTTTATGTTTTTGTTCTCTGAATGGGATTACCCTTGTGCTATTATGTCTAGCTAGGTATGGTGCTTTGTACATGGGCTTTCATAGTCCCAAGTTTTATTCTCACGAAGATTTAATTTCTAAATCCTTATAGATTGGGATGGGGATTTTTTTACTTAATTAAGGTCTTTGGAAGATTTATTTGTAAATAAAACTGATTAAAATAATAGTAGTGTATTTTCTTTATCTATTGTTCAAATGTTCAATATTTTTACTCTTGTTTCTATCCTTATAGCTTGCTGAGACTCGGCCCTTTGACTATGTGTAGCAAAGGATGCATGCAACCCTTCTAAATGGCGTTAATTGTTGTAAAATAATGTTGCTAATATTTTTAGTGACATTTCTAAAACGTCGCTAATTCCTTTATATGATTTCAATACATATGTAGCAACGCTTCTAAACGTTGTTAATTATTATTGAAAAATGTTACTAATATTTTTAGCAACGTTGCTAAAGTGTTGCTAAATCCTTTTTACAATTTTCCTACATATATAGCAACGCTTTTAAATGTCGTTAATTGTTATTGAAAAACGTCGCTAATATTTTTAGTGACATTTTATAAAACGTCGCTATTAATTATAATAGCGATATTTTATACAAACGTCACCACAAACATCGCAAATACTTTTAGCGACGCGACCTTTAGCGACATTTGTATAAAATGTTGCTAAAAGTTTTAGCCACATTTCAAATACTTTCAGCAACGCTTTTGAAACGTCGCTAAAACCAAATTTTTTTGTAGTGACATCCTCTTGCCACCAGCCATTTAACTTAAGATAGAGGCAACTGTGATTCTAAATGATAGTCATTAAAATTTGAGGGCATATTTGATGAAGAAGTTAAATTCTCAAGCAAATGGGAAGTCCTCAAGTATAAGTAATTTTCCATTCTCATTAAGCCATATTGGAATTAAGGACTTTGTAGGTTATTAACTCTTATGCGATAATCTAGGATTAGCACAATCTTCTCAATGAATGTCACATTTATCCAAAATGATAGTAATAATATTCAGGGATAAATTTGGTAAAAAGTGTATATTAGTGAAGAAAGCTTGAAAGTCCTTTTAAGATGGTTCAAAATAGCCAAATACTTATTCATACATGTCAAGCCCAAGGTTTTTTCATACATTTACTTTAAATTTTACTAAGATTTTATTTCAAAATATGGATGTTAATCAAAGGAAACCACAAAATTTAAAATGGGAAAACAGGTTTTATAAGTTAATCCATCGTGCATCCAAACCAACTTTCTAGACCTAAAACAAAAACATAAATTTTTTTTTTACCATGGCCATGGTGTTTAAAAACAAATACATCCCAAGCCTCTTTGAGTATAAGTTCTTCAAGAGTCTGAGTTCTAAATCATATATGTATGCACAAATTCAGAAAAAAATACCATCACCTTACGCAATATATGAGATCAGGATACAAAAACAATATAGCTCAGTACGAGTCCACCATACTCAAGGTTGAGGAAGAACGGTCCAGCACGAGGAACATAGTCCAATCCAAAAAGCTCTAGGTCGACCTGTAAAAACCTTTGAAAAATAAGGAAAATTAGTATTTTCATACTTAGTAAGGAAAAATAAATCCATGAACTTTGTAAGTTCATACATAGATACATTCATGCAATCACACATGAAGCAAGAAAGATATGAAACATAAATAGGATCTCACACAAATCATGTACTAATTGAACTTACAGTTACTCTTATGTCATACTTTTACACTTATACTATGAATCAGAGTCTTACCAATGTACTCATACAATCCTACGCTTACTCATGCAACTTACACATACTCATACTACCTTACTTGTACAAACTTACTCTTACTCAGAAGCTTACTCTTACCATCTTCCTTAAAAGCTCTCACTTATACTTACTCTAAATCTTACACATACCACTTACTCAAAATATAATACATACAACTTACTCTTACTAACATACACATATTATCGACAATTGAGGCTCATTACAATTGTTAAGCACTAGCATCAAAAGGAAAAGAATGTCACTAGGGCATCACCTTATCTTCTGGGAAGCAACTAGGCATCATAGACTTTTTCGAAGGCAAGATACACTTATGCTCATGGGGCACAAGATCAAATAATAAGAGCAACTCCATGATACTACTTACCTAAGTGCATATATGCCTACTCTTTGGGGCCATATAGTGCCAAATAAGGACAAAAATCATACAGTACTACTTTTGGGCTGGAATCTTATAGTGTCACTCTTGGGAAGAACATACACTGTCATCTGTAGGCATAAAGATATACAATGCCCACAAAGGGTAGAAACTTACAATGCTCTTAATAGAGCATCAAATGTCTGGGCTTAAATACAACACCAAGACAAGACTGACAGACATATATTGCTCTTAATAGAGCATCAAATGTTTAGGCTAAATTACAATATTTGTACAAAATCCCGGAGAAAAACACCATGGCTAGACATGGACGGATGCTCAGCCGATTGCTTATCGGCTGACTCAAACATGAAACTCAATTCGTCGAAACCCTCAGTCTCAAACTTGCAATGTTATCAAATTTTGGTTACTTATAATTCAAGTTTATATTATATAATTTATGCATATATAATTATACCCGGAACTATTTTCGTCTTATATTCTTCAACCAACCAAGCTAAAACCACACTCATCCTGAAGCTTTAATCCACAAGGGTAACATACTTCACTTAACTCATCCATTATATACTCATAATTCACCCTTACCCTTACAAACTTGTAGATCTCCAAATACCCTTACTTTGTCATACACAAACTTCATACAAGCATACTCTTACTATCATCTACTTACGACCTTACATCCCACACCATCCGCCTTAGAACCAAATCGTCTTACTCAAACTCCTCAAATGAAACCTTTTAGACCTAAATCCCATCATCAAACCCTTACTAATTTCTTACTCATTTTTCTTCCGTTACAATTCATATTACATACATTATGTGTATACAATTATATTGTCACCTCTTACTAACTCACAATCCCCCAAAGACGCTCTAAACCTTAAGTCTTCTAAATCCCTTCATCCCCTATGTCTCCTGTTCATCGCTCCAACGTACCAACCAATTCAATCCAAATCAATCCTCCATTGTCATCAAATATGACTTTTGCTTGCCACTCTTACATCTTCTGACACCCAACACACTACTACAATCTTTTGCGTCAAAGTTCCGTAAAACACCCCTTCAACAAACTTACAATCAAATGCACACACTCATGCCCAACAACCACACAAAGATCTATCACATGCTCTAATTACAAACCTATAATTCATTGACCACAAACTATCATACCCTTAGTCTTCACTAACATATGCATAATTAACATACGTAAAACATGCTCATTTAATCACCATATATAATGCAAAGCATTAAGTTACAAACTTAAAAAATGCTACTATACAATCAATGCATGCAATCATAAAATTATAAGTTCAAGGTCCCCTACCTCATAATCCACACGAGTTTGATAGCAAGCACATGAGTGGTGTTGGTCAATTATCAAATGCCATAAAGGCAGTGCCTTTAACCTAAACTACACATGCGACACAAGCGTGCATGGTAAAAGGGGAACCATATGGGAGGATAGGTTGTAGGTGGGTGTTGAAATGACTCAAGTTGGTGGGAGCAGGATTATACCACTCACAGGCGGGTTTGGCTATCGAACAACATATGCACATGTTATCACAGCCAAACTCTAAAAATGGTGGTCTTTTAGGGGGTTGGGGTGGTCAAACACAGAAGAGGTAGGGTTCGCCATCGGCATTCGCCTAAATAAAATTTGAGGGCATTAAGGCCAGAGAAGGTAGCAGACAAAGGTGGTGACATCTCCAATTGCCACCCACGACCAAATCCATTGAGTGGGTGGTTGTGCAACAAGCACAGCTTACGGTGGAGGGTATGGGCATGGTAGTGGTCAAGTCTTTGTTGGCCCGAGGCCAATGGTTGACAATGCTCGTCCCCTTGGAAGGATAGGGAACCGGGGACCCTTTCCCACATGTTTTGGGTCATGTGTAACAAAAAGTGGGGGTGCAGAGGTGGAATCAGGCAAGAATTGTTGGCCCTTTCCGTCACTTTGTCGAGGCATAGCCCACATCGATTGACATGTGTCCCAAGTCTGCTCAATGTCAGGCTGGATAGGTTGGCCCTGGGCTAGAGTAGGGCCCTTAGCAGTGGTCAAAGATGACCCCAAAGCATGAGGGCACTTGGTTTGGGCAGAAGGCATGCAGGGGAGGCCGGGAGCGGCGACCCCTAGATGTCGTTGGGTTAAGCTGGCATCGTAGTGTCAACTGGCCAATGTTAGTGGTGGTAGAACAACCAGTCAAAAGTAATGAAGGGAGTTGATTTAACCGGGGATGACAATGTGTCGAGCTAGGGCAGCAGACACGCTATTGCTAGGCCACAAACGACTGGATGGGGCAGGGGGCCAAACCTGGGAGACGACAGCGATCAGCAGTCATCGGATCATCGCAAGCCATATGGACGTTGACCCGATATGTCATCCAACGTCCGAGAGTGGAAAATGGACGCCACCAAGGAAAAAGGGGCAAACTATACTTTGACACAAGTCAGTCAATCAAGTGGATCAGAACTAATAAGGACAAGGGAGGCCAGACCTTGTCCCCTCGCCATTGTCGGCTTGAGGCAGCAGCCCGGAGGTCGATCGGTGGTGGGCGGACAATAGTGAAAACAAACAATGAAAAACCAGAGGCATAGTTCCTCTGAATAAAAAAGGGTAGGAGGAGTTGGGGAAGGTGGCGATTTACACCAGGGCAGAGGCCTTATTGTCACCGGGCAGGGAGAGGGCCAAAGGCCAACTGGTTGTGGCTGGCGACTGGTGGCACAACCGCATGTCACAACGCATAGAAACGGGAAAAAAAGAGAATGGGCGGACAGATTTTTAGCTCATACCAGCGAAGGAGGGGCAGGGAGGCCAGGACGTTAGTGCTCGAATGTTGTCCTGGCCGAGGTGGAGCCATGGCTATTGGCTAGAATTGATCTGGTCGACAACAACGGTGGATCGAGCGAAGGAAGGGGGAGAGGGTGTGACAGGCCGAAACAGGCCAGAAAAGAGAAGAGGGAGGGGCGAATGGGCAGCAGGGCCAAGCCGGGTTGCAGTGATGGCGTCGCTAGGCCAAAGCCGACCTGGCATAAGTCGGTGGCCAGTGGTGGCGCCACCTCTAGTTTCATAGAGACTGGGGCAAAGGTTTTCTCTCCGCTCCCAATCACGCCCGACTCTTTATTTTTTGTTGTTGTTTTCTCACTTCTTTATTTTTCTGTTCTTCCTCATGTTTATTTCATTTCTCTTCCATTTTCATGTCAAAAGTTTTTGTCGTGTGTCGAGGCCCATTACCTGTGACTAAGCATCACTCCCGACTCTACGATTACAAATATTGAAGTCAACAATATAAATGGATATGCTGAAGCGTCAGATTTCCTCTCGAACATTTAAGCAAAAAATAACAGAAAAATTATAAAAATTTTCAGAAAAACTGAGGATGTTACAATACATTACTAAACATTTATTAGAAACAAATACTTGGTGAAGTACCCTAGTACATCAATTTGCTTTATATTATAGTATATATGGTTTGTTAACAAATGAAACAACTCTAATGAGTGGTCTATTGAAATAATGTAATTTTTCCAAAAAAACAAACAAACAAATACATGCCATATTACTACATGCTATGTTGGGCCATTTTCATAATGTTGATTATCACTTATCATATGGTTTAACTTTATTGAAACTAGGACAACGACTTAACATATGCATTGCCAATTTATCCTTAAATCTAATATCCCCAACCCAACCATTCTAAGCCTTTACTCAGTCTTATTATTTCTTATTTCACCGAGCTCCTCCAACCATATACCACATGACGCTCATTTATCTCAACAACAGAAATTTCTCATATCTCTCAGTTGTCAAAGCCAATGGGATTTTCTCATCTCTTCAATTTTAATTGTCCTTATTTCTTAATTTTCATAATCTTGTTTTATTTCCAAATATTTTTAATAGTAATAAATATGATTGTTAGATAATAAATATCAAGATACAAAAACCTTTGAAGAAAAAGAAAACTAGATATATTAATATAATTTAAAAAAAGCAGCTCAAAATAAATTTATTGAAGTGGAAATAATATGTGAGAAGCTTAAGCTAAGGTTAATAGTTGAACAACCAATTTAAATAATTAATTAATCATATTAATATTAAGGTAATTAAACAGTACAGAAGTCCCTGGTCAAGGTAAAGTTATTATTGATCGGGGGTTGAATCCTTCAATTTGCATCTAGAGATAATTCGGGTGAGGTACCTTGTATCTGTTGTTACTAGATCTAGGAATGCAAGTGAACTATTCCCTTCGTTCAATAATATGTGTGCATATTAGAAAACAAAAAATAGTAAAATCACTTTATTTTGGTTTCCTAATCTAGATACGTATTATGAGATGAAGTGAATATTATCAAGTTGGGTTCTGCCTCTTCTTGAGAAGATTGGAACAATCTCATTTTCCTTTGCCTAAAGAGCTAATAAATTCTGTACTAATGTTTAGATTTTTTATATTTTTTGGTTGATTGTCAAAATTTTCTGTTACTTCTAACAGCTAATTCTTTTGGAAAGCACTGCAGTCTGTGGTGTGTAATAATAACACTTAAGAACAGCGTTGGCATTCTGGCTGAAATATGTGATCTATGCAATTGTGTTGGGGAAATTTTCATTATTGACTGGGGGTCCTTTGTTTTTGGTGGAACTCTCCACCACCAGTGTGTTTAAAAGATTTACTATATGGAGATGTTATAAGGGATTTACCCAATGTTATAAGGGATTTACCCGACTTGCAAAATCTGCGGTCCTCTTCGAGTTTTGTACTTCGACTCTTCCGCGGCTTTTACTCATAGTGACAAAGTTCGGCAGATTTGATAAAAATATTCACTAAAATCTTGAAATGGATTGGGTAAAATTTTAGCCGAATTTTCTAACCCGAATTTTTCACTGTTTCAGGTTTGACCCACCTATTTTTTTTTACCTAAAAATAAAGATACATAAGCCTGCATATGTTTCTATTGCCTGCCCATCATTAAAATCTAATTGAAGCCTCTTCAAGAGTCATAACCATGGATGGATGAACCTGCATTAAGAGACAAATACCTTAAAGACAGCTATATTATTAAACATTCAAAAGTGCCTAGCAAATTTAACACCCGCCCCTGCTATGGAGAAAAATAAATCCAAGAGTTAATGCTCACAGCTGTTGCTTCTCATAGTTGGAAACTGTAGAATATGTCATCATGCTATTTCCCATTATAACTTAGTATGTCATTGAATTAATTACACTCTTATCTGCCAAAGCATGTCATTATAGTGTTTATGATTAGTATTTTCTTTCTTTTTTAACGCTCCATGCAGTACAAGGAGCATAACTGGATGATAGAGAGGTCACCTTACAGTTGTAAAGGGTACAGCTTTTGAATTTCATACAAGGAAACCGTCTATTGTGTAGTATGCTATTTCCAATTATAACTCAATACTATAGCTACGACATAATGACAGACGATAGTCAACAGTCAACTGACATGATGTCTTTGTGCGTCTGCATTAAGCAAAAAATTACGAGAATCAATGTCCTTTAATGCTAATTTTAAGTCTCTCTCTCTCGTGTATAAATTTTGGAGCTAAAAAATCCTAGTTGTAGCAGCTGTATTCTCTCATTTCCGAACCCTCTCTCATGGACCATGCCGTTGCCATCTCTGTGATTAGTATCTTTTTCCTTCTGTTGACGGGCAATGCAGTTCAAGGAGCAAGTCTGGATGACGAGGAGATAGAGAGACAATTAAAAGTGCTAAATAAGCCAGCAATTACAACCATAACGGTGATTAGCTTATTTTCTGTTACCATATTACTATTTTTTTGTTGATCGATGTTGATAAACATAGGAAATATTTCCTCTGCAGACAGACTATGGGGACATCTTTGACTGTGTTGAAATTCACAAGCAACCTGCTTTTGACCTGCTTTTGATCATCCCCTTCTTAAAAACCACAAATTACAGGTTCCTCATAATTTTTACTTCATTTGTCTCTTTCTTCCTCAAAATGCACAAATCAATTGCCATTTTTCTTCCTTCTTTTGTTTTTCACTAGTCAATCCGTTTATATATGTACATGCTCATATATTATGCTCTAGATCGAATGCTGCAACACGATACATATGTCAAGTATCCTCTTTCTAGTACTGTATATTAGCTCATTAATCGAAGTTTATATATATACATATATTTGTATGTTTGTTGTATTTTTATTCGAGAGGTTTATACTTTCAATAATAAATTCATGCTATCATACAATTATTTTGCTAACTAATTATATTTCGAATGCATGTGGTTCTAGGCAAGACCTAGCATCCTTCCAAAACAAGTTGAAACAATGCAAACAAATGTGTATATTTCAGAGATTGGATTAAAGGGTGATGGATGCCCATTGGGAACAGTTCCCATTCGTAGAACTCGGAAAGAAGAGCTTGTCGCAGCCAAACATCTCTTCCACCGTCGTCAAATTTTTCCCACTAAAACCCCAAGAGTTAATGGTACTGAACTTGTAAGTAAACTTGTCGTCTTTTGAAGGACAATGCTTTTGATTTCCATAGCTGAGAGCTATAATATAATGTGCAAACTGCTTTCAGTATCGCCTTACGGGTGTGAATGGTGACAAGTACTATGGGACAAGGGCAGGATTAAATCTATGGGGACACCAATTGGAACCCGATCAATTCACGACTGTGGCTGCTCATGTTTACAATCTGCCAAATGTAATCGATGCAGGGTGGATGGTAGGTTGATAGCTTTCTCATTCGATATGCACAGGCATAGAATTAGCTGAGATTGTTGACATATGTCATTTGTTAGGATTGAACCCATATGTTATTTGAAACATATAATTTCACTACAGTTGTTTAGAAGCTTTTATCTAGTACAACGACATTAACTACCAACCAAGAGTGTTGTTTAGAACAATTTTCATCTAAATAAATTTCTACGATATAATAATTTAGTACTCCCTTCATTTCATAGTTTTATTTGGTTTTCCAAAATAAATTGATTTGATGCTATTAATGTGAGATGGAGGAAGCATTTAAGCACTTATAAAACTCAAAACATAAATTCACACTTCTATATTTCGAGAGGTAAACATGGACCCGCATTTAGGGCCATGTTAAAGTTAACTTTCTAAATTTCTTTAGGAAAAGATTATTGGATCAACATTGTCAATTTCTTATGGTCCCATGACTTCATTCAGTACCTTCAAATTTAGCCCATGAGGTAAGCAATAGTGCTAATTAATACTTCCTCCGTCTTAAAATAAGAGTCCCATTTTAAAGTCAAATATTTAAGCTGCATCATATCACTCAAAAGCTTCCATAATTACCTTCTTTTTACCGACACATATAAATAGTTGATAAAGGGTATTTTTTAAAAATATTCATAAAAACTTCATAAGAGATAAGAAAGTGATGATGACTAAGCAAATGAGGCACTTATTTCATTACAAATTATTTTTTTTAAAATGAGACTTATTTCAGGATGGAGAGAGTAGTATTTAGAAATATCAAACATTGTTAGATACTCTTAGTCAAAATTGGTTCATAATCTTAACAACTAATTTCCCCCCTAGAAGTACAAGTGCATATCCTATGAACATCATAAAGCTATATTCTGTCTTATTGTAGAGACTTCTTATATGATATATATCTTCCTTTTGATTTTCTTAGGTAAACCCTATCTTGTATGGTGATAGCAAAACTCGATTATATGCTGCATGGACTATGAGTTAAAAAATCTCCTCCTTGGATAATTATATTTATAAGCAAAAAATTATACCTAAGTTTCTTATCAAGATTATTTTTTTGGCACCCACAGTGTGATAATCATCAATATACAGGATGCTTCAACTTGTTTTGCCCAGGCTTTGTCCAAATAGCCACGAATCTACCACTTGGTGTTATATTTCTTAATATGTCAGTACCAGGAGGGCCCCAATTTGAAATTTATCTTGAAATTACCCAGGTAAAAGAGAATCATCTACCTCTTAATTTGGCCTATGCTACCATGGAAATATTGATGTGATAGTGAAAATATATGTTCTTATTCTTCTAGACCTCCCTCTTGAGTGGGTACATAAAACTTATGTTAAGTTAATAAAAGTAAACAACTTAACAACAATCTAGTGGGACAACATGGTAAGCACAAATAAGTCCTATTTTCATCTATAATTTTCTTTCACATAAGTTATATGATAAGTTTAAAATTTCAAGTAAGGAAAAAAAAGCCCATCTTTTGTGCTTATGGTAGTTACGATTAAAAAATAAAAAAATTTCCTAAGATTTACCAACCCCCTTCAATGTTTTTTAGAGTTTCAAAAAAATCACCTTTCTTCCTCCCTGCCCTGGCCACCGTTGTAGCGTGACACACATCTATATATGTGGTGCATTGGTCGCAGCTATATCTAGCGGCAGTAGTGGCTGCTTTAGAGGAGCAACAGTAGAAGGGCAATGTTAGCAACATGTGGGTGGTGGTTTTTTAAAGAAAAAAATTGAGTGAAATAGGAGTTGAAATTTTGATTTCAAAAGAAGAGTATTTTTATTTTGGACTAATTTTATTATTTTATAGTTTTAAGTAAGATTTTAATGTCCTTATTTGGCATTGCCTTTTTGTCATTTACTAAAGAATACAACGTGCTCAACACTTTAAGTGGCATGCCCCACTGTTGGAAGGGTTTTCTTCACATTTTGGGACAGAATCCTTAGAAAGAGAGAAAGAGCAAGAAGAAAACAATGTAGCAGAGTGAATTGCATAGCCAAACTACTCTTGCAAATTGAGATTGAAGGAGGCATTGATATAGTTGATTGGTTGTGAAATCTGCCCCATAATGAGTATTTTATGACGGTGGCCTTCAAGTCAAACCATTTGCCCCTTAGCTTTGTCTATTTGAGTTAAACCAATGTGCACTTAGAATGTTTTCTATATCATGGAAATTGTTGGTACCATGTAGCAAAGTGGATTTTCCTAATGTTATTATGCTCACAGTGTTATTTTACACATAGGATATAGGTGCAAAAACTTGGTGGCTATTCGTGGGAACAACTGCAGTTGGATATTGGCCCCAAGAGCTCTTGCCTCAATTGTCCAATTATGCCAACCAAATGGGATGGGGTGGGTCTGCTGCAGCTCTTGATGGTAACAAATACACACCTGCAATGGGTAGCGGTAAGGTGGCACGACTCAAATACAAGCAAGCCTGCTTTATTCGGCGTGTAATGCTCAAGGACTATTTTGCTGCATGGTATGATCCAGATCAAGATTTTCGTTATTTGATATCTCCCCCTAAGTCGTGCTATGACATACTTGACGAATGGAGTAATGACGACAACTGGAGGCATCATGTCTATGTGGGAGGCCCTCCATGTCAAATTTCAGATTAATTGCCATCGAAGCTTGCCCTGTCACCCTAGATAAGGACTTTCAAGCCGGCCTCGCCATTTTTAGGGCTCTAAACCTTGAGATATCTAAAGAATGGGGTATGATAAAGATGACTGGAGGTAGTCTTTCATGAATAATTTCTTAATAGGAAATGTGAATAATTACTCTTGATTTCTATGACTATTTCTAGCTATACTAGGAAGCATGAATTACATTTCTTGATTCTCATTTGATAGATGTATCTAGGGCTGTAAATGAGCCGAGCTGGCTCGTGAGTAAACTCGGTTCGGTTAGGCTCGGCTCGAGTTAAACTTGACTCGAATCAGGCTAGGCTCGACTCGAACTCGATTCGAGCTTGAATAAGTTCGAGCCGAGTTTGAGCCGACCCTTGCTCGACTCAGCTCGGCTCGAATAAAACTCGAACTCGATGTTACTCGGCTCGACTTCGAGCTCGAACTCGAACTCGAATATAATTTTAAAATTATATATAAATAATATATATAATAAATAATGTATATATATGTATATTTTATATAAACATAATTATTAATTAAAATATATATTTATAACATACTCCCTCCATTCTTAGATTAATAGCTCTATTTGATTAGTTCATTTTGAAAAATTTAATTGAGTTATTAATCTAAGACGAATGGAATATATAAAACGACATATAATCACATATTTATATACTGATACTATGTATCATATTGATATATAAAACCCGTTTATATGAGTCAAGGCTCACTCACGACTATGTGAGTATAGATGTCATACATCATCATATTACGATATAAGAACACACATAACTCAGGAGGTAGATTAGTTTATGTCTTCTTGTGCATTTGGATCTCGATCTGATGGCCTATGATGTCTTTGCTCATACTAACGTACAAGAGTCTAAACTCATATAAAAAAAATTTATGATATATATCCTTGTTAAATTATAACGGATATATAATTTTTATATATGATATATATTTTATAAAAATAAAAATATTAGAAACACAAACACTAATATACTCCTTTTGTCTCCAATTAATAGGGCTATTTGATTCTTAAAGATGAACTAAAATTAGTTCAATTGAAAAACCAAATAAAGCTATAAGTATATGACAGATGGTCAACATGATATCACACTAATATACTTAAAAATAATTCTAAAAGAAGCATGACATTTGTTGACCAACCTTAGTTTAGAAAAGAATGATTAAATATTCTTTTAAAAGTTGAAGCTGACATTGGGAGCATCCTCATCTTACAAAATATATATATCTTTTTACATGTATTTCAGAATTTTTTAGAGGCGCACTAAGATTATAGAATAACTTTTTTATTAGTGATTTATAAGCATGTAAAGAAAAAAAACACAAAAAAGTAGATGACAATGTTGCCTAAATAATTTTTTATTTTTTACATCTTTTTTTGTGATTATATGTACATAAAGAGAGAAAAATAATAATGTTGCATTTTTTTAGCATATGTAACTAAAACTTATTTGTCATAGTTTTCTTCTTTCATAGTGACTATAATCAAATATTCACGTTGTAGTCGTAATACTTGTTGAAGTATATTTATTAATATTTAATACTAAAAGTATTTTAGTATATGTGATACTTCATATACTTTATATTTATATATAGATTATTTTAATTTTTTTAGTTCAAGCCTAGTTCGAGCCAAGGCTTATGATTCACTTATTCAAGTTCGAGCTCGAGCTCGAGCCAAGCTTTGGATTTCTAATTCGAGCCGAGCTCGAGCTTAAAGGTTCGAGTTTATTCGAGCTTGAGCCGAGCTTCAGCAGTTCGAGCTCAAGCCGAAACAGCCTAATACTCGGCTCAGCTCGGCTCGTTAACACCCCTAGACGTATCCCATCCACTATGGATGGTTTCATACATGAGACTCTTATTTAATGTATCATCACTTCATTAGCATATACATCAAGTACATTTTAACACACTATTTTTGTGTTTTGCGACATCTTTCACAAAGATTTTCCCCACAAATAGCAATTTGTAGAAGAATGTGCTCAAAGCATTTATCCCATAACTTACAATTTGTATAATTATGGGTAGTCATTTACAATAAAAGAGAAATTGTACAATATTGTTTATCCCATAACGTGTGGGGAAGATTACAATGACATCCTCAAGGAATCTGTCCAGGTATGGATTGTACCCAATTCCATGAGAACAATCTTACATTTGGCCAATATCCCCCCTAAAATCAGAGCATGGATGTCGAGCATGCCTAAGTTGCCAATAAGAAATTGGAATCAGTCCCTGCCTAGAACTTTAGTGAAAAGATTGACAATATGGTTGAAGTATGTAAGTAAGATGGTTGTACAAGACTTTCCTTAATACTTTCATGAAAAAATGCAATGTAGTTCAATATGTTTAATCCTTTTATAAAAAAATAAATTTGCAACAATATGTAAAGCAACTTTGTTATCACAGTGAACAGTGATAGGTAGTGGATGAGCAATGCATATATAATTGAGAAGGAACTTAAGCCAAGTGAGTTCACAACAAAGAAATGCCATGCAAAAGTATTTGGCTTCACATAAGAAAGAGTAACAATAGCTTATTTCATCGTTTTTCATGATATGGCAGAGGAGTTAAGCACAATGCTCCACCTACTATTGGATTGTTGGGTCATGGGGCAGCTTGTCCAATCAGACTTGTCTAGCATGACTAATTTTTATGACTAAGGCTTTGTAACAAACAATGAAAGGCTGCCACATCACTAAAGAAATAATGAGAGAGAAACGTGGAAACTAGATCTAAAGAGTTTCTAGGTTCCTCCCTCCACATGTTCGGTAGTCATGCATTTTGGTCACAATAGGTGGTCATGAAAATATTTTTCTATGCATAAATTGGTTGAGAATGTGGTTGGAATATGTGATATCTAGCCAAGTAATTATCAAATTAAATAGACAAGGCAACCAACAAGTTGGTGGTAAAGAGAAGGATCAACTAAAGAAGTCTCATGAGTGACAAAAGCTTCAATTTTTGTTCCATGGAAAAATTAATTGTGCATGCACAAATTAGGGCAATGTTGATCAACAAGTTCAGGACATACTTGCATTGATTGATTATAGGAAAATGTTTTTAGTGGAGCAGGCAACTTCAATTCCAAGTAAGTATTTCAATTAGGGCTACCCAAATCCTTAATGAGAAGCCTCATATGATGAGAGGGGATAGCAGGTGTTGTCACTAGAAGACGGTAGTCGTAGGTGAGGGACTGGTCATAAGCACAGTCACACCTCCAATTTTTTACACACTAGTTTTATAAATCTTTTATCCCATTGAAAAATATGTGTAATGCCCCTGATTTTCCCCACGATTTTCTATGTTTTTTCTACGATTTTTTAGTTCATTTTCAGCAGGAAAATATGATGCTTCGGCGTATTTGGTCACGGCCCGTATAGTCGGGTGTGAGTCCAATTGTAGGCCACGGGCCTAGATGCGCGTTTACGTCATGAAAAATCGTTAAAGAAGGAGACTGTAGATGATAAGGGGAAAATGAAAAAAAATATATATACATAAGATCAGATCGGGCTCGGCCCAATCGAGAAAAAAATTGGAATAGTGTTTTTCCCCTCCCTTCTCCGACTTCTCTCTGTCCCAGCCACCGCCGGTGGGCCGCAGGGCCCCCGCCACCAGCTCCGCCCCGGCCGTGCGACGGCAAGGGGGCCGCCATCCTGGCCCCACGGCCGCTCCGCCGTCCGCCTCGTGCTCCTCCCCTGTTCTACCGATCTCTCTGCTCTCTCTCTGATTTGTGAGTGGACGGCGCCAGCGGTGGCCGGTGGGCTCCGCCCGGCCTCCGTCCGGCCAGCCTCAGGCCGGCGACAGCAGGGCCGCCGCCCTGGCCAGTTCCGCCGGCTCCCCCACCTGGATCGTCCCGGTAAGCACTCTCTCCCTCTCTCACTGTATTCTTTGCTGAGCCGCCGCCATGGGCCGCCAAGGTCCGGCCGGCCGGCCACAGCTCCACCCTGGGCCGGAGACGGCGAGAGGCCATCCCTCCCAACCCGGTGGGCCTCCGTTCCGCCGCCCCGTCCTCATCCCCCTTCACCCCTATTTTTTCTCCGCCTCACTGTTTTGGGTGAAACGATGGCTACCGGCGGTGAGCCACTGCCGACCGGACCTCCGTCCAGCTCCGCCTTGGTCCAGCAATGACGATGGGCACCTCTCCTGGCCCCAGTGGCCTCTCCTCCGCCGCCCCAGCCCTCTTTTCCTCTCCTGTGCCATGTTTTCCGCCCCCTTCGATCCAACTCGCCGGGTAGCTTCAGACACTGTTGGATGCCCCGGTTAGACTCAGTCTGAACCGCCTTGGCCCGGCAAAGGTGGTGAACCACCCCTCCTAATCCAGTTCCGCCTCCGCACTCCCCGTTTCCTCCGGCCAGACCCACTTTCTCCTTGTTTCTGTCTGTGACAAATTTTGGGGCTGCGCCAGTGAGCGCCAGCCTTCGGCTCGCCTCTTGCCGACCAGCCTTGGACTGACGATGGTAGGACCACCCCCAGCCAGCTTTGCCGCCCCCATGGCCACTCCACCTTTATTGGTTTTCCCCGGCCTGTCCCTCATCTCCCCTATTTTGCCGGTGTTTGTCTGAGTTCACTGGCTTCCACCGTCAGCTGGACACCGGATGCCGGACTTGACCCACCAGACCTTTGTTCGTCTTCTCTCCGGTTGGGCAACGATGGTGGATGTTTCCACCCAGCCCGGTTTAGTCTTTGTCCCCTCCGTTCCACTGGAACGAGATTTATCACCTGCCGGTTGATGTGCTCATCCACATAAAACTGAGCCATTACTCTTTACTGTGTTATTCGCCCGGCGTATCACCGTTGACTTTGGCCGTCACCTCTGGCCGGAGATAGCTCCTCCTAGCCGCTAGGGCCACGATGGAGTCGGCCAGAGCCGCCAATAACCCCTGCTCCTTCGTGCCCCAGGGTTTTCTACCATTTTGGGCCATTGAGCGTCGTTGGATGACGAACGCCCTCTAACTACTTTAGTGTGGCGGGTCTTAGCCTGGAGATGGCTGGCCACCCTAGTGCGGCACTGCCCCTCTCTTTTTGACATGAGCCACGCATCCCCTCTGTCGGTTGTGTTTGACCGCACAATTCAGAGAGTCACCGTCTAGCCCTCTCCCCCTCCTTTTGGCCGTGTGTGCAAGTAGCCACTGTGCGGGTTAGGGTATTGGTGCCGCCTGACCGTCAAATGGCTCTACCATCATCTAGAGTTGACATCGGAGGCCTCCTTCACCTCTCCTCCGTCCTTTAGTGTTGCCCCACGCCCTCCGCCCATATATGGGCCCTCGTAAACGCGAAATCGATGCCATTGGGTGTTGTCCACGGCTGATTTCGACATTTTGCGGTCGGTTGAGTATTTCTCAACTGTCGGCCGACCTTTAATTAGTACACCCTTGAATTTTGGTCTCACCTGCCACTCGTTGGCACAATCTGTCTCCCGGCCGCCCCTAGTGTGCCGCCGTGGATCGCGGATTTTACCGCGTTGATTTTGACACCCATTTGGCCGTGTGTAGTTCTGGCACTTTTTAAAACCTCGGGACAACAAGTCTCTCAGCTAGGCAATGGTGTTGACTGCTGACTCTGCCACCGATGCCGCCACCGTCGTGTGCTCGCCATCAAACGTCATAATTACAAGGTAGGGGAGCTTTGAACTCGTAATTTCATGACAGCATGCTTTGAATGAGTAGCAGCATGCTAGGCTCGTATGATTCCATGTTTTGGATATTAAATCATGACATGTATGCATGATGTAAGATAGTGAATTATGCCACATTGAGATACATGTATATATGTGAGTTGTAAGCATGTTTTATGTATGTGTATGATGTATGCGCTAGTGATGGCTAGCGAATATGTTAGTGTGTTACGTATGTGTGTGTGTGTGTGATGGACATGCTAGTGATGGCTAGCGATGTCGAGTAAGTTACGTATGTGGACTTGTGTGAGGGCAGAGGTATGGGCGATGGACGATAAGAGGTGACAAAGTGTTTGGTGAGGATTTGTATGAGTATGTGGATGTGTAAGTGTGTGACAAAAGACAACAGACATAGGTTTGACAGGCAAGGAGTGGAGCAGATTGGTTTGGATCGGTTTGGAGCGTATGTCAGGGGTTCGGTAAGTAAGAAGACTTAGGCTTGGAGCATTATGAGAGTTTATTAGACAACAAGAGTGTGCATAATTGTACAAGCATAACGTACAAATTATGAAGTGAAAAGTAAGTATAATAAGTGAGGAATTAAGTAAGAGGATGATAACGGGGATCTGCTGTGAGGAGCTCAGTTTGACGATGTGAGTAAGATGTTTTGACCGTAAGGTGGATGTCAGAGGTTGTATGAGTATGTAAGTATTTGTGTATGGTGAGTTATGTGTGACTTGGACGGGTAAGTGAAGTCTGCTACCCCGACGAACTAGGGTTCGGATCGGGCTCAGCTTCAGTTTGATCAGTCAAGGACTAAGGTTGTTTGGCATAATTGTACCACATAATATACTTAATTCAAACTTGAATTATGAGAAAACTAATAATAGCGTTGTGAGTTTGAGACCTGAGGGTTTGACGGATTAAGTTTCGTGTTTAAACTAGCCGATAATGAATCGGTTGAGCACTTCTTGTGTCTTGCCATGGTGGTTATTCCTGCGGGATGTTGTCTGTGTGCTATATTGTGCATCAGACGTCTGATGCTCTATTGAGAGCGATGTATGCTTTGTTTGGTCTATGTGCTCTATTTAGCCCAGACATTTGATGCTCTATTGAGAGCGCTGTAAGTTTTCGCCCTTCGTGGGCTCTGTATGTTTCTGCCTATAGATGGCACTGTATGTTCTGCCCAAGAGTGACACTGGCACTATAAGACCCATAATGGTGGGCAATTTTATGGCACTATAAGACCCCTTATGTGTGGGCAATTGTATGACCCCTTGTGTGGGTGTATGTTTGTGCACTCAGGTAAGTAGTATCATGGATCTACTCTTACCTGTTTGATCCTATGCCCCATGAGCATAGGTGTGCCTTACCTTCGGAAAAATCCATGGCGTCTAGTCACTCCCCAGAGGTTAAGGTGATGCCTCAGTGGCATTCTTTTCCTTTTCGACGCTAGAGCTTATTAGTTGTAATGAGCTTCAGTGGTCGATAGTATGTATACGACTGTATGACTGAGTTTGTACGTTTCTGAGTAAGCGTATGATGATGAGTATGTGCACGACTGTAAGATTGAGGATGAGTACGACTGTAAGAGTGTGAGTTTGAGCACGACTGTAAGAGTTTGAATATGAGTTCAACAGTAAGTGTAAGATTGCACGAGTAAGGTCGTACAAGTATGTATAAGTTGTATGAGTTAGCATACGATTATACGAGTAAGTTTGTAAGACCCTAATTAAGGGTGTTTGTGTAAGTTTGATATGATGGTGTGTTATGCGTGCTTATATGCTTATGTGCATAATTATGCTATATATTGTTTGCCTCATGTTGAGTTGCACAACGCATGATTTTTGAACTTATTGAGTTCACCGTTTGGGATTTCCCCTACTGGGTATTTTCCTACTGAGTATGAAAATACTCACCCTACTTCTTTTAGCCCCGTTGTTCGGGAGGCTTTTGCAGGTTGTGTTGGAGAGCTCCTAGAGTTGGATGCTCATCTCTGCGGTGGATTGTTTCCCCCTCGACTCAAGTATATTTGGTGCCACGATCTAATGTATTGGGTGAGATGAGATGTAAGTGTATGTATTCTGGACTTTTAATTTGGATCAGATAGTAGACTATTTATGGGACTTGTATTTGGGGACGCCTGGGAGTTATTTGTATTTAAAAATCCATGATCATGGTAATTTAGTCGTACGTGTGTTTTCGAGTAGCGCCTGAGGATATTTGATTTGGCGGTACAATGTTTAACCATATGATGTTTTAAATTATAAACTATTTATACAGATTTTGATTTTGTCATTTTAACTCCGATTTATCGTATAAAAAAATTTTCTGTGAGTTTTAAGAAAAAGGGATGAAAAATCTCGGGCGTTACAATATGTCATGCTACCATTCATATTATGATACATAAAAAATAGTCAATATGATTAAAAAAATGCTAAAAAACTAAATTGAGGACATGATAGTCATATTTTATACAATCTTTGTTTGTGATAATATCATAATTATATTTCTAAGTTCTATAGTCGGGCACTTATTAGTCACCTATGTTGTAATTAATAAAATGATAAATAATACTCTTGCATACTTAAAAACAAACTTATGTAAATGGGGATGAATTAGCAACTAGAAGGTCACAATTCATACTACTATGACCTCCCCAATCCCTTTAAGCAAACTCTTCTACCTGGAAAGACCTACACATGAAGGATGTTGAGTATATGGGATTTCAACAAAGAAAAACAAGTAGTCTAGTTCGTTCGATCTAACTCCTGGGCCAAGGGAGTGTCTCTACGTACAACTCCCACACTTGGAGAGAGAAAAGACCAAGATCATGTTTCATATTATACCCTTCCATTTTATGTAGCTAAATGATTCACTTAAGAAGCTAATACAACACGAAGATCTTTTATCCTTAAGTGTCCAATGCATCAGTTTGGGTGACTAATCATCACAAGGTTTTATGCACATACATTAGGGTTAATTAACTCTTACTTAATACACTCTTAATCAACATCCATCCATGCATCCAAATCCTAAAAAATCATGCTATTGTATAATTACTAAATAGCATAATTATTGATGTAACATATAACAAAAATATCCTATCTTGAGGTAACCTTGCTGGCATTTTGGCTAGGATGTCGATGGCCATTGATGTGTCAAACATCCATCAATGATGGGTTGGTGAGGACAACCCACCTCACCGACGTCACACCAATTCTTTGATCTCATTGTTGATGCCTAGCAAGCATGCATGATGCTACACATATGCATGAGTATTATTCTTCCTCCTCAATTCATTGGCATAGGCACTTATGTGTGGGTGACCCTACCGATGACGAGAAAGAAACAATCATGGGCCATACTGATTTTTTGAACATTTTTCTCATAAAATCTCATAGAAATCTTTAAATCAAAGTAACCGCTTATTTCATAAGTTGAGCATTAAAACCACTCTAATTTGAAATCACCATTATAGTGTGCTCATGCATGACATAACTTAAAAAATCATATGCACACAATCAATCTCATCAAGAACTTGAAGAAAATCATTCTTCTACAAATAATTTTTACTATTTCAAATAAAAGATTGCAATCCAACCTAAATTCGAGTGAGGTTTCTCCTCTACCAATGTGAGTCCTCTCCTAAATGCTCCTAGACCCTCACTAGCACTAAGACTGCTTGGAGACTTCTTGCTCTAAATAATCCCAAGTTTTACTCGCCTTAAATACTGTGGGTAAGTGTTTCTTGATTCTTAAATCATCAAATCACCTTGTTTTCAAAAATAATTGATGCATGCATTTTTCACTGGTTCGACAGTTGACACATTGATGCTTATTAACAACAACATGCATTGTTTCATCAGTGGAGTACTAACATGTTGGTGGTTTTCTGGTGAAAAGATTTTTTTAAAAAAATAAAAAGGGTTAAATTTTTCCATGAAAATATGGGGTGTCATAGTTGCCATCATAGGGGGTGGGGTCGTACTCATCAAAGTCATCCACCTCGTCATCAGCTGCTCTATGGGAATAGTATAACATCGTCACTCTACTCGGCCAAAGATTTCTCTCCTTTTTCATTATCTATGGAAATGGGAATGTTGTGGATCTTTGTAGATGAAAAATGTGAGCAATTTTTAATGGGAGTGGGTGGATGGGGTGAGGTGTGAGGAGTTTAGGGATTAGGAGAGAGTTAGGGTTATGGTCACCTACATTTGCTACCTTGATTACTTCTCTAACAATTGACCTAAGACAGAAGTTGGATGTACCCTAACAATATTTTATCATGATATTTGTCTTCAATTCTTGAGTTGCCTTTGGGTGGCATTGGAGCCCCATTATCTATCGTGCTTGGTCGGCCTTCCACATATTTAGGTTGGAGTTGGAGTTTGATGTCTTGTAGTGGGATGGCGGTCTTTGGTGCATGTTATTAGGCGATCAACTTTGTTTTTGTAGGAAACATGGGTGATAATGGGATTACGAAGTCGGGAAACATAATTTTTTTCAAATCCAATATCGTACACATAACAAATAAGGGTAAAATAGGAAATAAATGTATAAAACATGAGTCAAACAATCAAAATTTTAAATTTTAATAGTACACTAATTTATTTTATATTATAAGTATGAAATGATTTATGAGAGACTGAGACAACCCTAATGAGTGGTCTATTGAATTAATGTAATTTTTCAAAAAACCAAACAAACACGTGCCATTACTACATGCTATGTTGGGCCTTTTTCTTACTATTCATTATCACTTATTGTGTGGTTTATTTTTGTTATCGAAACTACTACAACGACTTACATATGGATTGAACAACCAATTTAAACATTTAATTAAACTTGTTTGTAATTTATATTAAACATCAAAGCCTCCTCTAAGATTTTTCCTTTGGCCTCAAATTCTATTGAGATGGCTTTGGTAACCATCCCAGTTTAGGGCTTGGGGATAGTGGATTCCTCCTAACAAGTTGAGGATATAATTGATGAAAATTAATAAATTATCTTCTAGAAATTGCGGATGTTACATTATTGATATTTGGCCTTGGGACCATTGTGCCCATTATTGGGAGAAGAAATAACCAGACCTAATAGTTACTATGAGAACTGAGAATCATGACCTACATATTTATGCAGCATTTGTATAAGTATTCTATAACTTCGGATATTAAATGGGGCAAATGTTGCTCTCAATAGTCTATGGTGCAAAGCAACCTTTGTGGAAGGGTTAAATTTTCAAAAACACCAATGAGTTTAAGTGTGGCCTCCTAAATAAAAGAACGCGGCTATTTCCCCCCCAAATTCACTCAGGCCCCCCCACACTTTACACACCCCACATAAAATACTGATTTTACTTCCCTACACCCCACCCTCAACCTAACATATATTTTTACTCAGTACGCCCCCAACCCCCCCATTCGGATTGTGCCCCCCACCTTTGTCTTCTCCATTTCCGTCCACTCTCCTCCAGTGAAATCTCCTCTCCTCCAGTGAAATCCCCTGCCCTTTGTCCCCTCTCCTCCGGTTAAGTGCCCCCCCCCCCCCCCCTCTCCCCTCCCGTACTGTCTCCTCCCCTCCCCTCTAGGCCCGTCTTGTCTATTCGCCTCACCTTCTAGACGAGTTTTTGCGGGGAGAGGTGTAATGACCCGGATTTTTCCGCGGTTTCTACTTGTTTGTGGAAAATAAATCAAGTTGTCCCTTATATTTAATTTGTATTTGTTCCGTATATGTATGTATACGTGTGTTACGTTTGGAGCTTGAGTAAGTGGAGAGGTTTGCGTGTAAATTAAACCTTTGGCATGAAGAGAAGGTTTCGACGCACAAAAAGGGGTTTTGCACCTAAAATATACGTTTGGCACGTAAGTAGAGGCTTAGGTGCGTAAAATAAAGCTTCGCCGTGCGAAGGGAAGCTTCGGTGTGAAAAGGGTGGGCCCGAGGTTTATTAGCATTTGGGCGCGTTAGAGGCGGCGTGGCGCGTGTACGGGAGCGGCAGCGGGTAAAAAGAGATGCTGAGGTGTGAAAATATTGAAAAGCATATAAAGATTTAATTAAAACCATATAAAGGAATAGTGGATCGTGGCTTTCCAGCCACGACCACTATTCATTCCAGAACTCCAGTAAGAATTCCAGTCCGGGAAGAAAAAACGAGGGCTTTTCCGGACCCTTCGTCGTGCCTCCTCCTTGGTTGGAATCCGCTGTTTCTTGCCGGATCTCGCTTCACCCGGCCGCCACGAGTCCGGTGGTACCGACTAGAGCTTCCGCCGTCACCTCCTTGCTCCTCCTTGTGCTATCGGATTTTGGCTCGGTTTTCACTCTTTTGGCCGTTGGAGCGTCGGGGCTTCATTTGGTGACCGTCGTGCGCCGTTTCTGGCCGGCCACCACCTCTCCACCCCTCCTCCGGTCAAAGGCTTCCTCCCCACACCCTTCTTTCTCCTCTCCGACCTTTCTCCCATCCACCGTCCCCTGTTTTTGCACCCAAAAGCTCACACCGGGAAGCAAGAACCTTGCTGTCCAGCGGTTGTGTGGCCTTGCCGGTGGCCGTGGCTGGCCACCCTCGCCTTGTTTCTCCTCCTCCTAACCTCTCTACCTTGAATCACGCCCCTCCAGCCCTTGTTTGTGGGTTTTGGCCTCCGGAACCACGATTGTCGACCTCTACCCGGTACGGTTTGGGCTTCCAGCGATTCGCCACGACGCCCGGTGATTGACAGTGGAGCTAGACACCACACAGAATTTGGATTTGCATATCAGCCCTTTTGGGTGCAGTGTCCACCCCCGACCACCTCTTGTGCACGTCAACGGGAGGCACGGAGATCGACGGGTGTTGAATCGGGACCGGACCAGTTCATCGTGTAAACCCCGGCAAGCTTGCGGCACTTTTGCACCCAGGGGCAGCTCGTTTTATAGAAAGCAACGCTTGGGTTCGCCGAAGTTGCCATTGACGCCGCTACAGTTGTGCGCCCCGACAACACCATATGCCCGGGAAGGGAGGTAGGGGGCTTTGAATTTGTAATTCTATCGTAGCGTGCTTGGTATGTTAGAATGCATGCTAGGGTCAATTTAATTACATGCTTCATAACGCGTAATGCTATGGATATCACGTGTAATGGTATGATATTAGCTTATACAAATGCTAATTAAATGATATGTTATTGGCTTGGCAAATGAGGGATTGTGCACGTTTGCAGTGTAGTAATTGCATGCTAGTAAGATCATTTATCTGCATGTGTTTGCAATGGGTTAGGCACATGTTGGATTTGCTATAATTGTAAGTAGTGTTTGGTTAGTTTTGTGTGGTTTGGTAAGCACAATGGTGGATGTTTATATCGATAGCATCGATAAGTGTACGCTTGATAGGCTGAAATTAGTTTGGATTGGATTAGGCTTTGATGCAGTGAGCGAAAAGCTTCAGAGTTCTCGAGGCAAACAGACTTAGTTTCGAGTTTACTGGTAGACTTGTTGATAGTATGTTTTCAGAGGAAAAATTACGCGAGCATAAAGTATTTAAATTCAAACTGGAATGTTAAGTAAAACTAAAATGTTAACCTTATGAGTTTGAGACTTTAGTAGTTTGACGGATTAAGTTCCGTCGTGGTTGAGCTAGCCGGTGATTAATCGGCTAAGCATTTTTCCTGTCTAGCCATGGTGTGTATCCTGCGGGAGTTTGTCTGTGTGCTGTAATTAAGCCCAGACGGTTAATGCTCTATTGAGAGCACCATATGATTCTGCCCTAGAGTGGCACTGTATGAATTCTGCCCAAGAGTGGCATTGGCACTATAAGACCCTAAAGTATGGGCAATTGTATGACCCTAATGTATGGCTGTTTATGTTTGCGCGCTCAGGTAAGTAGTATCATGGAACTACTCTTACCTGTTTGATCCTGTGCCCCATGAGCATAGGTGTACCTTGCCTTCGGAAAAGTCCATGGCGTCTAGTACTCTCCGGAGGTTAAGGTGACGCCCTAGTGGCATTCCTTTCCGTCGACGCTGGAGCTTATTAGTTTGATAATGAGCTCTAGGTGTCGATCGTAAGTGTTTGTGTTGAGTATGACTGTAAGAGCAGGACTATAAGTGTAAGAGTTAAGTAGGACTGTAAGTGTATGTACATGCGTAGGATTGTGTGGTAAGATGGAACGAACATGAGTTCGTGATATGTGTGTGGTTATGAGCATCATATTTTGATTTTGAGAGACTTTGATTGCCATGTTTTGTTGCTTCATGTTATGTTTCATGAAGGCAACTACGTTTAGGCTTACAAGTTCATTGTTTAGAAATCCCCTACTGGGTATTTTCTACTGAGTATGAAAATACTCACTTTCCCTCTACTGAATTTTAGATCCTCCAGTGACTTCTGCGGGTCCCAGCAAGAGAGCTTCGTAGGTGGGACTTAGTTTTGGAGGAGAGGACAGACTTGCGGACTTCAGGTCGATTTTTTACTGTTCAATTTCTTTTGTTTAGTTATGCCACGATCTGACGCAAATTTTGAGTATACATGTATTGGGCGAGTTGAGAGCTTATGCATGTATTATTTTGGACTTGTATATGGACTGTTTATATTGGGACTGTTATCGGACTTGTACTCGGCTATGCCTGGGAGATGTGTATTTAAGCCCATGGCCATGGCACTCGTGTTTTTATGTGTGTTTGTTTGATCTCACGCCCGGGTGTTTAGTCGGTGTGTTTTGATGATTTAAAAGAAAGTTTAAGGTTGTGTGATTTTAAATTGATGATGTGAGAAATATAAAATGTTTTCACAGGTTTCGATTTTTGTCAATTTTCACAAAATACAACCGTTATATTGCAAAAAATTTTCATGAAATTTACTGGAAAATGGTTTAAAAAACCCGGGCCGTGACAAGAGGTCACCGTCAAACTAGGAATAATCTTATGGGGAGGGGAGGGCACTTAACCGGAGGAGTAAACACAAGCATTGCCACACAGGTAGGACACGGTCAAGGCCACAAAGGCAAGACACAGTCAAATTTCCACGCAGGAAATGTAAAAGAGTCGGGGTTGATAATCCCTAAAGCTGCTTGCCCTAGGCGATCCTGGCCAAGGATATCCCATTCTCACATAGAGAATCTAGAGCAGGGGTGTTCGCCTAGGGACATCTCCTGCAGACGGGAGAGCCTGAATTCCCACACAGGGAACCCTAGAACACGTGGTAGCGGGTGGACACGGTATACCACTCTGGATTCTCAGGGTCTAGATGACACTCATGATAATAATCTCAAATCCACAAGACAAGTACACAACTTGTCCCCACATGATTCCATCTCTCTAGACTCAACCCAGGGAGTATACACATTCTACACAGGAACTTAAATGGAAAACATGTCCTTTCAGACCAACCAAGTTTCGATTAATTCACCAAGTGATTAATCCGGCATGCAATCTCAACCATTGCACACAATCGATTAATTTCAGTTAAACATCGATAAAACTTCATCCATGAATAACGATCCATGATGCATGCTAACATGTTACATCCGTGAGCAAGACCTACGTGGATTCCAACACATGGAACGTGGTCCTAATTAGTCCCCTCATGCATCATAATCACCTCATAATTAACTACAATGTCATAATAGATTCCCCATACGTGTGTGTTCATGCATATCCTAAGCATACAATCAATGTTTTGATATAAACTCACAAGGCAACTTATGCATGTCTAACACATTTGAAATAATGAATTCAAAACTGAAATCAAGACAAAATCCATCATAAAACTTAAAATCTCTCAATGTAGAATCGAACACTCATTCCCACAAGCATGATTTTCCATACAATAAGCCACAACATGATCATATCAATTTCCCATAAACCGTCCATATTATAAGAGAACACATCTCACCATTTGTTATATAACATCCCTACTCGAAACACATGCTAATCACAAGAATTCCAACATTCCAAGTTCCAACGTACTTCAATATCAACATGTATGACTATCAACATAATATAATGCCACAAGACAACACCTATACATAATCCATACACTTTTATCATCAATTTCCACACCTCCAGTAGCCCAATTCAACATAATACATCTTCCATAACCATTAGAAACATTAAATGGAGTAAAAATATTGAAATGAGCATAAATTCAAAAATAGCAAAACTGTAGTGTAGCCGTTCGAATGCCCTACAAGGCCGTTCGATCGGCTATACAGGAAATCAGTCGAAAATGCAGTGTTGCCAATCGATCGCCTTGGCAGGTAGTTCGATCGCCAACACAATAGTTTTGACCTTCTTCTTCATTTCAAATTTAAAAAACCGAGACTCTATTAAAACAACTTAAAACCTTCATCTATATACCCAAACACCATTAAAACTTCACCAAACCTTCCAGAATGTTAATCTACACCATCTAAAGGCAAAACCCTAAGAAATCAGAACAAGAAATTAACATTTACTAATCCCACCATTAAAGCACTAAATCAAACAAACCCATTCCAAATAAACCATAAAAATCAAGATTTTACCATAAGAAAACTGAGATTTGAAGACTCATTACCTTGTCACTTGTTTAGATTCGGATTTGACCTTCACCCTTCTTGGAAACCTTCCAAAAACATAGTGTCTAAGTTAAACTCCATTAAAAATTGATTTAATATTAAAAACCTTGAAGAAATCTTAGATCTAGGGTTTATTAAGCATAAAAAATAAATTTTGATAAGTAGGGTTTGAAGTAAGGGAGTAAATCAGTGACTTTGATGCTTAAAATTGAATCAAATCAAAGGGGAAACGTTAGATTAAGAATGAATTAGGAGAGGATCTAAGGTTTAAGCTTAATTAAGGAAGAACATACCTTAATCTCTTCTAATCCGGGCCTAATTGGGGAACTAGGCCTTAATCACCTCCTCCCAACCTATTCCCAAAGTGGAAATGGCTCAGCCCTTTTCCTCTTATAGTAGGGCTTGGGGTACACTTAATGAACTAATGAGGTGTAAATAGAATTTTGGGCTAAAAATAGGTATTTTGAAGATTTGAGCACTAATTAAATCCGATAAAATTCTAAAAAATTTTGTATGAGCTTATGTTGATGTTTAGGGCATTTTTGTTTAAAAATCCTAATTTCGTCGGTGGGGCCCACAGGGGTCCCACCAAACCCTAATTTTTTGAAAAATTACTGAAAAATTAGAAGAATCCCAAAAATTCAAAATTGACTAAAAAATTACTTAAAACTCATAAATGTATAGTTAGTTTTGCTTAAAACCTTTAGAAATCCCATTTATATTAGAAAACCACTGAATTTAGAATCAAAAAATGTGTAAACGATAAATAACATCAAAATAAACCGGTTCAAAAATGAGAGTCCTTACACACGTGGTGCGGGCTGCTGTGCATCTCGCATGGTATAGGGCAAACGGCCCATTCCAGGCAGAGGTATAATCGAGGCAAGTGGGGCTAACCCTTACTATCGCTGAGCTGGGGCAGAGCCCACAATAGCCAAATGGCCCACAGCTCGCCGATGGCAACGACTCGAGACGTACCCAAAGTGTCTAATCGGGCAGAGCAAGTCAATAGGGCAAAGCAGGGTTGAAAACGGCAACCCCCTACAAACACTAAGTTGAGGTAGGCTGGACGGAGTCCATCCGGTGGCCAGACGACAACCGGAAACACCGGTGTCTCAAAAAAATGTCATGGACAATGAGAGAAAAATTTGATCAAAACCCGACCAAAGTACCAGTAGCTCACAGCGGAGTGAAGAAAGCATGGTGGCGGCTCTAGCCAGTGCCTATGGGTTCCTAGTGGCCAACCAAACATAAGTCTAGTTGAGGGTGGCTGCAAACGACATCAAAATCGCACCCCCATGGCTCAAAAAGGGGATTTGAAGGAGAGAAAAACCAAAGAAAAGTTCGGTACCTTGTGGAGGAGCGAATAGGCCATGGCGGCGGTCATAGCCAGTACCTACGAACTCGTGGCGGTGAGGCAAAGAGGATCCTGATAAGAACCGACAAAATCGGATGACGAAGGAGGGAGAACGGAGTGACTAGAAATGGGCTCGGGTTTCTCACAATGTTACTGGACATGAAAAAAGTTGCTAGGCATTGAAACATATGGAATTTGGATTACGGATTTCAATTTATATACTCTTTTTAATTTTTTCATTTATATCCTCAACGCACGTTCACCTCCCGGTTATGTGTTGTACCTCCAAAAATTGAGCCGTAAGCACACAGCGAGGCCCGTGGCCTACGACTAAGCCTCACACCCAACTCTATGGGTATAAATATGGGGTAAAAATATATAAATACGAATACGCCAAAACATCACATTTTCCCGCCGAAAATGACTAGAAAAATAGCAGAAAAATCCCAAAAAATCGTAGAAAAATCAGGGACCTTACAATAACCCCATGAAATGCTAAAAAAAATTTACGGGTCCGTAACATTGAAGGGTGCCTTTAAGTTTAGTTTTGGATCCATTAAAAGTCAAGAAAGTTTTTAACATAATAACATAAATACCCATATGAGCATATTGTTTGCATTCGTGTGAATGCAAGCACAAACCAATTTAAGAGTGGAGCCTCTAAAGTGGTCAATAACTTGAAATCAACATGAGAGTAAGATGGCCATAATAACCCAAACGAGAGTACCATACCTCATGTGGTAGAATTACATCAATACCCTTAGGGGCAATCTACCCTGTTTTCACAAAAAACGAATACCCTAACTTGAGGAGAGTTAGGGTACTATGTAATAATAGTAAAAATCTTCAAATAGAAGGGGTGTAACCAGTAGGTGACATGAAGACCTTTATAGGTCATAGTGTCATGGGAAACAGAGAGAAGAACCCTCATTGTCGGGGTTTAAGGCAGCATAATATATGCATATGCAATACAATACATCAATTGCTAGGGTAGTATATCTAAGATATCTATTTTATTTCCTTTCAGTAGTGTGAATTTGTTTGTTTTTTTAGTTTGATTTACTTTTTTTAGGGTAATGAGTTAGGTTATTTATAATTTTTTTAAGGTTTAATTTTATTTTAGTTTAGACTATTAGTGTCAAGCTTGATTCGCCCAAATTTCTACATATTTAAATGTATTTTTTTTTATTTTTCCTTAGTCAAAGGAGTGGGACCCATGTTTGTGTGGGATGGCCTACTACCCATTTCAGTCGGCTACCTTCTTTTGATTTGTCTAAGTGGGTTTGGGTATGACTAAATTCATTTTTGAGTCAAGAGTGTACTTGAGTAATAACTTTGGGCCTTTTCACCTATATTTTAGCCCAACAATTTAACTATAAGAAAATCCTAGCCATTTGCCAAATGAGGAAGGGCTAAGAATAGGAGAGAGGCTAAGCTCTACCCCCATTTTGCAAAGGAGAAACCCTTCTTAAGGTAAGGTTTCCCCCTTAATCATCCTATTTTTGTCTTAATTATCTCAATCTTCACTTCTCATATTTAGATTCTTAATTTTTATCCATCAAAATCATGTTTTTAATTTTGATTTAGATCCCTAATTAGGTAAATTTTGTTTTTAACCTAAGAAGGTTTTGATTCTACCATTAATTTGAGTCTATTGTTAGTTTTGATTAAAAATTAACCAAAAACCCTAATTTTTGGGTAAGATTTCTTAAGGTTGAAGCTTATTCAAGGGATTACAAGCTTGAAATGTCATGGTTGTGGTTTATTTGAGATTTTGATTCATCTTGATGTGTAATGGTGATTTATTAAAAATATTTAATTTATAATTTTTTTGTTTAAGCATGAAAAATGTTAGATATATCAAGTTTAGGCTTGGGTCATAGTTATATGAAGTTTTGGAGTTTTTATTGATTTTTGGAAGAATTTCAATTTGGTTTCATGAGGTAAAAGACGACTATTTTGATACCTCTATTCTGACCATTTAATCACCTTGTCTGCCAAATGGCCAACTTATTTGAACAGGATGATAGGCCGTTTGAATGGTCAGTTGTTCGAATGGCCAACCGTTCCAAATGGGCCGCCAGAGCATTCAAACAGCAAAAATAGCCCTCTATTTTGGATTCATGGCAATGTTTTAGACACTTTTACTTTGCGTTTTTCTCTCAAATATTTTTTTATGAATATACTATCGTATCTATATTATATTCTTAATTTTTTAGATTTTTCCATAATAATATATATTTATTATATTTTTTGGAATATGTATTGTATAATAAAACAACTCTCTATTTTCATGTTTAGAAGCATGTTTAGGGATGAAAATATATGAGATTTGGTTCCTTATTTTTGTTATGGATTGATATATGTGTTATAAGCATGCTATAAAAAATTTAACTTGTTAGACCACGATAAGTCAATGGCATAGTCATTAATTTGAAGGTCGACAATTCTAGCAGAACTGCACAATCTCATTAATTAAATCACAAAAATTATTTTTTATATTTATTTTCAAATATATTTATTTATATTTTAATTAAGACTATGATGTAGGCCTTTGTAAATTTTCATATTGATAGGCCGTTTGAACGGCTAGCTTTTTGAAAGGCCAGCCATTTTAAACGAGTCATCAGGCCATTCAAACGGAAAAAATAGCCCTCTATTTTGGACTTGTGACTGTGTTTTGGATATTTTTACTTTGCTTTTTGCTCTAAAATGTTTTTTGAGAATAGATTATTGTGTCTATATTATATTCCTAATTTTTTAGATTTTTATATAATAATATATTATATTTTTCGGAATATGTATTATACAATAAAACAACTCTCTATTTTCATGTTTAGAAGCATGTTTAGGGATGAAAAAAATATGAGATTTGGTTCCTTATTTTTTTTATGGATTGATATATGTGTTATGAGAATGTTGTAAAAATTTTAAGTTGTTTAGAGTACAATAAGTCAATAGCATAGTCATAAATTTGAAGGTCGACAATTCTGGCAAAACTGCATAGTCTCATTAATTAAATCATAAATTTTATTTTTTGTATTTATTTTCATATGATATTTATTTATATTTTAATTAAGACTATGATGTAGGTCTTTGTAAATTTTCACGTTGATTGGAGTTTATTTGCCATTTTTTCTAAAATGTGTAATTTGCATGTTGTGATTATGCTACAATATCTACTTAAGCTAGTATAGGATAAATGAGTATATTTGGAATTTTAAGTGGGATTTTGATTATTTTTTCATATTTACTCCATGATTCTAGTAGATTATGACTACAATGAATTACAAATACTTGCACATGTCACATTAATTATATATGAACCATGTTCCATCTATTTCAGCTCAAATATGAACATGACCATGTATGTATATTTTTTATTCATGCTTATATGATTTTATTTGTTACAAGTGGACCATGTTTTATGCATATTAAGACTGACTAAAATGTGTTTACCTATGTTTGCATTCATTAAACATTACTCACATATGTATCATGTCACATGCATCATGAGAATGACTTGTAAGCAAAGATTATTCGTGTTTAACCATGATTAATCGATTGGATGCCATAGTTTTTCAAATCAGCTGCATCAAAGGTTTATCGAATCTGTTTTACATCCAATTAGACTGGGTTTTATGTCCATTGAGTGGGGTTTTATGTTCTTTTGAGGATTGGTTTCCTCCTCAGGTGAGAAGAGTTGTATGCTATAATGAGTTCAATTGATGAGTTTTTCTGGACATAAGAATGCATGTTGGTTTCTCCATGTGCGCTGGCTTACCAAGGGGTACTTTCCCCAATATGGATTTACCCAAATTGCTCTAGTTTTCATGTATATGAATTCAGACTTCCTTTATATGATTTTTAGGGTAAGCAAGTGTAACGTCCCGGATTTTTATTATGATTTTCTGCTATTTTTATCTGATCATTTTCAGCGATATATTGTGATGCTTCGGCGTATGTGGCCTCGGTATTCATAACCGTAGAGCTGGGTCTCGGGTCAGTCGTGGGGCACGGGCCTCGACGCGCGATTCTGGAGCGAAAAATTGTTGAAGATCGAAACTGCAGAGGATAAGTAAGTGAAAAAAAAATAGAGAAAACGGGCTCGGGCCCGATCCAAAAATTTCTGGAGTGAACAGTGCACCGCCCACCCCCCCTTCCGGCTTCTCTCGGTCCCAGCCGCCGTCGGCCACCGGTTGGCCGAAGGGCCGCCGCCACAGGCTCCGCCCCGGCCGTGCGACGGCAGGGGGACCTCCATCCCGGCCCTATGGCCGCTCCGCCGTCTGCCCCATGCCTCTCCCTTGTTTTTCCTGTTTCCGCCACAGTTTCTCTGTTTGGTGCTGTGGCGGCACCGGCGATGGCCGAGGGGCTCCGTCTGGCCTCCGTCCGGCCAGCCACAGGCCCGCGACAGTAGGGCCGCCGCCCAAGCCAGCCCGGCCAGCTTCTTCCTCCTCCCCCGGTTAGCTCCCTTTTCTCACTATGATCCGATTTGAGCCGCCGCCGTGGGCCGCCAAGGCCCGACCGGCCGGCCACAGCTCCGCCCTGGGCCGGCGACGGCGGGAGGCCATCCCTCCCAGCCCGGTGGGCCTCCGTTCCGCCGCCCATCCTCATCCCCCTTTTCTGCCCTATTTTTCACCGAACAGACGACGCCCCTCTGTTCTGGGCCTTGTCGCCACCGGTGATGGCCGGCAGCGGCCAGCCGGCCACCATGGGTTCCGCCCCGGCCTGACGACGGCCAGGGACGGCCCCCAACCGGTCAGCTCCACCTCCGTCCCTGTGCATTTCTTCTCCGGCCAGATGCCTCCACCTCCCCTGTTCCGCCGGTGATTGGTTTTGGTGGAACAGAGGCCGGCAGTTGCGAGCCATGGACGATGGACCTCTGTCTAGCTTTACCTCGGCCAAGCGATGGCCAAGCCGCCTCCTCGGCACCGCCCCGGCCCGATTTGATCCTCCCCGCATCTCCCCTATTTCTGTCTGTGACGGACTTTGGGGGCTGCGCCGGCGAGAGCCAGCCTTCGGCTCACGTCTTGCCGACCAGCCTTGGGATGATGACGGTAGGACCGCCCCTAGCTAGGTCTACCGCCCCCACAGCTGCTCCGCCTGGGCTGGTTTCCCCCGGTCAGTCCCTCTTCCCTGTTTTGGTTAGAAGGGAATTGTGGCCGCGCTGGTGGTGAGCTTATGGTCGGCCAGCCTCGGCCTAGCGGCACTGGTGTAGCCGCCTCCACCCAGCTCCGCCCGGTTACTAGGGCCCTGGCGTCACGGGCCAGAGCTTCCAGTAAACCCTGTTCGTCGTTGTGCCCCTAGGGTTTTCCACCCGTTATGGGCCATTGAGCATCGTTGGATGTCAAACACCCTTGGACCACCTTAGTGTGGCGGGTCTCAGCCTGGGGATGGCTAGCCGCCCTAGTGCGGCACCGCCCCTCTTCTTTCGGCATGGGCCAGGTTCCCCTCTGCCGATTGTGTCTAACCGCTCTATAGAGAGCGCCACGTGTTGCCCTTTGACCATCTTACCCTCGCCGGACGCCGATTGGCCTCTAGTCGGCCTACCTCGGCACGGCAATAGCAAAGACCGTATTGTTGGTCACCGCCCTTGGGCATGGCCCTACCGCCCTTCCGAGTCTTGGGCTGACACCGTCTAGCCCTCCCCTCTTCCCTTGGCCGCGTGTCCAAGTAACCGCGCGTGTGGGTTAGGGTATCAGTGCCGCTTTGGCGCCGCCCGACCGTCAGATGGCTCTGCCATCATCTGGAGTTGACATCGGAGTCCTCCATCAGTCTCCTCCATCCTTGAGTGTCACCCACACCCTCCGCCCTTATGTGGGCCCTGGTAAACATGAAATCGACGTCGTTGGGTGCTGTCCACGGCCGATTTCGATGTTTTGTGACCGGTTGTGTATTTTTCAACCGCCGGTCGAATTTTAGTGAGTACACCCTGCCTTCCGGTTGCACCTGCCCCTCGTTGGCACAATCTTTCTCTCGGCCGCCCCTAGTGTGCCGCCATGGATCGCGGATTTTGCTGTGTTGATTTTGATACCCCTTTTGGCCGTGTGTAGTTCCGGCGCTTCTTAAAAACCTTGGGACAGCAGCGCTCTCAGCTAGGCAATGGTGTTGACTGCCGACTCCGCCACCGACGCCGCCACCGTCGTATGCTTGCCATCAAACGTCATGATTACGAGGTAGGGGAGCCTTGAACTCATAAGTTCATGACAGCATGCTTTGAATGAGTAGCAGCATGCTAGGCTTGTGCAATTCCATGTTTGGATATTAAATCATGACATGTATGCATGATGTAAGATAGTGAATTATGCCACATTGAGATGCATGTATGTATGTATGTATGTGAGTTGTAAGCATGTTTTATGTATGTGTATGATGTATGCGCTAGTGATGGCTAGCGAATGTGTTAGTGTGTTACGTATGTGTGTGATGGACATGCTAGTGATGGCTAGAGATGTCAAGTAAGTTACGTATGTGGACTTTGTGTGAGGTCAGAGATATGGGCGATGGACGGTAAGAGTGGTAAGGGTTTGGTACGAAGTTAGTTGTGGATGTGGATGTGTAAGCGTGTGACAAAAGACGGCGGACGTAAGTTTGACAGGCAAGGAGTGGAGCAGATTGGTTTGGATCGGATTGGAGCGTACGTCAGGGGTTTGGTAAGTAAGAAGACTTAGGCTTAGAGCCTTATGAGGGTTTATTAGACAGTAAGAGCGTGCATAATTGTACAAGCATAACGTACATATTATGAAGTGAAAAGTAAGAATAATAAGTGAGGTATTAAGTAAGAGGATGATAACGGGTATCTGCTGTGAGGAGCTCAGTTTGAAGATGTAAGTAAGATGTTTTGACCGTAAGGTGGATGTCAGAGGCTGTATGAGTATGTAAGTATTTGTGTACGGTGAATGATGTGTGACTTGGACCAGTAAGTGAAGTCTGTTGCCCTGACGAACTAGGGTTTCGATTGGGCTCAACTTCAGTTGATCAGTCGAGGAGGACTGTGAGTCAGTTTGGCATAATTGTACCACATAATATACTTAATTCAAATTTGAATTATGAGAAAGCTAATAATAGCGTTGTGAGTTTGAGACCTGAGGGTTCGACGGATTAAGTTCCGTGTTTGAGCTAGCCGATAATGAATCGGCTGAGCACTTCTTGTGTCTTGCCATGGTGGTTATCCTGCGGGATTTTTGTTTGTGTGCTATATAGAGCACCGGACGTCTGATGCTTTGTTGAGAGCGATGTATGTTTGATTTGGTTTGTGTGTTGTATAAGCCCAGACGTTTGATGCTCTATTGAGAGAGAAGTATGTTTTGATTCGGTCTGTGTGCTGTACAAGCCCAGACGTTTGATGCTCTGTTGAGAGCGTTGTATGTTTCCGCCCAAGAGTGGCACTGTACATTTCTGCCCAAGTGGCACGGCATGTTTATGCCCAAGAGTGGCACTGGCATTATAAGACCCATTATAGTGGGCAATTCTGTGGCACTATAAGACCCCTTATGTGTGGGCAATTGTATGACCCCTTGTGTGGGTGTATGTTTGCGCGCTCAGGTAAGTAGTATCATGGATCTACTCTTACTTGTTTGATCTTGTGCCCCATGAGCATAGGTGTACCTTACCTTCGGAAAAGTCCATGGCGTTTAGTCACTCCCCGGAGGTTAAGGTGATGCCCCAGTGGCATTCTTTTCCTTTTCGACGCTGGAGCTTATTAGTTGTAATGAGCTTCAGTGGTTGATAATATGTATATGACTGAGTTTGTACGTTCTGAGTAAGCATATGATGATGAGTATGTGCATGACTGTAAGATTGAGGATGAGTACGACTGTAAGAGTGAGTATGAGTACGACTGTGAGAGTTTGAATATGAGGACTATAGTAAGTGTAAGACTGTACGAGTAAGGTCGTACGAGTAAGTGTAAGACTGTACGAGTAAGGGTAAGATTGTACGAGTAAGGTCGTACAAGTTGAGTAAGTTGTATGAGTTAGCGTATGTTGGGACGAGTATGTTTGTTTGACCCTGATTAAGGGTGTTCGTGTAAGTTTGATATGATGGTGTGTTATGCGTGCTTATTTGCATATGTATACGATTGATATATTGACTGCTTCATGTTTGTGTTGCATGACGCATGATTTATGAACTTATTGAGTTCACCGTTTGGGTTTTCCCCTACTAGGTATTTTCCTACTGAGTATGAAAATACTCACCCTACTTCTTTTAGCCCCGTTGTTCGGGAGGCTTTTGCAGGTTGTGTTGGTGAGCTCCTGGAGATGGACGCTCATTTCTGCGGTGGATTGTTTCCCCCTCAACTCAAGTATATTGGTGTCACGACCTGATGTATTTGATGAGATTTAAGTGTATGCATTCTGAACTTTTAATTTGGATCAGATTAGACTGTTTATGGGACTTGTACTCGGGGACGCCTGGGAGTTATTTGTATTTAAAAATCCATGATCATGGTAATTTAGTCGTACGTGTGTTTTCGAGTAGCGCCTGAGGATATTTGATTTGGCAGTACGATGTTTAACCGGATGTTTTAAATTATAAACTGTTTATACGGGTTTTGATTTTGTCATGTTGACTCCGATTTATCGTATAATCATATAAAAAAAATTCTATGAGTTTTAAGAAAAAGGGATGAAAAATCTCGGGCGTTACAGCAAGTCTACTTGTTCTTCGGACAGGATAAGCAAGGGAAGCTTCATCCACCACTTTTTGGCCAGAATGAGGAAATGTCCCAGTCCAAGGGCAGACTTCGTCTGCCACTTTTAGTTCAGAAGGATAATTTATCCCAGCATAAGGGGAGGCTTTGTCCGCTACTTTAGAGCCTGAAAGGAGATTTGGTCACAACACAAGGGGGGTTCCAGTCACCGCTCTTAAGCTTGGGAATAAGATAAGGCTCCTCCCTTTTATTCTAATCATGTTGCCCCCCAAGCATGGGTGTATGCACTTCGGTATCAGCGGCATTCTGTAAATGATGATTTATCCAACTTTGAAAGATTTATCGAATTATGCTTACTATCGATTTATCCGATTTTATCAAATTTTGTGAAGGACTGTTGTATTTGATTTTTTGTAAAAGTATGTGTGGATTTTATTAGTCAGTAATAATATTTTGAGTCGACTTTTGAATATGAATTATTAAAAGAAAATTTTATATGTCTTGGATTATACTCTATGTTATAGCATGCTAATAGAATTTAACTATACATACTGAGTATAAATATACTCACCCACCCCCAAATACTATAGGTATGAACGAAGGAGATGATTTCAACGAAGATAGCTAGTAGAACTTCGAAAGATCTATATTTTGGATTTATTTTGTCAAGTTCTTTTGATACGTAATTGTTATGTACTTTTGCCTACTTTGATTTTGTCAAGGCACATTGAACCTTGTTTTGTATATTTTGTAAGTTTTGTAATTATGTAAATTAATGAAAAAGTTACTCTTTTATACACAGTTGATCTTGGCCCCCCTTTTAGTCACAAATTGACGGCACTCCTTAGATTTTCATTTTTTACACCTTTAGAAATCTTTTGAAGAGCTCATTCAAATGAGACCCACCTCCACTCTTGAATATGAATAGCGTACTTTATGATGCAAACTTCTTTGACACAATTATCTTTGCCGACATATGATATAATATTTAACCTATGAGATTTAAACTCATAATTGCCTACTATAAATGTATTTTAGTCAATACAGAGTTTGTGTGTATAATTTATAGTCATTATGATCATAAAAGTATATATTGTTATTATAGCATGCAAAAGGGACCTTTATTCAATACATATTTTTTTATTTTATTTTATTTTATCTTATTTAATAGATATTTACATGTGTTATGCGTGTTCATTCTTGCTACATTATGTTTAAAAAAGATGTTGTTTCATAATATAAATGTTATATTTGTTGTTTTAATCTAGAAAAAATTCACCTTGTATTATAGATTTGTAACTTATAAATTAAGGTAAGTCATTCTTTGTCAAAAACCAATTAAAACAAATTATTGTTGTAACGAATAAATGAAAGGTGCATCCATGTATCTAGAATGTAATAAAGTTACAATGATGTTAAACTTCACAAGTAATAAAGTTATTCCATCAAATAAACACTATTGATTGGTAAATTCTAAAAAAATATAAACTATTAATTATTTCTCTTTCCATCCAAATTTACTAGCTCTATTTATTTTTTTAAATAAATTACTTTTAATTTATTTTAAAAAATAAAATAAAGCTACTAATATAAGATAGAGAGAATAAAGTAGTTTTGCAATATAAACTTTGACATCAGTGTAGTCATAGTATAATATAAAGTAAATTAGTGCATTATACAACTTTCAAATTTTGACTATTTGACTTATGTTTTATACCATCAATCCCTATTTTACCCTCATTTGATTCATCGTAATCACCAAAAAGCCAAAGATATTAGAATCTTAATCCCTATTTTTTAGGTTATATTAATTTAAACTTTATAATTTATATCTTGCACTCTCCAAAACTATTATGCACGCGTTCTTGGCATCATTAGAAAGCCCGAGACAAGTTCTATCAAATGAGATCCTACATGACTATGTTTTCTTGAATTTTTTTAGGCCCCGTGTATATAACATATTTCTCAATAATAATATTATATATATATATATGCATATTTTAACGCCCTTAGAAAATCCCAAAGAGTTCTATTAAACAAAAATCACTACCAAATTAGTCCTAAATATGAATAACGTGTTTCACGACACAAAGTCTTTTGACATCATTGTCTTTACTAACCTATGGCACAATATTTAGCCTTCGAGATTTAGATTCACAGTTACCTACTACAAGTATATATGGGTTAATATAGACTGTGTGTATAACTAATGATCATTATGATCCTCAAAGTAATATATTGAATTATAACATGCAAGAGAGACCTTTGTTAAATACATTTTCTATTTTTAATTTATTTTTATTTTAACTTATCTAATTTATATTTATACAGATAATATGTATATATTCTTGCTAATACTAATAAAAAAATTACATCCCAAGCTTATAAACTTGGAAATAGACTGAATACTTTGGAAAATAGATCAAGTCCATAAATGGAAGCATTTTCTATGTTATATTGTTATCTACTAATAATGCACTTAGCGCAAGGAATACATGGGAGTCATTTATTCTTTAAATTGAACAATGTTGTTAATATATGCTAGTATGTATACTATTGATTTCAAGTATCAATAGCTCTTATACATTCCTTACACTCACATTGTTTACAATAAAAAAAATGTTTCCTCCACAAAGATGGTGAAGCCAACGGAGGCTTGGGACGAGAGTATCTTAAAATACAAGACATGGTGACACATGCCTTGCTAGTTGCTCACAACTCTCTTGTCCCATATTAAATGTGTTATTTATAAAAAGTATAAATTGTACAGAAGGTGAGAAGTACCTTAGACTACAAGAAGACAAAATTCTAACTAACTCTAACTAACCTAGATTTTTATTATTTTAACTAACTCTAACTAATTTAGATTCTCATGTTCCTCTTACTATTGTAAAAAACATAATAGGAATTTTTTACTTAGTAGGAATTTTAATAATAGGACCCCTAATGTGGGACAATTTTTTTTTAATTGAGATCCTTAATATGAGACAAATGAAGTGTGTTTTTAATAGATTATAAGAAGAAGAAAAAAAGGCACTTCTAAAAGCCATCAATCCTCATTTACTCATGCTAATACATATTAGCACAAGTAGGGTTATTTACGTTAATGTGCACGAGCATGTTTGCCATCAATCCACATATATAAAGTTGTAGTAACTCCTAAAAGGTACCATCTAAAGCGAGATAAATCTTATTAAGCCCATGTAGTAAGCTACATATGCATCAACTAGGCCCACAAAAACAAGAAGAGAGATCGAAATCTATTGTGTTGAGAAAAATGAATTTCCTACTCCACTTTCAGCCAAAAAAAATTTACACTAGATTTTAATTTGACCAAAAAAATAATCCCCTTATTGTCGAGTGAGACCTGTTTTTCTCTCTCCAATCAAAACCAGAAATAAAGCTTAGTTGGAAAAAAAAAGTAGAGACCCTTATTTGCTTCTTTGTTTTAAATCCAAGAGTTATTCATGGTCCCAATTGCCATCCTATAATTAACCATGATGAGTATAGTAAATTTGGTTTTAAAGTTTTCTTTCTCCTTACCTTCGTCGTGCCTAAGTCAGTGCAAATGACAAAAACATTTAGATATTTTAGTGTCGGCAGATGAGCTCCTCAATAGAAGGTATATATTCCACATGGCCAAATTTTCATTTGATGAAAGGGGACAGCAGTGTCCAACTGTAAAAACCCAGTCTGTGGCTTCTGAAGCATCCTTCGAGTATGGCCAGATAAAAACTGCATATTTTATATGTAGTGTGTTCTTCACGTCTGCATCCTGGGCCCAATTTGGTTTGTTCATATTCTCTGTTTGGTTAAGAGTCTTAAAAAAAGGACCACCACTCGTCCACCTCCCCTCCATGGCTTGGATGTCACTTAAGGCTTTGGTTTTGTTTACCCGGTTTTGAAGCTATTGGTTTTGGTGCTCAGCAGCTGGAACTATGATCATCATCATTTGCATTCTATTGAAGGCCTTAATACAATCTGCAAGAAGACTGACTTTTTGTTTGTTGTTGTTGATGATGAAGAGAAACACATGCAGCTGGTTGAAGTTTAGCACTTGTAGTTGTAGCACAGCAAAGTTAATTGGCAGTGAACATAATAAAAATAAAAAAATAACGTTATCCTGCACCTCTGGGTGGTGGAGAAAACGTGTTGTGTGTATCAATTCTGCCTTGTACTTAGTCTTGCATCAATCTGGTCTCCCTCACTTATTTCATGATTTTTTAATCTTCTACTAGCACGAGTCTTGTTGGAATGTGGGTTGGATGGAGAGGTCATTCCTTTTCTCGTAATAATTTTAACTTTGTTTCTCCGTAATAAAGATTGAGCCTTATGAGTTATGAAACTACCGAACTGATTAATACAGATAACTAGTGTAAATTTGGAAATTTTTAATCCTTTGCATTGCTAATTCACTCGACTGCGACAAAAAATCATACTTGCTCTGTCCCATAATAATTGTCTCATTTTACAAAAATTACATTAATTGTTCTATTTTTCATCCTCGTGCCAATTAAAAAGCTTCTAATACATTTCTTCTAAAAATCAAAATTAATAACAATTTTATATTTTTTGCTTTAAATATATAAATTTTTTGGGTTAAGGTATTTTTTACCATTCATGAAATTTACATTTTTTATAAATAAAATAATTAATTTAAAATGAATAGAATATACAAAAGAACTACTTTTCTTTTGAGATGATCTAGGTCTTGCCTTCACAAGTTATGAATATTTCCTATTATGTCAACATTTCTTACTTTGGACGGAGCTGAGACGAGTTGTTGTCAACCTTTTGTCGGTTTAAATTTTGACATGCAAGTGCTACATTTACATGAGTTTTGATTGGTTTATAGAAGTAAACCTGTAGGGTCTATTTGTAAAATCCAATCAAAATTTTTGTAAGAATTTTTATAAATATTTTTATTGTAAGAATATCACTATCCTATCCTATAAATTGATACGGTTACTTTACACCTCCGTTGCGGGTCCCACGCTTTTCGACATTCAAATACTACACTCACGTTCATTCACCCACGGGAGTAAATCTACGTGCTCCTGCGTGACCAACTCGATGATTTGTCGGGCGTGCATTCTCAATTCCAGATCGTGATTATTAATTTAATTGAGTGGTGAATCCCCCACCTTCAAATGAGATTTAACTAAACCAAAAATTATGGGGCCTATTTCCGATGGTCCTTGATTGTCACAAAAAAAAAGGACCCACATCAGTGGGTCCCACCTTTTAGGCCGATGGATTCTATTCTAACGATGGCATATTTTGTAATAAAGTCTCATTTATATGCGATTGCCGCTTGCGCATGTACTTCATTACTTTTGAGCCGTACTATTTTAATTATACAACCCATATTATTAGGTGGGAAGCTCCCTCATTGGTTGGGAGCCAACCGAAAAGAATATTTATGAGGCTTTTATTTTTTGGATCAACGATATTATTAAAATTAAAAATAAATACTTCACAAATATTAGGTGTAGGCGGATGCGAAGTCCCCGTCCCTGGATCGGATGCGAGCCGTTGGATCACTCGCGTTGCATCGGGCACATATTCTTTTTTTTTTATTAAGGATACGGGAATAGTATGAATGCAAGCTTGAACCCTCTACTAAAATACGCGTTGAATGTGGTAGTAGCGGTTAGATCCGACAGAGACTTCGGCGGTCCGGTCAGGACCTGAGGGCAGCGAAAACCGGACTGGGTTAGCGGGCTTTTGCCGGTCTGTGGTCGGTAGATCTCACTTTGCCTCCTCCCTCCCTCCTATAAAACACCGCAGAGCTCACCGCCTTTCTCGTACAGAGACGATCCCCGGAGTCCCCATTTTCCACCGCCCTCCGTCTCCTTCACTCCTCTGCAACGAAGAGGGCAGCCTTTGTCGTCCCCCGTAAGGTAATGCCGATCTGCCGTTGTACTGCTTGTTTGATTCACATATCATATGTGATCCTTAACATGCTCGGCTTGCAGTCACCTTGATTGGGTTGTTTCCTTTTCTTTCTGGGTTCTTTTTTCTTTTCTTTCGTAAGCTTGACTTTCTGAGCATTTCTGACGAGATCTGAGCTGGGTTCGTGAAATTTGATGAATTGGGTAATCATTTGTGCTGACACTTTCACTGGGAGCCACGGATCTGTGTATGAATCCCCAGATTTGATGCGATTGAGGGGTTTTAGTGTTGGATCTAATACCTGGTGGTGATCTTTGCACTCTTTCAGTGTTTCTAGAGTGATCTGCCGGATTTGTGAGGTTGTTCATTTTGTAGTGTCTCAACAGCGATAACTTTACCTGTCTTTAATGTTTAATGCAGAACAAGCTTTTCTCCTTTAAAATTGAATCTGAGATCTGCCTTATCAGAATTGTTTCTTAGTTTAAAGACGGATCTTTGCTGTGTTCTGTATGCATTGTCTATCTTTTACCTACTGCGCTTTCAAGGTTTTGTGCGATGTTTTTTGATGAATTTGGGTTCTGGCGATATAAAATTAGATTGTATGTTCAGTTCTATGCACTGTTCTATCTCTTTTACCTGCTTTCCTTTGCTTGATTATTCTTTGTATTTTGCCAGAATTATTTTATATCTAGGTGGCAGATTTCTCGACACCCTTGCCCATGACATCTTCTGGGTTAAATTCATTTACGTGCTACTCCATTTAAGATGTTTTCATGAACTAAGGATGTACTATTGTAAACCTTTCTTTTATGTATTGAGCTTTAATGCGAAACAGTCCGTGTAATGTATGCTTCGTCCTCATTTAATATAACTAAATTCTAGTAGCCCTGCAGAGAATTTCTTCCTTACATGTAAGCTCATGTACTGCATCCACATTGAGTTATAGGAAGAATTGTATATGACTAACCCCATTTCAATTGCTGACTCAATTTTCATGAACAAATATTCGATATAATCTAAAATGATTTAAATCATTGACAAGGGCAGTGAGAAAGTCAACTTTTTAAAAATATCTGTTATTATTTGCGTCTCAAATTCTCTGTCCTGTTTTCTTATTGCAGATTGAAGTGAAGCCGTTTACATAGTAAAAATGGTTAAGATCTGCTGTGTGGGAGCTGGATATGTTGGTGGGCCCACCATGGCCGTGATTGCCCTGAAATGCCCATCGATTGAAGTGGTTGTGGTTGACATCTCAGTAGCCCGAATCACTGCTTGGAATAGTGATCAACTCCCAATTTATGAGCCAGGCCTTGATGATGTGGTCAAGGAATGTCGAGGAAGGAACCTCTTCTTCAGTACGGACATTGAAAAACATATTGCAGAAGCTGACATAATCTTTGTCTCTGTGAACACACCTACCAAAACTCGCGGTCTTGGTGCTGGAAAAGCTGCTGATCTTACTTACTGGGAGTCTGCCGCCCGAATGATTGCTGATGTCTCAAAATCTGATAAGATAGTTGTTGAGAAATCGACTGTTCCAGTGAAAACTGCTGAGGCAATCGAAAAGATTTTAATGCACAACAGCAAAGGTATCAATTTCCAGATTTTATCTAACCCAGAGTTCCTGGCTGAGGGAACTGCCATTAAGGACCTTTTCAACCCTGATCGGGTCCTGATTGGAGGGCGGGAAACTCCTGGAGGTCAAAAGGCAATTAAGGCACTGAGTGATGTTTATGCTCATTGGGTTCCTGCAGACCGAATCTTAACGACTAACCTCTGGTCTGCTGAACTCTCTAAGCTGGCTGCTAATGCATTTTTGGCCCAAAGGATTTCCTCCATCAATGCCATGTCAGCTCTATGTGAAGCAACTGGCGCAGATGCGGCTGAAGTGGCTTATGCTGTTGGAAAGGACTCTCGGATTGGACCGAAGTTCTTGAATGCTAGTGTAGGGTTTGGTGGGTCCTGCTTCCAAAAGGATATCCTCAACTTGGTGTACATTTGTGAGTGCAATGGGCTGACAGAGGTTGCACACTACTGGAAGCAAGTGATCAAGATCAATGACTATCAGAAAAGTCGGTTTGTGAACCGGGTTGTATCTTCCATGTTTAACACAGTCTCAGGGAAGAAGATTGCTGTGCTTGGATTTGCTTTTAAGAAGGATACTGGTGACACTAGGGAGACTGCAGCTATCGATGTGTGCAAAGGATTATTAGGTGACAAGGCAAAGATTAGCATCTACGACCCACAAGTGACTGAGGAACAGATCCAGCGTGATTTGTCCATGAACAAGTTTGACTGGGACCACCCAATTCATCTCCAACCTATGAGCCCCACTGCTGTGAAGCAAGTCTCAGTCACTTGGGATGCCTATGAAGCTACAAAGGACGCTCATGGTATCTGCATTTTGACTGAGTGGGACGAGTTCAAGACCCTTGATTACCAGAGGATTTACGCTAATATGCAGAAGCCGGCTTTTATTTTTGATGGGCGCAATGTTGTAGATATGGAGAAGATGAGGGAGATCGGGTTTATTGTGTATTCCATTGGGAAGCCTCTGGATGCATGGTTGAAGGACATGCCTGCTGTGGCTTAAGGAGACATACCATATATGAGAGGATGGATTCGAAGGAAACAATAAAATAGATAGTCGTTGCTTTATCGTTTGGTTCATCTAAACCAAGCTTAAAAATAGCTGATTTGATATTCTTTTTGAACATTTGCTATTGCATCATTGGCTGATGAGCCCTTGTTAGGATCAGCAGCTTTGTTGAAAAGGGACGAGTATGTTGTTTTGCTAATATGTTGCTTGATATTGATTATTTTCTCCTGTAATTGCTGTTTGGCCTCTTTTGATTTTGTTTGCTCTTACTATGCTACTTAACATAAAGGTCAAAAAGATGGGTTAAAACCCATCATCTCTTCGCTAGGAAGTTTGGTAGCTCCACTACTAATGCTGAACAAGCTTGGGCAGTGTTATGCCCCGCCGGCTCACTAATAATAGGCCACTCAGCACAACTCATCCCTGGTTTAGGAACACATGTAAGGACCTTAGAGCCCCAATCGAGCTCTATATGGTTTGGATGTATTTTTTCGTGTCTCATTTAATATATTAAAAAATGGCATGAATAGGTTTTGGTTTGACCAGCAAATGCTCCACAAATTTCCTTATTTACCATAAATACCCACAAATGTGCCTCAAAATGTGAAGTTGTGTTGAAAAAACCTGAAAATCATTTGTAGGTGAAATCTTCGAAAGACAATATTTCCTCAACAAGTAGGCTGGAAATGAGTTTCACATATTTTGCCTGATACTCGTAAATGCATTCAAGGTAAATGTTCACTCTTGACACTAGTGAATGGTTGCCAAATGCCCCCTTAATAACTAACTTAGATTTTATTTCCTACCATAGAGGACTTCTAGCTAGAGAAAGCTTGATGCCTACAAACATTTCCTACTTACGTTTTGGGTTAAGGAATAAAGAATTCAAAGTTGTTTAGTAATCTCAGTCCTTTACTTTCTTGGTTGTTGTCTTCCTTAGTCGAAAAACTTTGAATTCTTTGTAGGACTAAGATTACTAAACTTATATATGAACTAGAAAATACAATCAACTTATATATGAACTTGTAACGTAGATCTTAAAGGAATATAACTTTAGTATGACTCTAATTGATAAACCTAAACTAGGAGGGAAGATGTGTAATGTGTCACGCCCCAATATTTTTAAATTAATTTTTATAAATCTTACAGAAAAAAATTAGCAATAATATCAATAAATCAAAACTCAAATTAAGAATATCTTGGGGGTGAACTCCTTGTTTTTCAAAATTATGAATATCAAACTAGGGTACTTAATAACCGTCATCATGCCATTGCATAAATAAAACACGTCTTTCCTAAGTATGTCTAAAAACATCATGGACACTAACAAAATTTATTGGCACTCATGTGCTTACAGTCATCTATAATAATCTACAAGTCAACTTAGAATATCATGAATTCTATATTATGTTATTGGAAAAGTCGTCATCGCCACGCACATCATTTCTTCCTAGTAGTTTATTCCTCTTAAATTTGTGTACTACAAGGTGTTGAGTATACAATAATATCTAGTGAGATGGCTAAAAAACAACCACAACTTATAACAATGAGATAAACAATTTATAATCATATTCCATTATACACTAAAGACAAGACGCATTATGTGGAATAATCAAGGATATCTCCATGACTCCCTGAAATGTATATCACTTTACTACTTAGCTTCGTACTCTTGTTGAAAGCTATCACCTGCTCCATCTACACTATGAGGTTAAAGACTCATAAGAGCTCATGGACCTAAGTGGACAATTTTTTTCATTTCTATTATCATTTAGACTTTTTTATTGTGTTGTGCTAAGTCATGTATCTTATATGAGTCCCGTTTATATGAGCTCGGGCTCATATTCACCTACGTGAGCTCGGGCTCTATGGGACGTCGGATTTACATCCAGCGGCCCATAATACTCATGGGTTTAAATGCTTATGGGTATTATAGGCTGCCGGATGTAAATCCAACGACTCATAAAGCCCGGGCTCATATAAACTTCTTCCATCTTATAATGTTATAACCTATTTTAACCAACTTTTGGGCCAAAAAAGCGGCTCTAAAAATAGAACTCCCTTACTTTAGGGAGTGAGACCCATGAGTCCTTCCTCTATCATGAGTCTCCTCTACATGGCTACAAGAACTCATTTTGGAGTCAGCAAGCCACTAGGCCCATATATCCTTGAGTGTAAAATACGCAATGGACATTTACATATTATAAGAATCAAACATAGGGTTTACTTACCCCACTATAATATATGTAATTCTACCAAGTATTTATATATTCATTATACAAGAAATTATGTTATCATATATCTCCTTAGTAGGATAAGTAATAATAGAAACCTTCCTTAAAAATCATAAATTGATGAATTATCGATAAACTCATCAACATGTCGGTGCAAATGTTGATGACCATCGACATCATCATCACATGTCAAACCCATGTTTATAGTGAGTGGACTATAAAAGTCTGATTTGCATATGTCATTAGCAACAAATAGACCTTACAACGATACCCAATCTAACACTGCCTCGTCTCATGCATGTTAATGTCGGTACTATTTATCTTCCTCCAACTATCGTCTCCATCACCGATGTGTAGATGGTCAAGTTAAGGATCATAGTAAAATAAAAATAATTACTCTACTGATGCTCAAATCATTCCCCTTTGTAAAATAATAAAACATTAACATCTAGTATTGTAAAAACTTTAGTTTAAACTATAATTGTTACTCTTTAATCCGCATAATTCATTATTTCTATCATTAATCTAAATTATGATAAATCTCTAAATTAAACTATAAAATCTAAAACATGTTTCACATCATATCACCAAAACATGTTTTTTGACAAAAAAACAAGCAGCCTAATAAGCATATAGTTTTAAGGTTAGCAATTCAACCTTTCTTTTTCGCTACCAATGCGTCAAGTCTCCAATGTTTCATCTTTTTTTCCCCTTTTCATTGATCTTTGACATGCCCTGGGTCTCTTCCTTTCACTAGAAGTTAATTTTTGAAGAAATTTGGGTTGTAAGGTGTTAAAGGATTTATAAGGGAGAAGTGTAACAAATTTTTGGTGTAATTGTGTATGTAATCATTTACTTTGGATGGTTTTTAACCCTTCGGCAAAACCATATCAACAATTGACGTGTTTATGGTTCCACTGATGAACCCAAAGAACCACCAATGCCTTCATCGATGATTTGTTGTTTGCCTACAGTGGAATTGTGACTTCATCGACGCATCCAATGCTACCGACAATAGATTTGTGACTTCATCGATGCACCCAATGACATATCAATGTTTACCGATAGTATATTTGTAACTTCATCAACGCACCTACCAACATGTTGGCATCGATGACACAATCTAATGAGTTTTTAAATTCAATTAATCTCAACATTTTTAACACATAAAATACCTCATAAATTTAGGAGTGTCATATCTTAAAAAAATTTAAATTTATTTTTGTGAATAAAATAGCAAAAGTATATTTTTAAAAAAAATATATGTGTTAAGATATATATCTCTAGGTGCGAGCCACTCATTTTTCAAACATACAAATATCAAATTAGAGTGTAATAATAATAAAGGTCAAACCATATCATAAACTGAGTAATCTCCTGCTCGAGTACAAATTTGAACATTCTAATACACACCAATGTACAAATAGATTAGCACTCATATGCCTACAATTATTCATTCTTAAGTAAACTAACATTTAAATACAATAAGTATATCAAGTAGCCTAGCGACATCTTCCTTACCATGCCTAGAGTGTTTTTTAAAAATAGTATTAATTTTATAAAGTACCTACATTACACAAATGCTAAGTAAATAAGTATACTTTGTGAAAAGGCTAAACAAGAAAATCCACAATTTATTATGCTTATATTGTCTATATAAAAATATCATGAACACCTATATATATATATATATATATATATATATATATATATATATATATATATATATATATATATATGATCATCCTACTACCAACCTAGTTTGCAATATCTTGAAACTTTGTTTTACACGAAATTCAATAATCATATAAATGATAAAGATGTGATGGTAACGTAATAAAAAATTTGTAGTGGATTTAAATGTGCATTTGGGTGACAAAAAATAATGACGCAGAAGATGTGAAAATCCACAGCAAAATGTCCTTTCACCCATTGCTCCCCATTCAATACCACAATAAATTGTCTTTTTTTTATAACAAAGGGCCTACGTGTCAGAGACTATAACATTAACCATCAAACAACTTACAACCATAACAAAGAAAGTAACTATATGTCCTAGGCAGTAAAGTATATTATATGTCTTATATGTATCTTTTTTACTTGCCCAAAGTCCTGCCCCTGCTTGCAAGAGTCATTGACGCACCCATTAGGTTAACCAAATGTTGATTAGATAACCGGGCTTCTTGACCACCCTTTGGTGGCTTAAGAACCGGGGGAAAACTCTAGGGGAGAGCTTAATCGCCAATATATACTTAGATCCTCAAAAGCCCCTAAGAGAGAAAAGTTGTTGCCAACTCAACTACCACCTCACGTAAACATATGATAGCCACCTCAGATAGACCACACATGTCGCTACAATTGAAAGAGCATCATCGTGTCAAATTGCCAATGGTGAAATAACAAAGATCAGAGAGGCAAAGTGGAATAACAAAGTTGGGAGGCCAAAAAAAATGGAGGGGTAGTTGAAAGGAACTAGAGAACGGGGGATGGGGAAGGAGAGGGAATGTGGAGGCATAGAGATGACTCGGGGAGCCTATCAAATAAGAGAAGAAAGGGAGAGGTGGACTGGTTGTGGTCGTAGTGAAAGGAAACCATAAATGGGAAGAAAAGGGGTGGCTTTATATATATATATATATATATATATATATATATATATATAAAAGCTAGAGGGGAGGGGAAAAGGGAGGTTGGGAAAGGGGAAGAGGGGAGGGAAGAAAAAGTCGCCGGACTAGGCTGTCAGAGTGGAGGAGAGAGCTGGGCTGTCGGTGGAGCGAAGGAAGGCTTGTTGACTACATGAAATGTTCGCCCCACCCATGCCCATAAGCTATTCCTCTCATTGAAATCACCTTTCACGACATCTTGGCCGGCCAGAAACATTGCCGCAAGATAGAGTTTTCTCCCTTAAACCCTACAATAAACTGTCCTTACGCCATTGCTCCACGCAGATTTGATCAAATTCACATCTCTACCTTTTGGCCTTCAAGTTCTTTCTTTTACTCTCTAACCTTGTACAATACAGCCAATTTTATTTGTGTTCTTTGCTGAAAGGTTCAAATGTGGGAAAGGATAATATGCTCCAACAGAATAGAAGAAGAAAAATGTTGTTCTATATTAATGGCTCCATTTGGCTGATTAGATAAGTCTCTTATCCTTCTCACAAAACTCATCCTTCTCCCTCCCCTCCCTGCACTTCGTCCTCTCCACCCTCACCTCCCCTTTCTCCTCTCTTCCTGCTCAGCTCGATTCCCTCCGCACCCTTCATCGCCTTTCCAGTTCCACTCTCGCTATCTCCTGCCAAATCGCCGACTCCGGCACTGTCTCCACAGTCCTCCGCCTCGTCGGTTCCTCAGAACCGGCCTCTTAGGAGTCTGGCTTTGAAATAGTTCCATTTTCCGATCATTTGTTTCCAAGACTGCATCTGGGTTTTCCCCGTATTGCTGGGTGTACTAGAGCTTTCATGGCAGTGGTGTGGAGAAGATCAAAGCTGGCCCAGCATCTGCAACCTGCAGTGATGTGAAGCGCGTGTGTACGTCGCAAATCTCAAGGCCTTCCTCCTTCGGCAACCGGCATCTTCCGCTTATGCCGACAAATTACGCTGGCACATTCCTAGTTTTGCGTCGCTCCGTGGCCCCTTCTTCTTTCGTAAGATGTTTCAGTTCGACCAAAGCGCAAGCACCGTGTGATCATGACGAAAATCAGGTGATTCTGCTTTCTCAAGTGCTGATGACTGTGCCTACGTTTTCTTTTTTCAATGATTAACCGGGCAAACTGAAATTGGGTCTTTCTGTTTCAGACATATACAATGTGCGTTGAATAGAATTTCCTTCTTAATTGACGGATTGCCCCTGTTTTCATTTTCGCTTCTGGATGTGTTTGCAACTTGGAAGCGATTGACATTATGTACGAAATCTAAGTACCGGGATAAGTTTGGTGCGTGGACTCTGTACGACCATAACGAGTCACCAACACTCGTCTCTGCTGCCTCGCAGATCATGCTAGTGAGCTCCTCGACGGTGAAGACGTGGCCGAGCCGGGCCATGGAGTGGGCGAGTTCGGCTGCGGTGATGTAGCCGTTGCCATCGCGGTCGAAAGGCAGAAGAGCTGGTGGAGCTGCTCCTTCGTGTAAGGGGACTTGGTGGGGAGGAGGTCCGGGGCCACGAGGGCGACGAACTCAGAGAACTCAGACGAGACCGTTGTTGTTCTTGTCGGCCTTGTGGATGAGGGCCTCGAGCTGGTCAGGGCTGGGCTTGAGGCCCAGTGATCGTAGGAGCGAACCCAGCTCCAGCTGCGTGAGGCTCCCGTAGTTGTACGACCGGAATATCTCCCTCAGCTCCGCCAACTGCTTGTCGTCCAGCTTCACCGGTTTGTGCGCGACCCCCTTGCTCATCTTCCAAAATCAAAACCCCCCAAAAACCAATTTCGATCAAAATTCAATTTCCGCTCAAAGTCTGAAGTTTCAACTGCCTCTGCTTTCTGACCGACTCAAATTATTGCTTCTTTTGATCGAGTTGCTCCTTCGTGGTTATACTCTTTTTGTTTTTTTTTCTTCTTTATTTCTTCTACTTTTTCCATGCAGCAGAATTCCTCTTTCAGCTCTTAGACTTGTCTTTCCTTTGTTTAGGGGCAGTGAGCAGGAAGATGAGGGGGCGTAAAAATAAATTGCGGCTGGCTGTGTTGCTGGGGAGTGCTTAAGCGAGTTTTTGAACTATTAATATATAAAACGGAGGGAGTATTATGTATCAACGATGGAACGGTATTTTCATCCATAGAAGCCTCATATATTGAAAATAAATTTTCTTGCGATGTAGTTAAGTGAAAATTGTTTGTAAATTAGAGTAAAATGTTTAGCCTTGCGCTCTTGCCTGAATGAATTTTTCCCAATGAACACGGCTATATACACCCAGGAAATTAAATACCTCATATCTCTTTTACCCTAATAAAATTTTCCTAAAAGTATATCTCACTTTTATTGGTGGGGTCCACTATATATAAATTCATATTTTGTCTGAGGGTGCACATTGTGAGTGTCATTCCAAAAGTTCTTTTATAGTTCACATTTATCTTACTCCCTCACAGTGGACACCCTTTGTATATAACTTCATATGTTGTCAGAGGACACCTATTATGATCTCCATTCTAGAAGTTTATTCATGGTTTACATAGAGGTCTTACTTTATCAAGGTGGGTATCCTCTGTATATAACCTTGAACATTATTGGGGGTGTCTACCGTGAGAATCATTCTTTAAGTTATCTCGTACAATACATAGAATCCTTACTACTTCACGGTGGGCACTCACTATATAGAACTTTGTGTTTTATTATGTGGTACGTACCATGAGCACTATATTTTATTCTAAGTTTAATTATGGTAATAAGATAAGAAATTTTATAAGGGTAAATGAGGTATAAGAAAAATAAAAAAAATACTTAAAATTTCTTCACTTACTAGGCACTGAGGGGTTTTTCAGGGTGTAAGACGTTCTTTTTCCAATACGACATTGAGGGGCACATGGGCTCTAGGGGTCTTTCATGAAGGCCCAGAATGTCTTATCCTACTTGCTAGAGCTTAATCTTTCGCTATCCCGTTAGAAAGTGGGCCATGTATGAAGCAAGTGGAAATACCAGCATATGTGACACACATTGTAAGGACTTTCATCTTCAACTGGTTTATTTTTTTATGTTATTTATCGGTTATTATGTGGTTTAAGCGTTTTTTGGTTAAAATAAGTAGTTTTAAAAAATAAATAAAGTTTTTAAAGGTTTTAATCAAAACTAACTGCACATTTATGAGTTTTAAGTAATTTTGGGTCAAACCTGAAGTTTTGGGATTTTCTGATATTTTACCAATTTTTTAAAAATTAAGGTTTGGCGGGACCCCCTTGTGGGCCCTACTGATAAAATTAGGGTTTTTGGTCCAAAATACCCCAGACATCAATAGAAGACACTATAAAAAAATTAAAATTTTTCTGAACCAAATTTTGGGTTAAATTGTCAAATTTCCTAATTTTAGTTAAAAACTCTATTTATACCCCACATTTCAATTTGGTATAGCCCAACCCCTCCTATAAAAGGAAAGAGTTGTGCCATTCCAAAATTGAGAATAGGCCTAGCCAGGAAATTGGAGCTTAATCCCCGATTAGACTCAAAAGGAAAACGATTAGAGGTGAGTTTAGCTTAATCTTTCGGGTTTTCTTAATATGTTCTTAATCTTGTCTTTCCTCATCATTTCAATCCATTTTGAAAACATTAAATCACTATTTTTCTCTTCTTTTCCAAGCCCTAATCTTCAAAATCTCGTTTTTAGGCTTCCAAAACTCTAGATTTAAGGTTTTCTTTTGATTTTCAAAGCCAAATCGAGATTAGTTGTATATTAACTTAAAATCGTGTTTTTAGAAGGTGTTGGAGGAGATTGAAGGTTCAATCCAACCCAAATCACCAAGGAAAGGTAATGGGTCTTTTAAATCACAGTTTTTTGTGGTAAAAATCTCGATTTTATGATGTTATTTGAATGGGTTATTACTTGATTTGAGCTCTAATGGTGGGTTTATCATATGTTAATCTCTTACTTCGATTTTTTAGGGTTTTATATTAGAATGTGTTAAATTAGTGTTTTTGAAGGTTTGATGGGATTTTGATGGTGTTTGAGAATATTGATGAAGGTTTAAAGTTGCTTCAATGGAGCCTCGGTTTTGAATTTTGAAATGGGGAAGAAGGTCTCGAATCTGCCTTGTTGGCGATCGATCAGGCCTTGTCGCCGATCGATTGGCTATACAGCAGTTCGGGTATTTTGAAAATTTTATGCTCATTTTATTGTTCTTACTTCATCTAATGGTTATAATGGTTATAGGAGGTGTGTTATGTTGAAATTAGGCTACTGGAGGTGTGGAATTGATGATGGAGGTTTATGGATTAGGTTTAAGTGTTGTTATGTGGTATTATATTATATGTTGATAATTGTGCATGTTGATATTGAATTACCTTAAACCTTTGAATGTTGGAACTCTTGTGATTAGAATATGTTTCCAGCAGAGATATTATATAGAAAATGATGAAATGTGTTCTCTTATAATGAGAATGGTTTATGGGTGATTGATGTGATCATGTTATGGCTTAATGTGGAGAAAAATCATGTTTGTAGGAGTGTGTGTACGATTTCACATGGATAGATTTGAGCTTTATGGTAGATTTTGCTTTGATTTCAGTTAGGAATCACTGTTTTGAACATGTTTAAGCATGCATATAGTGAATGATGAATCTATGTCAAAGCATTGGTCATGTGCTTAGAATATGCATGAATACACACGCGTATGGGGAATCTACTATAAAATTATAGTTAATTATACTTAATTATGATGCATGAGGGAACTAATTGGGAGCACGTTCCATGTGTTGGAACCCACGTAAGTTTTGCTCACGGATGTGCCATGATATCATGCATCATTGATTAGTATTCATAAACGAAGTTTTACTGAGGTTTTAACCGGAATTGATCGATTGTATGCAATGATTGAGATTGTGTGCCAGATTAATCGCTCGGTAAATTAATCGGAACTTAGTTGGTCTGAAATGACATGTTTTCGATTTAAATTCCTATGTGGAATAGGTATACTTCCCGGGTTAAGTCTAATTAAATTGAGTTATATGGGGACGAGTTTTGTACTTATCTTACAGATGAGATTATCATGATTATCATCTGGACCCTGATAATCCATAGTGGGAATTCGGGCCCTCCCCCACCGCAGGAGATGTCCTTGAGCAAACACACCTACTTTGTGTGAGAATCGGACATTCTTGGCCAGGATCATCCAAGGCGAGCAGCTTTAGGGGCTGACAACCCCGACCCTCTTCTATTTCCTTTGTGGAAAATTGGACCACATCTTACCTTCGTGGCTTTGACTATGTCCCGCTTTTGTGGCAATACTTGTGTTTACTCCTTGATGGAGGCATTTACTATTTGTATTGATGCATGTGTATTATGAATGTTATGCATGATTATGTATGTAACGTCCGGGAATTTTATAAATTCCCGAAGTTAACTATGGGAAATTAGGGTGTTGGACCCCTTGATCTTCTTTTTGAAATAACTTAACCGATGCTTAGAATTGGTGGCCAAAATCTATATTGATGGAAAATAGACAGAAATAGCTTCGAAATGCCACTAAGAACGCGCGAATCAGAGTCTAGATGAGGGAGATACGACCGTTTGAAGTTGAACATATTGTGTAGGACTCGTTTACCCGATTTAGACTGTATTTGGCCTATTTAAGTCATTTTGCGGGCCCGGTTGTTTATAATTCCGAAATTAATTTTTAAGGTCCCAATGAGATGGACTAACTGGGGAGGATTACCTAAAATTCTAGGGGAATTAGGAACCCTAATCCCCATGTTTATAAAAAGTCTTCTTAGGGTACATTTTGGGGAGCTTTTTCGATGGTGATTAAAAGGAAGGAAAGTGAATTTTCCGGCGAGGCGTTGGCGGCAGTGGATTGACAACAACTTGACCTTAGAGGTAAGATTTTGAATTGAGACTGATGAAGACGTCATTAATTAATTTTAATAAAAATTATAGTGATTTCTGCACATTTCTACAAATATTGTTCTCGTAATTAGTGAACAGTACTTTGAGTTTTCAATCGCCGGAATCACTGTAGAAAGGGGAAGCCACTGGCCGAGGCCGTGCTGGCCGCGCCGGTCCTGGACATGCTGACCCAGGCCACGGCAGCCCCAGATGCACCAGCCTGGGCAGCGCTGGCTCCAGCCATGGCGGCATCGCCGCCTATTTAAAAAAAAGAGACAAAAAAGGGGCCAGCTTTTTGGCCACCTGCCGGATACCAGACAGCAGCGGGACCGACCTTGTCGGTTCTGGCGTGCTCCGATAGTCCAGGGCCTGTGTGCTGCCCAGCCCTCCGCCATGGGGGTGACGTCTCCACCAGAGGCCGAAAGGCCTCTGGCCGAACGCGGGGAAGACGACCCGCGTTGCGGGTCATCCACTCGAACCAAACTGGTTCGGTTTTTAAAAAAATGGAGTGAACCAGGTCCGGTTCAAGGGGTTAAAAGTGTCAAACAAATTCTAGAAAAATACTAATGTACCTATAGAGGTTTGGGATTATTCTGACCGAGTTTCTGCTAGGGGGAAAATCCCAGAGACTATAAAATGACCTTTTTACCCCTGGTAGTTAAGTTATCGTGTGAAAATCACTTACCCAATTTAGAGGCTCCGGTTCAAGGGCCTATGAGTTGATTTAAAAAGTGGAAAAATTCTTAGTGAGAGTTTAATGTGTAAACTAATTATAGGCCAAACCACTTAGTGAGAAAAAATCCCAGTGAGTAGGTAATTGACTGTTTTGGCCCTAGTGTTAATCGTAAACTGTTATGTAAACCTGGGTCGGTTCAAGGGGTTCACAACCCCGTCACATGCCAGGAAAATTGCACAGAGTCCATGAAGACAAGTAGTATACTTAAGTTCAATTTTGGACTTGTTGGATGTCATTAAAGCCTTAAACCAAATGATAAAAATACCCCTATTCAAACTAGCCCACATTCGCATGGATGTTGTTAACAGGCCAATGTGATACTGAAACCTTTTGAGAGGTTAAAGACTTACTCGAGTGCAGAGAGGACTGTATCCAATATTGGATAATTACTCTAATGCCCTTATGTGCATTACGACCAGTTTCATAAAGATTTATTAAGATAACCCAAGGAGGGTTAGGGCACGAGAGCTTGAATAATTCTTATATCATTAATGAATTTTATTATTGATATTATGATCTGCTTGGACCTTTGTAGTTCTAATGGTTTATGTTGTTCTTTGTTTCAATTTTTGATATTGATGTAGTGATAGTAATTTATCACTATCTTAAGATTATTGAAAGATTAATTAATGGGGTTTGATAGCTTTGGATTGGACGAGAACACCTAATCAAGATAAAGACTAAAATACCCTAGAGGGGTCTGAGACTAGTTCATACAGTGAACAAAGCCTTTAACCTGACGATTTGCCTTGGTTGATGAACCGATGATATGTCTTGAGTTGTAAACCTTAGTCTAGAAGGGACTAATAGGGTTTGGGATAGTCATTCGGAATCCTGGCTTATAGATGAGTAAAATAGGGTTCAGAATGATTTTCTAAGTTTTAGCTCTATTGAGGAGCCACTGATTTGACCGTGTAGTTGCACCTCCCCATTAGAGGGAGTTACTTGTGAGCCGGGCTCACTGTAGATCTATTGAGGATCTTTTGGTGTACACGCAATTAGGGTCGCTGACATCCTGCTTGGTTGACATCTCTGACCACTTCTGTTCAGGTGCAGTTGTGGGTCATGCCCTTCCACTCCGGTCAGGTCCTTATGGGCTAGGTTGGGATATGACACTTCCTGGTGGATTCCAGGGTGTTTCGTTGTCATTTGTCACCTAGGTTGACATCTGATGAGTCTGTCTGTCATTGGGATTAGACGAGAATATTAATTATCGAACAATGGTTCAAGAGATAATTAATAGCATTGATTAATATTGCTTGTTTAATTAGAACAAATGGAATGATTAAAGGACTTGCATAAAATGTAGGTTGCTTGAAAATACTTAAGCACTGCATGTGTGATGCTATGCTTATTAGTATAGTGTAGTATTAGGCAGAACTACGTCTAGATCCGATCTTATTGAAAACATTGGAGATGTTGTCTGATGAGTACGTAGGCAACTAACATCGGGTGATGTTGGCCCGATCTGAAATATATTAATAAAACCTTTTGTCCTTTAGAAACTCTTCTCTTGTAGGCGGAGATGCTCCATTGTGGTTGTGGCTGTTGTTTGGTTTGCTTTGTTGCAGATTCTCTAGGCGACGACAAGTGAGACCTAGGCAGGCGAGCACAAGAGGTTTTCGCATTTTTGCAACTCTGATACGTAAGCGTACCTTAAGCGTGAGAGTCAACTTATTATTTATTTTCAGACAGGTGACAGACTTGTACTTAGATGGATGAGCTGGTCTTTATGAATTTTTAAACGTTAAATAATATCATATGCCTTGATATTCGTATTTGTAAACCCCAGTTATCATGACCTGGATATTTAATCGAAGGGTTTATTTTGTATTTAAAGAAAAAAAATCTCATTACTTACCATTCGTGCTATTTAAAAATGTTTTTAAAAATTCGGGTCATGACAGTGTATCATGTGTTTGACACGTTTGTCGTGTAGGATGGATGAGGATGCGATATGAATGCATAACTAGAAATTGTGTAGTTGAGACATTATTATGTAGGTTTATGCGATATGAATGCATAATTAGAAATTGTGTGGTTGAAACACTATTATGTTGGTTTATGTAATATGAATGTATAATCAGAAATTGTGTGGTTGAGACACTATTATGCATGTTTATGTGATACGAATACATGATCAGAAAGTGGTATAACATGTAAAATTTTGGATCTAAATTGCTACATTGTCATGCCGTCATATTTTCTGATTATTATAATTGTATTCAAACCATTATTGAGTTTTTATACTCACCCCACGTTTTCTGTGTTTCAATTTTGGGGCTACATAGTGTGACATGCAGTCGGACAGGATCCTCTGTATGAGGAACGGATGGGGAGAGCTTAGGACAGGCATAGGGGCCTATAGACTTTGCATGTTTTTCTGATTATTTTGTTATGATGTTAGAATACCTTGTGGAGTGATCCTCATTTCAGACTCGTGATATATTATGTCTTTAGATTTGTTTGAGACCCTGTTTAAGCTAAGTATGTTGGCTCTGGATTATTAGTATGTGGGTTTAAGACGAGGTTTAATTTAGAGTTAAACTCCTCTTTTGCTCTACTTATTTACTCTTGCTCAAAGTAGTGCGTAACTCCATTAATTAGACTATCCATAGGTAGGGCATAAGTCTTCCGCTATTTATTTAACTATTATTTTTCAACACCATCGCCCCCATGCGCTGGACTAGCCCTTGGACCAGGTTCGGCTTGGGTCGGGTAGTGTCGGGGCGTGACACACATTCTGGTCCACCTTAGCCACAGTAATAGTCAACATTGGGATAGTGTCTTTTCTTAGTCATTATACCAACACCTCATTTAAGTGTCCAAGGATAATCATATAACCAAAACCCTATTAGGAGAGCTTCTCGGGTAGATTCATTAAGCTTTTTAGGAATTGCTAGCTTGTACTGGAAGAGGGTCCATCATATGGTAGAGGAACTAAGATGGATGCCACTTAAAAGAATTGCTTCACATGGCTTTGGGATTTAAGTCATTTTTTTACTCCATTAGCCACCGACAAGTATTACTCTCTCTGTCTCATTTTAATTGTTTGGATGTAAAAATATTTTGTCCCAAATTAATCGTCTTGCATCTAACACGCTTCTCTTACACAAGAAAAATGAGTGCTTCTAAAAGACAAACTATCAAATCCCAACCCCATTAAAGGAGGCGTGTGGCTGAAGAGGAAAAAGCGTAGTGGATGGAGTGAAACAATAAATCCCCACTTCTCATATGCTTCTCATCTTAATAATCTCCACTTATTGAAAAAAGTACAAAAAATGTAGACATAGTAAAATGCACTAGTAGACAAATTATTTCTCCTATTTCTTAATTATGGCCCCATTTTATGATACTCCTTATGTCTTACATTAATAGCTCTATTTAGTTTTTTAAAGTAAACTAATTTTAGTTTATTTTAAAAAACCAAATAGAGCTATTAATACAAGGTTGGCTTGATACAATTAGAGGCCTAGCTAAGGCGAGAAGTTTAAACTAGGCATATTTTACATTATACATAAGAATAATCATATAATTAATTAACCACTAGTATATAGTTAACACTTTTATTCAAATGAATTTTGATTATTTTAGAGATGCAAAATCACTCTTTTTATCTTTAAGTTTTTACTAACAAGATAAATAGGGAAAGGAAATAAAGAATTGTTCCACAAAGCTAAAAACTTGGAAGGTAGAGAGATTTTAGAATTTTTCTTTTTCTTTTTTTAACCCTAGGCATTGCTCTTTATATAGATGTTTATCTTCAAGAAGGTCACCCTAAATTGCCAAAGAAAAAAAGAAGAGGTCATCCTTCAATATTGTGCATGAAAATATAAGGAATGAGATGAAAACAAATAAACAAAATAGAGATGAGAGAGAGCACACATTGAGTATTTGAATGGGGAATAGTCAAAGTGATTCCTTTAATAGAATAAAGAAAAATATCTATATATTAAAGTAGGAGAAAATGGAGGGCTTAACACTTGATAAATTTTTTATTCATTTTTATTTAATGATTTTTTTAGGTGGGACCTTAGATAATTGCCTAAGCAACCTAAGTTATTTAGTCGGTCCTGTATTAATATGGGACGGAAGGAGTAATAGATTTTCAAATGTAGACATCTAATTCCCGATAGGAATATATTTTTAATTTAACGAGGACAAATGATGTGCAAGTGTTGTAGATGTTAGAGGAGATTAAAGGTGAGATATGGTGCTCTAAGAAATCGGTTGCCCTACCTCTTCTAGTTGGATTTTGGACTCCAACCATCCTTAACCATGAAAAAGATGTTTTTTCTTAAAAAAAAATGTGATAACAAAACTACCAGTGGCCCAAAGTTTACAAATCTTGTTAAAGTTGTAAACATTTTTTATTAAAACTAATAAAGTTATGCATTCAAATGATAAACTAGGAATTGGGGACTAAGCTTTTACTTCGGCTAATAATCATAATAAGAAAATATATATTATTAACAATACGCCAAACATAGTCCACAATATGCTTTGCATATTTTAATTCAAATACTCCCTCCATCCAATATTAATAGCTACGTTTGAAGAAAAAAATAGTTTTTTATTGAATGCTAAAACTCACATCTAAGAGAAGGAAAAATAAGCTTATTATACTCTTTTTAAGTATTTAACCACTTAAATTGAACAAAATAGAGCTATTAATATGAAACAATTTTTTTTGCCAAATAGAACTATTAATGTAGGACGGAGGGAGTACTATTTTTCTTTTTTCCTACTTGAAAGCTCCATCATGTTCAAGAAAACTAGTCATAGAATCTTGTCAACCTTAAAGACTTTGCCTGAGAACACAAGCAAGTTGTTCCTCACTAAGTTGTACGGTCTTCCTCTTTCTGTTGAGCATCCAATTATAAGCCGCTTGTAGAATAATAGATGTTCTAACTTCTAACCAGCAATGGCAAGTTATCTTAAATCTTGGATCCAATGTTTTTATGATAAATTCAAATTGAGAATTTATATCTATTCATTAGAACTATACATTGTAATAAAGGAGTAATTAATATTAGAAGCTTGGTTGAAATGATTGATGGATTAACTTGATGTTCTAACTTCTTACCAACAAGCTATCTCAAATATTGGTTCAATGTTTTTATGGTAAATTCAAATTGAGCATTTATACTTATCATCATTAGGACTATACATTGTCATAAACGAGTAATTAAGATTAGAAACTTGGTTGAAATGATTAAGATGTTGTTGGGATATAAATCCCCTTTGGAGAGGCATGTGCAACAATGACTTTCAACGTGAAAAATAGATATAAGAAGAAAAATACAAGGTTTAAGGTAGTTTAACAATGTGTTAACCTCTACCCATCACACACATCCACTATATTTTATAAGAATTACAAAGGAAAAGATTATAGCTCTCATAGCCCTCAATCCTCTCAACTCCTAAAGTAAAAGTTTTACAATGCTTGTTATAGCCCCCCTAGGGTTCTAAGAGTCCCTTTATACCTCATGAGTCATGCAATGTAGTATAAGTCTTTTTGTAGAAGAAAATATCAAAGTAGCCAATTAGGAAGAGTCCAAATCGGGTCACAAAACATGGCAAACCATTGGTGTAAGATTTCTAAATTTCTTTCTTTAATTGTGTGAATTATTGTTTATTTGATTTGATTTTCAGGGTAATGAGTTAGTTTAATTATAAATTTTTTAGGGTTTAATTTTATTTTAAGAGTATTAGTGTTAAATTAAATTTATGTAAATTTTTATCTATTTAAAAGTATTTTCTTTTAAATTTTTCCTTAGCCGAGCAGACCCCACTGTGGGACCTACATTCGTATTGGACGGCATGCAACCCATTTTAACCTCCAACCTTCTAGTAATTTATTTAAGTGGATTTGGGTGTGAATAAATTTATTTTTTGATTAAAAATACCCTTAATTAGTCACCTAGGGCATTTTTTCCTATTTCTATAGCTAAACTGTAACGTCCGGGAATTTTCTAAATTCCCGAAGTCGTACACGTGGAAATTAGGGTGCTAGACCCCTTGACCTTTTCATTGGAATAACTTAATCATCAGTTGTAAGTGGTAGCTAACGTATAAATGGATGGAAAGTAGACAGAAAGAGCTTCGAAACGCCACCAAGAACGCGCGAATCGGAGTCCGGATGAGGGAGATACAACCGTCTGAAGTTGAACATATCGTGCAGGACCCGTTTACCCAAATTGAACGTGCGGTTTGCCCGTTTAAGTCACTATACGGGCCCGATCACTTACTATTCCGAAATTGGGTTTTTGGGGACTAATTTCTCATGGGATTAGGAGCCCTAATCCTATGCCTATAAATAGAATTAATTAGGGCTTTTTGGGGGTCTTTTTGCCCGATTGGGGAGAATTTTTGGACGGCAAAGAAAAGGAGGGAACTTTCCAGTGAAATTCCGATGAGGTTCTGGCAAAGCATTGGCGACGGTGGATCGACAACAAACGGACAATTGGGGTAAGATGCAAGTGGAACTTTTGGTTTTGTTGATTAAATTTAAATGCGTATTCTCTGCAATTAATCTTTCAGCAGATCTAATTAAACCTTCCGATTTGAATTGACTGTTCTGTTACATAACAGAACAGTAAATTTAGATCTGCCGCCGGTTCCTTCTGGACGGAAGCCGGCCATGACCAGCCGGACTCGGGGCCAAGGTAGTCGGAGTCGTCGCTGAGCGGCGGGCCGACTAGTCCCAGCCCTGCGTTGAGCCAAGGCGGCGATTACAACTGCCAGCAGAAACTGTTGTAGGAGAGATGGGAAAGGCAGAGCCTTTGGGCACCGGGCGGAAGAGGAGCAGCCATCCACCGCCGGCGGGGCCAGCGCCACTGAAATCGCCGTTGGACGGCGATTCATCCCAGCCTGGCCCTGCCGCTAGTTATAAGCCGGTGGCGGCCAGCAGGCGTTGGCCGCGCAAAGAAATCCACGGCGGATTTGGGAGTCACCGGGCGATTCCGAGTGCCGCCGGGTGGCGCACTCGCACCTGGATTTTCTGCCCCGGTCTCCCTGTTTTAGGCGGCCCTCCAGTGGCCGGAGATTCAGCCCGACGGCGGCCGGACGTGCAGTCCAGTCGCCGCCCGCTGCTCTGCGGGCATCTCCACGAGGGAGACAACCCGCAGCCAGGTCTGCGGGTCCGGCCCGTTCCGGGCGGGAGCTGCAGACCCAGTCCGGTCCTGTCTTAAAAAAAAAAACAAAAACAAAGAGAGAACAATTCACACTCCCTGGACCGGGTCCGGTTCAGGGGGTTAATTATGTCAAATAAATCCTAAAAAATTATCATTGGACCTGGAGAGGGTTGGGATTATTCTAACCAAGTTTCAGCTTGGGGAAAAATCCCAGAGATTATAAAATAACTATTTTACCCATATTAGTTAATTATCGTATAATATTAACTTATTCGAGTTTGAAGCTTCAGTTCAGGGGCCGATGAGTGGATCTAAAAATTAGGAAAATTCTCAATGAGATTTTAATGGGTAACCTATTTATAGGCCAAATCTCTTAGTGAAGAGAAATCCCAGTGAGTGGTTAATTAACTATTTTGCCCTTAGGGTTTATAATAAACCGTTAGTCAAAACCTGAGTCGGTTCAAGGGATTCACGACCCCGTCACACTCCAGGAAAATTACACTGAGGCTATGAAGCCCGGTAGTGCCCTTGAGTTCAATTTTGGACCCATTGGATGTCATTAAAGTCTTCAACCCAATAACAGATGTGCCCTTTGAGTGGACCCGCCCACATTCGTGTGAATGGAAGCGTGAGTCGGTCTGAGAGTGGAGCCTTGTGAGAGGTCAATGACTTAAATCAATAGAGGGGCAATAAAATAACTAGAATGACCCAAGGGAGGGTATCATACCTTAGGTGGTAAAATTACCCTAATGCCCTTAGGGGCAATATGTTTGTTTCTGATGAAACAGATGACCTAGTGAATCAAGAGTTAAGGTACCCTATAAATGACTTCAGAAGGAAGGGGTGTGACCGGTAGGTGACACGAAGACCTTGATAGGTCACCGTGTCATGGGAAACAATTGAAAAACCCTAATTCTCAAGGTTTAGGGCAGTGTATTGCACGTGTCTGTAACACAGCGCAGAAATCCACTAGGGCATTATATACGTCATTCGTGGAATATGTTAATTTACATATCGGGCTTGAAGTCTCTGAGCCCTGGCCTTGCAAATGAATGCAATGGGCCTCCGTTTATTATTTATACATTTGTATGATTGCATGATTATTTATGCTGATGCATGCTTTTGATATTGATGCATTGATTTATATCAGTAACTTAAGATTAATGAAGATTAATCAAGAGGCATGGGTTGCTATTGGTTTGAGGGGAGAACACCTAATAAAGATAATGACTAAAATACCCTCTTTAGGGTTGGGACCAGTTCATGGAGTGAACGGAGTCCTGACATAGATCTTACCTTGGTTAATGAACCGATGGTGGCTATGGGATGTTCTCTGGGTAATAACTCAGTGGATGAGCTATTTTGTGGGCCGATTCACAAGGTGAAGAAGACCCACAAGGTTGAGTGGTTACTTGACTGGATGGAAATAATCTAGTATAAGTTTCAGATGTGTGTGGGAGTCAATGGTCATAAGGACCTGAGGCTTCTATGGATATATTAGTAATGTCTTATGAGACATTTCTCCCAGCGTTGGGAAGGTGGAGATTGCAATATGCATCTTCATCACCACGATGGTTTGGGTATTGACCAGAGGGTCTTTACCGCGGGTCTCCTGCAGGTCTTCCCAAGACTATTTAGTACGTACGAAAAGCGGAGTTACATGAGCATCATGGAAGGCTTGTGTTTCTTGCCAATCTGTGTCCATGAGCACAGTTGGGATCCTCTTCCCCAGATTCGTGGCAGGCTATTGAGAGCCCTGAGGATTTGGGTCAAGCTGTTGTTAAGCAGTCGACTCCAAGGTTGGAGTCCTTTGTTTGGAGATTTCTCGAGGGGCGAGATATCTTTGAGTTACAGATTTGGTAGTATTAATTGTCGAACAAGAGTTGTGAGATAATTAATAATAATGTTTGATTTTGCTTGTTAATTAGACAAGTGGAACGGTTAAAGGACTTACTAAAATGTAGGTTAAAAATATCTAAGCATTGCATGTGTGATGCTATGCTTCTTAGGATAGAGTAGTTTCTAAGCAGAACTACGTCTGGATCCGATCTTGTTGGAAACATTGGAGATGTTGTCTGATGAGTACGTAGGCAACTAACATCAGGTGATGTTGGCCCGATCCGAATAATATTAATAAAACCTTTTGTCCTTTGGAAGCTCTTCTCCTGTGGGCGGAGTGCTCCCTTGTGGTTGTGGTTGTTGTGTGGTTTGCTGTGATGCAGATTCTCCAGGCGAGGACAAGTGAGATCAAGGCAGGCGTGCACAAGAGGATTCCACGTTTCTGTAACTCCGGTATGCAAGTGTACCTTAAGCATGAGAGTCAACTTATTATTTATTTTCAGACGGACGATGGACTTGTACTTAGATGGATGAGCTGGTCTTTATGAATTTTCAGACGTTAAATAATATCGTAAGATTTGATATTCGTATTTGTGAGCCCCAGTTATCATGACCTGGATATTTAATCGAATGGTTTGTTTTGTATTTAAAGAAAAAAAAAATTTTCTCGCTACTTACTGTTCGTGCTACTTAAAAATGCTTTTAAAAATCCGGGTCGTGACATAAACAAATTATATTCTTAACCTAAAACCCTTACTATATAAGGAAAAACCCTAGTTAAACTTTGATTAAGGAAGGGCTGTGTTTAAAATGGAGGTTTGCTCTACCCCTATTTACCAAAGGAAAAACCTTGATTAAGGTGATTTTTTCCCTTAATCAACCTCCTAATCTTTAGATTTTTGTCTTAATCTCATCCATCTTCATTTATCCTATTTTAATCCTTAGTTTTCTTCCATCAAAATCATATTTTTAATTTTAATTTAGAACCCTAATTAGGTTAATTTCATTTTTAACCTAATAATGTCTTAAATTTATCTTCTTCCAAGTTGATTTGAGTCTATTAGTTAGTTTTAATTAGGTTTAACTAAAACCCTAATTTTTAGGTAAGAGTTCTTGAGGGTAAAGATCTATCAAGGGATTCAAAAGCTTGTTAGAAGTAGACCTTGAGTGGTTTTCATTCTTGAAATGTCATGATTATGCGTTTATTTGAGTTTTGCTTCATCTTGATGTGATGGTGATTTATCAAAAACATGTGATTTATGGTTATTTTGGCATGATTAAGTATAAAAATAATTAGATTCATCATGTTCTAGGCTTAAAATTTTGATTTACAATGTTCTATGATGATTTTTGAATTTATATGAAATTTCAGAATGTCTTCTATTTGAATTTCAAAGGTTGAGAATGAACTAAAAAATTGAATTGTTATGTGCATTTGAACGGGTTATTGACGAGTCATTCAAATGGGCTATCTGGTCGTTCAAAAGGCCAAGCGTTCAAACAAGCTGTAGGGTCGTTTGAATGGTCAAACACAATTTTGGTGAAAATAGTTTATTTTGTGGATTTTTTGCCGTTTCTTGTTGTTTTCACATGATTATAATTCTCTATGGCTATGATGAGTTATGAATACTTATAATTATCACCTTAGTTTGATATGAACTTCTTTAGATTATGATTTAGCTTAAGCATGAAGATAACTATACTTGTCTACGTTTAATATGATGTTTTACTTGTTTTAAACCCGTATTTCGATGATTTCTTCATATTTACTCCATGACTCTTATAAGTTATGACCATGATGAATTATGGATTTTTGTACATATTGATTATATGTGATTCATGTCCTACATGTTTTAGTTTAAGTATGAACACTACCATATAGGTATATTCTTGCCTATGCTTATTTGATTTTATTTATTACAAATGGACCATGTTACATGCACATATGGACTGATTCAAGTGTTCTTATCCATGCTTATATTCGTTAAACTTGCTCACGTACGTATCATGTTGCATGTATCATGGCAATGATTTATAAGCAATGATTTCTCTAGTTTAACCATGATTAATTGATTGGATGTCGTTGTTTTTTGGATTAGCCGCTCGGAGGTTTATCGAATTGGTTTTACGTCCCATGTAGACAAGGTTTTCATCCCTTTTGGATGGTCCTCCCCGGGTGAGAAGAGCCAAACCGATGTGTATTCTAGACTTGAGTTAAACTGATGTGTATTCTAGATTTGAGAATCCAAGCTAATTTGTTCGTATGCACCGGCTTACTAAAGGTATTTTCCTAGTTAGGGAACTTACACAAATTTCTTTAATTTTTATTTTGAGGAATTCGGACCTTTCTCATTAGGGATTGTCTTGGGTGAGCATGAGTATTTTTCTAGTTAGAGAACCTACCCAAACTGTTCTAGTTTTTCTTCTTATGAATTTAAATATTCCCCGTTAAGAATTGTCTTGGGTGAGCAGGTCTGCTTAGGCTTTGGCCAAGGTGAGCATAATTGTTTTCTCAATTGTGAGACATTCACCAAGTGATTTATGTATGTGTATGGAATATAATGCTCATTGACATAGGTTGTGTAGGGATAATGATATTTATGTTATATATGGTGCATATGACATGATTGTACTTGAAGATGTAGGATGAAATGTGATTTGATATATTTGATTATGCAGGCAAATGTGAATATTGAGACATGCTTACGCAGGATGTCGATGCTATAATGAAATTTATATGATTGCACACAGTGTGTATGTGTGTGTTATGAATTATAAATGAACTTATAGTGCACATGTGGTTATGGAATGTGATTTACATCATGATGCACAAGTGGCATGAATATGTATATGAAATGTGATTTATCTTATGGTACATAGGTGTAGAGAATGAATATGTGATGCATGTTTAGATTGAGAATGCATTGGTATTTTTATGAGTTTATATTACATATCAAAACCCTTACTGAGCTAAGCTCACCCCTCTTTTGTTTGTGATTTTGTTTTGGGGTTGTATGTTGTGTCATGCAGGAACTTTATATGGCCTTTGTGTTAAGCATGAGGATGGACAGGCGTCATGAGAGGTGCTAGTTATTTGAGTTGTAATTAGACTTGTTAAATGATGTAATAGTCTTATACTCGACTTTAACTCATATTATAGTTAGCCAATGTTGGCTTTAGACTTGTGTAACCCTTGAGGCTTAAAACTATGTTCTTATTTAGATGATGTGCGTATTGTGTGAATTAAGATTGTTAGTCTATCTCTTTTATCTTCCCCTTATTGCTTTTGCACAAAGGGCATATGTGCGTATTTCGGTGTATTTCACCCAGGATGGGTTAAGTCTTTCGCAATTCTTTACTTCATCGCGTCACATTTCGCCTTCTCTTTGGACCGGGTTCCGGTCAGGGGTGGTGTGGGTCAAGGCGTGACAATTGGACGATCAATCAATTCCCGTTTTTACCCAAGATCCATGACTTTAGACCCATGAACAATCAATTGCCTGCACCTAGCAATCGATCGGTTCCTCCAAGTGCAAATTCTAGTACCCCAAGCAATCAATTACTGGATCACACTGTGCTTGCGATCGATCACAGGATCGCACTGTGCCTGTGATTGATCACAAGATCACATTCCACCCTTCAACAATCTCCCACTTGAAAAACTTATCCGACTTCACCGTTCTCCAAATAAATGTCCTATTCAAAAAGCTAACTCAATAATAGTTATATTATAGATACGTTTGAGGGTGAAAGTCAAAAGGAACTTCGATTTGGTTACTTTTTATTATTTTTTAGGAACCTTCAACTCTTGGCAACCTTGCAACTTGATTCAAACAGTAGGGCTAGGAAGAGGGGTGATGAGCAGGGAATATAACAAGAAGGCTTTAGGCAATTGCATTCTCTGCTCCAAGTTCCATGGCAAAACCTTGTAATTGTTTCAATGCAACTCTTATTCTACATCATCAAACCAAAGATGTATGAAAGCATCTACCAAGTCATGTATTAGGAGGATAATCGCATCAAAGGACTTTGTACCGTAGAGTGCACCTTTCATATTTAAGACCAATTTGGCAATGGGTCTCATTTGATAGAACCCATCGGGAGTTTTCTAATAGTGTAAAAATTGCATGAATACGAATACGTGTAATATAGGCAAAAATATATTATAAAAAAAAATATTGTATACATGAGACCTATAAAAAAGTTGAGAAAATATATTCATGTAAAATCTCATTTGCTAGATCTCACTAAGAGCTTTCCAATACTTAGACTGTGATAATCCAAATTCAAGTGTGCTGCAACGTTATAATCAATATAACATATAAAATATGATCCATATTGTGTAAGAACCGAATATTAGGTAGACATGTAGCACTCATCTAATAGATTTTAAGTAAAGAGATTCACTAAAATACAATTAAATTACATACTAATTTAAACTTGTATTAAAATGCATTATGAGAAATAAAAGGGTAATATAAAAAGTTTAGCAGCCACCTATCATCACTCTTGATACTTAATATACTAGAATGATTTGGCTGGCAGACTAAGTTGTTTGTATATTTCCTACCTTTGTAGCTTATTTAATACAATTTTCTCTCGCCAAGTGTAAAACCATGCCTATTGTCTAAATTTATAGACAGCTTGCCTAACAATTGTAGAATACATCGGAATCTTCTACTTTGTCATCTTGGTTTTCATTATAGCCGAATCTGTCTGCAAATTTTATATTGCATGAATTCTTAGCTGGGAGTGCATTTTTCTATTGAAGGACAATGAAAAGTACAAATCGTTAGATTAATGTGTTTAAAATACGGATTGATGCCATGGCGTTGGTTTGAATTTGGTAACATTGCGCCCTGCCCCTTGACTCCTGCAATATATTTAGAGATTCTTTCAACTGATTGAGGAACCAATTATGTAGATCAAAATTTTCAATTTCCTTCCGTTCCTGTAATATCATGTAAGTTGTCTACATATATATACATTGAAAGCCATCATGAAAGAATAGAAGAGACGTTTTCCTTTCACAAATCTTTTTTTCAGGTAAAAATTTGTATTAAACAAGAAACAAGGAGTATTAGCGGCCAAAATAAACAATGTAACCAAAAAACTAAAATATGCATAGCTAGAAGCCAATAACAGAAGCAAACCCCACCCCCAAACCAAAACCCACACCACCACCACAACATACACACCTAGAAAATAATAATTACAAAAAAATTCTAATCGATTTTTACACTTGAGATAAAAAGTCATAAAATACCGATCTTGTGCATGTCTGCTTATAAATTTCATTCAGAATAAGCACTGAAGAACTTGAAAAAGCCTCAGAAGTATATCTTCTCTCCCATCTTGTTGGTGGACTACCACCCTTTAGGCACACAAACATGTTTGACATGAAATACTAAATGATAATTACGTCGTGTGTGTACTGCATATGATTGAAGTTTTGCCTCCAATTGACTGGTTTCATTTGAAGTCACTTCATATATTTTCCTGATTAATGCATAAGTTACACCTGATGGAAAGATGCCATTATGTTTATGCCCATTGGGTTTCAGAGGATCAACTCCTAGCAATTAACCTTTATTCTGATGAACTCTCTAGACTCTAAACTGGTTGCTAATGCATTTTTGGCTCAGAGGATTCCTCCATTAATGCCATGTCAGCTCTATGTGAAGCGACGGATGAAGACGTGGCTGAAGTGACTTATAATATTGAAAAGGAGAATGGTAGAGATTTCTCGCTATTTAAAGCAGGTGATCAAAATCGATTATTATCGAATAACCCGGTTTGTGAACCAGGTTCTCCGTGCACACCCTTTCCCACAAGGCGTTTTCTAGCTTTCCAATGCATGCCCTTTCCCATGAGGCATCTTCTAGCCTTCAGCCGCATGCCCTTTCCCACGAGGCATCTTCTTTGACCCAGCTGCATCATATAAAAATAAAAAGAAAAAAAAAATTAGTCATTTAAAAAAAGAGAAAACACACATACAGATAAAGGGATATATAATGAGAGATTGATCTTACCATCCTCGATGTCTTTTAACTGGTAATAATGAGGTGCAATCTCCCCCAACCATTCGCGCTTTATTTCTGTTACCTGCACATTGAATAGTGCTAAGTTAACCATTCAAACTATATAGATTGGCCACACTAGCAGGTTGCTCTTAAGTCATGAAAACGGGTCCAGTAATTCAGTAATAAGAACTTACCTGTCTCATGTACTCCTTCGTTGTAAGCACTAGCTCATGATAGATCACAAATCTTGGGAGAACCTATATGAATTGCAAGGTAATATTGTGATTAAAAAAACGGATCACACACCACCAAGCAAATGTATGTGAATACACAAAATCCACCAAAGCTATAACATCAAGGCCTTTTCACAAAATTAGAAGCTAGTTATTTTTATCAAGAAGATTCACAGAAAGGGAAAACTTACCATGTTTCAAGATTCCATATTTTGAGATAACAGCCAAGGCAGGAGTACTTGATTTCAAACTTTACAACTATGGGAAAGGATTAGGAAAATACCTGAGCAAGGCCAGAGCTTGGATGAATATAAACAGTTTGAGGATTTTTCACAGTGCGATATGCACCACTTTTCTGTAGCTGTGCAGCATGATAGAAAAAACCTAAAAAGAAAATTGGAAGATCAGAGAAGTTACTCAGATTAGTAAGTGTGTGTGCACAAGGCTAATTATGTCCCCACATTTGAAAACACACCACTATAAAGATACCTGAAGTTATTGCCCTTTTTATTGCATCTAGATCATTGGAATTGGATGTAAGCTCAATTTCAACTCTCTCCAATAGTCCCTCCAACTGATCTCTAATATCTCTAGCACGTTTCATGCTCCTGACCTGGAAACAGTGCACATAAATGGCCTGAGAACTTGGAGACAACTACTGATTGATAGGGTCCATCAGAGAGAGAAGCTTCTTATTCCATTTTTCTTATGCAAACTTAATGCTAACAAGTTCTTTCTCCCACTTAATTGTTTTCTAAATAGGGTATCAAACATATAATGTTAAAAATGAAAGCCTTATAGACATCCTTTTTTTGTAAGAAGCCTTATAGACATCAAATTCGCATAATTGGAGTCTCATTCTTAGTTCTTCTATTAAACGATCAAATTCTATTATCCTCAGAAAAATGGGTCAAGTGAAGCACATGAATGAAACAATTCATGTTTGATGCGAAAAAAATTATTTTGACTACCAACTATAAAAGCACAATGCAATAGATTAGGTTAAAATCTGGCTTTGGGTCATGCCCAGATTTCATGAAGTAAATTCTTAGCTTAATTCATGCCAACTAAACAAAATGTGGTAAATAGACAAGCGAGCTTAATTGCAACCTGTTCATGTCGTCAATATATATCGTTAGTCATCCTTAACTACTAAAGCTTCTAGGAGTAGTCAACAAATATCATTTCAGAATGAGTACAAATTTTAGGGCAAGATGTGTACCATGTTGCATGTGTGCTCCTGTGTGAGTGTTCATGTGCAATGCTTAATGGTGCTTGCATGCATGCAAAGTATACTAGTGCAGTTTAAATACTCCCCTCATTTTATATTAATTGTCCACATTAGAAAAATGTAATATTTAAACAAGCCAATTCACCATCCTTTTTACTCCATCCACTAGTTACTATGGGAAGGAAAGCATGATATAGGACAATAAGTTCTTTTCAAATTCAGACAATTAATATGGAATGAACGGATCACCACTTGAGCTTTTAGAAGTAGTAATTAACATCATTATGTTTTCCTTCATAATGAGAACATAATATGACTTATATGCTTAACCATTAAGAAATCATAAATTTACAAATTTAAGAAGGCAGATGTAATAGACAATAAATTATATCAGACAATACCTGAATATAATTTTCATAACACCACTGTGTCGAGAAGTTTGTTTCTTTCCAAGAACTATAGACCTGCAACATTAACAGCAAGCAGGAATTATCGCTTGTCAATACAACCAAACATGAGTGTAAATGTTAATGTAATTAATTTGAATTTTTCTGCTGCTTGGAACATTCCTTTGGTCACATTCTGCAGGGATAGGGCCTCTTCAAACATTCTAGCATCTTTTTCACAGATTAATTTGGAGGCTTAAGAAACATAAAAGCAGTGGCTTCATGGATCAGAATATACCTTCAGCAATGCCATGTGATCACCAACATTCCCCGAGTGAAAATTCAACCTTGCATTGTCTGCATGGACTTGTTTGTCCTTCGGCCTATAGAAGATAGAATTCCCAACCGACAACATGGCAGCAATAGATATAATCTCCTCTGAGCACTTGTACTTATCTGAGGCCACGATCATCTTCGAAAGCATTGGATCGAGAGGAAATTCAGCCATTCTTCTCCCCACCTTAGTTAATTCTCCAACACTATTTAGGGCACTCAAAGCAAACAGCATCTCAAGGGCCTTCACTAATGACTCAGCTGGTGGTGGATCCATAAAATCAAAATTCACCAAATCATTGATCCCCAAGCTTTTAAGGCTGAGAACAACATTGGCAAGGTTTGTCCTCTGTATCTCTGGCACAGTATTATCCTCCAATTCATTCTGATAATTAAAAGCAGTATATAAGCGGTAGCATTTACCCGGCCCTGTTCGACCAGACCTACCAGCCCGCTGCAATGCAGATGCCTTAGATATGGGGTTGATGAGCAAAGACTCCATTCCTGTCCTAGGGTTGTAAGACTTTATCTTACAAAAACCTGGATCAATTACATATCTTATACCATCAATTGTGAGTGATGTCTCAGCAATATTTGTTGCCAATATGACCTTCCTAGCACCTTCAGGTGTTGGTTCAAAAATCTTAGCTTGCATCTCAGTTGGGAGATTTGCATAAATTGGGCATATTATTAGTTCAGCAATTTTTGTTCCTAATCCCCGTGTTCGGTGTTTCAAAATTTCTTCAGCTGTTTCAATCTCCTCTTGACCTGTTAGAAAGACCAAGATATCTCCCGGAGCCTCAGTCACATGTATCTGAAGGACTGACACAACAGCAGCATCTAGATAATCTGCTTCAGGAGATTTAGTGTAAAGGATTTCAACAGGATATTTTCTGCCAGGTATCTTGAATATTGGGGCCGAGTCAAAGTAGTCGCTGAACTTTTCTGCATCTAGAGTTGCACTGGAAATAAGCAACTTCAAGTCACTCCGAAATCGAGCTATATCCTATACCAAAGATGGAAACCCAACAAAAGAAGATGTGTAAGAATTTTGTTAGTGTAATACTAAAGACAGTTTAAAAAAAGTTGAGGGAGAACAGAATTTGAATCACCTTGGTATCTCACCAGGGTGGCACTAAAATTTCAACACTAATTCTTAACACATTCTTTAGTTCATCCTCTATCAAAAATCTTTATTGCACAAAAAACACAAATGAACAAATTTCCCATACCTTGACTAGACCGAAAAGGATATCAGTCGACAAAGTTCTCTCATGTGCCTCATCCACCATGACGACACTATAACAATTTGTATTTAGTCAGTACCTGTTGACATACTCTAGCCATAAATGAATGATTCATTTAAAGACCATTTTTTCAACTTACCTATAGCTGGCCAAATCTGGTTCACTAAGAAACTCGCGCAACAACATTCCATCTGTCATGTATTTTACGACTGTTTTCTCGGAGGTACAGTCTTCAAAACGGATAGAGTATCCGACCTAAATAGGGAGAAGAACAGTATTCAAAGCATAAACATCCCAAGAGAATATCTAGTAACCCTAACATTTCACAAAAAAACCACCATTCATTATTATTTTCACCAATTTTCCAAACATACTATAGAAAAAAAATAAGACTATGAATTCATGTCCAGTTCCAGTTAAGCACTAGAAAGTCATACGACTCATACCTCATGTCCAAGCTTAACATCCATCTCCTGAGAAACTCGTGCAGCAACACTCATAGCTGCAACACGTCGGGGCTGGGTGCATCCAATCTAATCCAGAAAAGAAATTCAGGAATAATTAATACAGATAAAAGATATAATAATGATTACAACAGTGTGGCATTTGTTGCTCAGAGGCAAGTTAGTAAAGTTGGGCACAGAAAATGAAATGAAAATAGTCATATAAGACATTCTAAAAAGAATCAAGAATCATAGTTACAATAACCAGCTTGTACCATATGCAGTGAAATAGCTAAGCAAAAAGCATGTCTCCAAACCCCCCTACACAGTTAACATACACCACCAATCCACCATGCATAACAATGCAAGCAAGTAATACCTTTCCGCGTTTAGTGTAACCAGCTTCATGAAGATATTGCGGAATCTGAGTAGTTTTCCCAGAACCTGTCTCTCCAACAATAACAAGAACCTGTAAAAAACCATAACAAGACCATGATGCATTCTGTTGAGCAGAGCCAAAAAAAATAGAACATAAAAAAATAAAAAACAGAAAAAAATGCAACTTTATTGGGCTACATAATATACCATCCTAATAAATGCCAACAAAATTCTAAGGTGCTCTACTCAGGCTGTCCATGGAAGGATGCAAACACAGACAAAGGGCTGTCTTAAGTAGGGATGCCACTCGGGTCGGGTTAATGGTAAACCCGACCCGACCCGACCCTAATGGGTCGGGTTTGGTTTTCAAAAATAACCCTATTGGGTCGGGTCGGGTTTTAGTGATCCAACCCGACCCGACCCGAATATAAATATAAATATAAATAAAAATATAAATATAAAATTTATATTTTTTATATATTTTTAATATTATTTTTTAAAAAAAATTGAAAAAAATAAAAAAAATAATATAAAAATTATTTTTTTAATCTATTCGGGTCAAACGGGTCGGGTTCGGGTCGGGTTCAGTTCGGGTCGGGTCGGGTTCGGGTCACAGTTTTATGATGTGGGTTCGGGTTCGGGTTTGGCGAAACCCGACCCGGTGGCATCGCTAGTCCTAAGTCTGCATCTGCGTCCAACCGGATAAGTGTTTGTATCTTGCAAATACAAATGACGAAAGAAGAACATTCATGGACAGCCTACACTCCACTATATTTTGGGCATATATTATCCTTTAAATCAAGTACTGAAAGAAAAAGCATATCAAACTCGCTGAATTTAGATAAAGGAGAATGATCAATTCAACAGCTAATGAAAGAAAAAAGAAAAAGCTCACTGTTACAGGGTTATTTGCTTGTAGTGCAATTTTTTTGTCTTCAATAGTGTAGTTCTATGTATCAAGGGCAGTTCAGTCTATAGTGTTTATTCCTATTTTGTAAGGATGGCTGGTTCCCCTCAGCAAAAAAGAACACCACCACCATTTAGGCAAGCCCTATATGCAGACGGTTGATATCATCTGTCTGTATATGCACCATCTGTAGATATCCATCGCCCATGTTAAGGATGTGAGCTGCCTAAATGGAGGGGTGGCAAAGCAGCCATCTGCCCATCTGTTTTGCAATTGGTCAGCCCTTCATTTAAGGGCAATAGAGTCTTTTTTTTTGGCCACCTTAGGTCTATTAGAGACTGGTTGAATGATCCCTTGTGATTAACTTCATTATTCATTAAAGAGAGTTCTTTGTTCTATCCAAAAACCTTAATTCTATCACTCACAACACCACAACATGTGCACAATGCATGAACAAAATCAGAAAAATCAGGAGAAAGCACAAACCTGATGATCATGAACAGCCTGTAAAAGTTCCTCCCTGTATGGATAGATAGGGAGTGTTTTCCGGTCATCCTAAATGAGAAAAAATGGAACGATGTTTTAGAAAACAGATTTAAGGAAAATAGAAGGAACAAAACGAAATCATCCCTAGCACCACTTTTTACAACTTAAAGAAAAAAAAAAGAGAAAAAAAGGTCCTTTAGAAACACCACCCTAAGCTAACAACAAGAAGTTGACACTTGATACCCTTCCTGTAGTAAGCCTCTAACAAGGAAAAACGAGATGAAGCTCCATGATATGACAGCCGCTAGAAAAAAAATGATCTACTCATTTTTTACAGAGGCTGGCATCAAATTTCCCAGTTCTCGTATACAGACAAAATGGAACATTTTTAAAAAGAAAATCAACTAAAGCCATAGACAATCATTCATGCAGAAAACTAAAATACATACTTGGAGTTTCTGTGTGGCTGACTTCCTGCTACTGTCAGTTTCCTTATCAATAATTTCATCTTCATACTGCTTCCAAACAGGATATAATTAATATAGTCATCACCAGGTAAACTAGATAAGTCATAAGAATGCATAGCCCATTTGTTATACATACTTCCGCATCATCTATCACTGTGGTCTTAATAAACTCAATTTGATCCTCAAACATGTACCTGAAATGAGATAGAAGAAACAAATTGAAGATAAAAAACATTTCAAACATATGCAACATTAGTGAGGAAGCCTGCCAAACTGATATAGATTCAAGGCCAAATTTTGACATTTATGAGCAAAATGAAGAAACTTACTCGTACTGTGTTTCATGTTGTTTTTTGTTTTTGGATCCAAACTTTAGAGTTGCCTTCCCTGTCCAAATTTTGTAAGAATCAGAAGCAAATGTAGTACTCTTAATTGAACCTAGAACAACTAAAAACACAAAACAAAGACATGCATAATCAAATAGCTTGCTATAAGATAACTGCCAAAATAAACATACCAATTTGATGTTCTTCCCATGCCTCCTGCTCTGCAAATGGGTTCATCTTATCTGTAGCAGCTGGGTCTCTACATAGTCAAAGCCAAACCACCAGTGGTAAATATCATATCACATTCAAAGGATATTTATCTTATTAAAAAAAAATTATCTTCTTTTGATATCTCTTTTTACGCCCCAGAAAATGCCTCCCTAACCCAATAACCCACATGGGTAACTCTAAAAAACCCCTTCTTCCTTTTCTTAAAACCCTTCACTCTAACCCACTTATTATTCAGCCTAGAAGGCATACCCATTTGCTTTTTGGTGATCAGATCATAAGGCAAACTCACCTGTAGCGCTCTAGAGCTGCAGCAAACCTCTTCTCCTGATTGACACCTCCATCTTGATCATATGCTTCTGGCATACGATACTGTAATTCATGAGAAGTTCAGGTATAGTAAGTACATCCAGCAAGATCATCTTATTAAAACAAGCAAGCAAATGCAAGGAACAATCAGGCAGAGAAATAAGCCCTGTGGTGCGGACACCAGGGCTTGGCCTAAGTCCTTTGGGTGCAAAAACACAAGGTCCAAGTTGCATTGGCGCAGGATAAGACCCATGATATAGATCTCTATTTTTAGGAAGGCCCGTAAGTTCAACCCTTTGGATAGAACGGTCTTAATTTCTGTACTTAGTAAGTTGTGTTGGTGTCTTTTGGAAAACAGTAATTTTCATGTATGAGGAGCAATCTTGGACTACTCCATCATCTCTCTTTTGTAAGCCTATTTAGTCCTGAAGTTAGAACGAAAATAGTATGCCTTTATTTTGAGAAAATACTTCAGAAAGCTTGTTGAATCTCTTTATGTTTAAGACAACTCCAACATCCCTTCGGTGAGGTCTCAAAAGGCAGCTTCCAGTGAGGACTCTGGTAACCCCTACCCCTGCCTCCGTCCAGTGTGGACTCTGGCAGAGGAACTCACAGAGCGGACTCCGTGAGCATATCTCCATCCACACTCTACCCAATTTCAGTTTTCTTACTCACTCCTGGCATTTTTGTTGCCTGTTTCAACCATGACTTAGTGTTCCAGCCTTAAAATTTTATTCACTGCTATTTGCATCTCTGTGACCTATGCTTTCTGTTATTACGCCCTACCCCTTTGTGTGTTATCTCTACTTGCTGAACAGTGCTTAATCTTTATCACGACTGTTGGATTAGCTCTGATTTAAGTTATTATTTGTATGCTTGAGGTGTTGCTAATTCTCACTTGCCTATTTCTACATTTTCAAACACTGTTCTGAATCACCCTGCAATCCCTGCTACAAAACAAAGTCCACCAAAATATGGGTAACATGTGACCAGGCAAAAAAAAAAATTGGGTAACATGTGCTTGCCTCACATGACATTAGAAAAATGGCATAATTAACTTCTGACTTCTAGAACAGCGAGAAAAAAAAAATGTTAACACACAAAATGACAAAATTGATGAAAGTCATAAGAAGAGTCATAAACATTGGAGAACGAAAAATGCAATTCAATGGCTTAAACTAAATCACCAAAATCATCCACACTAACACACAAGGTTAAAACAGAAGTACCTCATCTACATCATCAAATGCCTCTGTCTGCTTCTTTGCCAGTTCATATATTTCCCGCTTGTATCTGTGTAATATAATACACATTAGTTAAAACATGTAAATCACAAGTTATGCCTGCTTTCAGTAAATCTCATCTAAAGGCCATAATCCAGCAAAAAATGCAACAAATGCCTACATTTCTTCAGAGACCACATCGAGCGCAGATAGATGTTCAAATCTTTGTCAATTCAACATTAAGAGCTTGGACTACTGATACACACTCACACGCATAAACACACACACACACACACGCATGTGCGCATATGTATGTATGTACATATCCCTGTATGCTATTGCCAAAATCTACAGATAGATGATCTCATTCATAATGAAGTAAAGTCTGCATAGTACTTTTTACATTTTTTTTATTTAAAGTATTTAATAAAATTTCAAGAATAATTACCAAAAGCAACAATATTGCATTTCAGAATAAATAAATAAAAACTCGAACATATTTTTGTAAGTAGGTGTCATATTCACACTTGGTAATTCCTCAACCATAACATTGCTGTCTTACATATTAACAGTCAAGTGAAAGTGAAGAGACAAAATAAACAATAAAAATATTATGCAAAGTCCAATGTTCCTCTTTATGAGAAAGGTGGCCTTATTGATATCACAAATAATGCAGCACAAGTGCAGATTCATACCACGATGCCCAGCATAAGAACAAAAGAACAAGAAGGGAGGTATAAACCTCAATTACTGGAGTTGTGGCAACGGCAATGCCAGATAGGGGATGTAACTGATGAACAAGAGAAGAGAAGATACAAAACAATGAAGTTAATGAGAAACCGGTAGATGACAGGATATAAAATGGAGGCCCATTGCCCACAGGTAATAATCCTCACTCAAGGACAGGAAGACGGTTGAAGTTGTATATTTCTTTCAGCAATTCACTGAAGTTAAAAGCCATGCAAATGCGACAGGGTGATGCTTTGGCCTTGTTGACAAATAAATAGTGAACTAAATATTTTATATTATGGTTATTATTAGTGCTGTTAAGATATAAAAATGTAATCTTTCCCTAATAGCTTGAGCTTTTTAGGTGAAGTGGTTAACTAGCAGTTGTGACCAAACCTAGATGTGACAAGAAAAAGGTAACAAAAGAAATTTACAATGTACGTATAACGCATTTAATATGAAATGATGATATAAATCTACAATTCTAAACCACACCAAAATACCTGTAATAATAACTGATAGCAAAACTTCATTACAATCAAGACAAATGGAAGTGTATAAAGAACACTAAGCAAAAACACATGCACAAAAAAGCCTAGGCATATAGTATCAAACAAGTTTTAAGGAACTAACATGATTACCTCATGTCTCTGAGTTCTGCTTCTGTTAGCTTAACACCCTCAAAGAGATACTGCTCATCCTCTATCTCATCTCTACAACCCAAAAGAGAGAAAGAAAACCATAAGAGGTAATCTTTTCTAAAACAGGAGGTGGCCAACACTAGCCATCAGAAACAAAAATATGATAAAGCATATACAAAAATTAAGCCAAAATGTTTCTTGTGTACCTCAGTTCCTCTAGCTTCTTTTGCTCCCTTTTTTTCAAATATTCTTGCCTTGAAACTTTTCTGCAACAAGTCCATAAAAGTTTATATATTACAACCAAAAATAAAATTTTGACACTAAAACTATAACAAAACTTGACCAAATGAACCAGGACCGCGGCTGCACCCCTGTCACAGTGAATATCCGAAAGATGCATGAGGTTACAAAATTTATACCCAAATACACCCCTAAATATTTTTTCCTTAGTCCTTACGCACCCCCATTCTTAATCCACTTTTCATGGAAGTTTTTTTGTGTCACAATTCACAGAAGTTGTTTCTCTAAGAGAAAAAACACCAAGATAACTCCACATACATTGTTGAATAACTTGTGAGTTCCATTTAAAATTTAAAGAATTAATGCACAATAACTTTGAAACAATGCAAATTAGTTAAAGCATTGATGCAACCAAAGCTACATAAACACCTATGCGTGCCTGCATTACATGTTTATTGAACAGCACCAAATTTTACCTATGAAATGTATATATATATATATATATATATATATATATATATATATACACACACACACACACATAGAGAGAGAGAGAGAGAGAGTCCCAAGTATACACTGATTCATGCCAGGACATATACAGGCCACGTGTCCCATAAAACTCAAGGAGCAGGCAGGTTTTAATCACCCACACGCCCCCTCCTTTGACAAGAGCTGTTAAATCAAGATCCAACAGGCTCACATCGCATCAGGTGCATATATATATATATATATATATATATATATATATTATTTATGTTCAAAATAATATAATTCTACATTATTTTGAACATAAACGAGCATGAAGATAAAAAGCAAATTTAAGAAGCAGGACATAAAGCCAAAATCAATAAGAAATATGATAAGACCTCAGTGCTGAAGTATCGTCTTGTTCCTGAGCTTTAGATCTTCGAATAGCTTCCTCTGTTATGTGTTAAGCAGTTTAAACAATGCAAAATAATAAAATAAACAAATTTATATAGAAGAAAATGAAATGAAAAAAATACCTTCCTCCTTCCGTGTTAGATGTGACTCCATCACCTGCAAAGATAAAAAAAAATTAAAACTATAGTCATCCGGAAAATGGCAATTCTTGAAAAGATATTATGTGCATAAATCTTAATATTACAAACTGATATTAAAATTTCTGTATATCAACTCAATAAAATTGTCCTCACCACATCAAGCCTTGTTGAAACATATTAACAGTAAACCTGCTAGTAAAATTTAAAATGGGTAGGACTCTACCTCAGCCCAAGTCATGCCCATGACTGTCCTGCGCCGTGATAAGTCCGAGTACATTTATACAGGAGTAGGGCTCGGACAGCTCTATTCAAGATCCTCATCTAAGAAGCCAAGCTAGCTAAACTAAGCTTGAAGCTCTAGATCAAAGCTCTACATCGGAATCATCAAGGAGCTCGAGCAGAGCCCAATTCGAGCTCAAATTGCCTTGGCTTGATTACTAGAAAGGTCGTTTCTCACATTTTGGGTTTAATTTGCTTTAGTTTAGTTAATATCAATTATCGGTCCTTTCCCTAGTAGCTTAAGCTTTTAGGAGACTTGGTTCTAACGAGGTAAACATCAAGTTTCAATCACATAGCCCAAAAAAATGACTCATGGAAACTAGTCGGCCAGGAAATTAGCTTGTGCAGGACTACCTAAATATACCTAAGCCAGAGTCAGTTGCATTTAGTTTCCCAGGCACACCTAAGCCCAGCTGGATAAAACCTAGGACACAGGCTTCCGGAGTCCCATTTTAAGCCTTACTTCTAAGGTAACCATTACCACAGATATACTTCATCTAAACTATCTACCAATCACAAAATTTCAGAGGGAAATCGTCTACAACTCATTTACAAAACATGTCCAAATGGAAGGTTCCCAACCATATCCAGCAATTTAGACTTCAGTTAAAACCCACTTCCAATGTAGGTGTACAAAAAACATGTTTTGCAGGCTTTATTTTTTATAAGAATATTTTTAGTATCTAATAGATCAAGTGGCATAAGTTCCACAAAAATTGACAGGGAAAGTTAAAAAAAAAGTCAAAAGTTATGTTCAAACTAATTACTAAATTGAAGAACAGAAAAACAGTAAAGAACCACATGTCCAGGAAAATACAAACCTAAATAACTGCTGCTGTTGTCTTCAACATTCATCTAAATATAAACAAAATCCTCACTCAAATTTTGAATCACTAAAACGTGCCATGGGTTATTTGAACCTAAAACTACTTCACAGCCCATATCAGCAGATTGAGAAACTGCCAGCTATGGATTAAACCACATATCTACATTACATGTAAAATATCACAGATAATTCATGTACCTTTAGTGTATTAGCTGAATCTCTAGCTCTTATATTCCTTTCTAACTGAGCTCGCTCTTCCTGATCACGAACCCTTGCTTCCTCTGACTGCATGAGAAGAATTAATAAGTCCAAATTTGAGTCTCCAATTTACCATAAAAAAGCTCAATTATAAATTTACTCTGCCTCGAAAGAAATTTTATAGCATGAAGAAGTAACATATGATAATAGATTTGTCAAAAATACAAAAAAAACAACAAATATATCTGTATTGATAATTGACACCTGCCAAATTCATAATTGCAGTGAAGATGATATCACTAAAATGATTCACGAGTTATAAACATAATAAATCCTCACACTACCAGCATAATATGCAAACTGAAAAAATACAGTAGCTCAGTTAGGTAACCCATTAACCACGATATATGTAATGAAAATCCAAATAGCAAATTGAACCTCAAGATCTTCTTCATCACTGTCTTTGCTAGTCGTTCGTCTGCGAACTTGTCTATCACTCTCCACTCGTGCAGCCTCCTGCAATTTACATTCATTCACAAAAATAATGATGATGCATTGAAATAAAGGTAGAAACGGAAGCGTACTTGAAAACTCTAAAAAATTGTCAGAAAAGTAGATAGCATCATGCCTCTTCCTCTTCACTCTCTTGGTTCTCGCTCTTCCGTCTAAAGTGCCTCTTGCGAGACTCCACATTTCTAGCTGGTGGATGCACTACTGGAGATAGAGTCCGGCCGTTTCCACTACCAGGCCCAACAACTTCGTCTTCATCATCGGCATCCAATATTGCATATGTCTTTTGCTTTTTCACCAAAAGGGCTGCTTCTCTTTCTTCTCTTTGATAATTCTGGCATGCAAAAAACATAATGGAAAAGATTACAACCAAATAAATCTAATCATCACCTTCCTCCTAATGAACACTTAGCACGCATACTGAGAAATATAAAAGGAAAAAATCTATACACAACGAACATTTTTTCCCATAACTTACATTTAGGCCAGCAGCTTTATGTGGTACTCTTCTGTATATTTCTTCCGCAAAGATTTGAGTTTCTGCTGATGATGGGCAGCCAAACTTGATGAGTTCCCCTGCAACTTCAGCTGGGGAAGAAGCCTTTTTGGCTGCCAAAAAAAAAAATAGCAAACCCAAGTAGAATTTTTTATCCTCAGAAAACGAAATTCACAACTGTAGTATGTTAACAGCTTAAATTTTTTACAAAGATAACTTACATAAGCCAATAACAAATTGCACAACTGCCGCCTGAGAATAACCAACAAGTGTATACAACTTATCTGAAACCCATATTTTTAAATTTCTGTCGTCGCCCATCACTCTTGAAAGCAAAATAAGCAAATCTCAAGCTGCCCAAAAACACAAGATACGTTTAACAAAAGAAATAGTAAAACTAAATATGAAAAGTCACTATTTGCTCATGCTCTCTCTAAGAAAATGTTAACTATGGCATGGTGTAGCGAAATTGTAAATGAACTCCAGAACACAAAGCACATTTTGAAAAACTAGTGCAGATCCAAACAGAAGAACTACACATCTTTAGCAGTTTCTCTTCTGCATATGAAATATTCAGCGATACATAAGACCATCTAAAAATCAAAAGAAAGCTGAAATTTCCAACTTCCACATTTTTGCGACAAAAAGACTTATTTGAGTCTCAATCTATATGAAAACAAGTTCACTGGTCGCATCCGTCTTTTTCTGAGCCACTGCAGATGTTCCAGACAGTCTGCTAGAGAAGAAGACCGAGAGTGTATTGCTAAAGTATTTGATACCAATATGAGTAAATTGTACTGGTTTCAAGACAAATACACTTTTATCAATTAGCAACTAGTATATTAGTTTCCTATTTGAGTATATAAATAGTAGATATTTATCTATATCTACTATTATTGAAGTGAAAAGGGGGGGTAGAGATTTTTGTCACAGAAGCCCTAAAATACCCCTACATTAGATTCTAATCACAGCATTTTCATAGTTAAAGAGAAAAGAGGGGCAGAATTATTTGTCATAGAAGTTCTAAAATACCCCTCATACGTCAGATTTTTATCACAGATTACTCATGGATAAAAATTTATTTACAAAACCATATATTGGTTGACGCCTATTATTTAGGTTTGCAACCATATCCTCCAAAATTTTAGGTTTCCAACATTAGGCCCCGAGTAAGAAATTGAGAAACCGAAATGTTTAACTAATAAGGAATTGCAGCAGAAGGGAAAGAACTGAAGCAGGTGGCATATTCAATTGGTGAAAACAAATGGGGAAGAATGATTAGAAAAGTTATTATGTTTCCAACAGTGGGCCCAATGAAGAAATTGACAAGCTGGAGTGTTTGTGCTCAGCTGATAAGGAATTGCTACAGAAGTGTAAGAAGTAAAGTAGAAAATGAAAGATATAAAACAACAATTTGGATAAAACTACATCTTATGTCTTCGGGAAAATTGGGTAGTTGTTGAGAATAGTTCAACATGAGGCTGAGAAACAAGCAAAAAACAAGGAATGCACTCTTTGTCTGCATACAAAAAGCATTCATCAGTTGGCATCCAGTATAATCTCATCCATCTTGCCTTGTAGGATCGAAAGCTTTATAAGGCATCAAACTACAGGCCAAGTAGACTCAATGCCTGACAATTCCAAAGTCTCCTTACTTTGTATAGATACCCATTGTTAACTAATAAGTTAAACTTCTTATTTAGACATACAACTACAAATGGAAGATAACTAAGCTGTTTGCGTGTGGAAATTGGGTAAGATTCCATCAATTCTACACCAATTCCATCATGAATCACCATAATCTTGGTTGGGTGCAAAAGGTGGACAAAATTAAAATGCCCAAAAGTTGATTGCAGGCTGTTTTCAGCCTGAATCAGCTGGAATCACTAAGGGGTTGTTTGTGTATTGAATTTATGTAAGATTCAGTTGATTCTACTTCAATTCAAACTCGAATTATTAGAATCTTGTTTGTGTGTAGAAGCTAGGCAGAATTAAAAATTCAACATTCTGCCTCAATTCAAACTCAAATTATTAGAATCCTATTTGTGTGTAAAAACCCGGTAGAATTAAAAATTCAGCCCTGAAGTTGATTTAAGCCGTTTCGAGCCTGAATCACCTCGATTTTGTCTCCTAGCCCCTATTTTAAAAATTACAGATTCTATTATTTTTAAACAGTTATCTCTCATATCGATTTGAACATCGAGAAATGTATCATATAGGTAGGGCCCACTTTGAAAGTTCAAAATTACCTACCCTTGTGGGATCTTGTTTGAAAGAGCTCGAATTTAGAAGCGTAATGGAACCAAGAACGTGCATATCCGAGTTTGGGAGAGAGAGCTATACTAGTTTAAAGTTTTAAAATTGGGTTTGACGCAACATCCGAATTTATTCTAAAAAATTTCACTACCAACCATAATTCACATTCAACGGTGAATATTTAGAATTAATTCTAAAAAATTCTAATTCTATTTCTAAAAAATTCAACACCCAAACAGCCCCTAGATCACCTCACAAAGTGATTCCATCGATTCCGACTCCCAGGCCCCCATTTTGAAATTAAAATTCCATTATTTTTTAATTGTTACCCCTCATATATAGATTTAAACCTCGAGAAGTGTGCCATATAGGTGGGGCCCACTTTAAAAGTTCAAAATTACCTAACCATGTGGGGTTTTATTTGAAAGGGCTCGACAATACAAGCACAACAGTATCAAGAATGTACATATCCAAGTATGGGAGCGAGAGTTATATTAGTTTAAAATTTTAAAAATCGATTTGAAGTTCCATCTAAATTTATTCTGAAAAATTCCATTCCAACCTTAATTCTAATTCGATGCTTAATTAATTCCAAAAAAGTCTACTTCCGTTTCTAAAAAATTCCACACCAAGACAGCCTCTAAATCAGCAAATATTCATCTTAGTTTAAAAGCTCCTTAAAATTCATATTGGATTTAGCTATCTTTCCTATAGGTTAAGTGAGTGCTAAGGTTGGAAGTCAGCATACTATATTGCTTCTCTTTTCCTTTCTTCTCTAGTATCATTTATTCCAGATCTTTTATTGCAATGAAGTTGATTACTTTTTTACTGGTAGTAAAGGACTAGCATATCATATGCTTGATGACTTCCTCACGAATTAATTTTAGTAAAGTAGTTTTTTATTTCAATAAATATTTGTTGTCAGTTATATTCGTAATCTTTCATGGTGCTAATCTTATAGTCGTATCATTTGACGTAAACGATATTTGCCTCATCACAAATATAAAAAACATTCCAGAAAGGGAATAGCAATTTGAAATAATAAAATAACTACCATCCGTGGAAGTTAAGCAAAAGTGTTGTAATGACTTTGATCAGTCTAAAATTTTGTCAAAGATGTCCGCATGTGCAAATGCACGTGCACTTAAACTAGCAAGCAGAATGCGCAAATGCTAGAAATAGAATTGCCATAGTTAGGCAACCAAAATGGAGAAAGAAGTTGCTTTCTACAGGATAAGAGTTCGGGATAAACCCCATAGATTGTCTTCGATAGGACTCATTTGAGAGAATCCAGGTGACACGAATGTCTGCGACATAAACTCAAACCACAATATCTCCGGCAGCAATTTTTCTAGAGAGCAACACAAGTGTCAGTTTCACGCTGCTTAATCGGCCATTGCCCCAACAACGGTTATGGTGAAAGGAACTTCGATTGATTAGTCACTGACGACGGGTGACCGGCCACAAATTTCTGACAATACCTACTCGAAGGTTTTGGCAAGAGAGCGACAGAGCTAAGGAGAAGATAGAGCAGGCGAGGCGTAAGAGGGAGTACCTGCAAGAGGCGGCCGACACAGGAGAAAACGACAGCCACAACGCCCACGGTCACGGTCGCACGAGGCGAGAAAGGCAGAGGCAACGCCTGTGGGCGTGGGCAGCGGCGGCGGCGATAGAGGCTGAGGCTGCAAGAATGGCGGCCGTTGCGGGGAAGGAGACCGCGAAAATTTCCCCCCTCTTCCCTGCGCGCCGGGAAGGAAAAGGCGGTTCTCTTGTGGGGGCCAGGTGACGGAAGTGAAATTTCCCGCGGCCAAATTTTTTCTTCGGTCCCAAACACTGGAAACTGCTGCACTTTCCTTTCTTTTCCGGCTAGCCGAGCAAGTGTCAAATGGGCTTTTGGGCTTTTTGGGCCTTCCTTTAGGGGTCATGGGCTTTTTTGAGGTGTATGGATTCGTCTCGACTCCTGATCACCAAACTCTCGCTATTCGTGGGTCCCACGACGAATTTTCCGCTGCCAAAGCTTTCTTCTCATTCCCTAATCATATCACATTTATACGAGCCCCATTTATACGAGTTAGGGCTTACACACGACTATCATATCACGCACTATCAAATGGCATATTTATTTTATGCCTCTTACGTCGGCTCATATAATTTTTTTTATTATAAAAAATTAGAAAAAAATTATATTAATTTTTTATTAAAATAATAAAATTAAAAAAAAATTATATAAATAATATTAAAAAATATTTATTAAAATATTTGAGAGAAAAAAATAAATTTTATTATAGTGTTAGTTTCTGCCACATAAGCGTTAGCATGTTGCTGACACTTACATGGCTTATTTTTTATACTTTTTTCTAAGACAAAACCTAAGTTTTATCCGTAAAAGACGAAATTCATATATGACCCATCTCTTAGCCCAAACTTGGCTAGTGGTTATAGGATTTTCATTCCTTAAAATGATGAAATTGATTAACTTTCGTCCTTTAAATTGACGAAAAAAATATATTCAATCCTTCTAAATAATAAAAGTTCATCTTTTTATTCTATTGAAACCTACCTTGTCTATCTTTTTATTCTATTGAAACCCGCCCCGCCCTGCCCTGCCGCGCCTATATTTTTCTGCCGAGAATAAAAAGGTTTTGCAAGTATTACCCTAGCTTAAATCTCTATTGTTCTCCAACACTCCACCTCTCAATTTGCCCCTTAGCAATTTACCCGAAGGCCGGGTTCCCTATAGAGACAATTGGCCAGAGCCAGTTGCTGGCCATACTCGCCAGCCCACTTGCCTTGCCAGCCCGATATGGGACAATAGGGAGGAAGCCCCTCCACTGCTCCAACATTACACTGTTGCGGCCTCTCAAGTCTCAACTGCTCCCATTCCCATTAGATCATGTTAATTGTTGCAAGGTTTTTTTCTCACCTTAATTTGAATCTTGGTTCAGAAGAGACTTGACTAAGTTGTGCTGCTGTAGAAGTTTTGTGTTTTTTTAAAAAAAATATATTCTTTTTTGCTTGTTATGAGCATATGGATGGGTACGTAATTGGGTTTAGGTGTTAAACTGTTAGCTTTTGTTTTGTCAATGTGGATTGTGGAATGTACAATTCTTCATGTGGGAACTGGTAAGTGGACTATGGATTGTGGAATTCTAGGGGAAGTGGGAACTACGGTTCTCTTTTTTTGGAATTTGGAGTGAAGTCGAAAAGTTGTCTGCTTCAATCAATTGTGATTTGTAAATTTGTTCCGTATGTACATTCTAACTACCTTATATTTATTTTAATTACATTGATTTGCATTCTATACTTTCCCAAGCACATCTTTTCTCTCTTGTTACTATAGCCTGTCTTAGTGTCTTTCTACAAAAAAAACAAAGAGAGAAAGACTTGTTTTAGTTCAAAATATTTATAGTTTGTTCTAGTTGATTTTTGTATCTTTGCTCTTTCGTATCTTCAATTATTTTATTCAAAATAGTTTTCTCAAAATTACTTCTCACATTTGTATAAAACAAACTTTATGAAGACATATCTATGCAATTTAAAGTTTGTTTTGAGTGTTTACCCTAAATTGTAAAAATTATAATCTATGCAAATTGTGATATATCTTAGATTTATATATTTGTTATGGATTAAGTGAATAGGTTTGGCGGTAGCTAGTTTTATACTTCACCATGGTGGGAGAATAGTAAAAACACAGAGGAGGCTATGAATATGAAGGAGATTTAGTGGGATTATTCATCAACAAGCCTTCTGACTATGACAAACTTGAGATGCAAGTAATTAACAAAGTTAGTTGAGATAGAAGGAGATGGAAAATTATAATTAAGTGTAACTGTGGCGTTCGTCATTTAATAATATATGCCATAATATGCATATTTAATTTCCCGCTTGGCAAGTGTTACATCACACGTGAAAACCAAACATGACGGCCGACCTTCTGGACATAATACAACGCATAAAACATAATAACATATAATATGTGGAGTTGATGCACAACTGAGATATTACATATAACAGTAAAACAAGACTTAGTCCAAAACACACCGTATGTAGAGCAATTATATTACAAAATATAGGCCTATCAAGCCCTTTATAACAATCATAATATTACAAAGATTGATGAAAATTAAAACTATGTAGACAATTCATCGGTTCGCACCTCCGGGTTGATTTTACTACCTGCAGAGTCTGGGGTTGAGTGAGTATTTATAGACTCGGTAGGTGGAATTAAAATTTAATTTAATGCTACATAAAAGATAATAATAATTTTTATTGCTAAACAAAACAGATTTAAAAATAATTTCAAAAAAATACCGATTTATCCGATGATGATAAATTCTGAGTCGTGATACTGAACGGCGTTCCTTCGATACTCATGGGGCACCAGGAAGTTCAGAAGGCAGGAGTTTCTCCATGACACTCTAAACCTATGTGCGCATGCCAGATACTGATAATTTCCTTGGTAGGTAACCAAAATAATTTAGTTCTAGGTATAACCTAGGGTTGCGTCTCGGTTCGGTTCTTGCAAGAACCTAACCGAATTGAATTCAAGAACCGAAATCCAGGAACTGAACCAAACCAAAATTTTAAACTAAAATATAAAAACCGAACCAACATAAGAACCGAAATCGAATATTTTAATTAAATACTTTAATAAATCAAAACCAAGTATATATAATATAAAATTACACATTTTTATATAAAAATTTGATTTTTTTTTTCCTTAAAACTAAAGCAAATCAAAATTATTTTAATTAAATTGATTCGGTTTCAGTTCGGTTCCAATTTTGGTTTTTTTTTCTTAAAACCGAACCGAACCAAAATTCATTCGGTTTTTTTTATAAGAACCGAACCGAACCACTAAATTTTGGTTCGGTTTCACCTGGTTCGGTTCGGTTCCAGTTTTTTGGTGCAACCCTAGTATAACCCTAGAACTATCCAGAATATACACAATTCTGATGAAATAAAACTTGATATACGTAGAGCATTTCTTCTAAAAACTTCGATTTAGTTAGAAACGCCTTTTGTAGGGGTTGAATCGGACTTAAAACGATTCGGAACGGAGAGTCAGAAGGTTTTAACTAGCGGTAAGAATAAAATCACGGCAGTAGAAATCCGTTTTTATAACTGAAAACATCGTGACGTGGTCGTTTCTGCCTGTGATGCTTGTGTGACATGCGTCGCAAATCAGGCAGTGGTCGGCTCGCATAAATGCCACGTGGAACCGAGCAGTTCTGCGCGGTTCGGTGGAACCTGATGCCTGAGTCGCGCAGACAGCGCGTGGTCCGCGACGAGACCACTCGGTCCCATGTCCCTCAGTGCGGGTGGCCCGCAGCACGTGGGCCCGACACGCGAACCGCGCGTCGCATGGTCAATTCGCGTGCCATCAGCGAAGCCAACATAAATATAATATATTTTTTTCTTTTTTTCAAAAACTTTAAATCGTTATAACTTTTAAACTATACGTCGAAATAATACGTTATTGGTACCGATGGACTCGTATCAATGAGCCCTTCGAAACAAGACCACTCAAGGATAGGTTTTATAGTAGTTTCATCATGGGTCTGCCTATGATGCATGCTCCCACGATCTATACATACGGCCACCACCTCCGATTCACACAATTCAAAAACCATTATGTTCGGTTTCTAGAGTTCTACAATAGCCCTTTAGGTACAATATTCAAAAGAATAGTTTATTAATATATTAAAATTCTAATAGTAGAAACGTACTGAATATCTGGGTGGTCACAATAACCTTCCTGTATTTGCTACATGCAGAGGACGACGATTCCTTTAAACAAATATTTTATCATTTGTCTCAAGTATGCATGTTTTAGCTATTTCTAGAAAAAAAGAACTATGTATTATTTATCAAATGTGTAGAGAACTCTCATAAAAAAATTTAAAACTAATCAAATTTAAACACACGACTTGAATATACATATAATTAATTTCTTAGAACAAAACTTACATGAAGCATTATGTCGGAAAAAATATTATCTTACATAAAATGAACCAGTGTATTCGCGTCACCTTGGAAAACATACTTTTAGTAAAAGAAGAATTAGTTGGCAAATTTTTTTCTTGATAATTTGAGCAAACAAAAACTGGTCACAACCATGGGTCTACTTTCTTTAACATATTTTTTAAATATATAAAAAAGGAAAACTATTTAAATAAAAAATATATATTTACCAAATCAACCCACTTTGGGAAATATTTCCTAAAGTGGTGTTATTTTTTGCCACGCAGGTGCCAGCCAAGCCGCTGGCACCTGCATGGCTTTTTTTAAATAAAAATTATATGATTTCATTATTTGGAATGGCGAAATCAAGTTTAAGTTGATTTTGTCCATTCAAAGGACGAAATCGGTTTATCGGTTTATAACAGTAACCCAATTTCGTCCTTTAGAATGACGAAATCTAATTAATTTTTTTAAAAAAAACTATTTTGAACTAACCTTAACACTTGTCCATGTTCATTCATTCAGCACGTTACACAATCACCCTGTTTATTCATTTCACACATTCCATGCATAACAAACAAAACATTAAAGTTATTGACATCAACTAATAAAAATAAACATAAAATAGAAATGTTTATCAAATATATTACATCACATGTTAATAGAATGTTTGGTTTAAAAGAAACATATAACAAATCTAATACACTCAATATCATGATCTCCTACATCCTCAACCTCGGCCTTGACCTCGACAGTGTTGTACGTGCTCCTCCTCATGATCTGCCTGCTCCAACTCTAGCTCTGGCTTCTGGATGTGGCTCTGGCTCCAGCTCAGCATAATTAAAAGATGGCTCAACACAAGCTAGCCGATGTCATCTATAATATAAAATCGGATCTAGCTAAGCTACATGTGCAATGACCGGAAATGATGAACAGGAAGGAGAGCTATGCACTGCTGATGAATATGGAATATCATGAAATGAATCGTGCCTTAGCTATGTCTGAGCGGCCTCATCAATAGGATAATGTGTATGAATATCTGTAATCACCAACTGAAGTAGTGGCAACCTACGAAAGACATTATCATGCTCCGTAAGTATCAACTGACATGATGCTCTAAAGCCCTCAATTGAAGTACAAGTGTTAATCATGTAAATCAAATGCGCATTCGTATGTCGCGCTAAACGAAGCTATAAAAAAATAAATTAAAGATTAGATAACTAATAAATAAAAAATAATAAAATAATATTATATAATTAACAAAGTTATACTTACCAAAGCTGCCTCATATGCACCCCTAGGCTAATATGTCATCTCTTCTACATCATCGTGCGGTAAAATATATCGTCGTGTAATCGGTAAATACCACTGCATATATGTGTTACGAACATCCCGCGATGTCGTAGTCATCTCCCCATTGATAACAGTGGCTCTCCTATCTTCCCATCGAGCGATATATGATGCATGATGTGTAGCCAATCCGTAATATGGCGGTCTTGTTGAGTTATGCGATGGACAAACTCGATAGTAGAAGGTGGGACCACTTGATCCATGTTAAACTGGAGCATTACACGATCTCGCACATACATCTCCACAATCTCGTAACATATCAATGGAGTTCGCGATAGCCACACTTCCCGACCATCAATGCATATAGGAGGTAACGCATCCAATAATTTCGAGGAGTATGACTACCAAATAACCTATACAATATATAAAGATAATTAAGTTTAAATAACCTTACATATTTTATAATCATTACATAAAAAGTTCAATATAAAATAAAATTACCTGATAGGGCCACTGGTGGTCTAACTCCCCTCTATATAAGCGGAGGACTCCTTGTGAATTTTCGGTTCTCTTTTTTCGAAAATTCCACCTTAAGGAGTTAAATTTTATAAATGAGTTCAGCATAAGTAAATAAAACCTTCTTACAAAAATTTAAGTATTAAAAATAAATATCTCCTACCTCGCTCCTAATAGAGCATCCTCGACTAAGTAACCCATCTCAATACTTGGTCGACCGATGTGTAAATGCTCTCATGACCATAGCTATGTCACAGAATATGATTAAAATTATTAAAAAAAAGTAAGAAATTATACGTGCAAAAACATATTTAAAGTGACAAAATCATTTACCTGAAGAAGGGTCAGATATTCTACAATCCCCGAAGTCATGGCCTGACATGCTTTCCCCAACTATAAGTATAAAAATGCAAAGGTAGCATTGCCCCATGAATAAGCACCTGCTATGTCAAAATCCACAAGGAGGGAGAGAGATGTCATGTGTACATGGTTGCTCATGGTATCCGCAAATATCGTAGCCCCAAGTAAATGTAATAAATAAGCCCGTGCATGCTGCTTGATAACTATCTCTGTAGCATCAACTGGGAGGTCACAAAACTCACCTAAGAGCCATTGAAGGCTAACTTGGCTACCACGCATGGATGTAGCAGGAAGAGCTCTACCAAGGAGTCTAACTAATAAGTCTAAGTGACCTCCTCCTGTCGTGCCCATCACATGAAGTCCATCAATGTGAAGTCCTAAGAGAACTGCCACATCCATAAGTGTGATAGTCATCTCTCCATAGGGCAGGCGAAATGTTTGTGTCTCCTTTCTCCATCTCTCAATGAGAGTTGTCAATAAAGGTTGATCGAGACAGACATATTGTAGATGAATGAAATGTCTAAATCCCGCTCGCTCGATATACGGTAACATATGCTCATCTACGGGCCAATGGTAGAGATATCTAAAATGTTTGATGCACTCAAGGCACCCAGGGTCCTATAATAAATTTTAAAATTATAACCCAACGTAATTTATAATCTAAAAAAATAAAATAAAATTTAAAAAAAGTTATCATACCTCTCCTCTCCAAATAGAAGCCGACCGATGTGACTCCTGCTGTACAAGTACACTATCATCAATTGGGCCTGGCCTACAAGAAGGCTCTACATGATCCATAGGATATGCGAAGAATTAAAAGACCATTGTGCGAAGAATCGTCATGTCAAATTTCCTAAAACCATCGTGAGCAAGAGACCATTGTGCATGATGCAATTCTCCTCCTAAGATGAGATGTTTTGCCCTAGGACTCTCTTGACCAATCATGTCCATTTTAGCATCAAACTTTTGTACTATAAGTGCACAAATTGTTGCCCCAATCAAGTCCATCAATGTATCATTTTTAAACTCCTTAAAATTTGTTTTTATGTGACGGATGCAATAATGATGGTGGTACATAGGCTTGGGAAGAACCTCAGACACGACCTTCTGAAGCCCCTTATGTCGATATGAAATAACAACAATATTTGTCATGCCCGTCAGTACATGATCCCTCAATTCCATTAGGAACCATTTTCAATTGTCTTTATCTTCCTTTTCGACAACCCCGAATGCTAGAGGAAATAACCTATTGTTTCTATCTGTAGTCGTTATAACCATAAGAGCATTAAGATTTTGGTCATACAAGTGAGTAGTATCAACATCAATCATCAGGATGCAATGTCGAAACCCCACGATAGACGGCCCAAATGCCCAAAACAACCGCTTAAATTTCCTACACATGCCACCATTAGGACGAGGTACTTTATCATTGACTAAGTGGTAGTAGGTGTCGGGATTCGTTTCTTGCACCGCCCTGAAGTACATTGTCAACATTTTATATGATTCTACCCAATCCCCATAAATAGCCTTAATCGCCATATTCCTTGTTGCCCATGCTTTCTTATAAGATATGTCAATACGAAATATCTACTTCATTCTTTGAATAATATCACCTGGTGTGAGAGTTAATTTGGCTTGGATAGCAGGCATTATGACCTTCAAAATAAAGGAGGTATTGCACTACCTATGATCTGTGCTAAGCTAGGCATTCCGACATGTGTGGTCACCTTTGTATATTTTTAATTTAAAGTACCCCCCACCCCTTTTTATTGAGCTGTGAACTCTCCAAGGGCAAGTACTATCAATGCACTTCACTGTATACTCTGACAAATTTGTTCGTACAACCTTGTATTCAACATGATTTTTAATGGAAAACTCTTGCAAGGCTATAACAAATGCTTCTTTATTCTCAAAGATGCGGCTAACATATAACTTATCTTCATTTTGTTGGTCCATATCCATGGCAAAATTAACTGCCATATCTATCTCCTTATCTGTGATGTGTGCATAGAGTGGCTCCTCATCATTGTATAGCGGCTCTTCATCATCCATGTTCATATCATTTGTGGCAATTGCATTGTCTACCACATCATCCCCCTCGCCTTCAACCATCTGTTGAGCGCTTTCTTCACCTCTAACCCCTTCTCCGTTCATGTCAAAATCTTCTCCACTTGCTTCGCTAATATTATCTTCACCTTCATTAGCCTCATTTTCATCAATATCTTCATCGTGGACATAAGCACCCCTACATATGAACATCGCATATGTATTAGATTTCATATGACTTAACCCCTTCTTTAAAGCCTAAAAATGTAATATTCATTTATGAATATATATTTTACCTTTGATTGGATGGTCCAACATCAGTATGACCAACACTTGTGTAGGGGTAATGAATGCTCATTGAACTTTGAGTTTCATACCATACACCACCTTGAGACATTTAAAAGCTAAATGACTCGTGTGCATGTGATGTGTACCTTCCATATTACACACAAAATTTAAAAATTAGCGTCCTATATTTCATTGATAATTATAAGATTCAAAAAGGATTCACAACTTAATAAACCTTACCTCCAATTAGGTCCACTTCCATCGTCAATAGGGGCAAATGACCTATGACGTTCATTTGAAGCTATTGTTATAAATAAATTTCCTTCTTCTTCATCGTCCACCAGCATTTGCATATGCCTTTCATTGTTCACATTTATTTTAGAGCTCCTGTGTGAGCTCCTGTGAGAGCTCCTATGTGAGCTCCTGTGTGAACTACTTTACCTTTCACTAGGCACTTGGGCCTCTTTTTCAAGAAAAAACTCGAAAGAAATTATGTAACGTGAGTGATGAAACATAAAACTCATTGATGCATCATCATTTATACATATTAATGTCATTCTTGATCTATATGTCGGAATATTACATTTTATAGTAATTTTTCATCTTCTTTGATCCCACCCAACCTTGCTAGCTACTTGCGTATCAAATTCATCATATGTAGACGGTTTTTTAATTAATAATCCTTTTGTACATCCGTCATAGTTAAGTAAAAAACTAACCATTTCTTCTGCCATATCTACTCAATTCATAAACTCTACTCAATTCATAAACAATAGATTGCATTAATATTGGATTAAGCAATTGTCTCAAAATAACTACTTTATTTAACGTAACATGAGATTATCAACTCATCAGTTATATATATAAGCTAACAAGCATATGCAATACCAAACAATAAAATACAAAACTCAGCAAATTCAACCAATTTTCTATCTTGGAAAAAAAAAAAGAAAACCCAACAATTATTAACTAAATAATCATTTCAAAGAAAACCCACATGATACCAATTTCAGTCCAATTTCAAATATTTTGAATGATAAAAAATTCTGCAATGCTAGTTCTTCATCATAGTGAAAAATCGATAGAAACACTCCAAGATAAACTGTCAACCATAAGAATTAAGAGCATCACATTAAAGATCCTACAATAATACAACAATGCTAAGTGTGTGATACCGAAATAATTTATAAAAAATGAGCGAAAGAGTTTACCTTTAACAAATCCGAAAGCTCAATGAACCAAATCCCTAAATTGAAATTAGGGCCAATGGAATTAGTGAATCTCTTCTGTGCACATCCGGTGGAGGACGGGTTCTGGTTGGCAGTGCTCAAATGCAACAAGCGGCGGAGCACGACAGCGGGGCGAAGGACGGGAACTGGAGGTGGGGGACGAACAAGAGTGGAGAGATGCGAACTCGAGGCGGGCATAAAAGAATGCAATTTCATCCTTTAAAAGGACAAAATCTGTTTAGGTGGTCGACCCGATATGTTGAATTTGTTAAGTGGTGTAATTTCGTCGTTTAGAAGGACGAAGTCATTTTAAAGGTGATTTCGTCCTTCTAAAGGACGAAATCATGTTAACTATTATAAACCGATTTCGTCCTTTGAAAGGACGAAATTAACTTAAACTTGATTTCGTCATTCCAAAGGACGAAATCATTAATTTTTTTTTAAAAAAAAGTCATGCATGCGCTAGCTGCTTAGCTGGCACCTGCGTGGCAAAAAGTAACACCACTTTGGAAAATATTTTCTAAAGTGGGTTGATTTAGTAAATATTTTTTTAAAAATTATTATTTAAATAATTTTCCCTATAAATTATAGTGGAAAAATTCAAGCAAAACTAGATAGTTGGGGCAAGATTCCAATAGCAAATTATGAAAGAATTTAGTAAATTAAAAGCAAAAATTGGAGTAGAGGGCTTTCATAGATCTAGCAGCATTTCGCAGAAAGAAATACAAGCCAATGCCTACACCAACCTCTAGACCCAAAGCACGGCCAATGAGATAATATGGACCACCACCCTGGGTTTAATGAGGGAAAGGGCTCAAGGAAACACTTCAATACACAAAAAAAATAACATCTATATGGTATTGCCTTCGTAGCACTGTTTGTTGCAATTGTACTTAATAAAATCCTAGTGAGAAAAATTGCACTTAATGAAATTTCAGTTAGAAAAGTACACAAACCACAATAAGAAACCAACATAAGTGACTCTCTAATTCTTGTCATCCGAGTACGTCCCAAATAGCCATTCTAAAAAAGAAACCAACATAAGTGACTAGTAGGGTTGGGGGTTTATCCATGGTTTTTCCGCTTTATTGAGGCACAATTTCATTTTCCATTGTTCCTTAATCAATATCCTTTGTATTTATCAGAATAGTGAAAAGAAAGCCAACAAAAGACAAACCTTTGTCATTACAAATAAGAAATGGAAGCAGACAACAAGAAAGAGGATCCATATTCAAATTTGATAGATAGAAGGATACCTAAAAAATGCTACTATCTTACACCTAAAGTGAGACTGAAATTCCCTCACCAAATGTCCAAGGAAAATCCATTGTTTTTCTAAAATATCAGTACCTAGACTAAGAGAGCACCCATTATATTCATGTATGTAATTTGAATTAGCACTGCACACTTTTAATAACATTAATATATATTATTACATTCGCTTGTCAATAAAATAATGCAACTAACACTAACCAATCCACATCAACAACACGACCACTCTCGTTATAAAAATAGGTGCTTGAAAAATGATGAAATACCTATGTTCATCCTCTGTCCAGGTTATTCCTTTATGTTGTTCTTGCTATGTTCTTTGTAACTTTTCTACCATGGCCTGAATCATTCTGATAATGTCCCATATTAGTGATTTTCTTACTCCGGTTGTGCTGTCTCTGGTGGTCAGAGTAGAAGTGGGTGACCTCAAGCGCTCGGGGTGGAGGACTGGTGATGAGCTGGAAAACCTTAGACCGTATGGTGGGGGAAGGGGCAGGGAGGTTGAGGGAAGGGGTACATTGGGGCAGAGCTTCATTGCGAGGAGATTGGGAGGCTGGGTTCTATGAGTCAGGGGGTAAATTGGGGATAACCAATGAAATGGGTTTATTGGCTGCTCCAAGTGCCATAAGTATGTCCATGTGATGATTGACGAATGGCTAGAAATTGGCTGGCAGAAATGGCGGATGAAATGAGCAGACTATATATTCCTTTCTTTCTCTCTCTATGTATATACACATAGGTCGTGACCAAAATCAGAGAGTTGTGTTGATTCATATTATATAACTAACCTTTAAATACATGCTAAGTTTATAGATTGTGTTATCATTAACACGATAGGATACCTTCTCGTACACAATAACACAACTTTCAATACCATATATCGCATATTGTGTTATTAATAACACGAAATGTATGCCTCCCAAACATGATAACATGACTTCTCAATGTCATATATCGTATTATAGATAACACATTATTTTATATATCATATTATTGATTACACGATTATGTATTATGCATATGTATGCAAGTACTACCTATCGTGTGCTCCATAACACAATATATGAATAATCATGTATTCAAACCTATGAAAAAAACTAGATTTTGACTAATAGGTCATTAGTAAGAATGCACACGCATTATGCGTGTAAATACATATCAGATAAGATAAATTAAATTAAATTAAATTTAAAATAAAATATATACTAAACAAAGGTCTAAATTGTATGCTATAGTTATAATATATTGCTTTGAGAATCACAAAGATCATTAGTTATACATACAAACTTTACACTAACCCATATATACTTGTAGTTGACAATTATGAATCCAAATCTTAGAGGCTAACTATAATGTCATTTGTCGGCAAAGATAATGGTGTCAAACGACTTTGTGTTGTAGAGCATGTTATTCATATCTAAGACCAGTTTGGCAACATGTTTCATTTGATAGAACTATTTAGAGGTTTTCCAAGGGCATCAAAATATGCAAATCTAAATATGTATAGTGTATGCCAAATATAAAAAAATATTATGAGAAGTGTGTTATATACATGGGGCCTACAAAAAAGTTAGAAACAACATAATTATGTGGGTTCTCATTTGATAGAGCTTGTCGAGAGCTTTTTAACGATACTAAGAACACGCAAATCTAAGTTTAAGAGTTCAAAATATAATATTATAAAGTTAAAATCAATATAACCTAAAAAATAGGGATTAAAATTTTAATATCTTTGACTTTTTAGGGAAAATGATATATCATATAGGGGTAAAATATGGATTAATAGTATAAAATATGGGTTAAATAGTCAAATTTGAAAATTATATGGTCATCAATTTGCTTTATATTATAGTATGATTAGCACAAAAGTCACCAATTGGTTGATGCTATGAGTCTCGCTAGATTAACTCCTCGATGGGATGCTGATCTTCGTTGCAAATATTTTTATTGATGAGGACGCATGAGTATACCCTCGGGTTAAATCTCAAAATACGGTTGAAACTCGCTTCATGGCTAGACCTTTGCTTGATGGGTTAGATTTTCAAAATATAGTCATAAATTGGACCTCCCACTACGGTTTTTACTTCTCATTAGTCGGACTTTGAAAATCATCGATGAGTCACCTCATGGACGGTCATTTTTGCGTAAATGCATCGGATTGCCCGATTTATATGATATAAACCTTAAACTCTAACCCATAGATATTTTGGTCTAGTTTTTCTATAATATCGTGTAAGTCTAAATTATGTAGTATTTTTACTTCAAAACTAGAAAATATAAAATTAGTTTTTTGGGCAAGGTAATATGAAAAAATCTCTTTTTAAAATATAGCTATTAATATAAGCCGTAAGCAGTATTTTATATTTTAACATAACATGGTTATGCCAGCGGCCAAAATTAACAGGTTCATCTTCTATCTTCTAATACTATACACCCATTAAGTATATTCGCTAACACAGTTAATTACCAAAAAATTGGAGTTTATGGAAACTAAAGTAAGTGTATAATGGCAAGGTCCAAACAATGAATGGTGGGAGTTTCCAAGGGAAGGGAGGAATTCCCTTTCATTCAAACTTTGGCAGTAGCAAAGACAAACGAGAGAATAGTTGGGGGCAGTTAGTATCACGGGGCCCATCACGAACAAAGGCCTGGCCCATCTTCGGGAAGATCTGGCCCGTCGGATTGAGTGGCGTATTATACTCTTGCGAATACACGTGCTGCTCCCTTCCCTTTTCTTTTTCCTTCTCTTCGATGGCCTTTGCTTCCATGCATGGATTTGTCCTCCCTCCAAGCTGTAGAGAGAGACAGAGAGCAGAGCAAGAAAGGTAAATTCTTCTGCTGCTGACTGTAAATTTGGAAGATCCATCTGGAAGGGATTGGATCTTCGTTCTGTACTTGTGGCAGTTGCTTTTGTTTTGCATACGGGTAGTACAGAGAGAGAGAGAGAGAGGGGATGAGGGGAGGCTGAGTTAGTTCCTTTCATCTGCTGCTGCTGGATCTTTGTGCTGCCAACAGATGTTGAAATCGGAAATGGGTTCGTCTCCAATCAGTTAGACGAGCAGGGAAAAGCTTATTAATCGGTTGGTTACCCTCCGAATAGTTCCTGAGCTGTGATTGGTTATTTCTGTTCGTTCAGATTGTTGCTTGCTGGTTTCCTCCTGTTCATGTACTGAGATCGAGAAAAGCAGGTCTTTTTCTAGTCTGTTATTCTAGGTTCATCTTCTACCGTAGTTTGTTTTCTGTCTTTGGGTCTCTTTGTTTAGCCATAAGGTTTCGGTTTCAGAGTCTTGAAGCGAGATGGAGGAGAATCGAGAGCCAGGGAAGGAACATCGCTGCAGGTTCTGCAATAAGAACTTCCAAAGTGGGAGGTCTCTGGGGGGTCACATGAGGTCACATCTCTCCGTGACAGGTTCATCTGTATCAGAGAAATGGAAGGATTCCGGTGATGGCGGCACAGGAAATGGTAAGAGCTTATCTGGAGGAGGGTTCGAGGGCTATGCTTTGCGGGAGAACCCCAAGAAGACGTGGAGAATTTCGGATTCGCCCAACGTGTATGGACATGGTGGAGGCAAAGCTTCTTGCAGGCAATGTGGCAAGGTGTTTCAGTCGTGGAGGGCCCTATTCGGCCACATGAGGTGCCACTCTGAGAAGTCTGTGCAAGGGGATTCATGGGGTGGAGGCGGTGGCGAGGCCCGCAAGGTGGTAGTGGATATCCAATCCGACACTGAAGGTATGGCACCGGGCAAGCGAAGGAGGTCGGCGAGGAGGGTGGCAGCAAGAACGAGGTATGGTGCATCCCTGTCTGTCTCCATTGCAAATGGCTCGTCCTCTGTATCTGAGATTGAACAAGAACAAGAAGATGTTGCTATTTCTCTGATGATGCTTTCCAGAGACGTGGGATCTGGGTGGGGTGGATACAATTCAGTTGCGGAGTCTTCTGATAACAATTCTGTTGGTTTTGAGGTTCGATCCTCGGTTATTTACAAGGGTTTTGCAAAAGCTGATTTGGATTTTGTGCTGCGAAGGGAGCAGGAGTTCACTAAGCAGAGATCTGAATATAGCTTCCCCGCAGATGAGTACTTGAGCAATGATAGCAGGAAATGCATTTCGGATGCATCAGATGATTGGTTTGACAGAGATGAGCAGCTTGATAACACCAAGCTCGAGTGTGGAGTCTCTGGTGGGGAATCGGGTAAGGAACCTTTGAAGTCAGATAATACTGATTTTTCCAAAGAATTAGGTGCAGACTTTTGCGAGCAGAAGAGGGATTTGTGTCGAATTAGGATTAAATTGGGGAACTATTCTAAAGAGACTGGAATTACTATGAGTAAGAAAGCTAGACATGGTTCTTATGATTCTGATCTGGGGAAAACTAGTTTCAGCAAAATCAAGCTTGAAACTCCTGAAAGTGAAAGAGGCAAGGGAAAACCCAAAAGAAGCCAATATTACTGTAATACCTGTCACAAGGTTTTCCGTTCCTTCCAAGCTCTAGGTGGCCATAAAGCTGGTCTTAAAAAGGCCAAGGGCTGTTGTGCTCCAAAGATTGAAAGCATGGAAAATAGCTTCGATAATGACTTCTCACCATTTTTATTAACTGGTGACATGGTCAAGACTTGCAAAGTTGAGGATCTAATGAAAGGTGGAGAAAGAGGTGAATCTAGTGATGTGAAGGTGAAGGAGAATGAAAAATACAAATGCCATGTTTGTTTCAAGGTTTTTTCATCGGGACAAGCTTTGGGTGGCCACAAAAGGGCGCATTTGGTGCTGAAGCCAAATGGCAGAAGTGATGCCTCTGGAACAATTGTGCTTGAGCACCAAATGTCTGATTTTCTCGATCTAAATGTCCCTGCTCCAGTTGAAGAAGGTAACACTGGGTTTAATCCATGGTGGCTAGGAAGTAACAAGCATGAACCACCTGTGGGTGTGGTCTCCAGCTGAGACATCAAGGATAAGATGGAAAGTCAGAGTGTACAGAATAAGGCTGACTGGTTTTCATTTCAATAATTGTTTAGTAATTTTCATGTCATGGGAATTGGCAAGGTATAGGATTTGTCTTCTTTGTTTTAGACAGTTAGAAGAAGTTTTTATTTTTCCCGAATTGGAAGTATCACAATTTGTTGTTTTGACGACAAATCTACACAGATGATGATCAGCTCATGTATTTTGCTTGCACAGAATTTAGGCATCGATGCACAATTTCAAAGAATTATCAACTGTTTTTGTTGAAACATCTCCATTCTTATTCCCTTGAGCATTTGTCTCTGTCAAATGAATAATTCCTTTTTTTCTCTCTTCACAAGGTAGAGGAATATGCTGATTAATTTTGTTATGCGTTCTGATTTCTATGAGTGATAGCTTATGGAAGAATTTGGTGTCTAATTCCTGTGAGTATGATGTTTCGCATTTTGGAATCACCAGGCACTTCCACAGTCAGCTCGGCATTTCTAGTTTACAAATGCAATGGTATCGCAACATTTCTTAACTGGCTCTGGTTTCTTGTTTTGGCTGGTGGATTTGATGAATTCCTTGTGTTACGTTGTATGAAATGATAAATATACTTGAGTATTACTTTACCGAAGTCAATGTAAATACCACAATTCTGCAATTCGATCTGTTGGACAAACATGAGCATATATCATGTATTATGGCCTTTTGGGAATCAATCCAACCATCTTCAAGCCATAAGCTTACAATTTCACTTAACAACAATAGATGTTCTCACTAAAGTCTTTCCAACTCATTCCCCTGAGGGCCACTTGTTTTTTCTTCTTCTTTTTGACCAGCCTTTCAGGTTTCTAAATTCTTTATCAACCATGGCAGGGTCCCATTCGTGGAACAGTCCATATCACTTAAGGGGATGCAGAAGCTCCATGTTTGCCTTTGATCATGTAGTGTACTTTTTCAGTTAATACTCATTACTGTTGTCTAAGAATAAATGACAGACACCGAGTGCAGTTGAGCTACGGTCTTAATTTGTTGCTAGTCTGCTAGCACTCTGAGATCCTCTTCTTCTTCTCAAGTCTCAACTCTGGAGCCTAGATTTAAAAGCATTTGATTTTTATAAATTCTCCCTCTGTCCTAAATTAATACTTCTATTTAGGAAAAAAAAATTCTATATGAATAGCTCCATTTTGTTAAATTTAAGAGGATTAGTACTTTGAAAAATGTATCTCACTAAAAACTATCATTTTTTTAAATATAATTATCAATATATGACGAAGAGAGTACAAAGAGACATGGTTGTGTCGGGCACGAAATCCATATAGTAACATTGGATAGCATGTGATCTCTACGGTGTGGTTGGTTGAGTCACACCAACCCAAAAAGCATGAGAGCTCATTTTTCTGTAATTAGCCATGAAGATTATGATCCACATGCTATCTTCACTCTTTCGGTCTCCATCCATCTCATTTTTCTTTCTCTAACCAACGGAGTAATTTTCATTTGACTTCGCCTGGGGCAGCATAAACCATCTCTAAGTGTATTGTCTGAACGCAAATTTTCAGTGCAAAGTGGCTTTTTCTGTAGTGGGGGGGTGGATATGCACAAGTCTATCCATTTGTCAAATCGAAATGCTCCCTATGAAATGCTTTGTTTTGGCAAGGTAATTAAGTGTGAGAGGAAATCTTAACAAAAAAATAATTGTGAGGGCAAATGTTGCTTAGAGTCAACAAGAGAAACTGCAAATTTCGTCGAATGACCTGACTAATCAAGTTTAAGTGACTAGTGATCTCCTGCGCTAGACATATAAGAACCGCGCGTTTGCGTAGAAGGGAGGTGGGTTTGGATCTTCGCACCGCCCCGTGATCCAATGTACATCATGCGAGGATTCAAACATGCACTTGGCTCATGGAATTTTTTTTATAGAAGAGTTATGAGATGCATGTGACTTTGAGGTCGATGGCTAAGTGGCTAGTTGTGCCAACCCAACCCCATATTAGTTAAGAAATGGTAACTCAAACCCGATTTAATTTAAATATATTAAATCCAAACCCAACACAACCAGACTTGTTAAGGATATTTTTTATATATTTTATAAATATTTAATTATTTTAAAAAATTAAAAAATTATTTAATTTAATATCTTATGCATAAAAAATATATAGAAAAAATTTATATAAGCCTAGGCTCATGTATAAGAGTGTGAGCCTATGCATAAAATATAATGGCTCAAGGTGGCATAAAATCAATATGCCCTTAAGTTATGTGCATCATTGGATGTGATGTTGGGCTCGCGCATTTACACTTGAGAGTAGTCTCATATAAATAAGACTCAAAAAATATAAATTATTATAAAAAAACATAAAATTTAATATTTATAACATTAGCCAGTCAAATCACCTGGACCTCAATTCTGACTCAATACTTATTTAAGTTTAAATAAAAAATTCAAACAAGACATCCCAATTGTGGCTGCCTAAGTAGATCTTAGTTTTACTACTTTCTTTGACACCCATAACACAAACATGGCCCCAATGAAAGGAAGGATTAGTTTATCCTATGGGTCTGACTATGCTAAGCCACTTGTAAAGTAACCGCATGTTTGACACATTTTTATGCAGGGGTCCATTTAGAGTCTAATTCAGACCTGCATAGTTACAACTGTGGCGAAGAAGAACTCTGAGGAGTTCGGACCTGCTTAGGTAAGTGCCCAATCAGTGCCGGATCAGCAAGACGCGTCAGGTGCTGAGTTGGGTACTCCCACCTGTTGTTGTTGTGGTGGGAGTGCCCACACAGCCGATCACCACCATAACTCAACGTAAATAGAAACTAAAACCGCACCGTGTTCTGCTATTTGAAAATTTTCTTAAATACGCAGCAGAAAACTTACGATAGAATCAAAATAATCCAACACACAATGAATTAAAAGAAAATCGACTTTAAACCCATCAAAGGGCGGTTAAAATCCAACACACAATGCATTAAAAGAAAATTGATTTTAAACCCATCATAAGGCAGTTATGAAACACATCACAAAATCAAAGTCCCCTTTTTTTGTCTCAATCTAACAGGCAATCAGATATTTTTACTAGTTAAAAAGGTAAATGTTCTTTCTGTAAATACATACAAAACATCCTAAAATTCAAATCATAGATACAACACAATTTCATGTAACTAGTTGCCAAATTTTTTTGTTTACAGGTGCATGTATACTGTTATGACCCAGATTTTTAAAATTATTTCTAAATAGCACGAACAATATGTAAATTTTTTTTTCTTTAAATACAAAACAAACCCTTTAATTAAATATTCAAGTCATGATAACTGGGGTTCACAAATACGAATATCAAATCATATGATATTATTTAACATCTGAAAATTCATAAAGACCAACTCATCCATCTAAGTACAAGTATGTCACCCGTCTGAAAATAAATAACAAGTTGACTCTCACGCTTAAGGTATATTTATGTATCGGAGTTTCAAAAATGCGGAAACCTCTTGAGCTTGCCTACCTTGGTCTCACTTGTCGTCGCCTGGAGAATCTGCAATAAAGCAAACCAAACAACAACCACAACCACAATGGAGCATCTCCGCCTTCAGGAGAAGAGCTTCCAATGGACAAAAGGTTTTATTAGTATTTTTGGGATTGGGCCAACATCACCCGATGTTAATTGCCTACGTACTCAACAGACAACATCTCCAATGTTTCCAACAAGATCGGATTCAGACATAGTTCTGCCTAATACTACACTATACTAGGAAGCATAGCATCACCCATGCAATGCTTAAGTATTTTCAAGCAACCTATATTTTATGCAAGTCCTTTAATCGTTCCACTTGTTCTAATTAAACAAGCAATATCAATCAATGTTATTAATTATTTCTCGAACCATTGTTCGATAATTAATATCCATGTCTAATCCCAATGACAGACAGACTCATCAGATGTCAACCTAAGTGACAAATGACAACGAAACATCCTGGAATCCACCAGGAAGTGCCATCTCCCAACCTAGCCCATAAGGACCTAACCGGAGTAGAAGGGCATGGCCTACAACTGCACTTGAACAGTTAGTGGTCAGAGACACCAACCAAGCAAGATGTCAGCAACCCTAATTGAGTGTATACTAAAACTATCCTCAATAGATCTGCGGTGAACCCGGCTCAGAAGGAACTCCCTCCAATGGGGAGGTGTAACTACACGGTCAAATCAGCAGCTCCTCAATAGAGCTAGAACTCAGGAAAGCATTTTGAACCCTATCTTGCTCATCTATAAGCCAGGATTTCGAATGACTATCCCAAACCCTATTAGTCCCTTCTAGACTAAAGTTTACAACTCGAGACATGCCATCAGTTCATCAACTAAGGCAAATCGTCAGGTCAAAAGCTTTGTTCACTGTATGAACTAGTCCCAGACCCCTCTGAGGTATTTTAGTCTTTATATTAATTAGGTGTTCTTGCCCAATCCAAAGCTATCAAACCCCAAACAATTATTCTTTCAATAATCTTAAGCTAGTGATAAGTTACTATCACAACATCAATATCAAAAATTGAAACAAAGAACAACATAAACAATTAGAACCATAAAGGTCCAAGCAGATCATAATATCAACAATAAAATTTATTAATGATATAAGAATTATTCGAGCTCTCGTGCCCTAACCCTCCTTGGGTTATCTTAATAAATCTTTATGAAACTGGTCATAATGCACCTAAGGGTATTAGAGTAATTATCCAACATAGGATACAGTCCTCTCTGCACTTGGGTAAGTCTTTAACCTTTTAAAAGATTTCAATATCACCTTGGCCCGTTAACAACATCCACGCAAATGCGGGCAGGTTTGCATAGGGGTATTTCTGTCATTTGGTTTAAAGCTTTAATGACATCCAACGGGTCTAAAATTGAACTCAAGCACACTACTTGACTTCATGAACTCTGTGTAATTTTCCTGGCATATGATGGGGTCGTGAACCCCTTGAACCGACCCAGGTTGTCTTAACGGTTTACTATAAACCCTAAGGGTAAAATAGTCAATTAACCACTCATTGGTATTTTTCTTCACCAAGATATTTGGCCTATAAATACTTTACCTATTAAAATCTCATTGAGAATTTTCCTAATTTTTAAATAAACTCCTAGGCCCCTGAACCAGGGCCCCGAAGTCAGGCAAATGGTTCTCACACGATGATTTAACTATCAAGGGTAAAAAAGTCATTTTACAATCTCTAGGATTTTTTCCCAAGCTGAAACTTGGCTAGAATACTCCCACGCTTCTCAAGAGGAAATAGTAAATTTCTAAGATTTTTTTGACATATTTAACACTGTGAACCGGACCCGGTTCACTAGTTTTTTTTTAAAACCCGAGCCGAATGGGTCAGGTCACCCAGTCCGGCCCGGCCCGAAACGAAGCCCAACGACCCGTTCGGTCGTCTTCTTCGCAGCCGGTCAGAGGCCGATTGGCCTCTGCCGGTGCTGCCCCAGGCCGCCGCTCTGCGGCGAGGGCTGGGTGGTATCGGATCGCCGCCTGGCGGCGATTCCGACCAGCCCAGCCCCGCCGTCGTCCGGTGGCCGGCCGGTGCAGAAAGAGCTTTTTTTTTTGAACGGCGAGCCGTCATGACGCAAGACCGCCGCGGCCGGCCGATGGATTGGACTTGATCGGATTGCCGTCGTCCAGCGACTCCGGCAGCCCTGGTCCATCCTCCGGCCAAAATACCGATGACCACCTATTAATCATGAGAGAAACATCTCGCCGTCGTGCACACCTGCCTCTCTTCCTCTCTCTCTGTTTCCCCTCCTCTGGATCTCCGTCAATGGGATCACACTGATCTCCATGAGGGGATGTGATGCTCTGAGACAGGGGACAAGATGCATTGAGACGGGGGGTGAGAGGAGAAGAGTTGAGACAGGGGATGAGAGGAGAGGAGTTGGGACTAGCGGTGGGGAGGTAAGAAGTTGGGTTAGGTTTTAGAGGCATTCAATGGATGAAATACATCTTACTGTTGAGCCTCATTTTATTAACGTACCTCTGATTTAAGGACTGATTTAGTGATCAAATTCAGTGCTAAACAAATACACTGAAAAATCGGCTTTTAAGTGGCTCTTTTTAGTAAATATTCTGCCATTGCTCAATGGCCAATGTTTATGAAATTATCCGTTAGTTTGTTCCCATTCTCCCTACTCTATTTCAGGTTGAACTTATGTGGGTAGTTCTGTCATCATATATTGTGGTTTTATGCTGATGTTTGGGAAACAAGAATCATACTGTTCATGGAAGAACAAATGTATTTACTTGGAATTAAGAAAGTGCAACAAAAATTGTTGACTTGAGGGGAGAATCGTTATCTACTTTATGTGGTCTTAGCTGTTGATTACCATTTATAAAGTGTTATTTTATTTTTGGAGCAAAAATAAGGTGTTATTTTGTTTCTTTTTCATCCAGGCAACCCTAAAGTTAGCAACCCTAAAGTTAGCAAATTGGAATGAAGATTATGCCAATGTATCTTGTTAAGCATTTCATTTTAAAAGTAGGTTACGTGCCATGGTATAATGAAGGGAATATCATGCTGGGTCAACTTCAACCGTATATTTGGATCCATAATTTACTTATTTTTTGTTATGACCATGTCATTAATTACTTTTTTTTGTCTTTATTTTGTGAATATTGTCTCATCTTGTAAGAAACTTTTTTTCATTATCATCAGTATCTAGTTAAGGTCTAATTTCTGATATGGAAAATGGGGGATTGGATTTTTTTGATTTGTTGTTTACTCCTTAAGATTCTAGCTCCGCTACTCTGACTATTTTCAACACTCTTTGCTGCTGTGTTGCCCATTTTTTAGCTGCTAATATGATCAGTAGATTGGTTCTACGGTCTACTCACCTAAATTTTAAATGTATTTTTACCTTCTATGGATAACCATGGGATTTTGATTTTTTCAGCTTGCACTTAAAACTCCTTCAAGGAGAAGGGGGGTCTTTGCCGCTCCCACTGGGCTCACTATTTATGTAATGTCCCTATTTTTTTTACAATTTTTTGAATTTTTTTACTATTTTTTTATATTTTTAGTGGGAAAATATGACATTTTGACATATTTGGCCTCAGTATTCTACCTATAGAGTTACGTGTGAGATTTAGTCATAGGTTGCAGGCCTCGACATGCGCTTTTGACGCGAGAAAAAGAAAGATTATGAGAAAAAAGAAAAGAGAAAAGAGAAGGAAAAATGAAGAAAAAAAGGAAAAAAAGGCTTAAGGATCGAACTTGGGTTAGCCAAAAGAGCCTCCCCCACTGGTCTTGTAAGATCTCTGTTCTTAAACAGGTTTTTGTTTCACTTTAATTATCGATTATCGTGAGGTTAACATGTTTTCTGATTTATTCGGTGGTTTCAAAGATAGATGGTGTTTCTCATGGTTTTAATCAAAATCAATTTACATATACTGGTTTTAAGTGATTTTGAATCAAATGTGAATTTTTGGGATTTTTCTGAATTTTTACTATTTTTCCAAAAATTAGGGTTTGGCGGGACCCCCTGTGGGCCCCACCGTCGAAATTTGGGTTTTGGGACCAAATGAACCCATACATCAACTTAAGCTCGTACAAAAATTTTCAGAATTTTCTCAGATTTAATTAGTGCTCAAATTTGTAAAATACCTATTTTTAGCCCAAAATTCTAGTCACACCACATTAGTTCAGTTAATACAACCCAAACCCTACTATAAAAGGCCAGACTTGAGTCATTCCCATTTTGGGAATAGGCTGAGAAGGAGAGGTCAGACCTAATCCCCAATTAGGCTCGGATTAGAAGGTGTTTAAGGTAAGTCCATTCTAGTTAAACACCAAATCCTAGCTTTTCTTTTAATCTCTTCTAGATCTATCATTTTCCCTTTGTTTTGATTAGTTTTTAAACATCAAAACTACTGATTTGCATCTTTACTTCAAACCCTAGTTCTAAAAATCTGATTTTTATGTTCAACAAACCCTAAATCTAAATTTTTAATTAGGGTTTTCTATGTTAAATTGGTTTTCATGGAGTTTAATTCAAACTCTATGTCTTTGTAAGGTTTTCAAGAAGGGTGACCATCAAATCCAAGCCTAATCAAGGGATAAGGTAATGGACTTTCGAAATTTCAGTCTTCCTATGGTAAACTCTTGATTTTGTGGTTTGTTTTGAATGTAATTTCTTGATTTAGTGCTTTAATGGCATGATTAGTAAATGATAATCTTTAATCCCGATTTCATAGGGTTTTATCTTGTTATGATATGAATTAGCATTCTGAAAGTTATGGTGGACTTTTAATGACATTTAGGTTGTTAGATGGTGATTTTGAGTTTTATCAATGGAGTTTCAGTTTGAAAATGCGAAAGGAAGAAGAAGGTCGAATTTGCCTTGTTGGAGTTCGAACGACAACACTGCAATTTTGGCACAGATCCTGTTTAGCCGATTGAACGGCCCTGCAGGGCGTTCGAACGGCTACACTACAGGATTTGATAATTTTATGTATATTGTTTATTTCGACATATCTACTTCAAAATATCATTTTTATGTTTAGGTGGAGTGCTTTGATCTATAATAAGCTACTTGAAGAGCATTCTATTGATGCTAGAAGTTGTGGTATATATATTTAGAGTTATGTGGAATGGCTTGTGGTTGGTTTTATGATGTTGGAATTACCATCTTGAAGTTATGAATGGTTGGTTCTCTATGGTTAGGTGTATTTTCAATAGAGCTACATCATACTAATGGGCTGATATGTCATGTTAAGATGTGGTTAATTGATGTGTGAATGTTAGTGTTATGTCTTGACTCAAGTATGAAGTTAATGATCTTATATGAGGTTAGCTTGTGGTTAAGCTTTGATTCTTCTTTATGATTTCCGCTGGAATTCATGATTAGATGTTAATTCACATATGTAGTGTGGTAGTGAGTTAATTTCAAGCATGTTGATATGCATTGAGTGTAGTGCTTCTACTAGGTACACACATATGTAGGGTTTAATGATGATGTTGAAGCTTGATATTATAATTATGAATGATGCATTAGGGGCTAATGAGAGCACTTATCATTAATTAGGATTCATGTATGCCTTGCCCACGTATGTACCATGTTTCATGCATCATGAAAATGGATTTCCAATTGAAGCTTTATCGAGGTTAATCGAATTTGATCGATTGTATGTAATGGTTGAAATTGCGTGCCGGATTAATCACTCGTTGAATTAATCAGAACTTGGTTGGTCTGAAAGGACATGTTTTCGATTTAAGTCCTGTGTGGAACAGCCGAGGAGAAACCATTAGACACTTGTGGTATGGGATGCATTATGTCGATGGATAGCTCCAAGGTTTGTTGTGCTAGTGCTTAGTTAAATCTGCTTCTATGGCATCACAAATACTCATAGTATTTGACATAGAGGTATTTTTATGTGCACACTTCGAGTCGGGTTGAGTCTTGTTAAATGGAATTCATGGTTTATGTTTGGTTTAACATCATGACATCATGCATCATAGATCGGACTTCATGAACGAGGTTTTACCGTTGGTTAATCGGAATTGATCAGTTGTATACGATGGTTGAGATTATTTGCCGGATTAATCACTCGGTGAATTAATTGAAACTTGGTTGGTCCGAAAGGACATGTCTTCGATTTGAGTTCATGTGTGGAACATGTGCACTCCCCGGGTTGAGTCGAGTCAAGTTTAATTATTCTGAATTGTTAATGTGGTTGAGATTTATTTATTGAGACAGTCGAACCTGGACCCTGATAATCCAATATGGTATGCTCTTTGCCCCAGCTACCATGTGTTCGTGAGTTTCCTACGTGGGAACTCGGGACTTCTCGCATCGCAGGAGATGTCCCAAAACGAACACCCTTGCTCTAGGTTCTCTTCGTGAGAATGTACCATCCTTGGCCAGGATCGTTTGGGGTGAGCAGCAATTAGGGATTGACAACCCCAAACTTCTTAAGTTCTTGAGTAGAATTTGGACCATAACACGCCTATGTGGCCTTGTTTGTGTTTCCGTCTTTGTGACGCTATTTGTGATTATTCCTTGATAGAGGCATTCTTTATATGATGTGATCTTCTTAAATTCTTGTGTAGAATTTGGACCATGACACGCCTACGTGGCTTTATATGTTTTCCCGTCTTCGTGACGCTATTTGTGATTACTCCTTGATGGAGGTATGCTTTATATGATGTTGAGGCATGATTTGATATGTATGTTAGAGATACATTTCATGCAGGTGGATATGATGTGAATGACACTATGTGGATTATACACTATGATGCAAGTTTAGGTGATGTGTATGTGTGATCAGAAAATAATACATCTTGTCAATATTTGATCCGAATGATTATATTGCTATGCTATCGTGTTTCCGATGATGATAGTTATATTAAAAACTATTGCTGAGTTTGTTAAACTCACCCATCTTTCTTGTGTTTTTGCTTTGGGGCTACGTGTCACGACACACAGATGGTCAAGATCCTCTCTATGAGGAAAGATCAGAGACAACTTGGGAGTTATCGTAGAGTCCTCTTATGTGACTTATTTTCCTGGTTTATGCTTTATGTTTTGAACCTTTGTGTATGGTTCTTGTTTTGAATTATGCTACTTTATACATTTATGTTGTCTAAGACCTATTTTAGAGCTAGAGTGGGTTATGGTTGACTAAGCTTGTGGGTTTGAGACTAGTCATTTATTTTGAATTAAGCGACTCTCTTTCTTTTCTACTTATTTACTCTTGCTCAAAGGAATGTGCGTACTCCGTAATTCTGTTAGATCGCCCGTATTTAGGGTTAAGTCTTCCGCTAAACCATTTCTCAACTTCCCCTCGTCGCCCCCGTGCGCTTGACCGGCCCTTGGACCGGGTTCGGCTTGGGTCGGGCAGCGCCGGGGCGTGACAGGTTTGGTCCACCCACCGCCATTGGCCACCGATGGCCCAACCGAAAGGACTTGATGATGGCGGGAGGGGCTTCGGCTCTAGCCCCCACGACTACTTTGCCCTCTGCCAAACTCTCCCCGTCTCCAACTCTCCATCTCTCTGTTTCATTTTTTCGCCACCACCATGGCCAGCAAGGGCCTGCCAGCCACCCACTGTTCTACCCCGACCCTATGATAGCAGTGGGCCACCTGGCCCGTCCCAGTTTCGCCCCTTCCTTCTCTCCTTCGCCCAGTCCATTCTTGTTGGGCCTTGACTTTTTAAATAACTTAGAAGTCGAAGTGTCGTCAATTTGTAATGAAAATGGGGTCAAGATCAATTGTGTACAAAAGAGTAACCTTTTATTAATTTACATATTTATAAAATTTATAGAATAGACAAAACAAGGCTCAACATGCCTTAACAAATCAAAGTGGTGTAAAGTATATAAATATTACATATCAAAAGATTTTGACAAAATAAATCTAAGTGTAGATCTTTCGAAGTTCTACGAGCCATCTTCTTTAAAATTGTCTTCTTTGTTCATACCTGCATCGTATAGGTGTGGGTGAGTATAGTTATACTCAGTATGTAGAGTTAAATTCTATTAACATGTTATAATGTAAAACATAATCTAAGACATATAAAATTTTATTTTAATAATTTATACTCGAAAGTTGACTTAAAATATGATTACCGACTAACAGAATCTAAACATATTTTTTACAAAAAGTCGAATAAATAGTCATTCACATGATCTGATAAAATTAGATAAACCATTCATAAGTAGAATCTGATAAACCGTCCACAAAATCAGATAAATCATCATTTACAGAATGCCACCAATATCAAAGCGACATACACTATGCTCATGGGGCAACATGATCAAAATAAAAGAGATCTTCCCACGTTATCTAATTTCATAGGCACACCATATGCCTTAATAGGCGGTACCTAGGAGTCATAACTCCAATAGCTTTTGGGATTTATACCAAATAACTATCCTTTAAATTCGATCAAAATCACTCATAAATGTCTATCAAATAATAATATTTTAAAGTCCGTATCGCGATAAAATCCCGCTAAGAGGTGTACAAGACGCTATTATTCAAGTGTTTGTCTGACCCTAGTAAATGTCATCTTTTTTCGAAATACTCTTTTATGAAAGAAATACGAAATTGTACGATGTAGTCGTAGCACGGAATTGGAGTTTAAGGCAACCTACCCTTGTTCTAGAAATCGACCGAAGTCATGACTGGCGATTGGAGCCTTATCTTGTTCCTGGGCTTACGAGCAGCAGGCGGAACCTCCCCTCACGCCATAACAAAATCTCCTTCTAGGTTTGGAAGCGGCGAATGGGGCTTCCCCTAACTGCGAGTTGTTTAAGAAAACTCGAAAAATGGACCCCTCTACAATGTATAGCACCATCGAATTAGTTAATATAGGTTTTAGAATGGAAAAAATCGGGCAAGAAATGGCTTAGAAATTGGAGATGAAAGTTAAGAACACGGACGAGAATCAAAAGAGAGAGGAGAAGAGATGGTGTGAAATGGAAACTCCCCCATCATCCCCCTTTTATAGAAAATCGGAGCCATTGGATACTAGCCATGTGGCATACATACCATGGCTAAAAAAGCATTGCATCAGACACACACATAACACATGCGTCAGTACTAACGCATAGAGGCAGCCTGCAACAACACGCCATGGCCTACAACAGCAATGTCAACAGTGATGATACATTTTTTTAAATTTTATTTTTATAAAATTAAAATTAAAATTTCAAACGGGTGTTACTTTCTACCCCGAACTTAGTAGTCTTTGGAGGAGAAGAGAGTTTGTGCGCTGCTGATGGGTACTTTGTTTTCTAGGTAATTCCCTGCACTCTTATAGTTTCTAGCATAATTTATGAAAATTGAAAACTTGTTTGCATATTTTATTTTGTTCTATTCCTGGTTGGATATGGATTGTATTAGGGATCTCGTAGGAATATAGAGGACAAGAATTGTTATGTTCTCTTTTCAAAGTTCAAAAGTGTAAACAGTGGTTAAAATCTTCTTTTTCCTCCAAATTTCATGTTTGGCCTGCTTTTAAGAATAACCTCCAATTGGAGACAAGTGACTCTTGTGGCCGGCCCTCTGTATTTATCCAGTGAAAAAGTCTGTCTACACTAAAAAATAGAGGTAGACTATGGAAAGGTTTCTAAAGTATGAGCTTTTGCATGTTGAATTATGATAATATGAGCTTTTAGATGCTGAATTTTATATCTTTACATTGTAGCTTATCTATAATGATTGAGTTTCTAAAAGTCAACTTATAAAATCTCCTTGTGAATTCGTAGGCATGCCTCTAAAAAATTTTGATGCTTCTAAGGTATTTTTGGAGGTTTATGTTGAGGAAATTAAACAATGGGTAGATGTGGTAGTAATTTGAAGCCAGATTCATGGAATAGGGTGATAGGAAAGTTGAAAGAAAGTGAGTTTAAAATAGAACAGGGCAAATTTTTTTGAAGAATTTATGGGACTATAATAAGAAGTACAAGATTTAGAGTAACATGGTCAACAAATCAAGTCGTGGATATAATGATGAGACCAACACCTTTGACTAGGTTGAAAGCGTATGAAAAGAATACATTAAGGTATATTAGGGTAGTTCATTTGGTCTTTAGAGTTAGGTTAATTTACTTTGTCTATATATTTATGTGCTTTATGTTTAATAAAAACAGAAAAATCTTGATGCAAGTAAATTAAAAAAAGTAGACTTCAATACCCAGAACTAATGAGGGTTCTTTTCTACAACACATTCGCCACTAGGGAGGCTCCATAGGCTCCTATGTCAGACCACCCAAGGCCAACAAAAATTGTATTCACGAGTCTTCTAATATGGAAGGTATAAATTCAACCATTCTAGAATCTAGAGATACGAGAACTTCTAACTCTAGTAGGAAGAAGGGGAGAGAGTCCTCGGGGAGTTGAATATTGCATCGAGATTTAGTTTTGAAGCTTGATGATAGTTATTCTTGTCCATCTCCTAAAATTAGTACTAAGCGGAAAATGATACTATAAGGGTGGAAAGTGGAAAATGATACTATAAGGCTATTTCCATGAGCCATGTGAGCCGCACAAATCCTGACCGTCCAATTCTCTTCTAGTTTTTTTTGGAACACCCCAATTATCTAATGCAGTATTAGGAATACCAATTGCATGAGGAGTTGGCCGATGTTCTTATGGTAAAGAATATATATTATAAATTTTATGAAGTATTACTCTTTACTTATATATATAAATTTATGGGAAGGAATTAATCCTTACATATATTGATATTTTAATAATGTTCTATAATTTCAGGGGCACAAGTAATGAGTAGAGACATGGAGTTTAGACAACTAGATCAGTGTATTTTTTGATATTGGTCACCTTACTAGAGTATTTGTAGGTGGTTTGTATGTGTTTTTTAATGTAACCAAAATGTAGGATTTAATGAACACAATCCTTTCGTGTATTTTAATGTTTTATTGTAAAGAAAATTTTATTTGTAGCTAGTTGGTCTCATTGCAAAAAAGTGAAGGGTCTGTGACTTTTTTAGTTTTAATATGTTGTTGATGGCTTACTTGCATCCATTATATATTCCAACAATATATGAGACCTATTATGGTTGGTAACTTTGTAACTAAACCTGGTTTTGCATTTATGTGGTTTCTCTCAATGGAGTTTAGTCATTTTCCTTTTGGACCCTAGCCATTTATTCTCCTGAAAAGTTTGGGTTGGATGGTGTAGATTACTTAAACAATGGCCAAATATTTAATATAAAAGGCAATAACAGTAATTTTTTGTTTGCAGCGAAGCGCAGACACCTCTGTAGTGTGGATGCAACTAAGAAAAGAGTTAATTTTGAACTTTTTCTATACATATTATCTTTACTGCAATAAAGTTTTTTAGTACAAAATAAAAAAGAGTTCATTTTTAAATTTTAAAAAATTAAATGTAATCATACTCAGATTCAGACTTTGATCTGATTCAAAGTGACATTCAGATAGTAGGCTTTTCAAAAATTTCAAATGGCTTTTCAGATTCAAATTTAGACAAAATAAATGAACCCTTAGTTATGTGATCACAACACATCTTCCTTTGAGGTTTAGTGTTGGCTATGTTCAAGAACTTCGGTCTGACTTGGCTGTTATCTGTTTTTGGCAGCTAAAGTACACGCCACATTTGTTTAAGGCTACAAAGGTATCTAAATAAACTCACCTGCAAATCAGAATAAGTTCATAAGCCCCCTATATTAAACGTAGGTATGAATTAATAAAAGCTGGTGGTAGCCAATTACCTCGAAAGGCTGATTTGCTATAGTTGGTTTTGTTAGACACACTTGTTTGCAATAGGATGCTCATTTTGGGCTCATTATGTGTGTGTATTTAAAATCCTTTCATGCATTAAGGGTTATTTTGGGAGTAGTCCTACCTTCGTGTCGTCATGTAGGGGGCGCTTTTGGAGTGCTCTATTATATAGAGCTTAACAAGCTAACTTTTTAGTTGGTTAATCCATATTCACCAAGCAAGGTGGTACAGCTAGGGGTTTAATAAGTCGAGCCATGTCGAGCTTTAAGCTGGGTTCAAGCTTGAATTTTCAATTTCGAATTTAAGTTTAAGTTGAACTTTACACAAATCGAGTTACTTTAGTTTGTGATCATTACTTAATTTTATAATAGGTAATTAAATATCACTAATACGAATTTGGTCATGACCCAATATAATAAGAATAAAAAACCAAGTAAACTAATTTTAAATTATATATATATATACACGCACACATATTTAATATTTCATATGCATACATGAGTTCAAATTTTGTTCAAACTTTGAGCTTAACCTATTTGAGCATAGTCCAAACTTCAAATGCGAACGAGTCTCACTTAAAGCCAGTCAAGCATTTTGATCTTGGTTTAACACCCCTCAATATTCCACTCTTAAGAAAACAAAAAATGTTACAAGCTCGCGCCCCTGCCCGCTTTCCTAGTGCTTGTTGTCACATAGACATGGCCCCCGAACCATTGATCAATGGTGAAATACCTGGCCTTGGCCTTAGCAGGTAGGGCTGTTAATGGTAACTATTTACCTGCCTCACCCGCTTGCCCGATCCAAAATTTGTGGGCGGGTAATTGATAAATGGGTAACGGGTAAAATAAGTGGATATTTTTACCTACCCACTTATTATGTGGGTAGGGTATAAGTGACCTCTTATACATACCCGTTACTCATTACCCAAATTACATATAAAGACATAGTTGCATATATTGTCTAAAAAGAATGTCTTCCATTTGGAATATTTTATACTTTTATTTGAACATTTTGTACTTTCACTGTTAGACATTAGATAGTCTTCTAAAATATATATATAAAGTTATAATGCAAACTTATGATAGAGATTACAGAAGAGAGTGTGGTCAATCTTTGGTATTTTTTTTACGTTATGCTTGTTGCATAAAATATGTATCTTGAAGAGAACATATATTTTTTATCCTCAATGAATTACAGTAGGAGACTAAATGACAAGTGAAGAGATTTTATGTTGAGAGAGCAGTGAGAATTTTTTCTTTGGTTTTTTATGTTATGTTCTTTGGTTTTGATAAGTATTCACTTTTTACTCTCTTATAGCATATCAGAAGAATAAGGTTTGTATATATGACAAGATTAATCTTGTATCTTGTAGCATTTTGGTATGATGATCGAGGGATTTTGAAGTAATGAAAATTGATTTCTAGTTTTAATTATTTTATATAAATTTATATAAGGTGTCATATTCTTATTATGTTATTTTTGTTATGAACTATGAAATTTTTATATGTAATAATGTTCATGTCCTTATTTAATTAAAATATAACATTAAATAGACTTTTAAAAAATATAAATAATTTAATATAATTTATTTTATATTATTTATTAATCGATTAGTTATTTATCCGTTATCCACAATGGATAATAAATAAGTTATAAATAATGAACGAAGAGATAGATGTAACTAAAGCTTTACCCGACTCATTGAGCCTAAAATAATAAATTCTAATCCAGTAGTGAAGTTTCACCGCACAACCACGTACGCTTATCACTTGAGATAAAATAATATTTAAGAAAATAACGATTCGTCTCGTGATTTTAACACCCCGTAATAAAAGTACGTAATTGTCCGGCAAAGCTTTACCATGCTGGCAGGGTCTGAGGAGAATTGTGATCCCCCCATGAAGCTTCACGAGGGACGACGTCTCTAGTGAAGACATCACAGCTAACCATTCCAATTTATTACGTGAGACACCACGTGAGATGAGTTAACTTTTGTAAACGTTTTATTTTATTTTTCTGAAACCACGTAAGAAACATACGTGGTTGGGTGTGATAGCTTCACCAGGCGATTACAATTCGGCTGAGGAAAGGGAAGCTTTATGGATTCCGGCCGCGGGACGGCGGAAGCTGGCCTCCCACAACAACCGGAGCCTGCCCATCAGTTGTACGAACCCCAGCAGCCCGTCTACATTTATCCCCACTGCCCTCCTCCGCACCAGCACCCTGGTCTTGCTCCCTCGGCCCTGCCGACTCACTACCCTGCGCCGGCGGCCGTCCCCTTGGCCTACACTTCTGATTCCTGCGTGGGACCCGACGGGGTCCAGCGGCATGCCTATGTCTACTCTGCTCAGTCCGTTTCGTTCTACCAGGACCCCAGCCACGCCTCCCACCAGAGCTGGGTGGCGGAGCAGAATCCGGCCAGGCAGTTTGGGGCCGGCCAATTCTCATACGATCAGGTAGGTTATGTTTGGCTATCTGGGTTTTGGTTTCTTTGTGTGTTATTTTGTCAAATTCTCCATATTTTTTCCCCTGCACTTGCCTCGTGTGTTTGATTTAATTCAATGCTTTTTAGGCTCTGGATGCCGCTGGTATTAGAGGGGAATCGGACTGAAGTGAAAAAAAATGATAGATTGATGTAAATTGTATACAGAAAAATGTTTGCTTTGGTGGTTCAACGTCTTTTCCTGGTGTTGGAACTCAAACGAGTTCGATTTGGCTATTACCTAGTGAGTAGTGAGAGATATTTTCACGACATTGCAACTATGATTCGTGTCGTTAGATTTGTATTCCTCTTCGATTTTATTAAAATTTGATACCAATAAGGACTTGTATCTAAATTCTAAAGTCTCTACGTTGCAATTTACTGGTTACAGATAGTTGGTAGTTAATGTTAAATTTTCAAGGTGAAAACAATTAGCAAGGTCCTTTGCTTCACAGAAGACAGAAATTTACTGCATTATTCACTAAATTGAAGTTTAGCTTGGGAAGAATGGACTTCATTTTATAAATGGTTATAGTTTATACAAATTGCTTTCTTGCTTTTTCACTTTCTGTAATGTATGAAGTGTAACCTTCTTTCTTTACTTCTACTTGAAAGCTTCATCTGTCAAACCAAATGAAACTCTTTTCAAAACCTTATTATTTTTAACTCGGAAGTTTATCTAGTCAGTGTCTGGTTATGGGATCAGGATATCAACATCCACTTTTTTCCAGACCTCAGCTTAGAATTTGAGTGTCTAAGTTGTCTCTACCATTATCAGATATTGTGTCCTCTTTCTGGATTTTCTGCATATTTACCTAAAGATGTTCTTTGAATTTTAAAGATGTAAAGCTACACCTCATCAACTGTTGGTACTGTAAATTTTTTCTTTAATAAAACAATCCTAAGTGACTCATAACTTGTTACGAGGGGACAGACAAAGGGGGTGCTTAATATTTATATAAATATGTCTTACCGTTATGTTCACTCTTCCATCCTACTGAACGACACACTAATTCACAGAATATTAGGATATAAAGTCAATGGTAAGATTTCTGTCTCTAGACTATGTCCTGTAGTTTTTATTACCTTCGACATTATAAGCATGCTTGACTTTCCAACTGTAAGACGAAGGAGGTGTAAATCTTGGTGGATGCCCAACTAGGGACTGCTCTGATATTGAGGTTAGTACCGGACACTTGTGAGTTTTGAGTGTTAGCTGGTCTATATATGTGGATTGCAGATCAAGTCTGGTTATCTTTTTATCGCTGTGATCCTCATGTTCACCAAATTAACATTGGTGACATAGGCATAATGTGTACAAATGATTGGACATCTGCCCCATGCACATATTGTGAAATTTATGGTTGTCGACTTAAAACTTTGTGTGTACTGTGCAAGGATGTAGGTATATTATATTACGTGCTTCTTTTGTATTGTGTATAGTCAAATTTTGTCTTTTTAAATAGATATAATTGATTCACGTGAGCTGATTGCAGTTCCTTTCTCAAGTTTTTGGTTTGTTTTCATATATTTGTTTGAAGGCCTCTCACATATAGCTATGGCATGCGAATTTGAAAGACTTTGTCTTTAGATTCTACCCCTTCAGATTCTGCATCTATTTTGGGATGCCACATGTATGTTTTTGTCAGGTTGGAAGAGAATGATTAACAATCTATTTCTATATTTCTTTAATTAAGCATGCTTATTAGTTACCTTATATGTGAGCTTCATGTTGCTACTTCTCAAAAAAAAAATTGGTGCTTTTCTGGTTAGACGGGAAGAGTGACAAATAGGACAGAGCAGCTGGGCTTTGCAAATCCGTTCTGGAACAATACTATGGCCCGCTCTTATGTTAATAATAGTCTTAAACGCAAGAAGAAAACCAAGGTTGTACAGTCTGCCTGGTGTGATGTCTGCAATATTGAATGCAGTAGTAAAGAGGTTCTTGACCAACATAAACAAGGCAAGAGACACAAGAAGAATCTGGAAAAGCTTCAGCAGCCAACGAATGATCCAACTGCCCCTGTTCCCAGTGCAACTGCGCCTGACAACCCAACTCACAGGGAAGACACTTTTACCACAGGGACAAAAAGGAAAAGATCATTGGCATCAGTGGCTGGAGAGGACTTGGAGACTAAGAAACAGAAGCTAATGGCAGGTGGGGCTGCACCAGAGTCAGTGAGAATGTGCTCGATTTGTAATGTAGTATGTAATAGCGATTTAGTATTCAAATACCATTTAACAGGTCAAAAGCATGTGACACAACTGAAGAAGCAGATGGCCTTAGCAGTAACTGTATCAGGGCCAGCTGTGATTGCTGCTTGAGTAGAAGGTGGAGGAGAAAGGGGAGAAATCGTGTTATTGGAAGAGAATGCGTGTGCCAGCAGGATATTCATTTTTCTGTGATGAGCTTTTTCATTTTTCAACTGGAGCATTTGGGATCAGAGAATTCAATATCCAACCAGCCTTTCCGGACTTGTGGAAACCTGTAAGAGTTATCCTTTACTTTGTTGATACATGGATGTTCTTGAAAGACTCTGCATCCAGAATGCACTTTCGTGTCACTTTCGGTGGTGGCATAGTTTATGCTCTCTTTCTTGACATGTCCAATAGCATATATTAAACGGTACTAAGATATAATAATGCTAGTGCCCAGTTACCTCATCTGGACTAACAAACTAGTTTTACTCAGTTTCTATGTAACAAGTTGATTGGCAAATGGAGTGAGCAGCTTGTGCAGAAATAAACTCATAAGAAAAAAATGAAAGCATGCTTGGCCAGTTAAACGCTGACATTGCTTATCACTCTATTCGCCATGGAAGAATGTTTTGTAAACGTTTCTCTATTCTGTAGCCAGTGAGAGACTGTCTCAAAATGACTAATCCTACGCCATCATTTTTGTTGTTTTATTGTTTGGTATTACATGTTTTAACCTGAAAAAATTAAAACGTAAACAGAGGCTGCTTATTTTATGTTTTTTTTTCCTTGTCCTTATTCCAAGAAAGTTTCAGTCTTGTCAAAAAGAAAGAATCATAAAGTGAAGTCATTTAGGTAAGGTTTTCATGAACCTTAGGTCTTTATTCCATCAAAGTTGCTTGAGGATTTACTTAACTATTTGACGGTCTATTATATAATGCTAATTGCTACAATCATCACTGATCCATAGGATCATAACTTGATGCTTTTAAGGAGATTGCTCACTTTCATAGTAATTATAAATGATTAAATTATGTAAGGTATAATGGATGATGGTTCCTGTAAAGGGGTGTTAAAGTAAGCTCGAAAGCTCGACTTAGCTCGAGTTCAATTCGACTCGACTCGCATTTAAGCTTGAACTTAAAGTTGGTCAAGCCAAGCTTAAATGTACTTGCATTCGGCTTGGCTCAGCTTGAAACTCAATAAAAACTTAAACTCAGTTAAATATATTATTTTTTTAAATATATACATGCATATATTACATGTTTTATATAAATTTCATGTCTTTTAAGTTTTAACTCTTTCCATAAAATATATCACTTTTACTTTTTTCATATATAACTATATGAGGTTTTTTGCTATAAGAATTATATAATATGTCTCGTGAGATCTAGAATCATTTTTTATGAAACTTTACTCTCTCCTTCATGTATTAATAATCTAAATTAGAAAATCAAAATCAACACAGACTAATTCATTTGATTTTCTAATCTAACACATTGGGCCACTTACAAACCATGCTTGTTTTGGTAATTTTTTTCTAAATACCTCTAGGCCACCAATTACAAAACTAAGTATCACAAAGCATACCAACTCAACTCGGCTCAAACTCAATTTGAGTTCGAGCTCAAAATTGAAGCTTCAAGCTCAATATTGAATACTCTAAAGCTCGACGATACTCGGTTTGTTAACACTCCTACTCCTACATAAGAAACCCGATTATAATTAATAATTATTAATTGCCTAGCCTTGCAAGTTGCACGAGACTTTATTGCATTTAGAAGCAAGTAGAATGTTATGTTATTCAGAATAACATAAGACAAATCTTTAAGAAATAAAAAAAGGAAAAATAATAATCATGATGAGAGGAGATAAAGAGGTGTTGTTTATCAACTACTTCATTAGTCACATACAGGAAGCCAGTTTCACGATGACATAATAATCTCATGCCTTAAAAGTCAACATGTCTAAGCCATTAACAAATCTATCCGTAAACATATAAACATAAGTCTATCTCATCACAAATCCACCCTCCATATGCATCTATTCGCCTCCATTCTCGTAAAAGAGATTATCCTGAGTACATGCATGTCACAACTATGTAATCCCAAAACAAAACAACACAACAATGGGTGAGCTTAGCTCATTAAAGGCTTTAAAACATAAATAAATCTCATATTAACACCAAAATATAATTCATAAAAAGCATCACACAAGCCTCATGCAAACCGGTGTTAATAATACAAAAGCATATCCATTCTCTCATACATATAACTTGTGGAAATCTCATTCATGTATCGCATATCCATAAGCAACACTTGTGCACCATATCTCAATTATATCTCATAAACCATATACAGAACTTATGCATTCATTTATATCTCATAATTCATACCCATCCTGCATGAACAAATATCACAATCTATATACATCGTGTATGATTAAGTATCACAATCTACATAGATCATGCATGATTAAGTATCGCAATCCATACACAACCTGTGTAAATATAAACATTATTATTCCTACACAAACCGTGTTAATGAGCATTATAGTTCATATACAACATGTGTAAATAGCATGATGAATGTATCTTAATAGAAAAATCAACCTACTCACCCTGGCCAAAGTCTAAGCAAACATGCTTAGCTTGGAAATCCTTTAAAAGGTAGACCTTAAGCAGTTTGGACAAATACTGGCTGGAAGTGCCCCTTGGTAAGCCAGTGCACACAGACAAACCAGTCTGAATTTAGAAGTGTCTCAATAGTTTATCTCATTATAGCATTCCGTTTTTCCCACCTAGTGAAGAAACTTGCCATTTCGAAATAGAAAACCCTCCCCATAGGACAAAAAAACCAGCCCTTTGCATAGAACACTGATGATTATGTAAGAACATATGAGTCATATGTCATGTTTATTGATTGATTTTCGTGGCAAAATTATATCAGAAACCTTGGGTGTGTACTTAGTCTTAAAATATAATTAGAGGTTGTTGCGATCGAGTCAAATTTGGAATTAAAAAACTTGAAAAATATGAACAGACATGTTCTTATATATGAAGATAGAAGAATGTTAAAAAATTTTGAAATTTATTCAGATTACATTCACATACCAAAATCACTTGGAGAATTTTCAGAAGCGATTTCATGGTTTTAGTAGTTTTAGGGTAAAAAGAGCAAAACAATAATTAAACTGACATAATGATTGATCGCTAAACATAAGGCTGATGGGAACGATCGATCGACACTTGATTTCACCCTGTGTAAAATGAAGCCAAGAGTTATCGATTGTTTACTTCGTTAATCTATTAATCACTTGAAGTATCCTGTGTTAAGCAAATAGTAAACAATTGATCACTATTTGAAACGATCAATCATTAGTAGTTCTAGTTACCATAATTAAGCCATTCTGAATTTAATTTCTTTTATTGTTGAAGCCAAAGACCTAAATTGGTTTGAAGAGCTATATAAGAGATAAAAAGTCATACATTTTGAGAGAAGCAAACCTAGAGGAAATTAGAAAAAAAAAGTTTATACCTTTTGCAAATTATTTTCCAAAGAGAATTCTCATGAAGCTTTGAATTGAATATCAATGGTGACTTCATGAAGATATTCCATAATTAAGAAGAGATTTTACATAAAAGTTTCAAAGAGGAGTTGCACTTTATCTTCAATGGGAGATTGAAGATTCCAAGAGGCTAAAGTCAATAAAATAAGAGGAGCTTATTAAATACTAGAAGAAGATAAAAATAAAGTAAAGAAGAAGAAAGTTTTAAGTGCTTGAGAGAGAAGACTTGAAGGACAACAATGATAAGAATTTATAGAGATTTAAATAAAAAGAGTTTGTGTTAGAGTCAAAACAAAGGTTAATTGTTTGTTTGTGTCGATATAATTGTTTTACTTGCTAGTAGTGCATTGATTTGGTTTATTTGGAACTGTCGTGATTGTATCCTTAGTTTAGTTTTTTTACATTAAATTGTTGTGTGTTTATGTGTGGATTAAATGCTTGTGGTTTGATTGATTAATACATTGTGAGTGTGCATTGAGAGAATATTTACTTGTTTTTGTTTGCATAGAAGCTAAAACTTTAAATTTTTGTTTCCTCGAAATACTAGTTTTAAGAACAATCTAGTAATCTAATATGTTAGTAGACGGATATTAAACTGTCAGATTAATCTCTAATATGACTAATCCAGAAAACTACAACACCCAATTAGTTAATCACTGTTAATCACGACTTAACAAATCATTTTTATGATAAATTTTATATGATACATACGCGAGCAATGCTAAGCATATGTAATCATAATTTATCATACCCTAATCAGTCATATTATGTATGAGACATGGTCCATATGTAACAAATGAGGTCATATAAGCATAAGTAAACATAAACATACATGGTCATGTTCATAACTAAATTAAAACATGTAGAACATAGTTCATACATAATTAATATAATATATATTTAAGCATTCATACTTTAACTTGATCATATTCTACTAGAAATATGAAATAGATGTAAAAAAAACATTAAAATTCGACTTAAAAATGAGCATACATACATATTATGTATGATTGTTCAGGAACAAAGAAGTCCCAAAACCATGTTTGGCGATCACTCAACCCAACAGGGTGATTGAATGGTTGACCCAATTTTTTTTTTTAAAAAGTTCATTTCATGCTCAAAATCGAATCAAATTCATTCTAAAAATCCATATTAATTCATAAAACTTCATATAATCATTATTTAAGTCTAAGACATGATAAATCTAACATTTCTTATGTATATTCATATTAAAACAACATTAAATCATCAATTCTAGAAGAATCAAATTCACCCATTCATAAGCTTCAAGAACTTAAATCCACCTACAAACATGGTGCTAATGTAAGTAAAATCTCATCAAACAAAAACCTCTTACTTTAAATAAGATTGTTGACTATTGATTCTCTTCCAAAGCTCAAAAAAATCATACATAACAAACTAGGTTACATTAGCCCTAAGCAAAAATCTAACTTTTTCGCCAAATTGAGACTTTAAACCACTAATATATGATAGATCTAACATGCTATTGTACCTAAAACAAAAATTACAAGAGTAAAAGCAATAAATTTGAATTTAGGGTTTCAAATCTTGGAGAAAGGAATTAAGTTGAGAAGAAGAAAACCTATAATCCCATTTAACAAGAGAAGAACATGGGATTTAGGGTGAAAATTAAAAAGAAACGTTGAAGGATTAGAGAGATTTAACTTGGGATTAAAACTTTTCTTTTTGAGATGGGGGTAGAACTCTCTAAAGCTTCCCAATCTCAACCCACACCCAATGGGAAAAGTGGTCGAGGTTTCTATTTATAGGTAGGTCAAGTTAGTGGGCTAGAAATGAGCAAAATAAGAAAATAAGTAACTCACTTATATGCAATGGAGCCAAAAACAACTTTGACAAAGCCCAAGCCTTATTTAAGAGTTCAAGTGAGGGTCGACATCCCAAGAAGTTGGCACGTCTCCCAAGATAGATGTGGGTCCTAGGGTGGGACCCACTTCCTTGATAAAAATAAATTTATGGTAAATAATAACAATTAGTATGGTAACTTGGTAGATTATGCTAAACACTAATATTCTTTAACTAAAAATTAAAATAAACCAAAAAAATACCAAACCATCATACAAAAATAAAAGTAAACCCAAAAAGTAAAACTTTACACTAATCATAAAATATTAAAACTTACAGATTTTATAATATTACTTCATTTTAACACCAGAAGGGCCAAAAAGATTTGAATAAATGATAACTTCGAAGACAGTTGTGAGAATAGGGTTAACAAAAGCCAACCATAAAAATGTTTTAAAAACATACTTTTAAGAAGTAAAATACTTATAAATACACTTAGGGTGACGATGACACATTGAGATAGGAAACCTAAATAAAAAATGAAGCTTTCTCATTTAATATATTTTTAGGTAGAAGGCATTTTCAATGGACAATGTAGAAGGTGGAGAATATGAGAGTTAGGAGAGAAGATGAGCAATAGACTCAAAGTGGATATAGAGAAGATGATAAAAATGAGAAAGATGAGTTACAATTAGAAAGAGAATGAGGAAGTGGCTAGAGGTGGGAGATGAAGCGTGAGGGTGAAATCCTCTTCACAAATGTTAGGAAAGGTGGGAGAACAAGCTAACAATGGTTTAGCTAATGAGAGAGCTATACAAAAAATGCTATGAAGTTACTCTTAGTGGATCAAAGGGAGGGAGACATGAGGGAAAAAATATTAGAAAATGGTTCAAATATGAGAAATGATAATTCTTATGAGAAAATCGAAAAATAAAAAATCTTCCCACCATGAACTTTGGTATAACCTTCCTTATTTTATTATGTTTTCTGTATAAAAAAGTTATGTCAAAACAAGAATAAAGCTTATTTTTCTCATTCACCCATTTATGTTTTGGTCAAACACACCTTTGCTTAACAAAACAAAGAAGTGACAACATAAGAAAGAAAGAATTAGTATTAGTATGGGCTTATGCATGCCAACTTGAGCCATCAGATGAAGATCTAACAACACAAGCAACCCATGAAGCCTAGGCATACGCTAACGTACGCAAGCCAATGCCATATAAAACATGTGGAATCCATACTCATGGGTGGACTAGGAACCATTGGATCATTGTGGCCTCACTTTATTGACGGTTCACAAGCATGAGTATGCACTACACACATATTTTTGCTACATAGAGTTTCTAATTTTTTTTTAAAAAATTAGGTAATCTTATTATGTAATAAGATTTCCGAGTATGTCTAGCCTTGAGCTGCATTTCCTTGGCCATATGATCATGGTAAAGGCCGATCGTAGAGCTCTAGCTCACTGAAGCAGGTTTGAATAGTTTTTTTCTTTTATTTTTTGGGAACTAATTATTTAATCAAATAATAAAAATATATTTTATATTTTTTTACCCACGTACATTTAATTCCTCAATAACGTAGCCCATCAAATTTAAATCCAACGGCAAAAAAAAAAAAAAATTACCGCGTTAGCCCGTATTCTTATAAGCCTTTGCCTTTAAATAAAGTTACTAAAAAATAAAGGGCTGATAAAAAAACAGACGTGACAGGTCACTTGGTACGACGACCAGCGATGACTTTAACCCTTTAATAAGAAGTATAATAATGCTCGGTCGCCCCCGCCGTCCAGGTGCGCTCGCAGTACGCGCGCCGTTAGCGTCCCCGAAAGGGAGCGCAAAGAAAGGACCCAGATTGAAGCTGCCCTCCGTCATCAGTCGTCCGCGTTGGAAATACGAAGTGACGCGGAAGGCGGAAAGTCGTAAAAAAGGAGAGTAATGGGGCGGACTGGTAGAAGGGGAGTGCGTGCAGAAGACTTTGAGAGAGGACTAAAGGAGAGTGTGAAGAAGCTCTCTTGTGGGTCGAGAGACTCAAAACTAAGAAAGACAGATCGGTTTTTCTTCTGCTGAATTGTACGGGTACACATGCGTGTCTCCACACTCTAATCTTACCTTAATAGCTTCTGTCATTGTCTTTTGGTTAGTTACTCTCCTGTTGTGTTTCATTAGATTAGATGTTTTTGTGGTTCTCAGTTTGTGTTGTGTTAGTGTGCTTGCTGTGAGGTCAGGCTTGATTTAATGTGTAATTTGTCATCTAGATGTTGTTGTTCGCTGATTTGTTAGATAAATTGGCTAATGCAATTGACCCTTTTCGGTACTGATTATGTTTATGGGTCTGGTACTTTGGTTTCTTTGGAAGAGAAATTTTGGATTGTTTGATTCTCTTGAGAACTAGCTTGGATGGCAGCCTTGTATAGCAATATCATAGGTGTTAGTTTTACTGGTTAGCAATTGGGCTCTAGAGCTTCTGCAGTTTTGTTCTTGAATTTATGATTTATACATCGATATTATCCATCATTGCATTATAATGCCTTTAATAAGGCTCAGTAGTTATGTATTAAATGCAGGAATGTTAACGTGGTGATGATCTAGTGTTCTGATTGAAGAGTGTATTTATTGAGGCGAGCAAGAACATGACCACCTCGAATGCAAGATCATTCCAAGTGCCTGCTGAACAGTTTGAGCCTGTCAATGGACCTGTCACAATTCTATGGGACATCGAGAACTGCCAAGTTCCAAGTGATGTCCGACCTGAGGATGTTGCTGGAAACATTAGACTGACTTTGCGTTCCCACCCTGTAATTAAAGGTGCAGTTACGATATTCTCTGCTTATGGAGACTTTAGTATATTCTCTCGAAAGCTTCGGGAAGGTTGTCAAAGAACAGGCATTAAACTTGTGGACGTACCCAATGGTAGAAAAGATGCTGCTGATATGGCTATTTTGGTGGACATGTTTCTGTTTGCTCTTGATAACCCCCCTCCCTCTACTATCATGCTTATATCAGGCGATGTAGATTTTGCTTCAGCTTTGCATGTCTTAGGACAACGTGGGTATACCATTATCCTTGTTGTTCCTTCTGGAAGAACTGTTTCTCCAGCATTAAGTAACGCAGGCAGGTTTATTTGGGATTGGTCAAGTGTGGTACATGGTCAAGAGTACATGTCTTCAAAAGCATTAACTGCTAGTGCAATTGATTTCGGCAGAGGTACATTGACACTTCAAGATAAAAGAGCAACTGCATCTCATAACAAAGGTGAACAAGCTGGGTTTGGCAATTGTAAACTACCAATGGTGGATATTTCTGATTTACCAAGTTCTTCATCCAAATATGGCCAGACTACAATCACATCATCATCTGTTCCCATCTCCAGATTCCACAGTTCTTTAATGAGTTCAGTTGGAACTTTAGGCAAAGGGATCAAACATGAAGATCTTATCATCAAGGATCAAGCACCAGAAGCTCAAGGTATCAAGGGACTCCTTCCAAGGAGCTTGCCTCCTGCAGGAGTGAAGCCTGAGTATCACAAAATTATCCAGTGGCTTTTGCATGCAGTTAGTTTTGGTGCCTGTAAATTTGCTAATCTCTTCATGTTGATGAAATCTGTAGCAAGTACGTTGGAGAAGGGAAATCTTCTACTCCGTGCTCATTTTGACAAGCCTGACAAAGAAGATACAAATATGGGGAGAGGTGAGATGAAGGATAAAGAAGTTATTTCGGATTCTGTAAGCTTGCTTGATACAGCTCGTTGCCTGGATAACAAAATGGTAAGCAAACATTTTAATTGGTAAGCTTGATTCAAATTTTATAACTTACACTTGTAGCGATATTGTGCCATGTAATAGACTAAGTTTTGTGAATAGTAATTGATACAGTCATAGACTTGTGTTACTTGGGAATACACCCTTTTGATTTGTTTGATCAGTCATATATTCACACCAACCAAGAAGAATGTGCAGCATGTACCTCCCATAAAATGTGGAATTGTAGTTTGGAATATATTGCTTTATTATCCGAACAGAAATTTTAGAAATAATTACAAAACATACTTGTGTTATACGTTGCTTCTGTTATTGACAGATGCCTTCTGTAGTCTATTTATGTGTTAGCATTGATAATGTTTTATTGTTATGGGCTTTTAGCAACCATTTTAGACTTAGTTACATATGTGCTGCCTCAAGTAATATTATGAATCACGTTTTGTCAGTTTTTCAAATATAGTTAATTTAATTTGAATAGAATTGCAGACAAATGGGATCAGGCGTGTGATGATGAGATGAATATTTTTTTCGCTTTTATATTTCTTAGGAAGCTAATTTTCTTGCTTTGCATCAACTTACTTCTGTTCATTTTATATGAAGGCTGTAAGATGCTCTTCTGGGACAGATTTACTGGCAAGTGGGAATCTGCATGTCTCAGACAGAATCAACAACATGGCTCACTATTGTGCTAATGGTTCTACAAGACAAATGCCAAAGGAAATAAAAAATACTCATTTAACAAGGTGTGAGTCAAGAAAACGCGATTGCAATGGCGAAGAGGTTGTTGAAAAGCAAAATCAAGGAAAGAAAATTAAGAAATCAGACGAAATGAGGGATATTAATGACAGTCATACTGCTTCTGGCCTTGTTGTAGATGAGATGAGTAATACAGGAACTGAGAAAGAAATAGGAGAGATCAGACGTCAAACTTGCTCAGAATTTCAGCCTGGGGAAGGCTCGAAAACTGAGATGGAAGCTAACAATGTACAATCTGAAAAGCATAGTATATTCAAGAATGTCTATGACAGCAAAGAAGTCTGTAACCTACCCAAGTTTGGCAATGAGTGTCAAAATAGAGATAAGTTGCAAGGATCCAGCAATGGGGCCAGTTCTGTTGGGCCTATTATTTCCTCTAATGCAAGTGTGCCCAAAAATCTGACCACTACCAAGGAGATGCCATCCATTGAATTGAAAACAGATGTGTTCCTGGAATCTGAGTTGGGGGGTAATTTGGAAAATATTGAATGGGTAAAAACTGCAAATGTGCAATCTGCATGGTGTGAAATCTGCATTGTTGATTGTAAAAGTAAGGTGGTCCTAGAGCAGCACAAACATGGTAAAAAACACAGGAATAAACTTTTGAAACTACATGAGGCCAACGGTGGTTCTAATGCTACTGGTTTCATTGAAATTAAAACTGACAATCTGATAGGCAGTAAAGAGGTGCTAATGAAGGAGACCAGGAGTGCAGGGAGTGTTGTCTTTGAGGCTGAGGCGGACACGGAGACCAAGACACCGACAAGTAATAACACCGTTCAGTCTGCATGGTGCGGGGTTTGTGAGGTTGTTATGAATAGTGAAGAGGTCCTGGGTTCCTACAAATTGAGCAATGAGAAAGAAAGTTTTGAGAAAAATTTGAAGAATCCCAAGGGTGATCCTGCTGTTGCTGCCACTTCTGCCATCTGTAACATGAAAGGTGGAAAAAAAACCTCAATGGAGGTGTTGAGTAGCAACATTTTTTCGGTAACCAAGGTGGGACAGAAGGAAACAACTGAACGGTCGACTTGGTGTGATGTCTGCGGTGTTAATTGTTTCAATGAGATGGTTCTTAACAATCACAAACAGGGCTCAAAACACAAAAAGAGGCTTGAAAGACTGCAAAAGAAAAACAATGTATTCAGTGCGGCTGATCCCAGTCCATCTAAACCCATAAATGAGACAAATGTTTATGTGCCAAAGAAAAACAGTCGAGGGTGAAGGCTTCCCCGTATTGGAGGCAGTGGTGATTAAGAGGCCCTAGAACATCAAAAAAGTGCATTGCATATGTCATGATATTTACACCACCGATTGTGGCAATAGTTATGGAGCATAGCAGAATTTGGACAACAAAAACAACTGTAGTGAGGTAAGACTGCAAAAAGGCCAATGCTGGTGCTAGTGAATTTGTAGTCCAAAATAGTAAATGTCAGAAACCTAGTGGTTTAATAAGTCTATTACATGAAGTCTATTGAGGTCTAGAGGCTGTGATGGTTATATAAAAGCAAACTTTTGTGCCATCTGGATGGTGTGAACTTTGTAAACTTGACTTTTCTCTTAAAAGACCACATTATGTGGCACGAATGTGGGAAGAAACACAGGCACAATGAAGAACTGATGATGGCGGGAATGGTCCTCAGAATTGCTTGTTCTTGTTGCAAGAGTACCAGACAGGGAGTGAAGGGTCACCCTGGAGCGTGGGGGTTGGGGATTGTCTGCAGACTTAGGTACATAAAAATTGCTGCCCTCATGCTCTGACAATGCAGAACTGATTGTAAAACATCATTTATCTTTTGATAAGCCTAAATTTGGTAGGAGAGAAAGAAACATGGAGAAACTGTGTGACACCAATTATTGGTTTTCAACCTCTGGGCCTATTGCTACTGAGCCAAACAAGTGAATTAGTGGGAAGGAGATGGAAACTGAAGCAATGACTTTGAAGAGACCACTTCGCTTGAGGCTGGGAGGATTTGGGGGCCAAGAGACAGAAGCTATGGGAAGAAGGTGATGCACTCGAGGCAATGTGTTCAATATGCAACACAGTTTGCAAGAGCCAAACTGTCTTGGAACACCACTTGATGGGACCAGAAAGGCACCCTGCAATGAGATGGTGGGGAAGAGGCAACAGTCATGGCCGCTGGAGAATGTGCTTCCTAGTCATTGGCAAAAATGTATCTCATTGCAATTGGCAAATATACGCCTTATAAGCCTGATAACGATGGTGCCAGTTGATATTGATTGTTACATATGTTAATGACATGATTGTTACATGCTGATGGCAACCATTTTGATTTTTGCTGCCCCATTGATTGGATTGAGAGTGGGTATGTATGTGAATTAGGGTATCCTTTTGTTAATTTGGAGCACCTATGTATCTGTGGACACAAAAAGGCGGGCAGGACGTATATGCTGGTCATTCTATTCCTTGTGCCAGGCAATAATTATTTAAGGAACAACTCTGTTTGTTGCCAGTTGAACGCCTGTCTTTTGGGAACTTCATATTGATTAAACATGTGTGATCAATTTTTGTTCAGTATTGTATGTTATGTTTAGTTCTCATGAGAAATGATATCTCAAATTAATTTATGTGTATCTCAAATTAATTTATGTGCGTGCAAGCTACTTGTAGCACTTAAGCATATAAGTGCAAGGTGTTAGCTAAAATCATGCCAAAAAGAAACGTAGTCAGCGAAAACAATAGAAGCTATTGTATGTTATGCTCTTTTCTCATGAGAAATAATATCTCAAATTAATTTATGTGCGTCCAAGTTACTTGTAGCACTTAGCACTTCAGCATATAAGTGCAAGTTGTTAGCCAAAATTATGCCAAAAATTGTAGTCTGGGAAAACAATAGGAGCTATTATTATAAGTTTAAAAATTATGCTTTTAACATTAAATAACTTAAAAAATTACAAAGAAATACTCTTTATGTGCGTTCATTTGGTCTTTCAAAATGAATTAAAATTAGCTTAATTTAAAAACACAAAATAAAAGTATTAATATAGAGGACTGAGCAAAAATAAAGAAATCAATTGACTCAACTTGGCGTGGAGCTAAACTTGTTTAATTAAATTTTAGTTTAGTTTTTGTGAATTCTAAAAGTAATTAACTAGGTGCACTAGGCACACAGGAATGGTGGTGCAGGAACGAAAAGGACGTGCAGATGGAAGACTAAGAGTGACTCTACGGTGCGCTCGCTGCTTGCAGAATGTCCTCTAATAAGAGATGCCATGTCATCCAATGCTATGAATGCTTGCCCCTCTGGCTGTTTGCTCGCGGAGGCCTCGCCTTTATGTATGGTCAGCCCACTGCAACCATCACGGTGACCGGGCAGCCATCAGACGTGGGAACCGAATGTAGCATTTTCATTAAAAAAATAGCCCGACACAACCCCCCGTTCGGAGAAGGAAGCAAAGAAGTGGGAGAACACTCTCTCGATTGAAGATGATTGCTTCAACCTGTTAGATGTATATGAATTTATAAGATCATCACTTAGGGATAAACACATAAGGCAAATAACATAATATTTAGAGATAAATAGTGTACATTGCTCACTTGACATGATATATATATATATATATATATAGAAAGAGAGAGAGAGAGAGAATCTTATCAAGAATTGATGAGGAACATTAAAATTGACAAGTGAGTGAAGGGACTAGGCATATATTTAGCCTCATGGTACCCTTGTCATCAAAGGGGCACCAATAAATGACTCCATAGACACCCCTTTGTAACCGACTAAGTTAATTCTGATTTTTTATTTTAATTAATGTAAAACATAAATTTTCATTTCTAAATAACTTTTCATTTTCTTCGTGGCTTTTGGATTTCCAATGAGATCCACATGTGGGAACACACCAACATTCTCCCACTTATGCACATATGTGGGGACATGCCATAATATATACTCCAACTTGGATTCACAAAGGTTGAAGAAATAAAATAAATAATGTAAATTTTAAAAATATAAAAATTTAGAGTTTGCAAATCATGTGAGCTCATGGTTTTTTTTTTAAAAAAACTTCTTAGTCGTAGAAGGGGTAATCCCAATAAGTAGATATAGCAATTATTAACTAATTACCAATAAAAAATTAAGGCGGTCAAATCACTCATTTATGTAGTGCTAGGATTGACATGATCATCATATTAATAACCTTTACTAACATGACCTTTGAATGGATTTAGTGTGGCTTGAACATAAATGTTACAAGTAGTCCAAACTTTAGACTTCATTGCTACTTTTAAAATTGAATAAAGAGCAACTAAATAACTACTGCAAGTTTCTTTGACTGAATGAAACATAATGTGGTTCTTAAGTTAGAATCATCATTATAAAATGTCTGTAGATAAAGTATACACACTCTCACTAACTTGAATATAAAAAAAAGCTCTTACGCCCATGCCATATTAGTGTTCTTTAAACACTAAGGGGTAAGCCTTTTGTCATAGGATTGGTTAAGATCTTATTAGTACTAATGTGTTTAATAAAGATTTGATGATTCTGAACTCTTTCTCTAACAACAAGATACTTAATGTCTGTGTGCTTTGATCTAGTTGAACTCTTGTTATATTTAGAGAAGAGTACATCAGCAGAGTTGTCACAATGAATTTTCAGTGGCTTCTGAATGGAGTTAACAATCCCAAGTTCCCAAATGAAGTTTTTCACCCAAACAACCTCCTTAGTGGCCTAAAAAAAGCCACAAATTTTGCCTTAGTAATGGAAGATGCTACAATAGTTCGTTTGGAACTCTTCCATAAAATAGCCCCTCCTGCCATCATGAAGACATGACCTGAAGTGGATTTCTGATGTCAAGGCAACCAACAAAATCTGAGTCAAAATATCCCTCAACGAGTATGGACTCTGATCTCCTGAATGAACATGAAATCTTTAGTGCCTTGAAGATATCGCAAGATTATTTTTGTAGCCTTCCAATGAACCATACTAGGATTATGCTCATAACGACCAAGCGCCTACTGCAAAAGTAATGTCTGGGCGAGTGATAACTTGAGCATACATGAGACTCCCAATAACATATGCATAGGGGATACTTGCCATATAAGATTTATGAACTTTGCTTTTTGGACATTGCATTAGGCTAAACTTATCTTCTTTTAAAATAGGAGTTTCTCATGGAGAATAAGTTTTCATCTTTAATCTCTTGAGCACATGGTCAATATAAGCCCTTTGAGATAAATCTAGAATACCATGTCGTTTGTCACAATGTATCTCTATTCCAACCACAAAAGACGCCTCCCCAAGGTCTTTCATATTAAAATTTTGTTATAGGAACTCCTTGGTTTTTTGTAAAAGATGAATGTCATTGCTAGCTAGAAGGATATCCTCCACACATTGTAATACCCTAGATTTTTCTAGTTTTAAAAATTAAACACAAGGAAAATAATATGTTGACCCCCTAACCTTCTCAGTTGAATAAATTCCTAAATAGATGGATTTTGTGGCTGAAACCTATTGGTTAGAAAGTAGACATAAAGAGCTTCAAAACGCCACCAACAACGCATGAATAGGAGTTTTGATGAGGGAGTTATGACCATTCAAAATTTAACATATCATACATGGCCCGTTTACCCAATTTAAATGTGTATTTGGCCACTTAATTTGTTTTGCAGGCTCGATTATTTAGAGCGACATGAATTGTTAAAATACAATTGAAGTGGTCTACCTTGGCCCAACTTCTAAGAGGAGTAGGGTTCTTAATCCCCATAATTATAAAAATGGCTCCCTAGAGCTCAATTGGGGGAGTTTTTGGCTAGAGGGTGGAGAGCAAAAGCCTTAGGGGGGTGTTTTCAAGCAAAGGCGGTTAGCAACAGAGTTGGAGATAAGCGAGTGCAAAGATCGGAGTCTTGATGAGATATGCTCGTTTATTACTACTAATTTTTAAATGTTTAAGGTAAATCAATGGTGATCTATGCTTGTGTAACACCTTGACTGGGAAAACGACCTGGATTGAGTGTTGTTTGGAAAGCAAAATTTGATAAATTAAATTAAATAAAAAATTAAAATGCGACCAACCATGAGTGGTAGACTCTGTGTGCGAGAGCTGTAACGTTCCTCTACATAAATTTTAAAGATGATAATGTTCTTATTATATTAATTTTTTTTAAAAAAATTATATAAGACTAATACAAGTAGATCCATACAATTAACATAATTATTTTTTTAAATATAGTGTTCTACAATTATGCACTTAGTTAAACATCTAATATAAATTTCTCCATGATATTTATGCAACTCATATTAAATATCTTATTTGGTTTTAAAATAAACTAATTTTATAGAACTTAATATGGGACAGAGGGAATAAGGAGGAAGTAACAGTGCATGGTTCTAAAATGAACTAATTTTAGAGTACTTGTATCAATTAATACGGCCTTCTATGGTCTTATTATACTTTAAAAAAGTATTATAATGATATATTATTAGTTATAATAATTTTTTTATGTGTATCATATGGTTTATGACTGTTTTGGCGCATACCAAGCATATCCAAGGGCAGAGCTAAGAAAAAATCATTGGTGCTTTATCACCATAATAGAAATTTTCATGAGTTGGGGGGGGGATCTCCTCTAGCTCTGCCACTGAGCATATCATCAACACGTACCTATTGTAAGGACCCTAATCTCTAAACATGTTTTTTTTTTGGTTTTCTTTAATTATTGGTTATCGTGAGATTAATGTATTTTCTGATTTATTCGGTGATTTCTTAAATAAATAGTGTTTATGATAGTTTTAACCAAAATCAACTTTAAGATTAGTAGTTTTAAGTGGTTTTAAAACAAATATGAATTTTTGAGATTTTTTGGAATTTTCACTATTTTTCCAAAAATTAGGGACCCCTGTGGGCCCCACTGTCGAAATTTTAGTTTTTGGGTCAAATGAACCCAGATGTTTACTTAAGCCCATACAAAAATTTTCAGAATTTTTTTAGACTTAATTAATGCTCAAATTTATAAAATACCCATTTTTAGCCTACTTTTTCTATTTACACCCCATAACTTACCCATATATACCCCAACCCTTACTATAAAAGGACATACCTGAGCCATTTCCATTTTTGGGAATAGGTTGAGGAGGAGAGGTCAGGCCTAATCTCCAATTAGACCCGAATTAGAAGGTGTTTAAGGTAAGCCTACTCTAATTAAGCATTAAACCCTAGCTTTCTTCTTAATCTCTTCTAAATATACCATTTCCCCTTTGTTTCAATTCGTTTTTGGACATCAAAAACTATTGATTTAGATTTTACTACAAGCCCTAGCTTTCAAATTTTAATTTTTATGATCAACAAGCCCTAGATCTAAGTTTTAATTAGAGATTTCTTTGGTAAATCGATTTTTAATGGAGTTTAATTCAAACTCAATGTGTTTGTAAGGTTTTCAAGAAGGGTAACCCTCAAATCCGAGCTTAATCAAGTGCTAAGGTAATGGATCTTCGAGATTTCAGTTTATCCATAGTAAAACTCTTGATTTTTGGCTTATTTCGAATGGAGTTACTTGATTTGGTGTGTTAATGACATGATTAGAAAATGGAAATATTTAATCCTGATTTCTTAGGGTTTTGTATTATTATGATATGTTTTAACATTCTGGAAGTCATGAAGGACTTTTGATGATGATTAGGGTGTTAGATGTGGATTTGAAGTGTTATCAATAGTGTTTCGGTTTGAAATTGCGAAAGGAAGAAGATGGATCAGTTCTGCCTTGTTGGCGCAAATCCGAGCTTAATCAAGTGCTAAGGTAATGGATCTTCGAGATTTCAGTTTATCCATAGTAAAACTCTTGATTTTTGGCTTATTTCGAATGGAGTTACTTGATTTGGTGTGCTAATGACATGATTAGAAAATGGAAATATTTAATCCTGATTTCTTAGGGTTTTGTATTATTATGATATGTTTTAACATTCTGGAAGTCATGAAGGACTTTTGATGATGATTAGGGTATTAGATGTGGATTTGAAGTGTTATCAATGGTGTTTCGGTTTGAAATTGCGAAAGGAAGAAGATGGATCAGTTCTGCCTTGTTGGCGTTCGAATGGCCCTTCTGGGCGTTCGAACGACAACACTATCGGAACGACAGTTTTCCAGTTCAGCCGATCGAACGGCTTGCTGGGCGTTCGAACGGCCAAATTGTGAATTTTGAATTTTCCCATTTAGCCGATCGAACGGCCTGAAGGGCGTTCGAACGACTACACAGCAGAATTGTCTTGTAATGCATGATGTTTATTTCGATAGTTCCACTTTAACTTGCCAATTTTATGTGAATGTGGAGTGTTTTGAGCTATATTATGCTACTGGAAAGGCATACTATTGAGGTTGTGAAGTTGGGATATATGATTAGAGATTTGTGGAATGACTTATGTTTTGTGGCATGATGTTGGAATTGTCATCTTGAAATAATGAATGGTTGATTCCCTATGGTTAAACATATTTTCAGTAGAACTACAACCTATTATTGGACTGATTTGTCATGATAGAATGTGGTTAGTTGATGTGTGGATGTTGGTAAATGCCATGACTCAAGGATGAAATGAATGATCTTATATGTGTTTAGCCTTTGTGGTTGAGTTTTGAATTGAGATACGATTTCAATGATTCTTCTTCTATGATTTTTGCTGGAATTCATGTATAGATGGAAATTTACATGTGTAGTGGGGTAGTGAGTTTAATTTCAAGCATGTTGACATGCATTTTGTAGGTACACACACATGTGGGGTTTGATGATGATGTTGAAGCTTGGTATTAGGATTATGAATGATGCATTAGGGGCTGATGAGAGCACTTATCATGGTTTAGGGTTCATGTATGCCTTGCCCACGTATGTACCATGCTACATGTATCATGAAAATGGATTTCCAATTGAGGCTTTATCGAGGTTAATCGAATTTTGACAGATTGGATGCAATGTGGTGAAATTGTGTGCTGGATTGATTGGTCGTGGATTAATCGTAAGTTGATTGGTCCGAAAGGACATATTTTGATTTGAGTTCCTGTGTGGAACGAGTGCACTCCTCGGGTTGAGTCTAATTAAATGGAATTATGTAGGGACGAGTTATGTACTTGTCTTGCGGATTGTGAGAATGTTATTATGAGTGTCATCTGGACCCTGAGAATCCAGTGTGGTATGCCGTGTGCACTCGCTACCACATGTTCTAGGATTTCTTGTGTGGGAATTCGGGCTCTCCCCACCGTAGGAGATGTCCCTGGGTGAACACCCCTGCTCTAGATTCTCTGTGTGAGAATGAAACATCCTTGGCAAAGATCGTCGAGGGCAAGCAGCTTTAGGGATTGACAACCCCGATCTTTCTTGAATTCTTATGTAGAATTTTGGACCATGACACACCTTTGTGGCCTTGTCTACATCCTGTCTGTGTGACACCAAATTTGTGATTACTCCTTGATGGAGGATGTTATGATATGATGCATGGTGGAATATGTATGTTAGAGATACATTCATGCAGGTTGTTATGATATGATGCATGTGGGAATATGTATGTTAGAGATACATCCATGCAGGTTGTTATGATATGATGCATGTGGGAATATGTATATTAGAGATACATCCATGCAGGTTGATTATGATATGATGCATGATGGAATATGTATGTTAGAGATACATTCATGCAGGTTGTTATGATATGATGCATGTGGGAATATGTATGTTAGAGATACATCCATGCAGGTTGATTTTGATATGATGCATGATGGAATATGTATGTTAGAGATACATTTATGCAGGTTAATTATGATGTGATGCATGATGGAATATGTATGTTGGAGATACATTTAATGCCAGATGTTATGATGAGAATGACATTATGTGGATTATGCACTATGATGCAGTTTTAGGTGATGTGTATGCGTGATCAGAAAATGATGCACCATGTAAATCTTTGATCTGAATAATTATATTGCTATGCTATCGTATTTTTGATGTTGCTAGTGATATTAAAAACCATTACTGAGTTTGTTAAACTTACCCCTCTTTCTTGTGTTTTGCTTTGAGGCTGCGTGGTACGATACGCAGACGGACAGGATCTCCTCTTTGAGGAAAGGTCGGAGATGACTTGGATGTAATCGTGGAGATCGTTGTGTGACTTATTTTCTTTTGGTTTTATGCTTTATGTGTAGAACCTTTGTGTAGGGTTCTTTGTTTTTGGATTTATGTCACATTTTACAGTTATGTTTGCTTAAGACTTATTTTGAGCAGTGTGGGCTAGTTAACTAAGCATGTGGGTTTGAGATTTGTTGTTTACTTTGTGATAAACAACTCTCTTTCTTTCCTTCTTATTTACTCTTGTTCAAAGGATTATGCGTACTCCGTAATTCTGTTAATCACCCGTAGTTAGGGTTAAGTCTTCCGCTAAATCGTTTCTCAATTTTCCTTTGTCGCCTCCGCGCACTTGACCAGCCCTTGGACCGGGTTTGACTCGGGTCGGGCATTGCCGGGACGTAATACCTATATTTATAATCATCAATATTATTATCCATATCGATACTGCCTTCCATGGTCATAAGCTGATGATAAATTAGGTATAAAGGATTTGGGAGCACGAAGCACCAAACAGTGTTGGCGAAGAATAAGGTAAAGGAGTGGCTTAAGAAGACGATAGTGAAAAATAAAAAATGTAATGGGACTTGTCGGGCCCGTGGCAAGATCCCGAGCCCGATTCTCTTTACCCAGCCCAATAGTGACCCGTTTGCAATTACTTGAATGGGTTCGAGATAGGCCGGTCAAATGCGCTTAGGCTCCGTTTGTTAGCCCTTACATATCCCTTCTTAAATCGTAACTAACTAAGTTAATTTAAATTTATAAAAAATACCTACGTGACTTTGAAAAAAGTACGTGAAAAAATAATAGTGATGGGAAGACGAAGTAAACTTTTCACGTACGTTTTTTCAACGTCACGTTAGCATTACACTAAATTTATTAATTTAATTAATACATGACTTTTCATTTCAATATTAGCTTTTGAGTTTCCAGGTCCGCGTATGGGCACACTCCAACACAGCCTGCAGCAGCAGCCCCGCTTGAAGAAGAGGAAGGACGAAGTGCGCAAGAGAAACGAAGAGCTTTAGAAGCGAGACAAGTGCTTCCGAGCGATCGAGAGTGTTTTCTGCTTTGCAATTTTTTTTATCCGGTAGGTATTTTTTTGTTTCGAACTTCAAAAAAATCAGGTTCTAATGTAATAATGTTTGGTCTTCACTTATGTTTAGCTTTGGATGTCTCCATTGCGGAAAACATTTTATTTTTGTTTTTGTTGTTGATTTTTTCTTAGATATCGACAATGCGGATAACATGCTCGGTGTATTGTTTGTGATATAATTTTTATGTTATTCATCATATTTGGATGTTTGAAATTTGGATATATTTCTTGTTTGAGCTTCAGGGGTCTTCAATCTCGCTCTTCACTGCGTTCTCTTTTGTTGTTGTTTTGGATACCGACATTGCGGAATACGCGTTTTGGAAAATGACGTTGGGGAGAACATGTTCGGTGTATTGTTTGTACTGTTTTATTTTGGTTATTTATAGTCTTTTTGATGTTTGAAATTTGGAGAATATGTGCTTCTGAGGTCGTAGAGCTTTGCGTAATTTATAGCAATAGCGTCAAGTATTCTTTTTAATAGGTTAGCCACTGGCCTGCTGTGATTTTTCATTTTTGTTCTTGAACAAGTGTTTAATCTAGGACTCCCTCCGTCCTATATTAATAGCTCCATTTAGCTCTTTTTAGTTCATTTGAAAAACTAAATATAGCTATTAATGTGGAACGGAGGGAGTATTGTCACTGCTTTGTAATATCTCTGGCTCTGGGGCTTAAGCAAGGTTATCAATTTCTACTATATGTAGGAATCTTTAACATGGTGATGATAGAGTTTATATTATAAGCAAGCTTAAGAGTGTATTCCATATCAGAAATTTATATGTTTATCAGTTTGTTTATTGCACGTGGGGGCTTGTTTTAAGGTCTAACCCTGTTATGTATCAAAGATCTCACATGAATATTGTGTGCTAATCCCTTAAGATACATAGCCTAATGGAATTGGCCCTTTAGTTATTGCTTGCACTTTTGCTTCTGATACTCAGTTTCCTTCAGAAGAAAAAGAGCTGTTCTATGATTTTCTTGATAATTTATTACTTTTATAGCAAAAAAAAAAGACACAAAACAAAAGAGAGAACTTAATTACCTTTATAGAAATAGCATGGTAGCAACTGGGCTAGGCTCCAGAGGTTCTTTATTTTTGTTATAGAACTAGTGTTGTGAATTAGTATTATCACTGCTTTCACTATCTTTAAGGCTCAAGCAAGCTTAATAGTTTCCACTACATGCAGGAATTTTTAACATGGTGATGATCCAGTGTTTTACTTCAAGGTTGTATTCGTGGAGGCGACAAATGCCGACAGCTTGTGTCGCTGTTACCTGGGCATGGACCATAAAGCATTTCAGTGGGCTTCACATGACAGCAAGCGGGCGGCGAGCTCTCACGTTCATGAGAGCAGGCAATATTTCTCTTATTGAGACGAGCAAGAACATGGTGGCACTGAAAGCACGACCATTCTGGTTGCCTAGTGAACAGGTTCAGCCTCTCCATGGACCGGTGGTGATTCTATGGGACATGGAGAACTGTGGAGTTCCTAGTGATGTTCAACCTGAGGATGTGGCTGGAAACATTAGAGTGGCTTTACGTTCCCACCCTGTAACTAAAGGTGCAGTTAAAAGGTTCTCTGCTTATGGTGATTTTAATAAATTCACTCCAAGCCTTCGAGATGGTTGTCAAAAAACAGGTGTTACACTCGTGGATGTACCAACTGGTAGAAAAGATGCTGCTGATATGGCTATTTTGGTTGACATGTTCCAGTTTGCTCTTGATAACCCCCCTCCCTCTACCATCATGCTTATATCAGGGGACGTAGATTTTGCTCCAGCTCTGCATGTCTTAGGCCAACGTGGGTATACCATTGTCCTTGTTGTCCCTGCCAGAAATTCTGTTTCTTCAGCTCTAATTAATGCAGGGTGCTTTATATGGGAATGGCCAAACATTGTAATCGTACCTTCAAAGGCATCAAGGGCTAGTGCAATGGATTCCACCAAAGATGCATTCACGCGACAAGATAAAAAAGCAACACTGTCTTATAACAGAAGTGGACTAGCTGGGCTTGGCAATTATAAACATCAAATCAAGGTTCAACCACCGGAAGCGGTAGGTCTCATGGCTCTCCTTATGAGAAGCTTCTCACTTGTGAGAGTGAAGTCTGGGTACCACAATATTATCCACTGGGCTTTGCATGCATTTAATTATGGTGTCTGTAAATTTGCTAATCTCGTCAAGTCGATGAGACATGTAACAGTTACGGTGCTGAAGGGAAATCTTTTAATTCACGATCATTTTGACCAATCTGACAAAGCGGATAGAACAAATATGGGGAGGGCTGAAACAAAGGATGAAGAAGTTTTTTCAGATTCTGTAAGCTTTGTTGCTAGAGTTTGTTGTCTGGTTGACAGAATGGTAAGCAATAAGTAGAATTTGTAAACTATGGTCAAAATCCATAATTATGATAGTTATGCTCCTATAAGAGATTAAGCTTTTTGAAGCTTAGTTGATAGTCTTTTCAGTGATATGTTTTGTGGGAAATACACCCTTTTGGTCTTTTTGATCAATCACATTTTTGCATGAACAAGAAGAAGTGCGCTGCCCAGAAAATGTGGAACTGTAGTTTGGATTATTTTGTTTTGTTATCTGAAGAGTAGATTTATAAAAGACTACAACCTTTATTTTTGTGTAATCTGTCGCCTCTGTTACTGATGGGAGAAGGCTTGTGGTGATGATGACTTGACAAAAATTCTACTTTTTTATTGACTAGAAAACTCATTTTCTTGCTCAACATCATCATTTTTTTAATAGCGTGCTTTAAGTGTTCTTACTTTCTTATTATCTTATATGAAGGTTGCTAGATGCTCTCTTGGGACAGACTTACTGCCAAGTGGAAACCCGCATGCATTAAATAGGATGAACAACAAAGCTCAATCTTGTGCAAATGATTTTACAAGACAACGTGAGACCGGAAAACGTGATTGCAATGGTAAAGAGGTTGTTGAAAAGCAAAATCAAGAAAAGAAACTTAAGAATTCTGACAAACAACTGAAGTTTGAGGAGGGTCATATTGCTTCTGGCCCTGTTGAAGATGACATGACTAATACAATATTCGAGAATGAGATCAGAATGAGAGAGATGGCAAGCCAAACTTGCTCAGAGTTACAGTCTGGGGAAGGCTCAAAAAGTAAGATGGAAACCAACAATGAAGGTGGAAAGGAAACCTCAATGCATATGCTTAGTAGCAAAGCTTCCTTGGTGTCCAAGATGGGACAGAAGGAAACGACTGAACAGTCGACTTGGTGTAAAGTTTGCAACATTAATTGTTTCCATGAAGGGGTTCTTTACCAGCACAAACAGGGCAAGAAGCACAAAAGGACTCTTGAGAAGCTGCATAAGACGAAAATTGATCACAGTGCCACTGGTCCCTGTCCAGCCAAAGGCATACATGAGGCATATGCTACTGTGACAAAGAAAAACTGAGAATGAAGGCTTCTCTGTACAAATTGGAGGCAATAATGACTAAGAGGCCCAAGAACAATAGAAACTTGGCACTTTATGTGGCATGCAATTTACAAGACTGAGTGTGGAAGTAGTTATGGAGCATTGGCAGTTATTGAACCATGAGACCAATTGTAGTGCCAGTGCCTTTTGTAGTCAATATAGTAAATCCCAGCAACCTAACTGTTTAAAAAGGTCTAAAGAAAGCAATTTAAAGCGAATTCTTAATAGTTTCAGAGGCTGGGGAGAATATGGAGATTGTGAAACAAAGCATACAACTTGTGTACTATCTGGATGGTGTGAACTTTCTAAAGTTGTAGTGTTGCTCTTAAAAACATAGCACAAATGTGGAAAGAACCACAGGTGCAATGATGAACCAAGAGCGCAGAAAACGTCCTCAGAATTGCTTGTTCTGATGCGAGAATACCATATACTATGTGATGCAGGAGCTTGATTAAAAATGAAAACATAAGCAAATGGGTGTGGTATTTGAACGAACAGATGAGGAGGTTTTTAAACACGCAGGGGTACTTTCAGTAATCACTAATGGGGCGGAAGTCTTTGTGTTGGTAAAACGGGTAAATACGCAAGTTTGGGAAAGGACATTTGTGTCAATGCAGTTTAACTAATGAAATCGTTAACTCCGTTGATCTTCGTCTTCAGTTGGATTCTATATAGTAACAGAGTCACGGGCTTACAGTTTAATGCCGTCTCTTTCAAACTGGGTTTCACGTCAGCAGGATTGGAAGGAGAATCTTCAAACAATATAAATAGTGTTTTCAATTGTAATTAGTTGTTGATGACATTTGTAAGCATTTGCTTGTTCAAGTGAGGTTGCTTCCTTCAGGGTTTACCCTCGCTCTGTTGAGCGAAAGTTGCAGAAGAACAAATTGGTGTTGATTCTTCTCAGCTTGATTTTCTGTAATTGAATTTCAGATTAGCGAATTCGAGTCCAGTTTCTTCGTTTCAAGTTCCTGTCTGCATCACTATGACAAGTGCGGAGGAGGATTCATGAGAAGTTTCTACGAATGAAGGATCATCCATGGAGCATGCAGCCTCGGGAGTGTATGCTGAGTAAGGTACATAAGAAATTTCTAAACTCATGCTCTGAAAGCTGATTGTAACAACTAACGATAACATTTTTCTTTGATCAGCCTAAATTTGGTAAGAGAACAAAAATCTGGAGAAAATGCAAGAGACCATGATTTGTTTCATTTTTCTGGGCCCAGTGTTCCTGAGCCAAACAAGTGAATTGGCGAGGATATGGCAACTGGCACAATCACTTTGAAAGAGAACTTTTTTGAGGCGCAGAGAGATTTGGAGGCCAAGAGACAGAAGGTATGGAAATAAGGTGCAACACACTCTTATTTGATGTGCTCAATATGCAACACACTCTCCAGCAGCAACAAACAGTATTTAATGGGACAGAAGCAACCTGCACAATCTGGGGGCCGGCCACGGCCACCGGATCTCATGATTTCACGGGGTCAATATTAGCCTGATATTGATGGTGTGAGTTGATATTGATTGTTATAGTCCGATGGCTACCATTTTCATTTTTGTTGTGTTATTGATTGGATGGAGAATGGGCATGTATATGGAGAAAGTTTTTGGTGTGCACATAGCTGGCTGTTACGTTCAAACTAAGACTATGAAGGAGTTTAGTTTAGATTTTTTTTTTTTACTTGTCAATTATAGTAAACAAGGTCGATCCACAGGGAAAGCCTTGCGTGACACAGAAAATTATTACGAAGAGAATAGAATAGAGAAGAAAAGTAAAATAGATAATAAGAGACAATTCAAAGAGAAAGTGTTAAGGCATCAAAAATTCACTTGTAATAAATCTTTAATGTGTACTTTATTTAAATGATAACTCAATTAAGATCAAATAAACATTTGTCTCAATCGAAAAATTTATCTTTTAAAGAACTTTAAAATAGAACAATAATAATTGATTGTTTACTACGTGAAAGTATTAAGTGTATAATCATAGGGAATTATAAGCATTTAGCGTGCCTTTCGTCAACGTTGAATCCAATAATTATATATATTATAAACTCCTTAAATATAAAACATCAATTTAAAATGATAAAGAACTTACTTGAATCAAAGTATCTATTAAACATCAAGTACAAGCTTCATTCCTAGCTTTAGCTTAAGAGCTTTAGAAAGTCATTACAATAAAACTAAAAACAAAAATGTAAAATGAGAGAAGGAAATAGGAGAAGAGAGCTCTAAAGAGGAGAGAATGCCCCATCTATCACGTCCACCCCTTTATTTATAGGAAAAGAAAGGGTTGCTTCAAAGGGGAAAATCAAATCATATCTCCAGATTTTATCCTGATTGATTGCCTGATTCGACCCCTATATCTTCGGAATTTGAAATTTCTTCCTAAAATAACACTTGTAGCCACGGAAGTTTTCTTTCCATTGCCACTAGAATGGTATCAATCCGAATTATACATAAAAAGATATGATCGAAATACTAAGGCTGTGTCAATCTATCCGAATCAACTTCTTTCATAATTTAGTTCTATTCATACAAATCTCAAATCAAATGGGTCCACAAGGTTGTATTCGACCATTCTATGCATTTTAGACCATTATGAGCCCATTCTTGACTTTTAAATAGCTTTGGGTAGTTGGGCTTAACTTCCTCTTCCAGTTGTATCTTGTTGAAGCCTGTTTAAACATGTAAACTCAATTAAGGTCCAACTAACTTATTCAAAACATAAATAACCCAAATCAGCAATAAATTAACACAAAATAGGATTGCAAATAGAAATTTGAAAACATTTTATTAAACATTATTTCAGTGCATCACTGACCATGTATTTCACTATTTAAGGCACAATTTATCAACATTATAACCGTTTGCTGCCTTAATGTCTCACAACTATGCCAATGAGTCGTGCCTTGAATGGTGAAATACACGGCCAACATGGTGTGCGATGCACACCCCAAAATTTCTCATGTATATAAGACCGTCCTTAAGGCACGTGTATTTGTGGACACAAAAAGGCCGGACATATATGTTGCAGGTCATTTTGTTCCTTGTGCCAGACAATAATGCTCTAATGAACAACTCCATTCGTAGCCAGTGGATGCCCGTCCTTGAAAAGCATCATAACGACTAATGATGAGTGGCCACTTATTTTCTTTTTTGTTGAATATTACATGTTATGCTCTTTTCTTAAAAAAACTGAAATGTTCTCAAGTTGATTTATGTTTAAGTTAAGTGTACTACTTTTAATTCATCATTTGATATGATACTCAAACTTAGATGTAGTTATAGTAGAGTTCGTTGAGGAGAAATAGCAGGGTCGGCTAGATCCTTAGGTAGTTTAGGTTGCTGTCTAAGGCCATGTATTTTGTATAATAGAGTGGGAAATCAACACTATAAAAAAAGAAAGTCAACATTATTTAGGAGATGGAACAAGCCTAAAAAATATTTTCCTTCTTATTATGGAAACAATGCAAACTTTCTCCTTTAGCAAAAATATAAAAAATAAAATTAAGCTTTAGCTCATCATTCCTTTATGGTTAGATGCATTATTACCATAAATTAACACCTTACTCTGTGGGCTCATTTTATTAACATACAAACTTAACTCAAGGTCAATCTTCAGTGTACCTTTATTTCCTTTTGTACCATATTCACACTATCACAAAACACATTAACCCACTATCATCTCTTTCAACAATGAGTTACCAAAAATAATCTCACTAGACAAAAGGATTCTTTAGATTTGTTCTTAGTCTTAACTAAGTTGCAAAGACAAATAATCCCTAATTAAATTTCTAAAAATAATAAATATTAGATTATTTTTCTAAATGAATGTACTCTTATGTTTAAGGTATTAATGATGCTACTTTTTTTATATAATTTCTATTATTTTAGATTACATAAATGACTAAATAGGATATCATGTTTACCAATAAGCCAATAAACCTGATAATTTTTCTCAAGGAAAGGTTTAAAGTCATAAACTACCTTACCCCATGAAGGAGCTTTCTAATATTTGTTTATTAATATTTCACATAGTTGTTGCTTTGAAAGAAGTTTCTTAAAGTTACAATTTACAATCGTACCTATAATTGAAAATTGACGAAAACTTCATTAGAAAATTTTCTTCTCAAAATGAAAATTTTGAATAAAATTATTTATTAATTAAATATATTATTACAATTGTCTTAAATGTTAAAATTTTTGCCTTAGGCCTAGCGGGCCCCGAAAAAGCGACCTTGTGGTTGTGGCTGTGGCCGTGGCCTTTTCTTTTAGTTAGTATCTTCAAGTCTCCTGCATTGCAACATCCATCTTGTCTTTCTCTTGTTCAAAACTAGATTTATCTTTTGGATATCTTGCTTAAAACTCAATGTCTCCGCAGTGGTGGTGTCTTTCTCATTGTTGGATGTTTCTCTTTACTTTCCAACTGTTGGAGCATGACCATGTGATTCAAAGAGATTGATCTATTGCTTTGGGAAGTTTAAGAGTTGAGATATTGAAATATAAAGTTGAATTTATTCTTTAGAGACATGTTTCTTTACCATTGTGGCCATCAAATTTCAAGTGTTCGTCTTAGATAGTATCAATTCCCTTTTTGCATCATTTAGTTTAAACAATGCAAATTCCAAGTCGTCAATAGTTAGTTTTATCCAGCCAGATCATGTATCAGCTTCAAGGAATCAGATGAACTTGATTTGTAAGTCATAATCAGTTTTGAGGGTTTTTATTTTGTATTTTTTAACTTTTATACAAACATTTGTATAATTTTAGTTCCAAGTATTAATATGAAACTCTGAAATTTTGCTTCGTATACTCTTTTTTTTTTGTAGAAAATTTTACATTTCCTTATCATTGGGATACCGCCCAAAATTGAATCAAGTGAAAAATGGAAAAACATTTAAATTTTACTCACCTGCTAACTGTTTTTGCTCAACGAAGAAAATAAATGGATTTCTTCTCTCCTTAAATAATAATCCCTCCGTCTTAAATTAATACTTCCATTTGGTAAAAATATTTATTTTATATTAATAATTTAATTTTATTAAATTAAGTAGGTGGGTATTATTATAAACTTATTTTTCTTTATATTAGATGTAGGTTTCACCTTGTAATAAATTTTTTTTATTGTAGCTATTATATTAACACGGGGAGAGAGGGAGTACGACGATGAATCAAAACACGGTGGTGATACGTCGCTGGCGCCAGAGACGCTCGCTTCACGGGCGCGGATGCGCGGTCCCATGCGCACAAGAGAAATGGAACCGTGCGCTCATCTCGGCGAGCTTTCCCGCGTACGACCGTACGTTTGATTTGGCTCCATCCGGTCGTCGGAGTTGGAAAGGATCCAGAGAAGTTCTCGCTCTGCGGTGGTGAACTTCGGAGGACGAGGAACGGAGAGAGGAGCAATGCATATGCTCTGCGGCGGGTCAAGTCGAAGAAGCCAAAATTAGGGTTTTGGGGTGTTCTTCTTCCGAATTATGGTAACGCACACGAGTCTAATTTTGGCTTCTGCTCTTGCTTTTCTTCTCTTTTGGTTGGTGATTTTCCTGTTCTCTCTCTCGGTATTATTTTATTTTTTGACCAGTTAATGAGACTAATAAGAGCTTATTAGATGTTTTTTATGCTGATCAGCTTCTGCATTGTATAAGGGAGGCGTTTTCGTGTTTTAGTGCTTGCTTTGAGGTCACGGCTTGTTTCAATGTGTGATTTGATATCTCCTCCAAGCCCTCCGGTGATGATATTGTTCGATAACCTGTTAAGATCGATTGCCTAATGATATTGACCCTTTTCATGACTGATTGCTTTTCTTTGGATGAAAATTTTAGTATTGTTTGACGGCAGCTTTGTATAGAAATAGCATATAGGTTATGCACTTTTGTTCTTGAAGTGGGAGGGATTGAAGCATTAATATTTTCCATCACTGCCCTGGTAATATGTTAATAAACCTCCCAGTTATCTATTAAATGCAGGGATTTTAACATGGTGATGATCTAGTGTTATGCGTCAGGAGTGTATTTTCTGAGAAGTGCAAGAAAATGTTTACGTTAAATACAAGACCAATGCAAGTACCTGATGAACAGCTTGAGCCTGTTAATGGACCTGTTGTGATTCTCTGGGACATTGAGAACTGTGGAGTTCCAAGTGATGTCCGACCTGAAGATGTTGCGGGAAACATTAGAATGGCTTTACGATCCAACCCTCTAATTAAAGGTGCGGTTACAATGTTCTCTGCCTATGGAGATTTTAGTATAATCACTCGAAGGCTGCAAGAAGGTTGCCAAAGAACAGGCATTAAACTTGTGGATGTACCAAATGGTAGAAAAGATGCTGCCGATATGGCTATTGTGGTTGACATGTTTCTGTTTGCTCTTGATAATCCCCCTCCCTCTACTATCATGCTTATATCAGGGGATGTAGATTTTGCTCAAGCTTTGCATGTCTTAGGTCAACGTGGGTATACCATTGTCCTTGTTGTCCCTAGCAGAAATGTTGTTTCTTCAGCTTTATCTAATGCAGCCAGGTTTATTTTCAATTGGTCAAGTGTGGTCCATGGTCTAGGGTTCATTTCTTTGGAGGCATCAACAACTACTGCAATGAATTTCAACAGAGATACATTCACACTGCAAGATGAAAAAGTAATTGTGTCTCATAACAGGAGCGAACAAGCTGGGTTTGACACTTATAAACATCGTATGGAGGGTATTTCTAATGCAAGCACAATGCCATCTGTTCCCACCTCAGGATGCCATAGTTCATTAATAAGTTCGAATGTGGCCTTAGGAAAAGGGCGTAAACATGAAGATCTTATCATCAAGGTTCAACCATCAGAATCTCACAATCTCAATGGACTCCTTCCAAGTGGCCTGTCTCCTGCAAGTGATAAGTCTGATTATCACCAAGTTATCCAGTGGCCTTTCCGTCCAATTGACTATGCTGCCTGTAAATTTGTAAATTTTGGTGCCTATAAGTAATTGAAAAATGTAGCAACTACAGGAGAGAAGGGAAATTTTTTATTTGGTGCTCATTTTGATCAGCCTGACAAAGTACATACAAATATGGGGAGGGGTGAGATGAAGGATAAAGATGTTCTTTCAGATTCTGTTAGCTTGGTGGATACCGTAAGTTATTCAAAACCTATTACTTACAGTTGTAGTTATATAGTGCCATGTAATAGATTAAGTTTTGTAAAGCCTAGTAGATACATTCGTTTTAGACTTAGTTACCTGGGAAATATATCATTTTGATTTATTTGAATAATCATATTTTCCGACTACCCAAGAAGAAGAGTGTCATGTGCCGTGGGCAAAATGTGGACTTGTAGTTTATATTATATTTGATTTATTATTTGAACAAAAAATTGAGAAAAAGTACATATATGATTATTATATGCGACTTATGTTACTGGGAAATGGTTTTTTTAACCTATTTATATGTTAGCATATTTTTAATCCTCTGGGCATGTAGTGAACATTTTGGATTCGGTAATATGTATGCTGCCTCAACTAATTTATGAATCACGTTTTGTCAGTTTTTCAAGTATAATGTATGTAAAATGAATAGAATTGTGGATAGATGGGTTAAGGTATGTGATGATGACGATGAGCTGACCACAGTTTGACTTTCATACTAATCGGGAAGCTTCCATGTAAAAGCAGACTGGTTTTCCGTGTTACCAGCTTTGTGATTGAGAATGACCGTATCAATGTTTCATGTGCAACTATAATCTCATGGAACCAATCCACGTATTTGGAAAGGCGTATGATGAAGATGATGGCGTTGAACCTTTTATCTCTTTGTCCCATCTTTAGAGGATTGCGTCAGGAAGGGTATTTGGGATAAAAAGTTGCCAATATGTTTTTTTGCATGGATGTAATTATCATAGGAGTCAAATATGGGATAGCATCCATGCCGCCGATTTCAGATAGCTGGGACAAGGTTTATGACGTTAATGATTAATTAGGGTGCTCTTTTATTTGCTTTTCATCAACTTACTTCTGATTGTTTTATATGTAGGCTGTAAGATGCTTTCCTGTGACAGACTTACTGCTAAATGGAAACCCACACACCTCAGACAGAAACAAAGTCGAGGCTCTCACTTGTGATGACAGATTTACATGGAAAAGGCCAAAGGAAATCAAAAGCACACATTCAATGAGGTTAGAGACAAGAAAACGTGATTGCAATGGCGAAGAGTTTGTTGAAAAGCAAAACCAAGAAAAGAAATTTAAGAAATCAGGAGAACTGTCAAAGACTAAGGATGACGATGGTCCTTCTGGCTCTGTTGAAGATAAGATGGTTAATGCAAGCACTGAGAATGAGATTAGAATAAGAGAGATCACAAGTCAAACTTGCCCAGGATTACAGCCTGGGGAAGTCTCGACAATTGAAATGGAAGTTAACAATGTACAGTCTGAAAAGCATTATATATTCAGGAACGTTGATGACAGCACAGTAATCTCTAACCTACCCAAGTTGGGTGATAAATGTCAGAATATAGATAAGTTGCAAGATTCCAGCAATGTCACCATTATTGTTGACCCTATTAATTCCCCTGATATAAGTCTGCTCAACAATGTGAAAACTGTGAAGGAGAAGCCACTCATTGAAATGAAATTAGGGGGACAAAATTTCCCCCTAATTTTGTCCCCAGAATCAAAATTAGGGGGAAATTTGGAAACTATGGTACAGGCAAAAACTACAACTGTTCCACCTGCATGGTGGTGTGATATCTGCAGTGTTGAGTTTCAGTCTGAGTTGCATTTAAATGATCACAAACAGGGTGGAAAGCATAGGGATAGACTTCTTAAACTATATGAGGCAAACTGTGATCCTAATTCTACTGGTTTTGTTGAACTTAAGGCCCACATTCTGACATGTAGTAAGGAGATGCCAGTGAAGGGGACCTGTTGCGCAGGGGCTTTTGCTTTTGATGCTGGGGCGGATGTGGAGACCAAGGCGCAGAAGAATAATACCACCATTCAGTGCAGTGAAGAGAACCTGGGTTTTTACAAATTGAGCAATGAGAAAGAAAATTTTGAGAAGTTGAAGAATGCCAAAATTGGTCCTGCTCTTGGTGCCTCCCCTGCCGTGTGTGATAGCATGAAGAGTGGAAAGGAATCCTCAATTGCGGTGGTGAGTAGCAAGATTTTTTCAGTGACCAAGGTGAGACAGAAGAAAACAAGTACTAAGTTGATTTGGTGTAATGTCTGCGACATTAAATTTTATGGTGAACATAGTTTTAATGAGCACGAGCAGGGCAAGAAGCACAGATGGGCTCTAAAAAAGCTACAAATGGCTAACAATGAACATAGTGCAGCTGGTCCCAGTCTAGCTAAATGTTTAAATGAGACAAGTGCTAATGTGCCAAAAAATAATAATCAAGAGTGAAGGCTTCCCTGTATTGGAGGTAATGGTGACTAAGATGCCCAAGAACGACAAAATATGCACTGTCTTTGTATGCCATGATTTCTACTAAACTGATTATGGCAGTAGTTAAGGAGCATCTGCAGAGATTGGACAATGGAAACAACTACAATTAGGTAGGACTGAAAAAGGCCAAGGCTGGTGCCAGTGATTTTGTAGTTAATATAGTAAATCCTAGCTACTTAATGGATTGAACATGTCAAATGAATGCAATTTAAAGCGAGGTCTGTTGAGGTTCAGAGACCGGGGAGCTTTTCCTCGCTTATCTTGGTGTTCCTTTATACTCAGGCGGCTTAAGCTCTCAGTGTTTGCATCTTTATTGTCTTCGATCACCAAAAGAATTATGGGTTGGCATAGCAAGACCCTTTCGATGGCTGGGCATCTGGTTTTATGCAGTATGCCTATCTGTCTCTTTGCACTCTCAACTTCCGGTTAGTATTATTCACAGGCTGCCAAGATTGTTTGCAGATATTCTTTGGGGATCTTCAGATTATTGAAAACGGAAACCTTGGATCAGCTACTCTTTGTTTTGTTAGCCTTGTATTGTGGGAGGTCTAGATGTCATGCGCCTCTCTGATGTCATTAGTGCGTTACCCTCAGACAATGAAGCCAGACACTGTAAACAGAGGAGAGAAAAAACTACAGAAAACACAAGCCAGAGAAAAAATAAAAACCTGTTTGAGAGGTGTGACCGGTGGGTAAGGAGATGCAACAGCATATTAAGGCGCACATACTTGTTGGCATTTGTTTTCTATACATATTATAAAAATATAGGTATCTATCATATTATATAGTGATAAAAAAAGTTCTTTGAATATATGGCATATTCATTGTACAGGGTCATATTTAGAAGCATCGATCACATGGGCATTCTCGCTAAAAACCATAAAAAAACATCCACATGGGTGCTATCGGCAGTTAATTAACAGATTTGAATGCACTCTGCTCATGTATTACTTATAACCAACAATATTTTGAAATACCCTAACTGACAGAGAAAGAACGAAAAAACAAACTGCCCTTTTTGGACATAACCAAATTGATTAGAATTGGAGAATCAGAACAATAATTTGGTAGCGAAAAAAATAGTTAAAATATTTTCAAACCGATCACTGCCATGCAATCAACTTCTACTGCTTTCTTTAAATCAAATTATGTTTTTTCTTTGGAATCAAACAAAACAATTTATACGCTAAAGGCAGCGATTAGACGGATAAATTGTTGTAAGAAATAGTAATATCCTATGTTTATGCCTAAGCCCTACTTACCTAAGAGAAAAGAAGGATCCATGATGATAACAACTTCTATCATCTGATTGATGCTCGAAATTCCAAGTGATTAGACAATACCACAAATAGCAATTAGTGTCCTTACATGCCACACTAAGGAAGATGATGATTTAGCACTTTGGAAATGTCGGGCCTTAATAATATTACATGAAACCGTCGGGACTCTCCTTAATTGAAACCACTTTAGAACAGTCGGGTTGTGTTTATAATATTTCATATTAATAGCTTTTTTTTTTTACAATAAAATAATTTTAATTTATTTTAAAAAAATAAACATAACTATTAATGTGGGGCGAAGGGAATACTCTTTTTTCAAACACTATAACTCTATTCTTACTTCAAGATTTACAGGTTTTGAACATACTTAATCCCCACCACCATCAATTTGTAGGGCCCCATCATGTAAGTGGACGGTGGTGATGCATGAAGTGGGTTATAACTTATGACGTCCTTAGTATTTTTCATTCTTCATTTAGAATTTTGAAGACTTATTTCTTTAAAGGATATTTAATCCCAGTCAAAAGTTGTCTACAACAGCTCGATCGCTGGCATTTGACGCTTTAAGCTCATTATGGATCGCAATTGAGCTCCACCCTCAGAAGGGACAAGAAGTATATACTCCTATCAGAAAAGGTATTGAAATTCCACATGGAGTCTGTGCATATCCACAAATATGCCACGAGCATTTCCAACGCACCTGCAGAGGGGTTTCTAATATATGAATATATTCCCCATCAAAGATGAAAGTTGCAAAAAAAATTTACGATAATAAGATTCACTCAAGCGCATGCATCCATCCGGTAGGCTAAAAGAGAGCCTAAAATTGATATAGAAGCAATATACAATTAAAAAGAGATTGTATTCCACAACTGCTAAGCACAGACTTTTTATAGCAAATATAAATTGGACCCGAAAACTGAGAAGATGGTGAAAGACTATCAAGGAGGATTTTCTATAGAAATCACAAGCACACAATTGCTGACCTTTAGATCTAATATAAAAGATAAAAAAACCTTGGTTAGGTGCTTGTATATTTCCCTTGGCACAGCAATAGTTATGCGCAAAACTACTTATATCATTGGCTTTGTTCATAAGAAAGATCAAGAGGTTCAGCTAACTCAAACATCAGCCACTTGTTCCGGATGTCAAGTCATCCTCATCGTCACCATACACCACCGTCATTTTTTTTATACAAGTAATCAAAGAAGAAACATGTATAGGCCTGCTAGTGTATGTATAGTGATAGTGATCTTATAAAAAACAAGTGTATGAAGTGATGCAGCTGGTATCTTTGCAACCAACCATCATTAAACCAGTCTTTTCTGGCATGTCACAGACCCCATTCCCATGAGGATGCAACTTTCGCTTAAATAAATCATGATGCTGGAGTAACTGTTTAGATGTTAGTGGCAACAAATGATTTTAGCCACTAATTTGAGGGTGGTTAACTACCACTTAAAAAAAAAATCCCAAGGATGCAAGAAAGAGAAAGAGAGGAAAAAATTTGAAAGATATAATTAGCTTAAATCCATGATTAATTAAATAACTTTACCACCCTACAATTCTAGAATATTTTCCTAACATAAAAAACATAACTCAATAATCAGCGATTAACGTAAGTCCATATTTTAATTAATGATAAAATTTTTGCTTCAATAAACAGCCATATTGTATCATACTACTCTATAAAGTAGATTGAGTGGCTATAGAACTTTTACTTTCACACTATTTTACCCATATTTTTTACCTTAATTTTTATTTTACTCATATTTATTATCTTTATGCCTTTCAATACAAGTTTGAATTGTATGTAATTTAAGAAATTTTAGTAAAATTATTACTTAGATTCTTTTAGGTGTTTATCACTTACATTAAAATATTAGTTGTTGATATGACATGAGCCATATTTTAAAAATTGTATTTATTATAACTTTTTAATGTTATATCTTGCACTCTAAAACTTGAATTCGTGCATTCTTGGTGCCAACTTGTGACATAATATTTAGTCTATGAGATTTGAAGTCACTATTATCTATTACAAGTATATTTGGATTAATGCAAAGCTTTTGTATATAATTTATGATGATTATAATCTTAAAAGTATATATTTTAACTATAACATATAAGAGAGACCTTTATTCAATATATATTTTATTTTTAATTTTTTTTATCTACCATGTATTTACATGTGTAATGCATGTACATTCTTACTAATATATACTAAAAGTATCTTAATATGCATGATATTTTATATACTTTATATATATATATATTATTTTTATTTTTTTAGTTCAAGTCGAGTTCAAGTCTAGGCTTATGATTCATTTATTGCAATTCGAGCTTGAGCTTGAGTCAATCTTTAAATTTTCAATACGAGACAAGCTTAAGTTAAAAATTTTGAGTTTATTCGAGCGTTGAGCTGAACTTCAGAAGTTCAAGTTCAAGTTTAAGCTGAATAAGCCCAATACTTAGCTCACCTCAACTTCACCCCTAGTAAAAACTATGTAGATGTACAATAGCCTGTTCAATTTTCTACAAAATTATACAAGTTGTACCTCCATATAGAAGAGTTCATCTATGAGTTCGTGCCAGCTAGATTCTGTTAAAAAATGGCTAATATTACTTAATAGAACAGTTATAAATAAAAATTTTAAAAATTATTATAATAATAAATAAGTTATATTATAACCGTATCATTTTATTAGCAGCCCTATTCATTATAACTAGATAATAAGAAGCGGGAAAACTATTTACTAGAAGGGAAGTACAATGGAAGGGGAAGAGCGGGATGCAAAGGCTTGGCAATTTGCGGTCTCTACACAAAAGGGGGTATCTTTGTCATCATTTAAAATATCTTCACATGTGAAGGACTCATTTGTATTAAATAGTGTCGCCACTGACTTTCACAATTTTTTACAAACACATGCCCATTGTAGACAATTTTCTTCTCTCCCGTTTCATTATAAAATTTTCCCAAAAAATTATTATATATATATATATATATATATATATATATATATATATATATATATCTCTACAAATTTTAACCAGACAGCACTAAGAACAATAGCCTCCAAATTTGTTTAAATTATCTTGTAAATATGAAGGAAATACTTTGATTTGCAATACCTGATGATTTTTCTAAATGATGAGTTATCAGCCTGCAGAAACAATTTGACAAAGGAATTATACAACACGTAAATGAGAACTTCCAGTGTACCACTGGTCACCAAACAAACTGTACAATATTCTACATATGTAAACAGACTTTCTCCTTAAAATCCCATATCCTTAAATACACGGCATCTCAAAATGATGTTGAATGCTAATAATGAACAAGCAACCCTGGAAATTGCCTTCATCTCCATCGATTTCATCACTGTTGTCGCATGTCAAACAAAAAACGATTTGAAGGCCTCTCTACTAGGTCATAATTACAAATTTCTATTTCGAATCCTATAGGCAAAACCAGTGGGTAAACCGTCTTACCATTGTTATTCATGCCTGCCCACAGTTGCAACAAAAAAGGATTAGAAGGCCTCTCTACTGGGTCATAATTAGAAAATTCTATTTCGAATCCTATAGGCAAAACCAGTAGGCAGACCCTTTTAAAACAGGGAATATTAACTTTATGGTCTTTTTGGTAGTACAACTTTATGGACCCAGTATGCACAAAAAGACAGGTGTAATCCTGCTACTAAACATACACTATGCAGACGTGTTATGTACACGGTGTTTGATATTTGGCTTACAGGCTGAGCAATGAGTACTAAGTAGCTTACAATGGTTAAGATTGTCCTTATACTTCTTCCTCGGGAAACGGGGTCCTCTCCTGTGCATGAGCTTTGGATCATCACCAAGAACCAGAAGGCGCTTTGGTGCGGTGGTTCTCTCATTCCCACCTAAAAAAGGAACATAATATGTTATATGACTATAGCTACAAAATATGTTAACTATATATATAGATAGAAGGTTACCGTAAGGTCCCTCACTTAGGGATATATTTGTAGAACCACTATTAAAAGCAGGCATAGGACTAAGAGGTATAGGTAGTAAATTATGAGGTAGGTTTCATTTAAATTTTTTGTCAATTTTAATAAGTGAAACCTACTCATTAAGGTTAGTTAAAATTTTAACTCTAAATCAATAACTTAAAATTAATAAGATTAAATAAATGGGTATTGTCAAAATAGATCTATAAATCTTAATTAGTTGCACCTTTTTTATGACCTCCATAAATCTAAATTTTAAAATATAATATTAACCATTAATTTAAAGGCAAATTTGGATTATGTGATAAAAGGGGCCTACAAATCCAAATAGGCCAAAATTTTGCCGCCTCTTATTTTATATAGTGCTTTTTAAATTTCTGTTTTCATTTCTTCTACAAATATTGACAATACTTACATCTAAAAAATTAACCTCCCGGAAGCTTACGACCTTATATTAATTTTTTCTATATATATAACAGCATGAGATTAATATACTATGATAAATAGAATATGGTAATATACTTCTCAACAGATATAGTTAAAACACACCTGAGGCATCCTCAAGCTCTCCTGCCTTAATGCCTGAGAGGACCTATCTGAACTTGTTAGACAGCTTCCTCGCCTGAAGAGTCTAGGTCTTGTTAAATTTCTATTGTCATCTAGGCATAACTGAGGCATTGTACATATAAACTGATTTTAAAAATAAAGAATCACTACAGTTCCAAGATATCATGGAGTAAAAGTGAATCGAGCTGAGCTGCATCCTAGAGCGGATAGTAACAGTTTTTTTAATTAATCTTAATCTGCTTGAATGACAAACCCAACATGGTGATGCATGCAAATCCCAATGCTTAAGAAACCTTGATTGGTTTAAGTTGAACCAGTTCATGAAGTGCAGAGCTTCTTTAGAATGGTTGGGGGTTTAGCTCATACAATTTCAGCACATGGAGGCCTACTGCTACTATTGTGTAGTGTGACATCTGATGCAACGTCACATACCACTTGTTTTAGTTAAGAATCAAAACTGTAGAACGTTTTCCAAATTTCCGCAAAGGTAAAGCAGATGATCTTCCAGATTTAGCACATAAAAATTCTTTCCGGAGGTTTTGTTATTAAACAAAAGCGAGAAAGAAAAAAGAATGCGTCTTTTGAAAAGGAATAACTTTCATTTAGGATACTTTTTGAGAAGCCACATACCTATCAAAGTAGAGACTGCAAATGGGTTTTTTCTTTTCTCTGAACCGTCGTTCTGATATTCTCCAGCGTCATCCCCCCCAGTCGATCCAGCCTGACATACATTTTTCACCACATTCTTAAAATTTTGGAAGACACTTGCAATCAAAACAAAGTCTTCCGGCGGTACATTCTTTTCCGCTTCTGGATGCTTACGGACGGAACCATTGGCGATTGTCGAGAAAGAACTCCGTTTCTCCTGTTATGTCAGCACATTCTGAAGTTAAACTTTTGTCAATTCTAAGTCCCCTCAAGACATTCAGAAACTGATATGGATATGAGAAAGATATTGCCTGGACTCATTTATCAACTGGTTTACTGAGCTTTCGGTTTAGGAATTCAGACTAGAGAAATCCGAGACTTGGAGGGTTGCTTCGTCTCAACATCCTTGAAGTCGGTTTGACGAAGGCTAGAGGCCGCCCTGTTCAGTATCCCATCATTTAAAATTTCAGGTATTTGCTAATGCATAAAAAGATTCGCTTTTGGGAACACAAGACATGGGGGATGATTCGAGCAGAGAACTGAAGAACGATACCCGGGGCAACGGAGAGACGGGTGCCGGCCGAATTGCCTCACTGCGTCACGCTTCCTCTTCATTTGTCTCACTCTGCCTCTTCTTCGGCTCGTCCTCTGGCCGGAAAACTGTCCGGCGCGAGAAATTTATTTTGGCGCGGTTCTGAAAAACCCCAGCCCCCAACAGGCCGAGAAAGTATACTTAGAACGGTTTTGCCACGTGTTTCTATATCTTTAAACACGTAATTTAAAATTTGTGTCTTTATTTTACTTACTTTTAAACATATATTAATTTAGCAAATGTGTTTATTTTTAAAAAGAGTCTCGTTTATATAAGCACGGGCTCATATATGCTTACGTGAGCCGGTTTCATGGGCCGTTAGATTTATATCTAGCGGCTCATAATTTTTATGGGTAATACTCATGAATTTAAACCCATAAATATTATGGGCCGCCGGATATAAATCTGATGGCCTATAGAGCCCGGGCTCACGTAAGCATATATGAGCCTAGGCTCATATAAACTTTTTCCTTTTCAAAACACATTAATTTAGCAAACGTGTTATCTTTTAAAAACACGTATCTACCATCAGTCCCGTACAATGGTTCCATTAGAGGGCCTTGGGATGCTTGTAATGTTGCCTAAAATATTTTTTTCCTTGCCAATTATTATTATATTATTAATAACAAAAAAACAGTCACATTATGTATTAAATACATATAAAATAAATTTAAAATATAATATATTATTAAACAAAGGTCTCTCTTACATGTTATAGTTATAATACATTATTTTAAAAATTATAATGATAATTAGTTATACACAAAAACTTAATATTAACCCATATATATTTATGACAAGCAATTATAAATCCAGGTCTCATAAGTTAAATATTATGTCATAAATTAGCAAAGATGATAACAAAGAGCTTTGTATCGCAAAACATATTAATCATATTCATGACAAGATTGGTCGTTTATTACATTTGATAGAGCTCTTCAAGGAATTTTTAAGAGTATTAAAAATATACAAATTTAAATATATAATATAAATATAAATAATATTATTGAGAAATGTGTTACATACAAGACCTACAAAAAAAATCAAGTAAACATAGTCATATAAAATCTTATTTGATAGAGTTTGTTGAAAGCTTTCTAACAATATCAAGAGTGCGAAATTTGAGTTCAAGTGTGTAAAATATAAAGTTAAAATTAGTGTACCGAAAAAATAGGAATTAAGATTCTAATATATTTGACTTTTTGGGATTAGAACATGTCAAATAAGGGTAAAATAAGGATTAATAATATAAAACATGGGTCAGACCGTTCAATTTTAAAATTTTTATAAGACAACAATTTGGTTTATATTATAGTGTGATGTGATTATGATAAGAGATAATAGAATTTTTGTTGTTAGAAGGTTTTCAAATTTGAGATTCCCAATTGGTGAACTCTTTACTAATTCTTATCCCGTTAAATTAAAATCTCAAATTAGATGAGTAAACATAGTTATATATGATCTCATTTGATAAAAATTGTCGAGAGTTTTATAACAATACCAAGAATGTGAAAATCCGAGTTCGGAAGTATAAACTATAAAGTTAAAATTAGTGCACCCTAAAAAATAAGAATTACGATCTTAATATATTTGATTTTTTAGGATTCACACGTGTCAAGTAGGGATAAAATAAGGATCAAAAGTATAAAACATAGGTCAAACCGTCTGATTTTAAAAGTTCTACAATACACCAATTTGGTATTGTTGCAAGGTTTTCAAAATTGAGATTCCCAATTAGATGAACCCTTCCATTAAATTGAAACCTCAAATTGGATGAATACTTGTTGATTCTAATCAAATTCAGTGGGTTCCTTTCCCATTCCATGCACCCTAAATGGCTTTGAATCACAATATCTACATACCATAAAAAACATGGAAAATGGTAGAAAATTAAATGAGTGTCTTAATACCCTGCCGGGTCACAAAAGTGTTTTTCATATTTCATACTTACAATGAGCCAAGTGTGAGCCATGCATAGGAACGCTTCATTCATGAGATTGATAGCACATGCACATACACTAGCGCACCACTGACATTAACTTATGTTGGCGTGTGTACCATCAGTCTTAAATATCAAAGGCTCTCATCATACTTACAATGAGCCGAGTATAAGCCATGCATGTAAGCGCTTTATTCATGAGATTGATAGTGAATGCACGTACACTAGCGCACCACAGACATTAACTTGTGCTGACGTGTGTACCATCAGTCTTAAATATCAAAGGCTCCCATGCATAGCTTTCACTCTGCTCATTATCAATACTAAAAATGCATCCCCTGGTCACCAAGTTGGACACTCCAACTAAGGCACATATTGTACTAATATTTTAGAGCTATAATGTCTTAATTACCAAGTTTATAAATTGAAAATTTTCTTTGTATATTAATTTTGGCAAGAATTTAAATTTGATGCTCTTGCCTTGCTATTGGGTGGGACAGGATGAAATATGTATGTATTGCTTGAAATTAGTTCTTACTAGGCATATTGCTACTATATCTAGAGATAAACTTCATTAATGCAACTGACTTTGGTTCTAACGCTCTAAATTTCTATTATATACACGCACACATTATATATGATTCATATGTTTTTGTTTAGAATTATATCATATGTAGCGTATAATTGACATATATTTTATAACTATTATATTTGTATATACAGGTTAAACAATTAAAAGTTTATAAGAGTAATTTGTCATAAGACGTCTGTTTAACTTAACTCTTCAGCTTACCCAACCATGCTGGAGGGAACAGTTCTTCCATGAACACTCATCATCGGAGTAGCCCATCACCAATGTGGAGCACATGCAAATGTCTGCCACATTATAGAATGTCTTCAACTTTTATTAAAAAAAAAACAATCAACTTTTGGTGTCATGAGCTATTTGCACCCAAAAGCACATTTTCTCCACAAATGACTTCCTTGCCACTAAGAGCAAGACTTTCACCACCTATTTGTTCAATAGCACTCAGATATTGAGCAGATAATCCACTAACACCCAACAAGCTATTTGTTTCGTTTCTTCACTGCATCACTACAGGTCCTACAAAAGCACATTTCATCTACAAATGACTTCCTCGCCACTCAGAGCAAGGCTTTCACCACCCGTGCGTTCAACAGTACTCAGATATTGAGTAGATAATCCACTAACACCCAACAAGCTATTTGCTCCATTTCTTCATTGTGTCAACCACAGGTCCTACAACTTAAATTGTAGGGACTACGAAAGTATGCCTTTAAGAACATACCTTGTAACTTTGATTATATCTCCAAACAACAAACTATCAAATTCTCTCTCCATCCTAAATTAATAGCTCCATTTGACAAAAAAAATGTTCCATATTAATAGCTCAATTTTGTTAAAATTAAGTGATTGCATACTTAAAAAGAGTATTATAAATTTATTTTTCCTTCACTTAGATGTGAGTTTCACCCTTCAATAAAAACAACTATTTTTTCAAATGTAATTATTATGACTATGAGATGGAGGAAGTATCAATCAAGAGGCCCCAATTCATACTTATACATGAACAAGTGTAAGAAGAGAAACTAAAGAGTTAGTGGATTCAAAACTCAATTAAGATGGTGATGAGAATGTTCGCCAAAATTCTGTGAAAAAAATATCTAGGCAGCCACCCACGCTCACTGGTGGACTAAATTGACAGTTAAGTACCATCTTCCTAAAGCTCATCCTGCAAACACAATAATAAGAAGAATTATTATGTGTCATAATTGCTTTATAATTCATGATGGAATTTCATCTGCCTAACAATATACAGATGATTACCTTGAATCTCTGAGCAAGCATATTCATCAACTAAGCTATGTTGGGTTAGGATTTGCAAGGACAAATATTTTTCAACATTATAGCATACATTAGTTTGTAGATGATTACTATATAGCAAGGGCTTTAAATCCAAAGCATATAATCAAAACATATATGAAATTGGCTAATGTTTAATGTCCATATTGTTATCGTGTTAATTATGTGGTAGTAGGAAAGCCAATTGAGGGCTTACTAGGCTAGGTTTCACCCATATTGCCATATTAAGAACAAGGGATGCAACAAGCCAATCCATAAAGTTGTATACTGGTTCAACCTCTCCATGTCGAGAGAGACATTCTAAATTCAAATCCCGGCCTTGTGGCATCTAGTGTGTGTGTGTGTGGCAGGATGCGTGAGCTGTACCAATAAGAAAAAGGCCAAGGTGTTTAAAAACTTAACCAGATCTATTCAATTTAACATGATACTAAAACCAAATAAGCAAAGACAAGGCTAATGTTTAAAGTAGGTTGTTTCAAAAGGGCACCCTTTCTTTATTCAATTCAGCTCAAATCTCAAGTAAGCTCTATCTATGATTAACTTAAATTCATATCCAATAATAACCTCTAAAAATAACAAAAAATAAATGAGTTAAGTTGCCCATAAGAGTATCAATATAGTTTCTAAACATCGAATTAAGAGATGTTCATAAAATTATGTGAATTAAATATTTTCTAAAATAAATTTTACTATATTTCCTCTTATAATAATGCATGCAAGACAAGCCAAAAAATATTATTTTACTCAATAAACATTAACAGTAGTTTTGTGATGAAACTATCCTTCTTGGAGCTGGCTTTTGTAGCTCCTTTTACGATTGATACAATCAAATGCTTACTTAACTTTCAACCAATTGTTGGAATTTGAAATATCATTTCAAAGTGAGTGATACGCTTTCATTGTAGTTAGATATAAGTTTTTATGGTTCATCATGCTATTTTGTGTGCCTAAAGTTTGATCAATTTAGCTTCGTAATGGTAAAAAAATGGAGCAAATTAGGGAATAAACTTATTTAAATTGTCAATTACTTTGATTACTTTTACTCTGCAACGATAAAAAGAAAAAGTAAATTGGGGAATAATTTCTATTAAAAAATGTCAATACTTTTCTGGATACAAAATAGCATGATGAGCCATAAAAACTTATGAGTACTAAAATTCTTACATGCACACATAAATAAAAAATTAACCAATCATAATCAAGTAGTGCATTTTCATAACAATTTCAGGTCGGCATCATAGATCTTACGCCTTCATTTTAGCCTATTTTATACCAAACTCTTATGTAAGATAAAGCAAAGTCATATAGTGTCTTTTTAACTCCATCAAGTTCTCTTAGGTCTCCCTCTTTCTCTTTTGGCATCATTTACATGCATCATTTTCAACATTCTAACCAGGGCATCGATTAGTCTTCTTTGTATATATCCATACAAGGCAACGTACACTTCCTAAGTTTCTCCCTTAAAGGTGAAACCCCTAAATTCTTGTGAATATACTTATCTCTAATTTTATCTTTTGAAATTATCTCACCATCCACTTTAACATCCTTATTACAACAACATTCAATTTAGTCCAAGCCATCATTTTTCCATATGTAAGTAGTATTGATCATTTTGCAATGGACGAAACTACATGTGCCATCATTCTTCCCTATGTAAATAGTGTAAGCTTATTTTTTTTACTTGCAAATAGAAATGTAAAATGTTACTTGAATTAGGACGAAGGCCGATAAGAGTTAGCTTTATGGTGAAGCCACATAAAGGTCAACTTTTTTCAGGTTTAACTACTTAAGAACTAAGTGGACTCTAGTGTAATCATGCTTTACCCAGGTCCCAGAGGTGCCATGCCATTGTATTTTCCTGAATTGTGAGTGCATGTCTACTTGATGAGGAACACTAACATCTTTTGGTGTGTTAATTTATTGTAATATTCCACTATGACTAATAAATAAGTTGCTTTTTTTAGTAAATGGATGATTCTATTTAAGTAACATTTTTGGTGTTTTTGTGTTTATAGAGCACATACTTCACAATAGTACCACTATTAACATAATGGGCCTCTAAATTTTTGTAATTAGAATAAAAGGGATATAGGCATACATGTTTGTCAGTGGCATCACCATCCATTGCTTCTTCTTTTGAAATGTCACCAACTTCCAAAAAATTATCATAATTGGTAGGAGCTTCCTCACCAATGTCAACAATAAGTTCTTCATCTACATCAACATTTTCACTGTAGTCTTCTTCATCATCAATATCTCCTTCATCCTTATCAGCATCCCCATCTTCCTAAAACACACATTTACTTAGAATGTGAATAAAAAAGTTGACCAAATTAAGTGTAATTGGTAAAACATCACAAATATTTAGTTCACTTCATTACATCTAAATCATCATCCTCAACGTCTCTACTTTCCTGCAAAGATAAAGGATGGATCATGTAAGCAATTGCTTTATCTCGAAAACCTCCAAGATCTTTGGTTGTATTGACTAAAGTAAATACTATTCATGATGCAAAAATTCAAGTAAATGTTTAAGGCCATATCAGAAGTATTGGATGTTGACACTTAAAAGTATTGTTGCATGATGTTGAGGTTTGGGGAATTGTTTTACGATGAAAAAGTAGAAAAGATAAAAATGTCTATGAGTTACAAGAAACCATGTAAAAAATACCTCCTCTTTTCTCCTAATTTCTTCCAAGTCAAACTCTTCCTTCTCAGTCTGCATGTCTCATGACACAACCAGGAAATAATTATCAACCAAAGAAAAGAAAAGAAAAACAATGGAAGACAATTATTAAAGAAAAATCATACATCCTTTAGATCTCCCCATGTTTCTTCTGCCATTTGCTTTGCATATTCCGGATTATCACAAATTAATAGATTGTCAAATAATGTCCCTGATATTACCTGACAAAAGATGCATCTCATAATTGGCATCAAATGAAAAAATAATACATAGAATACTGCTGTTGGGACCCTATAAATGTGTCACTTCCCCTGAAGAATTAGAAATTTTAGCAATATTTTATTCCCCCTCTCCCAAACACCCCCTCCCCCCCCCCCCATCCCCAACTCGATATCTCATTAAACGTCCACCTATTCAAAACAAAAAAACCTACCCATTCATTCTTCCCCCATGCCCATGCTTCCTCTTCCTAGTCTGCCCTTCCTCCCTTAACCCGGCCCCTTTGCCACTCCATTGTCGGGAGGGAGTTCTTCACTGGATCTTATCTGGCTAAAGCTGGAGAAGGTCCTCTCCATCCTCTTCTCTAGCTACAACAGATATGGAATAATGGAAGGAGCTAGAAAAGAGCTCTGGCCAGATTCTAGCCCGAGCCACAGAGGAGCTCCTCTCTCGCTCTAGCCAGAATTTGGCCAAAGTTGGAGCTTCTCTGTCTCCGACAAGATTTGCAGGAGCTAGAGAAGAACTCCCCTCCTGACATCTGAATGAGAAAAGGGTCACTGCTACAGGGGGAGGGGTAGACCAGGAAGAGGACACCGGTGCTAAGTCGTGCCAGTGACAGCTGTAGCACTGGCAAGGGGGAAAGAATGGGGGGAGGATTTTTCTAAAAATAATAAATTTGCTATGACTAGGGTGCGGAGCTGAGAGATTTTATGTAATATGTAATGGGGTAAAGGAGCAATTGGGGAAGTGAGACATTTCTAGGTCCCAATACGAGCATTCTAATACATGGAAAGGAAAAACTATTGAACCTCAAACCTGCCAGAGTTCGATTCCCACATATCGCAAATTGGGGAAAACATAAAGGTCTGGGTCGTCCTTAAATTCTTGCAAATCAACATCCACATAGTATGAATTAAGGCACAATCACAAGCGTTCATTATGAATATTTCAAACTCTGAGCCAAAAGAAACCTGGATTGTCAATTATGGGAGCTTTCCACTTTCCCTGATAGTTGGGGTTTTTTATTTGCTATAAAAGAAATTAAAAAAAATTAGACTTTCCCAACTTTAGATCAAAGTAAATAACATGAACCGTATACAGATTCACCATACCCTAGGTATCCATGGTCCTTTGTATTCTGGATTTAAAATTGTAGGAGGCACCCATTCACCATCTTCTTCGTCATCCCAATCTTCAGGCTGATATAAATATAACAATATATATGGCACATGGGTAAACTTATTCTTATGAGTATGGTGGATTTGGATTTCAATTTTCTATAACCCCATTGTTGCAACCAAACAATGAAACTTTTTTAGAATTATCCAAGATTCGTTTTCGCGTGGATTCACTTTCTTTCGTATTCCACCAATCTAAACATAAGTAAGAGTAAAGAAGTTTTGATTAATTATTAGAATTTGTGTTTATAAAATCTATCCATATCTAGTAAAATGATTTTCTCATGTCAATAAGTTTTTTGTGAAATCAACATACATTTATATTAAATATAAAATATTATTTTTTCTACTAGTTCCAAAATTTTAGAATCTGGTAAACTTATCTTCAAAAGTTTGTTACCTTTTTTGTAAAAAAATGTCAAGAGTACCAAAATTTCCTATAAGTTTTGGGAAGATTTCCTATACATTTTTCCTATTATCTTCTAAAATATTTCCAACAAAATTGTGAATGAGTCACATCTCTTTACAAAATGTATTTTTAAGAAATGTGCTTGCCACTCTAAAAACAAGTTTTGAGCAACTATGTAGTGAATAGAATGTAATTAGATAAATAAATGAACACATTGTACTTCATTAAGACAAGTTAAAACAAATTATTCTGTCCAAAATCAACATAACCTAAAACTAAAAGAGTTTGAACAACTAGGTTAGCATTCACCTCGTGTGGCGAGGACCAGAATGGAAACTGAAACCATGGGGCTACAAGTAGGCAACATGGGGCTTACTACATTGTCCCCGCATATCACTTTTTTCCCAGTGCCTTAGGCATACCTATCGAAGGAGTTCACTATTGTGTGTGTGTGGTGGTCAGTTGGGGGGGGGGGGGGAGGTGAGAAGCGAGGGAGATTCGACCACTAAGAGTTTGCCCTAGCCCCAAAGATCATAACCAGGTGGGATAGGCCCAAAGACCTGTCCGTAAATGTCCCTTTTTGCAACACTTGATGATCTACGATGATCATATGTAGGAATGGATGCGAGTATGAGTGCTCACAGACAAAGGGTTGTTTGTGACCGTCCTCCACTTGCATACCCCTTATCTATGTCTGTCCGTTTCAGCTATAGTCCGTATTGTACTTTTTCCAAGTCCGTTTACTAAAATCATAAACGGACATGGACAAATACTTCAACACTTCAATTTTATCTCAATTCAAATTGTCTAGTAGCTATGTAGCATGTTAAAACTGTCCTAACATGCTACGTAGGCATCAAATTCGTATTTTCAAGTTCTCCAATACTTATGTAGCATGTTAAGATTGTCCTAGTATGCTACACAGGTTTTAGATTTATTTTTTAAAGTTGTTAAGTACCTATGTAGCATGTTAAAACTGTCCTAACATGCTACACATGTATTGCATTCCATTTTTTTCTCTAGTATTTAGTAATACACCAACAGTTATGGGAATGTTAGGTAAGGGTGGCGAACATGGACATCCGCAGACATGGAAAAGGGTATGTCTACGCCCATAGCACGCCATTAAGGCTGACAAAAAACTTGGTTTGTGTCATGATTGTGTCCGCCCCGGACACAAAAAATTGTCTGCTCTATATAAAAATGGACGAGACACAAATGGGCATACAAACTATGGACATCTATGCACACCCCTAGATGCAGGCTTACATACATCACTGAGTTTAGTTAAATAGGACTCTCTATAAACCAATCACATCTATACTTTGGAGTTAATGTAGTATGCATTGGACTCATTGTATCAAGCTCTTCTTTTAAAGATGAAAAACCAAGTAGCTTTGGATATATTAAGAGATATACTCATGTAAAAAAGAAGCTTTATAAAAGTTCTTTTTTCCTTTTTTACATGCCCGAGATTCACATTATTCTAGGTATATTTAATCATGTAAGGAATTGCAGAACACTTGACAATTAATTCAATTGTGATTGTTAAATATGCAAAACTGGCTTTCAATGTCTTAAAATGATAATTGAGGGGTATTGTTGTAGTTGTATTTTTGTATGATGAGAATTGTAAATTACAATGCTTATGAAATCAGTAATGAATGATTTTCAACTTCAAATGCAACTGTCATTTTGCTTATACGTTGGTGACGATATCAGTTTTTAAATTGTGGCTTGATCCTTGATAAGGAGATCAGATTCTGCTAAGTGTGTTTGGGCATAGAAGCATTCATCAGATTCATGTCATATTTTGTCTCTACAGGTGAGGGCTTTAATGGAGGTGAATGCCTTTGACATTTTTCTAACTGTAAGAGGGGGGGGGGATCAAATTCCAAGTATTATGGCCAACATCTCTCTTCTTATGGGTCAATGGATTCAATTAAGTGGACATCCTCTCCTTATGGAGGCTTCACTTCTCGTTCAGCTTCCAAGGTAATCCATAATACACCACTTCCCCCCTCTTGAATAAATTTCATTTGGTGCAAGAGAAACACCCCTTGCCACTCATTCATGGCATGACTTATATTTCGTGGCTGCCTTCCTCCTCGGGATAGCATCCAAAAGTTAATAGTGTTCAACACATTAGTAGCATTTTTTTTATCCATGAAATGGAATGTGCAATCTTTTTAACTTTTTCTTTATATAATCTTCAATCTCTTGTCTTTCCCTCTTGAGCATAACTATAATTTCTTGCTTTGGCCCACTTACGAAGCTAAAAAAATAATCTAACAAAAAGTAGAAAATAATAATTCCATAAAACAATTACCACCCATGAAGTAGGATGACACCTATATACCGCTTTCCCTTGTTTTATTATGTTTACTTTTTGTGTTTTTATGTGTATTTGTTTTCACACATACAATTATAAAATTGAAAAGATAATATGTTAGTCTAACTAACCTTTTCGGCATTTGGAGCTGGAATTTCTTCTGGAATGTCATCATAACCCTTTGCAATAAGAAGTCCTAATCAGTCCCAACTATAGGAAAACTAAATTAACCAAAAAAAGAATGTACTGTCATTAAATACTACTTTTAAGTAATTTTGTCTATTCTATATATCAGAAACAAATAATTTTATTCTTAAAAGATTTCTTAGCAACAAAAAAATTATTCTACAATTATCTTATTTTATATTTTTGATCCATCTAAAATAAAGAGGAAAAAAGTTTACATGAGCGTGGCTCACGCACATTAGCATGAGCCTTATAGGACTTCAGATCAAGATTGTATGGTGCAATGGGGCAAAAACTGTGCCATCAGAGATTGATCCAATGACGCTGAATGCTCGGGCTCACGCAGTCGAGCATTAGCCTAAGCTTATATAAATAGGTTTCAAATAAAATAGCCTTGAACAAGGAAAAAATGGGTTAATAGAATTAAGTACTTCAAAAAATAGTAAAAGGAGGATAAGTCTTTTTTATACTTATTTTTTCTCACAATAAAAAGGAAATGTGATATGCATATATTGAGTTCATGTGCATCATGTTTTATGTCAATGAAAAGAGAAAGTCTTTTGTGTCATAGTGGACCTACCTCTGGTTTCATATCTCCAGGATCAGGAATAAAGTCTCTGTCATCCCACTCCACCGGCTACACAATGTATGTAAATAAGTAAATCACTTAAATAGAAAATCCAGAGCCATAACTAAAAGACTAAATACCGCATTTAGACCTTACTTTTCTAGCTTGCGGATCCATAATTTTTCTTGGAGAGAGTATGTCCCAATCATCATACAAACTACCTGATCTTCTCTCATTATTATCAATGAGAATACTATAATTGGCGTTTGGACGTATGATGAAAGTATACACATGAGTTAGTTGATCAGTGGCACATGCAATTTTCTTCTTGAATAAATAGTTATGCCCCTTCCTTGAAATTATGGCGTGAACTTTTCTAGTGTCATGACCACATATATCGGGGCCAAACATGATGCTGCACAACCATGGTGACAATGTCAAATATTGAAGCATATCAAATGAAGCACAAATAATTAAAGCCCCCAAGAAAATATCTAGTGTTATGCATAAGCTCTTTATTGTTTACAAATATAATGCTAAATACAAAACCCCTTTCACTAATGTGAGATATGACATGAAAAAGAAGTAATCTTGGTAATATTCCACCTCATACTAGAAACAAAAATAAATAATGAGCCAAAGTATATTTCTCAAAGACACCCAACATAAATAAACCTTAATTACCTATATGGTGTTTCACCTCCAAATTTTTTCTGATCAAGTGCACCACTAAGTAGCTTTATGTAACCCCCGCCACAATCAAGTTTTTGCTCATGTTTAACTGAAAATTGGATAACCAATGTCCTATCCTTGTTGCTGAACTTAGGAAACTTAGCTGAGATAGCGTAGAACCTGTAGTCTTCACTGGTTTGAATGCCTACATTCAGTTGTTACATTAATCTATTCAGTAACTAATAATAGCATAATCTTTACTATTGCTTCAAATGAACTTATCAATACACATTACACATAAAATTAATGTTGGTTGACATAAATGAAAATGAAAAGCCCATTTACAGTAATAAGCACCTACCTTTATCATCATGATCACCACTCCATCTACCTGAAGTGTGCTTCCATTTACCAGCCATATTGTCATCTTTCTTCCAATCAGATATAATCCATCTTTTTTCCCAACCATCTTTAAGAGGACATATGTATTAATAAATAAGTAATGGTAACTACATGGAAAGATTAATAAAATCCAAAATTTTGAGAGGTTTGAAAAAATATTTTGTAATAAAAAAAGAAAAAATGATAGGGGATTAAATAAAATCAATATAATTAAATTTAGATAATTTCACTTCATAATTATCATTGCAGGTTGTAGCCTAAAAAAGAACAAGTTAAAAACACATTACATTGTAAAAGAAAAGAAACTGAACAACTTTTATCTTATTTATACTAAGGCACCATTTGATAGAATGAAGAGTGAAACTCCACAATGTCAACCAAAACTGACCGTCAATTCCATGTTTTAACTATAAGTGCATTTGTTATCCTTCTATATTTCAATAGTACTTTTTCTAAATGGCAAAGAAAATAATTAGCACCACAACCTTTTTAAGTCTAAAGGGGAAACCAAAGGGCAATTCCCTTTAGAATATGTCATTCCTCAATAAGCTAAAAGTTCTTATGAGAAGCTTTATGATGATTTTAATTAGCAAAAATACTTATCTTATCAATCCATCCTAATCATCAAAATCTATCATCTTAAATCTACCAAATATGAGATACTAAAAGTTACAAGTCAATAATTAGAGCATTTGCATAAAAAAATGATATTACTTACTGTTACAAACTTGATAACATGTTATATGACTTAGATAAAACATCCTTTTTTTTATTAGGATATATAATTTATACATATAGAGCACAAAATAAGAAAATAACACCTACGGAAAGTTCAACAACATGAATCGTGATATTAACTCAACAAAGTTAAAATTTACAAGCTTAAGTATTGAAGAAAAAAATTCTTTATGAGTAACTAAAAGATGAATTAATTAAAAATAAAAAAAATCACCTTCAAAGCGTTCTTCAAAGAAAATAGTTGCTGAGGTGATGGATATAATAGTTAATACAACTACTAGGGAAGAAAAATAAGTTCTTCCTGACATTCCCATAGTTAACTCTTCATATGCTGCTACAAGAAATACTGGAGAACTTGGAGCCTTGGGCAAATACCTGTGAAAGAAAGGAAAGATTTTGGTCAGTGCAACAAGTGACACCATCAAGTCATTTACAGAGTAGTTGAATAATAATTAAAACATTCATATAAGCTGAAAAAAAATTCTACATAGGATTATCTTAAGTTAATTAACAATCAATAGCGAAAAAGTTCTTAAGATTTTAGTTACAAAAAATAATTTATAGATTTAATTTAATCTAATCAATTTAGAAAATATTAAAAAAACATCATGATGAAATTATCGAGTTAATAGGTCACTATTCAAACTCAAGCACAAGATTATCGTAAAATTTCATTTAGTTGAGAACCATTTCCTAAATTAAGGACCAACACTAGTTTCAGAATTTATTAATTGTTTCTAAATGTGAATTATTCGTAATGTAATAATTGTTGCATTTGCATTAGTCTTGGGAATTAAACTCAAAAAAGAACCGGTCATGTGAATTGGTCTATTGACTGGCTTAGTTGAAGGGCTAATCAACATGTCCTACCCCAAATAGAGGAAGCACTTATTTAAAGAGCTCTAAGGCCCTAAAAGAAATTCAATATGTAATTGGAGACTATGGGATAATTATTGTCAGAGGAACCTATTGCAGCAAATAACAAAAGAATAAACTTTCGTAGCTCAGGTTAATTAGGAAAAAATCAACAATACGATTCTACTTACTATAGAATAAATCTTTGCCAATATTGTTTTTATACCCTTTATCATCTATGAAGATAAACACCTTCATCCCATTTCTTTGTAAACTCAACCACCGTATGCAAACAATCAAATAGAGGCCATGCAAGATTCAAGTGAGTGAAGAAAATTGTTGAAGCCCATAGCATAAGCACAATTATATAGAAAAAAATGCAGAATCCTTGATAACAAATCAATGGAACTTCTAATTAACTTTTGCAAAGACTCAAAACAGAGGGCATGCAAGATCAAGCAATTTGTAGAGTTAAATCAAAATGGGTATAATAAATTGACAAATCTAGAAGTAGAAGCATAGTAAAACCATAAAAAAAAATTGTTCTCTTTTCAAAATCCACAAAAAGGTACAACAAGGCTTGGAGATGAGAATGGCATTAGTTGACGCTTAAAGTTGTTTATCTCCGTTGTAGAAACGTTACGAGCCTTTTAAGTCATGTAATTGATAATATCCTCTTCACTGTCAAGCATATAGTGATACAAAGGCATTTTTTGTACTTCCAAATATGAGCCAAAAGGTCCGCCATGTTAATGTTAAGCACCTTGCGTCAAATGTTTGCCCTCACCAATTTCGTATTTAAAAAATAATAATGAATACAAGACTGCAAAATGAAACATAAATAACTTTCAGTATGGTCATCTAGAGTCTCCACCAGCAGATGAGGACGAGATCACTTCTACAAGCAACTGGTATAACAATTAAACAAATAAAAATGCAGAATGATAGAGGACAAATGAATGAAAATTCCAGTTAACTTTGTTTGGGAGCATATATGAAACTTTAGTTGGAGCATATATGAAACTTTAGTTAACAATGTGTGGGAACAAATTAAAACTGAGCCATCGTATGCAAACACTTAAATAGATGGAATGCAAGATTCAAGCCATTTGCTGAGTTAAATCCAAATAAGTGTAATTAATTGACTTCCAATTAACATTCTTTGAGAGCATATATGAAACTTCTAGTAAACAATGTGTGGGAGCAAAATGAAACTGGGCTATCATATATGCAAACACTCAAACAGATAGTATGCAAGTCAGTGGGAGCAAAATGAAACTGGGCTATCATATATGCAAACACTCAAACAGATAGTATGCAAGTCAGTGGAGGTAGTCAAGAGTGAAAAACCGAGGTGCATAACCGAAAGAAGAATCCCATGAAGGAAAAGAAAATAGAAATTTCAAATAGCAAATGCAAGGACTTACGGTATTAAGCCAGTAGATTCGCAAGCGGGCATGAAACTTCTAGTGTGGGTCTACAACTGATGGTTGAGGAAGCGATCAAATTCACAAATAAAAGAGTGTGGGGAGGAAGCCAGTGAAAAAATTTCGACAACCTTGCAGCATAGCAGAGCCGCAGAGGGCTGGAGGCGGCTAAAACCGAGAGGGAGAAATAAATGATGGTGGAGATTGATGGAGGTTACGTGAGAAGGAGAAGAAACGAGAGAAAGGAGGAAGCGAGTGGAGATCGGGGGAGACGTCTTCAAGGATCTTCACAAATGATGAACTAGCTTGGAAAACCTGTAATCCACATAGAGATGCATGCAGAATCTACAAAATGGAGATCTGATGGTTCATTTGTCCCGTCTGAATCTGGAAAGCCTACCATCTGAATTTTACTCTGAATCTAAATCTGAATCTGAATACATTCAATGTTTTCAAATTTTAAAATAAATTCTTTTCCATTTTATACTAAAAAAACTTTATTGCAGTACAGATAATATGCATAGAAAAAGTTCAAATTAACTTTTTCTTGAGTCACATCCACACTATTGGGGTGTTTGCGCTCAACACCTGTTGCAAACAAAAAATTGCTTCTTTCATTAAACATTTGGCGAAATATTACTAAAAACAAGAGGTACATATTTTAATTTCCTGTGCCAAAAAAAGAACTTTTTTATTTCAATTGAATATCTTAGGTCCTACCTTAGTTTGGAGGGGAAGATTGAGCTCTATCTGGGGTCGGGTCAGGTACATGAAAGGAACACAAGTTCTATTTAACTTGTAGACAAGTAGTCAGTAAATGAACGATGTAATACAAATGATGGCCATCTGAGAAAAGATTACTCTCAAGAAGCCTATGCATGCATGATTTCTTCAATCCATGTTCTTGAGATATATTTGACCTAATTTGATTTGGAGGAAGTCCAGGACAGCCAGAGACCACAGCTACTGTCATATCATCCACCAGGTTCACCAGCTACTATCATATCATCTACCAGGTTCACCAGCGTCATCAACACCTCAACAAAATGAAAGAAACACAGTATATATATGTGCTGCAATAATTCAACAAATACCTTCTATAGAGTGACACTAATGAAATTAAAATGCATCATTAATTTTGGGAAATCTAAGAAAGACAACTTAAATAGAAAACCTATTATGGCATTCCCTATCTCCATCAACAAAATGAAAGAAACACAGTATTGCATACATATGATTGGTTTCACATGACCTAAGGCATATCACAGGAGTTCAAGAATTATAACTATTACAAGTCTCCATCTCTCCTGACCATCAAGCCACTTAGATATCTGGAGCTGATAAAAAACAAAACATAAAAGACTGAGCCTACCTCTTTCATTATCTCCCTCCTGGCTCTCTCTTTCTCACTCTCTCTTTTCATATCCTTATCTGGTTCTTAGAGAGCTTTTCCAAGTTTCAAGTCAAATATAAAAGAGACACTAAAATTGGGGTAGTCTAAGAAGTTCTAACATCAAGGACATCTTCTATCCTCAACCAAAGCATAAAAAAACCCATGCATTTGACTCTCAACCCCACATTGAGCTAAAACCATATCGCAAATCACAAGGCTTCAAAAAAAGAAATCATTGAAAGCTAGAATACATCAGTAGAAAAGTCAGTGTGCTTCTCTTGTGGGGATTCCATCTGCTTCAACCACACTCCTTCCCCTGGCCTTCTTATGATCATCATTTGTGAAAAATCCATCCAGTATCACAAGGGCCTACCACCCTAGATTTTAACTGGGTTTACTTTTAACACCTTGCTACAAGAGTATTTGAATATCTGGGAATTAAAGGAGGATGTCTAGCCAGAGCCACAACTGTTCTTCACGATCATATCATGGTCAGGGAGCTGCAACTTCAGTAGCTCTGGCTAGTATTTTCCTATAAATATCCCATATCATCACAAATCATCAACATATCTCAAAAAAGTAGCCATAACAACAAATCATCAACCATACCAAGCCTCATACTACACCCATATCATCACAAATAGATGTACAATAAACATAGATAATCAATCACAATAAATTAGCGTTAACGAGAAATAATCAAGCATAAAAATCTCTAAAATAAACTCAAATCAACAAATTATCAAGAGTAAAAAATCCCTAAAATAAACCCAAATCACCACACATAATTGAATGTTAAATTCTTAATAGTCTTAAATAATTAGCTAATATCTTACTCCCTTGGTCCCACATTAATAGTTATAAATAATTTTAAAAAACTGAATAGAGCTATTAACGTGGGAAAGAGGGAGTATTTAGGTATCTATGGGCTTGGCTGAATAGACAAGAAAGATGAACAAAAAGATGGAATTCAGTGGTTTGTGCAACGAAGTCTCCAGGAAAAAAGATGATGATGAGACCGTGAGAGAACAGGCCAACTGTTGATGACTCAAATTACAACAAGAACCCATTTTTTCTATCTAGCACTACTACACTTGCTTGACAGGGAACACCTACAACACGGCGACCTTTGAATTCCCTTAGATTCTCTACATGGAAACATATGATCGCGTGAAAAAGTCGAATTCGACAAGCTTATATGTAGAAACCAGTTCCATCAGAAGTACCACTATTTTTCATTCTTGATGTGATACTGACGACATGAATGAATTCGTATCTGTAAACAATGATTTATGGAGATTCAAGACATGAGCTAGAATTACATATTAATCAAAACATAAATGCACAACAAGAAGCATAAAAAAGACCAATCTTTTTTTACCTTGATCAACACACATGGCAGGTGGCTTGAGAAATCGGTGGTGATCGCTCCTGGTGGCAGCCGATACTACAGAACAGTGAAGATAGTGAGAGGAGAGGGACGAGGGAAATGAAGAGAGGGAAAGCGGACATTGAATTTATCAACGTAGATCTGATTTAGGGACTGATTCAAATGAATACATTGAAAATCCGACTTTTAAGTGTCTTTTCCATAAATACAAATGGACCCAAGATGAGAAAGAGATAAATGAGCACCAAGGATGAGTTTCGGCTGGAGGAAATGAAAAACAATCAGTCATGAAAAGGGTCAATATCATTAGGCAATCGATCTTAACAGGTCATCGAACAATATCATCACCGGAGGGCTTGGAGGAGATAACAAATCACACATTGAAACAAGCCATGACCTCAAAGCAAGCACTAAAACACGAAAACGCCTCCCTTATACAATGCAGATACTGATCAGCATAAAAAACATCTAATAAGCTCTTATTAGCCTCATTAACTGGTCAGAAAATAAAATAAAAACTAGAGAGAAAACAGGAAAATCAACAACCAAAAGAGAAGAAAAGCAATAGCAGAAGCCAAAATTAGACTCGTGTGGGTTACCATAATTCGGCAGAAGAACACCCCAAAAGCCTAATTTTGGCTTCTTCAACTTGACCCGCCGTAGAGCATATGCATTGCCCTGATAAAGATAAACACAGCAATAGCAAACTGACAAGGAGGAGGAGAAAGGAAAGAAGATATGTGGGCTTTGTTTTGACAACATGGACGAACGATGTGAGATTCGTTATATATGTAGCAGAAAACGGGTTTTGATCCATTTCAAACGGAAAACATGCAAAAAGAAAGAAATACTGTTAAGAAAGGGTTCCAGAGGGATTTTGCATGGGAGGCTGCACCTTCAGGTAAACCAACTTTACGACTTTCTCCGTTACTGAGTTCTGTCGAAGAGTTTTTTATCTCTTTTTTCTTGGTAATTTGTCGATGAGTTGATGATGGGTAAACTTTGAACTATTCAATCTCCTTTGGGGGAGATTTGTTGCGATCAAACATGAGTTGTCTCCCTCCCTGCGCAAGGACAAATGAAGCCGTCACTGCTCTCTTTCGTTGCTTGCCCCAAATGTCCCACAGGGTGACACGGCTATGGCCAATGAGGTCAAACATTGCCATGCAAATAAAGGGCCGAAATTTCTAACCCATATTCTGATAAGTAGGTCCCACGCTTGTTTATCTCCGAAGTTTTCCACCTCAGGGCGCGAGAACTTCCCTGGATTTAAGGGTGGAAATGGTCTTCGGTTGACCGTACTGAAGACTTATTTCTTTGAAGGATATTTAATCCCAGTCAAAAGTTGTTGGCTACAACAGCTCGATCGCTGGCATTTGACGCTATAAGCTCATTATGGATCGCAATTGAGCTCCTCCCTCAGATGGGACAAGAAGTATATATATACTCCTATCAGAAAAGGTATTGAAATTCCACATGGAGTCTGTGCATATCCACAAATATGCCACGAGCATTTCCAACGCACCCGCAGAGGTGTTTCTAATATATGAATATATTCCCCATCAAAGATGAAAGATGCAAAAAAAATTTACGATAAGATTCACTCAAGCGAAGCGCATGCATCCATCCAGTAGGCTAAAAGAGAGCCTAAAATTGATATAGAAGCAATATACAATTAAAAAGAGATTGTATTCCACAACTGCTAAGCACAGACATTTTATAGCAAATATAAATTGGACCCGAAAACTGAGAAGATGGTGAAAGACTATCAAGGAGGATTTTCTATAGAAATCACAAGCACACAACAATTGCTGACCTTTAGATCTAATATAAAAGATAAAAAAAACTTGGTTAGGTGCTTGTATATTTCCCTTGGCACAGAAATAGTTATGCGCAAAACTACTTATATCATTGGCTTTGTTCATAAGAAAGATCAAGAGGTTCAGCTAACTCAAACATCAGCCAATTGTTCCGGATGTCAAGTCATCCTCATCGTCATCATACACCATCGTCATTTTTTGTATACAAGTAATCAAAGAAGAAACATGTATAGGCCTGTTAGTGTACATATAAACTGATTTTAAAAATAAAGAACCACTACAGTTCCAAGATATCATGGAGTAAAAGTGAATCGAGCTGAGCTGCATCCTAGAGCGGATAATAACGTTTTTTTAATTAATCTTAATCTGCTTGAATGACAAACCTAACATGGTGATGAATGCAAATCCCAATGCTTAAGAAACCTTGATTGGTTTAAGTTGAACCAGTTCATGAAGTGCAGAGCTTCTTTAGAATGGTTGGGGGTTTAGCTCATACAATTTCAGCACATGGAGGCCTACTGCTACTATTTTGTAGTGTGACATCTGATGCAACGTCACATACCACATGTTTTAGTTAAGAATCAAAACTGTAGAACGCTTTCCAAATTTCCGCAAAGGTAAAGCAGATGATCTTCCAGATTTAGCACATAAAAAGTCTTTCCGGAGGTTTTGTTATTTAACAAAAGCGATAAAGAAAAATGAATGCGTCTTTTGAAAAGGAATCACTTTCATTTAGGATACTTTTTGAGAAGCCACATACCTATCAAAGTAGAAACTGCAAATGGGTTTTTTCTTTTCTCTGAACCGTCGTTCTGATATTCTCCAGTGTCATCCCCCCCAGTCGATCCAGCCTGACATACATTTTTCACCACATTCTTAAAATTTTGGAAGACACTTGCACTCAAAACAAAGTCTTCCGGCGGTACATTCTTTTCCGCTTCTGGATGCTTACGGACGGAACCATTGGCGATTGTTGAGAAAGAACTCCGTTTCTCCTGTTATGTCAGCACATTCTAAAGTTAAACTTTGAACTATTCAATCTCCTTTGGGGGAGATTTGTTGCGATCAAACATGAGTTGTCTCCCTCCGGACCCTCCCTGCGCAAGGACAAACGAAGCCGTCAACTGCTCTCTTTCGTTGCTTGCCCCAAATGTCCCACAGGGTGACACGGCTATGGCCAATGAGGTCAAACATTGCCACGCTAATAAAGAGCCCAAAGTTCTCCACCACAGAGCGAGAACTTCCCTGGATCTAGGGTGGAAATGGTCAAAAGTTGTTTGCTACAACAGCTCGATCGCTGGCATTTGACGCTATAAGCTCATTATGGATCGCAATTGAGCTCCTCCCTCAGAAGGGACAAGAAATATATATATATATACTCCTATCAGAAAAAGTACTGAAATTCCACATGGAGTCTGTGCATATCCACAAATATGCCACGAGACGAGCATTTTCAACGCACCCGCAGAGGGGTTTCTAATATATGAATATATTCCCCATCAAAGATGAAAGGTGCAAAAAAATTTACGATAAGATTCACTCAAGCGCATGCATCCATCCAGTACCAGTAGGCTAAAAGAGAGCCTAAAATTGATATAGAAGCAATATACAATTAAAAAGAGATTGTATTCCACAACTGCTAAGCACGGACATTTTATAGCAAATATAAATTCGACCCGAAAATTGAGAAGATGGTGAAAGACTATCAAGGAGGATTTTCTATAGAAATCACAAGCACACAATTGCTGACCTTTAGATCTAATATAAAAGATAAAAAAAAACTTGGTTAGGTGCTTGCATATGTCCCTTGGCACAGCAAGAGTTATGCGCAAAACTACTTATATCATTGGCTTTGTTCATAAGAAAGATCAAGAGGTTCAGCTAACTCGAACATCAGCCACTTGTTCCGGATGTCAAGTCATCCTCATCGTCACCATACACCACCGTCATTTTTTTGTATACAAGTAATCAAAGAAGAAACATGTATAGGCCTGTTAGTGTATGTATAGTGATAGTGATCTTATAAAAAACAAGTGTATGAAGTGATGCAACTGGTATCTTTGCAACCAACCATCTTAAACCAGTCTTTTCTGGCATGTCACAGTCTAATAATATCAAGAATGCGAAAATTTGAGTTCAAGTGTGTAAAATATAAAGTTAAAATTAGTGTACTCGAAAAAATAGGAATTAAGATTCTAATATATTTGACTTTTTGGGATTAAAATGTGTCAAATAAGGGTAAAATAAGGATTAATAATATAAAACATGGGTCAAACCATTCGATTTTAAAAATTTTATAATACACCAATTTGGTTTATATTATAGTGTGATATGATTATGATAAGAAATAGTAGAATTTTTGTTGTTAGAAGGTTTTCAAAATTGGGATTCCCAATTGGTGAACTCTTTACTAATTCTTATCCCGTTAAATTAAAATCTCAAATTAGATGAGTAAATATAGTTATATAAGATCTCATTTGATAAAGCTTGTGAGAGTTTTATAACTATACCAGGAATGCGAAAATCCGAGTTTGGGAGTATAAAGTATAAAGTTAAAATTAGTCCACCCTAAAAAATAAGAATTACGATCCTAATATATTTGATTTTTTAGGATTTAGACGTGTCAAATAGGGATAAAATAAGGATCAAAAGTATAAAACATAGGTCAAACCGTCCGATTTTTAAAGTTCTACAATACACCAATTTGGTATTGTTGCAAGGTTTTTAAAATTGGGATTCCCAATTAGATGAACCCTTTACTAATTACTATCCCATTAAATTGAAACCTCAAATTGGATGAGTACTTGTTGATTCTAATCAAATTCAGTGGGTTCCTTTCCCATTCCACCCTAAATGGCTCTGAATCACAATATCTCTATACCATAAGAAACATGGAAAATTGTAGAAAATTAAATGAGTGTCTTAATACCGTGCCTGGTCACAAAAGTGTTTTTCATACTTCATACTTACAATGAGCCGAGTGTAAGCCATGCATAGGAACACTTCATTAATGAGATTGATAGCGCATGCACGTACACTAGCGCACCACTGACATTAACTTATGCTGGTGTGTGTAACATCAGTCTTAAATATTAAAGGCTCCCATCATAGTTACAATGAGCCGAGTGTAAGCGATGCATAAGAGCGCTTCATTCATGAGATTGATAGCGCATGCACGTACACTAGCTCACCACTGACATTAACTTGTGCTGATGTGTGTACCATCAGTCTTAAATATCAAAGGCTCCCATGCATAGCTTTCGCTTGGCTCATTATCAATACTAAAAACACATCCCCTGGTCACCACGTTGGACACTCCAACTAAGGCACATATTGTACTAATATTTTAGAGTTGTAATGTCTTTATTACCAAGTTTATAAATTGAAAATTTTCTTTGTATATTAATTTTGGCAAGAATTTAAATTTGATGCTCTTGCCTTGCTAGTGGGTGTGACAGGATGAAATTTGTATTTATTGCTTGAAATTAGTTCTTATTGGGCATATTGCTACTATATCTGGAGATAAGCTTCATTGATGCAACTGACTTCGGTGCTAACGCTCTAAATTTCTATTATATACATGTACACATTATATATAATTCGTATGTTTTGTTAAGAATTATATCATATGCAGCGTCTAATTGACATATATTTTATAACTATTATATTTGTATATACATGCTAAACAATTAAAAGTTTATACGAGTAATTTGTCATAAGACGTTTGTTTAACTTAACTGTTCAGCTTACCCAACCATGCTGGAGGGAACAGTTCTTCCATGAACACTCGTCATTGGAGCAGCCCATCACCAATGTGGAGCACATGCAAATGTCTGCCACATTATAGAATGTCTTCAATTTTTATTAAAAAAAAACCAATTGACTTTTGGTGTCATGAGTGCACCCAAAAGCATATTCGTAACGCCGCAGAATTTTTATGTTTTGAAATTTAGGAGTTTGGGCCTATTAGCTGGTTTTAAGGCCCATTAACGGTTTTTCTTAAAATTATACTGTCTTGAGCTTGATTCGTTCAGAGAAGCCTTAATATATTTGATAGGGCTCAGAGAGATGAATGTATCAAGCCTAAGAATGTGTGCAACGGACACTGGGATAGTAGGCTATGGCATTAGGAAGAGTGTCATAGGCGGGACCCATTTTAAATCTGTGAGAAAACATGCCCTTGCGTGGTCTTGTTTTGAAGGGCTCGTCGATACGAGTCCAACGGTATAAAGAACACGTGATTCTAAGTTCGGGGTAGGGAGTTACGTCCATTTAAAGTTTAAATTTTTGTTTTATATTAAAAATCAAAAATAAAAAAAATTATTTTGTACATCAGCCCTGGCGTCAGCTAGAGCTGACACACAGCCATTTGCGGCAGGGTAGGCTGATTGCCGCAATGCAGTAGTTGCAGGCTAGCCTGCAATTGGGGCTAGCCGCAGCCTATTGCAAGAACCATTATGGCTCCTGTAGCTGCCCGGATACACAACACGTGTCGCGCATCTAGAAGCCCGTATAGGCTTTTTAAGGGAGAGGAGAGGGGGAGGCTCAAGTCGCCCCAACCCTCTTCTCTTCCTGTTTCATTGTTTTACGCACGTTTTTGAGGGAGGGGGGGGGGTTAAACGTGCATATCTTTGTCATTTCTCGCCCATTTTTACCCATTTAAAAACCATATTTACCTAGTTTGAGAGTGTTTGATGTTGTGAGAGGGTCTGTTTTTTTAGATAACCCCTCTAAAAGGTAGAAACGACCCAAGGCAAGAAAAGGCCTTGTTTGCCTCACCCAAGCCAAACGAGGAGACTGTCCCAATGCTAGGGGAGGTTTTGTCCATCTCACCCAAACCAGACGAGGAAACTATCTCTGCGCAGGGGGAGGTGCCGCCCACCACTTTTAAGCCAAGTGAAAACGTAGGCTTAACAAGGGTAGGTGGTTTTAAGCTCTAATTCCGTGCTACGACTAGGCATTATATTTTATAATTTATTTATCTCGTAAATAAATTATTATTTTGAAATGGATATGATTAAGGGTGGACATGCGCTAAAATAATAGCGTCATGTACACCTCGTAATGAGATTTTGTTGTGATACGTCCATTAAAATATTAGTATTATTTGAGATATGTTTATAAATGATTTGATCGGATTTGAAGGGTAGTTATTTGGTATAAAGCCCAAAAACTACGATTGGTTTTAATGGGTAGCTATTTGGTATGAAGCCCAAAAGCTATCAGAGTTATGACTCCTAGGTACCGCCTATTATGACATATGGCGCGCCCATGAAGTTGGATATCGTGGGAAGATCCTCTTCATTCTGATCATGTTGCCCCATGAGCACGAGTGTATGTCACTCGGGTATCGGCGACATTCTGTTAATGATGATTTATCTGATTTCGAATTATTTATCGAATTTTGGCTAGGAATGAATTACCCGAATTTACCAAATTCTGTGAAGAATTATTTTTGTCTACTTTTTATCTAAGAAATGTGTTGGATTCTATTAGTCAATAATATTGATTTAATTCGACGTTATATTACGAGAATATTTTATGCATCTTTATTTATGCTTTATGTTTTAGCATGCTAGTAGAATTTAATTCTATCTATGGAGTATAATTATACTCACCCACCCCTAGACGCCATAGGTTTGGACGACGAAGATAACATTCTTGAGGATTGCTCGTAAACTTCAAAGGATTTATGCTTTATCAAGTTCTTTTGTTATGTATTAATTTTGTATGCGTGCGACTTTGATTTTGTTAAGGCACGATAAGCCTTATGTTGTAAATTTTTTTTTGTAATTACCTAAATCAATGGATGGTTACTCTTCTGTTCAAGGTTGATCTTGGCCCGTTTACTACTACAAGTTGCCGACGCTCCGACCTTTAAAGCAATTTAAAAAGTCGGGGCGAAACAATATTTTCTCCACAAATGACTTCCTCGCCACTAAGAGCAAGACTTTCACCATCTATGTGTTCAATAGCACTCAGATATTGAGCAAAAAATCCACTAACACCCAACAAGCTATTTGCTTCGTTTCTTCACTGCATCACTACAGATCCTACAAAAGCACATTTTCTCCACAAATGACTTCCTCACCACTCAAAGCAATACTCTCACCACCCGTGTGTTCAACAGTACTCTGATATTGAGTAGATAATCCACTAACACCCAACAAGCTATTTGCTTCGTTTCTTCACTGCGTCAACCACAAGTCCTACAAATTAAATTGTAGGGACTAAGAAAGTATGCCTTTAAGAACATACCTTGCAACTTTGATTATATCCCCAAACAACATACTATCAAATTCTCTCTCCATCCTAAATTAATAGCTCCATTTGACAAAAAAAATGTTCCATATTAACTATTATGACTATGAGATGGAGGAAGTATCAATCAAGAGGCCCCAATTCATACTTATACATGAACAAGTATAAGAAGAGAAACTGAAGAGTTAGTGGATTCAAAACTCAATTAAGATGGTGACGAGAATGTTCGCCAAAATTTTGTGGAAAAATATCTAGGCATCTACCAACCCCGCTCACTGGTGGACTAAATTGGCAGTTAAGTACCATCTTCCTAAAGCTCATCCTGCAAACACAAGAAACAGAAGAATTAGTTATATGTGTCATGATTGCTTTATAATTCATGATGGAATTTCATATGCCTAACAATATATAGATGATTACCTTGAATCTCTGAGCAAGCATATTCATCAACTAAGCTATGTTGGGCTAGGATTTGCAAGGACAAATATTTTTTCAACATTATAGCATGCATTAGTTTGTAGAAGATTACTGTATAACAAGGGCTTTAAATCCAAAGCATATAATCAAAACATATATGAAATTGGCTAATGTTTGATGTCTATATTGTTATTGTGTTAATTATGTGGGAGTAGGAAAGCCAATTGAGGGCTTACTAGGCTAGGTTTCACCCATATTGCCATATTAAGACCTAGGGATGCAACCTACACTTCCTAAGTTTCTCCCGAAAAGGTGAAACCCCTAAATTGTTAAGAATATACTTATCTCTAGATCGTTTTACAATGGATGAAACTACATGTGCCATCATTCTTCCCTATGTAAGTAGTGTAAACTTATTTATTTTTACTTGCAAATAGAAATGTAAAATGTTACTTGAATTAGGATGAAGGTGGATAAGAGTTAGCTTTATGGTGAAGCCATATAAAGGTCATTTTTTGTCAAGTTTAGCTATTTAAGAAGTAATTGGACTCAAGTATAATCGTGCTTTACCCAGGTCCCAGAGGTGCCATTGTGAGTGCGTATCTAGTTGATGAGGAACACTGGCATCTTTTGGTGTGTTAATTTATTGTAATATTCCACTATGACTAATAAATAAGTTGCTTCTTTTAGTAAATGGATGACTCTATTTAAGTAACGTTTTTGGTGTTTTTGTGTATATAGAGCACATACTCCACAATAGTACCACTATTAACACAATGGGCCTCTAAATTTTTATAATTAGAATAAAAGGGTTATAGTCATACATGTTTATCAGTGGCATCACCAGCTTCTTCTTTCGAAATGCCACAAACTTCCTAAAAATTATCATAATTGGTAGGAGCTTCCTCACCAACATCAGCAACAAGTTCTTCATCTACATCAACATTTTCACTATAGTCCTCTTCATCATCAATATCTCCTTCATCCTAATCGGCATCCTCATCTTCTTCCTAAAATGCACATTTACTTAGAGTGTGAAGAAAAGAGTTGACCAACTTAAGTGTAATTGGGAAAGCATCACAAATATTTAGTTCACTTCATTACATCTAAATTATCATCCTCACCTCCAAGATCTCTGGCTGTAATGACTAAAGTAAATTCTATTCATGATGCATAAATTCAAGTAAAAGTTCAAGGTCATATAAGAAGTATTGCATGTTCACACTTAAAAGTATTGTTGCATGATGTTGAGGTTTGGAGAATTGTTTTGATGATGAAAAAGTGGAAAAGATAACAATGACTATGAGTTACAAGAAACCGTGTAAAAAATACCTCCTCTTTTCTCCTAATTTCTTCCAAGTCAAACTCTTCCTTCTTGGTCTGCATGTCTCATGACACAACCAAGAAATAATTATCAACCTAAGAAAAGAAAAGAAAAACAATGGAAGTCAATTATTAAAGAAAAATCATACATCCTTTAGATCTCCCCATGTTTCTTCCGCCATTTGCTTTGCATATTCTGGATTATCACAAATAATTATCAATCTAAGAAAAGAAAAGAAAAACAATGGAAGTCAATTATTAAAGAAAAATCATACATCCTTTAGATCTCCCCATGTTTCTTCTACCATTTGCTTTGCATATTCTGGATTATCACAAATTAATAGATTGTCAAATAATGTCCCTGATATCACCTGACAAAAAAAGCATCTCATAATTGGCATCAAATGAAAAAATAATACATAGAATATTGCTATTGGGAAAGCATAAATGTGTCACTTCCCCCAAAGAATTAGAAAATTTAGCAATATTTTTCCCCCCTCCCCCCACCCCCAACTTGATCTCTCATTGAACACCCACCTATTCAAAACAAAAAAACCTACCCATTCATTCTTCCCCCGTGCCTGCACTTCCTCTTCCTAGTCTGCCCCTCCTCCCTTGACCCAATCCCTTTGCCACTCCGTTGCCAGGAGGGAGTTCTACTAGATCTTATCTAGCTAAAGCTAGAGAAGGTCCTCTCCAACCTCTTCTCTGGCTATAATAGATATGGAATAATGGAAGGAGCTAGAAAAGAGGTCCAGCCAGATTCTATCCCGAGCCACAGAGGAGCTCCTCTCTCGCTCTAGCCAAAATTTGGTCAAAGCAGGAGCTTCTCTGTCTCTGACAAGATCTGTAGGAGCTAGAGAAGAACTCCCCTCCTGACATCTAAATGAGAACGAGGTCATTGCTGCAAGGGGAGGGGTAGACCAGGAAGAGAACACCGATGCTAAGTTGTGCCAGTGACAGCTATAGCACCAACAAGGGGGAAAGAATGGGGTGAGGATTTTTCTAAGTATAATAAATTTGCTATGACTAGGGTGCGGTGCTGAGAGATTTTATGTAATATGTTAATGGGGTATAGGAGCAATTGGGGAAGTGAGACATCTCTAGGTCCCAATAGGAGCATTCTAATATATAAAAAGAAAAAAATATGATTCCCACATATCATAAATTGGGGAAAACATAAAGATCTGGATCGTCCTTCAATTCTGGCAAATCAACATCCACATAGTATGAATTAAGGCACAATCACAAGAGTTCATTATGAATATTTCAAACTCTGAGCCAAAAGAAATCTTGGATTGTCAATTATGGGACCTTTCCACTTTCCCTGATAGTTAGGGTTTTTTATTTGCTATAATCTTCAATCTCTTGTCTTTCCCTCTTCAGCATAACTATAATTTCTTGCTTTGGCCCACTTACCAAGCTGATAAAACAATCTAACAAAAAGTAGAAAATAATAATTCCATAAAACAATTATCACCCATGAAGTAGGATGACACCTATATAGCCCTTTTCCTTGTTTTATTATGTTTATTTTTTGTGTTTTTCTGTGTATGCGTTTGCACACATGCTCGTGGATATGTACTATACAATTATAAAATTGAAAAGGTAATATGTTAGTCTAACTAACCTTTTCCGCATTTGGAGTTGGAATTTCTTTTGGAATGTCATCATAACCCTTTGCAATAAGAAGTCCTGATTAGTCCCAATTGTAGGAAAACTAAATTAACAAAAAAAAGAATGTACTCTCATTAAATACTGCTTTTAAGTAATTCTGTCTATTCTATATATCAGAAACAAAAGGTACAGTTTTAATCTTAAGAGATTTCTTATCACCAAAAAAGTTATTCTACAATTATTTTATTTTATACTTTTGATCCATCGAAAATAAAAAGGAAAAAAAGTTTACATGAGCATGGCTCACACACATCAGCATGAGCCCAGACATTATGGGACTTTAGATCAAGATCTTATGGTGCAATGGGCCAAAAACTGCGCCATTGGAGATTGATCCAATGACGCTCTATGCCTAGGCTCACGTAATCGAGCATGAGCCCGGGCTTATATAAACAAGTTTCAAATAAAAAAGCCTTGAACAAGGAAAAAATGGGTTAATATAATTAAGTACTTCAAAAAATAGTAAAAGGAGGATAAGCCTTTTTTATACTTATTTTTTCTCACAATAAAAAAGAAATGTGATATGCATATAATGAGTTCATGTGCATCATGTTTTACGTCAATGAAAAGAGAAAGTCTTTTGTGTCACAGTGGACCTACCTCTAGTTTTGTATCTTCAGGATCAGGAATAAAGTCAAGTCTCTCTCATCCACTCCACCAGCTACACAATGTAAGTAAATAAGTAAACCACCCATGACTAAATACCGCATTTAGATCTTACTTTTCTGGCTTGTGGATCCATAATTTTTCTTGGAGAGAGTATGCCCCAATCATCATCCAAACGACTTGATCTTCTCTCATTATTATCAATGAGAATACTATAATTGGCGTTTGGACGTATGATGAAAGTATACACATGAGTTAGTTGATCAGTGGCACATGCAATTTTCTTCTTGAATAAATAGTTATGCCCCTTCCGTGAAATAATGGTGTGAACTTTTCTAGTGTCATAACCACATATATCGGGGCCAAACTTGATGCTGCACAACCATGGTGACAATGTCAAATATTGAAGCATATCAAATGAAGAACAAATAATTAAAGTCCCCAAGAAAATATCTAGTGTTATGCATAAGCTCTTTATTGTCCACAAATATAATGCTAAATACAAAACCCCTTTCACTAATGTGAGATATGACATGAAAAAGAAGTAATCTTGGTAATATTCCACCTCATACTAGAAACAAAAATAAATAATGAGCCAAAGTATATTTCTCAAAGACACCCAACATAAATAAATCTTAGTTACCTATATGGTGTTTCACCTCCAAATCACTAAGTAGCTTTCTGTAATCCCTGCCACAATTAAGTTTTTGCTCATGTTTAACTAAAAATTGGATAACCAATGTCCTATCCTTGTTGTTGGACTCAAGAAACTCAGCTGAGATAGCGTAGAACCTGTAGTCTTCACTTGTTTGAATGCCTACATTCAGTTGTTACATTAATCTATTCAATAACTAATAATAGCATAATCGTTACTCTTGCTTCAAAAGAACTTCTCAATACACATTACACATAAAATTAATGTTGGTTGACATAAATGAAAATGAAAAGCCCATTTACGGTAATAAGGACGTACCTTTATCATCATGATCACCACTCCATCTACCTGAAGTGTGCTTCCATTTACCAGCCATATTGTCATCTTTCTTCCAGTCAGATATAATCCATCTTTTTTCCCAACCATCTTTAAGAGGACATATATATTAACAAATAAGTAATGGTAACTACATGGAAAGGTTAATAAAATCCAAAATTTTGAGAGGTTTGAAAAAAAAAAATTAATAAAAAAATGATAGGGGATTAAATAAAATCAATATAATTAAATTCAAATAAATTCACTTCATAATTATCATTGCAGGTTGTAGCCTAAAAAAGAACAGGTCAAAAACACATTAAATTATAAAAGAAAAAGAAAAGGAACTGTACAACTTTTATCTTATTTAGATTAAGGCACCTTTTACAGAATGAAGAGTGAAACTCTACAATGTCAACCAAAACTAACCGTCAATTTCATGTTTTAACTATAAGTGCACTTGTTATCCTTCTATATTTCAATAGTGCTTTTTCTAAATGTCAAAGTAACTAAATAGCACCACAACCTTTTTAAGTCTAAAGGGGAAGCCAAAGGGCAATTCCCTTTAGAATATGTCATTCCTCAATAGGCTAAAAGTTCTTATGAGAAACTGTATTACGATTTTAATTAGAAAAAAATATTTATCTTATCAATCCATCCTAATCATCAAAATCTATCATCTTAAATCCACCAAATATGAGAGACTAAAAGTTACAAGTCAACAATTAGAGCATTTGCATAACAAAAGGATATTACTTACAGTTACAAACTTGATAACATGTTATATGACTTAGATAAAACAACCTTTTTTTATTAGGATATATAGTTTATACATATAGAGTACAAAAAAGGAAATCAACACCTACGGTATGTTTAACAATATGAATCGTGATATTAACTCAAGAAAGTTAAAATTTACAAGCTTAAGCATTGAAGAAAAAATTCTTTACGAGTAACTAAAAGTTAAATTTAGTCAAAAATAAAAAATCAACTTCAAAACGTTCTTCAAAGAAAACAGTTGCTGAGGTGATGGACATAATAGTTAATACAACTACTAGGGAAGAAAAATAAGTTCTTCCTGACATTCCCATAGTTAATTAGGCATAAGCAGCTACAAGAAATATTGGAGAACTTGGAGCCTTGGGCAAATACCTGTGAAAGAAAGGAAAGATTTTGGTCAGTGCAACAAGTGACACCATCAAGTCATTTACAGAGTAGTTGAATAATAATTAAAACATTAGCATAAGCTAAAAAAAATTCTACATAGGATTATCTTAAGTTAATTAACAATCAATAGCCAAAAAGTTCTTGAGATTTGAGTTACAAAAAATAATTTATTGTAAGGTCCTTGATTTTTCTATGATTTTTTGAGATTTTTCTACTATTTTTCTGGTCATTTTCGGCGGGAAAATGTGACGCTTCGGCGTATTTGTATTTGTGTATTTCCCTCTATATTTATACCCATAGAGTCGGGTGTGGGGCTTATTCGCAGGCCGAGGGCCTCGCTGCGCGCTTACGGTACAAATTTTGGAGCTACAACGCGTAACCGATCGGTGAATGCGTGTTAGGGACATAGATGAAAAAATTAAAAAGATTTTTATATAAATGTTAATTCAAAGATCGGATTCCTCAGAGCGACTTACTGAAGTTTTTTATTCACGTCGAGTAGTTTTTGTGAGAACCCGAGCTTGATTCCGGTCGCTCCGTTCTCCTTCCTCCGTCATTGGATTCCTTTGATTCTTATCAGGATCTGCTTTGCCTCACCGCCACAAGTCTGTAGGTACCAGTTATGACCGCCGCCACGGCCTCTTCACTCCTCCACGAGGTACCAAACCTTTTTTTTTAGGTTTTTCTCTCCTTCAATCCCATTTTTGAACTGTGGGTGTACGATTTTGACATCGTTTGTGGCTGCCCTCAACTAGACTTATGTTTAGTTGGCCGCTAGGAACCCATAGGCACTGGCTAGAGCCGCCGCCATGCTTTGTTCGCTCCATGGTGAGCTACCAGCACTTTGGTCGGGTTTTGTTTTTATTTCCATCTCACTGTCCATAGGATTTTTTGGACGCCGGTGTGTTTCCGATCGTCGTCTGGCCACAGGACGGACTCCGTCCAGCCTACCTCGACCCAGTGTCGGTAGGGGGTTACTGTTTTCGACCCCGCTTCGCCCTATTGCCTTGCTCTGCCCGATTAGAAGCTTTGGGTGCGTCTCGGGTCCTTGGCATCGGTGAGCCGTGGGCCATTTGGCCATCATGGGCTCTGCCCCAGCTCGGCGACAGTGAGGGTCAGCCCCACTTGGCCTAATTATATTACTGCTCGGGATAGGTTGCTTGTTGTTTGCCCTATATCGTGCGAGATGCACAGCTAACCGCACCATTAGTTTTGGTTGTGGGTAGTGATTGGCGATGTCGCCACTTAGATTGGCCACCGCTAGGGCCTTAGCCATGTTGGCTTTTGTGGGCCTTGGTTCGCCTCTTTTTAGCCCTCTCCCCCGCCCCTTTGGGTCGCGTGTGCATGTGGCCACGCGTGTGCTTTTGGGTTTAGGCGCCGTATTCGCGCCGCCTGACCATTGGTTGGCTCTGCCACCAAATGGAGTTGACATTAGAGTCCTCCTCCACTTCTCCTCTGTCCTCGAGCATTGCCCCACACTCTCCGCCCTTATGTGGGCCTTTGTTGACTGAAATTGTTGCTATTGGGTGCTGTCCATGGCCGATTTCGACATCTTGTGGCCGGCTGAGCACGTCTTAGCCACCGGCCCATCTTCAGTGAGTACACCCTTGACATTTGGTCGCTCCGCCACTTATGTTGGCACGACATTTCTCCCGGCCGCCCTAGTGTGCCGCCGTGGATCGCGGGTTTTGCCGCATTGATTTCTGACACCCTGTTTGGCCGTGATTGTTTCCGGCACTTCCTAAAATCCTCGGGACAACAGCTCTCTTAGCCAGGCAACAGTTTTGACTGCCAACTCCGCTGCTGACGCCGCCACCGTCGTGTGCTCTCCATGAAACATCATGATTACGAGGTAGGGGAGCTTTGAACTTATAATTTCATGATAGCATACTTTGAATGAGTAGCAGCATGCTAGGATTGTATGATTCCATGCTTGGATGTTAAGTAACGATCCGATTGCATGATGTGCATGTAAGCATGATTATATGGTATGTTGAAATGCATATGACATGCATGTTGGCTGTAAGTATGTTGGATGTAAGTATGTGCTAGTGATGACTAGCGTGTTTGTTGGTATGTTGATTGAGTATGTGCTAGCGATGGCTAGCGTGTTTGTTGACGTATGTATGCATATGCTAGTGATGACTAGCGTGCATGTTTGAAGTATGTTTGGATTATGCATGTGCTAGTGATGGCTAATGTGTATGTTTGGAGTATGTTTGGATTATGCATGTGCTAGTGATGGCTAGAGTGCATGTTTGGAGTATGTTTGGATTATGCATGTGCTAGTGATGGCTAGCGTGCATGTTTAGAGTATGTATGGATTATGCATGTGCTAGTGATGGCTAGCGTGTATGTTTGACGTATGCATGCATGTGCTAGTCATGGTTAGCGTGTATGTTTGACGTATGTATAAATGTGCATGTATGCACTAGTGATGGCTAGTGAGCATGTTTGTAAGTTACGTATGTATGACAGTATGTGTATATTATACATATGTGTGATCGACATACATATGTATGATGGCTATTGCCTATGCTATGGATGTGCGTATGTGTTTGTGGGCAGAGGTATAGGCGATGGACATTAAGAGGTGACAGAGAGTTTATCTGGATTTGGATATGGATGTGTAAGCGTATGATGGATGACAGAGGATATGAGTATGACGGGCAAGGATTAGAATGGATTGGTTTGGGTTGGATTGTATGTTGGGCGATTGTCAGACAGTAAGAGTGTACATAATTGTACAAGCATAACATACAGATTATGAAGTGAAAAGTAAGTATAATAAGTGAGATATAAGTAAGAGGGCGACAACTGGGTTGGTTCTAAGAAGCTTCTTTTGATGAGGTCAGTGTAAGATGATTTGGCCATAAGATGGATGGCGAAGTATGTAAGACTGTAAGGGTTTGATGTACGATGAGTTTTGTCCATGATGTGGACGGGTAAGTGAAGTCTGCTACCCTGACGAATTTGGGTTTCGATCGGGCTCAACTTCAGTTTGATCAGTCGAGGACTGTGAGTTTGTGTGGCATAATTGTACCACATAATATACTTAATTCAAACTTGAATTATAAGCACAACTAATGATAGCGTTGTGAGTTTGAGACTTGAGGGTTCGACAGATTAAGTTCCGTGTTTGGGCTAGCCGATAATGAGTCGACTGAGCATTTCTCATGTCTTGCCATGGTGTTTATCATGCGGGATGTTGTCTGTATGCTGTATAGAGCACTGGACGTCTGATGCTCTGTTGAGAGCGACGTATGTTTCTGATTTGGTCTGTGTGCTGTATAAGCCCATACGTTTGATGCTTTGTTGAGAGCGATGTACGTTTTAGACTTTGTCTGTGTGCTGTATGAAGCCCAGACGTCTGATGCTTTGTTGAGAGCAACATATGTTTTCATTTGGTCTGTGTGCTGTATAAGCCCAGACATTTGATGCTTTGTTGAGAGTGTTGTATGTTTCCGCCCAAGAGTGGCACTATATGTTTCTGCCCATGTGGCACTGTATGATTTCTGCCCAAGAGTGGCATGGCACTATAAGACCCATTATGGTGGGCGATTCTATGGCACTATAAGACCCATTATGGTGGGCAATTGTATGACCCCTTATGTGTGGGTATTTATGTTTGCGTGCTCAAGTAAGTAGTATCATGGATCTACTCTTACCTGTTTGATCCAGTGCCCCATGAGCATTGGTGTGCCTTACCTTCAGAAAAGTCCATGACGTCTAGTCACTCCCCGGAGGTTAAGTGTTGCCCCAATGTTATTCTTTTCCATTCGACGTTGGAGCTTATTAGTTGTAATGAGCTTCAGTGGTCGATAGTATGAGCACGACTGTAAGCATATGAGTATGAGCACGACTGTAAGCGTATGAGTATGAGCACGACTGTAAGCGTATGAGTATGAGCACGACTGTAAGTGTATGTGTATGAGCACGACTGTAAGAGTATGTGGATGAGCACGATTGTAAGAGTATGTGTACGAGTATGATTGTACGAGTAAGGTCATACATGTATGTGTAAGCTGTATGAGTAAAAGCATATGATTGTACGAGTAAGGTCGTACAAGTATGCGTATATTGTATGAGTAAGCGTACGGTGGTACGAGTAAGTTTGTAAGACCCTAGATAAGGGTGTTTGTGTAAGTTTGATTTGATAGTATGATTTTGGCACGATAGTGCCTTTGGTATGATTTTGGCACGATGGTGCATTTGGTATGACTTTGGCACGATGGTGCATTTAGTATGTTTGTATGCGTATGAGCATGATATTGATATGCCTATTTGCTTCATGTTTGAGTTGCATGAATGCATGTATTTATGAACTTTGTGAGTTCACTGTTTTGGATTCTCCTACTGAGTATGAAAATACTCATCACCCTACTTTTTAGCCCTGTTGTACGAGAGGTTTTGCAGGTTGTGCAGAGAGCTCTTGGAGAGGGATGCTCATTTCAGCGGTGGATTGATTCCCGTTGACTCAGGTATATGCTTCACTCACTGCGAGTTTATTTGTGCCACGATCTCCTGTATTGAGTGAGATGAGAAGTTAGATGTTTATATTCTGGACTTTCATTTGGATTAGTCTATGGACTGTTATGGGACTTGCACTCAGGAATGCCTGAGAGGGATTGTATTTAAAGTCTATGATCATAGCAATTTATTCGTACGTGTATTTTTGAGTAGCGCCTGATGATATTTGCTTTGGCCGTATGATGTTTGACCGTATGATGACAATATTTAGATGGAAAATGAATGTTTAGTGTTTTAAATTATAAACTGTTTTATCAGGTTTCGATTTTGTCATTTTTCCTCCGATTTACAGACGTTATATTGCAAAAATTTTTCGTGAATTTTAAGGAAAATGTATGAAAAGTCTCGGGCATTACATTTATAGATTTAATTTAATCTAATCAATTTAAAAAATATTAAAAAAACATCACGATGAAATTATTGAGTTAATAGGTCACTATTCAAACTCAAGCACAAGATTATTGTAAATTTCATTTAGTTGGGAACCATTTCATAAATTAAGGACAAACACTAGTTTCAGAATTTATTAATTGTTTCTAAATGTGAATTATTCGTAATGTAACAATTTTTGCATTTGCATTAGTCTTGGGAATTAAACTCGAAAAAGTCCCAGTCGTGTGAATTGGTCCATTGACTGGCTTAGTTGAAGGGCTAATCAACATGTCCAACCCCAAATAGAGGAGGCACTTATTTAAAGAGCTCTAAGGCCCTAAAAGAAATTCAATATGTAATTGAAGACTATGGGATAATTATTGTTAGAGGAACCTATTACAACAAATAACAAAAGAATAAACTTTTGTAGCTCAGGTTATTTAGGAAAAAAACAACATTACGATTCTACTTACTATAGAATAAATCTTTGGCAATACTATTTTTATACCCTTTATCATCTACGAAGATAAACACTTTCATCACATTTCTTCATAAACTCAACCACCGTATGCAAACAATCAAACAGCGGCCATGCAAGATTCAAGTGAGTGATGAAAATTGTTGAAGCCCATAGCATAAGCACAGTTATATAGAAAAAAATGTAGAATCCCATAGAACAAATCAATGGAACTTGCAATTAACTTTTGCAAAGACTCAAAATAGAGGGCATGAAAGATCAAGCAATTTGAAGAGTTAAATCAAAATGGGTGTAATAAATTGACAAATCTAGAAGTAAGCGTAGTAAAACCAAAAAAAAAATTATTCTCTTTTCAAAATCTTAAAAAAGGTACAACAAGGCTTGGAGATGAGAATGACATTAGTTGATGCTTAAAGTTGTTTATCTCCATTGTAGACACGTTACGAGCCTTTAAAGTAATGTAATTGATAATCTCCTTTTCATTGTCAAGCATATAGTGATACAAATGCATTTTTTGTACTTCCAAATATGAACCAAAATGTCGGCCATGTTAATGTTAAGCACCTTGTGTCAAATGTTTGCCCTCACCAATTTCGTATTAAAAAAATAATAATGAATACAAGACTGCAAAATGAAACATAAATATGAGGATGAGATCACTTCTACAAATAAAAATGCAGAATGATAGAGGACAAATGAAACTTTAGTTAACAATGTGTGGGAACAAATTAAAACTGGGTCATCGTATGCAAACACTCAAATAGATGGAATGCAAGATTCAAGCCATTTGCATAGTTAAATCCAAATAAATGTAATTAATTGACTTCCAATTAACATTGTTTGAGAGCATATATGAAACTTCTAGTAAACAATGTGTGGGAGCAAAATGATACTGGGCTATCATATATGCAAACACTCAAACAGATAGTGTGCAAGTCAGTCGAGATAGTCGAAAGTGAAAAACCAAGGTGCATAACCGAAAGAGGAATCCCATGAAGGAAAAGAAAATAGAAATTTTAAATAGCAAATGCAAGGACTTACGGTATTAAGCCAGTAGATTCGCAAGCGGGCATGAAACTTCTAGTGTGGGTCTACAACTGATGGTTGAGGAAGCGATCAAATTCACAAATAAAAGAGTGTGGGGAGGAAGCGAGTGAAAAAATTTCGACAACCTTGCAGCATAGCAGAGCCGCAGAGGGCTGGAGGCGGCTAAAACCGAGAGGGAGAAATAAATGATGGTGGAGATTGATGGTGGTTACGTGAGAAGGAGAAGAAACGAGAGAAAGGAGGAAGTGAGTGGAGATCGGGGGAGACGTCTTCAAGGATCTTCACAAATGATGAACTAGCTTGGAAAACCTGTAATCCACATAGAGATGCATGCAAAATCTACAAAATGGAGATCTGACGGTTCATTTGTTCTGTCTGAATCTGAATATGTAAAGTCTTCCATCTGAATTTTACTCTAAATCTAAATATGAATACATTCAATTTTTTTAAATTTTAAAATAAATTCTTTTCCATTTTATTCTAAAGAAACTTTATTGCAATAAAGATAATATGCATAGAAAAAGTTCAAATTAACTTTTTCCTGAGTCACATCCACACTATAGGGGTGTTTGTGCTTAACACTCGTTGCAAACAAAAAATTGCTTCTTTCATTAAACATTTGGCGAAAGATTACTAAAAAATAAGAAGTGCATCTTTTAATTTCCTATGCCAAAAAAAGAACTTTAAATTTCAATTGAATATCTCAAGTCCTACCTCAGTTATGAGGGGAGGATTGAGCTCTATCTGGCCGGGTACCTGAAAGGAACACAAGTTCTATTTTACTTGTAGACAAGTAGTCAGTAATTGAACGATGTAACACAAATGATGGCCATTTGAGAAAAGATTACTCTCAAGAAGCCTATGCATGCATGATTTCCTCAATCCATGTTCTTGAGATATATTTGACCTAATTTGATTTGGAGGAAGTCCAGGACAACCGGAGACCACAACTGTTGTCATATCATCCACCAGGTTCACCAGCTGCTGTCATATCATCCATTGGGCTCACTAGCATCATCAACACCTCAACAAAATGAAAGAAACACAGTATGTATATGTGCTGCAATAATTCAACAAATACCTTTTATAGAGTGACACTAATGAAATTAAAATCCATCATTAATTTTGGGTAATCTAAGAAAGACAACTTAAATAGAAAACCTATTATGCCATTCCCCATCTCCATCAACAAAATGAAAGAAACACAGTATTGCATACATATGATTGGTTTCACATGACCCAAGGCATATCACAGGAGTTCAAGAATAATAACTATTACAAGTCTCCCTCTCTCCTAACCATCAAGCCACTTAGATATCTGGAGCTGATAAAAAACAAAACATAAATGACTGAGCCTACCTCTTTCATTCTCTCCCTCCTGGCTCTTTCTTTCTCACTCTCTCTTTTCATATCCTTCTCTGCTTCTTAGAGAGCTTTTCCAAGTTTCAAGTCAAATATAAAAGGGACACTAAAATTGGCGTAGTCTAAGAAGTTCTAACATCAAGGACATCTTCTGTCCTCAACCAAAGCATAAAAAAACCCATGCATTTGACTCTCAACCCCACATTGAGCAAAAACCATATCGTAAATCACAAGGCTTCAGAAAAAGAACCCATTGAAAGCCAGAATATATCAGTAGAAAAGTCACTGTGCTTCTCTTGTGGGGATTCCAGCTGCTTCAACCACACTCCTTCCCCTGCCCTTCTTACGATCATCATTTGTGAAAAATCCATCCAGTATCACAAGGGCCTACCACCCTAGATTTTAAGTGGGTTTACTTTTAGCTCCTTGTTACAAGAGTATTTGAATATATGAGAATTAAAGGAGGATGTTTAGCTGTAACGCCCCAACCCAAAAAACCCGACCCGAACTGGGGGTTAGATCGGACAATAGGATCGGAGTGTATAAAATAAGCAGAAAAATTAAAAACCTACTGACCAGGAGTTGCAAACTATGAGTGCAAGAGTCATAACATTCTTCTACGCACGACAGAGCTATAGCGTACCGTTGCACATAGATCAAAATAAACCTAATTATATAACTAATTTGGATCGGGCCAACGTTATTTAAGCATTGGTTGCCTACGTACGTATTGAATACCATCTCTGACGTTATTCCAATATTTTTGCCTAATGGCTAATACATGCATCAGGTATCACAAAATTATATACGTTAAAATACATATATTTTTATATCTGAATAATCATTCGGAATCAGACAAAAATCTTATAACTCATCGGAGCCAAACAGAAGTCAATAAATCAGTAAACTACACATCTCACATAGGTGAGCAGAACGCTAACAAAAACATATGTCTCACTATATTATAGAGCAGCGCAAAACACACTACAGAGCATGTTGGATCATATAAGATCCTATTAGATTTCATTTGACCATACGGATGATATTGTATCAGAGTATGTCAAATCACAATAGAACATTTTAGAGTAATTCGGATCACCAAAGGAGCATTTCAGAGTAATTCGGATCACCATAGACTATATCAAAGTAGATTGAATAGGAACATATCGGCATATATTAGATCAGCAAATTATATATCTTAATTAGTATATTACTAATTAAGATGTACATTCATATAATTCATATTAAATTAGAAGGTCAAAAAAGCATACTCCCCTACAGTTCCGGAAGTGGCGACGTTCGGAGTTGCTCATTTCCTCATGGTATCTTCCCTTTCAGATCCGGAGACAGCGGGCATAACCTTCTCGACTCCGGAGTATTTGGCTCTTTCTGTATCCATAGGCTACGGACAGAACATCCCCTTAACATGGGATACTTTTCTCATAACACACCCATAGGCAATAGACAAAACCTCCCTTTACCCGGAGATACTTTACCCTTCCCGTGCTAGTAAGCGGCGGGCAGAACCTCCCCTTACCCGGAGATATTTTACCTTTTCCATGCCCGTAGACGGCGAACAGAACCTCCCCCTTACCCGGAGACACTTTACCCTTTCTGCGCCCCCATAGGCGGCGGACAGAACCTCCCCTTACTCGGAGACACTTTACCTTTTCCGCGCTTGTAGGCAGCGGACATAACCTCCCCTTGGCTTGGGACATTTCCCTTATACAGCATTGCTAACTCGAAGAATGGACACTTCCATTGAGTAGAACACCCTCGAATTAGTTAAGAACGCTTTTTGAACGAAAGAAAACGGATGCAGAATGACTCCAGAAAATCCCCCAGAAGAATGAATGGAATGACTATTTATAAGGAAATGACGTGCGAGCGTACGAAGGAAGACAAAATACGCGCACACATGCTCACGCCACATGGCGCACGCTGAATGGTCCAACAATCTGGTTGGTGTTTGTGACGCGTGCATCACACACCACACCCACGCCTGCGCCACACGTCTGACGTGCAACGTGCGCGTCGCACAGCGTGGCTACTCAGCAGCAAGGCGGCTCGGCTCTGGCTCCGACTTGGCTAGCTGATGTAGCTATTTCGTCCTTTCTTAAATATTTTATTATTATTTTATTCAAATACAATTCCAACTTTAAAACGCGATAACTTTTTATCTCGAAGTCGGAATTGTACGATCTTGGTACCGATGGACTCGTATCGACGAGCCCTTCAAAACTAGACCTCACATGAGTAGGTTATCTCACACTTTCAAAGTGGGTCCCGCCCATGTGGCATGCTTCCCGAGGTCATAACTTTCGTTCTTGACCTCTATTTTGAGTGTTCTTTGATTCGTTGTGCTCGTTACTTCAAGTTCTAACCAAATATGAGAATTTTATTTCTTAAAACCCTTTAAAATATAACTTAAATTATGTAATCGGAACACGGGGTATAACACTAGCCAGAGCCACAACTGTCCTTCAGCATTCACCATCATATCATGGTTAGGGAGCTGCAACTTCAGTAGCTCTGGCTAGTATTTTCCTATAATAATCCCATATCATCACAAATTATCAACATATCTAAAAAAAGTAGTCATAACAACAAATCATCAACCATACCAAGCCTCATACTACACCCATATAATCACAAATAGATGTACAATAAACACAGATAATCAATCACAATAAACTAGCTTTAACAAGAAATAATCAAGCATAAAAATCTTTAAAATAAACTCAAATCAACAAATTATCAAGAGTAAAAAATTCCTAAAATAAACCCAAATCACCACGCATAATTGAATGTTAAACTCTTAATAGTTTTAAATAATCAGCTAATATCTTCCTCCCTTGGTCCCACATTAATAGTTTTAAATAATTTTAAAAACAGAATAGAGCTATTAACGTGGGAAGAGAGGGAATATTTAGGTATCTACGAGCTTGGCTGAATAGACAATAAAGATGATGCAATTCAGTGGTCTGTGCAACAAAGTCTTCCGGAAAAAGATGGTGACGAGACCTGTTCGATGCAACAAAGCTTGGCTAACTGTTGATGACTCAAATTACAACTAGGAACCTATTTTTTCTATCCAGCACTGCTACACTTGCTTGACAAGGAACACCTACAACATAACGACCTATGAATTCCCTCATATTCTCTACATGAAAACATATGATCGCGTGAAAAAGTCAAATTCAACAAGCTTATATGTAGAAACCAGTTCCATCAGAACTACTACCATTTTTTACCGACGACATGAATGAATTCGCATATGTAAACAATGATTTAAGGAGATTCAAGACATGAGCTAGAATTACATATTAATCAAAACACACTACAACAAAAATAAGCTTTTGCAACAAATTTATTTGCTACATAAAGGATTTTATTGCTAATAGTGCGTTTTTACAACAAATTTATTTAAATGTTGCAATAACTCTATGATTTTGAAAGTTGTAAACTTTTTTGTAACATATTGTTTATTTTGTCGCTAAAAAGTGGACCTTTTGGGATAACCTTTTTGCCACAAAGACACCTATGTCGCTTATAGTGATTTTTTGCAATGATTGTTGATATTTGTCGCAACAGAGCTTATGTGCTCGTAGAGTGATAGTTCTTTTTGCGACAAAACAAATGTGATGTTATTAATCAAATTTCATAATCATTTTTTATTAACCTGTTAAATTTTTATATAGGTGAAACAATTGGACGCACAAAAATTGCTAGAAGCTAATGATGAATTATATGCATAGGATGTGGTCCTGATTAAAGAGTAATGAGGTACCCTGGATGTGTTGTTAAGGGTATTAGGTTCCATACTATAGAGCGTGACCAACATCGTAAAACTCAAAATTGTGGGGTTGTTGTGAAGGGAGAACATGATAGTCGTGATATTGACTTCTATGGTGTATTGACAGATGTTATTGCCTTGAACTTTTATGGAGGTAGATGGGTGTACCTCTTCAAATGTAAGTGGTGGGATCTTAGCAACAAAAAAGGAATACACATAGATGAGCATTTCACAAGTGTAAATTTCTCCCGTACTTGGTATAAAGATGATCCATATGTGTTGGCATCTCAAGTAGAACAAGTTTTATACCTTGAAGACACAAAATTGAATGGCAATTGGCATGTTGTTCAAAGGGCTCCACCACGAAATTTGTATGATATTCCTGTTGTAGAAGTCAACGTGGCAGAAGAAGGAATTAGAGCAAATGAGGAAGATGACCGGTATGAGTCATATACTATTGACAGGACAGTAGAAGATAAAGACCATAATTTCAATCTGTTAAGTAGGGATGATATAGATCCAATTAATGCAACAAACATTGAAGTAGATGATATAGGGTTGGAAGCTGCTATAGATGATATAGATAAGAGTGATGAGGAAGATGATACATTGCTTGAATATTGTGATGACGAAGAAGAATGTCCACCAACTGATGATGATACTGACACAAATAACTAATATGGTAAAATCACTTACAAAACAAATCATTTTTTGTTACTAGTAATTTATTTTGCATCTTACATGTTTATCATGTTATATAGGTTATCATGGCACCTGGTGGAAAAGCTAAACGGTCAATATTGTCAATTCGTTCTGAATCCCAAGCCATTGGAACATCAGAGCAGCTAGCCCGAGGGTCTACTAGTGCTAACATAGGTGAAAATATCTAATAAAACATAGTTTTGTTTATAATATGTAACTTCATTGATATTCTACATTCATGCCAATTATGTATAATGTTTTTAAGCTTTGTTTTCAGCTACTACGAATACTAAAAATGTGCATGGTAGAGCACTTGGGAATGCATTGGCTAGGCAATTGAGGACAGGCGAAAAAAATCGTCCAAAGATTGTTTTTCCACCAGGGAAGTATAGACCGAAGGGACCTTGGGCTGTGCAATTTATGAGTGAGGTTGGCACTCTATGTCGATTGCATGCAAGCTTGATACATAAAAATTGGTCTCATGTTCCTCAAGTTGATAAAACGAAGATATTCAGGCTAATTGAAGTAAGTTTACCCTATTATATTATGTTTGCATTATTTTTCCTAGTGTTTATAACTTAATATCTTAACTTTGGTGTGAATGTTTTATTTTAGGCAAAATTTGATGTTGATTTGACTGAAAAATATGTTAAGATGGAGCTGAATAAATACTTGGCTGCGCGGTACAGAGCTTTTAAGAGTAGAGCACATAAACACTACTTGAAACATGGTAGTGAAAAGGCTTACGAAGGGATTTCACTTGATGAGTGGGCAAAAATTTGTGACATTTTTTATGATGCTAAATTTAAAGTGAGATTGTATTGTTTTACGAAATATTTAATTCATTTTACATATCTCATTTTTATGAACTTTCATTAACAATTTGTGAGATGCTCAACAGGATAGGAGCAAAACAAACAAGAATAGCCGCAGCAAGCTAGAGACCAATCATTGTGGTGGTCGAAAGGCCTTTGTCACTATCCACTCTGAGATGGTACAAAATGCATGTATTTTAATTTAGCTTTGAACAATTGGTCATTTATTGAATCATGTGGAACACTTGTACTAATTTATTACTGTGGTTGAACTACAACATCCAGCGAGATACTGAGACACAAGAGGAGCATGATAGGATGACTCTTTATAAAAGAACTCATTTTCATGAAAATGGCGAGGGTTGGATGAGTGACTACTTTGAACAAAAATATGTAATGACCGCTAAATTTTCAATAGTACATTAGTAAATGTTATTGTGATACTTGATTTGGTTGTATATGTTTCACTACAGAAAGAAATGGTGGAATTGCTGGGAAAACAACATGAGGCAGCTGAACCAATGAACAAAGATGAGATATGTGCAAAAGTTCTTGGTTCAAGTAGTGGGTATGTGCGGGGACTTGGACATGGCGAGATCCCTCCACCACTTGCCAAACATAAGCATGCAGATGATATTCAAAGGGCCAATATGAGGGCTGACACAGCTGAGAAAAGGGCAGAATCCTTGGAAGTTGAGATGCAAACAATTAAAGCAACAATGGAAGCCCGTGATGCGGAGATGTAAAGTAGACAAGCTCAATTAGAGGCAATGGTGCAACAACTATTGGATCAACAACACCCACATTGAGGTTAATTTTTTACTCTTTAATGAAATTATTTTAAGATCTCATATGTTGCATAAGTTATGGTATATTGTTCATAAGGAGGTCACGATGCTCACGAAGGCTTGTACTTTTGTAGGTGAATAGCTCAGCCAATGCACGTGATCGACTTTGGCAAAAGCGAATAAAGCTAGTGATTTAATAATTCTTCTTTAGGAAATAGATGTGATATTTAGGGTGTCATAGGTGTTGAAGTTGGCTTTTTCCATTTTTTAGGATTTAATAAAAAATCTTTTGGATATTGCAAAACTATTATCCATTGAAAAACTGTGATTTTGATAGGAAAGCTATATATGATATTTCTTTTGCAATTCTAAATAACCCTTCTCTCATGAGCCAAGTGATAGTGATGGATTCTGGTTATAGCACTTGAAACAGAGGTAATTATCTCAATCTTTATTTTGTAATTTTTTGAGGTTAATATGCAAGTTCTTTGACCTCAGAATCTAGAAGAACAGCTTGTGGACCATTCTTCCTTATTATATGACCATAAGGTTAAGGAAGCACACTTCAAAAGCTCAGAAATACTCCTTACCTTTCTTCCTTATTATATGGTTTTTGCATTGCTACTAGTAGGTGTCAACAAAACTTTGTCTGAAAAAGATTCTTACCTAATATTTTGTAGTGAACCATGGAACTGATTATCCTGACTTAGTTTTACTGTTCTAGCTATGTCATTGTCGTGGAGCATAACCTCAATGTCCTTGACTACCTATCATATTTCATTTGCTGTTCATATGGGCAGCCAGGTGCTTATGGAGTTGTAACTCTTCCATTTTCTGTGCGAGAAGGCTTTGCTTGCCATGGATAGACCTAAAGATAAAACAGGGGATCAAAAGGTTTTTTACTAGTCTCTTGCACATTTCATTACATTATCATCTTCCATTTCTATATCATTGTCTTTTGTTCCAGTCTCATTAACTGTCTCACAGACACTTCGTAGGAAGCAGCAAGAAAGAGTCATTTGAGGAAGAAAGTGAGACTATTTTCTGACCTCAGTTTTGGTACACCAGAAAATAATATTGTATTATGAGGCAACTTTTCTTCTATTTTTGTTGATTAATGAAGTTGTTTTTTAGACAATAATTCTTCCCTGATCTTTTCCTAGAGTTTCTTCAGTCTTAAAGGCTGGGAAATCTGTTTTTAATCCTGTTCTGAATAGCAATTTTTAATCCTGTTGTATTGTAAAACTTGGCCACACGAAAACATATGTAATTATCTCAATCTTTATTTTTTAATTTTTTGAGGTTAATATGCAAGACAGTGGTTTCTAACTTCCTCAATTGTGAGAGTTAGCTCAGGCTTCGGAAAATTCATTAATTATATGTTCCATTTCTTATCAAGGGGTTATGATTTGTTCTAGGACTAAGGTGGAATTGAGTTGATCTGTATGGGATTCATTTTTTCCTTAAGTTGAATGCCCTTGGTTGGACTTCTTAATGCTGCAAGGTTAAATCACAATTTCTTTGGTTGTGCCTGGTTCTCTACAGTGAACTGTCACATTGTTATTCATTCCCATTTCTGACTACTGGGCGAACATAATGTGGTGTATGAATCTGATCGCAATAACATATCATCATACGTTATCACACTAGTTTAGATCACTTTTGTACTTGGGTTTCTATGTGTTGAACTTTTCTCAGTTTTTTTGGCTAATTTATCCAAATCCCCACCAAACCTAATCCCATTTCTGACCTTGTGACAGAGATATCGATTTGTAAAGAGATGTCAAAGTGTTGGAAACATCTCATTACTTTTTAAGATTTCTTACTCTCCGAAAAGATCTGGGCACTTCTTCCACGGTGGAAGATATACGCCTTTGAATCTGCAATTGCTTTTGTTGTGAGTTATTTATACAGTTAGAAGCTTTATATGAAATGATTTTACATAACTTGGCATTGTAGAATTGACTGTATAGTAGTGTTATTTTTTCCAAAGTTTTGCTGTATGAGTTATTTGTCATCATATTGTTCTGGCGTGCTTTCTGTCTAATCTATGCATCATATGCCGCATCCTTTTTTATTGATTGTCATGGGATCCTAGTTAAGTAGATTCTTATTTTTGGAACATTTTTTTGTCTAAATATATTGTGTTTCTTTTTCTATTTGTCCCTCAGAGCAACTATTCAGTCTAAACTCCCTGATCTGGCGTATTAATTTCTCTAATTGGCATATCAATTGCAGGTTCTTAGAGAATAGTGTGCTCACCTGTATGGTTTCTTATTTGGCGGATTGATTGTTGTTCATGCTTCATGCAGAGTGTTGTTTTACATCTGACATTGAATCACTAGTCTGTTATGGCTAGTTTTTCGTGGTACATATAAACCAAACTACATATCCGTTATTGGAAATAGCTGGGAGCATTGGGATTGAGAACCTCAATCTGTTTACTATGCACATCTCATTGTTGTTTGATTGGGTGGGCATTTATGTAGGTTTACTAGTTATTTACAGACGTGAAAGTCATGTATAAAAAGTAATCACTTCTTCTTATCAGTTTTTTCTTTACTGATTTCAGGTAAATATCCCATATCCTTTGTAAAATTATCACTCTAAAACAGTCATCTAAGTACAAACTCTGGGCACTTTTGGTTTTCATTTCAGAAATGTTTTTCAAACAAGTACGTTTTTGAAGATATATGTTATTTTAATTCTGACGTAATTGGAGTTGGACTACCAGTTTTCATATTCGTTGACATGTCATAATGTGTCCTCAGAGGAACCCAAGCTCGTATTAAGGGTGTATTTTTGCTTTCCATTTTATTAAATCTCTGAGTTTGCTTGTCAATAGTCAGATTTTATATTCTTCACATTCTTCAACTCTGAGGCTCTTCTTTCCTGCTCTAATTATGCTTGTTCAAGTATTAAATCCTTTGTTTTTCATGTTTTGCATTTAGGTTGCAGAGACTCCTCAAGAAAGTGTAGAGGAGGTTCAAACCTATGCTCAATATCGATATCCTACCATGAGTAAAACTCGGGGTAACTTCAAGTTGAAAGCTATTGAGGGAGAATTTACTGATTCTCAAATTAGTGTGATGCTGGGAGAGAATGGGACAAGGAAGACAACTTGTATCAGGATGCTGGTAAAATTTCTGACAGTGGTGATATTCTAATAGAAGGATTTTAAGATATTTTTTGCATGATGCAGTGCTAGAATGTTAAGAGTTTGTGTTTAACTTGTCCTGGAAGCTAGGGGTAATTTTATTTGTTAGTTCGGTTAGACAAATAAGAATAAACCATGAATTTACTAACTGTTTACACAGGAAAAAAGAGAAAGTAAAATAAAGGTGTAAGTTGATGATATGCAATATAAGTTTTGAATCCTCTTCTTTTCTAATATTTATGGAAACTTTATTTTCAGTTTTTTAAATGCATATAATGCTAGGGGATTGCCTGTATTTTTATTCATTTTCTTAGATTACTAATATTATGTCATTTTGAACAGGCTAGATTATTGAAGTTGGCTTCTTGTCCATCATTAGGTGTGTACCTCATTTAAAAAATTTCTCTGAAACCTAAGTAATGGTAATGGTAAATTTTAATTTTATACGTATATTATTCTTGGAAAATGATGTGATCCGTTTGCATGTAGTGATATTAAAACAACTGACCAATTAGAAATGTTGAGAATTAACCAGTCTATTGCCTTTAATTTGCAAGTCTTATAGGTGTCTAAGTCCTGGAATTGCTCAATTTTTCTACTGACATCTAAGGTCAAGGAGACCAGCATCCTTACCCTCATGCTAGTACCTTATTGAAGAATTGCTTTAAACCTGAAAAATCATACAGCTACAGTTGCATGTAACTTTTTCCTTGAGTTGAATAGAATTGTAGACAGTATCATCCTTGTGAGGTATTGAGTCATGTCTGGGTCTATTCCACTTCTTCTGCTCTATACCTGATTTGTAAATTTTTAATTTTTCCTATTTCTTCTACACAGGATCTTGGGGTAAAGGTCGTATTCTTGGAAACAGTGAAGGTGAAAGATTTATGGATATGCTTCTACCGCTAAGAATCTTGTATCTAGAGATGTTGTTTTAAGATCAAGGACCATGGAAATTCATGAAGTTTGTGGAAGAAATCAGCCACACAATGAGCTATCTTGAGATCTATTTTTGACAACTTATTGAATAGAATATTAAACAAAGATAGAGTGACCCATGACACACCTAGCTATTTTAGGATTTATTTTTGTCACTAAATTTGTTTGTCCCATGTATACACTTTTGAGATAAAATTATTTGTTGCAATTACATGGTACATTTTATTAGAATCATATATTGTAACAAAAGTTGTTTATAATTAATATATTTTACCCTTTTGGGATGATTAATTTTTGTCGCAATACCACTTGTATAATTTTATAAGGTTTTTGCAACAAATTTGTTTTGTCATAAATACAAATTTATATGTTTTTTGTTGCAAAAACAAAATTATATTATTTTTTAATATTCATTTTTGCAACAAAATAATTTGATTTAGTAATGAATCGATTTGTTGCAAATATATATCATTTGAGACGAACCATTATTGTGGCAAAAAAATTATTTAAATATTTCTTTATAAAATTAATTTCATTTGCAACAAAACTTTATTGTTGCAAAAAAAAATAATTATTAAAAAAATAAAAAAATATTTTTATTTGCGACAAACAAATATTGTTGCAAAAAAATATCAAAATTATTTTTTTTCCAGTGCATACATTATACTTTTTGCAACATATTAATAGTATTTGCAACTTATTATCTAGTTTTTTGCAACAACAAATATTGTTGCAAAAGGGTTATATTTGCAACAAATAAAGTTTTGCGGCAAATTACTTTTTGACACACGCTTTTTGCAACAATTGTGCAACAAAATTTTTTTTGTTGCAAAAATACTATTGCAACAAATTTATATGTTGCAAAAAACTATTTTTGTTGTAGTGACATAAATGCACAACAAGAAGCATAAAAAAGACCAATCTTTCTTTACCTTGATCAACGAACTGGGCAGGTGGCTTGAGAAATCAGTGGTGATCGTTCCTGACTACAGCCTATACTACGGAACAGTGAAGACAGTGTGAGGAGAGGGACGAGGGCAATGAAGAGAGCGAAAGCTGACATTGAATTTATTGACCTAAAATTTAGGGACTGATTCAAATGAATACATTGAAAATCCAACTTTTAAGTGTCTTTTCCATAAATACAAATTGACCCAAGATGAGAAAGAGATAAATGAGCACCTAGGATGAGTTTCGGCTGGAGGAAATGATCAAGATCAATGGACTGAGAGGCAGCAACGGTTGAGACACGAGGGAATGAGGATGACTGCAAGTAATATAACGCATGCAGGGAATCTGGAGGTTTGTTGTCTAAGCTCAGGTTGGCCACCAAATTAAAAGATGCCGCATCATCCAAGTCGAAGCACCGGATAGTAGCACTTTAGACTGAGCACATATCTTTTCTGTCTTGAATTCGAAATTGGTCAAAGCAATAACTCGAATATATATGTGTTTGGTCGACTTAAAATTTCTCCCAATGTCGTCTCCCTTCCAAGCAGTCGGCTTCAATTTCTCTAGTTACCTCATATGATCCCTCGCTAATACTCCTATCATCAATGAAATCCATTGCCGCCTTTTCCTATAACTGTAACGTTTGGGAATTTTCTAAATTATTGAAGTTGATCATGTAAAAATTAGAGTGTTGGACCCCTTAACCTTCTTGTGGTACTAACATTGGTTGGAATTGGTGGCTAACACACACACACACACACACACACACACACATATATATATAGAAAGTAGATAGAAAGATCTTCAAAACTCCACCAAGAGCGTCCATTTACCCAAATTGGATGTGTGAATTGTTCATTTAAGTCACTATACGGGCCCAATTAATTAATGTTATAAAATTATATTTTATGGGCCCAATTAAGTGGCTTAAGGGGCAGTTTGGTCCAACTTAAGGAACCCTAATCTCTATGCTTATAAAACCCTAATTAGGGCTATTTAGAGTGGGGGGCGGCTTTTTCCATTGAGGGAATGAGGAGTTGCCAATAGAATTTTCGGGTGAAGGCAGTTGGGGATGGAATCGGAGAGAAGTAAGCTCAAAGCTCCTGCAATGGTGGATTGACAACAACCTAATTCTTAAGGTAAACCTAAAGAGGTGTGGGAGTGTCATGACCAAGTTTTAGGTTGGAGAAAAATCTCAATGCATATAAAATGACCATTTTACCCCTTTTAGTTAAATTACCATGTGAAAACCACTTACCCGACATAGGGGCTCCGGTTCAGGGGCTTATGAGTGATCTTAAAAATTGGAAAAATTCTTAGTGAAAGTCTAATGGGTAACCTAATTATAGGACAAACCACTTGTGAGGAAATCTCAGTGAGTGGTTAATTGACCATTTTATCCCTAGAGTTAACGTAAACTATTAAGTCAACTAAGGTCGGTTCAATGTGTTTCTGACCCCGTCACACACCAGAAAAATTACATCGAGTCCATGAAGTCAAGTAGTACCCTAGAGCCCAGTTTTGGACATATTGGATGTAAATAAGACTTTAAATAAAATAATAAAAATATCCCTATGAGCAGACTGCCCACATTTGTGTGAATGGAAGCGCAAATCATTTTGAGAGTGCAGCCTTGGGATAGGGCAATGGCTAAAAACCAATAGAGGGACAGTGAGATGACTAGAATGACCTAAGGGTGATTACCATACCCTAAGTAGTAAAATTACACTAATGCCCTTAAGGGTAATATATTTTGTTTTTGCCAAAATGTATAACCTAGATAACCAAGTGTTAGGGTGCCTTATATTGATGATCAAATAGTTTTAAAAGGAAGGGGTGTGATTAGTAAGTGACATGAAGACCTTGACATGTCATAGTATTACGGAAAACAAGGGAAAAAATCCTAATTATCAGGGTTTAAGGCAATGTATTACACATGTCCACAATACAACAAAAAATTCTACTAGTATATTATATACGTAATTCGTGTGATACTTTAGAGTTATCTACACTATTGGGCTTGAATTCGCTGAGCCCTGCAAATGAGTGTAATTAGCCTCCTATTATTTATTTATGCACTTGTGTGACTACATGTTATTTATGTTAATTATTCTAATGCATGTTTTTATTATTGATGCGTTAATTGGTAACTTGAGATTAATTAAGATTAATCAAGATATATTGGTTGTTGTTGGATTGGGGGGAGAATCTTTAATTAAGATAAAGACTAAAATACCCTCAATAGTGTTTGAGACCGATTCATTGAGTGAAGAGGGTCATGACATAGAATTCTACCTTGGTTAATGAACCGAGGGTAGTATGAGAGTTTACCCTAGTCTCATAGGGTCTATTAGGGTTTGGTGATGTTCTCTAAGTCATAGCTCAGTGGATAGGCTACTTATTGGATCGTTTCACAATATAAAGAAAACCTAAATGGTTGGGCAAATACTTAACTGGGTAATAATAATTTAGTTTAAGGTTTCAATATTTGGGGGAGTAAACTGTCATAATGACCTTAGGCTTTTATGGATACATTAGTAATATTTTAGAAGATATTTTCTCCATAAATTAGGATGGTGGAGATTGTGCAAAGTCGAATTCGACAAACTTATATGTAGCACCATTTTTCTATTAGTTTGGAATATGCTTGAAAATAGATCTCCCCGGGCTCATTTAATGCATCAAAAGTATGTAAAACAGGATTTCATTTTAATACCCAGAAGGAAGCCCGAACCTGGAAGACACAATTCCTTCTCACTTTCTTCAAATTAATAATGAGTGGATTCGGAAATGTGCACCCTCAGGCAACTTCTCAGTCAAGTCTGCCTGAAATAGTATCCTTGTTTAACTTGGTATGGCATTCTCTCTTACTGAGGAAGATCTCGATGTTCTTTCTTTTTGCCTGTTTGTGACGTGTTCCAATGGAGGAAAAGATTATACATTCAGGAGTTCAATTGACTTCTATTTGCACATGTTGTTTTGCTCATAAATGTGAGTTACCGGAGCACATTCTTACTCAAAGTAAGACAAATTTAAAGGTTTGGAAGTTTTTCTATGATTTATACGGTTTCTCATACTCTTCTTCTGGCTGATTTTTTGTCGTTCCAGAATTATCTGTTTTGTTTCTTTTGGCAAGAAGAAAGACTGTCATTAATCATCAAATTTCTATAGAAATCGTTATACAGCCAAGATTGATGATATTAAGATTTCCCATAGGCTATTTTCTTGATCAAATCTATTGCTCCTGCAATGAGAAAGCTATCTTAAAGTGGATCTATTATCCTAGAGAAATTGCACAAGCCCAACGTAAGGCTAGATTGATTGCTCCTCCACTTGGGTTTTGGAAGCAATGTGTTGATAAGGCTAGCGAAGGTAACCCGGGGGCCTCCAGGGAGTGGTGCCTTTTGAATTCCAAGGGCTTTGTTTGTCTAATGTTTTCATCGTCATTATGGTGTTCTTAGCAAATTGATGGCAGTGGCTAGTTGTTGAAGGGATTCAGTATGCGGTGGCTTTCCATTCCTCCCCTTCTAGTGTGAATCAGATTCCTCACTTATTACTTCTATGGTCCCCAAGAAAATTTAAGTCCTGAAGCTTCATAGCATTGTCGATTAGATTATGGATCTTGTCGGGATTTACAATATCAAGATTAATCATATATTCCCAGAGGCAAATGTAATGGCTGATTGGCTTGATTTTTTTGCTTCTATCCATGAGAGCTCGACTTTATTTTTATCTTGACCTCATCATATAGAAGATTGTATACTCAGGGGTCTTCAAGTGCATGGCAGATCTGACCTTTGGAACTTCAGGATCAACTTGTTTCTATTTAGCCTTTTTGTTTTTTGCTATAGCTTGTTTCTGGTTTGCTAGTTTTGTAGCTTTTCTTGTATTGTGTTGGGGTAAGACTTCAATGTCCCTTCCCCACCACACATATTTTTGCACCCTATAGTACTATAGGGGTCTAGCCTGGTTCACCCGCCTCTCTTGTTTTTCTTTAAATAAAAAAATAAAAAAAGGCTGTGGAGAACTTGGACATCGTGATACAGAAGAAATGAACTTGTGTGCCGCCTTGATGGTGTGAACTTTGACTGGTGCTCTAAAAGACCTTAACTACAAATGTGGGAAGAAACACAGGCTCAATGAAGAACTGCTGAGGACAGAAAATCTTCTTATCGTTGCTTGTTTTGATGCAAGGGTAGCAGACAATAGGAGAAGTGAGGGGTCACCCATGGAGCTTGATGGCGGGGGAGTTTCTGCAGACTTAGGTACATTCCCCTCATGCGCTGACGTTTGCAAATTCTTAGACTACATTTGTATTATTGATCAGTCATACGAATGAAGAAATCTGGAGAAACTGTGGGACGTCAATTATTGGTTTTATACCTCTGAATTATTGCTGAGCCAAACAAATCAGTTGGCGGTGAAGGAGAAGGAAACGGAAGCATTGACTTTGAAAGAGACAACTTGGTTAGAGGCTGGCATGATTTTGAGGTCCAAAAGACAGAAGCTACGGGAAGAAGGTGATTCACCAGAAGCGAAGCTATATGTTTAGTATGCAACACAGTTTGCAATAGCCAAACTGTTAGGAAACACTTTTTAATGGGACCAAAGCACCCTGCAATGAGATAGTGGGAGGGAGAATGGTCATGGACACAGGAGGATGTGCTTACAGTAATTGGCAGCAACATATCTCATTTCATTGGGCCCATGTAAGCCTGTTAACGATGGTGTCAGCTGATAACTGTCATTTCTTTTTCTTTTTTTGGTTAGAATGATATTCATTTTTACATGCTGATGGGTGCCATTTTTTTTATTTCTTCTCTTATTGGTTGGATTGAGAATGAGCATGCATGGTCTATTTGCTAAATTGGAGCACCTCCATCTGTTAATGGCAAAGGAGAGAACACATAGTTTGCTGGCCATTCTGTTCCTTGTGCCAGACAATAATGATTTAATGAACAACACTGTTTGCTAATTGATTTTTTTGTAGAAGTGTGTAATAGCATTGATATGTTGTTCATTACTTGTAACAAATTATGATTTTCCGGATGTTTGCAATTGTTTAAAATTTCCCCCACTTTAATGTTTTCCCTGTATTAATGTTTTTCAACTAAATTTTTAAAAAATTAAACAAAATTTATAATTAAACAAAATCATCACACAATCAAAGTAAGTAGTAATATTAAAACTTTACAAGTCTCACATCTTACCCACCCTTATAAGGGTATTTAGTTTTGACTTCATCATTATGCTCTCACGTTGCTTCTTCAACGTAACAATATTGTAGTTTTGTCATAGGACAAGAGTGGAATCACTTTGTTCTTAAGAGTCTTCTCCTTCTCTAAGATTTGCACTAGTATCTCCACATAGGTGAGATCGTTTCTAAGCTCTAATGGTTTGAAGTCTAAAATATGGGATAGGCCCAGTTCATACTTCCACGGAATAAAAACATGAAATACATTATGGATGCTAGCAAATTGTGGCGGTAGAGCTACCCGATAAGCTATTGCTTCAATCTGCTCAAGAATCTTAAAAGGTCTAACAAACTTAGGAGATAGTTCCTTCTCTTGCCAAATCACATGACATATTTAGATGGTAAGATCATTAAGAAAACATGATCACCAACTTGAAATTCTACATCTCTTGGACACTTATCCGCATAACTTTTTTGCTGATTTTGAGTTGTTTGAAGTTGATCTTGAATGAGTTGAACCTTCTCAACTGATTATTGCACAATCTCTAGCTGATTAAGAGATGTTGTTCAACCTCACTCTAACAAAGAGGTGATCGGTAAGGACATCTATACAATGTATCAAAAGGTGTCATCTTGATATTGGCCTAATTATTGTTGCTCTAGGAAAACTTCACTAAAGGTAAATATTACTCCTAACTACCTTTTTAATCGAGGATGCATGCTCAGAGCATATTCTCTAAGGTTTGAAAGTTTGCTAGATTGTCCATCCGATAGAGGATGATAAGCTAAGTTGAGGTGAGTTGATGTCCCAAAGTCTTCTAAAAACTTTGTCAAAACATTAACAGAAAACGAAGATCTTTATCAAAAACTATAGATACAGGAACTCCATATAACAGTACAATCTCCTTTACATAAAGTGTTGCCAAGATGTCTAAGGAAGTCGGTATCCTTATAGCAATGAAGTGTGTTGACTTAGTGAGTAAATCAACGATAACCTACATTGAGTCGTTGCCACTTAGTGATCTAGGTAGAAGTTGTAACATTTTTTGTGGATGTCAAACCTCCCACTTTCACCTATTATCAAACTAAGCACTTAGACACAAATAAGGCGATGTCCCTCTTTATTCCACTCCACCAAAATGTTCGCTTCACATCATGATACATCTTAGTTCCTCCTGGATAAATAGAGAACCTAGAGTGATATGCCTATGAAAAAAATGCACTCCTTCAACTCTAGAGAATTTAGCACACAGCTGCCTATGAAAAGTTAAACTTCCATCAACCCTTTCTTCAAAGTCATTCACTGCTTTCCCTTGCAACTTAGTTTTCATCACTTAAATTTTCTCATCCTTCTTTTGTGCTTCAACAACCCTATCCACCAAATCAGAACTTATTGAAAGATTAGCAGACTACTTACTCGTATCTTCCAAAGCTATCTTTGGTTTGAACTTGATGACTTCTTCATACAACTCTTGAAAATATTGCTTTCATACTTGACTTTATTCAAACTTCTCATTTTTCTTTGTCAACTTATTCATAGAAAATGCAATACGAGAAAAACCTTAGATAGACCGTCAATAGTATCTTGCAAGATCTAGGAAACTCCGGACTTTAGAAGCATTTCTATGTTGCTCCCACTTCAAAACTGTTTCTATAATATCTCTAATTTGATTTGATTTTCTTTTTAATTATGTGAATTTATGTGGTTTTACTTGTTTGCCAGTTTGATTTGATTTTAGGGATATGAGTTAGTTAATTATGACTTTAATAAGGTTTAATTGTATTTTTATAAGTTTTAGTGTCAAACGATTTATCTAATTTTTACCTATTTAATGGTATTTTATCTTAATTTTTTCTTAATTATGGGCACGTCGTGAGCCCCACATTAATGTTGGACGGCGTGCGACCCATTTAACCCTCTAGACTTATATTATCTTATTTAAGTGAGATTGGGTGTGATTAAATTCATTTTAACCATAAATAACCATAATTAGCCACTTAGGGCATTTTTACCTATTATATAGCCCAATTATTCTTAAACCTAGCCCAAAACCCTTACTATAACCCTAACCTATTTTTCAAATGGGGAAGGGCTATGTTAGGAAGGAGGAAGTGCTTTAACCCCATTTCCTTAAAGAAGAAATTTGAATTAAGGTGTATTTTCTTACCCTAATCACCTCTAATCTTTCAATTTTGGTCTTAATCATTCTTATCTTCATTTCCCCATCTTTATTTTTGACTTTTTTCTATTTAAAATCTTATTTTTAATTTTGATTTAGAACTCTAATTATGTCATTTTTATTTTTAACCAAAGAATATCCAATATTTATCTATTTTCAAGTTGATTTGAGTCTATAAACTAATTTTAATTAAGTTTTAAAAAAGCCTAATTTTATGTAGGATTTCTTGAGGATTAAAACTCTTTCATTGATTTAATGACTTAATAGAGGTAAAAGACTTTTACCTTGTTTGGTTTTCTTCATTGGATACACGATTGTAGATTTATTTGAGCTCTTGCTTCATTTTGATATGCTCAATCAGTCCATATGTACATCAATCATAGTCCATTTGAGTAAAATGATCATCACAAATAACTACATAAGTGTGTACATAAATGGTAGTGTTCAAGTCTAAGTAAAGACATGTGAAATATGAACAAACCATAATCAAATTTATTTACATGCATCCATGATTTTATCATAGTTCCTTTTTATTGAAAGCATGAAGAAAATATGGTGAAAGCATTGAAATACGAATCCAAGACAAGTATAACATCATGCTATACTTAAGTAAGGATAAACATCATTATACTTAAGCTAAAGCATGGAAACATGATTCACCAATAATTAATATAACATGTGCAAACACATAAGCGCATCCTCATAGTTAACCTACTGTAATCATCAAACATAAATTTATGGCAAGTAGAATATCATGCTAATATTGACTAAACATAGCCTCAATCATACTTGAACTAAATCAAAAATTCCAAAGTGACCATCATACAATCCTAACAACATTTATATGTAATAATAACTCATTCTAAGCATAAAAAATTATATTTATAGAAAAAGAACAAGAAATGACCAAAATGTACAAGAGTGGCAAAAAGTGTCATTTGGCCATTCAAACGCCCTGTTGAGCCATTCGAACACTAGGCTATTCGATGGCTAGACAGGTCGTTCGAATGGTTGGCCGTTCAAATGTTTGTTGGGTCATTTGAATACCCTTAAGAGTTCACTCTATGCCAAAAAATAGTTTGTCTTCAACCTTACGAACATCAAACCAAAAAATACCCAAAAATGCTAAGAAAATTCTAAAATCACTTCAAAACTTCATGATATCAAAATACAAACCTAAGAAATGATACATTTAATCATTCTTAAGTTAAATCATAAGAAAATCAACGTAAAAAATAAGCTTTTAATAATCCTCCATTAAAGCACATAAACAAGTAAGAACCCACTTGAGACCATTCAAACACAAAATCCAAAGCATAAAACCTTTTGAAATGAAAATCCCTTACCTTTAAAAAAATTTTGGGTTGAAATCGAAGCTCTACTCTTCAAGAATCTCTACCCAAAACTAGGGTTTTGGTTAATACTTAATCAAAATTGATTATTAAGCTTAAATAACCTTCAAACAAATAAATCTACGATTTCCATTGAGTAAAAATAAAAATTTCTCTTTTAAAGTTTGAAATAGATATTAAAAATAATTTTTAATGGGATAAATAAAGAATCCATTTGGAAAAAAGTGGGAATAAGAGAGATTAAGAGAAAATATGGAAGATTAGGGCTTAAAACATACTTAAATCAGATTTCCCTATTTGGCAATGGGGATTAGGGCATCACCTTGCCTCCTATTTTCAATTGGGAAATGGGCTAGGGTTTTTCCATTGTAGTAAGTTGTTGAGGTATAAATACGAAATGTTGGGTTGTAAATACTATTATAACACCCTAAATGGCTAATTAGGCTCTTTTTAAGGTTAAAATATGTTTAAAATTTTTAAAACTTATTAAGATAAAATAAGTGAAGTTTAGGGTCCGATAGGACACTCATCGTCCAAATGTGGACGCGGGGCCCGCAGTGGGGTCCACGCCCTAAATTTATGAAAAATTCTAATAAAATTCCTAAAATAGAATAAATTAAGTTTGATATTAAAACCCATAGAAATGAAATTAAACATTGTTAAAAACATCATTACCAACCTTTAACCTCAAAATCAAGTCAAATCGGCAAATTTACACAAAACCACACAATAACCTGTAATTAAATCAAAACTAAACTAGATTAAGGTTAGAGATTTTACAATGTCTGACCAAATTTTTTGTCCTCCAATTTTAGACATGAACATGGACAAAAGGCCTCAGTTGGGTGTTTGTATGAGGTCTGTTAATTTTAAAATGTTATATGCACTGTTACACAAAAAAAATTTTGTTTCTCCATAATTACGCTTAAGCATTATTTTCTTATAATTAATTCTTAAAAATTTAAATATTTAAATATAATCATTTTAATGTTACATCTGAGTTCTTTATTAGATAATATATATATATATATATAGACACACACACACACACATACACACTACTACTACTACTACTACGACTACTGTCGCTACAAATAAAGAAGGTGACATATATCTATCTAAACTATTATCATATAATAAGTTGCTTAATATAGAGATCCCCAACTTGACTACCCTAGTTATTCATAGTTATCAATGCCTCTCTCTATCCCTCCAATTGCCTCAACACTTATCTAATCACCCAAGAAACTATGTCCACAGACAATAGTTGTGTCCAATAGATAAGTTTCTTCATTCATAGACAAAATGTTTATGACCAAATTGTTAGCAGACATAGACGCGGATAAGATTTTTTCATTAGGTATCCGGTTGAGGAGTAGCCCTAGTGATCATTGATATGGGGGGATGGGGCTCTTCCAGATAAGGACTATTTGAACATATTCAGATAAGTTGGGTGTGCACTCCTACCTATTGTAGTGGGACTGACCAATCAATGCTAGCCATATGAGAAATTGCATTATTAGTGTCAGATGCATTTTCCCCTTGTGGCTGGCATTGATTGAACACTCCCATCAATTGTGGTGGGAGTGCACACCCAACTGATTTGAACCTATTTTGAACAGGTAACATCCACTTATGCATTACAAAAGAATTTTAGGTTGTCAAACTTTCCTCTTACAAAAATGTTATCTTTCGACAATTCCAATTTCAAGCTCAATAGCAAAAACAACATGCCATGTGTACCCCTCCATCAAGCCCTAGCTCATTGTAGCCAATTTTGGCCATGGTCAGCCAAATCTGGCCAACACCTGGTGGCCAAATTAGCCAGGGTAGTCATGGCTAACCTAGCCCAAGCTAATCTCCTTTGGTGGCCAATGGTTATGGCTTGGCCGTTGATATGCAACGATGGCTAGTAGCCATGGGTGTGATTGCATGATTGGTTGTGGCCATGAGAAACATATATGTGGTTTAGGCTAGTTTGTGAGTTGAGCTTGAGATTTTTAGCCCAAGTAAAAGAACCCATATGCAATGGTAATAAGGGAAACATTTTTTATACTTGGTTCTCACAATGAGCCAAGCGTAAAGAATACATGTAGAATGTTCATTTTCAAGATTGATGGCACATGTATTAGTGCTTATTAGCTAACATGTGTACCATTGATATTAAAAATAAATGTTCTATATATATTCTTTATACTCAGCTTGTGGTAAATAGGGAATATAAAAATTATTTCTGATAATGAGAGGGCAAGAGAAGAGTTTTCTAAGTTCCTTGCTTATTGTGAGCTCAACATTAGAAACACTCGAGGACCATTAATTTTTAAGATCCACATCACATATGTATATGTTATCAATCTCATGGATAAATAACTCTCAAGATTTTAAAGTAAGGAGCATTAAAAATTTAAAAAAAAAAAAGAGTTATTTAAAATTTTATAAAAATAATAAGATGACAAGGGCCTTTTTGACTCGGCATGAAAACCATGTACTCCTTCATCCTATTTTAATAGCTCCATTAGAAAGAAAAAATCCATTTATTTCAATTTAAACGGTGATGGGTCTATGTTGCTTCTCATGTGAGCAAAAGAGGAATAATTTAAGACGATGAGAAAAGCACAGAAAAAGTCATGGACTAACCGAATAAACTCCTGATAAGATTTCGGTACATAGCCAAGTGGAGCTTGGCTACCTCCGTAAGCTGCTCCCGGAATCCGCCCCCAACCACCCAGAGCCCATCGAGACCGCTTCGGATCGGCTGTGATGCACTCCCACCAGAATGGGTGAGAGTGCCCAATAAGACACGCCCACGTCGGATCAGGTAAATGAACCGGGTTCCCCGTTAACCCAAAACGTAACCCGGAGAGCGATTCGGGTTTAAGGTCGGGCGACGGGGCGAGCGACGGGTTTAAGGTTACTGCAGTCTGCAGAGCCCTAATCGCCGGACGGCTCTTCTTCCTCAGGCGACCAGAGACTCTGCCTCTTCCTCCGGTGACCGCGGAGCTCCAATCGCCGGACGGTTCTCAGCGTTCTGGTGAAAGTGCACCACAGCGGATCAGAAGCACTCCTCCTCAGTCCTCATTCAATTGCTTTGTGCCCTAGCTCCCTCTCTCAAGTCTCGACTCAATTCTGAAGGTTTCTTTCTCTAGAGTCTGAGGTTTACTATGTTGGAGACTTGGAGGCTGAACTCTCAAAGGCTTGAAGCTTGCTGAAAGGTCAGGGCCGTAGACTGAAACTTTTGGAGGAGGTAACGGTTTTGACCTCACTATGAAGAGCGGCAAATACGCTCTGGTTACAAAACCGTTTTGAAATCTCTAAGGAGCTCCAAAGTTATTGCCTTTTCGTTTGTTAATCGCCTTCTCATATCCGCTTGTTTTTTCAATTATCTTTTCGAATGATCGGTGCCATGTGCTTTTTGCCGTTTTTAAATTTTGTAAACATCCGACAAATGGACAGAATGAACAAATTTGCTGTGATTTATTATTTGATCTGATCTTATAAAATGAATTTGCTCAGCCTGTTGTGCCTATCAACCTTAAGTTGTCATGTTTTTAATGGAATTTAGCCACATGAATATCATCCCTTAGCTAATGCGCTGATTATCTGTGAATTGAAATTCTTATACAATATGTATTTTGTAGGGAAGCTGATAATCATAGCCAACAACTGCCTGCCTCTGAGGAAATCTGAGATCGAGCATTATGCTATGTTGGCTAAAGTTGGAGTTCATCACTTCAATGGAATAAGTATTAATGCTACGTTTACCGTCTGGTTGTTTGTCTGTTATGGGGTTGCATTTCTTTTCTTAAATGCTGGCTGCATTTTACACCATGTTGTAGATTACGGAATTGCCTTGCAATTTACCTGCTGCAATGAGTCTCCTATGAAAAATGACGTTTATAGTGAGGGAAGGAATGTCGTATATTATATAATGCTTTGATGCAAAAGTTCAGTTTCTCTTCTTAGTTGGATGTGAAGTAAATCAGAATTGGTGGACACTAGCACTGTTTTATGCACCTTCTCTGTACGTCAATGACAGTATGATTTAGTGTGTTATACATATTGTGAAAGGTTTTTTGAGTAGTCGGTGAGATCTTTATCTCATGATTTTCTATCCTTTTGTATAGTCTCTACACATGTTGATGTTTATCATTTTGTTATACTTATATATCTGACACTGCCTATGCATTGCAAATTTTGCTGTAGCAAGTCCAACATTTAGTTTTAGTGTATTGATCTTAGTTTGTGCCGTTCAAACATCAAGATGGTGTGCAATATTCTAATATATGATTTTATGGTTTGTTTTTGTTAGGCAATGTTGATCTTGGTACTGCTTGCGGGAAATATTACAGGGTTTTGTGTCTGAGCATCATAGATCCAGGTATTACATATAGCCGTGTTTATATGAAAATTTGCCCTTGAGTAGCCAATAATTTTTTTTTCTTTCTTAAGGTGATTCAGATATTATTAAGAGCATGCCAGGGGATCACTGACGGAAGCAAAGAGTCTATAGTGACAGTAGGTTATAATGTGATGTCGTGCAATGGTTTTGGAGTTTGAAACGAATAAGTAATGTTGCAACTCAACGGGCTAACATGACAGCTGCATTAGGAGGCAAAGACCTTAGCTATTTGCCTGTGGGCTCGTTTGATGGACTCAAGTGATTTGCAGGTATTCATGGTTCCAATTCATTACCAAAATCTACACTTGCATCCTTCCAAGCTGGTGGGTTTACTGGTCAGTTGAATAGCACAACAAATTTGGGCAATTAACATCAATATTAACTGCTTCAGACCCTCCTATCCATCTGTTATATCAATCTTCAATATGATTTACCTCTTTTCTGCTTCCTCTATTTTGAGGGTCCTATAGGTGCGGCCAACTAGTGAAACCATCGTCAACCATATGTTCACTCAGTGGATTCATAGTTATCGTGATCTTCCGCTTATGGTAAATGAGGTGAGATTTCATATCTATATGCTAATATTCGACCTTCTCATTGGTATATAATTGTTGAAAATTTTCTTAATGTATTTAGTGGGCAAATGTGACAAGATGGGAAATGCGTACAAAACCATTTGTGAGGACACTTGAATTCTTATGGCAAGAGGGTCACACAGCTCATGCAACCCCAAAAGAGGTAGCAATATCATTGAAATTTTGGAAACTAGTAGAGATGCTGTTGTCGATCACATGAGTATAACTTAAAACATATTGCCCTGCTGCAGGCATTGCAGATGATTGGTGTCTTTGGAAAATTTGCTTATGAGCAAGCTGCCATACCTATTATCGCATGTATTAAATTAAAGGTTGAAACTTATACAAACAGTAGTTGATCAGGTGTATCTGCTTTTTTTTTCAGTTGAAATATTATGTACGGGCTGAGATAAGAATTCATATTTTTCTTCGTGATAATTACTCTGTGGACATCTCTTCCTGCTATATGTGTCCAAGGGTTTACAATTTTACTGATACCTGATGAAGAGAACTTATTGCTAATGATTTTCTGTGTACATTCTTCATGAAATATCTAATGTTTGCTTTTGATGTCCCCGAGGTTTATCTCTATGCTAGTGCCCTGCAATTTTTGGCTTATTCTATCAAATTTACGATCATTTACAGTATTAATGGGTTTTTGGGTAATTCTCAGGTCTTAGCTGCGAACACGGGATGGAGTCTGTTTCTAGCGGTGGGGTGATCATATATTATGCATCAGCCTTCCTATATTTTTGGCTCTTTTCAACGCCTATATGCTCTCTGCTATTTGGAGATGGCTAAAAGTAATTTTATATCACTAGAATTTGTGCTGGCTGTAATAATGAGATTGGACATGGGTGCAGTAATAGGTTCTGGATTTTCTTTAACAATGACCAAACGACTCGAAGATGCAGCTCTATTCAGCAAAAATTGCTTGGCAATCACTGTAGTTAGAAGGATATGAAAAGTTATGAAGACATGTACCTAGTTAAATTATAATGTGCACTTTATGATGAAAAATAAAATTATAATCCAGAAATCGGCTTTCTCTAAAATATGGCATGTCCCATTGTGTTCTATATGAAAGTAAAATTGCTAGGAAAGCTTTGGAGAATTACATTGACCCATGGCTTCAAATATGGTTACTAGGCTCTTTTTTAAATGACTAAATAAACTTAGCTAAAGTATAAAATGATGTAAAATTGAATTATGTTAAACCGATTTAATAATATTCTTCATCTTAAGTGATAATGTTCAAACGGTTGAGTTGTAGCAATATTGATTTAAGGATGTAATAATATTAGTGTAAGGATGTAGAAATATTATTGTTACGTGGTAGTAATATTATTGTAAAGTTATAGTAATATTAGAGTAATATTATTTTAATTTTGCAGTAATATTGTTATAAGGTTAGAGTAATATTGCTGCAACGTAAAAGTAATATTACTACAACTGTTGGAGCAATATTAATTTAACATTGGAGCAATATTACTGCAACGTTGTAGTAATATTGCTATATCTGCGTAGTAATATTATTGCAAAGATATAGTAACATTAGAGCAATATTACTCTAACCTTGCAGCAATATTGCTCTAATATTGGAGCAATATTGCTGTAACGTTGTAACAATATTACTCTAATGTTAAAGTAATATTGCTCCAATAGTTGGAGCAATATTAATTCAACGTTACAACAATATTGCTCTAACGTTGGAGCAATATTACTGTAATGTTAAAGCAATATTGCTGCAACTGTTGGAGCAATATTGCTGCAACTGTTGGAGCAATATTGTTGCAACGTTGGAGCAATATTGCTGCAATCTTGGAGCAATATTGCTACAACGTTGGAGCAATATTGCTCCAACGTTGCAGCAATATTGCTAAGCAATACAACAGTAACAATAATGCTATATCTGCAAAGTTAAAGCAATATTACTCTAACATTATAGCAATATTGTTGCATTTATATTGTGCTTGTAACATATAAACTACTAAGTTCAGTAAGTTGAAACTGACTTTCTCGCTTGTTTTCTTGAGAAGAAGAAAATGAACAGGCAACTGAAAAACAGTTTGGCTAAATTCATGTTACAATAGACCTATCAAACTGCAAATTCAATTTAAATTGCATTCTACTAAACAATTAGTATAAATATTAAATCAATAGAGTGAAAACCTCAATATGTCTGATTTAGCAATTGCAACTGTATATTAAACCAATAAGATGGCTGGTATAATTCATGCTCCTTTAGCATTTAATCTACTTGCATATATGCTATCCAAATGGTTCTGTCAATGATACTTTCTCTGCGTATGCAGACCTGCGATTAAACCAATATATTAGGGAAACCAAATATGGCGTACTGCTTAAAAATGAATGCTAGCTTCTACAACAATATAGTGTGAGAATTCATCCGAAGGCAAAAAAGAAGAAAGTTGCAAGGAATGATAACATTGTAATATTTCTTACATTGGACACTAAATGTGGTGCTTGAATATTAAGCCTCTGTACTAGTTTTGTTTACAATTATAGTCCTTAAGCGGGGAGCTAACTTTGAATCTGGAGTATGCAGAGGCTCCAAGCCATTGCCGTTGGCTGATGATGGTGAGAGTACTACATGCGAATTAGCAAGATCGTTATACTATGCATGTTGTGAATTTCTAAAATTAACAGATAAGTCTTGCCGCCATTGTAGATGGGAGCCTACAAATTGTCTCTGGAATGGTTTCCTTTGTGATGAAGGAGAGAGATAAGATGGTGCAGATTTCAGAGGCGACTGGAGCGACCCCAAGGTTTTAAGCTGCATGTCTACTTTGCTCACAACCTGCTATAAGGAATTGCCATGAATCATATATGGGCCCCACAATAAGTAAATTTGCCAATGAACGACCTATAAAATGACATCCAACAAAAACAGTTGCCAGAAGCAGTTATTTAGGAATTATAAGCATGGACCAAATGGGAAAATCGAAACAAAAAATAGCCTTTTCACATTGTCTAGATCTGGTTAAAAATTTATCAGTCTTCAGAGCTACATAAGTTGGGCTACATCTGCATAGTAATATTATTGCAAAGTTATAGTAATATTGCTGCATCGTTAGAGCAATATTATTGCAAAGTTATAGTAATATTGCTGCAACGTTGGGGCAATATTGTTGCAACGTTGGAGCAATATTACTGCAACGTTGGAGCAATATGGCTACAACGTTGGAGCAATATGGCTGCAACGTTGGAGCAATATGGCTGCAACGTTGGAGCAATATTGCTGCAATGTTGGAGTAATATTCCAACAATATTACTGCAACGTTGGAGTAATATTGCTACAACGTGGAGTAATATTGCTGCAACGTTGGAGCAATATTGCTGCAATATTGGAGCAATATTACTACAATATTGGAACAATATTGCTGCAACGTTGTAGTAATATTGCTAAACAATACAACGTTGGAGCAATAATGCTATATCTGAAAGGTTAGAGCAATATTACTCCAACATTGTAGCAATATTGTTATTGTTATAAGGTTAGAGTAATATTGATCTAATATTGGAGCAATATTGCTGCAATATTAGAGCAATATTGTTCTAATGTTGGAACAATATTGCTGCAATGTTGGAGCAATATTGTTCTAATGTTGGAGCAATATTGCTGCAACGTTGAAGCAATATTGCTCCAACAGTTGGAGCAATATTACTTTAACATTAGAGCAATATTGCTACAACGTTATAGCAATATTGCTACATCTTCATAGTAATATTATTGCAAAATTATAGTAACATTGCTGCAACGTTGGAGCAATATTGCTGCAACGTTGGAGCAATATTGCTGCAATATTGGAACAATATTGCTGCAACGTTGCAGTAATATTGCTAAACAATACAACGTTAGAGCAATAATGCTATATCTGCAAGGTTAGAGCAATATTACTCCAACATTGTAGCAATATTGTTTCATTTATAAGGTTTGAGCAATATTGTTATAACATTGTAGCAATATTGTTGTAATATTGAAGCAATATTGCTACAAGGTTAGAGTAATATTGTTCCAACAGTAACAATATTGTTGCATCTTGAAGGTTAGAGTAATATAGTTCCAACATTTGAGTAAGATTGCTGTAATGTTGGAGCAAGATTGTTCTAATGTTGTAGCAATATTGCTGCAATATTAGAGGGATAAAGTTAGAGCAATATTGTTCTAACACCATGTTGATGCAATATTGCTCCTTTAGTATAATAATATTGATGGAAGGTTGTAGCAATAATACTCCAATAGTGTAGTAATATTGCTCCAATAGTAGCAATATTGCTCCAATAGTAACAATATAGATGCAATATTACTCCTTTAGTATAGCAATATTAATCATTTAGTTCATCATTTATTATTTTTCTCCCCAAGAGACTTAACTAAAAATTTGGCAATAGTTAGTTGATTAACTATCTATCTCATTCTTTTAATTATAATTGATTTGGTGAGAAGCACCAGCATCGCTAGCCGGAGTTGAGGTGGTAGCTCTCACGTCCTCGCACCAGCATCGCTAGCCAGAGCTCCGTGCACTCTCACCAGAAGCATCTAACTGCTATTCTCGCCTTTCTCGTTCTGTCCTTAAATGAGTTGGTGAGAAGCTTTGAACTCTGTGGGTGTAGTGTAGCAGTAGAAAGAAAAGGAACCCAAGGGGAGGCAGTTGGCGGCGGCGGCGGTTTTGGAAGAACAAAGGAGATGGGGCGGGCGACATCCCACGCCCCTTGCCTCCCCACCGCCGGCAGCCTCACGAGGCCTCCCTCCGAGCTCTGCGTCTCGGCCCTCAAGTCCTGCCAGTCCCCTTTAGACGTCGTCGAGCTCGTGGTACTTCTTGTCTCCTTTCTTTCTATTTCTCTTCCTGCATTCCTCGTCTCTAACCATGTCCTGTTTCTGGTTGTGTTTTTTACCTTGTGTCCTGTTTTTTTGTGGGGCAACTCTATTGCTGATGGCTGAATGATTAAACTGCTTCTGCTTCTGTATGCGGTTTGCTTTGCTGATTGAATATCTCTGTGGGTGTATTTTTCATTTCGCTTACTGATTATATATTGGTGTACTTTTCCATTTTATGAATGACGACGTAAGTTTAATGATTGTTTTTATACATTTTCTTCCATGTTACTACAGCAATGATGCCCTATATTTTTTTTCCCTTAGTACACTTCGCAGATGAGTCTCCTTTATGATTGTTTTGAGACACCCCTCTCTTTTGAAGAACATGACTCTTCAATATCTCAAGTTAGACTTCTAATTCTTGCTCATTAAGTATATATAGATTTTATATCATTGTTGATTTAGAATGTAGTTTATGGTAGTTTCCTTTTATAGACATAGATTGTGTCCACATCCCTACTGGCTTTTCTCTAAGCATTGGAATTTGGCTCTGAAGTGTGCTCTGTAGGTTAGATTGGCTAAATGTCAGCATTCATTGTCTCTGCTGAACTGCACAGGGATTTCTTACCTGAATTGATCGTTTATGATGAATTTTTCTGCCTCAAATGTCTTTTGTCAATAACTGGTGATGAACTGATTAACTTTTTTTGCTTTAATGAGGTCATGGAATTGCCCAGAATGCTTTGCAGAACCAAATATTAAAAATCTCCCATTAGGTCAAATGGTTGTGCAATATTTGTATAATGTACAATGAGAAAAAGCTGTTTTATGTTCCCGTTTGGTCCATGTTGTTCCTTCATCGAAGTTGATATACAAATCCTAAATAATGGCTTCAGGCTAGTCTTTGGCTGGATATAGCTTTACAGGCCGACTGTTTAGCCCAACTTATGTAGCTCTGAAGACTGATAAATTTTTAACCAGATCTAGACAATGTGAAAAGGCTATTTTTTGTTTCGATTTTCCCATTTGGTCCATGCTTATAATTCCTAAATAACTGCTTCTGGCAACTGTTTTTGTTGGATGTCATTTTATAGGTCGTTCATTGGCAAATTTACTTATTGTGGGGCCCATATATGATTCATGGCAATTCCTTATAGCAGGTTGTGAGCAAAGTAGACATGCAGCTTAAAACCTTGGGGTCGCTCCAGTCGCCTCTGAAATCTGCACCATCTTATCTCTCTCCTTCATCACAAAGGAAACCATTCCAGAGACAATTTGTAGGCTCCCATCTACAATGGCGGCAAGACTTATCTGTTAATTTTAGAAATTCACAACATGCATAGTATAACGATCTTGCTAATTCGCATGTAGTACTCTCACCATCATCAGCCAACGGCAATGGCTTGGAGCCTCTGCATACTCCAGATTCAAAGTTAGCTCCCCGCTTAAGGACTATAATTGTAAACAAAACTAGTACAGAGGCTTAATATTCAAGCACCACATTTAGTGTCCAATGTAAGAAATATTACAATGTTATCATTCCTTGCAACTTTCTTCTTTTTTGCCTTCGGATGAATTCTCACACTATATTGTTGTAGAAGCTAGCATTCATTTTTAAGCAGTACGCCATATTTGGTTTCCCTAATATATTGGTTTAATCGCAGGTCTGCATACTTGAGAGAAAGTATCATTGACAGAACCATTTGGATAGCATATATGCAAGTAGATTAAATGCTAAAGGAGCATGAATTATACCAGCCATCTTATTGGTTTAATATACAGTTGCAATTGCTAAATCAGACATATTGAGGTTTTCACTCTATTGATTTAATATTTATACTAATTGTTTAGTAGAATGCAATTTAAATTTAATTTGCAGTTTGATAGGTCTATTGTAACATGAATTTAGCCAAATTGTTTTTCAGTTGCCTGTTCATTTTCTTCTTCTCAAGAAAACAAGCGAGAAAGTCAGTTTCAACTTACTGAACTTAGTAGTTTATATGTTACAAGCACAATATAAATGCAACAATATTGCTATAATGTTAGAGTAATATTGCTTTAACTTTGCAGATATAGCATTATTGTTACTGTTGTATTGCTTAGCAATATTGCTGCAACGTTGGAGCAATATTGCTCCAAGATTGCAGCAATATTGCTCCAACGTTGCAGCAATATTGCTCCAACTTGCAAAGAATATTGCTCCAACGTTGGAGCAATATTGCTGCAACCTTACAGTAATACTGCTCCAACGTTAGAGCAATATTGTTGTAACGTTGAATTAATATTGCTCCAACTATTGGAGCAATATTACTTTAACATTAGAGTAATATTATTACAACGTTACAGCAATATTGCTCCAATATTAGAGCAATATTGCTGCAAGGTTAGAGTAATATTGCTCTAATGTTACTATATCTTTGCAATAATATTACTACGCAGATATAGCAATATTACTACAACGTTGCAGTAATATTGCTCCAATGTTAAAGTAATATTGCTCCAACAGTTGTAGTAATATTACTTTTACGTTGCAGCAATATTACTCTAACCTTATAACAATATTACTGCAAAATTAAAATAATATTACTCTAATATTACTATAACTTTACAATAATATTACTACCACGTAACAACAATATTTCTACATCCTTACACTAATATTATTACATCCTTAAATCAATATTGCTACAACTCAACCGTTTGAACATTATCACTTAAGATGAAGAATATTATTAAATCGGTTTAACATAATTCAATTTTACATCATTTTATACTTTAGCTAAGTTTATTTAGTCATTTAAAAAAGAGCCTAGTAACCATATTTGAAGCCATGAGTCAATGTAATTCTCCAAAGCCTTCCTAGCAATTTTACTTTCATATAGAACACAATGAGACATGCCATATTTTAGAGAAAGCTGATTTCTGGATTATAATTTTATTTTTCATCATAAAGTGCACATTATAATTTAACTAGGTACATGTCTTCATAACTTTTCATATCCTTCTAACTACAGTGATTGCCAAGCAATTTTTGCTGAATAGAGCTGCATCTTCGAGTCGTTTGGTCATTGTTAAAGAAAATCCAGAACCTATTACTGCACCCATGTCCAATCTCATTATTACAACCAGCACAAATTCTAGTGATATAAAATTACTTTTAGCCATCTCCAAATAGCAGAGAGCATATAGGCGTTGAAAAGAGCCAAAAATATAGGAAGGCTGATGCATAATATATGATCACCCCACCGCTAGAAACAGACTCCATCCCGTGTTCGCAGCTAAGACCTAAGAATTACCCAAAAACCCATTAATACTGTAAATGATCGTAAATTTGATAGAATAAGCCAAAAATTGCAGGGCACTAGCATAGAGATAAACCTCGGGGACATCAAAAGCAAACATTAGATATTTCATGAAGAATGTACACAGAAAATCATTAGCAATAAGTTCTCTTCATCAGGTATCAGTAAAATTGTAAACCCTTGGACACATATAGCAGGAAGAGATGTCCACAGAGTAATTATCACGAAGAAAAATATGAATTCTTATCTCAGCCCGTACATAATATTTCAACTGAAAAAAAAAGCAGATACACCTGATCAACTACTGTTTGTATAAGTTTCAACCTTTAATTTAATACATGCGATAATAGGTATGGCAGCTTGCTCATAAGCAAATTTTCCAAAGACACCAATCATCTGCAATGCCTGCAGCAGGGCAATATGTTTTAAGTTATACTCATGTGATCGACAACAGCATCTCTACTAGTTTCCAAAATTTCAATGATATTGCTACCTCTTTTGGGGTTGCATGAGCTGTGTGACCCTCTTGCCATAAGAATTCAAGTGTCCTCACAAATGGTTTTGTACGCATTTCCCATCTTGTCACATTTGCCCACTAAATACATTAAGAAAATTTTCAACAATTATATACCAATGAGAAGGTCGAATATTAGCATATAGATATGAAATCTCACCTCATTTACCATAAGCGGAAGATCACGATAACTATGAATCCACTGAGTGAACATATGGTTGACGATGGTTTCACTAGTTGGCCGCACCTATAGGACCCTCAAAATAGAGGAAGCAGAAAAGAGGTAAATCATATTGAAGATTGATATAACAGATGGATAGGAGGGTCTGAAGCAGTTAATATTGATGTTAATTGCCCAAATTTGTTGTGCTATTCAACTGACCAGTAAACCCACCAGCTTGGAAGGATGCAAGTGTAGATTTTGGTAATGAATTGGAACCATGAATACCTGCAAATCACTTGAGTCCATCAAACGAGCCCACAGGCAAATAGCTAAGGTCTTTGCCTCCTAATGCAGCTGTCATGTTAGCCCGTTGAGTTGCAACATTACTTATTCGTTTCAAACTCCAAAACCATTGCACGACATCACATTATAACCTACTGTCACTATAGACTCTTTGCTTCCGTCAGTGATCCCCTGGCATGCTCTTAATAATATCTGAATCACCTTAAGAAAGAAAAAAAAAATTATTGGCTACTCAAGGGCAAATTTTCATATAAACACGGCTATATGTAATACCTGGATCTATGATGCTCAGACACAAAACCCTGTAATATTTCCCGCAAGCAGTACCAAGATCAACATTGCCTAACAAAAACAAACCATAAAATCATATATTAGAATATTGCACACCATCTTGATGTTTGAACGGCACAAACTAAGATCAATACACTAAAACTAAATGTTGGACTTGCTACAGCAAAATTTGCAATGCATAGGCAGTGTCAGATATATAAGTATAACAAAATGATAAACATCAACATGTGTAGAGACTATACAAAAGGATAGAAAATCATGAGATAAAGATCTCACCGACTACTCAAAAAACCTTTCACAATATGTATAACACACTAAATCATACTGTCATTGACGTACAGAGAAGGTGCATAAAACAGTGCTAGTGTCCACCAATTCTGATTTACTTCACATCCAACTAAGAAGAGAAACTGAACTTTTGCATCAAAGCATTATATAATATACGACATTCCTTCCCTCACTATAAACGTCATTTTTCATAGGAGACTCATTGCAGCAGGTAAATTGCAAGGCAATTCCGTAATCTACAACATAGTGTAAAATGCAGCCAGCATTTAAGAAAAAAAATGCAACCCCATAACAGACAAACAACCAGACGGTAAACGTAGCATTAATACTTATTCCATTGAAGTGATGAACTCCAACTTTAGCCAACATAGCATAATACTCGATCTCAGATTTCCTCATAGGCAGGCAGTTGTTGGCTATGATTATCAGCTTCCCTACAAAATACATATTGTATAAGAATTTCAATTCACAGATAATCAGCGCATTAGCTAAGGGATGATATTCATGTGGCTAAATTCCATTAAAAACATGACAACTTAAGGTTGATAGGCACAACAGGCTGAGCAAATTCATTTTATAAGATCAGATCAAATAATAAATCACAGCAAATTTGTTCATTCTGTCCATTTGCCGAATGTTTACAAAATTTAAAAACGGCAAAAAGCACATGGCACCGATCATTCGAAAAGATAATTGAAAAAACAAGTGGATATGAGAAGGCGATTAACAAACGAAAAGGCAATAACTTTGGAGCTCCTTAGAGATTTCAAAACGGTTTTGTAACCAGAGCGTATTTGCCGCTCTTCATAGCGAGGTCAAAATCGTTACCTCTTCCAAAAGTTTCAGTCTACGGCCTTGACCTTTCAGCAAGCTTCAAGCCTTTGAGAGTTCAGCCTCCAAGTCTCCAACATAGTAAACCTCATACTCTAGAGAAAGAAACCTTCAGAATTGAGTCGAGACTTGAGAGAGGGAGCTAGGGCACAAAGCGATCGAATGAGGACTGAGGAGGAGCGCTTCTGCTGTGGTTTACTTTCACCAGAACGCTGAGAACCGTCCGGCGATTGGAGCTCCGCGGTCACCGGAGGAAGAGGCAGAGTCTCTGGTCGCCTGAGGAAGAAGAGCCGTCCGGCGATTAGGGCTCTGCCTGCAGTAACCTTAAACCCGTCGCTCGCCCCGTCGCCCGACCTTAAACCCAAATCGCTCTCCGGGTTACGTTTTGGGTTAACGGGGAACCCGGGTCATTTACCTGATCCGACGTGGGCGTGTCTTATTGGGCACTCTCACCCATTCTGGTGGGAGTGCATCACAGCCGATCCGAAGCGCATCGAGACCATCTTCCGGGATGTGCAGTCCCATATTATGCCGGGTATAACCCACTGACAGAGCCCCAACTACTTCGCCTACTTCCTCTGCAATAACAACATTGCCTGCTTTATGAGGGAGATGCTCAGCACGGGCTTCAACGCGGTGAGTTTGAACTGGATGGACTCCCCTGCCGACCACGGAGCTGGAGAGCATCGTCATGGATTGACTGGGCAAGTTGCTCAAGCTCCCTAGCGCCTTCCTCTTCTCCGCTGGTGGCGGAGATGTCCTCCGGGGAACCACCTGCAAGGGCATCTTCTGCACTGCACTGTATCCGCCGCCCGTGACCTTCTCCTGAACCGCATTGGCCTCCTGAACAGCCTCTTCGGCCACGCCTCCCTCTTCTTCGGTGAGGGAAAACATGACCCAAGTGCTCAAAATCTCCCACAATAGATTCGTTTTTAACATTACCGGGTGTCGCCTTCCCCGTGAACCTGACTGAGTTCGATGTTTCTTACAACCTGGCCTTCTCCAAACTTCCTTCCCAACTGATGCAGCTGGGCCTCTAGTCCTTCGACGTGAGCCATATTTTATTGTGGGGGGAGATCCCATAGGACATGAGTATCAACGGCTTCAGCAGGTCCTCCTTGGAACACAATTTTTGCCTTTGCAGCCGCCCTGTCGACCCTTGCCAATAACGCAAATGCATCCCCGAAATAACACAAAAGAGAAATAGGACGGAGGGACTACAATTTACAACTCTTGAATAAAGTTGTACATGTCGAGAAATAGTGTAGAAATATTAAGTTGGATTGACACATGTTTGGAAATCCATTACATTTAAGATACCTTGTTCTAACAGGACCACGTATTTGTGTTTTTTCCCCCAACAAAGCCTTCACCATTTTTAACTACCCACAATACACACCACAAACAAGCGGTTGTGGGAGGCCGAACAAATAACAAAAAGTCTCACAGCATTATAAAACGAGGAGTAACTAATAATGAAGAAGAAAACTCGATCCTGCTCAAATTAGTATTGTCATTTGTCACACCCAAATGGTAGCGTATTTTAAAAAATCTGTATATTTTCCTTCAACTAATATTTAATTAATACCCCCAACATTTTTTCTACTCAACACCACCGTGATCTGTCGTTATTTTGCTATTGCCTACCTCAACACTCATACCTTCTCTTTCCATCTTCTCTGGCGTTTGGCGGCCGGCCGGCAGGCGGCAGCCAAAAGTCGGCAATTTTTTTTCATATTCTATGTACACAGATACCATAGTCGCGGCTACGATGGACACGACCATGGCCATGGCGGCAGCATTGGCCAGATCTACCTGCAACAAAATGGTTACTTTGGCGGCCATGACGAGAAGATGTTGGCTATCATGCCATGGTCGTGGCATCTGGTGGCCATGGCAGTCGCTTCATCTGGCGACACCATGGCTAGATGATGCTGGCCATCATGCCGTGGCTGCAGCATCTGGCGGCCATGGCCGCTGCTGCATCTTACAGCGCCACGGTCAGACGATGCTGGCCATCAGGCCACGACCACTGCATCTGGCGGCCTGCCCGTTGGAAGCATCTCGATGCCATGGTCGTTGTGGCAGACATGGCCAGACTTCATGGCCTTGGCCAAATCCCACCACGGCCATATATAGACAGTGTCGTGGCCGTTGGCAGCCTGCGCGGCTACCCCATTTAGCGGTGGCAAGAAAGGATTTTGCCGCTGTCAGAATTTGGTTCCGCCATCGTCGGAAGTTGGTGTTGGTGGCGCCGAAGTTGGGTATAAACGAGGCTATTTGAACCCCATTTTTTTCTCGTGTCACCTAAATAAAGAAAAAATTTTATTTTTTTTATTTTTTTTCCCATTCTTCCTCGTCTATTTTACCTATATTTTCCCCAAATATACTCCCCTTTATCTTCTTCATTTCTTCTTCTCCAATGCCGATAGTCATCGATACCAATTCCAGCCAATGCATGGCCGCTAGTTGCGATTGGCTAGATCTGGCTGGCCGCGGCTGCCGTGACTAGTACTAGTCGCAGCCGGCAAGATCTGGTCTGCTACGGCCTGTTGCTGCAAGGCCGCGGATTGCCGTGAAAAACTGGATAAAATGGGGGATATAGGAAATTTTAAGAAATAGTAGTAGGGTAAAAAACAATGGGGGACACAAGGAAAAAAATGGGGTTCAAATAGCCACGTTCTATAAAATATTACTGGGTGGGGTGGGGTATACATGAATAATTTTTTAATTTTTATTTGGGGTGTACAAAGTGTGAAGGGGTCCTGAGTACATATATCTTAGGGGGGAAATAGATACATTAATAGAAGGGAAAGAAGGGAGAGGGAGGTCAATGGAAAAGAAGGTGACAGGCCATGAGGGAGGCGGCGAGGAGTAAAAGATAATTGGTAAAGGTGGGGGGATTGAAAGGTGCAGTGAAAGAGGAAAGGGCAAAGGCTGTGGAAAGGAAGAGAAGAGAGGGGGGAACAACACAAAGGGAGCACTGTTTTAAAAACTAGACCGGACCAGCCGGTTTGACCAGGTTCAACCGGACCCGTTATAAAAAATGGGCCGGTTCACTCAAATTTCTGGGTCGATTTAACCCGGTCGGGTCAGTGTAACCCGGGCGGTTAAACCGGTTAACTGGCATTCCGGTCCGGCCCGGGTTTTAAAAAAAATACACGAAACGGTGATTTGGGAGTTGGGGCAGGGCGAAGCGGCGATGATTTGGGGGTGGATCGGCGGGGTGAAGTAGCAATGTGGGGGCGGGGGCGAAGAGGAGATTTGGGGGCGGGGCGAATGGCGATTTGGGAGCAGAGTGACTGTGAGCGGCATTTGGGGGCGGGGCAACTGAGGAGTGAGGACGGAGAAAAGGGGAAGAGGGGAGGTAAGGGTCGGTGCCGGGTTGCTGGGGAGGAGAGGGAGGGGCAGTCGGGGCCAGGGGGATGCCATCTAGTTCGGGCCGCTGGGAGGACAGGGAGAGGGAGAGGAAGGGGGAAGAGGGAGGATAAAGGGGGACAGAAGGAGCTTGGCCGTCGAAAGAGGATCGCTGGCTGGGGTGGGGAGGATTGTCGTGGTTGCCAACACTGTGTTGTAGATGTGAAATACTTTAGGTTTGAGGAGTGGGGAGGAATCACGGGGAATGAAATTGTTATTTTATATTAACTGGGTCAACCTGGACCCCAGTTGAACCGGCCCGGACACCAATCTGGGTCGGTGTCTAGGACGGTTCTTAAAACACTAAGAGGGAGTGAATGAAAAGGGAGACTGGAAAGGAAGGGAGAACATCTTATAACAGAGATAGAGACATTTGACATATAGAAAGCTACATGGACACCATATGTACAGGATCTCAACTGGAATATAGTTATATAGATGAACAATAATAGCAAATGCTGTAAAAGGATTGTTCTAATATGTTACAGTTTCAATAAGTACTCCATCTATCCTACATTAATAGCTCAATTTAAACTTCATAAAATTAAATGGAACTATTAATTTAGAATAGAGGGAATAGTTTTTACCAAAATATTAGCATGTAATTTAAATGCCATTCTTTAACTAATATTGTCATCCCCCCTAAACTACAGTCAATGCTTACCTAAGTTTTAGATCCATTCTTGAAAGCATTACAGGCAACCATGTTACAATGCAATGCATTGACTTATCAAGTGACAATAACACCATAGAGTTCGTGAATGTAACATGTTATTAGTACATTAGCACTGACAACAATGAACTAAGGTTAATGCTACAGCCACTAGTGACAATGACTGTTATAACTTACTGAAGTTGTAGCTGTTGCAACAATAAAATAGAAGTCCCAAGCTGATCATGTAAGGTCCCTGATTTTTCTACGATTTTTTGTGATTTTTTTGCTATTTTTTTATCATTTTCAATGGAAAAATGTGATGCTACGGCATATTCGTATTTGTACATTCCCCCCCCCCCCCGTATTTATACCCATAGAGTTAGGTGTAGCTTAGTCGCGGGCTGCAGGGCTTGTTGCGCGCTTATGACACAAATTTTAGAGGTACAATGCATAACCGGTAGGTGAACGCGTATTAAGGACGTAAATGTAAAAATCAAAAAGATTTTATATATATAATCTAAAGATCGGATTTCAGGATTTCAGGAAGTTTCTACTTCCAGTTGACGTCCAGTAACTTTTTTGAGAAACCTGAGCCCATTTTCGGTCACTCCGTTCTCCCTCCTCCGTCATTGGATTCCAGCAGTTTTTGTCAGGATCTGCTTTGCCTCACCGCCAAGAGTTCGTAGGTACCGGCTATAACCGCCGCCACGGCCTCTTCGCTCTTCCACGAGGTACCAAACCTTTTTTCGGGTTTTTCTCTCCTTCAAACCCATTTTTGAACTGTGAGTGTACGATTTTGACATCGTTTGCGGCTGCTCTCAACTAAACTTATATTTAGTTGGCCGCTAGGAACCCATAGGCGCCGGCTAGAGCCACCGCCATGCTTTCTTTGCTTCGTGGTGAGCTACCGGTACTTTGGTCGGGTTTTGTTTTTATTTCCATCTCACTGTCTGTGGGATGTCTATGGGATTTTTTGGACGCCGGTGGGTTTCCGGTTGTCGTCCGGCCACCGGTAGGACTCCATCCAGCCTACCTTGACCCGGTGTTGGTAGGGGTTTGCCGTTTCCGACCCCACCTCGCCCCTATTGCCTTGCTTCGCCCATTTAGATGCTTTGGGTGCGTCTCAGGTTGTTGTCATCGGCGAGCCGTCTGCTATTTGGCCATCGTGGGCTCTACCCCAGCTCGGCGATAGTGAGGGTCAGCCCCACTTGGCCCGATTATACTTCCACTTAGAATGGGCCGCTTGACATTGCCCTATACCGTGTGAGATGTACAGCCGCCCGCACCATAGGTATTAGTTGTGGGTGGCAATCGGCGATGTTGCCGCTTTGATTGGCCACAGCTAGGGCCTTAGCCCTGTTGGCTTCTTTTGTGGGCCTTGGGTAACCCCCTTTCAGCCCTCTCCCCCACCCCTTTGGGTCGCGTGTGCATGTGGCCATGCGTGTGCTTTTGGGTTTAGGCGCCGCATTTATGCCACCTAACCATCGGTTGGCTTTGCCACTGAGTGGAATTGACACATAGCCCTCCTCCACCCTTCCTTTGTCCTCAAGCGTTGCCCCACGCTCTCCACCCTTATGTGGGCCCATGTTGATGCAAAATCGTCGTTGTTGGGTGCTGTCCACGACCAATTTCGATGTCTTGTGGCTGGCTGAGCACGTCTTAGCCACCGGCCCATCTTCAGTGAGTACACCATCGACTTCTGGTTGCACCGCCACATATGTTGGCACGACTTTTCTCCTAGCCGCCCTAGTGTGCCGCCATGGATCGCGGGTTTTGCCGCATTGACTTCTAACACCTTGTTTGGCCTTTATTGTTTCCGGCACTTCCTAAAATCCTCGGGATAGCAGCTCTCTCAGCCAGGCAACAGTTTTGACTGCCAACTCCACCGCCGCCACCGTCGTGTGCTCACCATCAAACGTCATGATCACGAGGTAGGGGAGCTTTGAACTCGTAATTTCATGATAGCATGCTTGAATGAGTAGTAGCATGCTAGGATTGTACGATGTGCATGTAAGCATGATTATATGGTATGTTGAAATGCATATGACATGCATGTTGACTGTAAGTACGTTGGATATGTATATATGCATATGCTAGTGATGGCTAGCATGCATGTTTGGATTATGCATGTGCTAGTGATGGCTAGCGTGCATGTTTGAAGTATGTTTGGATTATGCGTGTGCTAGTGATGGCTAGCGTGCATGTTTGAAGTATGTTTGGATTATGCGTGTGCTAGTGATGGCTAGCGTGTATGGTTGACGTATGTATGTGCTAGTGATGGCTAGCGTGTATGGTTGACGTATGTATGTGCTAGTGATGGCTAGCGTGTATGTTTGACGTATGTATGCATGTGCTAGTGATGGCTAGCATGTATGTTTAACGTATGTATGCATGTGCTAGTAATGGCTAGCATGTATGTTTGGAGTATGTATGGATTATGCAAGTGCTAGTGATGGCTAGCGTGCATGTTTGACGCATGCATGCATGTGCTAGTGATGGCTAGCATGTATGTTTGACGTATGTCTAAATGTGTATGTATGCACTAGTGATGACTAGTGAGCATATTTGTAAGCTGCATATGTATGACCGTATATATATGTTATACGTATGTATGATGACTATTTGCCTATGATATGAATGTGTGTAAGTGTATGTGGGCAGAGGTATGGGCGATGGACAGTAAGAGGTGACAGAGGTTTTGTCTGGATTTGGATATGGATGTGTAAGCGTATGACAGATGATAGAGGATATGGGTATGACGGGTGAGGTTTGTCAAACAATAAGAGGGTGCATAATTGTACAAGCATAATGTACAGATTACGAAGAGAAAAGTAAGTATAATAAGTGAGATATAAGTAAGAGGACAACAACTGGGTTGGCTTTGAGGAGCTTCATTTGAGGATGTCAGTGTAAGATGATTTAGCCATAAGATGGATGACGAAGTATGTAAGACTGTAAGGGCTTGATGTACTATGAGTTTTGTCCATGATGTGGATGGGTTAAGTGAAGTCGACGAACTTGGGTTTCGGATCGGGCTCAGCTTCAGTTTGATCAGTGGAGCACGGTATGCTCGAGTGTTGTGTGGCATAATTGTACCACATAATTTACTTAATTCAAACTTGAATTATAAGCACAGCTAATGATAGCGTTGTGAGTTTGAGACCTGAGGGTTCGACGGATTAAGTTCCGTGTTGGGCTGGCCGCTAATGAGTCGGCCGAGCATTTCTCATGTCTTGCCATGGTGTTTATCCTGCGGGATGTTGTCTATGTGCTGTATAGAGCACTAGACGTCTGATGCTCTGCTGGGAGCGACATATGTTTCTGATTTGGTCTGCGTGTTGTATAAGCCTAGACGTTTGATGCTCTGTTGAGAGCGATGTACGTATTCGACTTTGTCTATGTGCTGCATAAAGCCCAGACGTCTGATGCTCTGTTGAGAGCGACGTATATTTTTGATTTGGTCTGTGTGCTGTATAAGCCCAAACGTTGATGCTCTGTTGAGAGCATTGTATGATTCCGCCCAAGAGTGGCACTGTATATTTCTGCCCAAGTGGCACTGTATGTTTTCTGCCTAAGAGTGGCACTGACACTATAAGACCCATTATGGTGGGCAATTATCTGGCACTGTAAGACCCATTATGGTGGGCAATTCTCTGGCACTATAAGACTCATTATGATGGGCAACTGTATGACCCCTTATGTGTGGGTGTTTATGTTTGTGCGCTCAGATAAGTAGTATTATGGATCTACTCTTACCTATTTGATCTAGTGCCCCATGAGCATTGGTGTGTCTTACCTTCGGAAAAGTCCATGGCGTCTAGTCACTCCCCGGAGGTTAAGGTGTTGCCCCAGTGACATTCTTTTCCATTCGACGTTGGAGCTTATTAGTTGTAATGAGCTTCAGTGGTCGATAGTATGAGCACGACTGTAAGTGTATGAGTATGAGTACAACTGTAAGAGTATGTGTATGAGTACGTTTGTGAGAGTTTGTTTCTAAGTAAGACAGTAAGTGTGATTTTGAGTAAGCATATGATTGTACGAGTAAGGTCGTACAAGTATGCGTGTGATGTATGAGTAAGCGTACAGTGGTATGAGTAAGTTTGTAAGACCCTTGATAAGGGTGTTTGTGTAAGTTTGATTTGATAGTATGATTTTAGCACGATGGTGCATTTGGTATGACTTTGGCACGATGGTGTATTTGGTATGACTGTATGCATATGTGCATAATTATGATTATATTGATATGCTTCTGCTTCATGTTTGAGTTGCATGAACGCATGTATTTATGAACTTAATGAGTTTACTATTTTAGATTCCCCTACTAAGTATTTTCTTACTGAGTATGAAAATACTTATTACCCTACTTTTTAGCCCCGTTGTATGGGAGGTTTTACAGGTTGTGCGGAGAGCTCCTGGAGATGGATGCTCATTTCAGCGGTAGATTGATTCCCGTTGACTCAGGTATATACTTGACTCACTGCGAGTTTATTTGTGCTACGATCTATTGTATTGGGTGAGATGAGAAAACAAGATGTGTATCTTTCTAGACTTTCATTTGGATTAGTCTGTGGACTGTTATGGGACTTACACTCAGGGATGCCTGGGAGAAATTTGTATTTAAAGTCTATGATCATAGTAATTTAGTCATACGTGTGTTTTCGAGTAGCGCCTGAGGATATTTGCTTTGGCCATATGATGTTTGACCATATGATGGAAATATTTAGATGAAAAATTGATGTTTACAATTTTCAATTATAAACTGTTTTATCAGGTTTCGATTTCGTCATTTTTCCTCCGATTTACAGATGTTATATTACAAACATTTTTCATAAATTTTAAGGAAAATGTGAAAAATCTCGGGCATTACAGATCATGAAGCAACGTTGTGAATATTTCTTAATACAGAGGACATTATGCAGTATCTAAATTTCCTTGTGATCCATAAAGACTCATTTTGAATACTATGTTGAATGGCTATACTGTAATTATCACACCATTAGCCACTTGATAGGCAAAAGGGCGGGGGTGACAGTAACCCTAGTGAGGGCCTGCAGGAGGATGTAGGGACTAGTTGCTGGGCTAATATTTTTCTCAAGCTTTCTATGTTTAATTGAGCCCTGGTTACTAGCAAGTGAGTTTAAATTACCCGCCCACGCCTCTAGTAACACGTGAATTCTTGGGCTCATGTTAAATTTTTTTATTAAATTCTCCCTTTTTATCACATTCATAAATCCAAGTTGCGAGATTAAAATTAGTGCGCTGAAGTTTCAACTCATCAAGCTGAGTTGCAAAATCTTAAAAAGTTGTTTTTAGTATGTAAGAAGTTGCTAAACCTATTTGAACCATTGTTTTAAAATCCAAACCGGTTCCGGTTGCCCGTTAACTGGAATTGGCCCAAAAATGGGGCAGCTGGTCCCGGTCGCCAGGCCAATTTGACCCTGCCTCACCGCACACATGTAACATGCTGCCATCTCCACAAAAAATGATGGGATTCTAAACATAGCCCTGTCAAAATGACTGATACAAAGTAGCTAGCCAGTAAGGCCACTATGGTTTTGTACTACACTTATAACCTAACTACTTGATTTATTTTTAATTCACAAAAACAAAAAATTTAAATGATGGGGTTTCACTTAATGACATCTTTAATCGGGTCAATGGGTTGACCCCTGGTTGAACCCAATCACTCTTGCCTTGTGACCAATCCGGGTCTATGACCGTGCCTATTTTTAAAACAGTGATTTGAATGAACATAAGATCACTGGCCTTGCTAGTTTTGCATCTTGAAATTTTATGGCACTTTGGATCAAAATTTCAAGATTCAACCCGAAGAATTTCACTAAACATCAAGAGTTTGTCAACTTATTTTTAAATACCAAAAACCAAACAATCTGAAACGGAAAAGGAAACTCCTTTCTATCAGCAATGCCCAAAAGAGAGCATTATTACACGTAAATGGAAGCTTAATTTATCCTATGTAGCTTCAGTAAGACAGTAGTAACTGCTGTCAAACAGAAATCATTCAGCCCAAATAAAACAGTTCTTCAATCTAAGTGTTTATGTATATAGATATTCAAATGCATCTTTTCAATGTTAATATACTATATGCGTAATCTTAATGTCCATCTACAAACTAGATATAACTAGAATTAAAATTTTATAGGGCAGATATTGGAACATTAATAGGTAAAGGGTCAGAAGAGTCTTCCATGCTCTCTTTTCTCTTCTGGCAATGAGCTTAGTGTAGCTTACGTATGAAGAACTGTTGATATTTAAGATCGACGACACTTATATCAACGCACATTATTATCAAGTGTGTATACTAATATATATGTACTATCGATCTCTTAGATTTTATAGGAACAACTTCTATATATAATTTACGTTAGACTCATTGTAAAAAATAAATAAAATGTAATGGCCCAATATTGAAAAAAGTAGTAGACTGGGCCGGGAGAGGGAATGCTGAAGGCCTCCTCGTTCGGCCCAAATGGGACATCAGTGCACAGCCCACCGACTGAAGCGGCGAGGAACGCGGGCGCCGACACAGGAGTCGAGACAGGGCGGGTGGGGGGACCAATACGGCCCATTTATTCGCTCGAGACGCGTGCGGTCGTCATTTGCCCAAGTCGGTCCCTGTCTCTCTCGTCCGTGGGCCCCTCGCAAGAAAACGAATCAACCTCGATTTCCACAATACTTTTTCTTTCCTTCCACTAATCTAATTTTTAACCATCATTAGACACTACTTTTTGTATAAAAAATAGGTCAGCGGTCAACCCAGTGGGCCACTTTGTCAATTCCCGCCCCCGGTTCTCCTTACGCCAATGACCTGAAATGACTATGATGCCCTTGCTGTGATTGGAAAACGCCCATTCACTCTTCTTTGACGGAAGACACTACGGTCCACTAGGCCAAGTGCATATTAGAGTATATGCCCTGGACGAAAGATACCAAGAGGACCAAAAAGAGTATTAAAACCATTGATAAGTAAGACTCATTTTTAGACAAAAATGCTTGTAAAGTCATGTGGCTCTCAACATTGGGCATTAAGTCATTGATCAAACCCTGGGTATCAGACAACATAGAGTTTAACTATGCAGACAAACTGCAAGATAAGCTGGGGACCTTGTGCACCAATGTCTACAGGGACCTGTCACACCTTGAGGATGTAAGGAAACGATTGTTCCCCGTGTGGACATATAACTTTGTGAAGACAAATGTATATGGTGTAAATATGCCTCCATTAATTAAGATTTCAAACGAGGACTTCCCAATAGCTTCGGCGTTAAGGAAATGGACTATCAATATGCTTCTTCTGTCATGAAATAAGTGTCTAAGTTGAAAAATTAATTTGTCTTGCAATAAGTATCCCATTTGCTTAGCTATCATCCGCTTTTTTTTCTATATTTAGTTTTTATATTTTTTTCTTTCAAAATTACACTTTTAATTGTTTTTATTAATAAAAAAAGGATGATTCCTACTAAGACTTAGCCAGTTATTCATATTTATTAATAAGTCTATAATAAAATTATATTATACATAATAATTTAATTTTACTATTATTCTCTTGTGACAATAATAAAATATGAATAACCAATAGGTTTTAATGAGAGACTGAGTCATATAGTCACGGTGGATATCGATGTATAAACTCCTTTTTTACATTAATTTTTATTTTATTTTATGATTAGTATGAGGGTTTTGGGTGGTCTGGGCTGACTTACTAGTCACAAGTCACTTTACAAAGAAATTTATTATAAATAGGCGTAAAATAGTAAAATTATATTATTGTGTACAATATAATTTTACGGTAAACCTATTAGTAAATTAATTGAGTTGTTTATCCTTATTAGGAAGAACCCCATTAAAAAATATAATTGGAACTTTTAAGTGATATAAAGTAACTTAAATATTTAACTTTTTCAAATAAGATACTTATTTTATGACAACAGGAAAATTTTAATATAATTAAAAAAGTAGCTGATACCTTTTAAATCAACCACTATCTCCTAATAGCTTATGCGGTAGGGAAATGATTTGTATATTTACATCAACAAGCTAGTTGACCTTAATTCTTTAAACCTTTTTTTCTGATTTCTACCTTGCAGTCTCATTAAATTTCGACAGATGTGAATGTTTACTGCACGTTGTCTTCGTCTAGCACTCTAGCTAATATATGTTACCTCTGTCCATTTTATTAATTATTTTATATTAATTTTCGTATTTCATATTATCCTTTTTGTAGTAATTATCGGATAAAATAAAAATAATTAGTGGATAAAAGTAAATTGACTAGTAAATTGGCTTCCATAAATACTTCCTTCTTTTTATATTAATAGTTATATTTAAAAAAATAAAAAAAATTATTAGATGGTGAAACCCATGTCTAAGAGGAGGAAAATTAAGTTTATAAAACTCTTATTGAATTATTCAACTACTTAATTTTAATAAAATAGAGTTATTAATATAAAATAAATTTTTTCTCATATAAACTATTAATTTAAGACGGAGAGAATATTAAAATTTCCAAAGGACAATGAATATGAGACGGAGAGGGAGTCTGCAAGGTGACTGAAATTTAAGTGGTAAATTAAATTGTGTATCTATGCTCACATGCGGAGTACTCTTATGCAAGCGCCGGCCATTCACAGTTGCCATTCGACAAAGACTGCAAAGCCAATAGGAGACCACCGACGCGATTGCTACCTCCTCCAATTTGCTACAATGACAACTGAAACACCACTTCTTCATGCACACTTCCGGTCTGCCACAACGATACGCGTTGCCTCAATCAGTGCCCCAAAGAATCCTGAAGCATCCAGTCTATACAATGAAAAGGATTGGCTGCACTTTTGATTATGTTATGAAGGATCTACTTGCATATCAAATTACTTTACTGATGAGTTTGGTGATCAATCTACAAATCTCCCGCTAACCCAAGTCCTTTCATTTTTGTACTTCCTTTCATGTGTTGCAAATTGAACATGCATTTTTACATCAATCAATATCTGTTCTTGACAAAACTGAGAGATTGAGACATGGACTTTCCCACCTGATTCCTCATCACCTAACCCGGTTCCTCTTTTTCTAATTGAAGGCTCGTGCTTTTTTAAGTGTCTTTGCTTGTTTATGGCCAAGGTTAGGGTCTAATTCCACCGGATGAGCTCAAGCATACCAGACCAACTTTTATCACACTATCTTCTTTTATATATATATATATATCATCATCATCATCATCATCAAATGAGACGTAATCAGCATGCTATATCCAGATTGTGTTCACATAGTTGGAATTTGAAGACGACACCCGCTAGAACATATTCTGCATGTACCAAACATTACTCGTCTTTTTCCCTTTTTTTGTCTATTCCTTCAGTCTTCTACTCTCCATTAAGCTATAGAGACCCCATCATGGTACATACTTTTCCATCTCTAGACTTCGACGTGGATATCACGTTCTTGTCCCAATCAAACACGCATTCTGGCATGAGCACGGCAAGTATTTAAAAGGCACTAGGATTCGAAAGTACGGAGTACTATTAGGAATTGACCCGCGTCCAAAACTGTAAGTTCGACACAATATGTTGTTAATTTATTAACAGGAGATGTATATTATGAATGGTTATGGCAAGGAGATAAATAATTAAATGGATAAGTCTCATACGCATTTAGTTTTTTAAAATAATTAACTAAGAGCATTTCCATCAGGCGATGTCAAATTGAGCCATTTGGATATGCTCAAGTGGCTCAAATTATCATCTACATTACCTATGTGACAATTTGATAATAAGAGCATCTCCAACACCAGATTTGGTGTATGTTGTGAACAAAATTGAAGTCTAGACTCAGCACGTGGAAATAACATCAGTCACTTGGGACTTCAAATATGAAGTCTCATGTTGAGACTTCAATTTTTTTAAATACTTAGTCATCATTTCACAGGGATTTGGCCTTTATTACTTTTATTCAACATATATAGTTGGAGTTTACTATTGTCAAATTGGCACATAAGTAATTAGAGATGTCAATTTGAGTCCCTTAAGCATCTCCAACAACTTAACTCTAACCATAGATGTCAAATATAAGGAAGGGAAGGGGATAGGCGAGAACCTTGAAAAATGATGATTAATAGCAAAAGGCGTCTCAAAATGGGACTCCAAACTTGAAGTCTTAACTGTGGGGCACCATATCCACGGAGGATACTTCAATTTGCTCCAAGTCAGACGCAAACGTTGAAGATGGGTTTTTCAAAATGAACTAAACTTAGTTCATTTTGAAAAATCTAATGGAAATATAATGTTAGACGGAGGGAGTAGTATACATCGAGTGCCAGTAAAAGCTGCTCAAGAAATGACGTCTAGTTTTACAAAGAGAGGGGAACAACAAATTTGATAAAAAAAATATACGTAGCAATGGGATGTGGGATTGAGGTGGAGAGACAGATGATGAGAGAGGCTCTAAACTTTGCCTCTACATAGAAAAAAATGATCAGTTAGTACAATATTTAGAAACGTTAAATTCGCATGTGAAGTGCACCAGAAGTTCCAAGTTCCATTTCATGTGTTGTGTGAATGGTGGAAGCTACAAACCATATTGATTTTCAATGTCAGAAGGTGGAACTTCCCCGATCATATGTGGAGACGCAGCTCAGTTATGGAGATACATAAAACCAATTTAATTATATATTGAGATCAATGGATGCGATTTTAGAGCTGCTACTACAATGCCTGGACAGTTCGGAATAGTGCAGCTTGGGTAAATAAAGCTTTGAAATAGTGTCTATAAACGCAAAATGTGAGTTTGCTTTGTCAGAATAGAGCTTTCTGTTCTTGGATTTGCAGTCCAGTAGAACTGGGTTTAATTTGTAACTCAGGAGTCTATTTTACTCTTTTTATGGTAATCTATTCAACTGAAAAATGAAGCATATACGACGACATTATTGATTAATTATACCATAAACTGAACTAACTATCAAGTATCAACTGAAAATAAATAACTCAATATAGGGCTCAGTATGTTTGTAAATACTAATTAATTAACGTAAAAGAGTAATGCATGGGCAAGTTAGAAGACCACAACATTTTAAAAAAAAACAGTCAAAAGCATGAAAGTTTAGCAGAAACAGCGCTTAAAAGCGTCGCTAATACTCTCATTTGTTGTAGGGAGCTATCTGACAAACGGAAAACGCCTTCTATTTGAATAGTATTAAGGGGCAGGGGCAACTTGTAATCAAAAGAGGGTAAGCGAAAAAGTTAAGTAAAATCAAGTAACAGCAAATTGGGATGCAACTGCATGCCTGCAACGCTCCATTATGAAAAGACATTGGCATCAATCGATACTTAAAAATTCAAAATTCGAACTCAATAATATCAATGCACCAAACTATACACGGAATGAAACATTAATATTCCCATTAGCTAGGCAGCTGTTCTTTGAGATGAATATTTATTGTCGTTATTACTGTTCTAGTTGATAGCGTGTGGAAACATTATTGCCACTTAAAGGATGACATAAAGCAGTTGCTTCTACCCACATATTATTAAAACCAACCTTAGTGACCTTAGTGCACGATTAGACACTAACCAGTGACAAGACTTGGACTTCCATAGGCCACACAATATCGTTAGTACACAGTAATTTACCAGATCATAATTACTGCTGTGAATTAATGTACATTCTTCTTGCAGTTAGATTGTCTGTTGCCTGCTATTGCTACTAACATAACCATAATGATTGTTAGCATAAAAAACAATCTAGTTTTGTTATTTTTTATGAACAAGAATGAAGATTTCCGAAAAAAATAACCACAACTTCTATATGAAAGATTGAACATCAAGCGCAGAGTACTGAGGTTAAAAACAAAAAAAGAAAGCTCGAGTGATTACCTAAAATGTTTAGAGGGAGGGATTCATCTGCTACGCATCGTAGCCGGAACAATATCATCCAGTAGTCCTTCATCAGTGGCGAGCTGTGAGGCCATGTTAGTAGTGTTAGGAGGAGGTCTTGCATTGTTTAGTAGGCCTTGATGTGGGCTCCGGTGATGAGGTAACTGGGTGGAAGCATTTGTTAGACCAGTACCACCGAAGCGGAAGTTCAGAGATGGGTAGGGAAACTGATGGTGAGTAGTGGTCGAAGAAGCAGCAACAAACCGGCCGGCGGCGCCAAAGGGAGAGTCATGGGGGCTGGTGCTGCCGCGGGAGAAGCCGACGGTGTGGTGGCAGTGCTGGCCCTCGTAGGTGGTGATGACGATGGTGGGATCCTCGGAGGAGCGCTCCACCCTTTTCTTCACCATGCATTTGCTGTTCGTGCACCTATAGTAGCTCCTACATGTTCATCGGAGAAAATTGAAAATAAGTTCTGAAGCGTAAACAATCTTCGTCTGCTTGGACCTAATCTCCAGCAGTACCTCAGTACATATCAACATTCACAAGTCATGAAGATTTCAGATTCAGAAACACAATACGACTTAACCAATCGAATCACAAGATAACACAGTAAAAAGAAGATACAAAGCGAAGCTGTTGACAGTTTGGATAACTTTGCACTGTAAACAGCAAACTAATTTGTCTGAAGCCTCCGATACTCTTAGACAGAACAAAAGAACAAATAAACGGATGGCTGGAACTTTTTTATCCCCAGTGACGACGCAGACATATTACATGAAATAAGTCATGTTGACGAAAATACTCAGCAAGAGTTTAACGGAATCGATTAAAGACTTTCGTTGCAAGATCCTAAAATCTTTTACACCACATTTGGAAAGAAACATAATCTTACCTGAAACTCGTAGAGACTTACCATATACACTTACATCATATTTATATAAAAAAATCAGAATATATAGAACATAAATTTATATATACATGTTATAATGTTAAACGGGAGCAAGAACTTGTCTGGATTAATCAATCAGTGGAGATAAAGGGTAGTCGTTAAAGTTATGATTCCGATCTTATCTTAAACTGGGTTTAGTGGGGGTTGTTGGTGAGTCTTAAATCTCAGCATAATACAAGTAGCCTTAATAAGGATCGATGAGCTAGCAGAAGAGTAAGTAACCTGGGAAAAGGGCTGTTCTTCACGGCCTTCTGCCCGTACTTGCGCCACCGGTAACCATCTTCCAGATGATCCACATCGCTCTTCGTCATGAACGCGAACCTCGGCTGCCGAGCTCGCTTCTGCCCCTTCTTCCTCCCTTTGCTGCTCCTGCACCGTATAACACACACCCGCATGAGCTTTCTGATCAAAAATATACACACTACAACTGATCGCTTACGCTCCTCAAGAACAGTACTACAACTGCAATCATGGAAGATATGACTTTTTTTTTTCCATGATGACAATTTCGTGATGACAAGGATCTTCATGAAATGATCATGAAGCAGATGCATGAATGGAATCGATTCGACAAAACAAAAAAAAAAAGGTAGAAACATGGAATCAATGGTGCAGACACCATTGAGCTTTTTCATTCCCTTCCCTAACCCGTGACACCCAAGTGATTATTTAAAAAAAAAAGACGTCAACATTTATTTTTAAAATAAAAACAGATTCTGTATTCATCGGTGCGTTTTTTTTTTATGAAAGAAGAACCGTTTTGTCCCAGAAAAAAAAAAGAGGAAGAGCATCGGCTTATCCGAAACGCAGTCCCCGCCGCAATAACGGCGGCCGGTGGATTCGCCGAAAAAGAAACGAGATAAAAAATGAATTGTTTATTTACGAGAATATCCCCGACCGACTCCGGCTTCTCGAACTGACAGAATTGCCCTTTCTAGAATTCTGCAGATTTTAGCTTTTTCCTTTTTGCGGTTGCAAAAAAAAAGGAGGGGAAAAATGAATTTCTAAAATTTCCTATTTTCCCAATTCCGACAATGTCGCCCCCGGGGAGAGCGCCTTATTGCGATTCTGCCACTACAAGCGCGGGGAGAAACGGAGGAGCTAGCGCCACTCACGGTGCCTCGGCCGGCTTCCCCCCGGACGCCGGCGGATTACCGGGCGGGGGCTCCTCGCTGGAGCTGGAAGAGACCGACGGAGCCGCCTCGGCCGACTTCTCCGCCGGAGGGGATGCGGCGGCTGGCGCAAGACCTCCTGACCCCGGCGCCGGGAACTCCGGCTCGTCGCAGTCGAACGCGATCGGATCGAACTCAGCCGCCGCGTCTGCGAAATTCCGGTCGGAGTCCGGGGGAAAGCAGCCCCAGCCGAAGTCGCTGAGGATGCTGCCGCTGCTGGTTTCGCGATCGCCTCCGGAGAAGAAGGAGGTCCATGCGGAGTCAGCGGAGGGGTCGGCCTCGGATCTGGAGCTCCTCTCGTCCATCTGGGCCGGGCGGGGTGCTCGTGCAGAGGCCCTAGCCGGGCGGATTGGAGCTGGCAGCGAGGAATTCGGCGGAATTAGGGGAGGAGCGGGAGCTCAGTGGGGAGGGGAGGCCTGGCCTGGTATTTCGGACATTTGAAGGCTTCAGAGAAGAAGAACGTCAAGCGGAGTCGTACGGACGGAGGGTGGGAAGGGGAGCGGAGAGATTTGGGGAGACCCGGTGTTGTTGGTGGCCCGCGACTTTTCAGGGCCAGAGTGCCCCGTTGGGGTGGGCCCCACTGGGGTGGGGTGCTGTTTGCGCGTTTTTCGTGTCACGTCGGTCGGGCATGGCAAAATTCCATGTATACCGGTACAGACTTTCAACTCTGTATCATCATTCAAATCAAGAAAAAAGCTACGTATGAAGTTTTACTTTTCTTTGTATATATAAAAAATAAGTTTTACTTTTCTTCTTCTTTTTCTTTTTTTGTTAATGATCTATTACAAAATTGGATGGCAGCCTGATTTGCATCACGACGGGAATTGAAGAGTTACTACTCCACCATGCATGTGCATTAATATACATTGAACTCATAGCGACATCTCTTGGTGCATCGTGGGTCAATAGGGATGCCACCCGCTTCGGTAAACAGTATCCGCCATAATGGGTCGATTTTAATTTTTAAAAATTAATTTATATAATTATTTAGGTCAAAGTTTGGGTTTTAAGTGATTCAACCTCACCCGAATATAATTATAAATATAAATTTTAATTTTTTATATATTTTATAATATTATTTTTTAAAAATAAAAATATTTTTTTATTCTATTCGGGTCAAATGGGTCAGATTGAGTTCAGGTTATAATTTTCTTAAGTAGTATCGGGTTCGGATTTGACAAAACGCGACCCGAACATGACCCGGCAACAACACTAGTAGGCTATCGGATCTTATTATCAAGAGTGCGCATTAATATAAGGGTAGGCGGGGGTAAATTACCCACCTATCCCTTTTATTAGTCTGTGCTGTCTTGGTGCACACCAATGCACGTGAGCTATACGTGTACTAAGATTGTCACCTAAAAAAAGCTACATGGTCCCTAGTGCACCATTAGTTGTCGGTTCATTTAACAACATTCATATTTAAAGGGAGAGGCAGATATAACAATCCTAGAACGCACAACAAAAATAGTGTAGGTGCATGCAGGGGCATATAAAATCAACTCTTATTATCTAAAATAAAGACAAAAAACATGTGCTACATGAAACCGGGTGAGAACCAACTCAAGCCAAAATCGGGTCGACTTGAATTACTTTGACACTTGCTCGAAATTAAAGGGTTCAAGCTGAACTTCAATAATTACGCTTTAGCCTTGAAAATTTTAATTATTACTTATAGTACATGTTCATTTGCATATATTTTTAGTGTATAATAAAACAAATACATTTGTTTATAAAAAACAAGTTTTAGAGCATTAAAAGCATATTGTATATTAAATAAGTGAAAAATAATAAACATATTTAATTTCAACTTCCATACTCAGCTTAAAATCTTAGCCCTCTTGGGTGGTTACTTTCTTACACATAGTGGCACTTACAATGCGAGAAACACTTTTTATGCTTTTCACTCACAATGAGCTAAGCATAAGCCACACATGAGAACCTTTGATATTTAAGATAAACTCGTAGATGAAGAGCTCTCATGTATAGCTTATGCTTGGCTCATTATCAATGAGAAGTAGAAACAACTACTCTTACACCATCTTTTTGTAGTAACAAGATAGTACATGCTACCTTTTAGTGGAAAAAAGAAGAAAAAACAAGTGCAAGTGAAAAATGGTGTCCTATCCCCATATGCGTGGTCCATGTGTGTGTGTGTATATATATATATATATACATATATATATATATATATATATATATAATCATATATATATTATATATTATAGAATACAGATATTTTTATAACTTGTTATTTTCATATGGAATGCATATAGAGGGTACCTTAGGTTTAGGGGTCTTAGCGAGCCGAACTGAGCCGAGTATTGGGCTTTTATGGCTCGAGCTCGAGCTTAAGTAAGTGAATCATGAGCTTTATTTGGTTTTTCAATTGAACTAATTTTAGTTCATCTTCCAAAACCAAATGAAACTATTAATTTGGGATAGGAGTATATTAGTCTTTGTATCTGTAATATTTTTTTTATAAAATATATATCATATATATAAATTATATATCGATTACAATTTAACAAAGATATATATATCATGAAATTTTTTATATAAGTTTGGGCTCACGTACATCAGCGTGAGCCAAGACATCATGGGCCATCAGATAGAGATCCAAGGGAGTAAGAAGTCAAACTAATCTACCTCATGAGTTATGTGTGTTGTTAGATCATAATATGAGGATACATGATATTGAAGCTCACGCAATCGTGAGTGAGCCTTGGCTCGTATAAATGGGTCTCATATATCATATATGATATATGGTATTGATACATATACATGATTGTATGTAGTTTTATATATTTCATTCATCCTAGATTAATAGCTCCGTTTGATTTTTCAAAATGAACTAATCAAATGGATCCACTAATCTAGAACGGAGGGATTATATAACAACTTGAATTTTGTGGGATATTAAGTTTGTGTGCTACTTAAATTATAAGTTGTAGTTGACGTGGTTTGAAAGGGTAGAATGACTTTTGAGTTAAAGGTCGAGCTTGTCAAGGGTTGGCCATAGTGAATTGCGAGGATACAATTCTTTTAAGGAGGGAATAATATAATATCCCGAATTTTTCTAGGTTTTAAAAAATTAAATATGCGAAAAATATAGTGTTTGACCCATTGACATTTTTAGTTGAATAACTTTTTCCCTAGATATAATTTGTGGCTTAAACCTTTTGAGAAGTTAAAGACTGTTGTGAAAAAAGAGAGGTTAATGTCCTAGGTAAAATAATTACCTTAATGCCCTCAGGTACATTATGATTAATTTTTAAAGAGATTTAATAAGTTAACCCAAGGAGGGTTAGTGTCATGCCCCGGCTCCGTCCGACCTAAGCTGAACATGGTCAAAGGGCCAGTTAGCGTGGGGGGGGAGGCGATAGAAATTGATGGATTATCGTATTGCGGAAGACAGCCCCTCTAACGGGCAATTCACATAATGGAGTAGCACACCTAATGTCCTTTGAGCAAGAATAATAAGGATAACAAAGAGAATAATAAAACTGTTGTAATCTTCACACAAACCAATCTCTAGAACCTACACATGGCTCGAAATCTAAAAAGTTTTGACAAGTCTAAGAACAACATATAAATGCGAGTATAATACATAACCCACCATATAATGTTCTCTAATGTCAACCATGAAAAAATAAAAAAATAAAACATCATCACAATGTCACGAAGGCTAATCCCACGAGTACCCATGTTGTCCCTCATATAAGGTATCCTGCACATTTGCACGCCCAAAATAAATCACAAAAGAGGGGTCAATACAAAACTAAGTAATGGTTTGAAAGCGGTAATATTAATCAGAAAATCATCATGACAATTCAGATCCAGAAATGACATGGTATACCCTTTTTCTGATCATCCCCTTACTATCCGCTACTGATCCACAAGTATAAGATCCAACATGCATATAACACATATATCGGGTCAGGGCATAAATGATCATGTTATGACTTAGCATCCATCCTGCATAGGTAATGATCTTTATCTAATCACAATCAAGTATAATATCACACATAATCCGCATGAGAAGTGTCTCGTGCACATTTTTTGATCATGCGACCATATCACATAAACCTGCATGATAGTATCTAAATCACACAATTCAGATCATGCATTCATATCACATAAACCTTCATGGTAGTGTCTCAATTACACAATTCAGATCATGCATTCATATCCCATGCATCCATTCCCTAGCTCATTCACCCTACACGACAAACGTGTCACACACATGATACACAATCATGCATAATAAATCATATCCACATGTGTCACATTATCCCTACAAAACCTGTACAATTCTGGGCATAATATTATCTCATACACATGCATCATCAACAAATGGTAAATGTCTCCATCAAGGAGTGAATACAATCATTGCCACACATGCGGGACATAGTCCAAATTTTCCACACAGGAAATATAAAAGTCGGGGTAGTCAGCCCCTAAATCTGCTCGCCCTAGACAATCCTGGCCAAGGAATGTCAGAATCTCACACAGAGAAAGTAGAGCAGGTGTGTTCGCTCTGGGACATCTCCTGCGGTGGGGGAGAGCCTAAATTCCCACACAGAGAATCCTAGAACACGTGGTAACCAATGCATGAAGGCATACCACCCTGGGTGGTGTTTAGTGTCTAGGTTTGACTATCTCAAGAATCTCAACTGCAAGACAAATACACAACTCGTCTCCACATAACTCAAGTCGACTCAACCCGGGCAGTATATATGTTCCACACAAGAACTCAAATCGAAATCCACACATGAAACTAGAACATAGTATCACCATTCACCCACAATTCATTCATTTGATAAGAATGCACATTAGATCATTGTCATACAATAACATTGCTGGAAGCATGCTTAAACATAAGAAAATCATTAACCATAGATTCAAGATAGATCATACTAACACATCTAATTAACCATCAACATGTACTTCCATATAATACTTAAACGTGCTCCATAATTTCCAACATAAATAGCACACATTTCTAGTAACTTATCCTAACTCAAAACACTCCACATAAACATTAGAAATAATATTTGGGAGTAAACATACCAAAATAAGCATTGGAAATAAAATGCCCAAAATCTGTTGTGTAGCCGATCGATCGGCCTGCAAGGGCGTTTGATCGGCTGGCCTTAAAATCAACCTACAATGTCGTATGGCCGATCGATCGGCCTGCAAGGCGATCGATCGCCATAACAGCACATCTGGTTCATCTTCTCCATTTTGAAAATCAAACCGAGACACCATCAAATAAACTTGAAACCTCCATTCAAAGCCTCAAACTTCATACAAATTTAATTAAACCTTCCATAATGCTAAATCCACCCATTTCCAATCAAAGCCCTAAGAAATTAATACAAAAGATTAACTTTTTATTAATATATCATTAAAGCCCTAAACATGAAACCCATTCAAGCAAAATACATAAAAATCCATTACCTTTCACCTTTTTTTTTTTGCCGGATTAGCTCCTTAATCTCCTTTGAAACCCACCCAAAAATGTGTTTTTTGTTAATACCCACCTAAATCAGATTTAAAACTTAAAAATCATTAGGAAAATCATAGATCTAGAGCTTTAAGGACTCAAAAAGAAAAATTTGAAAGCTAGGGTTTGAAGTATATATGCAAATCAGTGACTTAGTGGCTTGAAAATGCGATTAACTAATGTAGAAATATGAGATTAGAAGAAGTTTATGAAAAACTTTAATGATTAAAGAAAGATTAAGAAAATCTCACCTCAAATCACTTTCCACTTTGGGATAATGAGAATTAGGCCTCTTGATTCTCAGGCTTAGCCCTTCCCTAAATGAGAAAGAGGTTAACCCTTTCCTTTTATAGTAAGGAATGAGTTAGACTTAACCGAAATTAGGGGTATAAATAGAATTCTTAACTAAAAGTGGGTAATTTGGTTATTTAATCCCAAATTAAGTCTAAAAAAATTCTAACTTTTTTTAATGACTTGTTTTAATGTCAATGTTGTTTTGGACTAAAACCCCCAAATTCGACTGTAAGGTCTACAAGGAGTCCCATTAAACCCTAATTTTTGAAATTTTTGAGAAAATACTAAAAATTCCTAAAAATTCACAAATGATTTAAAAATTCACTTAAAACTCATAAATGTGAAGCTATTTTTGATTAAAACCTTTGGAAACTACCTTTATTTTGAAAATCACCAAAATCGATTAGAAACGGCTTAAACCACATAATAATGATTAAATAATAAATAAAATTGAAAGTAAACCGGTTCAATATAAGAGTTCTTACAGTTAGGGCACGAGAGCTCAAACAATCTAATATCCTTATTTAATTTAGCTATTGATATTATGATCTACTTGGTCTTGTGTGGTTATGATTGCATATGTTGTTTATTGTTTCAATATTTGTTAATGATGTTGTGATGATAACTTATCACTAGCTTAAGATTATTAAAAGATTAATCAATGGGGTTAGAAAGCTTTGGATTGGGTGAAAAGCCTAATCAAGATAAAGACTAAAATACCTCAGAAGGGTCTGCGACTAGTTCATAGAGTGAACAAAGCTTTTGACCTGACAATTTGTCTTGGTTGATGAACCGATGATAGTTTCGAGTTTAAAACCCTAGTCTAGAATGGACTAATAGGGTTTGGGATAGTCATTTAAAATCTTGGCTTATTGATGAGCAAGATAGGGGTCCAAAATGGTTTCTTGAGTTTTAACTCTATTGAGGAGCTGCTAATTTGACCATGGAGTTGCATCTCCCCATTTGAGGGAGCTTTACATGAGTCGGGCTCACCACAAATCTAATGAGGATATACGCATTTTGGATTGGCTGACATCCTGCTTGGTTGGTTTTTCCAACCACTTCTATTCATGTGCAGTTGTGGGCCACACCCTTTCACTTCGGTCAGGTCCTTTGTGGGCTAGGAGGGGTGATGGTACTTCCTGGTGGATTCTAGGGTGTTTTGTCATGGATTTACCTTTGAGGGTGGTCTATGGTGAGTCTATCATTTGTCACTTAGGTTGACATCTGATAAGTCTGTTTATCATTGGGATTATACGATGATATTAATTATCGAATAATAGTTCGAGAGATAATGAATAATAGTGTTTGTTATTACTTATTTAATTAGAATAAGTAGAACGATTAAAAGATTTGCATAAAATGTAGGTTGCTTGAAAATACTTAAGTATTGCACGTGTAATGTTATGCTTTTTAGAATAGTGTAGTTTTAGGCAGAACTACGTTTTGATTCGATCTTATTAGAAATATTAGAGATGTTATCTAATGAGTATGTAGGCAACTAACATTGGGTGATGTTGGCCCAATCCGAAAAAAAATTAATTGTAATTTATCATTTATCCTTTAATTAAAAGAGTTTTAAAAATCTGAGTTGTGATAGGGTATACTATAAATATATATTTAAATTAATAATTATATTTATATAAAATATGCATATATATGTATTATTTATTATATATATATTATTTATATATAACTTTAAAATTATATTCGAGTTCAAGCTCGAGTTTGAGCCGAGTACCATCGAGTTCGAGTTTTATTCGAGCCAAACCGAATAGAGTAAGGGTATACTTGAACTCGGCTCGAGCATATTGGAACTAAAATTGAACTAAACCTAATTTAAGTCGAACTGAGCTGAGCCGACGTGCTCAATGAGCCAACTTAGGCTCATTAACAAACCTACTTAGCTTGGATTGTGAACACAAAAATTAGGGCTAACTTCAAAAGTATATTTTTTTGAGTTAAAAAATATCATATATCTATATAACATCCAATCACCGAAGCCTCGCATACTCTTTGCATTATGGATGCCCGGCTCGAGTTATTCTTAATTTGTAGATAGAAGCAGTGGGTATGAAATAAAATTTTATTATCCTCTCTCACATTAATAGTTAATTTGTATTAAAAAATTAAATACAATTATCAATGTAGGATACTGAAAATAATATAAAAATAATAATAATAGCTTAGATGAACTTAAACAGAAATAATTACCAAAAAGGTAAAAGAAAAAACAGAAACGGACCTGGCTTGAGGATACTGGTTTGATAATCGAACAAAGCTGGCTCATTACGATTTGACTTGTTTTGTCTGCTTGTTTAGCTCAAGTGGAGCCCATACCCACGCCTTAATTTTGACAATAAAATAAAATATCCCAGTGATTTAGATGTCGGTTTGCAACTGTAGGAGACTCGTGTCATTTGTGAGATTGGTGTGGTTTATGGTTTAGCTGGGGCCGGGGGACTCCACATATTGGAGAGCTGGCTTGGAGTTCTTGAGCCTACTGTCAATATGTTATATTCTCTGTTTTAAAATAAGTGTTTGATTTAATTTTTTAAATAAATTAATTTTAATTTATTTTGAGAAATTAGATAAGGTGCTTATTTTAGACGGATGTAGTATATAGCACGAGTAAAACTTAGCTCAGCCAGTTAGATCATGTACATACCCCATTAATATTTACTTAGAATAACAAAGTAGATCATAGCTTAAACCATATAACTTTTTTTTTGAAAAAAAATTACAACTTCTTTACCTCGAGTTCAAGTTAAAACAAAAAACTTACAAAGTAAAAAAAAGTTACAATGAGTTGAGACTATTGCTCCCAGCTAGTCCAACCGTGTATGACCTCTATTAGTGGCTGTCTGTACAACAAGTTTTATGACGATTACAATTGATAACAAAAATAATACACTTTTTATTTTATATTAATAGTTATATTGAAATTTTAAAGTAAATTAATTAAAAAATAAATAGACCTGTTTTGCTGATAACAACATGCTATAGCATTTTCTTTATGTATTGGTCCCCACAGCTGTTAATGCTATGTGTATAGCGGGCTCCTTTTGCATTTTCTCTCTAATTTGTAGAGAAAGATTTGTGTTTACCCCCTAAAAAATAAGCTATATTAATTTCATAAAAAAAATAGAACCATGCTACACTGACATTGAGTTTTACACGTGATAAGGTAAAGCAACTTCGTCATTCCAAAAACCGTTGATTTAAGAGGCTTAATTTTCAAATAACGACTATGATGGCATGGCATAGCCCATACGTACAATAAACATTTTTCTAAAAAAATAAAGCTGTAGGATCCAAATTACAAGCTAAAATCAATGTCTACTAAATTTCGGACAACACGTGGGATTGGTAATTTGCCTTTTAATGGGTGGATGTGCCCCAGCACATCAGCTTGACTAATTTGCCTACGCAAGTGGTAGCCGCTGTCTCCTTCCATAGTTCCATAGCCTCAAGCGCGTAGGCGTAGGCTGATTCCCACGCCATCTCTGAGGTGGGCCAAACCCCACTTACGTGGTCCATGGCCTGTCACCACTCCAAAGTTAAAAGAACTTTACTTAATTATACGCTAATTATCCCTCCTACTTTTCTTGTTGAATTGGATTTGTACTTAAAATCTATCATCGCCCATACAAAATTCCATGGTGAGTATGGTTGAAATGTGGCACGTTACAACTTCTCCAAGTCATGATTATTTTTGTTAATTGTTTCTCCAGCTAGACGGGTTGCCCATGAACTCGGCTGAGTCGAATAGGCCAGGTCAGTCTTTTTCCGTCAATGGCTTAAGTATCATTTGGTAACCCTAATGCTTAATCGCGTGCTAAGGGCTGAATAACAGCATAAAAGACAGTGTTCTTTCAATCTCCAAAGATTTTTAAATGTATCCACATGTTATGAGCCCAAAATAGCCCCCTATTATAAGTGGGTGTGTGGTTATAAAAAACGGTTGTAATCAGTCAGCCTTTAGAGGCAACCAGTTGCAGCTGGTTTCATTGCCACACGCCCATATGCAATAGGGGGCTCAATATTTTAGACATATTGCATGTGGGTGCATTAATAGATCTTCTCTCCATCTGATCATATTAAGTGTCTCATTTAAAAAATTATTTAATATCATATTTTTCATCCTCTATTAAGTAGAAAGCTTTTCTAATTTGTTATTCACCATAGTAAGAGGAGCATAAGAATCCAAGTTAATTAGATTGGTGAAAATCTAAAGTAGTTAAAATTTTGTTATTTTTGTGATTTAAGATGCTTTTTCCTTTATTTCCAGGACATGCATGAATTTAAACTCTTTTCGTGGTTTAAGATGTTTTATCAAATGATCTGACACGGTAAGCATAAGCCACTTTTCACTATGCTTTTCAGCGTTACTCACCAAAACCTGCCCACGGATTCGGTTAGCCAATTACTGCAACAAGGAATTACAGCAAGTTTCACATAACTTTGCCAATTAAAAACCAAAACAAACACGGAACGGTCTGACTCATGTTCAATACCAATGGTATGGATCTGTATGTTCAATGCATAAATTATTCATGTCATTATTATTTTTTACATATGTTTTTATTTATATAATCACATATTATTATTATTTATTATTTTAAACATTAGACAACGAAAATGATATGCTGAACATGACCTGCCTTGTTGTTCAGGTAACTTAGCTGGTTGGCCCGACCAAATCAATATTGGAGTCAAGTTGACCCGAGTGGGGCTGCCTACCATTTTTTTGCTCTCCAAGTTTCTGAAGCAAAAATATGAGCACAACTTCAAAATATTGTAGTTCTATGTTTCGTGATTGAGTTGTAGCACTCATTCAATGGGAAAATTTTGTTTCTCTAATTCCAATGTAGTACAAACATATATGATTATTTCAAGTGAAAAAAGTCCGACCAAAACCGCTATCAATTTGGATATAGTTACAAGGAATAATGACGTACTCCCTCTATCCTAAATTAATATATAGTTTTATTTGGCAAAAAAATTTATTCCATGTTAATAGTTTTATTTTATTTAATTCAAGTAGGTACTTAAAAAAAGTATCATAACCTTATTTTCTTTTCTTATAGATGTGGGTTTCACCGTTCAATAAAAAGTACTATATATTTTTATGAATATAGTTATTATTATATGATGGAAGGAGTATAAAGTATAAAATATAAATATATTCAACTCCTAAACCCATAAATAATCACTTAAATTTCTGATATATCAAACATATATCATGACAAAAAAATGGGAGACATAGATGTAGTTCATAATAGTGTATCATGTTCCCTAAGATTTGACATTTTGACCTTTTTACATCTCTATGTAGGAAGTATTTTTAATGCTCTATTTTGATAATGAGGTAAATGTAAAGAATGTATATGAGCCTTTTATTGATGAGATCGATGACGTATATGCTAGCTTGCATGTGTACCATTAATTTCAAATATCATAGGTTATCATGGGTTCCTCACATTGGGCTCGTTGTCAAAGGAAAGTATGAAAAACTCTTCCCACTATGTATCTCTCTAACCACCCACTAAATATTTAGTAAACTTTGACAAAATCAAGACATGGGAAATGAAATCTCAGGCTTTTGAGGTGCTAGCTTGGTACGACATTAGAAGACTTCATGTCAACAAATAAGAACATTTCCATTTGCATGGATCATGTGAGGAGTATTGACACAAAAAGAGAGAAAAAGATTAAGTTTTGGCATAACACTTAGTTCCTACGGAAAGAGAGTGATAGATGATAATTTATAGACCAAAAATATTATTCCCTCTCTCTGGCTTGTAAAATAAGTTAAATTTAAGAAAAAGTGAGGCCCACAGCTAAAACATGGTAAAACGGTTTAAGTTTTGTTTCTCAATGCCTACTTGTTAAGAATATTCCATTATATAAAGTGGGAAAATCAGACATCCTTTATGGGAGACCCATTTTTCTGAAACCAAACACTCTTTATGGGGCGGAGGAAGTATTTTATTAGGTCGGTGAGAATTCACTAAACATATCAATTTTAAGTAGTCTAGCCTGATTAATTTTTATGACCAAGGCTAAACAATGGGAGGCTGCCACATCCCCAAGAAATGAGGTGAGAGAAATTTAGGAACTGGATCTAATGGTTCTTAGGTTCCCCCTTTCACATGTCTAACTAGTCATTCAATTTAGTCTAAAAAATATTTTTCTATTAATTTTATAGATGTGCTGGGTGTATGTCAACTTCAATCTACTTGGCTAATTTAACACGTGATTAAGTATTGTTATTGATATTCACAAAATATCAAATTACAACAGTCAAATAGAATTTGATTAATTGCCTATACCATGTGGATAATTAATTAATAAATATGATAACCTTGAATTGGGATGAGGAAAATAGACAAGTTCATCTGACCAAGCGAAAGTAGCAAGGAAATTTTTTTAGTGCTAACAATATGGATGGCAGCCCTTAAAAGTGAAAATAATCTCAATTTATTTGCTCCTTTCTCCAATATCTCGTCTTAATGAAAAGGAGAAATATATGAGTTGAAACAGTCATAAGGCATAGGCTGGACTCTAGGTCTTAAATTATGCGCATGCAGTAGCATGAGATAACGTGGGCCCACTGTGCTGAGGTCCCTAATGGACACATGCATCTTAGTTGATTGGGGGGCCTACATATATTTTTGTTGTTTTCATATTCTAATCAAGGAATACACACCATATAAAAGATTTAATAACATGATCGATCATATGGTGGGAAGTTGCATATATATATCTGGGTCAACCATATTTAAATTTTGTTTAATTCAGTCTAGACAAACATGGTTAATTATTTAATGCAATTCAAATCCTTTGCAAAATCTGCTTGATTTTTTTAATGCTGTGCACTGAACTCTCAACGAGAAAAGCTTCGAGAGTCCTCACATTCCAAGCTTAAGCTCCTCACAATTTACATCGTTGGCTTGTCGGCCCCCATCCACACGAAATCAAATTTTAGAAAAATACTAAACCCACGTGAAGTTATCTACAACGTAACCCCCAGGCCTCACAATTATTGAATCCTGTCCGTAAATGTGAAGCATGGGCCCCATGAAATAACTAATCATCCCATAGATGGCTTAACGTGATAATATACTTTAATATTCTTTCTGTCCTTAGATTTGATAAAAATAGTAGTTTTTATTAAATGATAAAATCAACATTTAAAAGAAGGAAAAAAACTTATGATATTTTGTTTTTTAAGTATTTAACTATTTAAATTTAACAAAATAGAGCAATTAATATGGAACAATTTTTTTTGCCAAATAGAGCTATTAATTTTTAGGGTGGAGGGAATCTATGGTATTAGAGGCATGGACTTGGGTTTGAATATGCGCTAGGCTCCCATTGGTGTTCAACACACATTTGCCCCTCCTATACTTATGTTTGTTCACATGTAACACTTGATTTAGGCTTATACGTGGGGGAAGTTTAACGTATAGGGCACTGATTTGGCTCTAATGCATCTCCCGTTGCACCTGTTATTAGCTATATACTCCCTTTATCTTAGTTTAATTATTTTATTTAAATTTCTTTTTTCTCATACTCCGTCTGTCCTATATTATATCTGCATTCGATTTTCCAAAATGAACTAAAATTAATTTATTTTCAATAACTAAATATAGCTATTAATTTATGACAAAGGGAGTATTAGTAATCATGTTTCATGGTATTCTCTTCACAATAATTAGTGAATGAAGCAAGAGGTAAAAATATTAATTAATTGATTTTAATAAATATTATTTTATTATACTGGACTATTAATATGGGATAGAGAGAGTATTACTCCTATCCTCAACTTCTGGTAAAAACATATGTGACATATATATGAGTATTTGCTATATGTAGATAATCAATTTTTTTTATTTGAGTGTGTAATTAAGTTTGATTAGATGAGTAGTATATTGAATCAAATTTGGAATTGAATTACTTAAAAGTACAAGATATGCTTTGAAAATTCAAACCGGAAAACTTAGGAAGTGTCATTGAAATTTAGAAAAAAAGGTAAAAAACACACACATTCTCACAAACACACTTAGGATTTTTGTAAAATACATTATGTGAGTGGTATATAAAGAATGGGAGACAAAAATTACAAAACGCTAATTAGGCAATCAATCATATTTGAATTATTGATCAATTAGTCTTAAATGAATTTTGAGATTTTTCTAGAATATTGAATGCCTGACCGTCCAGTGGAAAAGGTTGATATGAGTGAATTTTGTCATACTCAGATAATGAATGATTGATCACATAGTCAAAACAATTGATCACACATTAAGGTTTTAAAAACAGAACATAAACAATCAATCACCCTATATAGTGATCGATTGCAATGTGGAGTAGTTACTTGAAATTGGTCATTCTAAGAGTAGCAATTTGTTTCCTATTAAAAGACAAATAGTTAAACCAACTTAGACTACTCTATAAGAACCTAAAGAGAGTGAAATTGAGAAAGAATGAAAAATATTTTAAGAGAAAAAATTGAGAATTTTTGTGCCAAATTTCTTCAAACACCCTTTAGTAAATTTATGATAAATCAAAAGTAATTTGAGAGAGTTTGATTTATAAATCCTTTACGAATTAAATTGAGATTTTGTGAGAGACACAAACATATCACACACATGCTGATTGGTGGAGAAAATCAAGATTACCGTTGATTAAAGCTTCCAAAGCATAAGAAGTTCACTACAACAAAGTGTACTATTAGTGACGCATACACAAGCGTCGCTAAAAACACCTACTTGCGATGTATATACAATCGTCACGAAAAAATAGACTATTAGTGACGCAAAATAATATGCATCACTAATAGCCATGTATTAGCGACGCTTACCTTCAAGCATCGCTAATACGAACCATATTAGCAATACTTTCCAATAAGCGTTGCTAATAGTTACACTATTAGCGATGCTTGAACTAAGTGTCGCTAAAAGATATATATTTAAAAAAAATCATAACTATTAGCGTGTTGTGCCCGGTGTAGGCACAATCGGTACGCAGGAGTTCTATGCATGGAAAGGGAAAGAAGTTGGAAGAAAGGGAAAGGAATTCTGGAATTTCATTAAGTATAACCCAAAGGAGGAAGACGACCCCCTTTATGGGGAGTTGTGCCCCACATTGGGGATCGTGCCACTAGTGGGCCCGGTTCACCCGTGGTCCACTAGTGCGCCCATTACAAATTATCCAAAATACAAATAATAGTCATCTGCTAATCATAAGGGAAACTAGCCTAATGAATAGAAGTGAAGTACTGAAATAAAGGTAAATACTAAGCCTAGTGCACTCGTGCACAACACTCCACCACGCTTCTGCACACGCCTTGACCTCAAGGCGACCATGAAGGATACCGGAGCAGAAACTCATCTTCAGACCACCACGTAGCATCCTCAAGTGGCTGACCCTGCCAAGAGACTAAGACCTCTGTGGTAATACAACCAGAGCGGCGTACACGGCGCTTATCAAGCAGCACTGCAGGAATGGGGTCAAAAGAAGCCACTGAACCCATCAAGGGAAGAGGTGGAGCATCCACAGCCAGGGAAGGGTCACCAATGCAACGACGCAGCCTGGAAACATGAAAAACAAGATGGACCATCGACCCCGGCGGTAGAGTGAGGCAATAGGCAACCGATCCAATGCGCTCTTCAACAGCATAGGGGCCATAAAATCGAGGAGCAAGCTTAGAGTGCTCGGGCTGGAACAAGGAGGTCTAGCGCTGAGGAAGAACGGAGACATAAACCAAGTCCCCCATGGCAAACTCGCGCTCTGTGTGATGGCTATCATAAATCTGCTTCATTCTGTTCTAAGCCTCAGACAGGTTCGCCTTAAGCTGGTGAAGAACCTCATCCCGCATCTGGAGCATGTAGTCAACCTCGACAACTGCGGATCGATGGGGAACATATGAGAGCACAGTAAGGGGTGGCCGCCCATATAGTACCTCAAAAGGAGTAAACCCCATGCAAGTGTGATAAACAGTATTATAAGACCACTTGGCCCATGGAAGGAGCTGAAGCCAACGACGGGACTGAGATATAGTAAAATAGCACAAGTACTGCTCTAAACAGTGGTTGACGACCTCAGTTTGCCCATTAGTCTGGGGGTGATAGGTGGTACTCATGTGCAAAGAAGTGCCCTGTAGAGTGAAGAACTCTGGCCAAAACTGAGAGATAAAAATCCTGTCACGGTCATAAACGATAGCGCGAGGCATACCGTGCAACTTGGCCACCTCGCAAACATATAGTTCTGCCACAGACTTGGTGGTGTAGGGATGACCCAAAGCACTAAAATGGGCATATTTGGATAGCCGATCCACTACCACCATGATCACCGACTTGCCCTGGACCAATGGCAAGGCCTCCACAAAGTCCATAGAAACGTCGTCCCAAACCTTATTTGGAATGGGCAATGGCTGAAGTAACCCGGCAGGAGAGGTGGTGGCGGACTTGGCACGCTGACATACATCACAAGCGGCCACATAAGTAGTCACCGCGCGACGTACACCTTGCCACAAGAAGCTCTGGCTGACCCGTTTATAGGTACAAAGGGCACCTTCATGACCCGCCAAGGGAGAGGCATGGAAGTGAGCGATGATACGCTGACGCAGGTCGGTAACCTCAGGCACCCAAAGACGGTCCTTCCAGAAGAGAAGGCCATCCTTCCATGCAAAGCCAGTGCGCGCTGATGGATCAGTCTAGAGGGCCGCAATCAGAGTGGAGGTTGGGGAATCATCTTGATATGCCTGCTTCAATTCATCAAGGAACGGACAAACTGGACTGGAAAGAGCCAAACACGAACCTGGGTTGGTGCGGCGAGATAGTGCATCAGCCACAGTGTTGTCAGCTCCCTTCTTGTACATAACCTCATAGTCATAGCCCAAGAGCTTGCTAAGCCATCACTGCTGCGTAGGAGTGGACACTCGCTGTTCGAGAAAATACTTGAGCGGTTGGTGGTCAGTACGAATGAGGAACCGCTGGCCAAGCAAATAAGGGCGCCATTTGTCGATCGCGAGAACAATGGCCAGCATCTCTTTCTTGTAGACAGAGAGGGACAGGGAACGACCAGCCAAAGCCTTGCTGAAGTAGGCAATGGGACGCTCCTCCTGAAGTAGTACCGCCCCTAGGCCGGCATCCGAAGCATCGGTCGCCACCACGAATGGCCAGCTGAAATCAGGAAGAATCAAAACAAGGGCGGTCGCCATAGCTTGCTTCAACTCCTCAAAGGCCGCCTGGGCAGTGTCCGACCAACGAAAGGCGCCTTTCTGTAACAACTGAGTAAGGGGGCGAGCAATCTCGCCATAGCAGTGAATAAAGCGCCGATAATATCCAATCAGACCAAGAAAGCCTCGCAGTGCCCGGGCGCAATTAGGAGATGGCCAGGATAGCATGGCGGTCACCTTAGAGGGATCTGTAGCCACATCGTCACGAGAGATGATATGACCCAAGTATTCAACCTGTGGGCTGCCAAACGAACACTTCGAGCGTTTAAGAAATAATGAGTTAGCTTGCAAGATATCAAAGACGGACCTGAGATGCTCCAAGTGGTTGCCCCATGACTTGCTATAGACAAGGATATCATCAAAGAACACTAAAATGAAGCAGCGGAGGAAAGGCTGGAAGAGGTCATTCATAAGACTCTGAAATGTAGAGAGGGCATTCGTGAGGCCAAACGGCATAACCAGGAACTCAAAATGACCATCATGAGTGCATAAGGTAGTCTTGTGCACATCGGTGGGCTGCATACGGATCTGATGATAACCTGAACGAAGGTCAAGTTTACTGAATACAGTAGCACCAGACATCTCGTCCAACAATTCCTCCACTACCGGTATAGGATATGTCCTTCACTGTGATAGCATTCAATGCCTAGTAATCAACACAGAAACACCAAGTACCATCTTTCTTACGGATCAACAACACTCGAGAAGAGAAGGAGCTCGTGCTAGGCCGAATGATACCAGAATGAACCATGTCCACCACCAGACATTCGATCTCAGCCTTCTGAATGTAGGGATAGCAATATAGACGGACATTGGCTGGAGAAGAACCTAGAATGATCGGGATAGAGTGGTCATGCGCCCGCATCGGAGGGAGACCCCGCAGCTCAGCGAACACTATACCATACTCGGCCAAGAGGGCAAGAAGATCTTGCGGTAATTCATTCTGCACAACATCCACCGCTGCCCGCTGCTGGAGAAGTAGTCCTTGCGATGTGAACCGGAATAAGGACCCTGTTGCCTGAGCAGAAAGGAGAGTGCCTGGCTGAGAGCCTTGTAGGCGCACCCGTTGTCCGTTCAGTGCAAAATCCATCACCGGGTCCTTGAAGTTCTAGAGAACGTCCCCAAGCTCTTGGAGCCACTGCACCCCTAACACCACGTCTGCCCCCTTCGTCGGAAGCAAGAATAGGTCGGTCATGAATGTATGGCCCCGAATGGAGAGTGCGGCTTGGGAACACACCCCGAAGCTGCGGAGGTGTTTACCATCCCCAATCAAGATGTCAAAGGGTGTCAAATCAGACACAAAGCAGCCTAGTCGCTGCGCCACCTTGTCGTTGATGAAGTTGTGAGTCGACCCGCTGTCAATCAGAATAGCAACCTGTTGTCGCTTGAGGTAACCTTGTACTCGCATGGTGTGCGGAGTGAAAGCCCCTGAAAAAGCATGCACAGAAATCTCTGGCAGTGTATCAGCAGGGTACGAAGAATCAAGCCCATCCGTCACCTCTGCCTCCTCATCGATCTCCTCCACTAATAGACTACCTTTGATGGAACAACGGTGCCTCGGAATGAACTTCTCATCGCAGCGAAAACAAAGCCCTTTTGAACGGCCTTCCTCCATCTATGCCGGAGTGAGACAACGGACAATCAGGCCGGTCTGAGGGGGCACTTGGCCAGCGCGGCCAGCCACTGAACTGCTGGGTGGAGCGGCAAGAGAAGGGGCGTTCACAGCAGTCCGAGGAAAGGGTCTGAGCCTGCCTGCACGCCATTGTCTAGCCAATTTCTCTTCCTCGATGCGTGCATGATGCACGACATCCCGCATGCTGGAACAGGGAAAATGACGCATCTCCTCAGAAATCTCTGGCTTGAGCCATCGCTTGAACGTACCCACCAAGGCGGCACTGGCCAATCTGGGAGACGGTTAGCCACCTTCATGAACTCTGTGTAGTATGCTCGCACGGTGGATGTCTGGCGCAGGGAGGAAAACATTTCGTTGAAGTCTTGGAACTCATTCGGGCCGAACTGGACGCACAATTCATCGGAGAAGGCGGTCCAAGTGGGATAGCGCACCTCCTTCTCAAAGCTCTGAAACCATACCAAGGCATCCCCATCTAGGTGGAAAGCCACTATGCACAGTTGTTCAGCCTCTGACTATGTCCCCTGATAGGCGAAAAACTTCTCCGCCTTGTACAGCCACTTCACAGGGTCGTCATCCCCATTATAACGTGGGAACTGTAGGCGGGCCAAACGGGGTTCCGCCCCACCACAGGGTGCTCTGCGATGTCCTAGGTACTCCTCCTAGTCATCCTCCATCTCCTGGTACAAGTTTCGAGGAGGCGGCACCATTGGGGCATTTTCCCGAACACCTGGTGTGCCTCACGAGTCCCAGCCTAGCGCCTCCCCTCCATGGCCTGGTCGACAGTGTCAAAGCGAACACCGTCTTGGGCAAAGCACATATCGCGGTCTGTCAGTGCTGGGAAGTTAGAGCGGAGAGGTTCGGGAGCCTGGGATGGACCCCCCTTCTCCATGGAGGCTGGCGGCTTGGACATAAAAGGGGGTGCGCGCTCTGCCTGAAGTTGGGCTACGACCAATCCCAATGTATCGATCCTGGCTACTCCCACACTCAGAGCCTTGATCTCGGCCATTAGTTGTGTCATCGTTAACTCACCGCTGGGTTCCAGCGCTGATTTGGGACTGTTCGCAGAGGCGAGAGCCTCCTTCTCGGGCTGACTTTCCAGGGTTGTGGCAACTTGCTTGCCTCGAGCCATGGCCGGGGATCGTAAGAGCTCCGATACCAATGTTGTGCCCGGTGTAGGCACAATCGGTACGTAGGAGTTCTATATAGGGAAAGGGAAAGAAGTTGGAAGAAAGGGAAAGGAATTCTGGAATTTCATTAAGCATAACCCAAAGGAGGAAGACGACCCCCTTTATGGGGAGTTGCGCCCCACATTGGGGATCGTGCCACTAGTGGGCCCGGTTCACCCGTGGTCCACTAGTGCGCCCATTACAAATAATCCAAAATACAAATAACAGTCATCTGCTAATCATAAGGGAAACTTGCCTAATGAATAGAAGTAAAGTACTGAAATAAAGGTAAATACTAAGCTTAGTGCACTTGTGCACAACATAGCGACTCTTTTCTTAAGCGTCACTAATTATTTTAACAATAGCGACCCTTTATACAAGCGTCGCTAATACTTATATTATTAGTGACACTCCGTAATAGTAATAAATTTCAAATTAAAAAAAAAAATTATAACTATTAGTGACACCTGTAAATAAGCATCGCAAATAGCATTGATAATATCGACGCTTATCTTTAAACATCGCTATTAGCTTTATTAATTATTTTTTTAATAAATAATTATATAATAAATAAATATTAAGCACAAGTAAAAATAAACTTCTTAAATATAATATATTTTATTAATTATTTACTATTTGTATATATAATAAATAAATATTAAATTTTCAATAAAATGTAGTTTTAATAATAGATTAAACATTCACTATTTATATATAATATATTTTATTTCTTAAAAAGAGATAGAGAGGAGAGAGATAGAGAGAAAGAGGCTAGAGAGATAGAGAGAGAGGGTGAGGAGAGAGAGAGGCTAAGGAGAGGATGAGGGAGAGAGAGGAAGAGAGAGAGGGAGAGAGAGTGTAGAGAAAGAGTGAGAGAGAGAAAAAAGGGGGTGAGGAGAGAGAGAAAGAGGGGAGAGAGAAGAGAGAGAAAAGGGAGAGTGGGAGAGAGGGAGAGGAGAGAGGGAGAGGAGAGAGAGATAAAGAGGATAAGGAGAGAGAGAGTGAGGGAGAGAGAGGAATTTTTTTAATTATAAATTATTTTAAAAAAATTTAAAATAATAAATTTTTTATTAGCGATGCATAGTTGTATGCGTCGCAACTACTCTAAGGTAGTAGCGACACATCAATCTATGCATTGCTACTATATCGTGTAGTAGCAACGCATAGCTTTATGCGTTGCAAATAGTGTTTTTGATTTTTAAAAAAATTATTAGAAAAGAGAGAGAGAGGAAGAGAGAGGGAGGGAGGGACAGAGAGAAAAGAGAGGAGAGAGGAGAGAAAGAGAGGAGAGGAGAGGAGACAGAGGAGAGAAAGAGAGGAGAGGAGAGAAAGAGAGGAGAGGAGAGAGAGAGGAGAGAAAGAGAGGAGAGGAGAGAGAGAGGAGAGGGAAATAGGGGAGAGAGAATTTATTTTTATTATAAATTATTTTAAAAAATTTAAAACAATATTTTTATTAGTGACGCATAGATTGATGTGTCACTACTACCTTAGCGATATGCGTCACTACTTGTGACGACCCGACCCGAGCCGGGCCCACAAAATCGCTAATAGGAAATTTTCTCTTTCCTTGAGCCAGGAATCATCGTCTGAGTGCGAGAGGTACAACGTTCGTCTACGCACTACGGAGCTTTAAGGCTTCTTCGTACGTAGATTTAGGTTGTAACGAACACGTACACACGACGAAGTTTCATAGTTCATCGCGTGTAAAACAAAATAAAACATATTATTATAATGATTTGGATCGGGCCAACGTTACCTTGCCGTTGGTTGCCTACGTACGTATTGGATATTATCCCAATATGATCGGATCCGAACGTAGTTCTGCCTAATGGCTACTACATACTACAAACATCACAAAATCATACGTATAAATTACATATCTCCAAATATTTAATCGGAGTATACAAACACTCATCATATATCGGAGTCAAGCGGAAGTTAATAAATTAACGGAATCGTACATCTCGCTCTACCATAGAGCGGGATCGAAATCTCATACACGTATCTCACTCTATCACTGAGCCGAGACCGAGAACACAAATTACACGTCTCGCTCTACCCTAGAGCGAGACCACACACGTCATATAAGTATACATCATGGCATCTAGGTACATAGCATGGCATATAAGTACATAGCATGACATATAGGTTCATAGCATGGCATATAGGCACATAGCATGACATATAGGTACATAGCATAGTAAATAGGCACATAGCATGGCATATAGGTACATAGCATAGTATATCGGCACATAGCATGACATATAGGCACATAGCATAGTATATAGGCACATAGCATGACATACAAGCACATAACATAGTATATAGGTACATAGCATAGTATATAGGCACATAGCATGGCATACAAGCACATAACATAGTATATAGGTACATAGCATAGTATATAGGCACATAGCACGGCATGTAGGTACATAGCATAGTATATAGGCATATAACATGGCATATAGGCACATAGCATGGCATATAGGCACATAGCATAGTATATAGGCACATAGTATGGCATATAGGTACATAGCATAGTATATAGGTACATAGCATAGTATATAGGCACATAGCATGACATATATAAATCGTAGCATAACACACATCATAACTTAGCACATGCTGTACGAAAGATCAGAAATGCTTACTTCCATCATAACCCATACAGTATTGGTATATACGGATAGAACCCCGTCTTACTTCGGGTGTCTTTTTCTTGTTTCGGTGTTCGGGCAGGGCCTTGCTTAATCTCGGGGCATTTCCTCCTTATAAGGTTGTCATCTTAGAAAATAGAACCCACCATCGCGTAGAACACCCTCGATTTAGTCAAGAACGGCTCTTGAATCGACTAAATCGGAGTTGGGGGTGGCCAGAAACATAGAAAACAAAGTTTGTCGGTACGGGTAGAACCTTTCTTTGTCTTGGAGCGTTTCCTCTTCATACGATTGCCAACTCAGAAAACGGAACCCTCCACCACGTAGAACATACTCGATTTAGTCAAGAACGCCTCTTGGACCGACTAAATCGGAGTTGGGATGGCCAGAAACAGAGAAAATGAAGTTCATCGGTGCATGAAGATAACGGACATGACCTCCTCTTGTCTTGGGACGTTTCTTCATCATACGGTCTCCAACTCGAAGAACGGGCAGCTCCATTGCGTAGAGCATACTCGATTTAGTAGGAAACGGGTCTTGAACGGCCTTAATCGGCCTCAGAACGGTCAGAAACGGGGGTAGAGAAGTTACGGTTTCGAATGAAGAAGAATGGGGTATATATAGCCCCGAGCCGCGCGAAACCGCGGCTGCCCCGCTGGTTTCGGGCCGCGGCGCCCGCTGTACGCGCGCGGCGCCGGCGGTAACGCGCGGCTCGCGCCCACGTTACTGCGGGCGTGCGCGGTTTCGCGGCCGCGCGCCGGCTCGCGCCGAAAACACGCTGCGGTGCGCATCAGTCGCGCGCCGCGCGCCATTCTTTTATTTTTATTTTTATTTTTAAATCCAAAACTTCAAACGCGCGTATCTTCCTACCCCGGAATCGGATTCGCGCGTTCTAGGTACCGTTGGACTCGTATCGTCGAGCCCTTCGATACAAACCCACTCAAAACAGCAAATCACACTATTTCCAAGTGGGTCCCGCCTATAAAGCACGTTTCTTAAATATCGTAATTTCCGGTCCCGACCTCTGTTTCGCGCGTTCTTTGAATCGTTACGCTCGTTATGCTAAGCTCTACCTGGCTAAGGGTATTTCACCTAATGAAAACCCTTAACATTAATCTCAAATTACCAAATTACCCTTAACCCTCCCGGGTTAAGCGTAACCGAAAAACGGGTCGTTACACTACTATCGATACATCAATCTATGCTTCGCTACTACATTGTGTAGTAGTGATGCATAGCTTTATTCATCGTGAATAGTGTTTTTGTTTTTAAAAAAATTAGAAAAGAGTGGGGAGGGAGAGTGTAATGACCACGAATTTTCGGTATATTTTCTTGCCTCTAATAAAACTATTTTATGAGTTTTTAATTATTTTAAATTATTTAGAGGCAGATATTTTGAGAGTTTTTATTGGGTTATGATAGAGCTCGGTGAGACGAGCGTAATGAACCTAAGAACGTACGAAACAGAAGTCAGGAACGAAAGTTACGACCTCGGGAAGCATGTCATATGGGTGGGACCCACTTTGAAGGTGCGGGATAACCTACCCATGTGGGGTTTAGTTTCGAAGGGCTCGTCAATACGAGTCTATTGGTACTAAGAACGTACGATTCCAACCTCGGGAAAAAATGTCATATGGGTGGGACCCACTTTGAAAGTGCGGGATGACCTACCCATGTTTTGGTCTTATTTCGAAGGGCTCATTGACACAAGTCCATCGATATCAAGAACGTGCAATTCCAACGTCAAGGTTGGAAGTTATTGTGATTTGAGGTTAAGATATTATTTTAATAAAATAATATCATTTTGGATAGGATCGATGACGCAGTGGATAAGACTGACGACAAAGCGGATAGGATTGCTGACAAAGCGGATAGGATTGATAGTGGATAGGATTGTTGACAAAGCGGATAGGATTGATAGTGGATAGGATTGACACGTGTCAACCTCTCATCTATCCAATTCTTCTATAAATAGCATCCTCAGCATCCAGTCTCTCATACGTTTTCTCATTTCTCTCCCACGTTCAGAAACTTCTATTCTTCATTTCTTACTTGTTTTAAGTCCGATTTAAGTCATTTAAGAGGCATTTCTACCTAAATCGAGCGTACCGGACATCATGGCAGGGTTATTTTTTTGGTTGGAGACCTGCAAAACCCTAGAAGTGGACATCCAATTTCGTGGTGTCCGATTTATCGGTTTCAAACTCGTGTGAAAGGCGAGGTAGGGGCTTTTATCCTTTCTTATGGCATGATTATTTTTAAAAAGACGTATAAGCATGGTGATCGAGTCACTGAAGCGGGACAAAGAAGGGGTAACTGTCTCATTGGAATGAGCGACCAACCTTGCCTTTGTAGTCGTTGATAGTGACGCTCCCATGTCTTGTAGAGGCGAAGCTAGGATTTTTAAAAGGATAAACATTGGGATAGATTGTTTTAAAAGAAAACAGCTCTTTTTGGAGTCTGGGAACTCTAGGATATTTCGATTGAGTCTAGGACTCAAGATTATGAGTCTGGGACTCAAGATTATGAGTCTGGGACTCAAGACTATGAGTCTAGGACTCATGAGTGTTTTGGTTGTCCGGAGCTATTATTGGGCGCCCTGATAGAGCTCCGTTGACTAGATGAGCGCACAATTAATCCGGTTCGGAATCGGATGCACGGTACCTATTTTAGCCTGGTGAGCCCCTAACGAAGGGCAAGATCCCTGATTCGCCCCTAACGAAGGGCAATTATTAAGGCTACGCACGCTAGGGTAGAGAGTATCATGGGAAGACTCTCTACTCTCTAGATCCCAGTGCCCCATGAGCACGGGTGGCTCTTCTATCCACAAGCACGAAATGTTTTGAGATGATCTATGGAGAAGTAAGAGGTCGCTGCTTTGTACCCGCAACAAGATTCTTATTAATATATATATGTCTGGGACATTTGTAGCGAGCCGTGAGAGCTTGCAAACCCTAGTAGCATCTTCGATATGTAGGAAGAAGCTCTAAGGGTGGTTTTGGGTGAGAGGCAGACCCTGTTTTCATTGAAAAATATTATATATGATATATGCCGTCAAACTGCCATGTGTTTATTCATGCCTGATCGTATAAACACCCCTACTGAGTATTTTAAAATACTCACCACCCCCCAGACTTTGCAGGATTCAACAAAGCTTAGTGTGCGGGTAGACGGGCCTACTCCGAAGTTTTATCGATGCGATTTCAAGGATTTCAACCGCACTGAAACGAGTAAGAACTCATTATTTTTCTCTTGTGTGTTTGTACACGGACCGTGGTTCCTGGGGATACTACTATTTTTATATCGCATAAGGCGAGCGGCTCCAATCGCGGGCCCGGGTAAACTCCGATGTCTTTATGAAAAGAAATTTTATATGCTTTTAAAATCCCGGGGCACGACAGAGAGAGAGAGAGGAGAGGAGAGAGAGAGGAGAGGAGAGAGAGGGAGGGAGGGAGAGAGAGAGGAGAGGAGAGAGGAGAGGGAGGGAGGGAGAGAGAGGAGAGGAGAGAGTGAGAGGAGAGAGAGAGATAGAAGAGAGAGAGGAGAGGAGAGAGTGAGAGAGAGAGAGAGAGAGATAGAAGAGAGAGAGGAGAGGGAAAGAGGGGAGAAAGAAGAGAGGGAAAAAGGGGAGAGAGGGTAGAGAGAGAGTGAGGAGAGAGAGAGTTTTTTTAATTATAAATTATTTTTTAAAAAATAAAACAATAATTTTTTTTATTAGCGACGCATAGATTGATCGTCATTTCTACATTGTGTAGTGGCAACAAAGCTTTATGCGTTGCAAATAATATTTTTTATTTTTTTAAAATTTAATAGAAAAAAGAGAGGAGAGAGGGGAGGAAGAGAGAGAGGAGAGAGAGAAGAGAGAGAAAGAGGGTAGAGAGTGAGAAGAGAGAGAAAGAGGGTAGAGTGAGAAGAGAGAGAAAGAGGGTAGAGAGTGAGAAGAGAGAGAAAGAGGGTAGAGAGAGAAGAGAGAGAAAGAGGGTAGAGAATGAGGAGAGAGAGAAAGAGGGTAGAGAGAGAAGAGAGAGAAAGGGGAGAGAGAGGAGGGTAGAGAGAGGAGAGAGAGAAAGAGGGTAGAGAGTGAGAAGAGAGAGAAAGAGGGTAGTGAGAGAAGAGAGAGAAAGGGGGGAGAGAGAAGAGAGAGAAAGTGGGTAGAGAGTGAGAAGAGAGAGAAAGAGGGGGAGAGAGATAGATAGAGAGGAGAGGGAGATAGTGAGAGAGAAAGGGGAGAGAGTGACGGGGAGAGAGAGATAGAGAGAGAGAGAGGAGAGAGAAGGGAATTATACATTATTTTTAAAAAATAAAAAATATTCATGACACATAATAGTATGCATCGCTAGTAGTCCGGGGTAGGAGCAATGCATATGTCTATGTGTTGCTACTACATAATATTTTAGCAATGTATACCTGTATGTGTCGTTAATAAGGTATGTATTAGTAACGCATATAGTATATGTCGCCAATATGGATACTATATGCGTTACTAATACATACCTTATTAAACGAGCATCGCTAATAATATATTTTATTTAAAATAAAGGATTACACAGGCAAAATTCCGCCTGCACAGGGAAATTTTGCCAGCTTATAAAGGGCCCCTCCCCCCTCCTCCCTACCTCTCTTCCCTGCTCCTCCCCCCTCCTCTGATGGGGACAGGAGGATGGCAGGGCGGCGCCATCCTCCGGTCCCCACCCCCTCCCAATCCCCCTTGCTCCACCCCCTTTGCTATGCCCCCCTCCTTTGATGGGGACTTGAGGATGCAAGGGCGGCAGCGTCCTCCGGCCCCCTCCCCCTGCTCCGCCCCCTCCACCACCTGCTCGATCCCCACTGCTCCGCCCCCCTCCACCCCTCTCCGCCCCCCTCCTCTAATTTTAAGAGGGGGAGGGGGCGGAGCCGGGAGAGGGGGACCGGGAGGGTGGGGGGCTGGAGGACGGCGCCGGCTGTCCTCCCCTCCCCCTGCTGCGGCCCCCCTCCTTCCCCAAATCAGGGGGGAGGAGGAGGGGTACGAAGCTGGGGAGAGGGGGGGACCGGGAGGGGGGTGGGGGGCTGGAGGATGACGGCGACACCTCCATCCTCCCGCTCCCCCCTGCTTCGTCCCCCTCCTTTGATTTTCAGAGGAGGGGGGAAGGATGGGGGCAAAGCCAGGGATAGAGGGGGGAGGGGGGCTAGATTCCAGTGCCTTGCCGTCCTCCGCACCCCCTCTCTCCCCCAGTGGGCCCACCGTAAGAGATTTTCTTTTATAAAAAATTTCTTTTTTAGTGACGCATATAAAAGTATCGCTAAAGCATTTTTTAAATTTTTTTAAAATGTAGTAGTGATGCCTTTTAAAGCGTCGCTATTACATGTAAATTTTTTAATATTATATTATTAGCGGCACTTTGAATAAGTAATTTAAAAAAACTTTATTCTATTAGTGACACATACAAAAGTATCGCTGATAAGGACTTATTAGTAACACTTATAATTATACGTCACTAATAAGTTATTTTTATTTTTTTTAAATATTTTTTATATTAGCAACGTGTAGAATAACATCGCTAATAATTGATCATTAGTGACGTTAAGAAATATGCGTCGCTAATAACTAATAGCGACGCATAAATATGCTTTGCTAATAGGCACTATTAGTGACGCTTTGCGTTATGCATCACTAAAAATCCTTTTTGTTGTAGTGGCCGTGCTAGTGGTGGAGAAGATCAAGTTAAAGTTCATAAGTGCTAAGATAGACTTTGGTGACCAAGATGGATTTCCAGAAAGTTGGTAACATTGTGTCTTGTAATCTTTAGCATTATGTAGCATATCAATTCAAGCGATTATTTCGGGTTTAGTTTCCACGTTAAAAATTCTTATGTGATATTTTAGTGTGGTTATTTGACGTAATCTTTAGCATTATGTAGCATATCGATTCAAGCGATAGGAGGTCATATCTTGTAGTCTTCTACATATTTATTATTTTGAGCTAAAGCACTATAGTGACCATCAAAGTTTGAAGGGTATTAAACTCACACTTTCTCTTCTTAGTTCTTATTAAGTACATACCACTATTAGACAATGAACTATTTGGAAAAGTTAAATTTCCAAATTTCTTGTTTAGTTTGTTAGCATTAGTTTCATACCAAAGTTTTTCAAATATATAACGATAGAGATTGAAGAATAAGCACTTACCAAAGTAAGGAGAAGAAATATCTCATTTTTTTTCTTTTTAGTGGAGATCTTAACTCTCTCAACTTGAGAAAAATTACATATAAATGATAGAGTAATTAACTACTTTCAAGAACATGTACTACATGTTTATGTTGATATAAAAAAAAGTCAAAATAAAGTAAAAATTTTGCAGCTTGATTAACTCTGAATGAGACCAAATCTTCAAAAAGGACAAAGTTTTCAAAGTAGACAAAGTACAAAGAAGAGAAAAAAAAGTAAAGTCTCATCCTACACACGTAGGAATGGGTTAAGGCTTATAACAAAAAATATTTATGTGAGGATTTCATGAAGCCCCCTTACACTCAATGATAGCTACAACAACTAAACTGGCTAAGAGAGGCTTCATAAGCCTCACGTAGCCACATCAAAATGATTACTAAATTAAAAAATAAAAAAATCAAAATTGTAAAAGGATATGTGATACCCCATAAGTCTCACATAAAAAATAACTATAATACCAAAATAAGTAAAATGCTAAGTGACTCGTGGACCCCACTATAAGTCTTGCTTTAAAAAAATTGTTTAGCCATAAAAGACTAAAATAACTAAAAACACAAAAAATTTAAATTTTAAAGAACTCAAAGTTTGAAGAAAAATGTAAAGAGATTATGTGAAAAATCTCCATAGGCCCCACATAAAGAGTGGGAAGACTAAGCTAGCTAGAGCCCTAAGGCTCGTGATCTCCTACTCTTAACAACAACAAAAAAAATAAATGAAATGATAAGATAAAAAATTTTGATAAAGATAGAGAAGAAAAATTGTAAAGAGAGTAATGATCATGTGGGGAGGGACCAAGTCAAAGGTATAATATCGAACTTCTCTAGTTACTTTCAAAACTGCCTTCACCACATTCTCCACTTCCCACTAACTCACTCCCCATTAACTAATCTTATTTCCACTAATCATCTCACTAAGTCACTCTTCTCCTCCCATGAACTACCCCTCCAACTCATCCCGCTAAGTCACTTTCCACCTCCCACAGAATGCCCCTCCAACTCATCCCACTAACTTACTTTCCATTTTCCATGAACTACCTCTCTAACTCACCACCCACTACTTTACTTAACTGTATAACCTCAATGTTACGAATACTCATTCGTTTTCATAAGGAGGTGCTTTTGGCCTTCAAGTCTAATGAATCTTAAAAAAGAAATTTCGAAGTCCATCACCGACCAAAAGACATCAAGAAATACCAAAAGCCTTGACCTTTTAGGGTTTAGGGTTCGAGGGATTGAAAGACAAACAGAAGTTTACAAGAAGGAAGAAGAATTTGCACAAGGGTGCTCTCATCTTCCAAAAGAAGTTTATTTGTTTTTTTTTAACTTGAAACTTGTAGCCACTTCTCTTGACAATTTTTTTTTTTTCAATAATTTCCAAATTATTTTCTTCATTTTTTCATCTAATAGAAGAGTTTCAAAAATTGATTAATCACCCCTACTACACTCCAATTTGTAAACTATAGTCTTGATTAATTAAGAGAAAGTCGTTCTGCATTAAAAAAAGGTTATTCTCTATCTCTTGTAAGGAAGGAACTTTCGATCTATTATCTTGAATTATGTGTAGGGAACTACCAAAATTCCCCAACAATTTGCAATTCTTTTTTGCTAGGTATTGCATGTTGCTACATTTTATATTACAACAAACACTATTAGAATAGATATTTAATTTGTATTTATGGGCTAGGTTTATGAATACTATATTACATGTGAATTACATTTCATGATACATAATTAGTCACTTATTCACCCAAGTTCATCCCCTAGATTAAAGTACGCTATCACATTTGCACAACCAAAGTCAAATGTTATATTTCATATCCGAGACAAAAGAGTTAGCCAAGGCAATGATATATAGCATTTAGTACCAATTCTTCTTCTTCTTTTTAAGGCAACAAAGGTGTTGGTCAAAAAATAAATAAATAAATATATGATGAGCTTGAAAAACACCGTTAACTAGATAAGCAATACATACTAGACATAGTAGAGCATCACCTATTTTTGTTGCTAATTAGAATAACATTGATATGAAACCTACAAATCCAACGGAGCTATAATGAGATTTGGTGATTACCAAAAGTCTATAGGACTCATCTAGCCTCTACCTTACCAAGTCTCGGTGACTAACAATAGGAGCCCGCCACATCAACAAAGAAGTGGTATGAGAGAAACTTGAGAACCGGATCCTGCAAGTTCTTATATACGTTACCCCCTCTACATAATCATTAGTCATGGAGTGCGGTCACAATAAATGGTCAAGAAAACAATTTTCAATCTACAAGGCTGATAAAACAATGTAAGTTTCATAATCTTTGGAATCATAACAATCTATCTTTTTTGCGCTCGATGTCTATGACAACTTTCATTTTGGTGGTAGCCTCTTTAGTACTAACTCTTGGTAGCCCTTTCCTTCACCTCTTACAATGGTTTCACTTTGCCAAGCATCTTAATTTTACTACTGAAAATGATGTAAGTCTCCCCTTGCTGTTGTCTTCCTTTTGATATCCAAACTTAAAGTCTGAGATTGGCTTTGGTATCAATTATATTAAGTAATACTCCATGCCACAAGCCGGCCAGACTGATTATATTGACCACTTTCATCTAATAGCGACTCCAACTCATAACATGAAAGGAGTACAGAATTAAACTATCTACTTCAAGGGATTATGCCTCCTTGAGCTTCTTGCTTTACGAGAGAGTAACCCCTTACAACCTATAACAGAGTTAACCCAATGTGTAAATCACTAACAAAATGTGTTCAGATAGGTTAAAAAGTTTAATTCTTGCCTATACCACTATCATATGAAATAGTGGATGACCCCCCAAAATTAAGTTACCCAATATAAACTACCACAAAATGGCAACGGCTCACCTTAAAAAAATTTCATACCAGCCTTCTTTTGTATCTATCATTGCATCATTTCTTGTCTTTTGTATGGACTGTTTCTATTAGTGAATATTAACTCTTTGTACAGTACATGTATTATATCGATTTTGATTACCAATATCATAATGATGGGCATGCTTCCTATGAAAAAATTGTAGGAGTTTTGTCTTTGACATTTCCTCTAAAGCAATATATTTTCGGAAAAGTCATATTTCAATATAACTTGCTCCTAAGACCTCACAGTTGACAGTACACGTCTGCTACCATTCTAAAAATAAAGTGTGTTGCCTTAGAACAATCCTTTTGCTGTTGTAAGTGAAAGTAAGGCCCCAAACTATGTCACCATCAAACCTCGGGTGGACCCCTCTATGATGCCGAGAATCCATTCCCAATGTCATCGTTACTGCTGATGATAGATCGATACTCGTCGTTATTCAAGGCAGAACTGAAGTTCATGAGTCTCAACCGAGTGTGCTTTCTGTGTCATGAAAACAACCCATGGGAAGTTTTACAATAGAAACACCAAATCCCAATATTAGAGCAGCGTGACTCAACATGATGCTCGTTCATGAACCGGATTATTGCCCTTTCAGGTTAATTTTGGTCTTGTTCTCCACTAATTAGCGTTTGGTATTGATGGGAAACACGTTTAATTAACGCCTTTATTTGACGCTAGGCATATTAGAAATGCTAAAAGAATAACAAAACCTGGGCATAAAATCTTCACAGATATGAAAGTATTAAAATGCAAACGGAATATAAAATCCTACCGCAAATCTGCTGGCTGATAGAGGAATAGTAGCGTATCACTATTGGAAGCTTTCTAATACTTCAGAGCTAGTAATTATTTAAATCATGAAGATGTAATTTGATATTACAATACAAAATAAAAAATGGCTTAAACACCTAAAAATGTGGCTGTCTCCATCTAACCTCCATTAAAATGTTAATGGCCTTTATGTACAAAATATATCCACAAGAAATTAAGGCGGACCTCTTTACAATTTCATTAGCAAAGAAATAATCTATTAGTTTCTGTCATTTGCTTAATTTACTGATCTCAAATGTAACGCCAATTAATTTCTCGTAAAGGCTAGAAGTTTACCCTTGTTACCTTGGAAAAAATAAAAGGATGAGGAGTCTACCACGGTAGCACACTTGTACCACCCCTTAGGCTTAGCCAGCCCACCCCGCCTACACATTATCTGCCGTCTGAATATACATGAATATCTAATAACTGTGTTAAGGGGTGGGTTTTCTAACTTCTCATCCAAAATAAATAAGCAGGTAGATAATTATCCATTGTAATTGGACCACTGAAGCCTGCAAAATTAGTGAGGCTTGGATTGCACCTTGAGTGCAATATCCTCTTTACACTTTCCACTGTTATACGTATCCCGTGACCACTTGTTGAAAGAGACGCCTTCCAAACTATTTTCAGGAAATGAGTGGGGATGGAGACCCTAGCATTTCATGCAACGGCCACTCCTAAGCTGTAACATCACGTACAAGCGATGACTGGTCCTGCGGTCCAGTGACTGCCTACCTCCCTTTCCGTCTCTTGTTTGGTATTGCAAATAATAAACTCATAAATTAAAGCACAGACAAGACAGTACGTTCATTGTATTGATTGAAAGGGATAACCTTGAAAGTACCCTTTTAACTTGGCCCTCTCTGCTAATATTTATACCTCAGTGAAGAAGAAACTGGGTAAAAATGTAGACCAGAGTCGTTTATGACAGAATGAATCTACTAACAGACACAGGGTTCATCTTGTTTGATTCATCAATGGCTAAAAAGCCCGAGAAACTTTCTGTTTTTGGTTGATAGTTGATTTCTCATTTCCTTAAATGATTGTACTAATAAGAATGCATAGTCAAGGTACTTCACTGCTCTAAACTTTTAATAATATTTCTGTCCTAAAAAGAATTAGTGGGGTGAGTTGTTTTTACTGTTAATTAAAGCAATACCAAAATTGCATAAAGTGATACAGAACGAAATCTTTTTGGTATAGTACTAATCAGAAGTTGATGATGAGTGATGAACTGATGCATGTGTGTGTGATCTATCACTATTCTAATTGATCACTCTCTGCGCTCCTATTTCATTTGTAAATGAACTAAAATAGGGCAGGTAATATTGAAGGGAGGAAGTAAATATATTTAAGAAATGAGATAAATAGATGGAATGGAGAACCGGCAAGCTTCCCATTTTTTTGCCTCTACAAAGTAAATGCTTATGTATACTTTTGGGAAACTTTTAATGAAAGAAGTGACTCGTGATGGACATAACTAAAGCTGAAAAGATAATTTTCAATGAACATTTCTAGTAAAAGGAGTGATGCAAACTGAAGCCACATGTTCTTTGTTGCATAGATAGGCTTAGTCAGCGAGCAATCAACTTGGATGCCCTAAAGTGGATTCTAACCTCTAAAACCTGGTCCGGCCAAACATATAAAATTACAATTACCAATTTTTTGTCAAAATTATGTTAGATGACCATGACATGTGACAACAATTTGTTTTTTTGGCCACCAAAATATCAAAATATGAGCCTAAGCATTTTTAATGGCAAGAAACTTTGAAAATAAACAGTTATACTAAATTAAAGATGAGCAGGGATCCCTATTATTTAAGTGCCACCACATAGAGATACTTTGCTTTATACTCTATAAGGTATCATTATTATTATTAAATTCGAAAATGAATAATAATAATAATAACAATAATAATACTCTCCCTATCCCACATTAATAGCTAGCTGATCTATTTAATTTTTTTAAATAAATTAATTTTAGTTCATTTTAAAAAACCAAACGGGGCTATTAATAAAGGACGTATAGAGGAAGTAACAATAACAACTAGTTTGCCCGTACTCTTTTAGGCACTCATAAGGATTATATCACAACTTACTCAGTATATATAATAGGTGTTGTACATGTAAGGGGATAAATTGCAGGCAACCTTGCCCCTTCTAATTGGTCAGGCCATAAGGAATCAAACACCAAGGACACTTAATATGAGATGAAGGGAGTACTACATTAAGCATAAAATTGAATTTTGTCATAAAACATCATTATCTAACAAATTTTAACTTGCATTGTTTAATGTGTTTTGCTGTGATTGTTTTTCACCCTTTGTCATTCTGTGATAAAAGGGAGAAGATTTTCACTTCAGAGAAATGTACTTGTCACAAGTTTTGAAGAAAACAAAGAGTACTTGCAGATAGTTGAGTGTTGAAGTTAGGAGGAGAGTCAGTGGTGTTGTAAATTTTGTTTTCAGTCATCAATTCTAACATATTAACATGAAGATTATCATTAATTTTATTGTTAGAATTATTATTAGGAAATAGTACTTATTATTATTCAAAAGGAATTCAAGCTATCCTATCCAAGGCAGCCTGGCATATTAGATCAAGGAGGGTGTAAGTGCAACCAACGACTTTGACGGTACAAAAATTGTAAGTGTACAGCTTGTGGTGGTTAGACTCCAACATTGATTACTGATGGGTGCGTCTGCATTGTATTAATACGTCTAATGCTTCTTCCCTTTTCTCGGTTAGTAAAGTGTCTAATTGGGTGGGACTCCACCGAACTTACTCCATCAAAGTCAGCATCTCTCAAGTCAAATCCAACCAATCCACCACCAGAAGAAAAGTATTTTTGTACCTGGAGTTTTCCCCTGTATATGTTCTTTGGACGTGGCCTTGTAATTTGTATATGCTACTGTAATAACACGGGCTTGTCTAGCCTGAACAAGGGGCTTCAAACATGGTACATAAGGGGCACCGGTCTTTTATGTACCATGTTCCGACCCTTGGAGCTGGTCATGAAAACTTGGTCTGGAAATTAGTTTTGTGTTACAACTGGGGCCAACTTAGTTTCAACATGCTACGGCTGCATGGGCCTGTCATATATTTATCTACCAAAATGGGCCTAGCACACGAAACATGGGTTTGAAAATGGGTTGTTGTTGGACTTGGCAACAAAATAAGTGGGTAAGTTGAGCGGAAGCTTGTGTGAGGGCCTGCAGTGTTGGGGTTGAATAATCATCTCTCAACGTGATCACGAGGAAGACAGGCTCCGCCTTCTCTCTGGGCTTTGGGGCTGTTTGATACGAAATAGAATGGCATTGGGATTAAATTCTAGTGGAATTAATTTTAGTACGGAATTAAAATTAAGTTTTGATAATACAATTATTTGATTCCGTGGAATGGGTACATGACGGCTTCTTAATCAAGTAGATCGCAAAATCGATAGAATTAGCCAAATCTCCTCACAAAGAAAAGAAACTCTACCAATAGATCGGCATTGAGCTTGAATAGTCATTCTGGTGAAAATTTTCATTCCCTTGAATTTACCATCAAAACACACAAACATGTGGAATCAACAAAATCGGCTTAAATCCTCCTTAATTGGTCAATTCTGTATCCACACTTTTAGGGGGTAAGCAACCTTTCCAACCCATCTCCCTCACCCTCCCTCGGCCAGCTCCTCTCATGAGTGTATCCCAACCGTCGTCACCACCCACAGGAGCAAGTACTGTCATCAACTAGCCACTTTATTATAATTTTTTTAATACAATCATGCCACCTGCATTCTTCCTTGGTTCATGGAATGCTACTTTCATAAGTTTCTCCTCTAAACATCCATCAATTGCTAATTTTTGTTGAAGATATGTGCAAAGAAGATTAAATATAAACTGATGGATATAACCACTGGAATATTTTTTAGCATACAATTTATAATGCGCATGTCTTTCTTGGACGAACTGCTCATTTTTTGAACGAGAAAACATTTTTGCTCGCAACTCAGGTAGAATACAGAAAATCTACCATTCATCACAAGCCTGCTAGGGGGTTTGTTTCTGTTTTCATTCATTTACTCATTGTAGAGTAACAGGTTTAAGGTCCCATATATCTTTTGCATATTCATGAATTGTCCTATCGCTGCTGAATTTGTATGATCCTGCAGTATTCAAAATTGACATTCTTGTCCATCTCTGCAAAAGAATGCATTTGATTGCATTATATTCATGACATGGACAAAAACATAACAGGAAACAACGAAACACTAATCATTTCACACTGCATGGCTTCATCAATGAGGGAGCACAAGACAATATAAGAAGCTAGTGCATCTAAATATTGATCCATGTACGAGTATTTGATCATCTTGAAGTGATACCACCCACACTGCTCTTCTTGCACTAAACATACCCTGACATCTCAATAAATCATGTCACACTCCCTCACTAGAGCATTTCCCAAGCCCAAGCATTTAGATAAAATTGTCTTTTTGGTTTTCTTTTGGCATAGCTTTTAGATTTTTTTAACAAGTGACATTTATCATCTTCAGTGTCATGTTCAATAAGATAATTTAACAAAAGCTATACATGCAATTGACCTCATTTTGCTGCATGGCATTAAGAAAATATATGATAAATACCTCTTGGTCCCGGTATGCCTCGTCCACCTTCTCTTGGCATTCAATATAACTGGGAAAATCCTTTCCAACGAGGAAATAATCTGCACGGCCATACCCTTCGTTACCTTCCAAGGAATCCATAAGTTCCCCATAGTTGTGCGGCCCAAAGACTCCACTTTGGACAAATGCTTTGACTTCTTCGAATCTTGGGTCAGGAATGAACTGCAAAATGTGAATAGTGGGGTCAGTGGTGTCGAAGTGTCAGGCAACAGACTTGCACAATTATTAGAATGGAATGGAAATTGCTATTTATTTTTGTCTCTCTATGCAGGAGATCCATCACCTTTCCTTCGGCCCTTTCCTTTCTAAGGCCTGCAATCTCATGAGCTTGAGCGCCAAACAAGAAAAAGTTTTCTTCTCCAACCTCTTGCCTTATTTCCACATTGGCTCCATCCAGAGTGCCAATCAACACACAACCGTTCATAGCAAATTTCATATTACTTGTTCCACTAGCTTCCATCCCAGCAGTACTGAATACACATAAAATAAAAAAGAATACAAGGTGAATGACCAGCCTGCAGTGTATATAGTAGTTCTCAAGAATAGTCTCTTCAATCTTTTACAACAAAATACAAATACATGGTATTGTATCTCAGAAATCACATGCAGACAAGTTCCATGTTAAGTTTTTAAGCTCACAATTTCAATGTTTTTAACCTTTTTGATTAATGAATAAATTTTCACAAGCAAAGGGTTTTGTTATACAAACCTTGGAGCATAATTTATATCGATAGGATGACCAGATTTTGGCCATGCAAAAATGACCAATTATGGAGGAACAGAAGTAGAATATACCTGATATGCTGAGATAGTTCACTGGCAGGAATCAGAAGTTCAGCAACACTGACATTGTAATCAGGAACAAAGACAACCTGGGAATAGGTCAAATAGTAGCCCGTTAATTTCACACAAAAACCGAACAATGAAAATAGGCAACACAGATACATAACTTAACTAAGTTTACTTGCTTTTGAAGCACATATACAGAAATTTTTTAAATGTTCATAAAAAAGTAAATAGACCAAAATGAAAACCATCAAAATTCCAATGCGGTATTGAGCAAATCAGCTATAATTACCTTCAGTAAGTTACCAATATCAGGATCATGGTTCACTGTACTTCCAACATCAGTAATGAACTTTACAATCCTTTTTGCCTGAACATATGTAGAAAATGCTTTGCCTCCAAATATACAAACGCGGGGCACAAAGGAAGACTTCCTTTCATCAGCATTCATTTCCTTCATCTTTTTGTACCGATAAACAATCCCTAAGATGTTCAACAATTGGCGCTTGTATTCGTGGATACGCTTCACCTAAAAGACCAAGAACTTCTAATCAGTAGCTACCTTAAAGGTTGTATAACCGTAAGTATTTGAAGTTTGAAAGTACTTGTATGTCGAACATAGCATTGGGGCTAATGACATATCCTGTTTTGTCTTTGATGAATTCTGCAACCTTGATCTTGTTGTTTCTTTTTGCTGCCCTCCATTCACTGTGAAGATGCTTGTCATCAGCAAACTGGAAAACACGCAATGTTTGTTCAGTTAAATTCGACTTTAAATTTATTGAAAGCTTCAGGCCCGCATTACATAGAGATTTTTATGAACATAACTGAACATCTAGAAATTAAATCAGAAGATGTAATTGGTCTAGCATATACCCTTCTCAGGTTTGCAAGCATCTCGGTTTCTAAAACCCAGCTATCCGTACCAATCCATTTGGTTAAGATTGTACTTAAATGCGGATTGCAGAATCTGATCCATCGCCTGGGAGTGACCCCATTTGTCTTGTTCTGAAATTTTTCAGGCCACAGCTGCAAATTAAAAAACTTTGTCAGAAATATAAAGTAATTGATGAGCGTGGAGAAAAGATAGACTGTATCAAAGCCATTTTTTTTAAATCCAGGGAAAAGGGATATATACATTGTAGAAGTTGTTAAAAACTTCCTGTTTCACAATATCACTATGAATCTCAGCGACTCCATTAACTGCATGCCCACCAACAACACAAAGATTTGCCATGCGTACTCTCTTTGGCAACTCGGGATCTGGCTTTTGAGGCTCCGGCTCTATTGCTGCAGAGTCTTCTTCTTCTTCTTCTTCTTCTTCTTCTTCATCTTCTTCTTTTTCTTCTTCTTCTCCTTCAACAAGATCTTCTTCCTCTGCTTCAATGTCATCTTGTGATTCAACAGAAGAGGTTTCTTCTTGTCGAATAAATAATGTAGCTACTGATTCAGGCAAGTCAAAATTTTCCAAGATTCTCATTTCGTTCAATTTTTCTTGCAATAATTCAAGATCCTCTGTGCCATACTCGGAAATTATGTTTTGCGTAAGCTGGCGTGAAAAATAAGAAATTATCTCAGCTTGCAAGGTCATATCGTGTATAATAGCTAACAGAGCTTGTATTAGTAAAATCAGCAACGTTTTTGCCACAATTTTTATGATCTTACCTCCTCATCAATCATTTCTATAATCTCAATATGACGAGGAAGCAGCTTTTGCATTAGTTCATAACTCCATTTCTCTAGAGCCTCAGGCAGAACCGTATGATTAGTGTAGGCCACAGTTCTGTCCAAGATGAAGATGAATGAGAAGCATAAAACTGCAAATTTTCGGCACCATACCATGAAAACAATTTGTTAAACCATTAATATCAAAGAGTTACATCATACCCATTCTTAAAATGACAATAATATACAACTGATGTTGAGCTGTATGCAATGAACTTGGATAAAGTTCCAGCATATATTTATTATTATCTTTTGTTTTCTCAAATTAGACCACTGAAATGATATGTACTCATTCCATCCCACATTAATATCTCCGTTTAGTTTATCAAAATGAACTAATTTTAGTCCATTTTGAAAAACTAAATGACTAATTTTAGTTCATTTTGAATAACCAAATGACTAATTTTAGTTCATTTTGAATAACCAAATGACTAATTTTAGTTCATTTTGAAAAATCAAATGGAGCTATTAATGTGGTACAAGGGGAATACTTGAGATTAAGGTAAGTAATGAAGACAAGATGTACCTTTGAGTAATACTCCAAGCTTTTTCCCAGCTTAAACCCTTCATATCAACCAAAATTCTTACTAACTCGGGAATGCATAAAGTTGGATGAGTGTCATTCATTTGCACGGCAACCTTCTCAGGAAACTCTTCCCAGTAAACAGATTTTCCAGATCTCCTCTCAAAACGAGCAATGATATCTTGAAGAGAGGCAGAGCATAAAGTATATTGTTGCTTCAGTCGTAGAATCTTTCCTTCAGTTGATTCATCTCCAGGGTATAAGATGTAGCAGATCTGATGGAGAAAGCTAGTGTTCATGTGGCAAATTCATGGACTGAGATTATAGATATGAAAGCACTTAAAAGCTAAAGCTAAGCAATGTCAAGACCTTCTCAGCATTTGTGTGGGCTTCAAATGCCCTGGCATGTTCTCCAGCATTGAATGCTCTTAAGTCAAAATCTTCTGATGGCACTTTGGTTGACCACAGGCGAAGGTTTAAAGTAGTTTTTGTTTTATATCCCGGTATGGGAACATCATAAGCAACAGCTTTTATATTTTCCCCACCAACCCAGTGCTTTCTTCCATCTGAACCAGTGACTACTTCACCATAAAATTGTACTGGATAAGAGACATCATTTCTCACAATTTCCCATGGGTTCCCCATCTGCAGAAAGGCATATTTATCATCAACAAGTACATAGTATATTATATTACCCAGAATTATGATAAAAATACATAAATGAATGAACAACATGAAAAAAATTACAGAAAATAAAAAATGACAGTTGGAAACTACATCATCAGACCTCAAGCCAATTTTCAGCAACCTCTTCTTGACCATCTTTTGTAATGTTCTGATGGAACAGACCATACTTATACCGAAGTCCATAACCCCAAGCAGGATAATTTAATGTTGCAAGAGAATCAAGAAAACAGGAAGCAAGGCGACCCAAACCTCCATTTCCTAATGCAGCATCTGGTTCCTATGGAATAGTTAAACTTCAGCTAATTTATTATAAACAGAAAGTTCATTCCAATGTGTTTTAGGTTTTCCTATGAGCAATACATAAGAAGCTGCTAATCAAGATTGAAATGGAGGAACATCTTACATGCCCAGCTACATTTTCTAGATCATGTCCAAGTTTTTTAAGCGCCTCTGCATAACCACCTGTCAGCTCCAAATTGCCTATTGCATTTAATAGAGCTCTACCCTGTAAAAAATTAAAAATCAATCAGTGTCATTCGAAAGTTAGTGATAAATTCATTGCTGAAAAGCCACCAATAACCTGCAAAAATTCCATGGACAAATAATATGCTTGCTTGATGTTCATTTTATCATAATACTCATACGTTGCATTCCAATTTATGATAAGAGAATCTCGAACACTTTCTGCCGTTGCAAAGTAAGCTTTGGGGAGATCAAAATTCTCTGGAGAGAAAGCTGGTGTAAATTCTGCATGGTATTTGATGCTTGACGCAATGGAAGAAGAATCCAGAATAAAGGAATCAAGAGAATGAGAGACCCCTACACAAAGTCATGAATGTGAGAGATAGGTAAATTGGAAGAAACTGCATTTAAACAGAAAGCTTATGTTGCAGCAATGTCCTCACGGGCAGTATAATGTACCCTAATCTTCCGGGCCATGTTTCTGTAGCTGTTATTTGTATTGGCAATCAGATAACAAAAAATATCTTATGGTTTGTTTCTCTATTCTCACTTCTGACCTACACTTGACAATGTTTGTTTTCAAACATGGAGAAAGTAGATTTGAGTAAAAGGATGTAATGTTAATACTCCAATATCAAGTCCTGCATGAAGAGCATATCATACTATTATATAAAGTATATTGGGTGACTATAGAATTTTTAAATTCAGACTATTTTACCAATGTTTTTTACCCTTAATTCTTATTTTACCCATTTTTTATATTTTTATGTTCTTTAACAGTAAAATTATTTACTTAGATTCTTTTAGATATCTTGACACATGTCAATATAACACTAGAGGCTGATATGGCATGGACCCTATTTTTTAGGTTATATTGATTTTAACTTTGTAATGTATATCTTGCGCTCTCAAAGTAGGATTTGTGCGTTCTTGGTATTGTTAGAAAGGTCAAGATAAACTCTATCAAATGAATGAGATCCCACATGACTCTATTTTTTCAAATTTTTATCAAATGAATGAGATCCCACATGACTCTATTTTTTCAAATTTTTTTGTGGGCACCACTTATACTACACACTTCTCAATAATAATTTCTTTTATTTTTCCTATATTTACACATTCAAATTTATTTTTGATGCCCTTGTAAAACTCCCAAAGAGTTCTATCAATTGAGACTTGCTGCCAAAGTATCTTGATTATCTTGAATATGAATAGTATGCTCTACGACACCAAGTCCTTCAACACCATTGTCTTCGCCGACCTATGACATAATATTTAACCTATAAGATTTGGACTTGTAATTTTCTACTATGAGTGTATTTAAGTCAATACAGAATTTTTGTGTATAATTTATAGTCATTATGATCCTAAAAGCATGTATTGCAACGATAGTATGAAAGAGGGACCTTTGTTCAACACAAACTTTATTTTCAATTTATTTTATTTTATCTTATCTTATCTATATTTACACGCATTATGCATGTGCATTCTTGCTAGTTTCACTAAAGCATTTAGTATCTTTTAGAGTTTCGGAATGATAAATAAAAAGATTTTCACCAACACAAGGTTAAAGTAGGCTGACATTTCTGTTAATGTACCATGATGATAATTTCAAAACAATTCCTCCTCCAGAGTCCAGACAACATAGCTCAAAAGAAATTTTGTGTGTAAGAGATAAGGTTGGGCACTATAGTTGTCAAATTCTATGATCTTAAAAAATCAGTAAATCAAACAAAACATAACAAGATAACTGTGGACCTTTTCAATAGACATAAAAGTGCCAAAATTTTAGTCAGACTACTTTAGGCAAATTTATTGCTTATTTTGAACGGATTTCTTGTAATGCTGAAATCACTCTCTTGAGTCATCGTCTTTTCTAATATAATTTTTTTAATAAAAGGTATGACATGGCACAAAAGATTACACCTAACATAAAAACTTGTCAACATTCGTTGTATATTCACTTTAAAATTCTAAAATTTTACAGAAAATTGGAGATTTTCAACTTCCTGATGTATCACACACATTTACACTAAAATGGTTGTGTGTAGGTTCCTGTTTATTTGGATCAGATGATCTTGGAACATTACCACCCTAATATTTATCTTACATGTTGCCCAAACCCGGATTGCTGAGGCAAGACTTATGATGATGTGGCCGCAAATTGTATTTAGTTTTAGTCCGAACTGGATCCAATAGGAAACGAGGAGGAAGGCCAAGCTTGCAGCACCAGTTCCCAACAAACAATAAAACCAAGCAAGTGTCACGTGAAAATCAAAATTCAAGACATGCCATCAACAAATGGAGTTAAACCAAGCAAGTGTCACGTGAAAATCAAAATTGAAGACATACCATCAACAAATGGAGTTCAACTCCGCACACAACATTCATTTCCATCCAAGACGAAAATAAACAAAATACTAGCACCCACATATATCTTTACACATCAATCACTTAAACGCAGAAAATTTCGCCAATGTCGCCAAGAAAACAATCCAAGCAAGCAGAAAACAGCAAAGGAAGAGTGTAGTAAATTTCCTGTACAAAAACGCAAGAACCGAGAAAGCCTTACCATCATCACTCGTAGCATCCTTCACATCCTGATCACTGGCCACGCCCCTCACCGAGACCAGCTTCCTTTGCCGCCGGAAATTCGAAGCCCCGACCAGCAGCAACCTCGGGCTGCCGCCGTTGATGGAAAAACTGGCAGACCCAGTAATGGAACTGCAGCGGGAGAAGGGGACCATCAACTGAGCCGACGCCATGACTGTACGGAAAATATCTGAGACAAGGAGCGAGTGAGTGAGAGAGATATGACCCAGTGGCCAGTGAAGATGATGCTAAATAGCCAGCTCAGGACTGGACTGTTCAGTATCCACTGCTTCTTGTCGTCTTATCTGTAAATGCCAAGTGAAAACGCTTGAAGTGCTTTCTTCCAAGTTGGGCACATGTTTGAAGTGAGAAGCAAATTATCTAAGCGGATATTCCTTGTGGCGGGAAATGGATTATCACTATTCCTCCCCAACTACCCTCTTGCTAAAAAGTGTGACTGACTTGCCTCTTTACATCTACGTCTCCTGAGACATTACATGCTATCCATGGTTGAATGCATTGGAGTGTAGGAAACGTCTCTCATCTCTGCACGGTTCTTGCATAAAAAGAAAAAATCTCTGCGTGGCTACCTTTTTTGTACACTTTGTGGAGAATGTTTTTGCACATATATATCAAAAAGGATATTTCCTTGTGCAACTTAATGCAATGTGATCATAATCAATGAGTCACGGGCAGATTTTACCATTCAGTTCAATCACGCATTGAAGAGCAGAATTATGTAATGTTTCAAATAGTAATTTCTCCTGCATGTTGGGGGGTTATAACGGTGAAAATTTATCAAGCGGACAAATTATCACCATTCTCACAAAAAAAATCTTCAAATGAAAAAAATATGAAACATACATCAAAAGAGTTCATTGTCCAGTCGGCTAATTTCAGATAGGTCCGTGGATCTTGTATATCTCATTCAGGAGATATGCACTCTTAAAAAAAGAGTGTCGTACATTCTAGAGATTTACAATTGACAAATCGACTGGTTAACACTTAACTGATGGCGCAATACTAAATCGCAAACGCGCTACCAAGTCCGTGCCTTTCATCCAACATGTGCACTTCTACGGTAATTACAGCACCCTCACAACAGAGAGAGAAATACACATTTTACGAATATAACATATTATGTCATCCATCTGTCAACAAGAACCGTGTAATGTTTGAACGAGAACCTTATGTTAAAAAGTTCAAGAATCCCGTAAACTCCAACAGCTCAAGGTACAGCCAACACTCACATGGCCAATTAGTAGGTGCTAAGTAATAGTCTAATCATCTAGCGATAACAAACTTCCTCTTTCCATCATCGTCTTCGCACAATACCACCACATCCCTTACCTTTTCCAGTAGCTCCTCCAGTTCTTCAACACCACAGCTTCTATAATCCAGAGTTTTCTTGTACCTTTGCTCGTACAAAACTTCAAAATTACACAGAACAATCTTACAGTTATGGCTTACAAGAAGTTCTTGAAGCTCTAGTCTGAAATTGTCCAGGCATTCCTCAGTTTCAGTCGATGGAACCCAGGATGGTTCCCTACTCACATCATCATCCAGCTCTTTCACCTTCTCATCATCGGAAGAGACATTGATTTCATAAACCATATCAATGTCTCTAGACGTGTCTTCTTGCATAATCTTCCCCTTCTTGTCCTTTTTCACCATGTTGACACCAACTTTTTCAGGTCGATGCACAAAATACCGCAGGCAAACAAACTTCTTATTACCTTTCCCCTCCACAGTCAAGACATCACCCATTTTCTTTAGGAGGTTTACAAGCTTACACTCACCATATTCAAGCACATATAGTGGCCGGCCAAACATCTTGCTATATTCGGGTGGGAGCCGCACAAGAGGTAAACTTCCACCAGAGAGTTCAAGCAACTTTACTATCTGTCCTTTGAGACCCTGAACATCTCCCGGTTGCACCCACCACGCATGATATTTTGTCTCACTACCTTCGTCTGCATTACTTAGAACAGATGGGAGACTTTGAGACCTTGAGTTTGGAAAATATGGCATAGTGACCATATTGCTGTAATCTGATAAAGGATGTGTTATTCCAGAAAATTCACCTCTCGAGACATGGGTCGAGTTGAAGCAGTAGATCTGGTTCATGTTAGATTGAGTAGCAAATTCAGTTTGTGCAATTCCTCTGTAAACAATTGATTCTTCCTCATTTTGAGGATCCTGGCTCTCAGAGAGACCAATATGGCATCCTGATAGGTAACCAGTGAAATCTGGCCCATAAGACATTACAGCCTTCGGGGGCAAAAACCCTTCTCCACGTGCTACACTGGGCCAATCCCAAACAAATCTACCAGCGTTACTTAGAGCTGAGGAGACACCTACTCCAGCTGGAATAACAAGGATCACAGTGTAACCCCTTTGGCCCAGTATATGTAAAGCTGGAGCAAAATCTACATCCCCAGATATAAGCAAGATTGAAGAGGGAGGAGGGTTGTCAAGAGCAAAGAGAAACATATCAACCAAAATAGCTTTATCAGCAGCATCTTTTCTACCATTTGGGACGTCTATAAGTTTAACCCCAGTCCTTTGGCAGCCTTCTCTCAATCTACGTGGAAAGGCATTGAAATCTCCATAAGCAGAAAACATCATGACTGCACCTTTAATTACAGGGTGAACCCGCAATGCCATTCGGATGTTTCCAGCAACATCCTCAGGACGGACATCACTTGGAACAGGACAGTTCTCAATATCCCACAAAATAGCAACAGGCCCAAACAAAGCCCTCACCATTTCAGTGGGTGCCTGAGGAATACTACTGCTAACCATGCTCAATGCCATTTTGTTTAAGGTATCAGAGGATATAATATTGCAGGCAGAACTTGGAATCATCATCATTTCTGAATTCCTGCATGTTAGAGAGACAGATGACAGAATCATTTCAGAAATTCTAAAACAATGTCAAAGGATTCAAACATAAAATGCACAAAAAATTAAAATAAGAAGTCTGAAACCATACAAGATCCTTCAACATGTATAGCTATTTCTTCAATGCATGTTAATTTATACGACAGAACATGAAAAAAAAATGACTAAACTCACCTTAAATGGGAACTATTAAGAAAAAGCTTAATGCTAAAAACACAAGTGTTATTTATCTGGAAAATGATTCCAGAAATTTTATTTTATTTCATGGGAAGTAATTAGTTAAGCATTAAGAACAATCAGGCAGTTGATGCTAATATCAGAATCTTAGAAAATTGAAGTTGAGTCACTCTTAAAAAAGAGAATCGACATCAGTCAAGATCTTAATTTGTTTGAACAAGTTCTAGAAAATAGATAGTATATAATTGAGAGTGCCTATAATTGATAGTATATAATTGAGAGAGCCTTATATAGGCACTCTGTTCTCAGGCTCTACAGGCCATCTCCTCCGCCCCCTCTCTTCGCTAACAGGGCATCAGGGACTGCTCAGATTGTCAGCCTTTGCCCTGCTCTCCAATCTTCAGTCCACAGCCTGGTGCAACAAGAGCACGGAGAGTTTGTAGTAGAGTAGATTCACCCTTATTATTAATACGTGCAGAAGTACTTCTATGATAAATATTGTACGGAGGTAACACAATTGAAGACACAAGGGTGGCTGCACCTTATATGATGAACCTATGCTGCTTAGGATGAATATAAGGTTTGAAGCGGCCTCCAAAAAATAAACCTCGTTGTCTTTGAAACTAAAACTCAAACTAATAGTTAGTACCAAGGATAACCAAACTGAAAAGGAAAAACCCATTTGGCCAGACATGCAACAAGTACTCGCTCCGTTCATTAATAAGTGCCTGGATTAGAAAACCAAAATGAACAGATTTTAGTTTGCTTTAGTTTTCTTCTACAAATAGTAAACCTTATCCAACTGTTTGGTATCACTTTTACCAAGTATTATTATAATAACACCATAGAATCTACCACATCCCGGACAAAAATTGAACTCTGATATCATCAAATAAACACTTACGGACAGAAAGTACAAATATCACCATCATTTTTTAGTCCACACTTTCTCAATAGTAAGCAACTTAGGAAAACTCAGAAAAAATGAGGAACTAACCACATTTTCCGATAGCACTGAAGTCAAACCCAGCATAAAACAAATTTCCAGTAGATTCCCCTTTATGTCGACTTATGAAGAAGCAATCAACGTATAGGAAAAGTTATATGATATGAATTTTTTCCCTAAAACATTTCCTGAAGGGTTAAAAAGTTTTAAACGCGACCAACAACAAAGACGAAGTGCCAACACCCATTAACAAAAATAAACATTTGGTAATCACATAAATTTTGAACAAAACGAATGCTCTAAACCAAATCCGCATCAGATACAATCCACCTCCATCATAAACGCAAAACCACGCCCACGGCCCAAAACCGCAACAATCCTGAACCGATCCTCTCATGGGGGAGGGGCGGCGCCCATCAGATAAAAACCCAGAAATGAATCACTTCGACGCACAAATCCAATGTAAGTAGAGTTTTAAGGCGTCACTTCCATCAGCAATAAAACATGGATCGTATAAACCAGAAGAAAGAAAAAGGTCCAATCTTTTACACAGATTAGGGAGAGAAGAGACGAAGATAGAACTTACGCAGCATGGCCGGAGCTGGACAACGTCGGAGATGGAGAGGAACTTCGTCGGAAAGGGTGGGGCGTGCAGGGTCCGTTCCGAAGACTTCGAGCCTCGTCCAGAAAGATAGATCACAGAGAGTCAGAGACGGTGAACCGACCGGACCAACCTGGGGAGATTGGGTTGTGACCTTGAAGCTAAGCTCACAAGTGGGCATTCGGAGTGGGCCATTGGGTACGGCCCATCCAGTTTGGGGCCAGTCATCGAGGCAACCCATCACGAATCAATTCGGAGCCCATCTATAATACAACAGCACAAGCCCATTGAATGTTGAGGGAAATATCTCCCACCTCACAAAACCTCATTAATATCTGACGAAGAACTTTCAACATCACGCGATTCACGTGTTCCTTAATTAAACAGTCCCAATCTGATGGATGCCTTTAACAAAGCAAGCCCATGGTACCAAAATCATTTTTAATGTTTTATTTTCATTATAAACTCAATTTTATCTATGTGATCAATGGCACACGTGCTTATGTAAATTAGCACTAATAGGTACTAAGTACTAATATGTACCATGTGGAGTATTAATCTCAAATATCAAAGATTTACATATGAGGACCCCCTCCCCCTAAAAGAAAATATACTTAGAGCCCCCCACCATATAAAAATAATTTGTATTTTTTAACAACTTAGTACCCCCCACTTATAATTTTACTTATGTCCCCCCAAAACTTTTGGAAGTTTTTTGGTAGGTGGTACCTTCTACTAAATAAAATTGATTTGGACGAAGGCCTAAAGTCCCTGTCAAATTTTGCATATTATGGCAGTGACCACCTCTCGCCATATGTTTAAAAAATTACTAGAAGTTTTGTGGCATGGGGTACACCCTGACAAATAAAACTGCATTATACAAAGAAAGGTCTCCGTCAATGTTTACATATTGTGGCGGTAACCTCTCCCTGCTAGAAACTATCCAGAAGTTTAAAAAAAACTTGGAAGTTTCTTGGAGTGGGATATCATCTACTAAATAAAATTTATTCGGATTGAAATCTTAGTTCCTCGTCAAATTTTGCATATTTTGGTAGTGACCACCTCCTTTAAATACTATCTAGAAGTTTTCCATAAGAGTAGCAAAGCGAGGGGGAGAGGGAAAAAGATCATGGAAGAGGAGCTACAAGAGAGGGGGAAGAAGGAAAATGGTTTGGGAAGAAGAGCCACAAGCGACAAGGGAAATGGAAGAGCTCATGACAAAGGGGGAAGATTGTGAACAGGGCAATAAAAGAGCAAAAATAGAGTTAAAAAGAATAGTAAGAGTAGGGGGTATTTAGTAATTTATTAATTTTTTTTGGCGTGTGTAAAGTATGACGGGCTTGAGTAAAATATGAGGAGAAATAGCCTATAATTAGATTGGGAAAAGTAAATATCCATATTGTTATGTATCATTCACCTTCTCTATCAATAATAAACTTTTAGTGCAGAGAAAGTGAAATAAGAATATAAGTTTAGTTTAAAAATCTTGAAAATAGTTAAATAGATGTTTTTACACGTAAACATCTAATTGTGTCAGTCATTTAAATGCAGCTTAGACCTTTTATTTAATGACCAGAAGTTACCTAAATTTTTGTCTCCAAATTCTAAATTTTGTCAAATATTCTTCAAAATCTCTTTATACTAATAATAGGCCCAACATATTTTTTAATCCTCCATATTTATAAATTTTATAATTTTTACTTAAATATCATAAATATCTAATAGTTTTTCACCTCCATGCAAAGAAAGTACTGGTGAAATTTTTGGGCAAGTTCCATGAAGTCCACTCTCTAGTTAGGGCTTCAAATATTAAGGGATGTCCCAAAAGCTTGGCCGGGCCTATAAATTTTTAGGCTTGGGCTATAAAATTATAGAGGATCAGGCTGGTCTAGGCTTCAACTATGAAAGCTCGTTCATTTTAGGGACAAGCTCGGGCCTAGGCAAAAAAAATTGAAAGGCCTAGCCTATAAGTTTTCGGCCTGACAGACCCCAACCCAATCCCATTCTCCAACAACTATAAACTTAACAAATAAAACCCTAACCCCGTTTCGACTCTCCGCTCCCCACAACAAAAAAACCCTCTGCCTTTTCTCCACCTCTTTGCCACTCCGCCTTTTCTCTCCACCACTCCGAAACTGATCTTGTCTAGCCATCTCACCTCTCGCCTCTAAGCTTTCACCTCATTATCCCAAGTTTGAAGTCCGAAATCGCCTCTCGGGTCTCGGTTCTCCAATCACCTCTCGGACAACTGCTCAGCCTACAACCCACTCAAGCATTGCTAACTTGTTATGGACTCCAATCTCAACTTTCCCAACTGAGTTCCTAACCCTAAATAACCTCTACCTCCCCCTTTTCTCTCCGCCACTCTAAAACTGATCTCCTCTCTCCTCTTCGACCTTTGCTTGAACGACGGCCCACTCCAGAGCTGTTGTGGACTTCAATCTCAGTTCTCCACAAAAAATAATTTTTTTCCTTCTATTGAATATAGTTCTATAATTTTGACTTGTTTGTGACTTGTTTATGTTATGTTTTTAATTTATACTTGATCTTGTCCCAATTTTTTAATTTTTACTTATCTTTGTTTTGTAATCTAATATGTTCTTGTCTTTGTTTTGTTTTTATCTCTGTTTTGTAATTTTGACTGTTTGTGAGTTGTTTATGTTTATTTTTGTATTGTTCTTTAATTTATACTTGTTATTGTCTCTATGTTGAATTTTTACTTGTCTTTGTTTGTAATCTAATATGTTAGTCTTTGTTATGTTTTCATCTTTGTTATGTAATTTCGACTTGTCTGTGACTTGTTTATGTTCTGTTATTGTCTCTATTTTGTTCTATTACTACCTATGCTATTATGTTCCTGACTTCTTGTCTCTATTCTTTAATTTCTACGTTCTTTAATATCTACTTGTTTATGTTCTATTCTTTAATTTATACTTATTCTTGTTTCTGTAATCTAATATGTTCTTGTCTTTGTTCTGTTGTAATTTGTTTTTGTCTTTGATGCTCTGTTTTGTTATTTAATTTGCTATTGTCTTGATTTTATTCTTTAATTTGTTCTTGCATGTGAGTGGTTAATTAATTTATAGTATTTATTCTGATTAATTTGTTCTTGTCTTCTAAGTTCTACTATTTAATTTGTTCAAATCTACTAATAGAGATGACCAGTTCTTCCACCACGACCAGTTCTTCTACCACAACTAGTTCTTTTATCCTAGCCATTTCTTCCACACTAGCCAATTCTTCCACTCCCACCTTTACACTTACTATTCCCCTTAGCAGCACATGTCTCCCTCCCCTTCAGGAGCAAGCAATAGCCAAGGTAGGAAAAAAAGGTTCAAGGTTCAAGGTGATCATTTATAATTAAACCATTTACAAGTGTACAAGGTAATTGTACTAGGATAAGTATTTAAGGGTTGTCGAACCTCAGGGATGGATGAATTATCACTAAATCTAAAGAGGAATTTGCTGATTGAAAACTAAAATAAACTTAAACTTTAATTAAGTAAAGGAAAGAAAACAACTAGTTTAAAAACAAGAAATTAATATAATGGAAATTACTTAGAAAATCGAATCCACTATATAACCATAACAATTCCCTAACTTTTAATCTAAATCTAGTGTAAATATGAATAAGTATTCTCAGCTACAAGCTAGAATTACTTTAGAAAGAATCATTAATTAATTTCCATGGCATGAACTATCTTCGACAATAGCACGAATCATCTACACTAAACTAGCTATAGGCATAACCCGTCTAATCTTAGTATAACTCATCCAAGTCATTAATTATCTGAACATTAAAACTATTATATGACCATCTCATCTAAATCACATAAATTAGAATTGATGAAAATATCAAAACCATATCAATTTATCATCTACAAGACAATAAATCAACATAGACTTGAATAAACATTAAAAGCTCTTTCATTAAAAAGAAAATCCTTATCATATAATTGTCATCATTCACAACTGAGATCTAAATTAAAAAGAAAAGAAACTGAAACTTATCTATAGCTTCATCAACTCCTAAGTAAAAGAAAAGTCTAGCCTTCCATTGTAGAAGAAAACACTTGAATCTCCATTAAAAGCTTTGAGTTCTCTTCCATCTTCTTCTTCCTTTTTCTCTTTTTAAAATCTCCTGGAATCCCCCAATTTTAAGCCAAATATGTCTTTTTATAGGCATAAGTTCCGTAGGAAGAAGTCCAATATGAAAAGGATTGAAAATTGGCTAAAACTAAGAAACTGCACGTTATGACGTTCGAACGCCCTACATGCCCGTTCTAATGCTTATACTGAGTTTTTCTTCAAAATCACGTTATCCCGTTTTAATGCCCTGGATGCCCGTTCGAACGGCTACAGTGTTTCTGCAATCTGGACAATTTTCTTAGACAGTCCATATTCTGTTCATTAAGCTTTTCTTCATGTCCATATTAATTTTCAACTTGTTTATAACTCTAAAAAGTTGTCCAAATCACTTTAAAGCATGTCAAGACTATTTTGAATTATTCTAAACATCGTCCAAGTACCTCGATAAGCATACTTTTACCTACAAAACATAAAATATCATACTTTAGACATGTAGAAAGTAACTAAAATTCCAACTTGATTTAAATACATGTCTAAACTACTAATAACTACAAAATTATTAATAATTAAACTAAAATACTAATATCTATCTTAATCTAAATAAATTATAACTAACTCTAAATTAACCTAATCTATACTAGCAAATAAGGTAAAAAGACATATAAAATAGATATATATTTTATACTTATCACAAGGTCCATCACAAAGTGTGATTGCATTTCATGAAAGTTCTTAATGAAAATGGATTACATAAAGCAGCAATATGCAATATGCATGGTAAGAAGGTGGTTGGGACTTTCTATGATGTGGATGATGAGCTCAACAACATTAATGAGACAATTGAAGTCCCAAACTGAGGTATTAGGTATGTTTACTTATTCTTTTCTTTTTGTTTATATACATGAAAAGAGGAGGGAAAACATAAGGATTAAACAATCCTTAGCATAGCTATCATTAGATAGCTTAGTTTAATTTCAACCATTTTAGTTCAATAATATATGTGAATATGAAATGTGTGAATGTGGAGCAAATAAATTTCAACCATCTTAGTTTAAATATGAATATGTGTATGTGTGGAGAAGATAAATATGAATGTGTATGAATATGAATGTGGAGCATATATTTGTTCTATCTTCTTCTTGGTTTCTAAAATCTTATGTTGGAGCATATAGTAGGGAGATGAAATAAGTGAAGGGGAGGGAATCTGTGGACAAGCATGTGGATTTACTGAAACTTTGTTGTTTTTAGTTTGTTTTTTCCCATTGTAAATAACACAAAGAATATGACTACTACTTTTATGTATTTTCTCTTCATTTTTGGAGTACATGATGATTTTTTTTAACTAATGTTGTTTCTCTGCTATTTCACTAGCTGCATTTACCCAGCACTTTGAGGAATATGGGAAGAAAATATATTTAGTGATAATGAAAGATTGTCATATGGGCCATCCTAGGGGCTTTGGGTTTATTAATTACCTATGCAGAGCCTTTAGTTCTTGATAATGTTATTCAAGATAGTTGTTAGCCCCTTACTTGGCGGATGGGAAAAGGGGGTGGCTACCCCCTAACTTGGCAGCAGACAACCAAGCTACCTTAGGCGACGGACAACCTAGGCAGCCCTTTGGGCATGGTGGATGCTGGAGCAGCGTTGGAGGTGTTCCAGATGGACTACTCGCCTTGCGGAGCAGGCTAAGGAGGAGTTATTACACAAACAGGACTCTTGTGGCAAGCTGGGCACCACAAACCTTTAGGGACGGACTCCTAAGGCGGATAAGATTCACTTATGCAGGACAGCTACACTCCTTGCTTGAGTAAGAGTCGAGGCAGCTAGTTTCCCTGGATGGAGGGACTCTTGGAGCAATAGGGTGCTGGACTCCTAGCCGAAGACGAACACTACATAGGTTTCCTGATTTGGGTTGGGGTGGACTGCTTGTGGGCTAAGAGTTGGTCAGGGTGAGACTTCGGTAAGACTTCTTGTATGTGTGAGTTATGTATGTTCTACTAGCACTAGGACCGGTCTTTGGGCTAAGTCTACTTAAGGGAGAGAGTAAGGGTGGTCATAGCTGATTGATGGAGATGATAGACATGTTCATGCACAATGAACCAGGGTGCTGAGAGAGAGCTTTCAGCCTAGTGGATCAGCCTTACCCTCTCCCTGCCATTGTATTTCAATGGAATAAAATATAGCTTGGGCGGAGACCCTTGCACCAGAGACGACTTGTGGTTGTATTGTTGCTATTTGCTTATTTTTCCCATACACATACGAGTGAGAAGGGAAGAAAGTGGTTGCTAGTTACACGGCGCAGTCAAATCATCACGTGTACGAATGCTAGGCAAAGCTTTGCACCCGTAACAATAGCCATATTTTAATAAAAAAAAAGTAAGTATTATAATTTTTCCATATAACATTTATCCATATGTGAATGACTTTGATTGCAGCTTCGTTCCTAGTGTCAACCAGTGATTTAATATGTTAATGATATGAGATTAAGTGCTTGCTACAGTTGTATGGCAGCTTTGTTCCTAGGGCAATCATATATGTGGCCTTGGCAACATAGTCAGGTGTCATTAACTATTAAATAGTATTGTCTTTTCATTGATCAAGAAGAGTGTCACCATCATTACAGGTCTTGCATATGTAAATTGTAAATTACAGCTCTTGCATCATACTTTGTATTTTAAGGAGCTCTTGTAGCTCTAGTTTCCAGTGTGTTGTATTTTAGATACAAAGTATGTAAATTACAATTTTCAGCTCCTGCTTGTCCTGTATTTAGTGTGTAATAAGTTGGGAATGTTTAACAAACAATGATATGGGTAAATACAAGTTATAGTTTTAATACAAGTTTTAGTTTAAATACAGTAAATTTTATAAATAAATTATAAATAAATATTATTATGTAAAAAATCCAAAAAACCAATGGCCTAGCTCAATCCCGCATACTTTTAGGGTTGGGCTAATTTTTTACATAATAAGTTAGAGGCGGGCCGGGCCTAAATTTTTACTCTTCTTCTTTAGGGACAGACTCAGGCCTACCCTTGGCCCTCCAAGGCCCAGCCCATTTGTATCCCTACTTAAAGTTGCCCTACCTCATGAGTTATGACCTGTAAGTGACCATTGAGCAAATTTGATATTTTGTACTTTTGACCTAAAATTTACCCAATTTTTTAAAAAATTATACTCCAAACTAAATTGTATTGATCCTCTCAAACTAAAGAGGAATTCCAAATTTGTGATAATGCCTTGATAAGGCGAAAATTTTAAAGGTCGACTCACTACCCAGCCCTTTATAGTTGGTAAAAATAAGGTTTATTTTTACACCCACTATAAATAGAGTCGAGCAAAAGCATTTGGATGGTCTCTCATGGCTTAAAGGATAAACGAAAACAAAAAGTTGTGCATTTTGAGGAAGTATAGGGTATTAGAAACTTCCAAATTATCCTTTTTGGTTGTGAATGACTCCACTGAAAGGCCAAAAGCCTATGTTATTGTGTCTTATTAATAAGCTAATTAGTTGAACCCCGCCCAAATATTATAAATTTTTATATTAAAAAATATTTTTTTTATAAATAAATATACAAAACAAAACAAAAATAACTTGTAGGCCATATTAACATTTGTCATGAAAATTAGTTGCAAGTTCATCCGGTCAGGCTAGGCAAGTCCATTTATAAACGGACTGGAGACCCCTCTATAAGCGGAGTGGCGGTTTACCCGGTATTATCAATTCACGTACGTCGCTTCCTTCATGTGTCTCTTGCCTCTGCCATTTAAAATCCTGCCTTGGCCGCCTCTTCTCCTCTCTTCCAGTCTTTTCCCATCGTCCTCTCTCCCCTCTCCTCTTCTTGTTCCTCTGTCAGTCTCTTTCTGAGTAGCTCCTAAACATGACGGGCTCCTTCTCCATGGCCAGGACTCGCTGGGTTCTTCCTGCATTGGTCGCTCTCTTCTTGATCCTCACCTCCCTAGCCCCGCAGATCCCTTCCACCGCCGCCTCCTCAACACCCATGCCGCCGGCCAGGCAGCACCGGCCCCGTCACCACCAGGGCCACCACCATCACCACCACCTTTACCACCGTGACCCGGATCCTCTCCCTTTATTCTATCAGCCACCTTTCTGCTTCCATGTCCAAAGAAGCCGCCCAGCTGATTATAGTTACCCGCCAGCGGCGCCTCCACCACCATCGGCCCTCGACGACGAGATCGACCCTAGGTATGGCGTCCAGAAGAGACTCGTCCCCAGTGGGCCTAATCCCCTTCACAACTGATTACCATGCTCCATCCATTACAAAGCCTCTCCCCAGCCCTCCTTTCATGCCATCTTTCTCTACTACTTCGTCTTGCTCTTCTTCTTGAAGCAAGCCTATCAATGGAAGCCAAATTCCCGGCTATAGCTCTTAGTTATATATTAATGTCTTCCATAAACAGAAGCCAGAAAGATGTTCGAGGAGGATCTCAACTAAGCTGCTTCTGCAACGAAAGAATTTGCAATATCGGAGGCCAATTCAGATCCAAATAGATACTACTTAAGAAAGTAGATTCTTAATTACTGCTAATGCTTTGTATTTGTTGTGAATTAAGTTAATGGGGTTTTCGGGGATCAGGAGAAGCCCATGAGTTTCATCAATGTGATAGCTGGTATAGATTAGCACTTAGTGGCCATTGTCCACCACTCCTTTCTTGGCGAGGACAACCTGGTCCTTTTGCTTCCTGCAGTCAATCAATATATTCATGTGTAAGTTCTTGTCAACATTTATGAAGGCCAAATAAATGATCTTGCCTCACTTTAATTGCCAAATTGATATTTGTAACTTTTTTGTCTACATTTGACATTTCGTAAAATACATGGTAGTCCGAGGGTTCCCTCAGTTCAATTTGGTTATTGCAAAAATACTACTCATATCCTTTGTTTTTTAGGGAGTAAGCTGATCAAACTTTTTTTTATTTACGCAATTATGCGGGTGGAATCAAAACAAAAGTAATGGCCATCAGTTGCGCGACTAGTTAACCACAATTAATGGTCATTAATACAAACTTCCCTTTCCATAGTGTATTCATGTCATGATCTTAAAGGGAGGGATGCTACAGTGACTATGGACTAATCAAGTGTTTAAGTCCTTGTGTTTCCAGTTGGATGATGCAATTGCAGAGTATATGAGACATGCATGTGATTACTTCTTATCTGCGGTAAAAATGAATCTGAATTCAACACCCTCATGCACAGACTTGTGCCTCCTCTCTATTAAAAGCTTAGCCCGTGATCTATTTGTCACTGCATGCCAACAAACCAATCAGGCCTTTTCAATTCATCTCCAATAGTTTTCGGCTCTGATTCCTCTTCTGTTTCAATTACCAGTGTCATTCAATCCAAACATTAATTTTTTGCTAGTTCAGACTCACTATGCAGCTTTACATATTGCCATTCTTGTATGATATTACATACACCTTACTCTACTTAAGATTAAGCAGAGAAGATTGATTCTGTTGTTAGGTAGGACCCACTTTCCATCTCTCATCTTGGTGTAAGGCCGTGTTAAAATATACAGTGTAGGAACATTATTTTTCCTTTTTCTAATTTTATTACCACTATGATGGGATATTTGACACTGTACATCCCTGGCCACTTTTGAAGCGAATCGCAGTTTTTTTTTAATAATCTTGAACTACTACTCCCAGCTCGGTGAGCTCTGTAGAGAAGGTAATGAGCAATGCGCTGCCTGCTGCTATGGAGAATTAGACTTGCAACAGCAGAGCACAGAGCCACGAAGTGGTAGGTGCTGATCTTTGCCGCGGTCAGAGGTGCATATCTGATGATATGAACAGAAAGGACTACGTTCAAGGCTGGCTGCTCCTCCCTTCCAAACTGTCCATTTTTATTGACCTAGGATTGGGATCATATCTTTAGTTTCTAAATGTTCACTGGTAATGAAGCTGAATATAATGAGATTATAACTACAAATTAACATACCTAGATGATAGAACCCAAGTACAATTTTGCATACCAAACACCCTCATTTCTGTACGCGATTACAGTGAAAGTGTAAAAGAATCACTAGAGGTGACAGTTACAGTTTTCTGCCCGCTGCTAAGGCATTGTACTAGCCAATCTCAAGTTTAAAAGATGATGCTAATTGGTAAGAGAGTCCTTTAAAGATATGTAATGTGTTTACAGAAAAATCTCACTATGAGCAGCCAGTATTCGCTACCATCCTCCTCTTTCTTATACCCTAAATTAATGTGCCCTAATAATATTAACAAAGGTTTGATACTTGCAATCTTTCAGTTTAACATTGACATTCTAGATTATACCAAGTGCCTACAAGTTATCTTCACGCCCTCATTATAAGCTACAAGGCGTCTTATCTTCTTGCTAGTTGCAGTGCCTATCGATCAAACCATTTGGGAGGGAAATGCTGAGCTTGTTTTAAATTAAAATACAAGATGACCGAAGTGTCTCAATTGATACGTATTTTGGGCTTTTAAACCTGTCTAGGTACAGGACCTGATTCATGATATTTATTAAGTTGTAGTTTTAGTAGCGAATCTGGACAATTACTTTACCTTTGATGGAGGGTTAAGATTTTACGACTCTTAACAATGGTATCCTAGTTTAGTTATAAATATATCATTAGTCATCTTACTATGGTGCCTTAAGCGAAAATTAATCTCACTCAAGTTCTAAACCTAGAAATACATTGTGAGGATTTGTATAAGATTAGCTAAAGAAAAGATTCTCTTAAAGGGATAAAACTTTGTTCAAGCTCTAATAGCTATAGGTAAGCCTAATCATATTATATTTTACTCTATCAATTGGTATCGAGGCTAGGTTGGTTGCAACGGTAAAAATATTAGCTTCATTTAGGAGGGTGATCCATGTGGCTTCGATAGAGTAAGAGTTAAATTTTTAATACAAGGAAGAGAACCTTTTGAGCTGAAAATGATATGCATTCACAAAAAAAGTGATTGTTCTCATCTAAAATAGATAACCAAAAAGTAATTAAACTCTATTGAATGATCACTTGTTTTAATTTAGTAAATTGACTTAAAATTTAAGAAATTTTATGCTTGCAAGTCGGTTAGTTGTAAAAGAATCCATCAAAGGTAAAGGCTTATGATCGTGTGTTTTATGAGGAAGTGTTTTCATGCTCCTCACTAAAAATTAGCTTACCATAACTTATGTATGGGAGCCTTTTCTCTATAAGATCGATGATACACACGCTACTACATGTTTGTGTTAATTATATTTAGAGTAATGCTATTTTTACGTGAGAATTATCACATCAAAATGCTACTTCATCCTTCTTACACCATTGATGAGTGGGGTCTATTTTTGTAGGCTCTGCTCATCAATGGTGTGAAAATGATGAAGTAGTGTTTTGACGTATGAATCTTAACGTCATGAAAGCCTTTTTCTTATATTTAATACTAATATATTATCGATTTTAAATATCAACTAGTGAGATCTGCCTAAATTTTTTATTAAAATATATTTTTTAAAATATATAAATATTTTAAAATAAAAAAATATATAAAAAATCCATACGATAGCTTAAGCCCGCTTAGAGCTAGACTATTAAAAGCCAGCCAGGCCAAGGCTTAAAAAAAAGGCGAGAGAGCTTATAGCCAAGGCCTAGTCAGAACCCTATTTTGACCTGATTTTAAACCTTCTTACAAACATTTATGAATATTATCTAAATTATTTTTGGCTTCTAGCAAAAAAATATCCCTAGTCAGCACATCACCTGCAAAAAAAATCGTTTGCAACCACATCACTTGAAGGTTGAACCCTTATCCCAAATTTTAAACTACCAACATTTGTGAAAAAAATTTGTCCTCTTCGAGATATGTTCAGAGCCGTCAATTATTAAATCAACCGCCTATAAACTAACACACGTCAATGTTATAATGGTGCTTCCCGTCAAGTGAGAATGGAACGGCAAAAAATTCTTCCATGAACTCAACCTTAAAGGTCAGCAGTGACGTCTTCAAACCTTGTGTAGGGCTTTTTCGTGTTCTTTAGTTACCATGAGCCCAGTGAAAAAGAATGTCTGATACCGATCGCTCGGCACATGGTATTATTGATGGTAGTGTTAATATATAAGCCTGTAATTTATACGAATATTCAAATTGTAGTGTAAACAGATTTTAAGTGTCGACAAACAATTAACCCTTTGTTGCAATGCAATGTCATGGTTAGAAATAAGAATAAGACCCCTAGAGGCGTATCATCCATGAGATACTGTCGCCTGAATGAATTAAGTGGAAGAAAGTATCACGAGGTAAGTAAAGTAGACTACTCGTAATATATATATATATATAAGACTTGTTTATATGAGCCTGGGCTTATATATGCTTACGTGAGCTCGGGCTCTATGAGCCGTCGAATTTACATCTAACGGCTCATAATACTCATAAGTCCCATGAGTATTATGGGTCGTTGAATATAAATCCGACAGTTCATAGAGCCCGGACTTACGTAGATATATATGAGCCTGAGTTTGCATAAATGTATATAAACCCGAGCTCATATAAGATTTTTTTATATTATATATATCATAGGGCATTTGTGTCTGACGAATGCGTAAGCCCATACTCACTGTAAATTTTTTCCTATATATATACATTACAAAGACTGCCCCTAATATTATACACTTATATATATAAGCATTGCGGGAAAGGATCGATGTTGCACACATATCAATCGATTTCATTGATAAACGACACCCAAACGTTTCTTACGCTGTACTCGTATATAATGCTATTATATATCCTCTTCCAAAAGTTAAATGATATTCAGCCGATATCATCTTTTTCCCAGCAACGTCACATACCAATGGCTGATGAGAAATCAGTGATTCTATTGGATGAGTGGGCAAGTCCATATGGGATGAGGGTGCGGGTTGCGCTGGCCCTGAAGGGGGTAGAGTACGAGATCAGGGAGGAAGACCTTCCGAACAAGAGCCCCCTCCTCCTGCAAATGAATCCTATTCATAAGAAAATCCCAGTTCTCATCCACAACAGGAAGCCCATCTGTGAATCCCTCATCATCCTTCAGTACATCGACGAGGTGTGGAGCCAGGAACCTCTCCTAATGCCTGAAGACCAATATGAACGAGCCAGGGCCAGGTTCCTTGCGGACTTAATTGACAAGAGGGTCACCATCTTCACTCCCTTGATCAATTTCAAGCTTTTTATCAGTTGACATAATCAATGAACATCTTTCCTGTCAGAATCCTTTAAAGCGCCATCCACCCGCAAGTATTAAAAGAAATACGTAAATATTATTCGTTTGTATGGCTGTGCAGGTAACTGAAGTTGGGTTGAAGCTATGGAGAGATCAGAATGGAGAGGCGAAGGAGGCAGCGAAGAAGGAGCTAATGGAGGGCTTGAGGCTGTTGGAAGAAGAGCTGGGGGACAAGCTCTTTTTTGGTGGAGGTGAATTGGGCTACGTTGACGTCGCTTTCTCCTTCTTTGCTTCTTGGTTCTACGTCTTCGAGAAATATGGGAATTTTAAGATAGAGGAAGAGCGGCCACAGATCATGGAATGGGTGACGAGGTGCATGAATGAGCCGAGCTTCTCCAAGACCATGCCTGATCCCAATAAGCTCTACGAGTTTCTTGATGATTATACCAAGAAGATGCTGGGGGTTAAGTGAAACAGATCAATAGAGAGAGTTTAGTTCCATGGAAGTTTTCATGCCTTATCTTTCTTAATAATTATCTTTCCTTTAATACTCAATCAACTTCCATCACTTCAGTTGTCAGTGTGGACTACTCCAGAATTTGTTCCTGCAGTTCACTTCTGATGGCTATCAAATAAGTTACAACAATGACGACATTGAGCTCGTCAACAATTTGTATCTGCTGTCGTTTGTCCACCCATCACACCGTAGGTTCCGTTCCTGGGGTAAAAGTGGTTTAAAAGTAGTTAGGTGATTTTAAAGTTATGTCGTTAATTTAGGTAATTTTTAAATATACCCGTACTAACATGTTTTGTATTATGAATGGAGTAGTAACAAGTAGTAGCCCCTTGCAACAAACAGCAAAATACTCACCGTATAAATATTAATCTAGCTCAAGTTTTGGACCACTTGTTTGAGCTTTTCTACCACCTTCTGTTTAATCCTAACTATCTGCTCTGCTCCAATGGCGAACCAGGTGACACTCTTAGATTTCTGGCCAAGCCCATTGGAATCAGTGCCAAAGTTACAATGAAAAGAGGGGTCAAGTATGAGTACAAGAAGGAGGACCTCCGGAACAAGAGCCCCCTTCCTGCTGCAGATGGACCTGGTCCACAAGAAGAATCCGGTTCTCATCCACAGGACCACAACGGGAAGCCCGTGTGCAAGTCCCTCATTTTTGTCCAAAACATTGACGAGGTCCCTGTGTTTCCCAAGGACCAGGGCATGGTCCTAGGCAGACTGTTGAAAATTTATAACAAGCAAATGGAACCTATCAAGTCCTCGCTGTATGTAGAGATATATATAAATACTTCTTCCATCTCAAATTAATAGCTTTATTTGATAAAAAAATTAGTTCTATATTAAAAGCTCTATTTTACTTGAGTACTTAAAAAATAAAAAGTATCTTAAACTTATTTTTCCTTCTCATGTATATGAGTTTCAATGTTAATTTTTTTTTTAAATATAGCAATTAGTTTAAGATAGAGAGAGTATATAATTGTGGAAGGAGGATACGTACGAAAGAGTAAAAGGGAGGTAAGGAGAAAGACAAGAAAGACTATAGGAAGGAGAGTATATATATACTCCATTTATCTTAAAATACCTTTGTCTTAAAATAAGTGTCTTATTTAATCTTTTAAAATTATTCATTTTAAAAAATTAAATAAGATACTTATTTCAGGACAGATAGAGTATATATCAAACTAAATATAATGGCAAATGCATACCAATTGAACAAATATAAAATGCCTTTTGACATCAAAAGCCTAATTACATACCATGTCCAACCACATAGTAGCACACCTTTAATCTGTTATAAATTTAAGATTGTAACTTTTGTACATTAGTAATTGTGATTAGAAAAACTTATAGAAAGTCAAGAACTTAAAGATCGAATCAAGCGTTGAAAACTCTATACCTAAGACAAATTAACCCCAACCTCAATGGTGCTTACGATCACTTGGGTGTCTGTCTCCTAGGATAAAATAATTTACCACATGCTATAGAAGCACCTCCATACAACATATGCAACATCCAGTTACCTTTATCTTATTGAAGAAACCCCGTCCCGTTCAAACGAATGTGTTCGCCTATTAAGGGACACAATTTTGACCCATTTTGGGTTAAGAGAAAACTAAAAGAATTAGTCGAAAAAATAAATATCTTGTTACCTAACCTGACCTGACCTAACCTGGCCCGACCGGCCATGTGTGCTATCCAAACCAAACTGAGTAGGCTAGCTAGATGGCGGTGGCAACCCGCATGTGTGGGTTAACCCACATAGATGCATGAGTCCAACATGTATGTCCCCCACAAAAGTAAGGTGACCCAAGGACTTAATTTCAAAGACAAAACTTATGTCTTATATACTAACTCCATTTTTAGCTTTTAGGCAATGTGAAACTATTTATTCTATCTTCAAACAATTCACAAGTGGGATTCTCATTCACATGAAAGTGGGTTCGGGCTTTCAATACCCAACAAGCTCTTTTACATGGACTTCTCATAAAATGAGTTTAGCCCATGTTTTAACCCACTTTCCAACAACCCCCCCACATGAATGAGAATTGTCTGGATAACTATGAAAAATAATACTTACAAAATGTAAGAGAAAAATATTAAAAATTCATGCATAGGGGAAGGCTTGCTTTTGGCTTTGAATCTTCCATTGTGAAAATTTATTGGGTATATTGGTCAATCAATGAATGTGATATCTTAAACTATTCAGCCGTTTGTGTAACCCAAGATAATAGAATTCACACAATCACTTCTCTGACACAGTGTGGTTTCGTGATTGTGTTAATTTCGGCCCTGAGCAAACCCGGTTTTCATGAGTGCTCTAAAAGGTTCAACCTTAAAATCCGTATAGAAGCGGCCTCTTCACACTTATATAGGTAATTCTTATTAAGAGTATCCTGTCACACCCTAGTTAAATTAATTCAAGTTACAAGAACCATTAAAAGTAAAAGTTATCCTAATCTACACTATAGACATTACTATCTTATCATAGGAATGAGAATGAGATGTTATCTCAATAGTGATTCCTTTTAAATTGCCCTTTTCAACCTAGATCTTGGGATCTCTAGTCAACTAGGTTGTGTTGCTAATATGGTGACTCTTAATGCATATGCTTCAATCTCATTCCCCTCAATGAACTGCTCACTTGCTCTTTAATCAAATCTTTTATAAGTGGATCTATAATATTGTCTTTTGACCTTATATATGCTCAATGGAAATAATTTTACTAGAAATTAATTATTTTATGGTATTATGTCTCTGAAGTATATCTTAGGACTTACCATTACACAAGTTACTTTGTATCCTTCCTATAGCTGATTTGTTATCACAATGGATGCAAATAGTTATGATATGTTTCCCCCACATTGGAATATCCCTTAAAAAATAACGAAGCCGCTTAGCCTCTTGGACTGATCTATCAAGTAATATAAATTTAGATTTCATTGTAGATCTTGTTATGCATGTTTTTTTAGATAACTTCTAAGACACAAGTGCACCTCCAAGAGTAAAGACATCCAATTATGGATGTTGAGTCCTTCGTATCAGATATCTAGTTTACATCATAGTACCCCTCACGTATTACTGGATACCTTTGTAACGCCCGAGATTTTTCACCCATTTTCCTTAAAATTCACGAAAAATTTCTTTTTGCAATATAACGTCTGTAAATCGGAGGAAAAATGACGAAACCAAAACCTGATAAAACAGTTTATAATTTAAAACTGTAAACATCCACATACGGTCAATCATCGTACAGCCAAAGCAAATATCCTTACGCGCTACTCGAAAACAACCGTACGAATAAATTTGCTATGATCATAGACTTTTAAATACAAATCACTCTCCCAGGCATCCCTGAGTACAAGTCCCATAACAGTCCACTGACTGATCCAAATAAAAGTCCAGAATAACATCTTGTGTTCTCATCTCACCCAATACAACATATCGTGGCACAAATAAACTCGCAGAGAGTCAAGCAGATACCTGAGTCAACGGGAATCAATCCACCGCTGAAACGAGCGTCCATCTCCAGGAGCTCTCCGCACAACCTGCAAAACCTCCCGTGCAACGGGGCTAAAAGAAGTAGGGTGAGTATTTTCATACTCAGTAGGAAAATACCCAGTAGGGGAAATCCCAAACGGTGAACTCCATAAGTTCATAATCACATGTGTCATGCAACTCAAACATGAAGCAGTCAACATAACATAATCATAACATGCTCAAACACATACGATCATACCGAAGGCACCATCGTGCCACAGACATACCGAAGGCACCATCGTGCCAAAGTCATACTATCCAATCAACTTACACAAACACCCTTATCCAGGGTCATACAAACTTACACCAATACCCTTATCCAGGGTCATACAAACTTACTTGTACCATCTTATGCATACTTGTACGACCTTACTCGTACAATCAGACTCGTACGACCGTACTCGTACAGTCTGCACAAAATCATACTTACTGTTTTACTCAGAAACATATTCTCACCATCGTACTCATACTCTTACAGTCGTGCTCATACACATACGCTTATAGTCCTGCTCATACACACTCTTACAGTCCTGCTCATACACACTCTTACAGTCCTGCTCATACTCATACACTTACGATCGTACTCATACACACTCTTACAGTCGTACTCACACTCTTACAGTCTTACTCCTACTCATACACTTATAGTCCTGCTCATACACACTCTTACAGTCGTACTCGTACACATAATCGTACACATATCAACGACCATTGAAGCTCATTACAACTAATAAACTCCAGCATCGAAATGGAAAAGAATGCCACTGGGGCAACACCTTAACCTCCAGGGAGTGACTAGACGCCATGGACTTTTCCGAAGGTAAGGCACACCAATGCTCATGGGGCACTGGATCAAACAGGTAAGAGTAGATCCATGATACTACTTACCTGAGCGCGCAAACATAAACACCCACACATAAGGGGTCATACAGTTGCCCACCATAATGGGTCTTATAGTGCCATAGAATCGCCCACCATAATGGGTCTTATAGTGCCAGAGAATTGCCCACCATAATGGGTCTTATAGTGCCAATGCCACTCTTGGGCAGAAAACATGCAGTGCCACTTGGGCAGAAACGTACAGTGCCACTCTTGGGCGAAAACATACAACGCTCTCAACAGAGCATCAAACGTCTGGGCTTACACAGCACACAGACCAAATCAGAAACATACGTCGCTCTCAGCAGAGCATCAGACGTCCGGTGCCCTATACAGCACACAGACAATATCCCGCAGGATAAACACCATGGCAAGACATGATAAAAGCTCGGCCGACTCATTAGTGGCCAACTCAAACACGGAACTTAATCCGTCGAACCCTCAGGTCTCAAACTCACAACGCTATCATTAGCTGTGCTTATAATTCAAGTTTGAATTAAGTACATTATGTGGTACAATTATGCCACACAAACTCACAGTCCTCGACTGATCAAACTGAAGCTGAGCCCGATTCGAAACCCAAATTCGTCAGGGCAGCAGACTTCACTTACCTGTCCACCTCGTGGACAAAACTCATCGTACAACAAACCCTTACAGTCTTACACACTTCGCCATCCATCTTATGGCCAAATCCTCTTACACTGACATCCTCAAATATCGCTCCTCAGAGCCAACCCAGTTGTCGCCCTCTTACTTATATCTCACTTATTATACTTATTTTCACTTCATAATCTGTACGTTATGCTTGTACAATTATGAACACTCTTACTGTCTGACAGTTACCCACCATACCATCCAACCCGAACCGATCCATTCTAATCCTTGTCCGTCATACTCATATCCTCTGTCATACGCTTACACAACTGTATCCAAATTCAGACAAAGTCTCTGCCACCTCTTACTGTCCATCACCCATACATCTGCCCACATACACTTACACAAAACCATATCATCGGCAAAAGCCATCATACATACGTATGTCTCACACATACATATAACATACACATATGGTCATACATACATAACTTACAAAACATGCACGCTAGCCATCACTAGCACATGCATACACATGTCAAACATGCACGCTAGCCATCACTAGCACATGCATACATCAAACGTACACGCTAGTCATCACTAGCACATGCATACATCAAATGTACACGCTAGTCATCACTAGCACATGCACACACATTCGTACATACTTCAAACATGCACGCTAGCCATCACTAGCACATGCATAAACCATACGTAGCATACTGACATATTTGCTAGCCATCGCTAGCGCATACATAATCCACATCCATAAAACGTGCATACATCTCATGCATATCAATCATACCATACAATCATGCTTACACGCACATCATGCAATCAGATCGTTACTTACATCCAAGCATGGAATCATACAATCCTAGCATGCTGCTACTCATTCAAAGCATGCTTCATGAATTTACGAGTTCAAAGCTCCCCTACCTCGTAATCATGACGTTCGATGGCGAGCACACGACAGTGGCGGCGTCGGCGGCGGAGTTGGCAGTCAAAACCGTTGCCTGGCTGAGAGAGCTACTATCCCAAGGATTTTAAGATGCGCCGGAACTATCACGGCCAAACAGGGTGTCAGAAATCAATGCGGTAAAACCCGCGATCCACAGTGGCACACTAGGGCAGCCGGGAGAAATATAGTGCCAACCTATGTGGCGGTGCGATCAGATGTCAAGGGTGTACACTCTGAAGATCGGCCGGTGGCTAAAACGTGCTCAGCTGGCCACAAAGACGTCGAAATCAGCCGTGGACAGCACCCAACGGCGACGATTTCGGTCAACAAAGGCCCACATACGGGCGGAGAGCGTGGGGCAACGCTCAAGAACCAAAGGAGAGGTGGAGGACGGCTCTGTGTCAACTCCAATTGGTGGCAAGCCAACCGATGGTCAGGCGGCACGAATGCGACGCCTAAACCCAAAAGTACACGCGTGGCCACATGCGCACGCGGCCCAAAAGGGCGGGGAAATGACTGAAATGAGGCGACTCAAGGCCCATAAAAGTCAACAGGGCTAAGGCCCTAGCGGTGGCCAATCTAAGCGGCAACATAGCCGATCGCCACCCACAACCAATACTCATGGTGCGGGCGGCTGTGCATCTCGCACGATAGAGAGCAGGGGGAGGGTTCAAGGGCGAGCAAAGGCTATGAGGCCGTCATTGGCCAAGGCCTGAGCAGGTGAACTCGTCCACCTTCGGTCACAGTAAGACATACAAATTCTTGCCCGAGGCCGTTCGGTACCAACGGCATAAAATGGGCAAGAAGGGTCAACGGCACACCTGCCGGTAAGGCGGACTAGCTGCGGCTACGGGCCGCAAGGCTGAACAAGACCCAAAGGGGTGGCCCATTGGCATCACCGGGCTGGGGCGGAGCTGAACTAAGGTTCGCTAAATCAAATCCGGCGTCCGACTGATAACGTCAGTCACAACGTCCAAAATGGGCGTAGGCCAAAAATAGGGGACGACCGGGGAAAACCCATAAGGGCGGAGCGGCCAAGGTGGCGGCGGAGCTGGCTGGGGGTCGGCCTTGCGGTCACTGGACTGCGGCTGGCTGGACAGAGGCCGAGCGGAGCCGTCTTCGGCCAAAGGCAGCAATTTCCGGCGCCGGTAGTCCCAAACACACAGGGGCCAAAAACAGCGGCTCGGAAGGTCTGGTCGGAGGGAAGATAGAGGACGGAGGCGAAATCGGCCAGGGAGAGGTGGCTCAATCACATCGCCGGACCAAGGCCGGGCTGGACGGAGCACAGCCGGCCGTGGCTCGCCGCCGGCGGCCCCAAATCGACCAAAACAGTCGTCCGGCGGAAAAATAGGGCAGAGAGGGGGATGAGGACGGGCGACGGAACGGAGGCCCACTGGGCCGGGAGGAGTGGCTCCTCGCCGTCGCCGGCCCAGGGCGGAGCTGTGGCCGGCCGGTCGGGCCGTGCCGGCCCGTGGCGGCGGCGGAACAGCGATACATAGTGGGGGCAGAAAATAGGGCAGCAGAGAGAGGGAGCGGGACGGAGGAGCTGGGGCCATCCGGGGCCGGGGGGAGTATCCTCCCGCCGTCGCCGGCCCATGGCGGAACCATGGGCGGCCGGACGGCCCTCGCCAGCCCACGGCGGCGGCGGAACCGCACAAATCAAAAAAGGGGGCTCACTGGGGGAGGAGGCGGCGCGGCCGTGGGGGCCGGGACGGCGGCTCCCCTGCCGTCGCACGGCCAGGGCGGAGCCGGTGCGGCGGTCCTCTGGCCCACTGGCGCCGGCCAGGCACGGGGATAAGGCGGAAATGGGGGCGGCGGTACTGTTCATACCAAATCCAGATCGGGCCGAGCCCGATGTTTTATCTGATCTCCTTTTTCTTTTTTCCACTTACGTCCTCAACGCGCGTTAACCCATTGGTTACGCGTCGAACCTCCAAAATTCGCGCCGTAAGCGCGCAGCGAGGCCCGTGGCCCGCGACTAAGCCCCACACCCGACTCTACGGGTATAAATACGGGGAAAAGACACAAATACCCATACGCTGAAACATCACATTTTCCTGCCGAAAATGACCAGAAAAATGGTAGAAAAATCCCAGAAAATCGTAGAAAAATTAGGGACCTTACAACCTTATATAGTGCAGTCCATAGTTCAAGGTATATCTTATATATCTAAAAACCCTGACTACAACCTTCCAGTGGTCTAACCCTGGGTTGTTATTATATCTACTCAATTTACTTACCAAGTAAGTTACATTTGGTCTTATATAATTCATTATGTAATTAAAAATGTAAATAATTTGGGAATATTGCAATTGTGATATATTCTCATTAGTAGATTTGCTTAAGTGCAATGTCATATCCACAAGTGTTCTTGTTGGATGATTATCATTCTTATTTAATATCTTAAGAATTTTCTCAATATAATGAATTGCAAAAATGCATATCCATATATGTTCTAGTAATTTTCATCCATATTATAACATTTACAACACCCATATCCTTCATGTCAAACTGATTATTTAACATCCTATTAGTAGCTTTAATGATTTCATTATTGCTACAAATAATGAGCATCTTATCTACATATAGGCATACAATGACGTAGTCATTAGGTCTTTCTTTGATATAAATATATTTGTCACATTCATTTATTTTAAATCCATTTGACATCATTGTTTTGTTAAAATTTTCATGACTCTACTTTGACACTTGTTGGAGACCATAAAGGGATTTAACAAATCCACATACTTTATTTTCTTGACCTGGTATAACGAACCATTTAGGTTGTTGCATGTATATTTTCTCATTCAAGTCACAATTCAAGAATGAAATTTTCGTATCCATTGATGTATTTCAAGAATATACAAAGCAACAATAACACAACCTTATGGAAGTTATCATTGTGAGTGCTGAATATGTATCAAAGTAATCTTGATCTTCAATTTATATTGGCCTTCATCTTGAATATGTATCCTTTGATGACAAGTCTAGCTTTATATTTTTTTAATTGATCTATTGGCCTTCATCTTTCTCCTCCTCTTAAATATCCATTTGTATCCTAGAGGTTTACTTCTTGATAGAAGATCCACCAGCTTCCAAGTATGATTTTGCATAATATATTCAATGTTACTATTTGCAGTCTCTTTCCAATATGGTGCTTGAGGATAAGACATGATTTCTTTAAAGCATTAATTAAGACTCATTTTCCAATAAATAAATTAAAAAAATGTGGACTAAAGGATTTGGATATTCTAGCATATTTATTGCATCTAGGTTCATTATCTTCTTGATTCCTCTTGATCTGTACTATTGTTCTGTGAAACATCCAAAGTTCTTTTAAGAAAACTTTCCTCATGTGTAGAATTACATAAAAAAATATATTAAAAAAAAAGAAGCATTCCTGAATTTAATCACAGTATTGACATTTACATCAAGAATATCTTATTTATGAAAAATAAAGTGATATGTACTATTGTTATTGGCATAACCAATGAATATACAATCAATGATTTTTTAGTCCAATCTTTATCCTCTTGGGAATAGGGACTGCTACTTTGGCTGAACACCCTCACACATTTAAGAATTTGTAAGAAAGTTTTCGATCTTTCCATCATTTATATTGATTATTTAAAGTTTTCTTATGAGGTATTCTATTAAGAATATAATTTACTTAAAACAAAACTTGTAAGGACCCTCATCTCTAAACCGGTTTTTGGTTTTCTTTAATTATCGATTATCGTGAGGTTAATGCGTTTTCTGATTTATTCGGTAGTTCATAAATAAATAGTGTTTATGATGGTTTTAACCAAAATTAACTTTAAGATTAGTGGTTTTAAGTGATTTTGAAACAAATGTGAATTTTTGGAATTTTTCTGAATTTTCACTATTTTTCCAAAAATTAGGGTTTTGGCAGGACCATTGTGGGCCCCACCGTCGAAATTTCAGTTTTTGTGTCAAATGAACCCAGATATCTACTTAAGGTCATACAAAACTTTTCAGAATTTTCTTAGACTTAATTAGTGCTCAAATTTGTAAAATACCCATTTGTAGCCTACTTTTCTTATTTACACCCCATAACTTACCCATTCATACCCCAACCCTTACTATAAAAGGCTAAACTTGAGCCATTTCCATTTTTGGGAATAGGCTGAGGAGGAGAGGTCAGGCCTAATCCCCAATTAGGCTTGGATTAGAAGGTGTTTAAGGTAAGCCTACTCTAATTAAGTACTAAACCCTAGCTTTCTTCTTAATCTCTTCTAAATCTACCATTTTCCCTTTGTTTTAATTCATTTTTAAACACCAAAACTACTGATTTGCCTCTTTACTACAAACCATAGCTCTCAAAATTCGATTTTTATGTTCAACAATCCCTAGATCTAAGTTTTAATTAGGGTTTTCTTTGCTGAATTGATTTTAATGGAGTTTAATTCAAACTCTATGTTTTTGTAAGGTTTTCAAGAAGGGTGACCATCAAATCCAAGCTTAATCAAGGGATAAGGTAATGGGCTTTCGAAATTTCAGTTTATCCATGGTAAAACTCTTGATTTTTGGCTTATTTTGAATGGAGTTATTTGATTTGATGTGCTAATGGCATGATTAGAAAATGGTAATCTTTAATCCTGATTTCATAGGGTTTTAGCTTATTATGATGTGGTTTAGCATTCTAGAAGTCATAGAGGACTTTTGATGGTATTCAGAATGTTAGATGATGATTTGAAGTGTTATCAATGGTGTTTCAGTTTGAAATTGCGAAAGGAAGAAGATGGTCAGTTCTGCTTTGTTGGCGTTCGAACGGCCCTTCTGGGCGTTCGAACGGCAACACTGTCAGATCGACAGTTTTCCAATTCATCCGATTGAACAACCTGCTAGGCGTTCGAATGGCCAAACTGTGAATTTGAATTTTTTCTGTTTAGCCGATCGAACGACCTGAAGGGTGTTCGAACGGCTACATAGTAGAATTATGTTCTAATGCATGATGTTTATTTCGATGATTCCACTTGAGCTTGCCAATTTCATATGAATGTGGAGCGTTTTAAGCTATATTATCCTACTGGAAAGGCATGCTATTGAGGTTATGAAGTTGAGATGTATAATTAGAGATTTGTGGAATGACTTATGTTTTGTGGCATGATGTTGGAATTGTCATCTTGAAATTATGAATGGTTGATTCCCTATGGTTAAGCATATTTTCAGTAGAACTACAACCTATTATTGGACTGATTTGTCATGATAGAATGTGGTTAGTTGATGTGTGGATGTTGGTGAATGCCATGACTCAAGGATGAAATGAATGATTTTATATGTGTTTAGCCTTTGTGGTTGAGTTTTCAATTGAGTTATGATGTCAACTATTCTTCTCCTATGATTTTTGCTGGAATTCATGTTTAGATGGAAATTCACATGTGTAGTGTGGTAGTGAGTTTAATTTCAAGCATGTTGACATGCATTGTGTGAAATGCTTCTACTAGGTATACACACACATGTGGGGTTTAATGATGATGTTGAAGCTTGATATTATGATTATGAATGATGCATTAGAGGCTGATGAGAGCACTTATCATGGATTAGGATTCATGTATGCCTTGCCCACGTATGTACCATGCTGCATGCATCATGAAAATGGATTTCCAATTGAGGCTTCATCGAGGTTAATCGAATTTGACTGATTGGATGCAATGTGGTGAAATTGTGTGCCGGATTGATCGGTCGTGGATTAATCGTAAGTTGATTGGTCCGAAAGGACATGTTTTGATTTGAGTTCCTGTGTGGAATGAGTGCACTCCCCGGGTTGAGTCTAGTTAAATGGAATTATGTGGGGACGAGTTGTGTACTTGTCTTGCGGATTGTGAGAATGTTATTATGAGTGTCATCTGGACCCTGAGAATCCAGTGTGGTATGTCGTGTGCACCCGCTACCACGTGTTCTAGGGTTTCCTGTGTGGAAACTCGGGCTCTTCCCTCCGCAGGAGATGTCCCTGGGCGAACACCCCTGCTCTAGATTCTCTGTGTGAGAATGGGACATCATTGGCCAAGATCGTCTAGGGTGAGCAGTTTTTAGGGATTGACAACCCCGATCTTTTTTTAATTCTTGTGTAGAATTTTGGACCATGACACGCCTTCGTGGCCTTGTCTATGTCCCGTCTGTGTGACACTAAATTGTGATTACTCCTTGATGGAGGTTGATTATGATATGATGCATGATGGAATATGTATGTTAGAGATACATTCATGCAGGTTGATTATGATATGATGCATGATGGAATATGTATATTAGAGATACATTCATGCAGGTTGATTATGATATGATGCATGATGGAATATGTATGTTAGAGATACATTCATGCAGGTTGTTATGATATGATGCATGATGGAATATGTACTTTAGAAATACATTCACGCAGGTTGTTATGATATGATGCATGATGGAATATGTATGCTAGAGATACATTAATGCAGGTTGATTATGATGTGATGCATGATGGAATATGTATGTTAGAGATACATTTCATGCAGGGTGTTATGGTGTGAATGGCATTATGTGGATTATGCACTATGATGAGTTTTAGGTGATGTGTAGGTGTGATCAGAAAATAATGCACCTTGCCAATCTTTGATCTGAATGATTATGTTGCTATGCTATCGTATTTTCGATGTTGATAGTGATATTAAAAACCATTGCTGAGTTTGTTAAACTCACCCCTCTTTCTTGTGTTTTTTATTTGAGGCTGCGTGGTGCGACATGCAGACAAACAGGATCTCCTCTTTGAGGAAAGGTCGGAGATGACTTGGATGTGATCATGGAGATCGTTGTGTGTGACTTATTTCCCTTTGGTTTTATGCTTTATGTTTAGAACCTTTGTGTAGGGTTCTTTGTTTTGGATTTATGTCACATTTTACAGTTGTGTTGCTTAAGACTTATGTTGTGCCAGTGTGGGCTATAGTTAACTAAGCATGTGGGTTTGAGATTAGTTGTTTACTTTGTGATAAGCAACTCTCTTTCTTTCCTTCTTATTTACTTTTGCTCAAAGAATTGTGCGTACTCCGTAATTTTGTTAAATCACCCGTGGTTAGGGTTAAGTCTTCCGCTAGATCGTTTCTCAATCTTCCCTTCGTTGCCCCCGCGCGCTTGACCGGCCCCTAGACCGGGTCCGGCTCGGGTCGGGCATCGCCGGGGCGTGACAAAACTTCCCCCCACATGGTCTAGGGTAATCCAGAAATTATTAACATGATATTTATTCTCTTTTAAAGTTCTATTTTTTCGTTCAACTACTCTATTTTGTTGAGGTGAATAATATGTTGTAGTTTGGTGAATAGTATCATGTTGTGAACATAATTCACCAAAAAATATTTCACATTCCCTCCCTATATCACTCCTTAGAACTTTAATTTTCTTGTCAAGTTGATTCTCAACCTCTGTTTTGTATAGCGGAAACATATCTATAGTTTCATCTTTGCTTCTTAGCGAGTACAAATAACAATATCGAGTGCAATCGTTAATAAAAGTAATAAAGTACTTTTTACCCCTTATTTTAGCAAGTATTAAGTCACAAACATCGTTGTGAACTCAAGAGGTTTAGTACTTCTCTCAATATTTTGAAATGATTTCCTTGTCATTTTTTATTTCACACAAGTTTCACATTTATGATTAGAGTCGATACTAAATTTAAGAAGATATTCTATATTAATCAATTTATGCATATCATCATAATTAACATGTCCTAATCTACAATGCCACACATCACATGACTTAATCATATAAGAATAAAATGCATAACATTTTTAATATTAGCAACATCTACAACAGTCAATACATTGAACTTAAAATGCCCTTCAGTACTGAGATACCATTTTTTTCACATACATTCTAGTTTTAGTCAATACAAACTTGTCTGATTTAAGCACCAATTTGAACCCCTTCTTACTCAACAATGACCCTAATATTAAATTCTTTCCAATTTCTGGCACATACAACACTATTGAATGTGAGTTTCTTCCCTGTAGTGTTACACCACAATTTTTTAGTTTAACTTAAAAGTTAGAATTTCGTAAAATTTGTAAGCGAAGAGGGCCCAGATTGACCGTGTTTAAACAAGAAACCTTTAAAATATTAAAATACAAAAGTACAAAATTTCAAAATTAAGGGTTATACATGCCATTATATCACGTCAGCATAAAGAGAAAATGATTTAAATAATATTAAAAAAAATAATTACCAAAATCGCGTACTTTGGGAAATATTTCCAAAATTGGTGTTTGTTTTAGCCATGTGTTGGTTTTGGTTTTTTTTTATTTTAGATTTCATCCTTTTGAAGGACAAATCAAGTCTGATTTCATCCTTCTAAAGGACGAAATCAGTAATCCTTGTGAAGGATGCAATCAGTACAATACTGATTTGTCCTCTCTTCTAAGGACAAAATCAATATTGTATTGATTTCGTCATTCACAAGGAAGAAATGAGTACAATGCACTGATTTTGTCTTCACAAGGACAAATTGAGTATGCTTACTAATTTCATCCTTCTAAAGGACGAAATATGGAAAAAAATTAAAAAAAGCCACATTGGAAAATATTTCTCAAAGTGTGTAATTTTGGCAATTATTTTTTTTAATATTATTTAAATAAATTTCTTAATATACAATGTACACAAAAATATAGTTAAGTAAAATCCGGCGTATTGGGCCCTTTTTCCGTAGACCGATTTGCTAGAGCCTCAAACTGGTATCTACACCTGCAATATCTCGGGGTGGGTGAGTATAATATTTTATACCAATAGGTAGCATTAAATTCTACTAACATGCTGGGGCAAAATAAATCATATATCAAATTCATAGCTTTGAATTAAAAGTCAAACCATTTGCATATCTTTAAAATAATACATTTCATTTACAAAATGTCGCCGATACTAAAACGATATACACCAGTGCTCATGGGGCAACAAGATAAAAAAAAGAGGGGTTTTCCCATGATACCCCAACTCCTGAGTATCTAGGCAGTATCTAGGAGTATTAAACTCTGATAGTTCTTATGTTGCGTGCCAAAGAACTACCCTTCGAATTTTGAATTTTAAAAATGATTGAATAATAGAGTGATATTCAAATAATTGGTGCTTTGAAAATATCTCGTTAAGGGTGGACATTCGTCCAAACCCTAACGATATTTTAAACCTATTAAGTAAACCCTAGTTTATTACTTGAAAGTACTTTAAAAAATGAAGCTTAGCCCTAACATGAAAATAAGATTTTGAACCACCTACACTCGTGAGGCCTTCGCTCGTCGTTGGCTTATGTGATGTGGGCAACACCTCCTCCCTCTACGCTGAGATAGTCTCCTTGTTCGGCTCGAGTGAGAAAGGTAGAGCCTCCCCTAGCGCTGGGGCGATCTCCACTTCTGGTCCGAGAGTGGCAGACATGTCTCCTCTTGCCCTAGGTCATTTTCCCCTTTTAGAGAGAATAACTAAAAAAACAAACCCCCTCACAACATAGGGCACCATCGAATTAGCTAGGATAAAATTTTGAACATAAAATGGGCAAGAAATGGCTTAGAAATAGGGTTTAGAAGTTTGACAGCGGACAAAGGTCAGAAGAGAGGAGAGGAGAAAGGGGATGGGGTGAGTTGAACCCCCACTTTCCTCCCCTTTTATAGGCCAAAGGGAGTGTTTGCTAGCCTAGTACAACGTTAGATTCCTTATAATCATAATCATAATCAAGTAGCATATTTTTGTAATGACCCATTTTTCGGTTACGCTTAACCCGGGAGGGTTAAGGATAATTCAGTAAATTTGAGATTAATATTAAGGGTTTTTATCAGATGAAATACTCGTAGCCAGGTAGATCTTGGCATAACGAGCATAACGATTCGAAGAACGTGCAAAACGGAGGTTGGGACCAGAAGTGATGACCTCGGGAAACGTAGACAATAGGCGGGACCTACTTAGATAGAGTATGATTTATTGCTTTAAGTAGGTTGGTATCGAAAGGCTCGTCGATACGAGTCCAATGGTACCTAGAACGCGCAAATCCGAATCCGGGGTCTGAAGTTACGTGTGTTTGAAGAAAGAAGAAAAAGAAAAAAAAATATAAATATATTTAAACCGGCGCGCAGCGCACGACTGGCGCGCGGGTCGGCGCGACGCGCGCACCCGCGTTACTACGGGCGCCGCGGTATTACGGCGTCGCGGATTCCGCGCGCAGGCGCGAGCCGCGCATTACCGTGCCGCCGCCGCCCAAAACCCGCGGCGCCGCCATTTCTGGCGGCGCAGCGGCGCGGTTTCGGCGGCTATTTATACCCCCATTTTTGCTTCATTCTTCACCAGAACTTCTCTACCCCCGTATCTGACCGTTCTGAGGCCGATTTAGGCCGTTCAAGACCCGTTTCCTACTAAATCGAGTATGCTCTACGCAATGGAGCTGTCCGTTCTTCGAGTTGGAGACCGTATGATGAGGAAACATCTCAAGACAAGAGGAGGTTCTCTCCGTTATTTTCATGCACCGACGAACTTCGTTTTCTCTGTTTCTGGCCATCCCAACTCCGATTTAGTCGGTCCAAGAGGCGTTCTTGACTAAATCGAGTATGTTCTACGTGGTGGAGGGTTCCATTTTCTGAGTTGGCAATCTATGAAGAGGAAATGCCCCAAGACAAGGAAAGGTTCTACCCGTACCGACCAACTTTGTTTTCTCTGTTTCTGGCCATCCCAACTCCGATTTAGTCAGTCCAAGAGGCGTTTTTGACTAAATCAAGTATGTTCTACGCGATGGAGAGGTCCGTTCTTTGATTCAGCAACCGTATAAGGAGGAAATGCCCCGAGACAAGGAGAGGCTCCACCTGTGATCCTCGAGCAACGAACAAGAAAAATGGGCCCGAAGCAAGATGGGATTCTGTCTAGAGTTGCCAAGCTACATCAAGAGAAGTAATCCAGACTAGGGGAGGTTCTGTCCGCCGCTCACGGACACAGAAAACGAGAAGAGTCTTCGGCAAGGAGAACATTTATACGTAGTCTTTCGGTACAAGACGAGGAACGTATGGAGGCTAGAGGAAGCTCTGTCTAATATCTTCGGATCTGAAGGGGAGGATGCTCGTGTGAGCAACTCCATATACCGCTACTATACGAGACATGAGGGCAGTAAGCTTTTTTGATCTCCCATTTTTATTATAGAACGGCGTGTGTGCTATGCTATGTGCCTATATGCCGTGCTATGTGCCTATATGCCATGCTATGTGCCTATATGCTATGCTATGTACCTATATACTATGCTATATGCCTATATGCCATGCTATGGGCCTATATGCCATGCTATATGCCTATATACGATGCTATGTGCCTATATACTATGCTACGTACATATATGCCATGCTATGTGCCTATATGCCATGCTATGTGCCTATATGCTATGCTATGTGCCTATATACTATGTTATGTGCCTATATACTATGTTATGTGCCTATATGCCATGCTATGTGCCTATATACTATGCTATGTGCCTATATGCTGTGATGTGTACTTATATGCCATGATGTGTGTTGTCTCGCTCTAGAGTAGAGCGAGACACGTGATGTGTGTGTCCCGTCTCGGCTCAGTGATAGAACGAGCCGGGTGATGTGCTCAGTCTCGATTCAGTAATGGAGCGAGATATGTGTATGAGATTTTAATCCTGCTCTGTGGTAGAGCGAGATGTACCATTCCGTTAATTTATTAACTTCCGCTTGACTCCGATATATGACAAGTTTTTGTATACTCCAATTAAATATTTGGAGATATGTATTTTATACACATGATTTTGTGATGCTTGTTGTATGTAGTAGCCATTAGGCAGAACTACGTTCGGATCCGATCGTATTGGAATAATATCCAATACGTATGTAGGCAACCAACGGCAAGGCAACGTTAGCCCGATCCAAATCATTATAATAATATATTTTATTCTGTTTTACACGCGACGAACTATGAAGCTTCGTTGTGTGTACGTGTTCATTACAACCTAAGTCTACGTACGAGGAAGCCTTAAAGCTCCGTAGTGCGTGGACGAACGTTGTACCTCTTGTAATCAGACGATGATTCCTGGCTCAAGGAAAGAGAAAATTTCCTATTAGTGATTTTGTGCGCCCGGCTTGGGTCGGGGCGTTACAATTTTCCCAACAATTTGGGGTTAGCGACATGGATCTTATGCTTCCATGCTAAGCTATTTTTTGCCAACTCTTTTGTAAGAGTTAGCATAGTTATATCATTCCTTATTAATTTTATCCAAGTTCTCTTGAGCCTCCCTCTAATTATTTTGACATCATTCACATAAAATCCTTCTAACCTTCTTACTGGGGCATCTATTAGTCTTCTTTGTACATACTCATATCAACGCAACCTATACTTTCTGAGCTTCTCCCCTAAATGTGTTACCCGTAAGTTCTCATGTATATAGTCATTTCTAATTCTATCTTTCCTCGTTATTCCACACATCTACCTTAGCCTCCTTATTTTAGCTATATTTAGTTTATTTATATAACTTTTCTTTGGTGCCCAACATTCTTCTTCATAAAGTATTGCAGGCCTAATAGCAATCCTATTGAACTTACCTTTAAGCCTATTTGGAACTCGCCTATCACGCAAAACTTCTGACGTTGCCCTCTATTTTACCCACCCTGCATTAATCCTATGTACCACATCACTAGTGTTATCTCAATCTTTATGGATAACAGAGCCCAAATATCATAATTGCTCACTCTTGGCACTTCTTGTAAAGTCAGGGAATTTTCTAAATTCCTGAAGTCGTACACGTGGAAATTAAGGTGTAGGACCCCTTGATCTTTCCATAGGAATAACTTAATCATCAGTTGGAAGTGCTAGCTGAAATATATATGGATGGAAAGTAGACAGAAAGAGCTTTGAAACTCCACCAAGAACGCGCGAATAGGAGTCCGGACGAGGGAGAAACGACTGTCTGAAGTTGAACATATCGTGTAGGGCCCGTTTACCCGAATTGAACATGCTAATTATCCGTTTAAGTCACTATTCGGGCCCGATCAATTACTATTCCGAAATTGTGTTTTTGGGGCCTAATTTCTCATAGGATTAGGAGCCCTAATCCCATGCCTATAAAAAGGATTAATTAGGGCTTTTTGGAAAAGTTTTTTTGAGGATTGGACGGTTAAGGGAAGGAGGATTCTTTGGACCAAGCGGTAGTTCAAATTTTTCGGCGATAATCCGGCGAGGCGTGGTGGGGTATTGGTGGCGGTGGATCGATGTCAACTCGGCCACAGAGGTAGGATTTCAGGTTGCGATTATTATGGATTTTATTAACTGAATTGTATGAAAATTATAGTGATTTCTGCAATTATTTATGCTAATACATTACGTGAACAATACTGTGATTTTTTTGGTCACCGGAATAGTGGTTGGATAGGAGCCGCATGGCAGCCCTGGCCCTGGCTCAGGTGGCCTTAGCGGCGGCAAATTCGCCTGCCACTATGCAAGCCTTCGGTTGTTTAAAAAAAATAGAGAGAGGAGCCTTACTGCAGCGCAGCGCGGCCGCCAGTCGGAGGATGGACCAGGGCTGCCTGAATCGTCGAAAGATGGTGATCCAGTCAAGCCCGGCCTATCGACTGGCCGTAGCGGCCTGCCATCGCGACGGCACCACAGGATTTCAAAAAAAAAGGTACTGAAAGAAAAGGGCGGCCTTTGGCCGCCGACTAGCCACCGGGCGGCGGCGGAAGATGTGCCGTCAATTCCGCCTTAGCCAGCGGTCCGGGAACACCTGGGCCGTCTCTCCTCCACCGCAGTACTGGCGGCGCCGCTGGCCGGTCGCAGGGAAGATGACCCGCGATGCGGGTCGTCAGCCGCTGGACCGGGTCGAGTATCCCAACCCGATTCGGTCCGATCTGATTTGATAAAAAAACAAATGAAGGGTTGTGAACCGGGTCCGGTTTAGGGGGATAAATATGTCAAACAAATCCTAGAAAATAACTCATTGACCAGGAGAGGTGGGGATTATTGTGACTGAGTTTCAGGCTTGGGAAAAATCTCAAAGTCTCTAAAATAACCTTTTTACCCCTGGTAGTTAAATCATCGTGTGAGAACCATTTGCCCAACTTCGGGGCCCCAGTTCAGGGGCCTAGGAGTTGATTTAAAAATCGGAAAAATTCTCAATGAGAGTCTAATTGGTCACCAAATTATATGACAAATATCTTAGTGAAGAAAAATCTCAGTGAGTGGTTAATTGAGCCTTTTGCCCTTAGGGTTTATAGTAAACCGTTAAGCAAACCTAGGTCGGTTCAAGGGGTTCACGACCCCGTCACATGCCAAGAAAATTACACAGAGTCCATGAAGTTAAGTAGTACTCTTGAACCTAATTTTGGACCCATTGGATGTCATTAAGGCCTTAAACTAAATGATAGAAATACCCCTTAGAGTGGACCCTCCCACATTCATGTGAATGGAAGCATGAGTCGGTCTGAGAGTGGAGCCTTGTGAGAGGTCAATGACTTAAATCAATAGAGGGGCAGTAAAATGACTGGAATGACCCAAGGGAGGGTACCATACCCTAGGTAGTAAAATTACCCTAATGCACTTAGGGGCAATATAATCTATTTCTGTCGAAACGAATGACCTAGTGAATTAAGAGGTAGAGTACCCTATAAATGACTTCAAAAGGAAGGAGCATGACCAGTAAGTGACACGAAGACCTTGACAGGTCATAATGTCACAGGGAAACTAATGGAAAACCCTAATTCTCAGAGTTTAGGGCAGTGTATTGCACATGTTCGTAACATAGCATAGAAATCCACTAGGGCATTATATATGTCACTTGTGGAATATGTTAATTTACATATCGGGCTTGAATTCTCTGAGCCCTGGCCTTGCAAATGTATGCAATGGGCCTCCGTTTATTATTTATACATTTGTATGATTGCATGTTACGCTGATGCATGCTTTTGATATTGATGCATTGATTTATATCAGTAACTTAAGATTAATGAAGATTAATCAAGAGGCATGGGTTGCTGTTGGTTTGGAGGGAGAACATCTAATCAAGATAATGACTAAAATACCCTATTTAGGGTTGGGACCAGTTCATGGAGTAAACGGGACCCTGACATAGAATTTGATCTTGGTTAATGAACCGAGGGTGATTTTGGGATGTTCTCTGAGTCATAGCTCAGTGGATGAGCTATTTAGTGGGCCGATTCACAAGGTGAAGAGGACCCACATGGTTGAGTGGTTACTTGACTGGATGAAAATAATCTAGTCTAAGTTTCAGATGTTTGGAGGAGTCAATGGTCATAAGGACCTGAGGCTTCTATGGATATATTAGTAATGTCTTATGAGACATTTTCTCCTAGAGTTGGGATGCTAGAGATTGCGATATGCTTCTTCATTGCCACGACGGTTTGGGTATTGACCAGAGGGTCTTTACCGCGGGTCTCCTGCAGGTCTTCCCAGGACTATTTAGTACATACGAAAAGCGGAGTTACATGAGCATCATGGAAGGCTTGTGTTTCTTGCCAATCTGTGTCTATGAGCACAGTTGGGATCCTCTTCTCCAGATTCGTGGTAGGCTATCGAAAGCCCTGGGGATTTGGATCAAGCTGCTGTTAAGCAGTCTACTCCAAGGTTGGAGTACCTTGTTTGGAGGTTTCTCGAGGGGCGAGTTATCTCTAAGTTACAAATTTGATAGTTTTAATTATCAAACAAGGGATGTGAGATAATTAATAACAATGTTTGGTATTGCTTGTTAATTAGACAAGTGGAACGGTTAAAGGACTAACTAAAATGTAGGTTGAAAATATCTAAGCATTGCATGTGTAATGTTATGCATCTTAGGATAGAATAGTTTCTAGGCAGAACTATGTCTGGATCCGATCTTGTTAGAAACATTGGAGATGTTGTCTGATGAGTATGTAGGCAACTAACATCGGGTGATGTTGGCCTGATCTAAAAAATATTAATAAAACATTTTGTCCTTTGGAAGCTCTTCTCCTGTAGGCGGAGATGCTCCATTGTGGTTGTGGTTATTGTTTGGTTTACTTTGTTGCAGATTCTCCAGGCAATGAAAAGTGAGACCAAGGTAGGCATGCACAAGAGGTTTCTACGTTTCTGTAACTTTGGTATGTAAGTGTACCTTAAGCGTGAGAGTCAACTTATTATTTATTTTCAGATGGACGATGAACTTGTACTTAGATGGATGAGCTGGTCTTTATGAATTTTTAGACGTTAAATAATATTGTATGATTTGATATTCGTATTTGTGAACCCCAGTTAATCATGCCCTGGATATTTAATCGAATGGTTTGTTTTGTATTTAAACAAAAAAAAAATTTCACTCCTTATTGTTCGTGCTATTTAAAAATGCTTTTAAAAATATGGGTCGTGACACTTCTTGCCCATTTATTTGAACTAAATTTCTACCTATAGTTCTACTATGCTTAAACTTAAATTCCATATACCTTGTCTTTGTCTTGCTTATTTTAAAACCTTTTGATTCTAGAGCTTCCCTCCACAGTTCTAATTTCGTATTTAACCCTGCAATAATCTTGTCAATTAAAACTACATTATCCGCAAAAAGCAGGCACCAATGTATCATATCTTGTATATCTGTTGTTAGTTCATCCATAACTAGGGGAAAAAATAAGGGCTTAAATTTGACCCTTGATGTAGACCTACTGTGACCAGAAACTCCTTAGTTTCTCTGTCATTGTTTATACACTAGTCACTACCCTATTATACATATCATTAATAATATCGATGTAACATCTTCTAACTCTCTTTTTCTTCAAGACACTCCAACATGAGCTCTTGAGGAGCACTGTCATAAGCTTTTTTCAAACAATAAAGGTCATATAGAGGTTTTGTCTCCTATCCTTATACTTCTCAACTAATTGTCGTAAAAAGAAGATAACCTCAATTTTTGACCTTTCTGGCATGAAACCAAACTGGTTCTTAGTTACTTTATGCAAGCGTCATTCAACCACTCTCTCCCATAACTCCATAGTATGACTTATAAGTTTTATAGCCTTATATTTTGTACAACTTTGGATATCCCCTTTATTTTTATATAACAGGATAAGGGTGCTTCTCCTCTACTCTTTTGGCATCCTCTTTGACTTTTAATTATTATTAAATAATTTAATCAACCAAGTTAAGCCAACATCCCCTAGGCACTTCAAACTTTAATGTGAATTCCATCAAGTCCTAGTGTTTTATCTTTCTTCATCTTCTTTAAGGCATGCAACTCGTACCTCCTCTATTGTAAATCTCCTAAAATAAGTTATATCCTTAACAATACTAGACTCAATATCAAGACCACTATCATAATTTTTATTCAAAAGCTGCTGGAAATACCCTCTCTATCTCTCCTTAATTTCCTTATCCTTTACTAAAGCCCTTTGATCATCACTCTTAATGCATCTAACTTGATCTAAGTTCCTACTTCCCTTCTCTCTTAATTTGGCTATCTTATAAATGTCCATCTTCCCCTCTTTCGGTCCTAATTTATTATACAAATCATTGAACATTTTAAATCTAGCTTCACTCACCTTTTTCTTGCCTCTCTTCTAACCTTGATATAAATCTCCCAATTCTCTCTACTCTTACATTTTTGACACTCCTTAAAAGAACATTTCTTTTCCTTAAGAACTCTTTGCACTTCCACACACACCACCATGTTTTTCTTTTTTACATCATTTCCCCTCCTTGCGTCACCAAGCACTTCTTTTCCCAACTTTTTAATAAAATTAACCATGTTACCCTACATTGTTATCGGTTCTTCATCCAACTTTAAGTTTCCTTTCACTCTCAAGCTCTCCACAAATGTATTGAGCAATTCACCCTTCAAATTCTACCATTTTTTCCTAGGCTCTACTCTATCATTTCTTTACTTCATCCCTTCATGTAGACATCTAAAACAACTAATCTATGTTGTATTGCTAAAGGTTCACCGAAAATAACTTTAAAATCCTTGCACTACCTTCTATCCTCACTTCTAACTAAAAATAAATCTAATTAACTCTTATTAAGATTACTCTTGAAGGTTACTAAATGCTCCTCCCTCTTTTTAAAGTAAGTAATTAATTGCAATGCCTAGGTTATTTGCTATAGAAAATGAAGGATAACTTCGTCCATCTCATTTATCTCCCCAAAACCATACCCTCCATATATACCCCTCATATCCTATACTCTTCTCACCTACATGCCCATTTAAATCTCCCCTTGTAATAACATTTTTTCTCATTTGGTATCCCTTGCATTACTAGGTCTATTTGCTCCCAAACTTGCTTCATACGGTTATCTCCTAATCGTGCTTGCGGTACATAAACACTAATAACATTAACTACATATTCCCTTAACACTAGTTTCCCAATATAATCCTATCACTAAATCTTTTGACGCCTACCAAGTTTTTACTCAAATAATTGTCTACCATATACCTACCTCATTCTTATTTGACTCTTTACTTACAAAAAATAATTTAATCCCCTCACCTAGCTCCCTAGCCTTCTCTCCTACAAACATTGTTTCCTTCATGCAAGCTATAGTAACCCTCTTACGCTTAAGTATCTCCACTAACTCCAAACCCTCACCCTTCAAGGTCCTAATATTCCAAGTTGCTACTCTAAGCTTATACTCCTAAACTAGCTTCTTTACCCGCATTTGTCCATTACAACACGAGAACCATTGCCCACTTCTCATTATAACCGGGCGTTGTTGCAGTGCATCTTCCAGGGGACACCCTAGCCAACCCTTGCTCACTTATCATTGCACTTGGGTTTTGGTGCAACATGTCGCTTCTTGAGATTGCCCTAGCTCTAGTTAGAATATGTGGTGTAAGATCTATAGAGATTGTTAAGAGTTTTTATAGCCGGTTGTTAACCTTATGTAACCCTTCGCCTTTATCCGAGCTTGAAACTGGCATTGTGAAACACAATTCCTTATAAGTAAAAAATTAATCAATGGAGTTCTATATAATAGAAATTTGATTTTTTAGCAAACATAGATTTGAAATTTGATTGTTTTTTTTTTCTCTAGACAAAGGTTTTTATTTTTTTGGTATACTATAGACCATGAGCAGTTAAATACTATTTTCTCTCATATTAGTAGTCTCATTCGAGAAAAATATTTCTCATATTAGTAATCTCATTTTATATTATTTTTTATAACAATTAGTGAATGGAGTAAAAAAAAGTTATGGTTGTAGTAAAAATATTAATTGTAAGGCTTATTTATATATCATACTCCCTCCATGGCTCCATCTTATATTCAGAGCTCCATTTTTTAAATAAACTAATTTGAATTTATTTTTAAAAAACTAAATAGGACTAATAATATAGGATAGAGAGTATTTTCTTATATGTGATCCGTTAAATCATATCAGTGAATGGATGTTGCATGAACTATTTGTGTTGAAATACTAATTTTATGGCCTATAATAGATGATTTTTTTGCCACGATTTTATATACTTTGCAAGTAGCTATTTTTATGCGTCGCTAATAGTCAATTTTGTTGTAGTATCTATACATCAAAGTATCATGAAACATTAATATTAAGGTAAATTCAAAATTTACCTTAGGTCATAGAGATTAAAAAAATTCATCTCTTAAAGGATATCTTTTATCAAGAATTATCAATCATAAAGATCGACTAAGTACGAATAATGAGCAAATACATATGTATTAACATGTGTTAATATATACATCATTGATGACCTACAGCAGACACCGTAATTTACATTAGTAAAACATTATATAAAAAAATAATAAAATATGTAATAATTTAGAGCTTTCTGAAGTAGCATTTTGTAACGATAGTCATGGCTGCTGTTCACATTTATGTGGGCGTACTTGGAATTTTGAAAAACTCAGACATCCATCTCTGTTTTTTTGCTAATGTTACACGTGTTACTGTCCTTATACCTAGGCGTGCATGCCATATTTGTTCCCATATTACTCTGTCACCAACTAGTTATCTGAACTCTTAAGTTGGTCTTTGCCTCATCTTCCTCTTCTACTTAACTCCAGAAGGAACGACGTCTTATCCATTAAAGCTCGAACGTCCTAGAAACGAGTAGACGTCTTATCCGTTAAAGCTCGAACAGCCTAGAAACGTAGTAGCCCCTGCTGCAAAGAGTAAATCTTAGAAAGAGTTTTCTATGCTCTCTTTTTTTCGTGAACCTTATAAAGAACGCCTCATAGCCGTTGAATTGTAATATCGATGGTGCATATGTTTAAATATTAACGGCTCTAATGCATTTTATATAGTAGGTTCATGAAAAGTAGGAAACATAAAAAATATTTCCTAAATATCTTGCACTATATAAACTTACTTCGTACTTCTAGTTCAAGCTTACTGCGACCTTGTCCATCCTAATTCCTAAGTACACATCTGCTATGGCGGACCAAGTAACACTCTTAGATTTCTGGTCGAGTCCATTTGGGATGAGGGTTAGAATTGCACTGGCTGAAAAGGAGGTGAGGTATGAGTACAAGGAGGAGGACCTCCAGAACAAGAGCCCCCTCCTGCTGAAGATGAACCCGGTCCACAAAAAGATCCCGGTTCTCATCCACAACGGGAAGCCTGTGTGCGAGTCCCTCGTTATCGTCCAATACATTGATGAGGTGTGGAGTCACAAGGCTCCTCTCTTGCCTAAGGACCCCTATGAGCGTGCCAGGGCCAGGTTCTGGGCAGATTTTATTGACAAAAAGGTAAGCAGCTGGTTCTCTTAGTCTATGAATATAATTGGTTAAATTTTATAAAAAAACAAAAGAAATTTTTGTTAAGCACTATCTATGGTAATATATATGCAGATCTATGACTGTGGGAGGAGGATCTGGATGAACAAAGGGGAGGCCAAGGAGGAAGCCAAGAAAGAGTTCATCGAGAGCTTCAAGCTCCTGGAAGGAGAGCTTGGAGATAAGCCCTTCTTCGGAGGAGACCTGCTGGGGTTTGTGGACGTAGCTTTGGTGCCCTTTGTAAGCTGGTTCCATGCGTACGAGAGGTGCGGCAACTTCAGCATGGAAGCCGAGTGCCCCAAGATTGGGGCATGGGCCGGGAGGTGCAAGGAGAAGGAGATCGTATCCAAGACTGTGCAGGACCCTGAAAAGATATACGAGTTTGTGTGCACACTGAAAAAGAGGTTCGGGGTTGAGTGAATCGGGTGCTCATATGTGGAAGAGCTCAAGGGGGAAGATGTTGTATATTAGGGTTTGCTAGACTATATATCATGTTTTTCTTTTTTCCGGTATGCAGGAAAAAGATACAAGTAAGATGAAGCAATGCAAAATAACCCTTTCCCGAAAACAAATTATTAACCAAACCCTAAAGAAATGAGGAAGGAAATGCATGACAGCATGAGCCACAAAATGCAACTAGAACAAGGAGGAGTAGAATGCATATTTCCTTGGGCAGCTCTTCTTTGTACACTTCCTCAATTTTATCTTTCAATAACGAATACTGAAATCCTCTTCCTCATCCAATTCGACATCTTCTGGTTGTGAATTCACGATTCTACCACCTGGTGGGTAGATTTATTTTTATTTTTTATGACACCTAAAATAAAACTTATACCTAAAAATATTTATGTGGCTTGTGGAACCTACAACGGTTCCATTGGATATGGCATTCATAGTCAATCGCATCAACTAAATATTGCTATATATTAGTTCTATTTGAACCCTATTTTTTCCTCCGTACCCCAACCAAACTAAAAAAATGCCCTGTTTTTTTTCTTTTCTCTTGTGTTTTTTTGCTTATGTTACTCCTACTTCTAAAGGCCTAGCCAGAGATTACAGGCCTGACCAGTCTCTGGCTGTGCAGGCCCAGCCAAGAACCACACCCATCCTGGTCAGATTTGACCGCGGCCACATGCACAAGCCATGCTCTGGCTGCACATGCATGGCCAAGAACTAGGCTCGGTACGGCTACGTGCACAAGCCAGACTTTGGCTGAGCCATCATGACCAAGAGCCATGCTAGATCTAGTCTTGACTAAGTACACTGGCTAGGCCCGCCGTAGTCACTTGGTCTCTGCTAGATCTAGTTGTGGCTGTGCGCAAACCAGGCCTCGCCATGATGGCCTGGCATGATGAGGGAGAGAGGAGTCGAGGAGGTGGGGGCGGAGTTTGGGTCACCAGTGGCGATGACATCGTCAGCCGGTGACAAAGAAGGAGAGGGGAAGGTGGGGTAGAATGAAATCAAGATTTGTTAATGAAGGTGGGGGATAAGTGAAAAATTAGATTAGGTAAGGTTAGGGTAAATAGGAAATAAGAGACATAGGAAATAATCGGGGTGTGAATAGCTACATTCATTGCTATATTTGAAAATGTGTGAAAGTTGTGCTTATTTGGGATTTAAATTTTGCATAGTTTTTGCCATTGTATACAAATGATTGGGCAAGCGATTGCTATGAGGGACCTATGCACTATGTAGCTTGTATAATAGTTTCACTAGATAATTTCTCGTCATTCATAGTCAATGACATTAAAGAAATATTGCTATGAAAACATGTAAAAATTTATGCTTAGTTGGGATTTTAATTTCACGTAATTTTTGTCGATGTATCCACTTGATTGTGTCACAACTTGGATTTTTAACTCTTTTAATAAAACATGTGTAATAAATTATAGAGAAAATTACTTAATTAATAATTAAAAAAAACTATTTTACCAATTTGGATCACTTTGGGAAATATTTCCCAAAATGGTGTTCCTTTTTGCCACACAGGCGCCAGCCAAGTAGCTAGTGCCTGCGTGGTTTTTTTTAAAAATTTTGTAGATGATTTTGTCCTTTAGAAGGATGAAATTAGGTTTAAGTTGATTTCGTCATTCTAAACGACGAAATCGGTTTAACGTTTATAAAACTTAACCTGGTTTCGTCCTTTAGAAGGACGAAATAACCTAGGCGCAATTTCGTCCTTCTAAACAACGAAATTGTCATTTGGCCGTTAGCTTCTGAAACTGAAGCCAAAATCAACTTAATTATGAGGAGATAATTACGCGTGAGCCCGGGCTGCTCTAAATTCAAAGCAGTTCCATCCCATCAATGGTCTCGCGCCACCGCAGTCCAGACCATGACACAGTCCCAGTCTCCCCGAGCTTTTTAAGGTGACCCTGCTTCGACCCGAATTTTGGAAGAACAAGGATGAAGTCTGGCGAGCAGATGCAGCTCTTCCTCCGCCTGTGCCTCCTCCTGGTGGCCTGCGCCAGTGTCTCCCGCGCCGCCAACTTCACCTGCCAGTCTCTGGCCACCTGCATTGCTACGGCCGGCTACATCCCGGCCAACGCCACCACCCTCCGAGCGGTCATGTCCCTCTTCACCGTCGAGTCCCTCCCCTCCCTCATATCCGCCAACAACCTACCCTCCTCCACCCCCTCCTCCCGCCTAGTCTCGGCCAGGTCCACCATTCGGGTGCCCTTCCCCTACAACTGCCCGGACGGAACCAGAATCTCTAACGACATACCCGTTTATAGGGTCAAGGATGGCGATGGGCTGGACGCGAATGCCCGGAATCACTTCAACGGGATGGTGACTGTAAGATCCCTGATCTTAAATCGGTTTATTTTAATGATTATTTATCGGTTATTGTGTAGTTAACGTTTTTTCTAATTTATTCAGTGGTTTCAAAAATAAATGAGATTTCTTATGGTTTATGTCATGACCCGAATTTTCAAAACCCTTTTTAAATAAAGGACACGTGATAAATCACGACAAATTTTTTCTTTCTTTCTTAAACACAAAACAAATCATCCGATTAAATATCCAGATCGTGATAACTGGGGTTCACAAATATGAATATCAAAACATATAATATTATTACACGTGTCAAATTTCGATAAATAGCAAGTTAACCCTCTAAGTACAAGTCTGTCATCTATCTGAAAATAAACAACTAAGTAAAGTTGGCTCTCACGCCAATAATTAAAATTACTTACACAATTGTAAAAGCAAGAGACTAGATCCCACAAGTGCAATGTCGTCCTCAAATGCCCACCAACGTCCTAATCTTGCAACGTCCCCATCTAAAGAACCTGCAAGCAAACAAGACCAAACAGGCAACAAAACATCTACTCCCCTTAGAGGAGCGTTCAAAAGAACAAAAACAAAATTTAATATTTTTCGGATCAGGCTAACATCACCCGATGTTATTTGCCTACGTACTCATCAGACAACATCTCCAATGTTTCCAACAAGATCGGATCCAGACGTAGTTCTGTCAGTTACGACACTATACTAAGAAGCATAGCATCACACATGTAATGCTTAAGTACTTTAAAGCAACCTACACTTTATGCAAGTCCTTTAATCGTTCCACTTGTTCTAATTAAAAAAACAATATCAAACAATGCTATTAATTATCTCTCGAACCATTGTTCGATAATTAATATCCTCATCCAATCCTAATGACAGACAGACTCATTAGATGTCATCCTAAGTGATAAATGATAACTCGCCATAAACCACCCTTAAAGGTAAATCATGATGAAGCACCCTGGAATCCACCAGGCCCCTGGAATCCACTAGGAAGTATCATCACCCCTCCTAGCCTATAAAGGACCTGATCGGAGTGGAAGTGCATGACCCACAACATTACCTGAACAGAAGTGGCAAGAAAAGCCAACCAAGCAGGAATGTCAGCTAATCCAAATGTGTGTACACTAAAAGATCCTCAATAGATCGAAAGTGAGCCCGGCTCACGCACAGCTCCCTCCAATGGGGAGGTGCAACTACACGGTCAAATTAGCGACTCCTCAAAAGAGTTAAAACTCAAGAAATCATTCTGAACCCTATCTTACTCATCATTAAGCCAGGATTTCAAATAACTATCCCAAACCCTATTAGTCTCTTCTAGACTAGGGTTTAAAACTCGAGATTGCCATCAGTTCATCAATCAAGGCAAATCGTCAAGTCAAAGGCTTTGTTCACTCTATGAACTAGTCCCAGACCCCTCAGAGGTATATTAGTCTTTATCTTTATTAGGTGTTCTCACCCAATCCAAAGCTATCAAACCCTATTTATTAATCTTTCAATAATCTTAAGCAGATGATAAACTCTTATCATAACAACAATAACAAAATATTGAAACAATGAACAACATAAACCATTAGAATTACACAGGTCCAAGTAGATAATAATATCAATAATTAAATTCAATAATGATATTAAATTGTTCGAGTTCATGTGCCTAACCCTCCTTAGGTTAGCTTATTAATTCTCTTTAAAAATTGATCATAATGCACCTAAGGGCATTAAAGTAATTATTCAACATTAGATATGGTCCTCTCTGCTCTCGAGTAAGCCTTTAACCTCTCAAAAGGTTTCAGTATCACATTGGCCCATTAATAACATCCACGCGAATGCGGGCCGGTCTACACATGGGTATTTCTGTCTTTTTGTTCAGAGCTTCCCTGAACCTTGATGGGTCCAAAACTACTCCCAGGGGTACACATTGACATTGTGAACCCGAGGTAATTTTCTTACTATTTAACCGGGTAGTAAACCCCTTGAACCGACCCAGTTCAATTAACTATCTTACCTTAACCCTAGGGGTAGAACAGTCAATTATCTAATTACTGGGATTTTTCCCTAACTTGTGGCTTAGTAAAAATTTAGGATACACACTTAAATCTCTCTGAGATTTCTCTTAATTTTTGAATCCACTCATAGGCTCCTAAACCGGAGCCCCAACCTTCGGTCATTAAACGATTAAATATATAAGGGTAAATTAGTCATTTTATAGACTTTGGGATTTTTACCGGGTCTAAAACTTGGTACAGACACTTGGCATACAATCATGGTTCTTCATAATTTGTTTCGAATTTTTATGAAAGTTATAGCTCACTGAACCGTACCTGGTTCAGTTATTTTATTTATTTTTAGTTGGGCCAAATCAGGTCGGGTAACCTAACCCAGTCCAGCGAGACGATGACCCGCACTGCGGGTCGTCTTCCACAAGGCCGGCTAGAGGCCACCTGGCCTCTGGCAGCACCGCCTGCACAGCGGCGGAGGGGGGCCCGGACCTCAGGCTTCCAGACCGTCGGGGTGCAGCGGAACTGATTGCATCTATCCCGCCGCCGTCCGGTGGCCGGCCTGTGGCCAAAAGAGCCATTATTTTTTTGTTTTTCTCTTTGTGAATCCGAGCGGCGGAGCCACCTCTACGACCAGGACCATCACGACCAGGGCTAGCGCAACCACGTCCGGTGCAACCGGGGCCCGCGTGGCCACGACGGCATGATCGGGGACAGTGTAGCCAACCTCATTTGTTTTTTTTAAGTACAGGCCTGCATGGTGGTGGCGGAACCTGCCGCCGGTGAGTATCTTCCATTCGCTTTCACCCAGCTACCAGGGTTTCTGGCCGGAAGGAGACCAGCAGCCAGTGGCCGGCCGGAAGCAGTAAAGTGCATGTTTTTATTATGCAGATTCACGGTTCCGCGTAATTACGAGAACAGTGATCTCTGCACTAATTGAATAAGAAATTACAAACTCATTGCAGAGATTTCTGCTCATATTAATTACACAACAGTGTGCAGATTTAATTGACTCGAGACTAAGACAACCAACCTACCTTAATTGTCAGTTTGTCGTCGATCCTTCGCCACCGGAGCCTCGCCGGAACCACCTTCTCCGCCTTTTCAGCCAAAAGAACCCCCCCTAATTGTGCCCTAAGTAACCTTTTTATAAGCATGGGGATTAGGGTTCCTAATCCCCCTAGAAGTTGGGTTAACCCTCCTCACTTAAGTCCTCTAATTAGGCCTCTAACAATTAATTTCGGAACTTTAATTAACCGGGCCTGCAAATGACTTAAATGGCCCAAAAACACGTTTAAATCGGATAAATGGGCCCTATACGATATGTTCAACTTCGAACAGTCGTATCTCCCTCATCTGAACTTAGATTCGTGCGATCTTGTTGGGGTTTTGAAGCTCTTTCTGTCTTCTTTCTAATGATATAAGTTTTAGCTACAAATTCCATCTAGGGAAAAGTTATTATTCTAAGAAGGTCAAAGGGTGTCAAACACCTTATTTTCCACGTATTTAATTTTTGAAAGCCAGGAAAATTCGGGATATTAGAGTTTAAATCAAAATCAACTTTACAATTATTGGTTTGCTCAAATTTGAACTTTTGGATTTTTTTTGATTTTTCACTAATTTTTTAAAAATTAAGGTTTGGAGGGACCCCCTGTGGGCCCTACTGGAGAAATTGAGGCTTTTGGACCAAATTAGCCCAGGCTCAACTCAAGCTTTTATAAAAAAATTTCATAATTTTTTTCAGGTTTAATTAGTGCTCAAATGGTCAAAATACTCATTTTTAGCCCAAATTTCTATTCATACCCCACTAGTTAATTATGTACACCCTAAGCCCTACTATAAATAGAAAAGGCTAAGCCATTTCCATTTTGGGGAATAGGCTTGGAGAGGGTGATTAAGGCCTAGTTCCCAATTAGGCCAGAAATAGAAGGAGATTAAGGTTTCCAAGAAGGGTGAAACCTAATCAAGTGATAAGGTAATGGGTCTTTGAAATCTTAGTTTTCCTATGGTAAAAATTTTGATTTTTATGGTTTAATTGGAATGGGTTTACTTGATTTAGTGCTCTAATGGTGGGATTAGTAAATGTTAATTTCTTGTTTCAATTTCTTAGGGTTTTGTCTTAATATGGTGTAGATTAGCTTTCGGGAAGCTATGATGGAATTTTCATGGCGTTTGGGTAGCTAGATGAAGATTTTAAGTTGCATCAATGGAGTTTCGGTTTGAAATTTGAAATGAAGAAGACGGTCGAATATGCCTTGTTGGCATTTGAACGGCCTATCAAGGTGTTTGAACGGCAACACTGAAGTTTTGACATATTTCCTGTTTAGCAAATCGAACAGCCATGCAGGGCGTTAGAACGGCTACACAGCAGAATTAACCATTGTATGTATGTTGCTTATTTCGATGTCTCTACTCTTAAATATCATTTTTATGTTTATGTGGAGTGTTTTGAGCCAGAGTAAGCCACTGGAAGAGCATACTATTGATGTTTAGAAGTTGTGGTGTATATTTAAAGTTATGTGAAATGGCTTGTAGTTGGATATATTTGTTGGAATTGCTATCTTGAAGATATGAGTGGTTGATTCCCTATGGTTTAAGCATGTTTTTAGTGGAGTTACAACATGCTAATGGACTGATATGTCATTATAGGATGTGGTTAAATGATGGGTGAATGTTAGTGTTATGCCTAGACTCAATATGAGGTGAATGAGCTTACATATGTTAGCATGTGGTTATGTTTTGACTTGAGTTATGATTTTAATAGTTCTTCTCCTTTGAGTTCCGCTGGAATCCATGATTAGATGTTAATGTGCATGTGTAGTGTGATGGTGAGTTAAATTACAAAGCATGTTGATATACATCGAATGAAGTGTTTCTACCATGTACACACACATGTGGGGTTAATGATTATGATGAGGCTTGGTATTATGATTATGAGTGATGCATGAGGGGCTGATGAGAGCACTTATCATGAATTAGGATTCATGTATGCCTTGCCCACATATGTTCCATGTTGCATGCATCATGAAAATGGATTTCCGATTGAGACTTTATCGAGCTTAACCAAGTTTGATCGATTAGATGCAATGTGGTGAAATTGCATGCTAGATTAATCGGTCGTTGGCTTAATCGAAATTTGATTGGTCCGAAGGGACATGTTTTGATTTGAGTTCCTTTGTGGAACATGTGCACTCCCCGGGTTGAGTCTAGTTAAATAGAATTATGTGGGGACAAGTTGTGTACTTGTCTTGCCGATTGAGATTATTATGATTAGCTGGTTTGTCTGAGTGCACCGGCTTACTAGGTATTATTACTTGGGACTTTAGTCTTAATAAGTAGGGTTGCCCGGGAGTTTAGGCTTGATGGGCAGTAGTTGCTCGAAGGCATTGGCCTTAAGGAGCAGGAGTTGCTCGAAGGCTTTGACCTTGAGGAGCATGTCTATTTGATAAGTGTTTGCTCTAGGGCTTCAGCCTTGAAGAGTAGGTTTATTCTCTATGTATATGTACTTGCATGTTAGACTAGTGTGTGTTAAGACACTTATATATGCCTGATGAATGAGAATGTTGATGCATGATCTGAAATGTATGTTAGAGATACATCTCATGTAGGTTTATATGATGTTAATGCATGATCTGAAATGTATGTTAGAGATACATCTCATGCAGGTTTATATGATGTTGAATTGCATGATTTGAATGTGTAGTAGAGACACTTCTCATGCGGTATAGGTGATATTCTAAATAGTCTGAACTATGCGATTTAGACACTATTATGGAGGTTAGGAGATATATATGTGTGATCAAAAAATGATATTTATCTTGTTAATCATTGATCTGAATTGTTATATTACTATGTCGTAGTGTTTTTGATGATTATAGTTATATTAAAACCATTATTAAGTTTGTTATACTCACCTCTCTTTCTTGTGCTTTTGCTTTGGGGCTGCGTAGCGTGACACGCAGATGGACATGATCCTCTCTATGAGGAAAAGTTGGAGAGGACTTGGGAGTAGACGTGGAGACCTCTTGTGTGGCATGTTTCTTTGATTTTTGCTATGATGTTAGAACCTATGTGGTGTAGTTCTCGTTTTAGATTTGTGCTACATTATACATTTAGATTGATTGAGACATAGTTTTGGAGCCTAGTGTGGGCTATGGATTAATTAGTATGTAGGTTTGAGATTTTAGTTTATTTTAGAGTTAAAGTAACTCTTTTAATTTTACTTATTTACTCTTGCTCAAAGTGGTGCGTTTACTCCGTAAATTTTTAGATCGCCCGTGATTAGGGCATAAGTCTTCCGCTAATCGTTTTCAATCTCCTTGTCGCCCCCGTGCGCTTGACCGGCCCTTGGACCGGGTTCGGCTTGGGTCGGGTAATGCCAGGGCGTGACAGTGATTTTCCAGGAGATTGTGGCCGTGAACTTTATCCTAGACCCGAACTTGATTCAGGTCGGGCAGAGGCTCCAGATCCCGTTGCCATGCAACTATGACAGCATGGTCGGTTTCAGAAGCAAACGGCCGAAATAAATGCTTTAAGTGTCACGGCCATGAGCAGCATGACACGCTCCATTGCACCAAATGCCGCGTTGAACCGCCTAAATGCCACCTTCGCCGTCACCAGAGACATCTCCACGACGAGAGCTTCGGGCAGCGCCGAGGACACTTTGTTCCAAGCTACCCGCTTGTAGTTCATGGTGTAGAGCCGCACCCTTTCCTCGTACTTGGCCAGCCATTCCAAGTCGAGGAGGTGGCGGTGGTCGAAGCTTCGAACCTTGGCTACCACGTACTGGAGGTTGTTGGACAAGAAGAGGAGGCCCACGTCCTTGTATAGCTCTGCCTTGCTATCGAGCTTGCAGAGGAGGACCAGGATGAGCCAGACCGACACCAAGGATGTTGGCTTGTCGGGGGAGAAGGACGAAGAGTTGTTGTCAAGGAAGAGCATCTCCAGCAGGGAGGTTCACATCAGTGGTGGCAAGTCGATGTAGATGTCTACGAGGCAGACGTTGTAGTCAGTGAGGAAGCCGAGGAAGTTCATGACGTACTTCGTCAAGGGGTGGATCCCACCGCCTGGGACCGACCTCTTGGACGAGTCCTTCTAGATCGCTGCCTCGAAGTCGGAGAGCATGGCGTTGATCACAACGGCTAGATGGGATATCGACGTCCTGCCTGGGCTCCAATAGCGGCTGTGGAGTCAAAGGAGAAGACGGACTCGATCTCTGGCCAGAGCTCAGCCACCACATCGTAGATGTCGAGGAAGCAGAACATATGCTCTAGGAACTTCTTGCACTTGGTGGCCACCAACTCGACGAAGGCAAGGAGGTCAATGGCTGCGTTGCAGGTGATATCCAAGAAACAGGACTCGCGGATGGCGGCGGAGCTGGCGAAGACATGGTCGCATATGATCCTCTCCCCTAGGAACGCCGGATGTAGGCAACGTCGTCGGATGAGGACGAACGAGGTCAACATGGTATCTTCATGATTGATTCATTTATGCATGGGTTCGAGTGGGAACGTCACATGTGGTGATTTCATCGTTTCAAACGATGAAACAACCTTTAAGGTGATTTTGTCGTTTCAAACAACGAAATCAGGTTAAGGTGTTATAAACATAACCTGATTTTGTCCTTTGAAATGAGGAAATTAACTTAAACTTGATTTCATCCTTTCAAATGATGAAATTATATAAAATTTTTTAAAAAAGCCACGCATGCTCTAGCTACTTGGCTGGCGCCTGTGTGGCAAAAAGCAACACCACTTTGGAACGAAATCATTGTGGTAAATATTTTTTTAATTATTATTTAAATAATTTTTCCTAAATTATAAGAAATTTTATTTTTTAAATGTAAAATAAATTATTAGATTAAATATCAAGGTCCTAATGGCTGGTGTTCAAAAATATGAATATTAAAATATATAATATTACTACACATCTTAAAAATTCATAAATAACATGCTAACCTTCTAAGTACAAGTCTATTATCTATTTGAAAATAAATAACCATGTAAAGTTGGCTCTTGCACCAGTAATTCTAGTAAAGTAAGAAACTAGATCAATGTGCATCCTCAATTTCCCATCGACAATTCAGATCTAGCTAGTCTCCGCCTTATGATGTGAGACCTTAAACTTTTTTTTTTCTATTTTTTCATTTTTAATGTGAACTTAGTTTGCTAGGTGAGAAATTCATTTCTAAGAATGTATTAAATTTTGAAAAAAATTAATGTTGGCAAGCATGGACACATCGGTGTTCACGCCGATGAAATTTTGGGTTACTGCCAGCATGCATTGACACGTCGATGGTCGTGTCAATGGAATTTTGGTTTACTGTCAGTAAGCATTGACACGTCGATGTTTACACCAATGAAATTTTGGGCTATTGTCGACAAGCTTTGATGCGTCGTTGCTCGCGATCAGCGAAGTGCAAATTTCATTATCGGTAACCATCGACGGATCGGGGAAAATTGTTCACCTTGCCTATGTCTATGAAATTTTCCCAATGGTGAGTTGTTTTCAGTTTTAGTGGCGGTTATACACCAAATTTTGGTTATAGACATTGCTCATGTATCATTTTAAATTGAATGGGCTGAATTGAACGGGCCTAAGGCTCGTATCATGAAACCCTGAGCCTCCCTATAAAAAAAACCCCTATTTTTCCATTCTCTTGACATTAGGGTTGTAACTCCCGAAATTTTTTAACACATTTTCTTTAAAATTCACGGATTTTTTTTCAATATACCGGCTATAAATCAGGAAAAATGGTGAAATACAAAACTTGTGAAAGCAGTTTTAGAATTTAAAACATCACACATCAATTTTTCTCATACAATTTTTTTCTTTTCAATCAAACATCGTATGGCTAAACCAAACATTCTCAAATGCTACTAAAAAACAAACATATGAAATAAATTTCTATGATCATAGGCTTTAAATACGAATCTCTCTTATGCATCCCTGAATATAGGTGATATAAACAGTCCATAGTCTAATCCAAATTACACAAAGTCCAGAAGGTATAAATATCTCAATTTTTATCTCACCCAATATATCAGATTGTGGCACAAATAATAAAGACTTGTAGTGAGTCAAGGGTATACGTAAGCTAATGAAAATTATTCTACCCGCAAAAACAAGCATCCATCTCCAGGAGCTCTCTATCGCAAATCTACAAAAGCCCCCTGAACATCGAGGGTAAAAAAATTGAGGAAATGAGTATTTTCATACTCAATAGGGGAATTTTAAACAGTGAACTATGTAAGTCTATACATAGATGTGTTCATGCAACTCAAACATGAAGCCTAAAACATACAAATCACAATGGAGTCACATAATATAACAATCATGCATATACACATATCATCTTACCTTTCTTACACTTACAATCTTACGCATACAATCCTTACACACTTAGAGACTTAGTAATAACATTCTTATAGTCTTACTCGTACCATCTTACTCAAATTCTTACTTTTACAGTTTTGCTCATAAACATATGCTTATAGTCTTCCTTAGAAATATACTCTTACAGTCTTGCTTTGAAACATACTTTTACAGTCCTACTCAGAACATACTCTTACAGTTTTACTCATAGCATACTCTTATAGTTTTACTTGGAATCTTACACTTATGATCTTGCTTAAAATCTTACAAACTTAGTCAAAAGCGTACATACTCTTACAGTCATACACATACTATCGACCACTAAAGCTCATTACAAGTAATAAGCTCCAGCATAAAAAATGGAAAGGGATGCCACTAGGGCATCACCATAACCTCCAAGGAGTAACTAGATGTCATGAACTTTTTTAAAGGTAAGACACACTTATGCTTATGGGGCATAAGATCAAACAAGTAAGAATAGTTCCATGATACTACTTACTTGAGCGCAAAAATGCTTACACTTTGGGCCATACAGTGCCACTTTTGGGCCAAAATTTTATAGTGCCACTCGTGGACAAATTCATATAGTGCTAACTAGGGTAGAAACATACAATGCTCTAAATAGAGTATAAAATGCATGGGCTTAATATAGCACATAGACAAAATCGAAAACATACATCGCTCACAACAAAGCATCAGACATCTGGGCTTAATAACATTGCACAAACAAAATAAAAAACATACATCACTCTTAACATAGCATCAAACGTTTGGGCTTAGATATAACACATAAACAATATCCCGCATAATAAATACTATGACAAGATATGGTAATTCTTGTTTCCACTTGTCTTTTTTGTGGTTGACTTTTAGAAATTTAAGGAGTTTAGCCTTTTAGCCTTATAAGTTAGATAACTCTCTATATACGATGACTTTCGGTCTAAGACTTGTACTATTAGAAACTAGATAGAAAGAGCTTCGAAACACCATCAATAATGCATAATTCAGAGTTCAAATGAGTGAGATATGACGGTCAAAATTGTACTAGATGCATTGTACCCAATTACCCAATACAAAAAATTGAGCCTTTTACTTAGCCTTTTTGGCTCATTTAAAATGAGTTACAAGACTAGTAATTTAAAGGCCAATTTAGTTGGGCTGAGGTGGGTTTATTGACCCAAACCCTAGGTGGATTAGGAACCCTAATCTCCACCCACTATAAATAAGTCATAAAGGCCTTAATTAGAGAGTTTTTGAGCTTTTTAGATTTGGCTAAAAATTTATGGTGCCTGAGCCTCCTTCAATATGAGTAATTTAATTATTTTCTCTTTAATATTTTAATACTTCATGGAGAATTGAAGGTTCTTTATGCTTAATCATAATTCATGCTTAGATCTAATGACAAATCATAATTTTGTTGAATAAGGATCCTTTGATTTAGGCAGATTTGAGGTGTTTCTCTATCTTATAGATAAGGGGTTTTTGTTTAATGAGGTTTTGCTTACATTAACACCATGTTTATGGGTGAAATCATGTTCTTCCACAATAGATATGACTTGAATCATTTTTAGCCTTTGTTTTGGATTCACAACTATGTTTTAGATACTTTTACTTTAAATTTTGCTCTAAAAGTTTTTTAGGAGTAGATTATCATGTCTAGATCATATTCCTAATTTTTTAGATTTTTTAAAATAATGTGTATTTATTATATTTTTTATAATACATGTTATACAGTAAAATAGTTCTCTGTTTCCGTGTTTATAAGCATGTTTAGCGATGAAAAAGTATAATTTTTTGGTCCTTTTTATGATGAATTGATATACGTGTTATGAGCATCGTATTATAATTTCAAGTTGTTTCGAGCACAATAAGTAAATGGCATAGTCAATTTGTAGATTGACAATTTTGGCAGAACTGCACAGTCTCATTAATTAGTTAACAAAAATTAATTTTTGTATTTATAAAACTATGATGTAGGTTTTTAAAAAATTTTACATTAATTGGAGTTTATTTGTTATTTTTCTAAAATGTACAAGTTATATGTTGTGATTATGTTAAAGCATCTACTTAAGCTAGTATGATAATACATGATATATTGTATTGTTGATTGGACTACTTTGTACTTTCAATATGTTTAACTTTATTAAGGATATGCATGCATATATCCAAGGTTAATTTAGCAAATCTATGTTTCATGCATGTCTTAGTATATATGATCTTATCTACTGAATTATGTCTTATATAAGATAGTATGATTACTTAGGGTTGCACATGTAGCCATGTTTAGAATTTATTACATCATGAAAATGATTTGTAAACTATGGATTAATCGTAGTTAGTCGAGGTTTCTATGGTTGTCAGATTAGTCTTATCGGAGGTTTATCAAATCGGGTTTCTGTCTAAAAGGGCAGAGTTTTCTATCCGAAAGCGTAGTGTTTTCTATATGAAAGGGTAGGTTTTTGCCTCCCCAGGTTGAGATGACTGAAATGTTTATATTATTGAGATTTTTGGAGTTGAAGTCCAGGTTAGTCATATCGATATGGACCGGCTTGACCATGTATTATTTTGGCTTTTTTGGTTTGGAATGTCAGGTTCATACATCATGTATCATGTAACAAGTAAAAAAATTTGTTCGTTGCTCTAATTTTTATTATATTGAGACTTATATTAGATGTAATTATGAGATTAAATTACATGATTTGTATGGCTCTTGATGTACCTTTAGATATATGTACATTATGGTTGCATAAGTAATTTGGTTTAAAAGCTGAAGCTTGCATTTGGGTGTTAATACAATTGTTTTCAAAATCTTAGAGAGTTTACAATCCCCTTTGTTTTATTTTGGGAACTTGTTGGGATCCTCTATGTGTGGTGTCACGTAGGTGTTCAAGATGACTTGTTCTGTGACCAAGACGATAATTGAGGAGCTACTGAGTGGGGGAACAAATTAATAAGAGATAGCTAGTAGGAAATAAATAAAGAAATATTTTAATATTTCATTTGTAGTAGTAGATTTCTTTTATTAGTTGGAGGCATATGTTTTGCACTTGGATTTGGTAGTTGAATACTTAGTCATAATCATGATAAAAAATAGTAAAATTTTCTTTTCATATTTATTATGTGGATTGTTTTTAAACAAAATGATGACTCAAGTGCAAATCTGATCTAATCTAGGGTTGGGTTAGGAGTTGTCACATCCTCTTGCCGATTTTGGGTCGGGAGGCATGACACGACTCATTATTACGTAGCTCAAACACAGAACTTAATCTGTCAAAATCCTCAGGACTCAAGCTCACAATGCTATTATATTAACTTTGTTTATAATTTAAGTTTGAATTAAGAGGGTTAATGAATAGTTAGGGTTTTCATGATTTTGTTTATGTAACTGTTTCATGGAAAGTGTGGGCTTTGAGCAAGAAGCACAAGGCAAGGGATGTTCATCTTCAAATTTCATGAATATGGTGACCTAGATCTTACATTTCATAAATATGTTGACCTAGATCTTAAATTTGAAGGTAGATAGATTTGACATAATTGTATAGTCTCATTAATTAAATAACAAAAATTAGTTTTCTTATTTATTTTCATATAATATTATTTTTTCTATAATTATGACTATGATGTCGGTTTCTGTCAATTTTCACATTGATTAGAGTTCATTTGCTATTTCCCCTAAAGTGTATAAGTTACATGTTGTGATTATGCTAAAATATCTACTTAAGCTAGTATAATAATAAATAAGATATTATATTATTAATTGTGTTATTTTGCTACTCTTAGCGTGTTTAGCTTTATTTGCATATGACATGCTAGGGAATTGCATTACATATGTGCATATTAGGTAAGGTGTAAGAATTGGATAAGACATATAGTGTGATGAAGACGATCAAAATTAAATGTTTGGGCATAAAAAACTAAGGGCGCTCAAGATCCCCCACAGAGAAGGCTGAGTCACAAGGTATAATACCCCCTTCATAGGTGTGGGTGAGAGTATAATTAAAATTCTATGTAGATAACTTAAAGATCAAGATCCCCTATGCGTAGCTTGAGTTGTGTGGCCAAACTACCACTCTTATGTGAGGGTGAGAGTACTAGATAAGACTTCATGAGCATTTTGATTGTTAAATAAAATATTTATAAAAAATATATTGGATGTTTATGTTATGAGCTGAGCTTATGGTGCAATATGGCTATTACGATGTGATATGGTGATTTATTGTTTATGTTCAATGTTTCAAGGTTATGTTATGTGTGTCTTATCCTATCCTAAATAAACAAGAAAAATCTAATGACAAAAAAGAAAATATTTATTAAAATTGTCTGAATAAGGATGGTGAATGATACATAGCATGTTTTTATGTTAAAGTTAAAAGAATGAACTAGGAAATGTAATATTGGTTTATAAAATATATTTTATACATAATCACATGTGATGTCTTATTTATGAATATGATAAGATTTGCATAATGCAAATACAATATTTTGAGACTCATATCGTATGGTAAAAGAATTTTTTAGAGTAAATTTAAAGGGAACTTTCAACCCATTTCTAAAACTCTTAACAACCTTAACATTCTCTCATGAACTTGAATATGCACATTTTTAGTACCGATGTGCCTGTGTTGACGAGCCCTATTAAATAAGACCCTATATAGGTAAGTTATTTTAAACTTTTTAAATAGGGCCCACCCATATAGAATGCTTCTTGAGGCTCAAGTTGATACGAAGGGTAATAGTTAGAAATAGGAGGCCAGGATCCAGATTGGCCGAATCACCTCATGAGTGATTTGGTTATTTCATTAGAATCGAGTTCAAATCATCTTATTGACCAAATTTTTACTTTTGTATCTAACCACAATTCCATCGAATCAAGATAGAATTGTCGTGGAATCCTTAGATTTGGGGCATTTACAAAGTTGCCACTTCCCTTCAAAAAGACAGTTTTAAGCCTCTTTACGTTAAAAAAAATAATCATTTTTAAGGGTAAAAGAGGGAGTTATCATATTTAAAAATCTATAAATAGGAATGAGGTTTAACTTTCTCTTCACCCTTTCATCTATCATTTAAGACTTTAACTCTTCTCTCCACCATAATCTCAAGCATTCAATTTATCTATTTTTTATTTTTAATTAAAATTTAAGATTAAGCTTTCAAATTAGGGTTGTTAATGAGCTGTACAGGCTCATTGGGAGGCATGGCTCGACTTGAATTGGGCTCAGCTCAAACTCGATTCAAGATTGAATAGGCTCGAGTTGAGTTCGAGTATACTTGCTCAACTCAACTGCCTCGATTAAAATTCGAACTCAACTCTACTCGGCTCAAACTTAAATATAATTTTAAAATTATATATAAATAGTATACATATAAAATAAATAATATATATTTATATTTTATATAAATATAATTATTAATTTAAATATATTTTTATAACTTATATTTAATAAGATATATAATTACATATATACCTTAGACCCATTTATTTGAGCGTAGGCTCGCATGCAACTGTATAAGGGCTCACATGGCATGCCTTTGCATTTTGATCCTATAACTCACGTAACTTAGGTTAATTTGGTAATTTATTGGTTAACGCGCGACAGGATAACGAGTCTTCCTCCAAATTCCACCGGGTCTCTTATATTTAAATTATTTCCGAGGATAATTTGGTAATTTTTTGGTTAAACCCTTAAAAACCCGTCCGGTGCAAAAACACGACACTGGCCTCTTCTTCCACGCCTAGCCCCAGTGGCTTCTGCAGTTGCTGCTGCTCCCTGCTCTTCCCACCACCACCTCCTCCTCCACCTCCTCGAACGTCAAAAGGAGCCTACTATATTCCCCCCACTTGGTCCCATCAACAGAATGTTCTCTTTTCTTTTTTGCCCCATTTTACCGGGAGGCGACGGAGTACCCGGAAGCGGCTCCTGCTGGACGCCTTTGCCTTGGCCTAAAGCTTGTTCGATCGGGGTCCTTTGCGACGCGATTGAACCCGGGTCCTCCCCTCGCCCCCGAGTGTCCCCAGACCCCCGTAGCCTCTCGCAGGGGCAGTTGGCCCGCCTCCAACGACGATAGGGGGAGTTGGAGGAGGCCGGCCTGTCGTCCCTCTCTATATATATGAATTCCCCATTTCCCTCTCTCAGACTTACCTTACCTATCACCACTTCCTCTCTCCAAGAAGATCGTCAACTTTCTTCCAGAAATTCACTGTGAGCTTCTTTCTTCGTCTCGTTGCTTGTCCTTGTTGAATTCTCACCAAGTAATCTCGGTTTCTTTTTCTTTTTCTTTTTCTTCAAAAAAATGAAGAGACTGTTTCTTTTTGTCGTCTAAATTTGTTCTTTCGGATATTTATGTTCATTGCGAATAGCCAGATAATTTTTCATGTTGAAGGATGTTTTCATTATTCTGGACGTTTCTTTTAAAAAAATTCATGAAGTTCCCGGACGTTTCTATAAAAAATTCATGAAGTTCTTCTCGTCACCGGCGCAGAGATCGTCACCGGCGCAGACGACCGGTTCTGATTCACTGAACCAATCTCCTCCGCCAAGCATCGTACCGGCGGCCAGTTTCAATCCACTGATCGAGTCTCCTCTGCCAAGCCTCGCCGCCGGCGACCTCCTCCGCTTCACATCGCCGTCGGCGACCTTGTCCCCTCCATAGGTATGTATTTGTTCGTATTTTTGGCCCCCTTTGGTTTTCATCTTTTCCTTGTATCTTTCGCTGGTCGGAAACAGATCGTCCCTTTGGCACAAACATTTTCCCTCCATTCATCGACTTCACATGGAAGTTTTTCTCAACTTTGCGAAGACAAAATCTATTCCTGTCCGGCGTCCTCTTTGTCGCAATTGCTCTCGGGTGAAAGGATATTCATACTGTTGTCATATTCATATTTTGGTATCTAATATGAGGCTTCTCTTGAATATTTTGTACTCGTTCTCTTTTTCTTTCAAATTTGAATTCTCATAAAAAAAATTGGTATGTATTTGTTAGTATTTTTGGCCCCCCTTTGGTTTTCGTCTTTTCCTTGTATCTGTTGCTGGTCGGAAACAGATTGTCCGTTTGACAAAAAAAAATTCACTCCATTCGTCGACTGGACATGGAAGTTTTTTCTCCAACTTTGCGGCGACAAAATCTATTCCTGTTCTTATAACTTTGCTGCAATTGCTGTCTTCCTATCATCTTCACAACATTTATTGCTTATAATGCTAAAAATTGATTCTCCGCCTATCTTATGGGTGAAGGGTATTCATACTGTTTTCTGCTGTCATATTTTGGTATTATACTTGTTCTCTGAATTCTCATAAAAAAAATGGTTTTTTATATTTTACTTCCACAGAAAATGGCGATTCCACAGCTTTCTTGGTTGTGCCTCGTGGTGTTAATTTCATGCGCACTACCAATTATAATTTCAGGCACAATGTTCAGGTAGTGAAACTCGGATCAAGTTTTTTGTTTTGCCCATCTTTGTTTTCTCTATCTACTGCTATTTCAGTATAACTACATTTCTATCATTGCTGGTTCTTTTATAATATATCCTGCTTCCTTGTTAGAATTGAGGGTAACATGTTTGAACCTGGGTCTTTTTCTTCTCTTAATACCACCTCTGCACACAATGATAGAAGCCCTGACAACACAGAGACCAAGTCAAGTGCCATCGGATATTATCCTTCTATTGCTCTTGGTATATGATAGCCTTAAATTTAAATTAATTTGTAGTTATGTGTCTTGCTTTTGTGACGCATCTTAACTATTTGATTCATTGTTGCAGTCGTTTGTTGCATCATATGGGCCATGATATTGGCCACCTTGGGAATTGCTATCCTCAGGTCCATGTATCCTACCCAAGTGGAAGAGCATGATCCAGAGCCTCCAGCCCTGCAGGCACCAGAGGAGCCCATGATACCGGATGAACGTGAACTAGAGCCTCCAGCTCTACCGGCACCGGAGGAGCCTATGGTGGAAGAGAATGATCCAGAGCATCCTGCTTTGCTGGCACCAGAGGAACCCGTGGTACTGGATGAAGGTGAACTAGAGCCTCCAGCTCTACCAGAACCGGAGCAGCCTATGTACCGAGGTCGTTTCTCATACATGAAAATCCACTTGAAGAATTCTTATAATGATAAATACGTGAGGAAAAAAAAGAAGCTAAAGTGGACTGTTGTACCTGGAGTATCATTTCAATTGAAGAGGGCGTACCTGGGTAACGCCCCATGAAGAGTTTTTGAAACTTCAAATTTTGGGTATTTGGAGAAAAAGGAGATGCTTATTTTAGGAGTCGCAGTAAGCATTCCCATACACACTAGTCTGTCCTTGAAATTCTGTTTCTTGAATTTTCGGTATGCTTTTTCCCCTGCAGAACTTCTCCAGTTTTTTCCCATTTTTCCCCTCATCTTTTACCCTATTTTTAATGTGGGCTTTGATTTTTGTCCGCCATCTTTCTTCCAAAAATTCAATGTAAGCTTCTTTCTTCGTCTCTTGCTTGTATTTGTTGAATTCTCACCAAATGATCTCCGGTTCTTTTCTTTTTCATAAAAAATGGAAGACTGTTTCTTTTTGTCATCTAAATTTGTTCTTTCAAATATTTTTGTTCATTACAAATAGCCTGATAATCTTTTATGTTAAAGGATGCAATTGTTTTCATTATTCTGGACGTTTTTATAATAAAAAAAATTCTTGAAGTTCCTGGACGTTTCTATAAAAAAATTCATGAAGTTCTGCCTGCCATCTTTCTTCCAAAAATTCACTGTGAGCTTCTTTCTTCGTCTCTTTGCTTGTATTTGTTGAATTCTCACCAAATGATCTTCAGTTCTTTTCCTTTTCATAAAAAATGGAAGGCTGTTTCTTTTTGTCATCTAAATTTGTTCTTTCAAATATTTTTGTCCATTGCAAATAGCCAGATAATCTTTTATGTTAAAGGATACAATTGTTTTCAATATTTTGGATCTTTTTATAAAAAAATTTCTTGAAGTTCCTGGACGTTTGTATAAAAAATTCATGAGGTTCTGCTATCGATCGTCATATTTTAGTATATAATATGAGGCTTTTCTTGAATATTTTATACTTCTCTTTTTCTTTCAAAACTGAATTTTCATAAAAAAAATTCGTTAGAACTCCCTCTGTTCTAAATTAATAGCTCCATTTAGTTTTTTAAAATAAACAAATTTTAGTTCATTTTGAAAATCCAAATAGGACACTTATTTTGGGATGGAGGGAGTACCAAGTTTTTAAATCCGCCATTGCCGGTCCCAAGCCCAGATGAGAAAGGAGGAGGGGAAACCTTTTTGGTGTAAACTTTTGAATTAAAATGTTATTTGTTGAGCAATTTTGATTTTATCTTGTGACAATTGAAAATTTTATCTTAGCTTTGGAAAATCTTAGCTTTGGAAATTTGTTGACTATATTCTTTATCAAAATTCAGCTAAAGGCTGAGAACCTAGGGATGAGGCAACAGGAAGCCTACCTCGGTGAAGTGTTGTTAACCAGGCATTTGCTGTGGCGGTGCACAAAAGTTTAGGAGTATTTGCGGGCATTGAATACACTACTACATCTGTGAAACTGAGGCGTTTCAAAAATGTTGACGGGCTTACAGAAGAATCTCTTAGAAATGGATGGCTCACTAGCATTATCAATTCTGACATTTCTATGCTCTAGGTTTATCAGCATACCTAGGAGTTAAGAACTCACATAGAATCTCTTGTAAATATGCTTGTTTGGTTATCCAATATTCACCTCTTCTAACGAGAACTTGACTCTTGACATCAACTTTGTGTTTCCCGACTGTTTCTGATTTACTTACCTATTTATACTTGCAACTCCGGGTATGACAATGTTATTTTCTGCCTTGCTTTACTTGTGTTGGCCAATGCATTGAAGATTGTTGTTATCTGCACTATGTTCTTTAAGAATTTGTACTTGATTTACCCTTTCGTTTCATATGTTATACATTTTAATCATTTTTATTTGCTACCTTGTTTGTATCCTAAATGCTTACTTTTAAAGAAGGTCAAGAAAACATTCTGAATTGAATAATCTCTAAACTCTACTTCAAGATATCTTAAGATAGATTTTGTTAGTAATATTTTAAAAACAATTTCTTTACCCCTTGATTTGAGGAAGAAAGAAGAGTAGTAAATGATGGATCCCTAGAAGAGTCAGAGCAGAAGCAATCGAAACGTGATTAAAACTGTCCATTCCACTGGGCTCTGCTAACATAGCATATGTAAATCTGTAGTTATCTACAAATGAATCTGGCATTGTAGGTAGTTGTGCGATAATAGAAACATTGATTTGATTGTCTTCATCAGATTGGCAAAGGTCTCTGAGGTTTTTTTATGCAAAAAAAGTGAGTTTGATATAATTGTCATAAACAACATGGTGTTTTCTCTTAAAGTGGACTCTAGTTTACATCATGAATCATGGTTGGTGTGAGGGATGACACATATATGAGAGGGCTGAAGAGGGTATGCTACGTCTAATTCTCAGTTTCTATTAGAAGAAATATTTCATATATTTTTTGTTCTTCATCTGTTTCTGATATAAGAGCTTGGGCTTTCCAGTTCCTTGTTGGAATGAAAAAATTGGGTTTAATGCATTCAGCTAACCAAATTGGCAGTGTCATCCTCTCTGGAATTGCATTATGACTCTTCTATCCATGGTTTTTCATGTGTGTATAACCGAGGAAAATATGTTGTACTACCTCAATTAAAAGTTTGTACTCACAATTTTCTTTTAGGATTCTGATCCAATTCACGGAGCACTCCTAGAATTTCTTTTTGTTAGAACCGTATTGCGGTTTTATCAAGTCATGGATCTACTAAGGCAAGCATTGATGATCCTTATGGGGAGTTTGTCATTGAATATGTGGAGGATTCAGCGCTGAACTTGCATCTTTTCAATGGAAAAAACAAGGACTATCAGTCAATGTTTGTTTAGGTAATGTTTTTGTCTTAGCTGCGATCCTTATATCTAGCTTTAACACATTTTGAATTAGCCATCTGATTTTTCTTGCTGTTATATTATTGATTTCAATTTTATTCTAAGAAAAAGGTTTAATAAGCATTAAGTGTTCGCCGGAAGGTTATTACATTTTTTTAAGTCTGTGTTTTGGTTATTAAGGTCAAGATTTGGTGCATCATGATTTACGTAGCCTGGTTTTCATCTTCTACAGTTCTAATTATTAGATGTCTTCGCCCACTTTTTATTAGTTTAAATATCTTTTATATTAATTCCAAAAAATATTATTTCACGTATCACTTTATAAAAGCGATCATAGTCTCCTTAAACATAGACCTTTTTACAACTATTTTTGTGTCTTCTTTTCATTTTTGTAAAGAAATTTGTAGTTTTTTTTTCGTTCTGTCTCTGCTTGCTACCTCGTTTACCTGTTGTGTTGTTCCTCTATATTTTGTATATTAATTTTCCTTGTACTGAATGAAATAAATATAGTGATAATCCATTTGCCAACTAAAGTTAATTGGGAAACAACAGTTACATTGATAATCCATCCTTACAGTTTAAGTTATTGAGAAACAATGGTAATCTAACACCTCAAATGCTGGGTCCTCTTATATGTAGTTGGAGAAGAGAGTCTACCTGAAAAGCGGCTTAATTGATAAAGGTTTTACGGAGTACAAGCAGCCCTTATTTCTATATTATGATTTTACTTCTGTTCAAAATCCATGGAAGACCTATGTGGATAACTTTAGATTGATCTTGTTGGGAGTTTTGAGCATTCTCTCATGATCAGTCTGTTAACGGAGTTGGGAGGCTAGTACCTGAACAAGGCAAAATGGGAGGTGACCCTTTACTGAGTTCGGTATTACAAACACAAATAGGAGAAAATAGTGATATTATTGGTTCAAACCTTAGATTTGGCTTGCAATCTGTCTGGAAATCCCTTCACTGAGGGAGTTAGGTGCATACTAAAAAGAACACAAAATTGGGTGTGATATTCCAGTCAAGGGTTTTAATGAATCAGTTTTAACGTCAAGAAGTGCGGGAATAGATTATTGTCTGAATAATATTTCCGACGGATCTAGGTGGGGAAGTTTGCTTTAGTATTCCGCTAAACATGTCCAGTGGACTGATATGACCCAAATATTTCCCCCTTCAGATGGGTTTGAAATACCACTTGATATTTGTTATTGGACGATGCATAGTGCAAGATATCCTGCTTCAGTATCCGTCTGATCTTTACCTTTTTTGGGTTTACATACTATAGCTCTTTTAGGAATGGATATGAATTTGACTCAGCTTCACGTATGTCCAGAAAGACTTGACTAGGCATTGCTCATTAGGACACTTAACCAAACGTGTATCTTGTAAGCATAATAGAACAATAGCCAATGCCGAGCCTGCATTGATTGTACTCTTTTTGAGTAATCTGTGACAATGTTCGTGGATGTGTTTTGATCTTATTCTGAAGTTGAGAATTCCTTTCTGGTAACAATTTCATTATGCTTCTATCAAAGCAGAGAAAATGGTTCATATAAGTCCAATTTAATACATCTTTTCATATTTGACGGTAGGAACGAAGCAGTAGCTGTTGTATTATTTACTAGGAGCACATTAGTTGATGTGGCATCCTTTACCGTTGGTTTTTGTTAATTGATCTTCTTTCTTTGGCTAGTGTACAATTTTCTTTTCTTTTGAAGTGGCCAAGTCACAGGTTCTGACTTTATTCTCATAAACACGTATAGTTAGGATGTGGTTTTTCTTAACCATGCTAAGATATAATTATACTAACAGATTTAGTGTTAAGTTGCTTGAAAAAGGATTTGATCTACAAGGTCATTTGTCTGCACTGAAGAGTTACCATTTTATGGAGCTGGCAGACTGGGCGGATTCTTTTATTCTGTCTCTTTGGCGTCAGGTATGGCTCTTATGGTCAGTGATAATGCCTGCCGTCAAGTGGCTCTTTGAGTTGCCTGACGACAAGCTTTGAAGCCCTTGCTTCTCAATTTTGTCCTTTTTTACAGATGCTGCACATATCTGAGGCCATCCAACAAATATCAGAAATTCAAGGCTTACTTGATTCAGCACTACAGAGGTCTTCATGTGGAAGAGATCGTTACTAGGGAAGATTATTTGTGTACCTGAAGGGGGACGACAAGAAATTGGTTGCATCTTCTTCTTTAGAATTAATATTTTCCTATAAAGATGTTCAGTATTTCATGTGACTTGGTCTTTTTGTTCTCTTTGTTGATGCATTTTTATTGAGCTGTTAATGTTTTACAATTGGCAGGAATCTGTGCCTTCAATTTTATAGCTTTAGGTTACAGAGTAGACTGACCAGTCTGTACTATATTAACCCCCGGTGCTCTGCAAGTCTATGCCAAAACATTCAGTTTTCTTACTAAGTCAAACTGGCAGCTTTTTCCTTAAACTGACCTATGGTGCTTGTTGAAGGTATTGCTCACTATTAGCGGGAGGGAAGTGTTTTTTACTGTCCGTGAAGAGTGTGAGCTGAGTGTAAGGAATGTTTGAGAGGTGTTGATTTTCAAGATAACAGCGCACATGGTAGCGTACGTTAACATAACTAATACTTACACTAATATGTGCTACTGTTTGCGACGTCGATCTTTAAAATCAATGCCTCCAAGGTGTTCCTTATGCTTTGCTTACACTAAGTGTGGAACATAAAAAACGCTTCCTGACGAGTGAATGCTGAATTTCCTTATTACTTTCTTCATATGTTTAACAAAGGTGCTATCAAGTGTCACTTTTATGTTGTCATTGATAGGATCTGAACCACCAAGATTCTCATCTAAATGAACAAGAGATAAAGTACTTCTTCATCTTAATAAAAGTGAGATAACTGAGTTGAAAACCTTTTTTAGTAGTGTACCTTTCTTCAATCAATTGTTCTTCAGCAAGCAATTAACTTGTGTTTTCTCCTTTTCATCCTCAATTTAGCATAATTCAAGTAGATCCTTTCATTTTTTAACATTGGATGGATATTTATGCGTGTAAATTCCAAATAAACATAGTTTGAAGTTGTTCCTGTACTAAAGTGTGATCTGAAAATGTAAATAAATATTGTATGCCTAAACACTGTAGCTCATAGGGAACAGACTAACAATGCGTATCAACACACACCCCGGTTGTGCAGGCTTGATGAGGTTGCACGGCAACACATAAACAAAAGACAGATAATGTTTAATGAGGACTATTACTTTCAATAGGGATGTGAGTTTAAAACCTGTTGGGAACTGGGAGTTGGGACCTCTCTCTTTGATACCATGTTACATAACCACTTCCTCTCGCTCTATAACAAGATCGTCCGCCATCATTCTACCAGAAATTCACTGTGAGCTTCTTTCTTCTAGTCTCTTTGCTTGTATTTGTTGAAGTCTCACCAAATAATCTCTGTTTCCTTTTCTTTTAAAAAAAAAAATCGAAGACTTTGTTTCTTTTTGTTGTCCAAATTTGTTCTTTCACATGTTTTTGTTCATTGTGAATAGCCAGATAATTTTTCATGTAGAAGGATGAAATTGTTTACATTATTCCGGACGTTTCTATAAAAAAAATTCATGAAGTTCTGCTATCGATTGTCATATTTTAGTGTGTAATATGAGGCTTTTCTTGAATATTTTATGCTTGTTCTCTTTTTCTTTCAAATCTGAATTTTCATAAAAATATAATTGATTTTAATATTTTGCATCCACCGAAATTGGCGATTCCATGGCTTTCTAGGTTGTGCCTTGTGGCATTACCTGATGTTCGAATTATGAATTCTATGGACTGCACAATTGAGTAGAAGCGATACCTGGATGGAAGTTTCATGTTCAGGCACATTGTAAGGGTGGAAGTTTCATGTTCAGGCACATTGTAAGGGATCAAGTTTTTGTTTTGCCCATCTCTGTTCTATCTATCTACTGTGCGCTGTCACATAATTAATAATTAACTCTCCCCATGTCTAAAAAATTAAAACATTTGTCTTGATTGAACCTTTTGCATATAAGTATGATATCACTGTGAATTTATTTTCTGCATATTCTTTATATTGTTTTGCTCTCATGCAATTAGGTTTCTAATATCTAATCTCAGGGATAGCTCATGCACCAGCTTCATTGGATATTTGAAACATGTTTACTAAATATACACTCAGATTTAGTCCAAAATAAAAATGACATCGTATCCTTAATTGCTCTGGTATGTCTGCTAAGCTGGGGCGAGCTAGCAACGCTAGTAGCAGCGTATCCGCAGGCGAAGGAACATTTTTTTTTAAACTTAATGCAGGATCTCACAAAATAATCGATTTACTAGACCAATTTAATATCCTGCCAATCTTCCTTTAACCTTCCTGCATGTGCTACCTACCTTGGAAACTCATAAAATTACCATAATTTTCTTTTTAGTTTCTTAATCCAATTGGTATTTTTCAGAAACATTCAGAACAACTATGTTAGTGGAGTCCTCCCGTTAAAATTTAGCAATGTATTAAACCTCTAGTGAATATTTACTTCAGTATAACTACATTTATGTCATTGCAAACTTTTAACTATTATTTAATATTTTGCTTCTTTGCCAAAATTGAGGGTAACATGTTTTAACCATGGAAGGCTATATTGGCCAATATGGGTGCAAATCAGCCGATACATATTTGTATTGACAAACATCGATATAGTACGAGGGGATGGTACACAGAAATATTTGATGCATATCGGCTGATAAGTGATACAGCTGATACATATTGATACTTAAATATTTTCTTATTTTTAGAAAAAAAATTAATTTTTTTTTAAAAAATAAAAACTCAATTTAAACCCAACCTCTTCGAAAGGTTTAAAGATGACAATGTTCTTATTATATTAAAAATATATTTTTAAAAATCATATGAGATCAATATATGTGGGCCCATACCATTTACATAATTATTTTTTCTAAATATAGTGCTCTATAATTATGCATTTACTTAAATATCTAACGTAAGAGTTTCTCCATTATATTCATGTGATTCATATTAAGTATCTTATTTGGTTCCAAAATAAACTAATTTCATAGAACTCAATAGGGACAGTAGGAATAATAGTTTGTATTGGACAAAGAGAGTAACAGTGCATAGTTCTAAAATGAACTAATTTTAAAGCACTTGTTTCAGTTGATACGGCATTCCATGGTTTTATTATGCTCTAAAAGAAATATTATTATGATATATTTTTAGTTATAATATTTTTTTCATGTTTATCAAAAAGTTCACGCTTGTTTCAGTACGTGTCAAACATATCATCGATATGTATCCGTATCCATAATCATCAATACTGTTATCTACATTAATACTGCCTTCCATAAATGTATGCTGGGCCTTGTTGTCCCCTGCGATGACGAGACAAACTAAGTTAAGTGTCATAATTTAGGCAATCATATAACTCTTTGTCGTGGTATATGATAGCCTTACAATAATTTGCAGTTATGTCTCTTGCTATTGTTAACACATCTTAACTAGTTTATTTGTTGTTGCTGTTGTTAATAACATGATCTTGGCCACGATATTGGCCACCTTGGGGATTGTTGTCTAAAGGTAGACCCAAGTGGAAGAGAATGATCCAAAGCCTCTAGCCCTGCAGAGGCACCAGAGGAGCCTAAGGTACCAGATGAATGTGAACTACAGCCTCCAGCCCACCTCCAGCAGAAGTGTACTGCCCATCATTGGAGAAGCACCACAGTAATTTGAAGTATAAGGCATCCACATGATTTCATCTAATGATAGACACCTGAGAATAAGCGAAAATGGACTATTGTACCTGGAGTATCATGCCAATCCAAGAGGGCGTACCTGGGTAAAACCCCATGAAGAATTCTATTGTACAAGCATCCTTTCAAACAATAACTAGATTTCTATCGTAGAAGAAAAATAAACATCAAATTTTGAAGCTTTGCTCATTAAATCAGTCATGATAAACAGACTCACTTTACAGTTTACTTATAAGAAACACAATTTGTGAAAGATGACAAACACGAATACAACGATTGGCCCAAAGACCGTTGGCATGAGGAAAATATATATATTTGACTATGATAATGCAATCACTTAATAGCTAACTCAATATTACTCTATTAAGTACAGTACTACATGCCGGCACACTTTACCAACGTGGGCAAGTAAGTAAAAAAAGAAGCTTCTATCTTGTTATTTTGAAAGTCGAAATTGAAGTATTTTTTTTCCTGAGTTTCCATGTTATAGGACATTAAAGCATCGTCCCTATCACCCTTAAACCACATTACACCATCGTGAGTGAGCCCATGATAACTGAAAGCATCTGACAATCCCATGAATCCCTTGCTGGGAACTATCTTACCAAAATGGGCTATTTCCTTTTTCACCCATTTGCTACGATTATAATCTTCGAGGACAAATATTATGATCTTATCCTTACTGTAGAAACAGGTTGCAAAGTGCCCTGGCCATCCACTTAACTCATTTCTAAGAAAATTTTTTTCAAGCAGATCATTCATCTCTTTTAATATATCAATGTGAATTGGCTGCTCAGACTCCACATCAAAAGAAGATATGTGGCATGTACGAGAAGGAATGTCAAGTTCAAGTAGGTGTGGTGCATCCTCTGCAAAAAACCATTTACACACCGATTCATCATCACAATCCCATTCATAAGCTATTTGTCTCCATGTTCCCCCAATGGTAAGGATACCCAAGCTTGAAAACTCATCTTCCTTGTCATGGTAACTATACACCAATTTATATTCTCCAGTAACTGGGATGTGATAGAGCCTCATTTTCTCCCAACTAACTGGTGGTTCAGGTAAAGAGATTATTTTACGAGTTGCAGAGTTCCAAAGGTGATATGAACCTCCTTGTGTTTGGATGACTAATAAGCCATTGCAAGAACTGATCAGGCGATAGCCTGAAGTTCTTCCAAGGGGTGCACTATCTTCCTTAATATGGAAATTAACAAGGACACTTGATTCAGCTCTTCTCATGTGCAAATTGACAAAGTCAGGATCCAATGCCATGTCACCCCAACTCTTGCAGACACACCTAAATCTTAGTATATCCTTAACAGGCAATCGACTCAGAACATCAATGGCAATGTGATCAGGAATTCCTAATTGTGAATGACTCCAAAACTTCTTCACTCTTTTGCGGATTGTGTTACCCATTTTGTTCCTGTCACCATCAAAATAAAAACATCATGACTTTTGGTACCCAAACAAGTGAAGTTATGAAAATCAAAGCATGAAGGCAGACTTTTACATTAACTCAATGAGGATGGTACTTTTTAATTCTTAACGTACTGCTCTCTGATTGACTAATTTCAATCACAGTTACACACGGTCCACAAGAACTAAAAAAATGTCCTTAAATACACAATTTGCCACAGCAACATGTTATGATTGGGTCAAGAATAAAGAGAAACTATTTGCAGGTATATATGAATGAGACTTGGCCCATCATCTTTAGGCCCTTCTCCTAGTTAAGCTAAATTAAAATGCTGGGATTAAGGGTAGGGGTGATAATGAGCTGAGTCGAGTTGAGCTTTAGCCTCATGTACCTCAAAATCAATGTATGACAATTTGGCCATTTTGAAACTCGAATGAGCATACCAACTCGAATTAAAAACAGAACTCAAACTCGAATAAATGTTATAAGAAGACAAACTTAGGCTTGAATTGGGCTCGATCTGTAAAACATGTACTTAAAAAAACTGCTAAAGCAAGGTAAAGATGTTCTCAATCACGCATGTAAGAGTCAATCTAATAATAAATGTCACTGTCAACAACTGCAACTACGTTAAAAACCGTCAATTTGTTATAACAAATTACTTAAGCCATATTGAAGGATAATATGCACATATACAAGACAAATGGCAAGAGACCAATATACAAATCAACTATTTCTATAATAAGAATAATATTCTCATATTTAATTTTGACAAATTTATTGTTACGACCTAATTTTTTAAAGATTCTTTTTTCATAATCAAATTATCTTACTAGACTAAGCACAAAATTTAACTCATACTAAAATATTCTTAATTCAACATGTATTCAATATCCCGAATTCCATGTTTATAGAATCTCGAATTCCATGTTTATAGAATCTTGAATTCGCCTTAGTTTACTTGGCCACCCAGAGTAGAGGGGAGAAGAGCAAGCGGAGGCAGCGGCCCGCACCCCTGACCTCCCCCTTCTATGTTATTTGCAGCATGGCACAGTGGAAGGACGGTGGTTCAAGGCCGCAGGAGCTCCGCCGGGGCGAAGGAAGGTGAAAAGTGGGAGGAGACGGCGTGGTTAACCACCGTCCGGCGGCCCGCACCCACAGGCTCCCATTCTCAGTGATTTGTTTGAAACTCATCCTAGCATAGAACATGAATCATATCACTCATAAAACAAACCCATACTTCAGAAACAAGATAGAAAACTACATTCCATTTTATGAATTGAAATCAGCGTACTGCCCATCAAACGTTGGAAATCACATATTTAACCAAAACATAAAAACACTTTGCAGAATCAAAATTTGAGCAGATTTCATTCCACACAATCCACCACACTTGCTGAGAGAACAATTCATGTTCCAACAGAGGGACCTCACCTGAGCCTAGTTGGAAACACAAACCGACACAAAAATCACTGCTCCTCACAAAAACCTAAGAAAACCAAAACAAAACTCTAATTAATAGGAGGAGATATGTAATCAACCGCAAGGGAAAGAGATGCTGAAAGTTGGAAAATTTCAGACGATCCAACATACTGTGAACAGTGTTTTCGAATTTGGGAAGAAGGAATTTACCCAAATCAGAGAGAGAGAGAGAGAGTTGTTTTAAGAAAAAAACCTACCTTTTAGCCTTCCCCTCTTCAGCCCAGTCCTCTCACTGCCTAGCTTTCCCCCTCGTCGCTGCCGGCAAGCTCCCACAAACTCTTCTCGTCGAACCAGGGAAGAAGGATCATGTGGGGCGAGGGGGAGGGAGGAGATGGAATTTATAAAGAGTGAATGGGGGAGAGACGTGCAGGGGAACGGAAGGAGAATCCTAATATGAATGGGAGAAACGCAGGGAGAAAGAGGGAGAGTCACCGGGAGAGGAGAACTGATCCTCTCCCTGGTGCAGTGAGGCTGGGGGGAGAGAGACCTCTCCCCCGACGTTCCCTGAAAACCAGCCCCTTTGGGTTTGAGTTGACCCGGACCGGGTTCGAGCCAAACATAAAAAAAAATAGGGTTTACAGAAAGCGAAGCCCTGTGCAGACTCACGGAACAAGCGCTAGAGAAAGGGAAGGGAGGAAGGGAGGGGAGGCGCTGCGGCCTCCACCTGCCGTCGCCTCACAATCTCAGTAGCGGCTATGGGAAAGGGAGAAGAAGGCAAGGAGAAGGCAAGGAGAAGGCCTGGGGCCAGCCCTTCCCCCTCCATTGAAGGGCCTGACAACGGCCCGGTCGGCGGCAACGCAATGCTCGTCGGGCACTTCATTAATTAATGTTAAAACCATTCATGCTCCATTAATTAATATTAACGTTAAAACGCGATCCTACCTCTAATGTCGGGTCGCCGTCGATGCACTGCCGCCGGAACTCCGTCCTCCACTATATTCCTCCTCCCAAAGGCCAATGTCCTGAAGGTCTTCTCCAAAAAATATAATTAGGCTCGAGTTAAGCTTACCACTAATTATATAGAAAAAGGGGTTTTGGGTTAATTCAATTGGGAAAAGGAAATTAAGGACATAGGGAAAGGTCTCTAAGACTCCAAAGCCGTACGTATCTACCAATTAGACCAGTTGACCACTTGGTGGCCAACTTGGTGGAGCACAACCCATAAATTAAACCACAAACTCCAACTGCAAAAAATTCTTAAAGATATTGAAAAACTCTTGAAAATTATCTAAAAATTCCTGGATATTATAGTAACCCAAAATAAAAAAGGGAAAATGTGTATTACATAAAAAATTAAAATTAAAATGGGAAAATATATATCATAAAAAATATAATTATTATTGTGTATAATACGACTCCAAGAAAAAGATGTTATATATTTGTATAAAGTGCACATAAAACTTATACTTTCTCACTTAGAGTAAGAGTTTATTATGCTTCCCAGATTATAAATTCAATGCACATAATCTTAATTTATTATTAAAGGTATTTTTGTATATTTATAGTCTTAAAGTTTTTTAATGATCATCTAAGAATATATATTAGAATTGAAGATTTATAAGTATGTTTATAGTTAGTCAATAATCTTAATTACTCTTTTAAGTATTGAACCAAAATTATAAATATAACTAAATTTGTTCAAATAAAAGGATTTTCGGAATTTTTATAATTTATTGAAAACTCTTTTATGCCTAAAATTTTAATAATCACTTATTCAAATAGTCATAGGAATAAATTAAAATTTTAAAATTTTTATTCTCTATATTTCTCCCTAAACCATAAACAGTTGAGTATCCAAGTTGTAATTCACTCTTAAGGGTAAATCAATAATTTTACACCATTGTGTAAATTTCTTTTTGACATAAGATTTGGTAGGGTTTTTATTATACTTGTATGGACCTATTATAATTTTTTGAAAATTTTTATAAAACTTATTGCTTGGTGAACTAGGTCTTAAATTTTTTAAGTTTAAAATTTTTTAAAATTGGTCTGGATTCAAAAATTAAATCTTGAAATGATCATCTTCGTCCTAAAAAGAAAAATGTATTATGTTCCTAGCTAGAACTCAAAAGAGACAAGAGTCGCTGGTGGGGGCCTTCGATAGCCTTGAATAGACAAGGCTAGCTCCTCTATGAACCAAGACATTTCTAAGGATGAATAATGAGGTACTTTTGAGTTGAACGTGGCCATTTATATCCCTATTTTTTCGTGTATCCTCCAAGCAAACGTAAAAAGACTCTAGTTTTTTTATTTCAATACCCACTTATCCCTAGGGTTGTTAACGAGCTGAGCTGGCTTGCTGGGCAGACCTAGCTCGGCTCGAATTAAGCTTGGCTCGAATCAAGCTCGACTCGAACTCGACTTGAGTTCGAATAGGTTTGAGACGAGTTCAAGTAGGTTTGAGCCGAGTTCGAGTAGGTTCGAGCCAAGTTCAAGCAGACCCCTGCTCGACTTAGCTCGACTCGATTAAAACTCAAACTCGACACTACTCAGCTCGAACTCGAATATAATTTAAAAATTACATATAAATAATATATATATAAAATAAATAATACATATATATACATATTTTATATAAACATAACTATTAATCTAAATATATATTTATAACATACTCCCTCCATTCTAGATTAATAGCTCTATTTAATTAGTTCATTTTGAAAAATCTAATTGAACTATTAATCTAGGACGAATGGAATATATAAAACGACATATAATCACATATTTATATACTAATACTATGTATCATATTGATATATGAGACCCGTTTATATGAGTCAAGGCTCACTCACGACTATGTGAGCATCGATGTCATGCATCCTCATATTATGATCTAACAACACACATAACTCAGGAGGCAGATTAGTTTATGTCTTCTTGCGCCCTTGGATCTCGATCTGATGGCCCATGATGCCTTAGATCACGTTGATGTAAGAGAGCCTAAACTCATATAAATTTTTTTCATGATATATATCCTTATTAAATTGTAATGGATACATAATTTTTATATATGATATATATTTTATAAAAATAAAAATATTAGAGACACAAACACTAATATACTCATTTTGATCCAAATTAATAGCTCTATTTAATTCTTGAAGATGAACTAAAATTAGTTTAATTGAAAAGCCAAATGGAGCTATAAGTGTAATGACCCTAATTTCTAAACACGATTTTCTGTTATTTTTTAATTTTCCTAAGTTTTGGTTAGAGCTCGTGGAGACGAGCGTAACATGTCTTAAAATGCAAAGATCGGAGGTCGAGAGCAAAAGTTACGACCTCGGGGAACGTGGTCGACCGGCGGGACCCACTTTCAAAATTTAAGTGGATCGGTTCTTAAATAGTCTAGTATCGTAGGGCTCGTGAATACGAACTCAACGGTACCAAGAACGCGCAAATCGGAGTTCGGGATAGGAAGTTACGATTTTTAGAATTTTTGGATTTTTTTGAAATTAAAAATAATAAAATAATATTTTATTTTTCGGCACGGCGCGGCACGGCGCAGCGCAACGCGCGGCGTGTGCCGCGCGTCGCGCGCGTCGAACGCGCGACGAACCGCGCGTTCGCAGTGACGAACGCGCGTTCGTCACGCGCGAACGCGGTTTCGCCGGCGGCAGTGGGCGCCGGCCGTTTTTTGTGGCGGCGCCGGTGGGCGCCCGCCTGTTCCGGCGGCGGCGCCCACCGGAATATGCCTCCGCCCCGCCTATATATACCCTTTCCGGCCACTTCTTCACCCACATCCGATTTTCAGCCCCCTTCACTGTTTTCACCATTCCCGACCCGTTTTAAGTCCGATTTTCATGTTTCAAGACCCGTTTCCTACTAATTCAAGGGTGCTCTACGCACCGGAAGCGTTATTTTCCTGAGACGACCCCTCTAAGACCTCGAAAAATGTGCCCCTTCCCTAATCCTCTCTTTTCATCTTTTTACTGTTTCTGGGCTATTCCTAAACCTTTTTAACCCGTTCCAAAGCCCTACCCTACTAAATCAAGGACATTCTACGCGTTGGAGTGATTATTCTGCCGAAATTCTCGCTCAAAGGCTGATATATTAAGGCGGGACTCTCTTTACGCTACAAGGAGATTTCGCACGTGTTATAGGTAGGTAGTTTTAAATTCTAATCGTATGCCGAGATTTTGACTCACTAAAGTTTTACTAAAAGTTTTTCTATTACTTTATGAAAACAAAAGCTCTGACTTCAAAATCATCTCCTCCTTTAGAAAATTTCTCCGAGTTTTGGGCAATCGTGCCGTCTGGATAGTTCTCGGTTCTTCGGAGCTAAGAATTATTATGATTTTGGATACCACCAAATTTGGCATCTGGCGCGCACAGGATTGGGATGTCATGGGTAAATCCCTTCCTTTCAGTCTCGCATCGCCCCATGGGCGCGGGTGTAAGTCGTCTGGTATCGCGACGTTCTGTGATCGTGTTTTCAGGTTTTCCGAAGGATTTCCAAAAAGAAAAATGGCATGTGCACGAAGCATATTCTTAGAACTTAATTCGACCTACTGAGTATAAATTTACTCACCCACCCTCAGACTCTGCAGGTGTTTCACTCAATTCTGAAGGAGTCGACGAAGGGTTTCCTTAAATTACAAGTTTTGTATTACTGTTTTTGTACTTATGTAAATTATTGTATTGACCAATGTACAAAGGCACGTGATGCCTAATTTTGGACAATCTTTGTATAATACAAAGTATGTTGTAATTACTGTTTTAGTACACGGTGATCCTTGGCAATTGTAATTAAATTTTGTTACGTTTTCAAAAATTGTTTTCTTTTATTCGAAAATACGAGGAGCGTTACAATAAGTATACGATGGAGGGTCAACATGATATCACACTAATATACTTAAAAATACTTCTAAAAGAAGCATGACATTTGGGGACTAACCTTAGTTTAGAAAAGAATAATTATATATTCTTTTTAAAGTTAAATCATGACACTAGGACCTTCTTCATCTTACAAAATATTTATCTTTATACATGTACTTTAGAATTTTTTAGAGGCACACTAAGGTTAAAGAATAGTTTTTTTATTAGTAATTTATAAACATGTAAAGAAAAGAAAACACAAAGAAGTAGAGAACAATGTTGCCTAAATGATTTTTTATTTTTTACATCTTTTTTAGTGATTATATGTACATAAAGAGATAAAAATAATAATGCTACATTTTTTAGCATATGTAACTAAAATTTATTTGTCATAGTTTTCTTCTTTCATAGTGACTATAATCAAATGTTCATGGTGTAGTCGCAATATTTGTTGAAGTATTTTTATTAATATTTAATACTAAAAGTATATTAGTATGCGTAATACTTCATATATTTTAGATTTATATATAGATTATTTTTATTTTTTTAGTTCGAGCCTAGGCTTATGATTCACTTATTCAAGTTTGAGCTCGAGCCAAGCTTTGGATTTCTAATTCGAGCCGAGCTTGAGCTGAAAGTTTTGAGCTTATTCGAGCTTCAGTAATTCTAGCTCGAGCCGTAACAACTTAATACTTGGTTTAGCTCAGCTCATTAACACCGCTACTTATCCCCTATTGATTTACTCTTCCTTTCCCCATTGTTTAGGTTTTGGTGGAGGTGCCCCCTGCCAGATGTTAATGGATTTAATGGATACCTTGAGCCCCTGTAAGTTTGTGGTTAATACCTAGGTTTTGGCGGGGGCATATTAATAGATTTGATGGGGATTTGGATTCCTTGTAAGTTTGTATAACTTATGGCAAAGAGTACCCCTCGTTAGACATTATGTACAAGTGAGGTAAATTAAAGGGGGGTGCCTAAGTAATAGGGGACAAAAAAACAAAAAACAAAAAGGTTTGAATAGCTACATTCTTTTAGTTTTGGGTTTTACAGTAACACCAGAACCCGAGAGTATTCTATTTCTGCTTGATGCACCGGTATAGAAATTTCACATAGTAAATGGCGAGTCCATGGCCCCAAACCATATTTTACTCAACCTAGAAAACAATAGAATAAACTTATTGTACAATAATAAATGGTTCTTAAGAGAACCTTGTGCTATCAACTCTTGGCAGTCATACTAATTGCAAGAATCCTTCAACAAATCTTACGTGATGAAACGGATGTAATGCAGTGAACTTGAAAACATTTAATTAAGGTTAACCATATTAAGATCAAGAAACAAGCCTAGGCGGCTAGGCCTAGCTACCAATGTATTTCCATAGCAAGATCCATGAGTCATTGGTAGTGATCAAACACGCATACGAAGAAAACAAATCTGCATGGAAGTAGTGAAATTGAAACAAGAACCATGATGTGCAGCATAAATACAAATTCTTTAATGCTAAAAGTAAAAGTTATCAGACGTTCGTAAAAAACAATACAACTCAACAAGCAAGTAACAGTAAGGATCTAAGAAAAAACAAAGATTGACAGGAGAGAATGAGAAAAAAATTTAGAACTTAGACACTACACCTTGCTGCTCTGACGTTCTTCCCTTCCTGCTCTCTTATGTTCTGCACTGTATAGAGTCCTGTGATGAGAATTGAACAGTAGAGAGAGGTGTCTTATAAATTATAAATTGCCTGATTTCTTCTTACAAGTGAGCCCCACATGAGTATGCTGCACATAATTAAAATTCAGAAAAAAAAATCTTTAAAAATTTGTATCTCCCTTGCATTTTATCTTTATTTTTTGTAATTTGTGTATGGCTACAACACTTGAAGTTTACTTTTTATTTAAATGTTATTTTCATACCTTCGTAAGTGTTGTCACAAAAGAAACTCACTGGAAAAAGAGACTCTTCTCTCTTCTCATGACCACACTTGCCGAAGGCAAGTGCTTCCCATTCTCCCACAAACCAGTCCTCTCTTCTCTCCTTTGTCCCTCTCTACTTCTATTTGATTTGGCCCTTGGCAAGCAGAGGACACAACAGAGTCCTTAATAGTCTGATAGACTATATATCTTGCAAACCTTTCATAGTTTTGTATCAATATATAGCAGTGACTATGTACATCCTTTGAGGACGAAAGAAGGCGCAATATTTAAAGACAAAGGAGAAATTGAAATGGCTGAGGCCTGAGCATGAAGTAGAGGAGAAGGTGAAAAGGAAGGAGAGGAGTACTTTAAATTTCAGTATGTTGTTTAATTTGTGGTCGATGTTATATGGGTATTTCTAATGAATAACATTTGCCGTGTTAAGGATGTTTTGATTACTAAACTCTTACATCTTTGTTATGTTGTTTTAAATTCAGTGAAAAAAGCGTCGTGAACCCATCGTAATAAAGTTTTCTAGTAACTTAAATGCACAGTTTTGGACTTAGTTTATTGAGGAATTGACCAAAGTAGACTCCTACTTTAGTGAAATAACCAAAATGTGAGTAAGTATCTTCTATTTACCAAAGTAGACTTCCTTACGTAAGAACTTACAAATGTGTGAAGGTTTTTAACTAAACTACCATCTCCTTTATCCTATGACAACTTGGCGGAAAAAATCATCTACATCCGTTGCTCAATCCAGGAAAGTGTTTTCTTCTCTGGTACGACTTCATTCTGCGATAGTTTTATTTCCAGTAAAGCTTCCTACCTGGGTTTATTCATCTTTCGAGCTACTTTTGTTTGCCCAGTTGTTTCCTTCTTCACGACTTTTCTCTGGCATGTCTCAACGTCCAGCTCCGTATATTCCTTCAATGAAGAAGATTGATTAATGTTATTTGGGATGATGAGAAATGTATTACCAGATGAAAAATGGTATTTTGGGTTGGTTATATATTGGTCATTACGTAGTTTCTGCTAGTAAGATTTCTGGGTAACTGGAAAACTGAAAACGGAAAACTAGAAATTTGGAAGACGGGATAACTGAAAATTTGAAAAAATAGAAAACTGGATTACTGATATGATACGAGAGAGCATGGAAAGGAAGACACAAAGTTTGTTGTGTGTTTGGGACGTACATTGGGAAATAGACAAATCCCTTCAACAAAGAAGAAAAAGACAAGAACTCCTTGAAATATGATACAAGTTTAGAGAAAATTATATTTTTGTGGATATGAAAGGTGTACAAGGAGAATTTTTTGTTGAAATTATGTTTTTGCATGAGGTTATTATGTTTCTATTCATGTTTCCAGTAGACTTTTCTAGTTTCCAATTTGCCAATTTCCCAACTTTTCGTTTTCCAGTTACCCATTTTCAGTTTTTCAAGTCCCAACTTTCAGTTTTCCAGTTGCTAGTTTTCCAGTTCCAATGTATACTAGGTCCAGGTTGCATCCCATTATGTTAGTATGGTTTTCTCTAAATTGCTTATTTAGTGGAATATATGGTCCTTAACCCAATGAGGCCTATGGTTGCGCAGGAGTGTCACGTATGCATCAATGTGCTATATGAAAATGAAACCAATAGATTAAATCAAATTCCTTATTTAGCTCTTACAGTCATATATTAAAATAAATTAAATCAATATACATACTTCATCTCTAATCCAACTCCGAGGGTTTGTAAAACCCTTGAAGAATGCTAGGGTTATTAGGGTGCCCCCAAGGCCTGTATATTTGCTTATTACAAATACCACCCCCAATCAAATACAATGCCCACTAAATAAGTAATATTATTAATAGTACCGCATTGAGAATAGTAACAAATAAACTCACTTCTTCGCACCCCTCTTCATAAACTTTTCTTCCTCTTCACCCCCAAATGAAACTTTAACCTCCCAAATATTTGCACTAGGAGGCTGCCTTTCTTTAAGCATTTGGGAACTGATGAGAGAAGAGGGGTCGAGTCAGCAAATCTAAGGCCAATCACCATGCAAAATTCCTTGGGGGACAACTTGATGCTCAGCCTTTCATTCACTTCAAATAGGAATTCCCCCTTCTGTCTCCTTAGGAGATGGTGGAAAGCCTGGATAGGGAACGTGTTTCGTGTAACCTCACATTGCAATTACTTACTCAAACATGTTTTCTCGAATAATTTCTTCTACACTTTGTGCTTGTTAAAGTGCTCTTTTAATTGTCCAATGTAATAATAAGTAGACTTTCATTAGAGATCGCCTTCATATAGCTTATTCTGGACATGTTTCCCCTTTATGTTTGTTTTACCTGCATCCTTTGACATTTCCTATACAAAGATATCATATTAAAATCAATGAAAAAATATAAGCTTGCAGAAAGATGTTAGATTAAAATCAATCAAAAAGAAAAATAGTAAAAATGTAAAATCAAGCTATTAGTTCAAATACGTATATATGAAAAAGAGATATCATGCCTAAAACAACTAATTATTGCTCACTAATAAGGAGGTTTTCTTACTATACAATACACAAAAGTAATAATTCTTTATTATCTAGTTTTCAATTATCCAATTTTTTCGTTTTATAGTTATTCAGTTTTATAGATGTCTAGTCTTATAGTTTTCCCGTTTTCTAGTTTTTTAGTTCTCCAGTTTTTTAGAAATGTTACATATGTAGAAGATGAAACAAAAGTCATATGCTATCACACAAAATAACCAATCTAATCACTTACCCTAATTTACAAAAACATCCACCCAGCCCAATGTGAGTACCCTACTGACAACAAGCGAATATAAGATTCAATTCTCACATGGATACGTTTAGTTAGGTAAATCTTTGAAACATCCCCACATTTTGGTTATACGACCAAACTAGGAGTCTCGCAACATGAAGCAGCAAAATTTACTTTAGGTTTTAAAATTTGTAACTTACAAATAACTAGTTATTCAGTTTTATAGTTAACTATTAAATTTACTTTAGGTTTCATTTAGGCTTCTTAAATTTCCAGTTTCCCAGTTTGACAGTTATCCAGTTCACAAATTTCCTTTCATCCATTTTTCAGAAAAATTACCTTCATTCAAATCAAGCTCAACATAGAAGATGCAACAAGAGCCATACAAAACTGATAAGCACCAAAAATAAAAGAGCAAAGAGAGAATCGGGGAATTATTGTTAAATTACTATTGTCTTGTTCACTCACATATTTGTTATTTTGTTCTAAAAGAACTATCTCATATTTTGGCACAAATGAATAATTTTGGAAATGGTGAGAGGAATCAATCATAGTTCACACAAATGAGCAATTTTGGAAACAACATATGAACAAAAACCCTAAAAAGTCTAAATTAGCTTCACAACATAGGAAGAAAAATGGGAGGAACCCTATATATATGTCTGCATTGACTAGAATAATCCATGTGTTAAAGGGAAAACTAGAAAACTGGAAAACTGACATATTGTCAAATTGGAAAACTAGAAACTGAAAAACTGGAAAACTAAAAAACTAGAAAACGTAAATCCTGAAAAACTTGAAAGGTGATTAAATTAGTTTTGTTTCCGCATTGTCGAAATTATATTTCATACCACTTGCATCCCAATGGACATCCCAAACACACAACAAACCTTTTATATCCCTTTTATACTCTTCCCATATCATATAAGTAATTCAATTTTCTACTTTTCTAGTATTTCAATGATCCAGTGTTCCAATTTTCTAGTTTCCAATTTCTTAGCTACCCAGAAAATCTTACTATCAAAAACTATGTAATGTCCAAGATATTACCAACCCAAAATAATATTTTCATCATATAACACATTTTTCATCATCCAAAATAACCTAAACCAATCTACTTGGTGGAAGGGAAATAAACTACTAGGTCTTCGGAGCTGGAAGATGTGAAGACCAGGAGAAAAGAAGCAGAGAAAAGGAAGCAAACTGGGAAAACAAAAATATGAGGAAGAAGAACCTACCCAGGAGGAGGAAAAATCACCGCGAGATGAAGTTTTACAGGAGAAGAAGAATACATTTTTTTCCTGGGCTGAGCGATTGATCTGCCATGTTTTTCCTGTCAGCTTGTCATATAATGAATGAGAGGGTAGTTAAGTCAAATTCCTTCACACACTTACAAGTTCCTACTGAGCAAGTCTACTTTGGTATATAGTAGAAACTTGCTCACACTTCAGTTATTTGACCAAAGTAGGACTCCACTTTGGTCAATTCCTCTAGTTTATTACATTGAACTTTATGAACGCTTGGTACAGAGAGCACTTCTAAAATATCGATAAGCATATCTGATCTAACATTATCTGTTGTAGTGCCGTATTTTTTATTAGGATATTGTTAAATTTGAGTTCTAATCAAGTTACTCTCTTGTCTAATTTGTACAATCTGTAATACTCCTTCCGTGTCACATTAATAATTTTATTTAATTTTTTAAAATAAATTAATTTTAATTTATTTATTTTAAAAAACTAAACGGAACTATTAATGTGAAACAGAGAGAGTACGTAACTTTAGTACTTTCACATTTGAGTCTTTTCATCAAATTATATCTACTTTTGGACTAATTTGTTATCTAGAATGCTCGAAAGACTTCAGTTAATATTGCACAGACATTCTTCATTGATTTCATGTGTGTCGCTCATGACTTCTTTGAACTGCCATTTGGGCAGCTTAACGCAAGTGATTAACTCATAAAATTTTGTACCAATTAATATATAATTCTGATTTTTTTTCTCATACTTCTTTCGTAGAATGACTAAAACTATCTTGTCGTGCAATATATATGAATTTGTGAAGGCACCGATTGCGCTGGTCCCAACGAGGATGACCATACTATGCATGCACCATAATAGTTCTAAGAAACTCTTGTAATTAAGGAGCATCCTTAGCTTATAAATAATAATAATAATTTGAGCTAACGTGTGTGTCATTGGAATTGAAGATTAACTGTTCCTGTATAATGGAAGTAAATCTTACGTAGTACTCCTGGAGTACTGTATAATTTTTCCATAACAAGTGCCTCCTGCTGAAATGAATCTTCTCTATCAGAAAGTCTTTGTTCTTATCTGAACGAAAACGCAATATAAATTAAGAACACGGCTATTTCCCCCCAAAATTTACTTAACCCCCCCCATATTTTACACACCCTGACAAAATTTAAGAAATTACTAAATACCCCCACCTTCCACTATTCTTTTTAACTCTATTTTTGCTCTTTCATGATCCTATTCACAATCTTTCTCCTTCGGCATAAGCTCTTTCATTTCCCCGTCGCTTGTGGCTCCTCTTCCCCGACCATTTTCCTTCTTCCCACTTTCTTGTGACTCATCTTATATAATCTTTTCCCCTTTTCCCCTCACCTTGCTGCTCATCTAGAAAACTTCTGGATAGTTTCTTGCGGGAGGTGGGCACCACCAAAATATGCAAAATTTAACCGGGAACTAAGGTTTTCATCTAAATAAATTTTATTTGGCGGATGATATCTATACTAAAAAACCTCAGATGGTTTCTAGCGGGGAGAGGTCACTACCACAATATGTAGACAATGATGGATACCTTTGTTTCCTGTATAATACAGTTTAATTTGTCGGGGGATACCCCCTGCCACGAAACTTCTTGAAGTTTTAAAAACTTCTGAAAAACTTCTGACGGGGGGTGGTCACTGCCACAATATATAAAATTTGACAGGGACTTAAGGCCCCCATCCAAAATTAATTTTATTTGGTGAAGGGTACCACCCACCAAAGAACCTCTAGAAATTTTGGGGTGTTGGGGTGGCATGAGTAAAATTATAGGGGGGGTGTAGGGGGTATTGAGTAGTTAAAAAATGTCAGTTATTTTTTAGTGGTAGGGGGTTCTAAGCATTTTTTTGGGGGAAAATAGCCGCATTCATAAATTAAACTTGATTTAGTGATTTCACTTGCTTGGCAACTTCTAAGTACACTGCCTTTCTATCTTGTTTTTTTTTTGGTACAACACTACCTTTCTATCGTTTAAAAAATCTAGATAAATTAATATATAGCCGCTACTTGTTGTATATGGGTTAGTTTACTATTTTCTTCCCAGAATAATGAGTTTATTTTCTCAATTGACTGCGGCTTTTAGCCCTACAAATCAATCCTCATAAAGCAGAGAAAAATATCTTCAAGAAGCCAGCCAAGGAATATGATCACCAGCCAATTGATTGTGGCTTTCAGCCCTACAAATCAATCCTTAAGGAATATGATCACCAGCCAATTGACTGTGGCTTTCAGCCCTACAAATCAATCCTTATTAAGCATATATAGATAAATACTTTCAAGACGCCAGCCACGGAATATCAATAACCGCTCGTAAGAAAAGAAAAAAACAAGGAATATCACCAGCCAATCACTACTTTTCTCCGCTTCTATATTTATAAAATCAACGTTAAACGCGAGCAATGACGTCTTCAAACCTTTAAGTACTCTGTCCAGCTTTGCAAATGCCCCATATATATAATGCCATATGTCCTCGATCGTTAACACTTGGAACGATCTTCAGATTATATTGTCTTCTCAACAACACTACTTACAATGGCTGATGACAAACCAGTGATTCTCTTGAATGCGTGGGCAAGTCCATTTGGGATGAGGGTGCGGGTTGCATTGGCCCTGAAGGGGGTGGAGTACGAGAATAGGGAGGAAGACCTTCCCTACAACAAAAGCCCCCTCCTCCTGCAAATGAATTCTGTTCACAAGAAAGTCCCAGTTCTCGTCCACAATGGGAAGCCCATTTGTGAATCTCTCATCATCCTTCAGTACATAGATGAGGTCTGGTGCCAGACACCTTCCCTAATGCCTGCAGACCATTACAAGCGAGCCAGGGCCAGGTTCCTGGCAGACTTCATTGACAAGAAGGTCACCATCTTTTTCAACCTTCACTACCTTCAATTTCAAGCTTTTCAGTCGACATAGTCAATGAACATCTGCCCTGTGTCCAATCTATCATGAGTCAAATCTTCTAAATCATTCAGCTAGCAGTTAAGTAATAGGAGAACAACGTAAAGATTAATCATCTCTATGGCTGTGCAGGTCCTTTATATTGGGTGGAAGATATGGAAGGGGAATGGAGAGGCTCAGGAGGCAGCGAAGAAGGAGCTGATGGAGGGCTTGAAGCTGTTGGAAGAAGAGTTGGGGAACAAGCTCTTCTTTGGAGGAGATGAATTGGGCTATGTTGACGTCGTTCTCTCCTTCTTTGCATGTTGGTTCCACATCTACGAGAAATATGGTAATTTTAAGATAGAGGAAGAGCAGCCAAAGATCATGGCATGGGTGAAGAGGTGCATGAACACCCCGAGCTTCTCCAAGACCATGCCTGATCCCAATGAACTCTACGAGTTTCTTGTTGATTATGAGAAGAAGACGCTTGGGGTCAAGTAAAAGCGATCAATCGAGAGTGCAACTAAAGTTCCATGGAAGTTTTCTTGCCTCATCTTTGCTTATTGTTCTTTTTTCTATTGTTATTCGCTTTGAACACTTCAGTTCTCAGCGGGGACCGCTAGATAATTTGTCCCAGTTCTGATGGCTATCAAATAAGTTACCCTAATGACGACATTGAACTCATGACTCATTCCGCTCTCGTTTGTTGACCCATCACATTCACAGCATAACGCCTTCCTTATGGGTGCAAGTGTAAGGTGATTATTAAAATTATAGAAATAATTGGTTTGGTTTGGTTAGATAATTTTTAAATGAGCACACTAGCTTGGTCGTTCAAACGTGTTTGGTTGATGCTCATAAAATTAATTTGGACCATGATCAGCTGGATCTATATACGTTTAAAGTATCATTTATGGACTCTTATCTTTGTACGGGTAAAATTGTTTACCTTGAAGCTCAATTATATATATATGGTAATGAGACTAATCTCTGGAGGGACGTGCACTTCTACTAATAAAATATAAAATAAATTGCACTTACACCTAACCTTTTATCAATAGTCGACTTCTACTCTTTTTGTTTACAGAATTACATTTTTTCCACATCGAAAGTACAGTTTTTTAAACATGAGAGCAAGTTGAGTATAGTTTCACCAAAGATCAAGGTGCATCCGTGAACAAGAGATATTTTATTTTTAGCTTCAAGTAACAAGTGTGTTAACATAAAAGGGGCGTAAGTATAATTTTCAAACGTAAGGGAGTGTATGTCTAATATTTAGAAGGTCACGATCTCTAAGTTCAACTCGCCTTTAATATACTTAAAAGTTGCGTAGGGCAAAGTTTCATGTCATCAATAATGGGAGGCTACCACATAGAGAGAAACTTGGGAATCAATTTAACAATTCTTAAGGTTCCTTCCTCCACATATCCACCGGTCATGCATTAGGACCACGGTAAGTGGTCACAAAAATATTTTATAATTAAATTCACAAATATATAGAAAGAAATTGAGCATTAACTATTGATAAAAAATAGGAACTAACCGTACGTGCCTTAAAATACATGGCCATTATGTGCAGGGGTGGAAATTCTGCGTTTAGATTCATCATAGTTGCCCTAGTTAGAACATGCAGTAATACCATTACAAGCTTAGTAAGTGTCTTTTTCACTTGCAGGTAGCAAAAGCCTCTTAAGGCTCTATCGCTTTTTTTATTTGACTAAAATGTTGGCTATCCTTATTTGTCGAAGCTTAATATAATTTCCATTTCAACGCCAGCAGTGACATCTTAAATTTGTCCCAACAGCCGCCCAGATAAATTTCGTAGCGCGCTACCCTCTATAAATTCTCATCTAGCTCAAGTTTTCTAGCTACAACCATCTGATTGATCCCGAGTATCTGCTCCAATGGAGGACCAGGTGAAACTCTTGGACTTCTGGCCGAGCGCATTTGGGATGAGGGTCAGAATTGCACTGGCTGAGAAGGGGGTCAAGTATGAGTACAGGGAAGAGGAGCTCTTCCATGGCAAGAGTCCCCTCCTGCTGCAGATGAACCCTGTAAACAAGAAGATCCCGGTTCTCATCCACGATGGGAAGCCTGTGTGCGAGTCCCTGATTATTGTCCAATACATTGACGAGGTCTGGAGCCATAAGGCGCCTCTGTTGCCCAAAGACCCCTTTGAACTGGCCAAGGCCAAGTTCTGGGCAGATTTTGTTGATAAAAAGGTAAGCAGCTGGCTTTCTTTATTACTTCTGAAATTTTATAACAAGCAAGTAAATCTTTCTAAGTCTTAGATTCCTAGCCATGGTCACATATGTGCAGATCTTTGACTGTGGGAGGAGGATCTGGTTGAACGAAGGAGAGGCACAGGAGGAGGCCAAGAAGGACTTCATTGACAGCTTGAAGCTGCTAGTAGGGGAGCTTGGAGAGAAGCCCTTCTTTGGAGGGGACGACCTTGGGTTTGTGGACGTGGCTTTGGTGCCCTTTGTGTGCAGGTTCTACGCGTACGAAACGTGCGGGAACTTCAGCGTGGAGGCCGAGTGCCCCAAGATTGGAGCATGGGCCAAGAGGTGCATGCAGAAGGAGAGCGTGTCCAAGACCCTGCCGGACGATCTAAAGATGTACGAGTTTCTCTGTGAGCTGAGAAATAGAATTAGGATTAAGTAAATTGAGTGGAAGAAGGAAAGGGAAATACATCTTAAGAAATATCAAATGGTTTTGATATAAGACTATAATTCTGCTTACTGGGGACAAGGGGTTATTTGGGATCTGAATTTGGGCAAGATTTTATTGATTCCGTCATAGTTGATCCAATATATATATTTCACTTTTCCCTCTAGAATTATTGAATCACTTTACGAGGTGATTTCGTCAATTCTATCTCTTATCCCTCTATTTTAGAATTAAAAATTTTGTTATTTTTTAATTATTTCCTTCATATCGTTTTGAGTATCAAGAAACATATTAAATAAGTCAGTCTTACTTTAAAATAACATGCTCATATATGGTCTTCTTTGATAAGGCTCATCAATATGAGTGCAACAATACCAAAAACATGTATATTCTGGTTCGGGAGATAGAATTATGTTAATTTAAAGTTTTAGAAATATGTTTGAAGTTTCAACTCAATTTATTTTAAAAAATTATATTACCAACCTTAATTCTCATTAGACGGTAATTTAATTAAATTAATTCAAAAAAAGAATCACTTTCATTTCTAAAAAATTTCACACCCAAATGTATATTTTAGTAGAAGTCAATCACCAACCGTTGGTCCACTAGATTGATGGGTCACACCTAGCACATGTGATGTCTCATGCATTAGCTCCTAATTAATACTAGTGTATGGTCCATTGATCCAGTGAAGTTGATGGAGGGTGAAATTAACTTCACCACTGGTAAAATTAACTTTACGCACAAGGTCGCTCATGAAGCATCACCATCTAATTTAGGTTCATAAAAATTAGAGTTGCTAATTTTCTTCCTTTTAGCAAGTCGAGCATGGTTAAGAAGTGAGGCATGACATTTGTCAACAAATAAGGAAGCAAGGCCTGACCAAGGCTGTTAAACTTTAGATGGGTATAAATTGGGTAACACATTTGAGCTGTAGTACTAGAAATATGAATAATTTTTAGAAATACCCTTGGAATTGGCAAAAATCCTAGATTTGTATATAATTTTGCCAAAATACATGAAATGACCCTACATACATGGGAACTTCTATACATATAGCTAGAAGATGCCTAAAGGCCCTTACCCCCTTAAATCAGCCATGCCCATCTTTGCCTTCGAGCCCTGCTTTGCCTCCTCCTACTTCACTATTGCTCTCAACTCTTCCTTTGTCTTATCCTCCTCTTCCTCCTCCTCTATTGCAACTACTTCTCCTCCATCTCCTCTCTCCCTACTGCCTCCTCCTCCTCACCTTCTGCTTCTTCTTCGAAGTATCAAGTGGGATTGACTGGGAACTAGCTATGGAGTCATTTAAAATTTTGATTTTTTTCTTTACAAACTTTAGTATCTAAAAATAAACTAATAAACATGTTCAAGTACTACTAATTAAAGCTAACAATGAATTTTATTTTTACAAGGTTTTAAGCTATCTTCAACACCTTAGACTTTCGTAGCTAGTAGTTCATGATAACACTTATTTGACATCTAACTATAGGCTTTTAGTGGATGGGTCATGGTGGTTTGTATCATATATCAATTTGGTTGATGTGTGATGTGTTTGTCTATCCAAGGGATTAGCCAAATTACTTATTAATTATTGAACATGGACTAATGAGATAATTAATGAAGTTTATTGTCAACTAGTACAAGTAGAACAATTGATGACCTTCTTGAAATCTAATACAGACTTGAATTTATTAGCTTTGTTGTGTTATCCTACTGTGTATTTGTAATATACAGAAATTTCCTAGGTTTCGAAACTTAACCACATGGAAAATAGTGTGTTTGGCCATTTGACCTTCTTATTCGAATAAATTCCAAAAAAAAATTAGAGCTAAAATCAATGATATTAGAAAATATACAGAAAGAACTTCAAAACGTCACCAAGAATGCAAATCGGAGTTCGCATGAGGGAGATATGACCGTTCAAAGTTAAACATGACATGTAGGGCCCATTAACCCTAATTAGATGCGCACGTGGGCCATTTCAGGTGCTTTGTAGGCCCGGTAAACTATAGTGACACGAATAGATTTAGAAGGCTCCTTATAGGAGGTTTAGTTGACCCAAAATCCTTAGGGGATTAGGAACCCTAATTCCCATTAATTTTAAATACTCACCTAGTGCTTTTGAGATGAGAGCTTTTGGCTTGGACAAACTTGGATGAAGAAGGAGATGCTAAAGAGTTTTCCAGTAAGTCCAGCTGGTGACAAAGGGGAAGAGGAGCGAGCTTGAAGACCAGTGGTGGTGATGAAAGATTGCTCAATAATTCAATCCTTAAACGTAATTAGTAATAATTAATAGATTTGTTGTAATTGTGGAATTGGAATAAAAAAATAAATATATATATATATATATATATATATATATATATATTTCGGCCGGTGGAAGGCCAGCCAAGCACCAAATGGCTGATCGTTTATAATTAAACCATTTGCAAGTGTACAAGGTAATTGTACTAGGATAAGTATTTAAGGGTTGTCGAACCTCAGGGACAGATGGATTATCACTAAATCTAAAGAGGAATTTGTTGATTGAAAACTAAAACAAACTTAAACTTTAATTAAGTAAAGGAAAGAAATCAACTAGTTTAAAAACAAGAGATTAATATGATAGAATTTACTTAAGAAATCGAATCCACTATAGAACCATAACAATTCCTTAACTCTTAATCTAAATCTAGTGTGAATATGAACAAGTATTCTCAGCTACAAGCTAGAATTACTTTAGAAAGATTCATTAATTAAATTCCATGGTATGAACTATCTTCGACAATAGCACGAATCATCTACACTAAACTAGCTATAGGCATGACCCGTCTAATCTTAGTATAACTCATCCAAGTTATTAATTATCTGAACATTAAAACTATTGTATGACCATCTCATCTAAATCACAGAAATTAGAATCGATGCAAATATCAAAACCATATCAATCTATCGTCTACAAGACAATAAATCAACATAGACTTAAATAAACATTAAAAGCTCTTCAATTAAAAAGGAAATTCATATCATACAATTGTCATCATTCACAACTGAGATCTAAATTAAAAAGAAAAGAAACTGAAACTTATCTATAGCTTCATCAACTCCTAAGTAAAAGAAAAGTTTAGCCTTCCATTGTAGAAGAAAGCACTTGAATCTCCATTGAAAGCTTTGAGTTCTCTTCCATCTTCTTCTTCTTTTTTTCTTTTCATAAAATCTCCTGGAATCCCTCAATTTTAAGTCAAATATGTCTTTTTATAGGCATAAGTTTCGTAGGAAGAAGTCCAATATAAAAAGGATTGAAATTTGGGTCAAACTAGGAAACTGCACGTTATGTCGTTCCAACGCCCTGCATGCCCGTTCGAACGGCTACACTATTTTTGCAATCTGGACAGTTTTCCTGGACAGTCCATATTCTGTTCATTAAGCTTTTTCTTCATGTCCATATTAATTTCTAACTTGTTTATAACTCTGAAAAGTTGTCCAAATCACTTTAAAGCATGTCAAAACTATTTTTAATTATTCCAAACATCATCCAAGTACCTCGATAAGCGCACTTTTTCTACAAAATATAAAATATCATCTTTTAGACATGTATAATATAATTAAAATCCTAACTTTGTTCAAATACATATCTAAACTACTAATAACTATAAAATTATTAATAATTAAACTAAAATACTAATATCTATCTTAATCTAAATAAACCATAACTAACTCTAAATTAACCAAATCTATACTAGCAAATAAGGTAAAAAGGTATATAAAATAGATATATATTTCATACTTATCAATGGCCAAACTCCGGTTGCCCACTTTCGTGTTGGGTTTGTTGAACACAGGGGCTCTAGCTGCACCGACCATGGCCGCAAGGGCTAGGTCCCCTCATGTGAGTGGTAGTAGTTAAAAACAAAACAAAAGGCTCTAGGCGCTAGCAGGACCACCCAAGATGGAGGCAGGGTAGGGGCTCCCAGAATCGCTAGACGACCACAATCCAATTGAGCTTGGACCTCACCCATCCATGGCAGCAGACCATTGCATCGAGAAGGTAGTGCAGGAAAAAAGAAGAAAAAAAGGTAAAACAAAGCTCTAGCCGAAGTGGGGAGAGGTGCGACACAGTCACTAGTTGGAGGAGGAACCAATAATCCTAGAATTGCTGGACGACCGTGATCTGATCCAGCCTGGCCCATGGCCCGTTGTGGCAGCCAACCGCAATACTACCTTGGCTAGAAGCTGCAGAAATAAAGGGAAAAGGGGGACAAGGCTGGGCACTGGACAAGAGTAGGGCTGTAACGACCCGTTTTTCAATTACGCTTAACCCGGGAGGGTTAAGGGTAATTCGGTAATTTGAGATTAATGTTAAGGGTTTTCATTAGATGAAATACCTGTAGTTATGTAGAGCTTGGCATAATAAGCGTAACGATTCGAAGAACGCGCGAAACAGAGGTTGGGACCAGAAATTATGATATTTGAGAAACGTGCTTTATAGGCGGGACCCACTTGGAAATAGTGTGATTTACTGCTTTAAGTGGGTTAGTATCGAAGGGCTCGTCAATACGAGTCCAATGGTACCAAGAACGCGCGAATCCAAATCCGGGGTAGGAAGATACGCGCGTTTGTAATTTGGAGTATAAAAATAAAAAAAAGAAAAATGGAAAATGGGTGAGCCGGCGCGCGGCGCGCGACTGGCGCGAGCTGCAGCGCGAGCCAGCGCGACGCGCGCCCGCGTTACCGCGGGCGCCGCGGTTTCGCGCACGCCACGGTTCCGCGCACGAATGCGACCCGCGTAACGCGCGGGCGCGAGCCGCGCGCGGATTTGGCGGCACGGCGCCGCGGTTTCGACGGCTCGGGGGTCTATATATACCCCATTTCGTTCCTTCTCTGACCCAGAACTTCTCTACCCCCGTTTCTGACCGTTCTGAGGCCGATTAAGGCCGTTTAAGACCCATTTCCTACTAAATTGAGTATGCTCTACGCAATGGAGCTGTCCGTTCTTCGAGTTGGAGACTGTATGATAAAGAAACATCCCAAGACAAGAGGAGGTCCTGCCCGTTATCTTCATGCACCGACGAACTTCATTTTCTCTGTTTCTGGCCATCCCAACTCCGATTTAGTCGGTCCAAGAGGCGTTCTTGACTAAATCGAGTATGTTCTACGTGGTGGAGGGTTCCATTTTCTGAGTTGGCAATCGTATGAAGAGGAAATGCCCCAAGACAAAGAAAGGTTCTACTCGTACCGACAAACTTTGTTTTCTCTGTTTCTGGCCATCCCAACTCCGATTTAGTCAGTCTAAGAGGCGTTCTTGACTAAATCAAGTATGTTCTACACGATGGAGAGGTCCATTCTTTGATTCGGCAACCGTATAAGGAGGAAATGCCCCGAGACAAGGAGAGGCTCCACCCGTCATCCTCGAGCAACGAACAAGAAATATGGGCCCGGAGCAAGACGGGATTCTGTCTGAAGTTGCCAAGCTACATCAAGAGAAGTAATCCAGACTAGGGGAGGTTCTGTCCGCCAGTCACGGGCATAGGAAACGAGAAGAGTCTATGGCAAGGAGAACATTTATACGTAGTCTTTCGGTACAAGACGAGGAACGTATGGAGGTCAGAATAAGCTCCGTCTAATATCTTCGGATCTGAAGGGGAGGATGCTCGTGTGAGCAACTCCGTATACCGCTACTATACGAGACATAAGGGCAGTAATCAACTCTGTATTCCGCTACTATACCTATATGCTATGTATCTATATGCCATGCTAGGTGCCTATATGTCATGCTATGTGCCTATATACTATGCTATGTACCTATATGTCATGCTATGTGCCTATATGCCATGCTATGTGCCTATATACTACGCTATGTGCCTATATGTCATGCTATGTGCCTATATACTATGCTATGTGCCTATATACTATGCTGTGTACCTATATGCCATGCTATGTGCCTATATACTATGTTATGTGCCTATATGTCATGCTATGTGCCTATATACTATGCTATGTGCCTATATGTCATGCTATGTGCCTATATACTATGCTATGTGCCTAGATGTCATGATGTATACTTATATGACGTGTGTGGTCTCGCTCTAGGGTAGAGCGAGACATGTAATTTGTGTTCTCGGTCTCGGCTCAGTGATAGAGCAAGATGTATATGTGTAGTTTTGATCCCGCTCGGTGGTAGAGCGAGATGTATGTTTTTGGTTTATTAATTTTCGCTTGACTCCGATATATGACGAGTTTTTGTACACTCCGACTAAATATTCGGAGATATATATTTTATACGTATGATTTTGTGATGCTTGTTGTATGTAGTAGTCATTTGGCAGAACTACGTTCGGATCCGATCGTATTGGGATAATATCCAATATGTACGTAGGCAACCAACGGCAAGGCAACGTTGGCCCGATCCAAATCATTATAATAATATGTTTTATTCTGTTTTACACGCAACGAACTATGAAGCTTCGTCATGTGTACGTGTTCGTTACAACCTAAGTCTACGTACGAGGAAGCCTTAAAGCTCCGTAGTGCGTAGACGAACGTTGTACCTCTCGCACTTAGACGATGATTCCTGGCTCAAGGAAAGAGAAAATTTCTTATTAGTGATTTTGTGGGCCCGGCTCGGGTCGGGTCGTTACAAGGGCCAAGTCAAGGAGAATCGCCGCTCAATGACAATTCAACCAAGCCTGGTCCTCGCCCCACTGTGGCGACCAACGGCGGCCTCGAGAGGCCAGCAACCTCTAGCCAATTGCAGGGAAGATGACCCGCAAAAGTGGGTAATCAAGTTCCGGTTTGAGCCCAGGTCGGGTCACCTAACCTGTTTGGCCAGGACCCAGCCAGGTAGTCTGGCCTAGGTTCAAACTAGTCTAAAAAAAAGTTATGAACCAGGTCTAGTTTAGCAACTTTAACTTGCCTAAAAAATTTGTGAAAATTAGCAATGAACCCAAAAACTTTCATGAGCGTTCTGACCAAGTTTTAGGCTCGGAATAAATCTCAAGAGGCTATAAAATATCTATTTTACCCTAATGGGTAAAATATAATAATGTTTAATTACCCGACGTAGGCACCAATTTAGGGGCTTATGAGAGAAGTTAAAATTTGAGAAAAAATCTCAGTGATAGTTAAGGGTGTAGCCTAAATTTAAATTGAGCCATATGGTGGGGAAAATTCTCGATAAGTGTATAATTGATTATTTTATCTTTAGGGTTAAGGGTAAACTGTAGAGTGAAAGGTCGGTTAAAGGGGTTTGTAACCCCATAAAATGTATAAAAAATTATCACGGGTCCATTACATTAAGAAGTACTCTTAAGATTAGTTTTTGGCCCATTGAAATTTAGGAAGATCTTGATCAAAATAAAATAAATACCTCTATGAGAAGACTAACCGCATTCTCATGAATGGAATCAATTGGCCAATAAGAGAGTAAAACCTCTTTAGAGGTCAAGAACTTACACAAGAATGGAGAGGACCATGTCTCATGTAAAAAATTATATTAATGCCCTTAGTTGCATTATAACCCATTTTCATAAAGAAAATGTTCCTAACCCGAGAAGAGTTAGATCACAAGAGCACGAGTTTTTCTAATGCCATAATTAAGTTGAGCTTTGTTAGTACTATCTATGGGACCTGTGTGGGCCCGTATTATTTATGCTTTTATTTCCTTTAATGTTTACAATTATTATTTTGATAGTAATCTATCACTAACTTAAGATTAATAAAATATTAATCAAGGGGAAATAAATAGCTTTAGATTGGGCGAGAACATTTAATCAAGATAAAGGTTAAAATACCCTTAGAGGAGTCTAGGACTAGTTCACAGAGTGAATAAGGCATTTGACCTGACAATTTGCCTTAGTTAATGAACCTATGTCAGTTTTGAGTTTTGACCATAATCTCAAAGCGACTGATAGGGTTTAGATAGTCATTTTGAATCCTAGCCTATTTGTCAAGCATGGATAGAATGGTTTTTCTAAGTATTAGCACTATTGAGGATATGTTGATTTGCTTGTGTCATTCCACCTCTCGGTTGGATGGAGTTCTACGTGTGCATTTTCTCACAATTAATATATTCAATATCATTTAGTATACACGCATTTGGAGTAGCTAACATCCTACTTAGTTGGCTTTTCCTACCAATTCTATTAAGGTGTAATTGTGGGTCATGTCTTTCCACTCTTACCAGGTACTTAAGGGCTAGGATGGATTATGGTATTTCCTAGTATATTTCAGGGCTGCACTATGGATAATTCCCTTTTATGATGGTCCACGGTGGTTCTATTAGATGTCACTTAGCTTGACATTTGATGAGTCTATCAATCTTTGGGATTAGACAGGGATATTAATTATTAAACAAAGGTTGGTGAGATAATTAATAAATATACTTATTATTAATTTTTTAATTAAAACAAGTGGAACAACTAAAAGACTTGCATCAAACACGTAAGCATTGTATGTTTGATATTATGCTTCTTGAGATATTGTAGTTTCTAGGCATAATTACGTTTTAATCTGATCTTTTTGAAAGTAACATTGAAGATGTTGTCAAATAAATATGTAGGCAACTAACATCTGATGATGTTGGCCTGATCCGAACCTCCAAAGGGAAGAAATGTTCTATTGTTGTTTTGTCTTATTGGTTGCAAACTATTTAGGCGAGGACTAGCAAGACTAGGGCATCGGTTGGGGATTAATGACGACGTTGTACTATTAGGATCTAGTTTCTTACTTTTGCAATTATGTAACTAACTACAATTACTAGTGTGAGAGCCAACTTTACTTGACTATTTATTTTCATATGGATGACAAACTTATACTTAGAGGGTTAACCTACTAATTATGGACTTTGAATACGTGTAGTAATATCATATATTTTGATATTACCCCAATTATCAAGACCTAAATATTTAATCGAATGGTTTTGCTTTGTATTTAAGAAAAAAAATCCTCTTGATTTATCACACATCCTTTATTATATAAGGTTTTAAAATTTTAGGCCGTGACAATATTTATATATTCAACATTATGATGATGTAGGATTATTAGACAAAGAGAAGTCAAACCATGACTAGGAAGCATGGGATTGAGGACAACATAGCGCTAATAGGACTTAGTTTCCTTATTTTCATAATTTTTGAAGAATTGTAATAATGGCATGAGAGTCAACTTTACTTCATTATTTATTTTCAATGAGAAACTTGCACTTAGATAGATAACATTGTTTATTTATAGATTTTGAGATAGTAATAATATTATAAGTTTTGTTATTAGTAATTGTGAATCTTAGCTACCATAGAAGGGTTTGTTTTCTTTTGGAAAAAATCTTCATGATATAGTGCTTGTACTCCTATTAAAATGAGTCTCATTAATATGAGTCATGGCTCATCTGCGATTGCATGGTTTGGGGCATTACAGGCCATCGGATTTCAATCCAATGACACATGTTACTCAGGGGGAAGGCAGCTTTTAGTAACACACACCATCATATCATTGCTTTGCCAACTACTCCACCGCGTCCTAGCTAGTTCTCATGCCACCTATTGCCTCTTTATCAATCCCTTCGGACTTCCATTAGGTCCATGTCCTAGACCATCACTGGCCCATCTTGTCCTCCACCTATGCCAAACTTGCCGGCACCCAACCTAACTTTCTTGTGTCATCATCCTGCCTTCTTACTATGCCCTTGCACCATCAATTACCCATTACTATGCCCCTACATATGTTAGCTCTTTTGCACCACCGCACCCCAGTAGGCGGAGGTGGGGTGGGTGTGTTATACGAAGTATATTTTTATTCTAAGGTACGCATTATATTTGTAAGTTTATACAATTAAACTATATTGTGTCTATTTCTACCGGAGCTTACAGGAGCTTTTTGAAGGTAGTGATGGCCGAGGTGGTGGTGGGCATTAGAGCCACTAATGGCTAGCACTTGTAGTGCAAGTTACTACACTATATTTTTTTTAGAATAGTTAAGAAGAGCCCAGCTTGTGCACATGTCCACCCGGGCACTTCTCAACATGCACATGATGATTTGTTGGATCAAGGGGCAGATGCATTTCCCCTACTACCTTGGCTACATGATCAAGATCGTTGTGCAACTGACATGTGCCCAGTGCATATGCGCCCAATGTGCGTTACCCAATGCACGTTAACAAGACTAATTTTATTGTACTCAATAGTAAATTTATATTGTAGTGATAGTGATGTAGGTGGAGATAAGTGTTGGAGATAGCTAAATAGTGGCGGCGGCTGATGAGATGATTGTGTATGACCAATCATAATTTGGTGGTGGTGTAGTAAATTTATATTGTAGTGATGGTGATGTGAGTGTTGGAGGTGGCAGAACAGTAGTGGTGGTTGGCAGGATGATTGTGTATGACCAGCCATAACTTGGCAGTGGTGGGGGGAGGTTGTGGTGCCACAACAGTAATTGTACAATTGTAGAAATAAAGCTAAAAGTGGTGGTGGTGTAGAAGGTGATGGTGGAAATGGTAGTAGGATGGCATAGGAACAATGTTGACAAGGTGGTAGAGGCAAAAGCAACAACAAATGGGTGATGGAGGTGAAGGCGGTGGCAGTAGAGTGGTGGAGGTGGTAGCAAGTTGGCAGAGGCAGTGGTCCTTGTGTTTGGGCTGGTGGAAATAATGGTTACAAATAAGAAAGGGGACATAGATAATAAGGGGTAAGTTTGAGATTTAAAAAAAATAGATGCAGACATGTTTGGAACCCATTGAGTAATAGGTGCCACCCTTGGGTCCAAACACGAATTGTAATATCCTAGATTTTCTTAGGTTTTGAAACTTAACCATGTGAAAAATAGAGAGTTTGACCCTTTAATTTCTTATTTAAATAACTTCCTAAATATGTAGAATTTAGTGTTGATAACTATTTGATTATAAAGAAGACATAAATATCTTCGAAACGCAACAAAGATTGTACAAATTGGAGTTTGAATGAAGGAGATATGACTATTCAAAGTTAAACATATTGCGCAAGGCCCATTTTCTCAAATTAAATGTGCAATTGGGCCTTTTAATGCACTTTATAGGCCTATGTAATTGAAGTTTCAAAAATTAATAAAAAATATTCTAATTAAGCATCCTAGTAGGTGTGTTTTGGCCCAAATTTAAACAGATTAAGGTTTTCTAGTCTCTATTAATATAAAAGGGCTAACTAGGGCTTCAACTAGGAGTTTTTGGCTTTAAGGGAAGAGTGAGAAGGAGGCATTGGGGGAGTTTTTGGTGAGTCTCACCTACGATGGAAAAGGTGAGGAGCGTTGTTTGCAAAGACCGGAGTCTCGACGAGAGAATCGCTTAATGACACTACTTACAACGTGGAAATTATAATAATTGTTAAGTACTTGTGTGCTTGACTTAGATTAGTAGTTATATTATTTTGTTTCACATGAGCGTTGCACAACCACTCACTCACCGAATGGTCGGCTGGACCTAGCCACTGTGTCGGTTGGCCACATGCCGGTAGGCCACTCTGCCACCACCTATTATGCTGCCTCCATGAAGGATTGTTGGACGAGAGGGGGACATGAGCAGTTCTCCCCTTCTTCATTCTCTTCTTTCTTTCTGACGTTGGGTTCCTTAAGGTGGCTAGTAGCACGACGGTAGGGAGGACATCGACATGACACCTCCATCTTTATTTCCTCCCCTTTCAGTTGCATCCAGAATGGCTGCTCTACAAGCCACCGGCTGTGAATCTTCACAGAACTAGTTTGTCTTTCTGGCTCTGCTGGGTGGAGATGGTCGATGCCGCCACGGTGGTCCAGGCCTCCAACAGACACACTTCGGGTTCTCTTGCAGATGAGGAGAGCACCTCTGACTACTTCAGTGATTGAGAGTTGCCATCACCAACCCTAGGGGTCTGCCCTGTTCCATCATTCTAGCCGGAGAGAGAGTTGCAGAGGGTTGGATGCCAGATCTGCAGGCCGCTTAACAGCCAAAGGACTTGCCTCATCCCTCTGTCCCTTGGTTTTCATCAATACTGGTAGAATTTTGCCACTGGCTAGCGGTTGCGCTTGGCCTTGCCTCTCATCTATTTCCCACCTCCAGTAGGAGTTTTGCTGGAGGAAGAGGACGGAGGTGCATGGCCCGCAGCCTTGCCTCATGGGCATGGCATATAAACCCAAGGCCTATCGGGCCAAGGTTTAAAACCCTGGCCATTTTGGGGAAAAAATAAAATTCCTTACCTGGGTCCTATCCAGGGACTTCTACCTTCCGAAAAAATTTGTGAAAATGGTTAAAATGATACTTTTATCCTTATAAGTGAACCGTAATAATATTTAATTATTTGACTCAATCTAATCCAGGGGCCTATGAGTAGAGTTTTAAATTAGAATTTTTTTTAATGAGAGACAATGATGTAACCTGAATTTAGACTAAGCTACACAGTGGGAAAAAATCTATGTAAGTGAATAATTAATTATTTTTCCCCTAGGGTTATGAGTGAACCTTTGAGGGAACCAAAGTTGCTTTAAGGGATTTATAGCCTCATAAAATATCTAAAAACTACTACGGGCTCATGACATCAAAGAGTACTCATGAGAATAATTTTAGACCCATCGGAGTTTAGGAAGACCCTAAATAAAATAACAAAAATTCCCCAATGAAAAGACTGAATGGAATCAATGTGCTAATATGAGAGCGAAACCTCTTGAGAGGTCAAGGACGTACCAAAGAACGGAAAAGACCTTATTCCATGTGAAAAATTACCGTAATGTCATTAAGGGCATTATAATATATTTTTTATAAAACTAGATGTTCCTAACTCAATGAGAGTTAGACCAGAGTCTTTCAGTTGGAGCTCGAGTCTTTCTATTACCATAATTTAGAACAATATTGTAATTTAGTAAGTAACTATAATTATTGGTGCATGAGTAAACTTTACTTAGTTATTTATTTTAAAACAAATGACAAACTTGTTATGAGAGGGTTAACTTACTATTTATATATTTTTGAAATGTGTAGTAATATAATATATTTGATATTCATATCATAACCTGAATTATCATAACCTAGATATTTTATTATATATTTTATTTTATATATTTAAAAAATTTCTTATGATTTAATGTGTCTCTTTTATTAAAAAGCGTTTTTAAAACCCTGGTCGTGACAAGAATTTTCTCAAAAACAAGAGTAAACCTTGGAAAATTGGATCCTTTCCTTGTAGCATAGGCAGCACACACTTGATCTTGGGTGGGATTACTCGTCCACCTACAACTGATTGCAAAGCACACCGCGCCTCCAGCCCCACGCCTCGTAACTTTTCTCAACTCCATTATCGTTAGCCAATATGTTAAATTAATCAAGGGTTGGCCCAATGCCGATGAGGTCGTCGTGGGCCCATATTGTCTTGAGACTGCACTTGGACTTCTGCTTGACGTTTAAGAGTCCTCGCAACTCTCTAAAGTGTACATCCTAGTAGTCCTATATGAAGACATTCTATCAAGGATAACAGGATTCGATAAGATTTGTTTAGATTTTCTTCGTGAGCGTTCCTTATCCAATATAATTAATACTGATTTATTCGTTCATCCAGCTAATATTTGGTTTGGAAGATAAAATCATTTGTTGATCTTCCTGTACTATTCAGTGTCTTTCAACCATGGGTCGCATGCTTTCTTTCCTCTCCTTCCTCCTCCTCCTCCTCTTTTGTTCTTCTGTGAGTTATGGAGAGGAGGTGACAGTCTCGGTGAAGAACTTGGCTTCCATTGGAACAACCGACGATAACTTCATCTGCGCGACGATCGACTGGTGGCCTCCTGGCAAGTGCAATTACGATCAGTGCCCATGGAATATGACTTCTGTTCTTAATTTGGTATGCCTGGTCGAATCTTCTGATATTTAGTTTTTTTTTTACTCATGCATGCGCACACATGCAGACACCGAGGAAGGCGTGATGGAACAGATAAATCTGCGAAGAACTTATGCTCTACTGTTGGTTTTGATCAATAGCACCATTGAGTTTTGCATGTTAATTAATGCACAACACGTAAAACTAACCATTATCAAGTTGGTATTTCAATCATGTTCTTGATGTTGCATAGAGTCGGCCAAAGTCATCAAAGTAGAGAACTATCGATAATAATGTCAATGCATGAGATCATCTTGGTTGTTAGATACATTATTAGATTTATGTTTTATTGGTTTATGGGCTTAATGTCATGACTAAAAGATATCTTATTTTTGTTGTTTTTCTACCCGCAGGATTTGGATAACCCTGTTCTTCCAAAAGCTCTCAAAGGCAAGTAAGCAGCAAGATAGTTTGCTCCAATTTTAACTCTTCCATTGCCTTCGCTTTCGTTGACAAAAAAAATTAAAGTGATTTTTTTTTTAATGGGGTAGAATAAACTGTGCTATCGCCAAACTACACCTTCAACTAGCATATATAGATGTGTTTCAGAAGTTCTTTTTATGCTTTTGCAATGACATACACTTTTTGCAATATAAGTACACTCATGAGCTATTAGTGTTCAACATAAACCAAGATCTATTAGGAGACCTTTTCACGTCAGACAAGCCATGTTTCGACTTCCACTTCGCTTTTGCAGTAATTTTCTTTTAGTGTCTCAGTTGAATGATAGTTTAAAGTTTAAACCAGAGGCCGCTGCCCATGTGGCTTTCTCTAATTTTTTATATTACTGTAGAACATGAACTTTGTTTGTAGTATAATATGATGATCATATTTACGCTCAACTTAATTTTTCAGTTTCGCTTTTTGCATAATTTGCAATCTCGCTAGTGTAGTAATTCACGTCTAAATTAATTTCAGCTTTCGATCCTCTGAGAATAAGGATTGGGGGGTCATTGCAAGATCAGGTTGTGTATGGTGTGGGGAACGCAATTAAGGCATGCCCCCACTTCAAAAACAGAACAAATGGGCTGTTTGGCTTTTCAAGGGGTTGTCTTCCCATGGACAGATGGGATAAGGTGCATGGCATCTTTAATCAATCCGGGTGAGTTTCGTTAATCAATTCATCTGTTATATCTTCTTCCATCTCCATTTTCTGAAAGGCCTTAGATAGTGATAGTGTTTCTTTGATATTTTAACGTTTTAATGGATATTTGCAGAATCAAGTTGACATTTGGATTGAATGCATTGTTTGGGAGGAAACAATTGACTAAAGACGGTGCCTGGGGGGGCCCATGGAATCCTACAAATGCTAGAGACTTCATGAAACACATCATATCTAATGGGCAGCAGATTGATTCATTTGAACTTGGTATTTGCAACCGATAAACTTTAGCCAAGACCCATTCTTAAAGTTTCTGCTGTCAGGAACTTTGATAGTTCCCTTTTTTGCTCACCAATTAGTTCTCACTCACTTGATGGGCATCAGGAAATGAGCTATCTGGATCGGGAGTTTCTGCAAAAGTAGACTCCCAGCAGTATGGGAAGGACATGATTGTGCTGAAAAGACTTGTTACGAGCCTTTTCAGAAACTATCAGATTCCACCGAAGGTTTTGGCTCCTGGGGGCTTTTTTGACCGGCAATGGTTTCAGGACATGCTGCAGGTGTCAGGACCTAATGTCATTGATGGGGTGACCCATCACATCTACAACCTTGGTCCAGGTGATGAAAACTTCAAACATGGACATCATATAATAATAATAATTATTCTGTTTCTGTTTACCATTTGAACTTCACTGTCATGCTCTAATAACTATCCCTGCAATGTCCTCAGGTGACGATCCAAATCTGATACACAGAATTCAAGACCCAAATTATCTCGATAATGTGGTCCAAACATTCAGTGAAGTTAAAAAGACTGTCACAAACTTTGGGCCATGGTCATCTGCTTGGGTTGGAGAGTCCGGGGGTGCATATAACAGTGGAGGCAAAACAGTTTCTCACAGCTTTGTCGACAGCTTCTGGTGAACATCCATTTTGCTATGAACGGGACTTTTATAAATCGGATGGATGATCACAAATGTAAAACTTTGTTTACTCTGTGTATACAGGTACTTGGATCAGCTTGGCATGGCTTCTGCATTTGACCACAAGGTCTACTGCCGACAGAGTCTGATTGGGGGCAACTATGGACTTCTGAACACTACAACAATGGTTCCAAACCCGGATTACTACAGGTAAATTAGTACAAACTTGGGCATTAAAAGGAACCACCACATTCAGTCTACCAAGTATCTAAACTTTATGACAGTCAGAAATTTGATCCGTCTCTTCTGTTCCTTTTACTATAATCAGTGCTCTTCTTTGGCACCGGTTGATGGGAAAGAGTGTTCTTTCTACAAATCATGGCGGTTCATCATACTTGAGAGTATATGCTAATTGTGCTAAGAACGAGGTATGTTGCGTTGCCTGCTGCAAGAGTTCTTTAAATAGCTTCAATTGAGAGATCAAATTGCATTCATGTTGTAATTTTTGTTCCATTTTTCACCTCTCATAGACAGGAATTACTGCACTTTTGATCAATCTCTCCAATTCCACTTCCTTTGAAGTTTCTCTTGTTGAAGACAATAACTTATACCCTCCATCGAAGAGTGAGAAAGTTGTACAAGAAGGAGGTTCTCCACAGAGGGAGGAATACCATTTGACTCCCAAAGATGGAGATATTCAGAGCACAACTATGTTGCTTAATGGGGTCCCACTGGTGCTTACTGAAACAGGAGATATTCCTACCCTAGATTCCAAACTTGTAGATTCTTCATCCCCTGTAAGCATGAGGCCCCTATCCATCGCCTTTGTGACGATGAAGGATTTCAAGGCCCCAGCCTGCTCATCATAACTCATAAGAGGGTACTGTAATCTTCTCATTTTTTTAGCTTAGGAAACTTTAGCTATGACAGAACATCCACTGTCAGCTTCATTTAAGACTACGTGGTAGATTGGAATTTCAGAACTGATACTTATTGATGACATTTGAATTTTTAAAAGAACAATATTTGAATCTTGTTGCAGATGATGCGTCCTATGACGACTAGATTTCACTAATTATTGAAGTTCTCATGTTTCATCCTAATGGAGAATTTCTCTACGCAATTTGTTAATTTCTCTGCTACTCTTCAAAATTTCACCTCGTGCAGGGTTTGACCTCCATTACAATGTTTCGCACAACCATATAACATAAATTTATGACAAAAAAAATCGTGTCGAGATGTATGTTACTCTCCCAATAGATAACTTAGGAAGGATTTATTTGATTCAATAGTGATTGTCTACAGCTAATTGATTTAGAATAGCATTTCCTTGAAATGCAATACCTAGGATTATTTGATGGTGGAAAAATTATGCACAGGCGTGCACTTCAAAATTTGGAAATGAGACAAAGGCTATTGACAAGGGCGCAATAGATATAGGTGAGCTTGCCTCAACAAGAAGCGGTTTGAGTTCTGGGATATTTCCATCCTCAGTGAGTTCCAAAGGGTTGCCATTGAGGAGCATTTTCTGGCTTCTAAGATTTCCGCCCTCTGGAGTCAAATGGTACTCTTCTCTCACCTGGCTTCCATCTGATGCTTTTCTACCTACCCACGAAACACTTTTCTTCAGATGATTCCTGAAACAACTTTCTCCTTGATCTATGTCCCCTCCTCTGACACGAAGGTTTATGTCATTTCGAACTGTGATGCTGTACTTCGTTTGTTTATTCAGATTGAGCAATAACAAAGTGATACCCGGCTGCAAAAAAACACTTCAGTTAAATAATTAATTGTTCCAGTGTCTATGCTTCGTGGAATATGATTCATATGCCAACATCAGATTGTGTATAAAAAAGATACGTGTTTCAAAACGAAAGCAGAGTTACTTGACATTTGATTCTAAAAATCCTTATCGAAACTTTGATTTTCTGCTATGTTAAATACAGGTTGCTAGAAGATGCAGTCAGCTTATCAGGCCACAATATTTAATATTAGTAAAAGAAAAAATCAAGAATAAAGCCGTACTTTTCTCTTTGAGCAGTGTGCATATGCACGTAAAGATAGGCTACTATAGTCAATACCCAGAACAGTCTTCCCCATGAGTCGATGCCATAAAAGTGCACTGATCAAATCCAAACAACAAAGACAAGAGTTATTGGGAAGTTTTTCAAAAGCATGGAAAAAATAAATCTTTTAGAAATGAGAATTTTTTACCCGTAGTAGTCAGGATTTGGCACAAACGTTGATGTATTAAGTAGACCATAATTGCCACCGATTAAGGCCTGTCTGCAATAAGCCTTAGTACTGTACTTGGAAGCCATTCCAAGCTGGTCTAGATACCTACCTTATATTCCAAATTTACAGGTTAGACTAAGAACCGAAGATGTGTAAAATGGTAAAAGAATGCCATACCAAAAGCCATTCACGAAAGTATTGGATACTGAACGACCACCACTGTTGTAGGCTCCACCAGCTTCACCAACCCATGCAGAAGCCCAAGGCCCGTGGTTTTGTATGGTGAGCTGAAGATTTCTAAATGTTTCAGATATTCGACTCAGATAGTGTGGATCTAGAATCTTTTCCATAAGATGGGGATCAACGCCTGAAATTAAACACAGAGCATAATTGATATTTTCAGCAGATCTGACATGTAAATAATTAACACAGGCTTAATAAGTTATAGACATGTAATAGAATCTACTTCTGTTCGTGCCAATTTGATGCACAAGCACATCTAGGATCTAAATTATTGACAGATCAGGCCATGTACCAGTGGATTCAGTTGCCTGCTTGACTGTTAGCTGCTATACAGCATGCCTACATATGCCACATTATTACTTCACAGCCACTAACGGATGAAATATTCAGGGTTTGATAAGAACTGGAAATTTGTAAGTCCAAGTTGCCAAGGTAGTCATTAATTTCATATTTAAAACAATGTATTTACCCAATTAGTAACTAAACTTAACAAATTTGTTAGAGCAGTCATCAGAGACATGAAAGAAAATGAATCATTTAACCTACCTGCACCAAGATTGTAGATATGATGTGTCATGACATTGACAACATTTGACCCTGAAACTTGGAGTAGCTGAGTGTACCACTGCTGGTCATAGAATCCTCCTGGGGCCAAAAGCAATGGCTTCAAAGGAGACTGTCTGTACACTTGATCCAGGATGGCTCTGAGCCTGATTAAATCTTTTCCATATTGTTGAGCATTCACACTTGCTTCCACTCCAGTTCCACTCAATTCATTTCCTAATATCAAACAAATAGATGGACAGAGGTAAGTGCTGGAGAGAACTATAAATTACAAGAACCAAATTTGGATGAAATCATTTCAGAGACCATATCATCTCTGTTAAAAAAAATGAAACGTAGTACCAAATTCCCAGGAATCCACAGGATATCCCTTTGAAGCAGTGTATTCAATGAAACTATGAGCATTACTAGAATTCCATGCACCTCCCCAAACACCCTTCCGGATATGGAGCCTACCATAGAGTGCGTTAAGGCCAAAGGTTAAAATTGCCCTGCAAAATGTATAATCCACAAATTAAACAGTGACACTTATCTTGGTAAGAGAATCCCATAATTCATTCGTCGTTTTTTAAATAGCATCAGGGAAAATAATAGCAACCATCTCAAGCAAAAAAAGGTCATCTTGCCCTGTCTTTTTGAAGAATGAGTTGAGTTCGTCCCATCTGCTCATTTGGAGACAGCCTGTAGAGAAACCAAACATGCCATCTGCAGTTTTTCTGAATGGATGGCATGGGGATCCCATATTTCCAACATTGTAGAGAAGTTGATCTTGGAGGGAGCCTCCGATTCTTATTCTTAAAGGACTGAAAGCTGTAGTCACACAAAACACAATTGAAAGTTATTGGAGGAAGACTTTAAATACTGTCTTAACATTAAATTAAAAAATAATAATAACGTTATCAGCAATTAAATAAATCTAACGAAATGTAATCTGATACCTTGGATGGCATTTGCAAGAAAAGGATGGTACAAGTCCTGGAGAGCAAAATAAATGAGATTTAGAAATGAGAAAGCGGATGAAATTCAATTTGACTCGTATATGCATATCTAGAAGTTTACCAGATTTAGGACAGATGATTCTCCCCAAGGGCATTGGTTATAGTTGCACTTTTCTGGAGGCCACCAATCTAGAGTGGCGCACACAAAATTCTCATCTGTTTCAGCTATCTTAGCAGAACTTTTCACAACAAGGGTTTCATCAACAGGTTGTTGGGCTGATATAGAAGAAAGACAACAGAACCACAGGAGAAAGATGCCTCTGAAAGCCATTAAAGAAACTACGGCAATGAGTCAATAACAAACTTTCTTCGTTGAACTGCAATAAACAGAAGAGAAAAAAAATGAAAAGAGCGGTATGCAGAATCATCTGAAAACATAACCTTTTGCCAACTTACAGAGTAAAATCACATTGTGTAATTCGAAAAATATATACCTCCCAGTAGACGTCATATACAATTATAATATACACAAGACAAACAGCAAGATATATAAGATCGTCGATTGTGAACCTTTTTTGCTTTGCTTTGCACCAAATAAAAGAACAAGGCTAACACAGAAAGAGCATAGATAATTTTCCCGGGCATGGGAAGGACTTGCTTGCCTTATCATCATCAGCTGAAAATGACCAGTAAATCATAAGTTCACCTTGCCAGTTAGATCAGGTAGAGTACAAATCTCGCCATTTTTGCTGTTGCAGGTGGTCTCTGCAGTAATGCTGGCTCTTGTTTTCTGATGCAGCTTCCGTGAAAAGTAGCAAAGCTTTATTCTCACATGGGAAAAATGATTACGAGAGTTGAGCTGTTGAAGTACTAGAAATCAAGTAACAATCAAGTTAGATAAGGTTGTTGGATTGGATTGCCACCTATGAGAAATCTTGTCGGGTTCAATTGATCTGTTAAAAATGAAAATTGGAATAATGGGAAAGAATTGATTGATGGGCAGGTAAGGATATGGGCCATGGATTGGAAGGAGGAGGAGAAGGCACTTGAAACGGTGGCGTGGAAGGTTGGCTTTCGTGGGGTCTACATTTAATACATTTTTAGACAATGGCAATCATCTTTTATTTATTAATCCCGATTATACGGTTTGAATGGGTGTGGAGCACGAGATGTGACTTGACGCGGAATCTGACATAAAGGCAATTAACATAACAAAAGTATCATGCAATTTTGATCATATTACTCCTCTTTTTTATATTAATAGTTATATTAAAAAAATAGTAATTTTCATTATTAAACTGTGAAATAACATCTAAAAGAAACAAAATAAACCGATGATATTTTTTAAGTACCTAATTATCAAAATTTAATAAAATTTAATAATTAATATCAAATATATTTTTTGTTAAATAAAGTTATTAATTTAAGCACGGAGAGAGCATATGTCAGGCAATATTTATGAGGCAGTCTGGGTTTAATCTACCCACTGTTATGAGAATTTATAGGTGATATGAGCTTACTTCATTATTTAGGGGCTGTTTGGGTACTGAATCGTGAGAAGATTCAGCCGATTCAGTGTCAATTCAGCACTGAATTATTAGAATCTTGTTTGTGTATTGAAGTTGCGCTGAATTAAAAATTCAGCACTGTAGTAAGATTCAGTCCGTTTCAGCCTGAATCAAGACTGAATCACTGAGGTGATTGATCGGTCGATCTCCTAATCACCGTTTTAAAAATTATAGATTCTATTATTTTTCAATGTTTATCGCTCATATCGATTTGAGCTTCAAAAAACGTGTCATATAGGTAGGGCCCACTTTAAAAGTTCAAAATTACCTACCCTTGTGGGATCTTGTTTGATAGAGCTTGAATTTAGGAGTGTAATGGTACCAAGAACGTGCATATCCGAGTTCGAAAGAGAGAGTTAGAGGTGTTTAAAGTTTTAAGACTGGGTTTGACGTGACATCTGAATTTATTTTAACAAATTCTATAGCCAAACGTAATTCATAATCAGCGATGAATTTACTGAATTGAATCGCTACTGAATCGAATCGTTACTAAATTAATTCAGTACCCAAACGACCCCTGACACTATTAATAAGTAATGGTTACTTTTATGAATCCCATTAATGAACTGTCCCTAAAAATGAAGTAAGTTATTCACGTATAAAACTTTAATATCAATTATTTAATCAGAACCGAATGCGGTGTCATGTGTAACCTACGAATCCTAACCTTTTCTTTTTGTATAATTTTAAACTATATTTCTATATATAGGTTTAAACTATGTTTAATTTAATATATACAATTAGAACTTAATTAAATATGTGCTTTTTTTATATAAGAGAACGTAGATGCCCAGTGAAAATAGACCAGCTAAAGTGCACATTGAATAATGACAAACTGCAGTTAGTAGATATATTTAGTTAATTAATGTCCCACAATATTATTTTTTTACGATTACCTAGACTTTAAACTTTTAGACTAAATCTTCTCTAAATAATTTAAGGCTTTTTTAAAATTATATAAGTTATGAGACAATCAAATGTATCACGCGTGGCCTTGTCTATCTTGTTAAATAATGTAAGGCTTTTAGTTGGTTTACTTATAAATATTTTAGTAAACCAATTAACCCAATAGAACGTGGCTATTTTCCCCCAAAAATTTACTTTATACTTTACACACCCTAATAAATTTTAATAAATTATTAAATACCTCTTGCCCTTATTACTTTTTTAACTCTATTTTTTGTTATTGCATTGTCTTATTTACAATCTTCCTCCTCCGGCACTGACTTTTCTATTTCCCCCGTTGCTTGTGGCTTTTCTTCTCCGATTATTTTCCTTATTTCCCTCACTTATGACTCATCTTTTACGATCTTATTCCCTCTTCGCCTTGCCTTACTGTTCTTCTAGAAAACTTCTAAATGGTTTCTAACAGTGGGTAGTCACTGTCAAAATATGCAAAATTTGACAATATATTAAGGTTTATATCAAAATAAGTTTTATTTGGCAAATGATATCCGACGCAAAGAAATCTCCATAAGTTTTTTAAACTTTTGGATGGTTTCTAACGGGGGGAGGTCACCACCACAATATGTAGACATTAATGGAGACCTTTTATTTTCTGTATAATGCAATTTTATACGTCGAGGGGTACCCTTTGCCATGGAACTTCGAGAAGTTTTTTAAACTTCTGACAGGGGGTGGTCATCGCCACAATAGGTAGAATTTGACGGGGACTTAAAAGGCCTCTGTCCAAATTAATTTTATTTGGCAGAAAATACAACCCATAAAAAAACCTCGAGAAGTGTTGGGGTGGCATGAGTAAAATTATAGAGGAGTGTAGAGGGTACTGAGTTGTTAAAAAAATGCCAATTATTTTTTTTGGGGGGAGGGGGGGGGGGGCTCTAAGCATTTTTTAGGGGAAAAATAGATACATTTAACCCAATATAGTGGCCACTTTATAAAGATTATTATCTTCACTTGCTGCTTTTTATCTATTCTAATTGGGTCCTAAGAATTAGATAGCCCTATTAACCAAATAATAATATTCAAAGATGTTTTTTTTTAACTTCAAATATGTTTTTTAAATACTTAGCAACTTAAGTTGACCCAAATAAAGTTACGAGATAGTATTATGTGTGTTAGTAAACTTCAAACCTATGTGTTATATATGCATTGTATTTATTACTTCCTCTGTTTTATATTAATAGTCACATTTAAAAAAATAATTATTTTTATTTAATAGTGAAACTACTTGCATCTAAGATAAGAAAAAAATAAACTTAATTTTTTTTAAGTACCTATCTATTTAAATTTAACAAAATGAAGCTATTAAATAGAACCATTTTTTTTAATAAGTGGAACTATTAATTCAAGATAGAGGAAGTATATTACTCTCTAAATAAATTAAAATGATAAACAATTTACATGGAGTAAGTCTATGTCCAACTACTTTGAAATGTGCTTCGTATAAGCAAGCGTATGCCTTTTATTTGGAAATTTAAAAATGGACGAAAAATTAATTTGCACCGAGGTTTTCTGCCAACGTCAATACTGCTCGTATATGATTGGGAGGGACCTCCCGTGGGACCCGCATATGGGGCCCGCTCCATCAAGGCGCGCGTCCTGCGACCGATCCACTTGTCCATTATTCCCATTCCCAATTGGGCCATTATCAGTCCGTTCTCGGCCCATCCATTGGCCCATTCGCTAAAAGTGAAAACTTTGGAGGGAGTGAGGGCCCAAGAAAAATGGTTTTCCTGTGGGCCACGTTGTTTTGGGGGCCCAGGTCTCTGTTGGCCCATATAAGAGCCTTTCAGTGTAACCGATCCGTGCTTCCAGCTTCCAGTGGCCGGGTGCTCGGAGGGCGGGAACCAATTTCAGTTTCTGAAATGGAGACAGTGCCGAAGAGGACTAAACCCGGCAAGTAGTGAGACCAGTCGACCGGGGCGGCCTGATTTCACCGTCGAGCTTGCCGGAGTTCTGATGGTGGCGGGTGCCGATCTTCACGACTTCTCGTCCCTGTTCCGGGACCTCATGCCTGACGGTCCATATGTCTCACCCAAGCCCTGGGAGTCGGTCCTCTCAGAGAGCGGCGTCACCGCCCGTTCTACCGTCTCCACCCGCCCCGGGCCGTTCCCTTGTTCCGCGTACGATCCCTCAACCATCTCGGTGAGTGTCGACTGTTGTATATCAACCGCTTCTCTCATTAAAGCTTTACAGTTTGTGTATCCATTTGGTGGGTGAGGGGGAGGGTTTGACCCACAACGGCTACTTCCTCACCCTCGACGGCCCAACTTTGGTTTTATAATTTTTGAAAAAAAACTTGAAAATTTTCCAGGCGCTTGACGTGATTGTAGGCTCCAAAATTAGTGTTTCTTACATTTTTTACTCTCTATGGTGGGAGTATTTTCGGTTTTTTTGGAGATTTCATAGACGGGGTGAAGGGAAATCATATCTTAAGCATTTTGCATCCAACCTATGTTTGGTTATGGCAGGAAGCGAATTTGGTGAGGTTGGTGTTGAATGCCTTACAAGGTGTTAAGTCTGCTGTGGATACCATAGAAAAGCTCTCTGCTTTATTTTGCTCTTGTCCGTCTGATAGAACATTTCACCGGATTCCTAATGTGTGGCATCGCTCATCAAGCACAAATGCTCTGGGAAAATTTCTTAAATCTATAAGCCAAACGGGTGCAAGGGTGTTTTTCCTCCGGAAATTTGTCGACTATATTCTTTATCAAAATTCAGCTAAAGGCGGAGAACCTAAGGGCGGGGCAACAGGAAGCCGACCTCAGCGAAGTGTTGTTAACCAGGCATTTGCTGTGGCAGTGAGCAAAATTTTAGAGGAGTATATGCGGGCATTGAATACACTACATACATCTGTGAAACTGAGGCGTTCATTCAAAGATGTTGACGGGCTCACTGAAGAATCTCTTAGAAAAGGATGTCTCACCAGCGTTATCAATTCTGATATTTCTATGCTCGAGGTTTACCTGCATACGAAGGAATTAAGAACTCACATAGAATCTCTTGTAAATATATGCTTGTTTGGTAATCCAAATTTCACCTCTTCTAAAGAGAACTTGGCTCTTGAAATCAACTTTGAGTTTCATAATGTCCCGACTGGTGCTGATTTACTTACCTATTTATACTTGCAACTCCGGGTATGACAATGTTATTTTCTTCCTTGCTTTACTTGTGCTGGTTAATGTGTTGAAGGTTATTGTTATCTGCACTATTATCTCTAAGAATTTGTACTTGATTTGCCCATTTGTTTCATATGCTAAACATTTTTATCATTCTTGATGTGTTCTTTTAGTTATCTGCACTTGATTTGCCACATTGTCTGTATCCTAAATGCTTACATTTAATGAAGGTCAAGAAAACAGTCTGAGTTGAATTATCTCTAAACACTATGTCAAGATATCTTAAGATATACTTTGTTAGTAATATTTTAAAAACCAATTTCTTTACTCCTTGATTTGAGGAAGAAAGAAGAGTAGTACATGATGGATATCTAGAACAGTGTGCAATACAGAGCAGAAGCAATGGAAACGTGATTAAAACTGTCCATTCCACTGGGCTCTGCTAACATTCATATGTAAATCTGTAGTTTTCTACAAATGAATCTGGCAATGTAGGAAATTGTGCAATAATAGAAACATTGATCTGATTGTTTCCATCAGATTGGAAAAGGCCTCTGAGGTTTTCCTATACAAAAAAAGTAAGTTTGATATAATAGTGTTACAACAACATGAAGGTTTTTCTTAAAGTGGAGTTTTGTTTACATTATGCGTCATGGTTGATGTGAGGGATGACACATATATGAGTGGCCTAAAGAGGGTAGCTATATCTAATTCTCAGTTTCTATTAGAAGAAATATTTCATATCTTTTTTGTTCTTTATCTGTTTCAGATATAAGAGCTCAGGCTTTCCAGTTCCTCGTTGGAATGAAAAAAATTGGTCGAATACGTTCAGCCAATTAATTTGGCAGTGTCATCCTCTCTAGAATTGCATTACGACTCTTCTATCCATGGTTTTTAATGTGTGCATAACCGAGGAAAAAATGTTGTACTACCTCAATTCAAAGTTTGTACTGACAATTTTCTTTTAGGATTCTGATCCAGTTCACCGATCACTCCTTGAATTTCTTTTTGTTAAATCATTTGAACCGTATTGCGGTTTTATCAAGTCATGGATCTACAAAGCAAGCATTGATGATCCTTATGGGGAGTTTGTCATAGAATATATGGAGGATTCACCGCCAAACTTGCATCTAAACAAGGAAAAAAACGACTATCAGTCAATCTTTGTTAAGGTAATGTTAAAGCTGAAAGTTGGAAAGGATGTTTTGAAAATTTTAAATTAGTAATAAGTAATAATGGTCTTTCTGTCTGCCACCAGGAGCGGCGAGTTGTTGTTCCTTGTTTTTTAGAAGATGTTTGCAAACCTCTGCTTCGTGCTGGTCAGCAGCTTCACGTGCTCATAAAGCTGCTGGATATGTGCAGTTGGGATGTTATCAGTAATCATGATCATGAAAGAGGCACACATTCATATGCTTCTTTGTCAAAGTTGGAGGAGGTTCTTCCTTACTGGCATGATTCTATGAGCAGCAATGGAACTTGGTCTTCCCCATTGCTTTTTAGCAGAAAAAGCATGGATGTAATGTCACAGGAGAGGGAAAAGATATATATAATAATGCAGAAGAAGCTTGAGAATTTTCTTTCAAGGATGAATTTCAGAGGCCATCAGATGGGCTCAAGTGTATGCTGCATATCTTTAGCTCGTTTTTGTCTTAGCTGTGATACCTTATATCTAGCTTTAACACATTTTGAATTAGCCATCTGATTTTTCTTGCTGTTATATTATTGATTTCAATTTTATTCTAAGAAAAAGGTTTAATAAGCATTAAGTGTTTGCTGGAAGGTTATTACATTTTTTTAAGTCTGTGTTTTGGTTATTAAAGTCAAGATTTGGTGCATCATCGTAGCCTGGTTTTCATCTTATACAGTTCTAATTATTATATGTCTGCACCCACTTTTTTTATTTTAAATATCTTATACATTAATGCCAAAAATTATTCTTTCACGTTACACTTTATAAAAAAAATCAGTCTCTTTAAACATAATCTTTTCTACAACTATTTTTGAGTCTACTTTTCATTTTTGTAAAGAATTTTGTAGTTTTTGCCATTGTCTCTGACTTGCTATCTCAGTGCACTTGTGCAATAATTGTGTTACCTGTTGTGTAGTGTCTCTATTTTTTTGTATATTAATTTTCCTTGTGCTGATTGAAATAAATAGTGATAATTTATCTACTACTAAAGTTAATTGGGAAACAAAAGTTACATTGATAATCCATTACTTAGCAGCTTTAGTTATTGAGAAATAATGGTTATCTAACACCTCAAATGCTGGGTCCTCTGGTATGTAGTTGGAGAAGGGCTGAGCTCTGAATAGTAAAGCATACGTTTATTTGCATTTCTTACAACTATCTGACTACTATAAGTTACCTGCAGGTGATTTGGCATTCAACTATTCATAAATCATCTGTATTAGATGAAGATTTGGAATTTCCTCCCTCATTTTTTAACAAGGAAACCAACAAATTGTATGTTATTTGTATTTTACATTTCATTGTTTTTAAATTTTTAAATATTTGTTATTTTGTAATACTAAAATTTCATGCTTTTGTTAGTTATTATCATTTTATCCTATGGTTTTGCAGCGGTTCTGAAGCCAGTGTCATTGATGCTTCTAGTATGTCAGATGGTTTTTCTTCTGAGATTGAAGAGCTACAATCTTCAGAATGTTCATCTTTGAACAATTTTGAAGATCAAAGTGATTTGGAGGGATCTGTTGACTTTCATGTTTCAGTAACTGCATCTGAACTTCTGCAAAATCTGGTTGTCAGCCAAGGGCAGAAAGCTGTAGAAAATGAACTTGGAGAAACTTGTAAAGGAAGGTATTCGGATTTAGAGATGCATTTATTAGGGGATCTACAAGAGTGCAGCACATCAGAAATTCTTGTTGCAGATGAACAATCTGGCTATTGTTTTCCGTTTGGCGAATGTTCTGCAGAAAATCTTTTTACGCTTGATGAGAGTGTCGGTGATCAGGATTTTATTGGTGAAAGTGTATATGTCATTGATGAGGATTTGACTAGTGAAAATATGTACATTTCAAAGGGAAAATGTTCACACTTTTTTAAATTGTTAGGCAATGAAAATTCTACTTTTAAACTGTGGAATTTTGATGATGGGAGCGAGAAGTTCATCCAATGGTTAAAGAGCTCTCAGAGTAGCTGTCATCTTCTCAGTGTAAATCCCATGCTAACTAAGAAGGGAGTCTGCCTGAAAAGCGGCTTAATTGGTAAAGGTTTCACAGATTACAATCAGTCCTTATTTCCATATTATGATTTTACTTCTGTTCAAAATCCATGGAAGACAGATAACTTTATATTGAATTCTTGTTGGGAGTTTCAAGCAGACTCTCATGATCATTCTGTTGACGATGTTGAGACGCTATTACCTGAACAAGGCAAAATGGGAGGTGATGCTATACTGAGTTCGGTATTACAAACACAAATAGGAGTAAATAGGGATATTATTGGTTCAAATCCTAGATCTGGCTTGCAATCTGTCTCTGGTAATCCCTTCGTTGAGGAAGTGGGTGCACACTTAAAAGAACAACACAAAATTGGGTGTGATATTCCAGTTAAGGGTTGTGATGAATCAGTTTCAATGTCAAGAAGTGTAGGAAAAGATTGGTGTCTGAATAATATTTCCGACAGATCTAGATGGGGAACTTTGCTTCAGTATTCTGATAAAGATGTCCAGCGGATTGATATGACACAAATATTTCCCCCTTCAGATGGGTTTGAAATACCACTTGATATTGTTATTGATCGATGCATAGTGCAAGATATTATGCTTCAGTATCCTTCTAATCTTTACCTTTTTTGGGTTTACATACTATATTATGTTTTGTTCTAGTATACACTATTGCTCTTTTAGGAATGGATATACATTGGATTCAGCTTCATGTTTTGTCCAGAAAACTTGACCAGGCATTACTCATTATAACACTTAATCAAACGCGTATCCTGTAAGCGTAATAAAATAATAGCGAATGCATTGATTGTACCCTTTTTGAGTAATCTGCATCAATGTTAGTGGATGTGTTTTGATCTTATTCTGAAGTTTAGATTTCCTATCTGGTAACAATTTCATTACGCTTCTATCAAAGCAGAGAAAATGGTTAAATAAGTCCAATTTAATACATCTTTTCATATTTGACAGTAGGAATGAAGCAGTAGCTATTGTATTATTTACTGGGAGTTCATTAATTGATGTGCTGTCCTTTACAGTTGGTTTTTGTTAATTGATCTTCTATTTTTTCTTTAGGCTAGTGTACAATTTTTTTTCCTTTGAAGTGGCCAAGTCACAGGTTCTGTCAGCTTGACCTTACTTTATTCTCAAAAACATGTGTAGTTTTTCTTAACCATGCTAAGATATAATTATATTAGCAGCTTTAGTGTTAAGTTGCTTGAAAAAGGATTTGATCTACAAGGTCATTTGTCTGCACTGAAGAGGTACCATTTTATGGAGCTGGCAGACTGGGCGGATTCTTTTATTCTGACTCTTTGGCGTCAGGTATGTTTCTTATGGTCAGTGATAATTCCTGCTATCAAGTGGCTCTTTGAGTTACATGACAACAATCTTTGAATCCCTTGCTTCTCAATTTTGTCCTTTTGAACAGAGGCTGCACGTATCTGAAGCCATCCAACAAATATCAGAAATTCAAGGCCTACTTGATTCAGCACTACAGAGATCCTCATGTGAAAGGGATCGTTACAAGGGAAGATTATTTGTGTACACGAAGGGGGAGGACAAAAAACTCATTTCATCTTCTTCTTTTGGTATTAATACTTTTCTATGAAGGTGTTTAGTATTTCATGTGGCTTGGTCTTTTTCTTCTCTTTGGTGATGCATTTTTATTGAGCTGTTAATGTTTTACAATTGGCAGGTATCTGTGCCTTCAATCTTATAGCTTTAGGTTACAGAGTAGACTGGCCAGTCTGTATTATATTAACCCCCAGTGCTCTGAAAGTCTATGCCAAAATATTCAGTTTTCTTACTCAAGTCAAACTGGCAGCTTTTTCCTTAACTGACGTATGGTGCATGTTGAAGGTATACCTCACTCTGGAGTTATAAGTGAATGCTTGGATTTCCTGATTACTTTCTTCATATGTTTAACAAACGTGCAACCAAGTTTCACTTTTATGTTGTCCTTCATAGGATCTGAAGTACCAAGATTCTCGTCCAAATGAACAGGAGATGAAGTACTTTAACATCTTAATAAAAGTGAGGTAACTGAATTGAAAACCTTTTTAGTTAGAGTACCTTTCTTTAATTGATTGTTCTTCAGCAAGCAATTAAATTGTACTTTCTCCTTTTCGTCCTCAATTTAGCATTATTCAAGCATATCCTTTCATTTTTAACATTGGATGGATATTTGGGTGCATAAATTCCAAATAAACATAGTTTGAAGTTGTTCGTATACTAAAGTGTGAACTGAAAATGTAATTAAATGTCATTGTTTTATAAATATTGTATGCCTAAAAACTGTAGCTCATAGGGAACAGACTAACAATGCGTATCAACACACACCCCGGTTGCGCAAGCTTGATGAGGTTGCACGGCAACACATACACAAAAGACATATAATGTTTGAGGACTATTACTTTCAGTGGGATGTGAGTTTGGAACCTGTTGGGAGCTGGGAGTTGGGACCTCTCTCTTTGATACCATGTTACATGACTGGTGAATACTATTAGATTAAGCTGGTAAAGAATATTTGAACAACCATTTTTCACAATGAGTGCTGCTGCTTTTTTTTAATTATACATCTTAAAAGTGCATTTTGGTCAGTTTACCAGCATGTTAAGCTTCATTTAATGCTTGAGCATTGTGGCAGTAGGATAGTGGGTAGTAATTTTATCATTATCTTTTGTGGAAGTAGCTTTTAAAAGTGTGATATTTATAAAACCGTTTATAGGTTTTTTCTTGTTTTAATGTGGAAGGTATATGCAGACACTATGTAAAAACAGTGATGTTAAGTTAAACTTTATAATCGTGGGTGTGATGGCATGAAATCTTGTTGCAGATCATTTGACTACACAACCTCATCTATTTCTCTTTTTTGCTTTTAAAGAGAGAAGTATAAGGTGATTGAACAGTTCATGTTAGCAGAAAGCCAGAAAGTCAGGTGCCCTGCTTAGAGAGATGCACAATCTTACACTGTACACAGTTTCACAACACGCATATGCACATACAACACACACATGCGGATACAAATGGACAGACGGACACACACACACAGACACTTGGAAGGAGGGAATCCTACAACAAATAACTTTTTCAAGAATAATTCTTTGCTGAAAAATTGAAATACTTTACTGGTGAGATTGGCCTTTTTAATCTGATCAATAATTGTTTCAAATTGAATGATGTCAGTTATTATTGTTTGCTATTCTTTTTCTGATGCCCCTACATTGATGTTGAAGTAAGCTGTCCTTAGCTAGGGGCGGAGTCAGTTGGACAGACATAGGACAAGCCTTGTCTGCATCCATTTTTACACGGTTAGGACTTTGTGACCGTGTCTAACTGTGTGACAGACACGAACTTAGATATTGTCAAAATGCACTATACTTTTTTTACAATTTTAAAGCCAATGGTATTCTAGATTTTGGATAATGTTATTCACTATAAACTGATTATTAACTATTAATGCTTTTGTAGGTGTTTTGTGTGTGTGTGTGTGTGCATATGTATAGAGAGATAGAGAGAGAGAGAGAGAATAACATGTTACTTGTTCATGAATACTGAAAGATGGTCAAAAGTCATTTTTATAAGTTCCATTATAAGTGGATATTTATGATGTGTAATTGTGTATATTTAATAAATTAAAGGGGCATATTTAGATATTGCAATACTTCGTCCATGGACATAGGAACATGGTCAATCTCTAGCGTGCTTCTGCTTCTGCGTCTGAAGCAGTCAAACAATAAAATTCTGGCAGACATGGATGTGGAAAATTTGGTTGCAGTTTTGGTCTGCGGCCAATACTCATTTCTAGCCCTATTTTCAGCTTTTGTGTTTTGCCAAATTTGTTTTTTGCAATTGTTTAAATGACTGTATCACTATTTTTTGCAGGCAACAGATCAATCACTTCGTGTCTACATTACAGCAATATGTGCAGTCTCAATTGTCATATGTGTCATGGAGCAGGTTTCTGCTGTCCCTTAAGCATGAGGTTTAACAGTTTTTTCTCTAACTCATTTGTTTGACTTGTATGGTGTTTAGGTTAGATTAGTGCCACACATAAAATTCTTTTACAGTTTTATTTTGGAAATTCTTTTCTGTTTGCCAAACAGGTTAAAGATATGCTGGACCTGGACTCTTTGCATATGTCATACCTAGCAGATTCGCTACATATGTGAGTGACAATGCATGTATAGTGTCTATTAATGGTCTTCTTTTTTTTCCAAGTATCTATCTGACTATAATCAAGTATAACAAGTTCTTTGTTGATTTTAGTAAGTTTGGATTGAATCATAGATTGCCTTACCCTGAATCATTTTGTTTTTTGTTGAATGGGTGTAAATGTTCATAAAAGGTCTTTATTTCTACTTCTGTTGTCATGAAAGCAACCATAGGTCATTTGAAAGGACCTTGTCATTTCCATTTTTTTGCCTGTAAGAAAGTGCAGGAGAACTTTTTGATTTCTGTTGATTAGTTCCATGAATGCATAATCTTCATTGTGACTATTTAAAAAACCCCAAGGGTATGGGTATATTAGAAAAGGAGCTCATTATTGCATATGTGAGTCTAATCAATGTTTTGTCTATTAATTCTGTCAGGTTTGTTGAATTGTTTTTTATCTAATTAATGTCAGTCTAGTTATTTTTTCAAATGAATTATTTCCTTTAGAATTAAACACAAAAATTATGAAACTCCTTTTATCTGTTATGATTATGATTATGATTATGATTGAGGCTCCAAACAGTTCTTCTATACTTTAGTTGTATCAAATTCCTTTTTTCAGTTGTTTCCTATCTACTGAGACACAGCCTGTAGCTGACATCATTCAGAGTATTCTGCAATGTGCATTGGACTTTGAATCATGTTTATCAGGCTCTAATTTAGCTGCAAAATCATATGGAGAATGTTCATTAAGGTCACTTTCGCTGGTAAACATTTCCCAAGTGAGTGCTGGTGCTTCTTTCATTTATAATATAAAAATTTTCTAGTTCCGCTTTCCTCCCCCTCCTGCCTCTTCCCTTGTTAGACATTTACAGCTGAAATAGAGATTCAGCCCTTCAACTGCAAGTTTATGGCACCTTTATTGTTTGATATGTTTCCTAAATCTCCATACAGAGGTTGTTGGTGCTCCTATTGTACTACTGGGGTTTGGGTACACAAAGAGATGATCTTAAGCATATAACTCCCTTGGATTGAAAGTTTTTAGATGCGACTGGTCTGTCTCTTTTTTTATTTAGTGTGTTCAGTAGCACCTAGAAAGAACCGAATAAAAATCTTCGGGTCCTGAGATGCTGATGCTAATAGCTGGATGAAGCAATTTGATGGGCTAAGCACCTCGGGAGGGCATATATTGTCATCATCTGCAATACAAATGATTTAAAAAGTACACCCGTGTTTTGTGCAGGCATTTGTCGTTAAGGGTATCTTTGAGAAAAACTTGAGGGATTTGTATATCTGCTATCTGAAGACTTCAAAGCACAGAGAATTTGGCCTTCATCACTTCTGGGGGTATCTTAATTACAATGATTACTACTCAAATGATATTGCTTTTAGTTAACAGCTCAGGGCACCACGTCTTTGCTGAAGATTACTTTGCATATTCCTTTGACCAAATTCCTGTATGGAACTGAGGGTGCTCTTATAATCCGTGGATATTAGCATACCTGCAAAAGAGCCCATATGTTCCTATGCTATGGCTATGTGTTTGATGTGGTCCAAAATTGTGGTGCAACGTATGATTGGGATGGCCATGATTCTCTGAGAGGGCGGATTAACAATGTATTTGTTTGGGGCCTGTCTCAATGCTGTTGTAAGTTGGTTTTGATCGAGTGTTAGCTTTCCGTTGCTATACTCTTCTATGAAGTTCTTTTGATTTATTTGTATGCTTTCCTCAGCCTTGCACATTATTGAATTTGTTTCAGTTTGAGAATTTTGCAATTCATGTAAATTGTTGATATAAAAATTGTTGTTTATAATAGAATGTCGTTATTTTAAGAAGCAATAGATGCATCATTAGTTTTAACTTTTGCAACTTAAATTGTCCACAATTTTGTAGAGGATAACATTGAATCGTAACTAGTAATGAAGGAAAGTAAAATGTTTTCGGTCCCACCTGCCTCCTGTATTACGGGTGCTGTGTGATCTAAATCGTGGGACAAAGAGGCCCGCGTGCATTGGGCACATACTAACGAGACCCCTTCATTAACCTGTTTTGCGATTTGGATACTCTGCAGTTTAAAATATTTTAATTAAAGTCCACTTGCTGATACATTTGGGCAATAAACTAAATCTTAGAGGATAACATAAAAATGCTGACAAAAATCAAGGAAAGTGGTCAGAAGCCTTCCTTACTTATGCCAACCCTAATCATTCATCGCTTAAGGAAACATTGACGCAACTAGATATAACTAAGAATACCTTTGGGGTGCCGTAGTTGGATGAACTGAAAGATAAGGAATCCTTTAAGTCAATTATGCCGATTGAAAGCCGTATAAATTCACTTGATGTTGTCATGGCTCAACTAAAGTATAATCTCATCAAGGATAGAAATGTCAAGGAAATGGTTGAATATCTTGCTTCAACTAGAGGGTCAGATGAGTTGAAAGATGAAATCAATTCTATGGAGTGTAAAATAAAATAACCGAAGTTCACAAGGGAAGAGACGACTATCAGGTGCCAGGAAGAAAAGATTCGAATCACATCAGAGACACAATCAACATATGAGTTAGCAAAAACTCAGCCGAAGAGAGTATCAGCTCAAGCCATTTGGAATATGCAAAAAAGGATTTTTTTTTGGGTAATTGAATAGGCAAAAGAGGATTAAGAAGAGCTTAAGGCACAACTCATTGATAAGGAGAGTGAATTGCAGAGAGTAGTAGGGGAGAATGAATGATAACATTGAGAATTTAGCAAGACATATCAAAAGCAAGGAAAGAGTGATTTTGAGAACGAGGTTAGGAAAAGAAAAACGGACCAAGTGTTGGATCGGGGTACTTACAGCAGAAAAAGTCCCAAGGTTCATTACCATGCCTTGATCTACTACGTTGAAGTGGCCCGCTTTAGTCGAAGCTCTGGTGGGTGATTATTAGAACCGCTCAACTCGCTCACCCTTTGCTTCCTTAGGCAAGCGATGGAGAAACTTGATAAATAGTGACTCGAATTCCCTGAATCCGGAGGGTTTTCTCCCTGTCTGAAGTAATCAATTTCTAGGTCTCCTTGAAACTATTTATACGGGAAATTTTGCCTCTTTATATGCGCCCCCTTAACACCCATTTTCAAGATGATTAGTGGGGGGTTGCTTCTGCCCAACAGTAAAGGCACGAGACATCCTAAGAAAACTTACAGGCAACTTGTGTGGATGGGGGGAAGATCAATTAGAGGTCATAACAAAGTTAAATGGGAAGTTTAGAGTACAACTTTAACGACGCAGAGGAATGCAGAGACAAAAGTAGCTGAAGTTGTAGAAAGAAAAGCATTGACAGGGCTACGTGATGTCAAGCAAGGCAGTACAGGTTGCAAAGTCATGGATGGAGGCCCAACTAGAAAGACTTAGGAGTTTGTCTGATTCCTTGAGTAAGTCCGAGAAATGATGTTTCTCCTAAGAAGAAGAACAACAATGTGCTGCGAAGACTTTGGCATCCGTTGGAGGAGGAACTATTGTCACACACTGATTTTTTTTTTTTTTAACATTTTACAATTTCATGGATCGTACAAATTCAATAAAATTTGATCTGTTCTTTAAATACAAAATTTAGAAGAACTAAAATAGAAACAAAAGATCCAAAGTTATAATAGTCATTTTTCGATTATACGGGTAACAAACCATTTCACTAATGTTATTAAGAGTAAAGTGTTCCCAAGACAAGTCAGATCTCATCCATACAAATACCATCTAGCCAAGCCAAAATGACAAGTGTAGTATAAGTTACGCTTTTTGCAACCTCATTACCGCTAAAGTAGCAAATGTTAAATCGTACTATGCAAAAGAAAAACATTATCATAGCTCTTTCCCAATTTAGCCATTAAGCTCCTGTTGATTCACCACATCACCTACACTGTTAGGATGCCGAAGTATATTTACACATACTCAATAGGATTGAAAGCTGTAAATAATTACATAATTCTTTTAATGATCAATTACATACTTAATGGATGAATAACTTCTTCTTAATACATTATTTTAAAAGAACATTTCCACCCAACATGTCCCAATTAAAAAAATTTCAAAATAATTGTTACCCCTCTATGGAGTTCACAAAGAAATACCCTAGAGTCGTTCAGTCACTCTTTGACCGACTAACTTGCACCTACATACCATATAAACAGAAGTAAAAACCCTAACATATGGACAACTGTAGTAAGATGTTTAGACCACCATGAAATTCTTAGACACCACAAAAATAAATGAGCCAATAACCCTTTAAAGGTCGACAACCTTCTATAGAGGAACTCCCTCTTCAACATGACATTGATCATTTGAAGACCAACCTTTTTGTCTTGGTTTATGTGTAAACCCTTTCCTATGGGTTTTACCTCTTGCATACATTTTTCTATCGTCTACACTACTTTTTTTGTTTTAATTTTCCTTTTCAAATCTCCCTTTTAGCTCAACTAGTCATTCCTATAAGGATACGAGAAATATTATATATTGCTAAAATGGTAGTCGAAGTAATTGCACTTGCATACCCAAAACTAAAATTTATCAAATGATTCTAAAATACTCCACAATATTCTTATTTAAAGGTATATGATATGTTAAAGAGTAATGCTATTGTGATATTATATTTTACACGTTAAAACTCTTATTTTATTATTTTTATACTATTAATAAGTGGGTCATTAATTGTATAAAAATGATGAAGTAAAATTTTAAATTGTGAAACTCCACATCACTCAAGCGTTAAAAGACCGAACAATATTATGGTTTGCTAAGTGATTTAACGTGACTAACGCAATGCATGCACATATGTTATACAGGCACTATTATGATATGCAACACATGTATGCGTGCGTACCCACATATGTGATGAACACTCCATCATCTTCCAGCTATGGGCTCCCACTTATATTAACGTGCCGATGAAGTCTATCTGTCTATGTGGTACTCTTATCAGTGGGCCCGCGCCACCAAAGCGAGCATTTTGCGAGCGCCGTGAGCTGTTTTAAAACGGGAAGTACAGAGCGGGTGGGTCCCAAAACATAACATGGCCCACTTGCCCGCTAAAACCGCGCATCGTCCACACAATGGGGCCCATGGCCGGGTGCCGGGGTGGGGTTCGACCGGGCTGGCGGTGGCGCGCCGCGTTCCGCGCTGCGCAGTACAATTCTTGGACTTGAACGACGACTGACCGACCAACTGCATTCCGACGTCTCAACCTTTTCCCGACTCCGACATCCCCGCCACGGTCGGACGATTCCCGCCCTCCAGTGTTCTTGCTGCTGCGTAATCTCTGATTTTGCGAGCAGAAAATCCGACGTCGATTTCCGATGGAGAAGAGCAATGACGGAGCTGGAGACGATCAAGGCTGGCGTCAAGCGAAGAAGGTTTCTCGATGCTCCCCTCTTGGTTCTGTTGCTCCCGTTCTCATTTCTCTATGTCTCTGTTCTCGTTTCAATCTGACGCCACTGGAGTTGGGAACGTCTCCTTGAACTTCCTTCTGTTGGAGTTGTTACCACTTGTTGGAATGACCCATCGTTAACGGAAGATGGTTGTGTTCTTAGTTCCAGGGCTTGGCGACTGGTACAAATTTGTTTGTCGTAGACTGTTTTTTTAAGATTTGTTGTCTGGTTAATCCCCTTTGATATGATATGCTAGAACGCTCTGAATGCCATGTATTTATTGTAAACTGTTTTTAAAGAATGGGTCGTGCAGTGTTCGTCTGTTTTCTTCCCTTTCCTTTTGTTCTTTATCTTCATTCTCTGTAATAGGTAGTTGGCATTCTGGAGAGATGTAGTGAAATCAAAAATAATATTTCAATCTGATGCGATTGGAGTGGGCAATGTCTTCTTAACTTCTGTTGGAGTTGATACTAATTGGAATGACCCATCGTTGGTGGAAGATGGTTATGTTTTTGGTTTGAGGGCTTGGCGACCGGTATTAATGCAACTGAATGTGAGTCCCATCATAACTTATCTAATGCAATTGATCTTTTCTATTTTGTAGTAAAGAACAGGGTCAATGTTCATCTATTTCGTCACTTTTCCTTCTTTTTTTTTCATCTTAATTTTCTCTGCTCTATGTAATTGGCATTTGGCAGTCTTGAGAGATGTAGTTGATTTATATATAATTAACGAATTTTATCTTTCCTTAAATTGCTAAATACATTTTCCTCAAGATTAATTCCAAACCGGAAAATGGAAGTAGGCTGTTAGCTGGTGTTCTTCCTAGAAGCCAGTACCGATTGTGTGACCTAGCTGAGTATCCTATACATCCACATTTTTCTCATACTTGCACATAGAAAATGCTAACTTTGGTTAAAGTATATTGTTAAATGCTCTTTAATAGTACGCTCAGCTTGTGCAATATTAAAGTTTGACTGAGGGATAAGGAAAATAACTAAAACATGCTTAGATAAAGGTCTCTACTGGTTATTTTTATTGTATATATAAGCGTGGTAATGCTTGAGATGAGAATGCATTTAATCCTTCGGAATAGTATATTGCTGGCTTTGATTTTTAGCTATTCCTTTGCTGCCATATTAATATGCTTTTTATGGTTTGACCTTTCCTTCTGTATGTAAAACTCAGTAGATCTCTAACAGTTTATGTTGTTGATTGGTTATGTTCCTGCTTCTTTTAGTGTTACTTACAACTTGAATTCTTTTTATACATTTTTCTTACAATTTTGTATTTGTTCTTTGTTGTTGCAATTGGTTGGACATGGTGATATAGGTACATAATTTTGTCTGTTGATGTAAATATTTTAGGCATTGCAAGCATGTTTAACTTTTTTTTTCTGTTGACTACCAGAAGCATCGGTCAAGTGCAAAATTTTCCAAACAAAGTAATGTGAGCGAAGTGTCTAGCACATCCCATGATCAGTCAATTCAGAAAAAGCATGGTAATGTCAGCTTCCAGAAAAACTCTTTGCCTTCTGAGGGAGGGAGGAATTCTCTTGTTCATAGTGAAACAGATGGTGGGAGCTCTGTTTCTTTACCCAAAGAACCAGATGTTGGAATGGAACACCTTGAGAGAAGGGTTTCTGATGTGGAAACTGATAACGCCATGAATTGTACAAATGCAGAGGGCAGGTCCAAGGAAGGTCCTGTAAATCTCTACTCTAATAAGCCCCTTAAGATTAAATGGGGAGATCTTGAAGATGAGGATATTGATGTATATCTTGATTCAGATAAGCCTTCGTTACGACTGTTGTATTCTAATTTTTTAAAGGAGAAATCTGAGACTATATCTGATAATGTGGAGCAGCTACCAGTTGGAATGGTGTCTTCTGAATCCCTTCAGGAGAAAGGAAAAAAAAAGGTTGATGATATATCTGTTGTAGATGTGGGATCCTCTAATTCAGCCGCTGGAGAGATTACTCTGAAAGATGTTAAAAATCCTGCAGAAACCCACCACGAACATCGTCAGCCCAGCTGCTGCAAAGAAGGGGGTGATTCATTATCAAGTACGCCACGTACTGAAAGTTTTGTTGCATCGAGTATGTCTGATGTTCTTGAGTTTCCAGTGTCCAACAAAGTTTCAGGTACATCTGCATCTCCTCAGGATTCAACGTCATTTGCTAACAGAACCAGTGGTGTCCAAGATTCATCAGCTGGGGCTTCAGTGGTAGCTAATGTTGAAAACCAGAACTGTTCTATGGACAATATAGGAGAAGATGTAGAGTTGTCGAAATGTCAGTTAATGAGTGCCTTTGGAGAAGGAGAGCCAGGGGAAAGCAAAGAAAGGTTTAGAGAACGGCTTTGGTCTTATCTTTTTGAGAATCTCAATCGAGCAGTGGACGAGCTTTATCTTTTATGTGAACTGGAATGTGATGTGGAGCAGATGACAGAGTCAATTCTTGTTCTGGAAGAAGCTGGATCTGATTTTAGGCAACTTAAATCAAGAGTGGAAGGTTTTGACAAACTAAAAAAGACTTCCTCTCAGCTATCTCAGGATGGTGGCCCACTGAACATGAAGAGTGGCCATAGGAGGTCACATGCCGTCTCGTGGGAGGTGCACCTATACATTTATCATCACATTATGCTTTCATATTGTTGTCATGCACTCACTTCTATATGTCTTTATATTGTTATAAATATTTTACAGTAGAATCTATAGTATTCCAGTTGTGGCATGGTAATTGTTAGTGTTGTTGCAGGTTCGAAGACTGACAACATCACCTCGCAGGGCTGAAATCTTATCTTCATCGTTGGAGGCCTTCAAAAAAATTCAACAGGGAAGAGCTAGCAAACAAACAACTCAGGATCCAAGAGGATTAGGGCATTCAACTTCATCGAGTAAGTTTGGTTTTTCAGATCTCTCATGAAGGAAATGAATGAATAGGTAGACATAGATATTAAAGAATATCAGGTGTTGCTTTTTTATATAGGATACTCCAGAGGGCAGAATCAGAATGAGGAAATGAACAAATTGAGTAAGAGATCCTCAACTCAGAGTGGTGGATTGCCTCCACAGTATCGATCTGCTTCTGAATCCATTCCTTCTCATTTAGCTTTAAAAGATTATTATGTGGGGAAGAGAGACAAGGTATTGGACGAATCTAAATCTGAGAAGGTAGCCAGATCTTCAGATACAGTCAAAAGAATGGGCACTGGTATTGATAAAGAAAAGGAAAAGGAAAGGAGGATTACTGCATCATGGAAATCTATGAATGCTTGGAAAGAGAAAAGGAACTGGGGAGATATACTTTCATCCCCATTAAGGGGATCATCTAGGGCTTCTCATTCACCAGGAATGAGTAGGAGAAGTGCAGAGCGAGCCAGGGTACTTCATGATAAGTTAATGTCACCTGAAAAGAAGAAAAGAGATGCTTTAGACATGAAACGAGAAGCGGAAGAGAAACATGCCCGAGCCATGAGGATCAGAAGTGAACTGGAAAACGAGAAAATCCAAAGGTTGCAGCGAACATCAGAGAAGGTAAACCGGGTAAGTGAATGGCAGGCCGTTCGGAGCACGAAGCTGCGGGAGGATTTGTCTGCTCGACAGCAGAAAGGTGAATCTCGACATGAGGCTCATTTAGCCCAAGTTGTGAGAAGAGCTGGGGATGAAAGTAGTAAAGTTAATGAAGTCCGGTTTATTACCTCTTTAACTGAAGAGAATAAAAAACTTATGCTAAAGCAGAAACATGAGGATTCAGAATTGAGAAGAGCTGAAAAGTTGCAGGTGATTAAAACTAAACAGAAGGAAGATTTAGCCAGGGAAGAAGCTGTATTGGAGCGGCGGAAGCTTATTGAAGCGGAAAAGTTGCAGAGGCTTGTTGAAAATCAAAGGAAGAAGGAAGAAGCGCTTGTGAGGAGAGAAGAAGAACGGAAGGCTTCAAGTGCTGCACGTGAGGCGAGGGCTATAGAGCACCAAAGGAGAAAGGAAGTCAGGGCTAAAGCGCAACTAGAGGAAGCTGAACTCTTGGCCCAGAAATTGGCTGAGAAACTTAGTGAAAGTGAAACACGTAGGAAATTTTATCTGGAACAGATACGTGAAAGGGCTTCAATGGATTTTAGAGACCAATCTTCCCCTTCAGTCCGGAGAGGCTGTAACAGGGAGAACAATGCCAGACTTAGCGCTGATTATTTCCAGACGAACTGCAACTCAGCAATGATGGGACAAGTCCTTGGTGTTGGGGATGCTGTGACACAGCAATCACTAAAGCGAAGGATAAAGAAAGTCAGGCAGAAACTTATGGCTCTAAAGCATGATTTTTCTGAGCCTCCAGTTGGTGCTGAAATGGCAGGCAATGGGTACATAAACCAAGTAGGAGCGGCTAGGGCTAAAATTGGAAGGTGGTTGCAAGATCTTCAAAGACTTCGGCAGGCTAGGAAAGAAGGTGCTCCAAAGATAGGACTAATAATAGGGGATGTGATCAAGGTCCTCTCTCTCTCTCTCTCTCCTCTCTCTATTTCTCATCTCAATGATATTCTAAATGCTGACTGATATCCATTTTGTTTCTGAATTGTGCATTGTTAAAGCAGTTTTTGGAAGGAAAGGATCCTGAGCTCCATGCATCTAGGCAAGCAGGTCTGATTGATTTCATTGCAAACACCTTGCCTGCTTCTCACACCTCAGAACCTGAAGCTTGTCAAGTAACGACCTGTCTTTTAAGACTATTGAAGGTGGTGCTCTCTGTGCCTGCAAATCGGAGCTATTTTCTTGCTCAAAATCTTTTGCCTCCAATAATTCCAATGCTCTCTGCAGCTCTTGAAAATTATATCAAAATAGCTGCTTCTTCTAATCCACCAGTAACTTCTATCGTAGATTCTAAGGGAGTCTCTACCAATAATTTAGAGTCTATAACTGAAGTTTCGGAAGGTTTCTTGTGGGTTGTTGGAGCAATCATTGGTTTCATCTGTTTGGATGAACGACAGCTACAAATGCAGGATGGTTTAGTGGAGCTGGTAGTTGCTTATCAAATAGTTCATCGTCTACGTGATCTGTTTGCAATTTTTGATCGGCCGCAGCTAGAAGGATCCCCATTTCCTTCAACTATTTTATTTAGTTTGAACCTGTTAGCTGTTCTAACATCTCGATCTGGAGTTGTTTCCTCCATTAAGTGGGATTGCTATCAGTCAGACTGCACTGTCTCAAATAAGAACCAAGAAGTACAACCTGCAGATGTTGGTGAATTACAAGATGCGAATATTTCTTCTCACGCAGAAACAAGCTCTGTCGATCTTTGTAGTGTAGCTACACCTGGGCCAAAGGAAGATCCTAAAGACCAAGTGACTGAACCTTCAGTGAAGTTGGTAAATTCAGGAGAATCTTTTGGAGAAGTTCAGAAGGGTCAAGTGGAAGAGTGTTCTAGAACCTCCTCATCTCCGGAGAATGGGAGTGGTAAAGAATGTAATACTCTCCTAGTTCAGAAGAGTAATGTGCCTTCCACAGGTGGCACGTCAGTGCATGCAAAGAATGAAACCTGTCAAAGTGTTGGCTCGAAACCGTCGGTGAAATTCCTAATTTCTGCTGTAATGGAGACAGGTCTTGTCAGTGTGCTTTCACTATTAACAGCTGTGCTGTTGCAGGCAAATAATAAAACTTCATCTGAGCAGGTATCTTTAACTTCTTGCACAGATGTTTATATGATTGTTCAACTAATTGCATGACGAGATGTTGAATCAGAGAGAACTTTTTCTCAACTTGCATTTATAGCAGACATAATTCTCTTACTACTTATCCTTTATTAAGATAATGATTGCCATAATAATGAATATCTATTTCATTGCTACTGCTATGATTGTTATTCTGGTGGTTTGTTCTTGCACTTTGAGACACTTATGAGTAGTTGTACTTTAATTTTTTTTGGTAACTTTGAGTGGTACTTAAATATGCTGTGATAACTAGCAGGAGTTGAGATTCTTTGGTTGCGCAAGTTCTGTTATCTTCAATGTGCCATGATTATTTGCTACAAGTTATGACGTCAAATTTTTGCTTTCTATTATTAGTTGTCTTCCATAGCACTTTGTATAACGGCATAAATTAACGAGATATTCTACCTTGCATTTCAGGGTTCCTCTGTCCTTCCGTCAAATTTTGAGGAAGTGGCAACCGGTGTTTTGAAGGTGCTAAATAATTTGGCTCTCCTGGATATTAACCTTTTACAGAAAATGCTAGTAAGTTTTGCATTCTGTTTTACGGTCACTTTTGCTTTTACTGTTTAAAAATTTGTTTTTTAGCTGCAACTTCATTTGGTCTATTTGTCTAAGAATGACTACTTTTTCTGAATCTTAGAGTTATTTTTCTTAACCAAACTATGAACAGGCTAGACCGGATCTGAAAATGGAGTTCTTTCACCTGATGAGTTTCCTTCTTTCTCATTGTACAAAAAAATGGAAAACAGCCACCGACCAGGTATTTTGTCATACTTTTACATGCTTCTCATGTTGATATATATATGTATATAATATTTACAATGAGAGAAATGATAATGCTAAAAGTAAGTCTGTCAGTATAATGGTCATGAAGCCACTTTTCTCCTTCTAATATTTTCTCTATTTTTTGGCCTTTAATAAGATACTTATACCCTTCTCGAAATGACTCTATTTTCCATATTTTATTTCATGGATATTTGGAAGATCTCTAGTTGAACATTGTTGAAGGGAACCACCTTCAACATTGACTCTGAGTTTGGCTTCTCCTTTAGCATAATTTATCAGCTGGAATTACCGGTATAGGGTTGAGCAGTTGGATAAATATATCTTTACTTTTAAACTTCGTTTTATCTGTATAACTGATATAACGAGAATGAAAGAGAATTTGCATAAATGAACTAGTAATGTGCTTTTCATTTCAAATAAATTACACAAGTATTCTTTATCTAACCACTGACTTTTATATTTTTATTCTTAGTGCGGCAGTTCTTAATTTGGATATGAACAGTAAATTTGTTTTGAATGGCCTTTTTTTTAATATCTTTTATCTGCAACTTTGTTCAGGTGGGTTTGCTTCTGCTGGAAACCCTGTTTCTTTTAGGCTACTTTGCTTTGTTCCACCCAGAAAATCAAGCTGTTCTTCGGTGGGGTAAGAGCCCAACCATTCTACACAAGGTTTGCCATCTTTCATTTTCCTCTTTATATCGTATTAAACTTCTGCATTTAAAAACTGATCTTGACCAATTTCAGTAAAAACTGATTAGGTCTGTGATCTACCATTCGAGTTCTTCAGTGATCCTGAATTAACACCTATTTTGGCGGGGACGCTTGTAGCTGCTTGCTATGGATGTGAGCAGAACCGGGGAGTGGTGCAGCAAGAACTTAGTATGGACATGCTACTTTCTTTGCTCAAATCATGCAGACAAGGAATGAGTCCCACTCGATCGGACCCTTCTCCCGCAGAGAGCAACATGGTGGCTGAAGATTCATGTGACGGCAGTCAGTCTGCCTCTGAACAAAGGAAATCTCAAAATGAGCTTTTAGCAAGAACTAGCCGCAACAATCTGAGAGGCAGTAGACTTTCTCTGGGCAAGGGCAGCGCTTTGGGAAATAATGGGAGGGGAAACAAAGGAAGAAATCAGAGAGAAAGTAAGGGAGGAAAAAGTTGCGATGACTCTTCGTCAAAGCACAATGTACCCATTACGGACTCCACTAACTTTATGTTGCATCACAGATTTCCGAGCAGTTTTTTGGACGGAGTTGAAGAGTTCTTCTCTGCTGGGTTGTCAAATATGTAAGCAGCAACTTTTATGCTATTGGGTTACGACAAAATTTGATAATTGGGAGATGAAGTAGGAGATACAAGGGGTAAAGATCCGCTTAAGTTTCTGGTGGACATTAAATGTGAATCACATTCCAGTAAGATATTGCTATTGGTGGTACTGAAAGCAGACACTTGTGATTAGCGGAGGATTGGTTGATTAGTTTGTTCCTACAAGCCGCTTATCGCGCTGCTGTGCTCTCTAATGATTAGAGAGATGAAGTAATTCGGGTTGAGCATAATGGAAAAGTGCTTCGTGCTTGTTCATAACGCCAGCGGCTTGAGGGGATATAAGATTGTAAGTCTCATTCGGTGCAGGATATTTAGGGGATCTAATGACCTGTGGCTGTAATTTTTGTTGAGCCAGATTCGTTTCTCTAACTAATACCGTTGAGGAAAACAAAAGATAAAATCCATTAGCATGGCACTCTTCAAGCATAGAATATTTCGTGAATGTAACAAGAGATTAGCCGTCAAATGCACTATCATATGATCAGTTGTACACAAATTATATGCTCTCTCTCTTACATTTATAGCTCTATTTGGCAAAAAAAAGTTTGTTCTATATTAATAACTCTATATTTTTTGGTTTAAGTCGTTGAGTATTTGAAAAAAGTATCATAAGCTTATTTTTCCTTCTTGGTGATTTTTACTATTCAACAAAAATTACTATTTTATAAAAATAATTATTAATATAGGATGGAGTAAATAATACCAATATCATACTATTATATAAAATAAATCAGGTGACTATAGAACTTTTATTTTAGACTATTTTACAAGTATTTTTTTAACTTATATTCTTATTTTATCGATGTTTTATGCTCTTATATTCTTTAACATAAGTTTGAATTGGTATATAATTTAAAGATGTTGTAGTTAAATTATTTACTTAGATATTTATAGATGACTTGTCATATGTCTATATAATACCGACGATTGACATGACATGAAATTTTTTGTTTAGGTTATATTAATTTTAGTTTTGTAATGTTATATTTTGCACTTTCGAACTCATACTTTCTTGTTCTTAGTATCATTAGAAAACTCTCAACAAGCTCCATTAAATGAGATTTTACGTGATTATGTTTTCTTCAATTCATTTTTTGAGCCCACTAAATCTCCCGAGGAGCTCTATTAAATGATATACTATCAAAGTGGCTCTTCACCGACTTATGATATAATAATTTGCTTATAAGATTTGGACTAGCAATTGTTTACTATAAGTATATTTAAGCTAATAAAGAGTTTATGTATATAATTTATAGTCATTATAATCCTAAAAGTATGTATTGCAATTATAACATGCCATTGAGACATTTATTCAATACATATTCTAATTTTATTTTATTTTATTTGATCTAATATGTACTTACATGCATTATGTGTGCGCATTCTTGCTACTTACTACTTAAAACAAAATAAGTAACTATTGAACTTTTAATTTCTTAATCATTTACCCATGCTTTCAGTGTTAACTTCTATTCTACCTGTATTTATATCCATACATCATCTATTACACGTTTGAATTGGTATCTCAATTAATGATTTTTCAATTAAACTATTTACTTAGATTATTTTATATGGTTATCACATGTCAACCTAATATTCGTTGCTAATATGAGATGAGCCTTATTTTTTTTTACATTATGTTGATTTTAACTTCGTAAAATTACAACTTGCACTCCCAAACTTGGATTTGTGCATTTTTCATATTGTTGAAAAGTTTTCAACGAATTCTGTTAAATGAGATCTTGCATAATTATGTTTTATATTTTCTCAAACTGTTTTGTCTAATTTATGCGTACAACACCCATCTTGATAATTTTTTTGTTGTTGCATTTTTGCATATATTACACATATTTGGATTCAATGCCATTGGAAAACTCCTAATAAGCTCTATCAAACTATGAGATTTGGACTCATAGCTGCCTACTATGAATGTATTTGGGTTAATTAAAGCCTATAATTGTATGTGTGTATAATTTATGATGATTATAAACCCGAAAACATGTATTGTAACTATAACATGCAAAGGAGACATTTGTTCAAAATAAACTTTATTTTTAAATTAATATATTTTTTTATCTAATATGTATTTATATGCATAATGTATGTGCATTCTCACTAATTTTTTGAATTTGAATTGATTTAGAAATGCTGAAAGTGAAAAGGTAATCTTAGTTTAACTTTGAGAAAAAAGTTTTTGAGGTTAATTTTCTAAATTTTTTGGACCCTATTAACATCTGTAGAGGGTGGGACCAAGGAAAAAAAAAATATTATAAAATATAAGGGCTACATATTTTAGGCCACTTTGGACATGTTGGCTTTTAATCTCACTTTCAAATTAATAATTGAGATAACATTTTCTAATTTGAAAACATAGGATATCAATTGGGATTTAAAGATTACCATCAACCATGGAAGCCTACTGAATTTGGGAAACGTTTTTCATACTCCCCATTGATAATGAGTCAAGCATAACACACATAGGAGCCCTTGATATTTAAGATCGATGGTGCACACGCTAGCGCATGTATGGCTTATGCTAGGCTCATTGTGAGTGGGGAGCATAAAAATGCTTCCCTAAATTTGAGGTCATTTCAATATGTGAGACCTATTTAATTAACTTCATCAAATGTCAAATGCTGATTTGAGGCTAAAATATTAGTAGGCCATAATAAATTGGTCCACTTAGGCCCAATTTTATAAATACCATCTATAATATATGAACCATGTAGAAAATAGTGTGTTGACCCCTCAACCTTCTCAATTGAATAACTTCTTTAATAGATGAAATTTATGACCGAAATCTATGTTATAGAAATTATATAAAAATAGCTTTGAAATGCCATAAAAAATGCATAAATCGGAGTTCGGATGAGGGAGATATGGCCGTTCCAGATTGAACATGTCGTGCAAGGTTAGTTTACCCAAATTCGACTAGCAATTGAGCCATTTATTTTACCCTACGGGCCTGCCTATATGAAGGGACAAAAATTAATAAAAAAATAGCCTAATTAGGCATCCTAGTAAGGGTGTTTTATCCCAAGTATAGGGGGATTAGGATTATAAAAACCTAAGTAGGGCTTATTTTAGGAGAGTTTTTATGGAACGATATGGTCACTATATAACCTATTGATTACTATAACCATTTTCAAAATCTTTATCCATAGCCATTTCGTTAAGTAAATAGTATAGGTAGTTCCATAACCGTTCCATCCACTAATAATTGGCTGGTTAATCGGATAACCATTATCTATTACACCTTTTTAAATGTGCTAAAAAAATAAAGAATAAACATTTGTTATTCACTAAATTAGATATTAGTTAGGTAAAAGACTAACATCATTACCATTTTTGTTTATAATTGTTGCAAATAAATTGTGAGGATGAAGCATGAAATGTAAATGGACACATATATTAGCAAATACCTAATGAAACTCTTTATTTTTTAATAATTCTTTCCTATCATATGAGTCCAACTCTAAAGAATCCCTCCATTGCTTGTTTTAGAAGAATCCCATGTTGAGAAGAATGACAACTACTATTTGGTAGCGAGCTGTTTTTGAAGGTGTCTTGCAGGTAGCAATGAGACCACATGCACTGATGCACATCATCTATTAGTGTCTCTTTGAAGCAATGCTTTAAACCTTGGCATGAACCTCAACCTAGATTAGTGGTTGGTTTGGGTCAACCCAGTTGAATCATGGGCCAACTCGAGTTGACCCAAATGATGACATCATCACCTAAATTTTTTTTAGGGTATGCTCAGATTTTAGAAAAAAAATTACCTAAACTTGTTCAAAACCTATTCAAAAATTCACTTAAACCAATTTATCCATTCAAAATTTATTCATTTCCAACTTATTTCAATAAGCAAATCATCATTCCAAAATTTCAATCTAACATATACAAACATGATTTATAACATAATTATGATTCCAATCAACATATATCAAAATTTAAAATAAATCACCTACACTACTCATTCAAAGTTAAGTCAGGTAACACTCAAACCATGCTAGTTCGAGATGGGTCAATCAATAGTTTGGTTCCATTAGCCCAAGTTCAAGTTTTGATTTGAGCTAACTTGAGTATAGCCTCAAGCAAAATAGAGTTGGCTCAACAATTCTACTCCAAACTCACCAATCATTTTCTTACACAAACAAACATTCCATAACTTTAATTATCAAAAACAAAAAAATACTCATGGGTTTGAGATATCATAACGAAATCTAAACTAACCTGAGAGCTGCAAAAGCATTTTTCACAGTGTACATGTATCCAATTAAGATTCTGGCGCATATGATTAAAGATGAACCTTGACCTAATGAGATAGAAATTAGACAAAGCAACCAGATGAGAAACATCAAAGTAAAGTGAGTTTAAGAGAATATACAATGTAAATTGCCAATGGATGTTTTTTATATCAAAAAATTACAGATAGATATGAAATGTTAGAAAGAGCAAATAATCTTCCGAGTAACATCTTGTAACAAATATAATGAATGGTTGTAAGTAGTTAGTTTAATTAAATAAATATTTGAGATTTTCATGATATATTATGTTGAGTAAACAATAGTGGTGAATTATGGCATGACAATTATTGTAAAAGACCATAAGCCAATCTCTTTTGAAATCAAACCATTTAAGACTAATGGGTGTAATATATTTATAATTTTTAAATATGATAAACAGGTAACAAATAAATGGGTATGGAAGAACTTTTTCGTTACCTTCCATTTAGATAATGGTCCAATAAAATTATCCTCTTATTTACTTGTTGAATAAATTTAACCATACCATTTAACTTCTTAGTGGTATGGTATAGACGGTAGAATGAGTATAGTTGGCAACCCTATATGCAGGCCCAAGCCATGCATGAGCCCTAGTTGCATTGGCTATGGCCTCAAGTATCGGAGTTTCCCCGGGCCCGCGATTGGAGCTACTCACCATAAGCGTGATATAAAATAACATTCACCTAGGAATGTACTATATGCATACAAATGCACAAGCTAAAAAATAATAAAAATTCTTACTATGATTGAAATGCAGTTGAAAATCTTTGAAATCATCTTGAAAACTCTTGATTAGATCCTTCACCCACACACTAAACTCCGTCAGGTCCTGTAATGTCTGGGGGGTGATGAGTATTTTAAAATACTCAGTAGGATAATTTATACAATCAGGCACAAAGTAACATATGATAGTTTTAAAAACATACAATATAAACAATACTTTTCATAAAAACATGGATGCCTCTCACCCAAAACCACCCCTAGAGTTTTTCCCTACATATTGAAGATGCTAGGGTTTGGAAGCTCTCATGGCTTACTACCAATATTCTGGACACCCATTCCATCCTATGGACTTTGCTGCGGGTACAAAGCAACAACCTCTTGCTCCTCCTTTACGGATCATTGCAAAAACACCTCGTGCTTGTGGAGAGAAGAGACACATGTGCTCATTGGGCCCCGGGATCAAGAGAGTAGAAAGTCTTCCCATGATATTGTCTACCTTAGCGTGCTAGCCTTCTCAACAGTTCCCACCCCTCGTTAGGGGCTAACCGGGCTAATTTGTGTACCATGCATCTGATTTCCTTTTGGATCATAGCTGTGAATCTCTATTCACGGAGATTTATTGGTACATCTACCAAGTCCTAGTTAAAAAACCAGTCTTAATTTCCCTGACTCATAAAGGGTAGTATTCTTTTTCAATAACTCATCCCGTTGTTTAACTTTTTTAAAAAAAAACTCTAGCTTTGCCTCTACAAGCCATGAGAGTGTTACTAATAACGGCTACAAATACAGGGTTAGTCGCTTGTCGAATGAGACAGTACCCTTTCTTCATCCCATTTCAGCAACTCGATCACCATGCTTGTACGAATTTTCAAAAATAATTTTGAGAGTCATCCTTCGACAAAGAATCATTTTCTAAAACCGCTTTTTAAATCTACTTTAGCTATTTTTTATTAAAGCAGTGGCGAGGCTAGATTTTCTCTATCTCACACGCTACCACATGTATAATTCGAAATCAAATTCAAAGGATAAACCATTCGATAAAACAAATATACAAGGCATCAATAAAATCACAGTATATAAATCATATGATAAAACATTTAGTATATAATCTATATCTTACTCCAACGGATAACCATTCGATAAATCATATAAGTGCGAAAATCATAAAATAGAACCTGTAATTAGATCTAACACTTAGTATGCTAGGTATGTTAAGTTCAAAAGACAACCAAAGTAAACATTTATGCCATAAGATCGGATAAAAACCCCTACCTCGCTCTCCATGCAAGTTCGAAGATGATAAATCAGACTCCATTAACTTGGACGTCCAGTTTTCTAGCTCTAAAGTTCTCTGATTGTGGAAATAATTTCACCACGACATCTAAAATGCTTGATTTAGGTAAGAACACCTCTTGAATAACTCAATTCGGACTTAAAACGACTCCAAATTTGGAAAAAGAAGTTTGGGTACAAGATCAATGGATCTCTCGTAAGGTTTCTTTACTCTGGAGTGGTCAAATCTTTAAAATAACCCCTCCATCACATAGAACATCCTCCATTTAGTAAAAAACACATTTTGAACGAACTAAATCGGATTCAGAATGACTAGAAACAGAGAAAACAAAGTCTGGATAAAAAATGATTGAAACAAGTAATTATAGGGCGTTGGTGCACCAAAATAGTGGCGTTGCACCACCATTTTTTGCGGTGTTGCCATTTTTGGTGTGGCACCCGCAGTTTCATGGGTGCACATCATGCCGCGGCGGCCATGTGCTGCAACATGTGTACCGTTTTCTTTTTTCTTTTTAATCTTTTCTATCTTCAAATATTAATAACTTTTTACCCGAGACTCGGATTTGTATGTTCTTGGTGCCGTTGAGCTCGTATTGACGAGCCCTACCAAATTAGACTGCTTAAATTAGTTTATCCCACTCTTTCTATATGAGTTCTATGTATAATATACAATTCCTGGGGTCGTAACTTTCGACCTTGAAATCCAATTTGAGCTATTCAAGGCTCATTACGCTTGCTTTTCGGAGTTCTATTATGTCCTCAAGAAATATCACCGAATAAATGCCTCCATATAATTTAAAATTGTTAAAAATTAGATTATTAGAGGCGTAAAATTGTACCGAGAATCTGTGGTCATTACATCAAGGGCCAGACCCCCTCGCGTGCTATCATAGATTGCGTTCTGGGCATCCTACCAATTCCCCTTTTGCTTTGATTACATATATTTTTCTTTATTTCCTTTCTTTATGTTTTAAGGTGCTACCCTACCGGTACAACCACTTTGACTACCACTTTAATAAATCTCCTGTGCCATAAAGGGGGAGATGAGTTGTTCGTGTTGTTGGCTATAATGTTGTTCCCATTGCTTGTATACACACTCATAGTGAATGCAACTTGATTTCTTGCTTATGTTCATTAGTTTCCTTGTAATGTGTCACTCTCGTTCCCCTACCTTTTGTTTTGTATGAACACCCACAAGTGATTTGCACAACGCATCCATATAAGGCAAGCTGATTGTCCCTAACAAAGGCTTGCTTGTTGAGCTCCAGGCATGCAAGCGTCACATTGTTGGCTACCCAGCAAGCACATTCATGATAGTTGGTATCAAATCCAAAGAAAAGATTGTTCGTCAAACTTCCACTTAAGATGCCAAAGTCTGTGGTAGGCGAAGCTAGTGGGGTCAAGCAAGCAGCCCTTGATCAATAACATAAAAAAGTCATCAAAATGGTAAGACCACATTGAAGCCTTGGAGGAGCAATTTGCCCCCTTGGTAAGCAGATTTTCTACGTTGGAAGAGAAAGTGAAGTCCCTTAAAAAAGTGGAGAAGTAGAATCCTGAGTCATAAGTTAGGTTTATTGGACAATTGCAAGTAATCAATCGTTTTAGATAGTAATTGACCATTCACTATTTTCTGAACACATGATACTTTGAGCGATTGATTGATGAACAAAGTGATCGATCTAGAACTCTCGGCTTTGTTTTACACAGGGTTAAATCAAGTGTCGATCAATTGTTCCATTTAGTACATTATTAGCGATCAATTGTTTTGTCAGTTTAATTATTATTTTACCCTGTTACCCTAAGACTTCTTAAAAATAGTTCTAAAACTTCTCCAAGTGATCTTGGTATGCGAATGTGATCTAAATAAGCTTAAAAAACCTTCGAAATTCTTTAGTCTTCTATCTTGAGCTATAAGAACACATATGCTCCTATTTTTCAAGTATGTCAATTTCAAATCTGACTGAAGCACAAGGTTTACAACAACATCTAATCATATTTTAAGATTTACATACCCAAGGTTTCTGACATAATTTGACAAAGAAATTAGCCAATAAACCTAACAAATGACTCATATGTTCTTACATGTCAAATAATTTTCAATCTTGATGTTGGACATTCGAGATATGGATGAAAATAACAAGTTGTTCTACTTCCTCGAAGGCCTCAAGCCATAAGCCCAAACAGAGATGAATTGGCGCAAGGTGCAAGACTTATATGCAACTATCTTAGAAGTCGAGTACTTAATTAATTTTACCACCCATGGAAACACAAGGAAACCAAGATATTTTCAGAAGGACCAAGGTATGCGACAAGGTCATCAAGATCAAAACAACCCTATTGATGCTCAAGACAAAGGCAAGGGCACATTTGAAAAAAAAAATTACAAGGACTTCAGAACAAAAGTCAATAGTTCTATATTTGCCACATAACCATTCCAACCCTTTAACAGGGTCAAGGGCCCGTTATCATGCTTACTATGTGCAGGACCCCATCTTACTTGGCAATGTCCACATATGAAAGTACTCAATGCTCTCGTTAGAGGGGAGTCAACTAGAATTGAGGAAAATGATGATGCCTCCAATGATGAAGAATTGTAGCACCTAAGATGAGAGCGTTAAGGCTACTCAATACCATTGAGGGTGCTAAAAAAATAAGCATCTTGAGTAAAGGGTCCAATGCACATTGAGATATGGTTGAATGACGTCCCAACAAGAGCAATGGTCAACATAGGAGCCACCCATACATTTATCTTAGATAATGAAGCAAGACGCATAGGGCCAAGGCTAGTTAAAGATTCAAGTCGAATGAAGGTAGTAAACTCTGAAGCTTGTCCTATCACCGGGTTGGCCAAGGATGTTCCCATTAGGATTGGCAATTGGTTCGATACAACAATTCTCATGGCAGTCCCCTTGGATCTCTTCCAAGTTATTCTTAGGATGAAATTCTTGTAGAAAGCGAGCATCATCCCAATGTCACATCTAGATTCAGTATGCATGTTTGAAACTACAAATTTCTACATGGTGTCTGTTGTTCAGAAGAGTAGGCCTAAAATTTCACATTTGTCTACACTCTGACTAGACAACATGTTGAAGAAAGGTGATCCAATATACCTTGTGGGCCTCCGCATAGAAGACCAACCACAAGGGGATCAACACATACCTAAAGAAGTCCAAGTTATCGTAACTGACTATGCTAATATAATGCCCAAAGCCTTACCAAAGTACTCCATCCGCAAAAAATAATTAGCCACCAAATCGAATTGGAGCATGGTGCAAAACCACCAGCCTGCACTCCCTACCAGATGGCTCCCCCAAACTTGTGGACTTGAGAAGGCAACTAGATGAATTACTGGAAGCAGGGTTAATCCACTCCTGCAAAGCCCCCTTTAAATCCCCAGTTCTCTTCCAGAAGGAACCTAATGAGAGCTTACGCCTTTTGTAGCACCCCGACTTTTTAAATTACTTTAAAGGTCAGAGTGTAGCCAATTCATAATGATAGAATATGGGCCAAGATCAACTGTGCATAGAGGAGCAACTTTATATTAATTTAGGTAATTACAAAAACTTTACAAATCAAGGCTTATCATGCCTTGACAAAATCCAATTTGCGCACATCCAAAATTATTACATAACAAAATAATGTGGTAAAGTAAATAAAAAACGTAGATCTTTCGAAGTTCTACAAACAATCTTCATTGATATCATCTTCTTTGTTCGGACTTGCAGCGTCTAGGGGTGGGTGAGTAAAATTATACTCAGTAGATAGAGTTAAATTTTATTATCATGCTAAAACATAAAGCATAAACAAAGATTCATAAAATATTCTAATAATAATTTATATTCAAAAATTGAATCAAAATAATATTATCGACTAACCAAATCCAACATGAACACTTCTTATACAAAAAGTTAGATAAAATATTTCTTCACATAATCTTAATAAACTTGGATAGATAATTCCTAAGCAGAATCTGATAAATAATTCAGAATTAGATAATTCATCATTCACAAAATCCGATAAATAATTCAAAATCAAATAAAACATCATTCACAGAATGTCACCAATACCAGAGCGACATACACCTGTGCTCGTAGGGCAACGAGATCAGAATGAAGAAGATCTTCCCACGATATCCAACTTCATGGGAAAGCCATATGCCATAATAGGCGGTACCTAGGAGTTATAACTCCGATAGCTTTTGGGCTTTATACCAAATAGCTACCCTTCAAAACCAATCCTAGTTTTTGGGTTTTATACCAAATAACTACCCTCAAAACCAATCATAGTTTTTGGGCTTTATACCAAATAACTACCCTTCAAAACCAATCATAGTTTTTGGGCTTTATACTAAATAACTACACTTCAAATCCGGTCAAATCATTCATAAATGTACTTCAAATAATAATAATATCATAAAGTACGTATCACGATAAAATCTATTTAAAAGGTGTATGATACTCTATTATCTTAGCGTTCGTCCAACCTTTAATAAATATCATCATTTTTTAAAATAATATTTTATTTAAGAGATGAATAAATTATGAAATAGAACGCCTAGTCATAGCACGGAATTAGAGCTTAAAACTACCTACCCTTTGAAATCATATGGTTTGGTCATAGCATGAAATTAGAAGTTAAAGCCACCTACACTTATGAGGCCTTCGCTCGTAGTTGGCTTAAATGTGGTGGGTGGCACCTCCCCTTGCGCTGAGATAGTCTCCTCATCCGGCTTAAGTGAGGTGGGCAGAACCTCCCTTAGCGCTCGGACAGACTTCACTTCCAGCCCTAGAGTGGCGAACAGGGCCTCCTCTTGCCCCGGGTCGTTCCCACCTTTTAGAGATGCTAACTAAAAAAATGGACCCTCACATGACGTTGAGCACCCTCGAATTAGGTAGGATAGGTTTTTGAATGGGCAAAAACAGGCAAGAAACGGTGAAGAAATGCGCATTTAAGCCTTAAAAATCCGCATTACGCAAAGAAAATGAGATGAGAAAGGGATGGGGTGAGTTGGACCTCCCCCATCCCTTTCCTTTTATAGGCCAAAAAGCCTTCCGGATGCGCAACACGTGTTGCACATGCGCTGGCTGAAATAAATGCCGCATTGCTGCAGGGTAAAGTGGTTGACACAAAGCGTCAACCATTGCGTCAGCTCTGGCTATAAAAATTCTTTTATATTTTTTGTAAATTTCATTTTTAATGTAAATGAAAAATAAAACTTCAATTAGCCACAACTTTTTACTCGCTTTCGAAATCGCACGTTCTTGGTATTGTTAGACTAGTATCAACGAGCCCTTAAAAACAAGACCACACAAAAGTATGCTTTCTCGCTAATTTAAAGTGGGTCTTGCCTATGACACACTTCTCGAAGTCATATCGTACTATCCCGGTGTCCAATTGATGCATTCTTGGGCTTGATACATTCGTTTCTCGAAGACCTATCAACTCAAAATGGTCCAATTGTAAGAAAAATTGCTATTGGGCGCTAAAACTCGCTAATGGGCCTAACCATTTAAATTCCAAAACATTGAAATTTCAGGGCATTACAGCTTTGCATCGACTATCAAATACTAAAAAAATTGACAGTAAAGAACTAGCTAATCACATATATTTTTGACCAACTTGGCAGTGCTCATTATGTCTCCAAGTTAGATCTCTGATCAGGTTACTTCCAAGTGCATATTACCCATGTTGACGAAGCCAAGACTACTTTTGTTACTCTCTAATGTGCCTTCAAGTTCTTGGTTATACCTTTCGGTCTTACCAATGCCCTGACCACTTTCTGCATACTCATGAACAAGATTTCCATGGCTTCCTTGATCTATTTGTTATTGTCTATCTTGATAACATTATCATTTATGGTGACACACTTGCAAAACATATTACTCACTTGAGAGCCATGTTCAACATCCTATGGTAGAACCAACTATATGTCAAGTTGGTGAAGTGCACCTTTGCACAAAAGGAAATCCTCTTTTTAGGGTATCATATTGGTGGTAGATGAGTTCCAATGGACCAAGAGAAGGTTCGTGCCCTTGATGATTGGCAAGCCTCCACCAAAGCAAAACAATTGTAGACTTTCTTGGGCCTCTCAAATTATTATAAGCATTTTATCTAAGGGTATTCTAAAAAATTTGACCCTTTGACCTACTTACTTAAGAAAGATCGACCTTAGTGTTGGTCCGAATTATGTGAGACAACCTTTGTTGAACAAAAGGGAGTGATCACACAAGAACCTATACTTCAATTCCCGGACTACTCCAAACATTCAAAGTTCAAACTAATGCCTTTGATTTCTCTATCGGGGGCGTTCTCTCATAAGAAGACCATCCCATTGCCTTACAAATTGCAAACTCACTGAAACATAGTAATGCTACATTGTACAAGAAAAGGAGATGACAAATGTAATCCATTGCTTACGCACTTGGTGCCATTACTTATTGGGTTGTCACTTTGTCATTAAAATAGACAATATTACAACCAATTACTTTTAGTCTCAACCCAAGTTGTCTCCCAAATAGGCTCGAATGCAAGACTTCCTGATCGAATTTGACTACATATAGGAGTACAAACCTGCACGAAATAATGTTGTTGTTGATGCACTTAGTTGAAAGGCCGAGATAACCAAACTTGCTTCACTCCATCTCGTTAGCCTAAGTTCTTACTCTAGTGATCTACAACATCGCATTTGAGAAGCAATGTAAAAAGATCCCTTGGTATGCACCCTCCTCCAACAGGTGAAAGAAGGAAAAACTCACAAGTTTTGGCTTGACAATGGAATATTGATGACCAAGGGCCAAAGAATCTATGTTCTAAAAGTGGAGAACTTGCAGAAATAACTCCTCCATGAGTGGCATCACACTTCTTAGGCTGGCCATCTGGGCAACCATCTCACAATGGCCCTCTTGGAGCGGGCGTATTTCTGACCTCACATGGGTGATGACGTCGAGGCATATGTTCGAACTTGCCTTACATGCCAACAAGATAAAGTGGAATGTGACAAACCACAGGGTCTCCTTGAACCATTTCCAGTACTGCAGGGGCCTTGGGAGAGTGTCTCCCTTGACTTCATATTGGCATTGCCTAAAGTTGGTGGATACTGATCGATCTTGGTGGTTGTCAACTATTTCTCTAATCTTCATGCGGACTCCCAAATATTGTCTAGCTAAACAATTTGCCCACCTCTTTCTAAAGAACATTGTTAAATATTGGGGTGTGCCCCAAACAATTGTGAGCAATCGAGATGGGTGTTTCACTAAAATCCCGATAAATTGATAATTAACTATTTTACCCTTAATCATAGAGCGAACCAAGGTCAATTCAAGAGGTTTATAACTCTATAAAATGTCTAAACAATTACCATAGGTCCATGATAAGTATGAAATATATATCTATTTTATATGCCTTTTTACCTTATTTGCTAGTATAGATTAGGTTAATTAAGAGTTAGTTATAGTTTATTTAGATTAAGATAGATATTAGTATTTTAGTTTAATTATTAATGATTTTACAGTTATTAGTAGTTTAGACATGTATTTAAATCAAGTTGGAATTTTAGTTACTTTCTACATGTCTAAAGGATGATATTTTATGTTTTGTAGGTAAAGTGCACTTATCGAAGTACTTGGACGATGTTTGGAATAATTAAAAATAGTCTTGACATGCTTTAAGATGATTTGGACAACTTTTCGGAGTTATAAACAAGTTGGAAATTAATATGGACATGAAGAAAAGCTTAATGAACAGAATATGGATTGTCCAGAAAAATTGTCCAGATTGCAGAAACACTGTAGCCGTTCAAACGGGGTCACTTACCGTTCAATCGGGATAACGTGAATTCAGACAAAAATACAGTTCAAGCGTTCGAACGGGCATGCAGGGCGTTCGAACGGCATAACGTGCAGTTTCCTAGTTTTAGCCAATTTCCAATCCTTTTCATATTGGACTTCTTCCTACGGAACTTATGCCTATAAACAGACATATTTAGCTTAAAATTGGAGGATTCTAGTAGATTTTCTTAAGAGAAAAAGGAAGAAGAAGATGGAAGAGAACTCAAAGCTTTCAATGGAGATTCAAGTGCTTTCTTCTACAATGGAAGGCTAGACTTTTCTTGTACTTAGGAGTTGATGAAGCTATAGATAAGTTTCAGTTTCTTTTCTTTTTAATTTAGATCTCAGTTGTGAATGATGACAATTGTATAATATGGATTTCCTTTTTAATAGAAGAGCTTTTAATGTTTATTCAAATCTATGTTGATTTATTATCTTGTAGATGATAGATGGATGTGGTTTTAATATTTGCATTGATTCTAATTTCTGTGATTTAGATGAGATGGTCATACAATAGTTTTAATGTTCAGATAATTAATGACTTGGATGAGTTATACTAAGATTAGACGGGTCATGCCTATAGCTAGTTTAGTGTAGATGATTCGTGCTATTGTCGAAGATAGTTCATACCATGGAATTCAATTAATGAATCTTTCTAAAGTAATTCTAGCTTGTAGCTGAGAATACTTGTTCATATTCACACTAGCTTTAGGTTAAAAGTTAAGAAATTGTTATGGTTCTATAGTGGATTCGATTTCCTAAGTAATTTCCATCATATTAATCTCTTGTTTTTAAACTAGTTAATTTCTTTCCTTTACTTAATTAAAGTTTAAGTTTGTTTTAGTTTTCAATAAGCAAATTCCTCTTTAGATTTAGTGATAATTCATCTGTCCCTGAGGTTCGACAACCCTTAAATACTTATCCTAGTACAATAACCTTGTACACTTGCAAAGGGTTTAGTTATAAACGATCAGTCCCTGACATCAAGGAGTACACTGAGATCAATTTTTGGACCCATTAAAGTTCAGGGAAGACTTGAACAAAATGATATAAATACCCTATAAGTAGACTAGCATGCATTCATGTGAATGAAATCAAAAGGCCAATTTCAGATTGAATCCTTTTGAGATGTCAATGACAACCCATGAACCGAGAGGATTCTGTCACATGGAAAATTACCCTAATGTCTTAGGGGCATTATAATTCGTTTTCATGAAAATAAAATCTCCTAACCTGAGGAGAGTTAGGACATGAGAGTATGGGTCTTTCTAATGTCATAATTAACTTTGACATTTAATATTACGATTCATTTAGACCTATGCGGGTCTATATTATTTATGCTTTCATTTGCGTTCATGTTTGCTATTGATGTTGTGATAATAATTTATCATTAGCTTAAGATTGATAAAATATCAATCAATAAGGTTAGATAGCTCTAGATTAGGAGAGAACACCTAATCAAGATGAAGAGTAAAATCCCCTTAGAGGGGTCTGGGACTAGTTCATAGAGTGAACAAGGCATCGACCTAACAAATTGCTCTGGTTCATGAATTGATGGCCATTTTGAGTATTGACCCTAGTTTGAAAGAGATTGATAGGGTTTGGGATAGTCATTCTGAACCCTTGCTTATTTTTCTAGCACGAATAGGGTTCGAGATGATTTTTTTGAGTCTTAGTTCTATTGATGAGCTATTGATTTGACTGTGTCATTGCACCTCCCCATTGGAGGGAGCACTGCATGAGCCTTTGCTCACAACTAATATATTCAAGATCATTTAGTATACACACATTTGGCTTAGCTGATATTTTGCTTAGTTGGTTTCTACCGCCACTTCTATTCAGGGGTAGTTGTGCATGCCTTTCTACTTTGGTTAGGTCCTTAGGGGCTAAGTTGGGTTATGATACTTCCTGGTGGATTCCAGGGTCGTACTGTGGATGATAGCCTTTGTGGGTAGCCTATAGTGGTTGTATCGTTTGTCACTTAGTTTAACATTTGATGAGTTTGTCTACCCGTCTGTCATTGGGATAGGACGGGGTTATTAATTATTGAACAAATATTCATGAAATAATTAATGATATTGCTTGTTTTATTAGAACAAGTGGAACACCTAAAGGACTTGCATCAAAGGTATGCTAGTTTAACATACTTAAGCATTGCATGTTTGTTGCTATGCTTCTTGAGATACTATAGTTTCTAGGCAGAAGTACTTCTGGATCCGATCTTATTGGAAGTAACATTGAGGATGTTGTCTAATGAGTATGTATGCAACTAACATCTTCATGATGTTGGTCCTATAATATCCCGGATTTTCCTAGGTTTCGAAACTTAAACACATGGAAAATAGTGTGTTGACCCCTCAACCTTCTCAGTTCAATAACTTCCTCATTCGATGGAATTGATAGTTGAAACCTATGTGGATAGAAAGTAGACATAAAGAACTTTGAAGCATTTGCACAAATCAGAGTTCAGATGAGGGAGATATAACAGTTTAAAGTTAAACATGTCGCGTAGGGCCCATTTACCTGAATTAGAAGCGCAAATGAGCCATTTTAGGTGCAATGCAGGCCCAGTTAATTAAAGTGACAAAAATTAATAAAAAATAGCACAATTTGACAACATAGCCCAACTTCAAATGGTATTGGGAATCGTAATCCCTATGATTATAAAAAGGTAAATTATGGCTTATTTGAAGGAGATTTTTGGCTCGAAAGAGTTTAGGGGTGGTGAAGGAGGAGGAACTGCTAATGGATTTTTTGGTGAGTAAGATCGACAATGAGGTAGGGCAGAACAAGCTTGAAGACTAGTGTTAGCAAGGTAGGATCTTAGCCTTTAAACTTAATTTGACGTTGATGATCTAATTTTTTAACAAAAAATATGTTATCGTGGTGAAATTGATAATTGCGTATACAGAACTTTGAGGGGAGAGGACATGTGGGTAGAAAACGGCAACAATGAATTGCCGACATAGTCACTTCATCCTTTAGCTAAGAGTGCACAAGTCTAGTCATTTTGGCTATGGTGGTTTGGGCTAGAGATATTGCACAGCCTGCCAGCTATTGGAAAAAAAATAGACACTTCAACTCTCGACAGAGGTAGGACATCCACTGGCCAGCTACAGGGCGACATGGATAGGTTTATTGAATTTGCTACTCGATTACTGTAAGGACCCTCATCTCTAAACCGGTTTTTGGTTTCCTTTAATTATTGGTTATTGTGAGATTAACGCGTTTTCTGATTTATTCGGTGATTTCGTGAATAAATAGTGTTTATGATGGTTTTAACCTAAATCAACTTTAAGATTAGTGATTTTAAGTGAATTTAAAATAAATGTGAATTTTTTGAATTTTCACTATTTTTCTAAAAATTAGGGTTTTGGCGGGACCCTGTGGGCCCCACCGTCAAAATTTTGGTTTTTGGGTCAAATGAACCCAGATGTCTACTTAAGCCCATACATAAATTTTTAGAATTTTCTTAGGCTTAATTAGTGCTTAAATTTGTAAAATACCCATTTTTAGCCTACTTTTCCTATTTACACCCCATAACTTACCCATACATACCCCAACCCTTACTATAAAAGGCCAAACCTAAGCCATTTCCATTTTTGGGAATAGGCGGAGGAGGGAGGTCAGGCCTAATCTCCAATTAGGCCCGAATTAGAAGGAGTTTAAGGTAAGCCTACTCTAATTAAGAACTAAACCCTAGCTTTCTTCTTAATCTCTTCTAAATCTACCATTTCCCCTTTGTTTCAATTCATTTTTGGACATCAAAAACTACTGATTTGGATTTTACTATAAACCCTAGCTTTCAAAATTTGATTTTTATGATCAACAAGCCCTAGATCTAAGCTTTGATTAAGGATTTCTTTGGTAAATCGATTTTTAATGGAGTTTAATTCAAACTCAATGTGTTTGTAAGGATTTCAAGAAGGGTGACCCTCAAATCCGAGCTTAATCAAGTGCTAAGGTAATGGACCTTCAAAATTTCAGTTTATCCATGATAAAACTCTTGATTTTTGACTTATTTCGAATAGAGTTGCTTGATTTGGTGTGTTAATGGCATGATTAGAAAATAGAATTCTTTAATCCCGATTTCTTAGGGTTTTGTATTATTATGATATGGTTTAACATTCTGGAAGTCATGAAGGACTTTTGATGATGATTAGGGTGTTAGATGTGGATTTGAAGTGTTATCAATGGTGTCTCGGTTTGAAATTGCGAAAGGAAGAAGATAGTATGTTCTGCCTTGTTGGCGTTCGAACGGCAACATTGTTGGATCGGCAATTTTCCAGTTCAGCTGATTGAACGACCTGCTGGGCGTTCGAACGGCCAAACTGTGAATTTGAATTTTTCCCGTTTAGCCGATCGAACTGCCTGAAGGGCGTTCGAACAGCTACACAGCAGAATTTGTGTTCTAATGCATGATGTTTATTTCGATGATTCCACTTTATCTTGCCTATTTCATATGAATGTGGAGTGTTTTGAGCTATATTATGCTATTGGATAGGCATGCTATTGAGGTTATAAAGTTGGAATATATGATTAGAGATTTGTGGAATGACTTATGTTTTGTGGCATGATGTTGGAATTGTCATCTTGAAATTGTGAATGGTTGATTCCCTATGGTTAGGGCTGTAAATGAGCCGAGCTAGCTCGTGAGCAAACTCGGCTCGGTTAGGCTCGGCTCGAGTTAAACTCGACTCGAATCAGGCTCGACTCGAACTCGATTCGAGCTCGAATAAGTTCAAGCCGAGTTTGAGCCGACCCCTGCTCGACTCGGCTCTGCTCGAATAAAACTCGAACTCGATGTACTCGAGTCGACCTCGAGCTCGAGCTCGAATATAATTTTAAAATTATATATAAATAATGTATATATGTGCATATTTTATATAAACATAATTGTTAATTTAAATACATATTTATAACATACTCCCTCCATTCTTAGATTAATAGCTCTATTTGATTAGTTCATTTTGAAAAATTTTATTGAGTTATTAATCTAAAATGAATGGAATATATAAAACGACATATAATCACATATTTATATACTAATATTATGTATCGTATTGATATATGAGACCCGTTTATATGAGTCAAGGCTCACTCACGACTATGTGAGTATAGATGTCATACATCATCATATTACGATATAAGAACACACATAACTTGGGAGGTAGATTAGTTTATGTCTTCTTGCGCATTTGGATCTCGATCTTGCCTGAATAATTTTTTATTTTTTACATCTTTTTTAGTGATTATATGTACATGAAGAGAGAAAAAATAATAATGTTGCATTTTTTTAGCATATGTAACTAAAACTTATTTGTCATAGTTTTCTTCTTTCATAGTGACTATAATCAAATATTCACGCTGTAGTCGTAATACTTGTTGAAGTATATTAATTAATATTTAATACTAAAAATATATTAGTATATGTGATACTTCATATACTTTATATTTATATATAGATTATTTTTATTTTTTTAGTTCGAGCCAAGCTTTGGATTTCTAAATCGAGCCGAGCTCGAGCTGAAAAGTTTGAGTTTATTCGAGCTTCGAGCCAAGCTTCAGCAATTCGAGCTCGAGCCGAAACAGCCTAATACTCGGCTTAGCTCGGCTCGTTAACACCCCTACCTATAGTTAAGCACATTTTCAGTAGGACTACAACCTATTATTGGACTGATTTGTCATGATAGAGTGTGGTTAGTTGGTGTGTGGATGTTGGTGAATGCCATGACTCAATGATGAAATGAATGATCTTATATGTGTTTAGCCTTTGTGGTTGAGTTTTGAATTGAGATACGATTTCAACGATTCTTCTCCTATTATTTCCACTAAAATTCATGATTTGATGTTAATTCACATGTGTAGTGTAGTAGTAAGTTAATTTCAAGCATGTTGAAATACATTGAGTCAAGTACTTCTACTAGTTACACACACATGTGGGGGGTTAAATGATGATGTTGAAGCTTGATATTGTGATTATGAATGATGCATTAGGGGCTGATGAGAGCACTTATCATGGATTAGGATTCATGTATGCCTTGCCCACGTATGTACCATGCTGCATGCATCATGAAAATGGATTTCCAATTGAGGCTTCATCGAGGTTAATCGAATTTGACCGATTGGATGCAATGTGGTGAAATTGTGTGCCAGATTGATCGGTCGGGGATTGATCGTAAGTTGATTGGTGCGAAAGGACATGTTTTGATTTGAGTTCTTGTGTGGAACGAGTGCACTCCCCGGGTTGAGTCTAGCTAAATGGAATTATGTGGGGACGAGTTGTGTACTTGTCTTGCGGATTGTGAGAATGTTATTATGAGTGTCATCTGGACCCTGAGAATCCAGTGTGGTATGCCGTGTATACCGCTACCACGTGTTCTAGGGTTCCCTGTGTGGCAATTCGGGCTCTCCCCACCGCAGGAGATGTCCATGGGTGAACACCCCTGCTCTAGATTCTCTGTGTGAGAATGGGACATCCTTGGCCAGGATCGTCCAGGGCGAGCAGCATTAGGGATTGACAACCCCAATCTTTCTTTAATTCTTGTGTAGAATTTTGGATTCATGACATGCCTTCGTGGCCTTGTCTATGTTCCCGTCTATGTGACACTAAATTGTGATTACTCCTTGATGGAGGTTGTTATGATATAATGCATGTGGTAATATGTATGTTAGAGATACATCCATGCAAGTTGATTATGATATGATGCATGTGGGAATATGTATGTTAGAGATACATCCATGCAGGTTGGTTATAATACGATGCATGATGGAATATGTATGTTAGAGATATGTTAGAGATACATTCATGCAGGTTGTTATGATATAATGCATGTGGGAATATGTATGTTAGAGATACATCCATGCAGGTTGATTTTGATATGATGCATGATGGAATATGTATGTTAGAGATACATTCATGCAGGTTGATTATGATGTGATGCATGATGGAATATGTATGTTAGAGATACATTTCATGCAGGATGTTATGATGAGAATGACATTATGTGATTATGCACTATGATGCAGTTTTAGGTGATGTGTATGCATGATCAGGAAATGATGCATCATGTAAATCTTTGATCTGAATGATTACATTGCTATGTTATCGTATTTCCGATGTTGATAGTGATATTAAAAACCATTGCTGAGTTTGTTAAACTCACCCCTCTTTCTTATGTTTTGATTTGAGGCTGCTTGGTGCGACACGCAGACGGACAGGATCTCCTCTTTGAGGAAAGGTCGGAGATGACTTGGATGTAATCGTGGAGATCGTTGTGTGACTTATTTTCCTTTGGTTTTATGCTTTATGTTTAGAACCTTTGTGTAGGGTTCTTTGTTTTGGATTTATGTCACATTTTACAGTTGTGATGCTTATGACTTATTTTGGGCCGGTGTGGGCTTTAGTTAACTAAGCATGTGGGTTTGAGATTAGTTGTTTACTTTGTGATAAGCAACACTCTTTTTTTCCTTCTTATTTACTCTTGCTCAAAGGATTGTGCGTACTCTGTAATTCTGTTAATCGCCCGTGGTTAGGGTTAAGTCTTCCGCTAGATCATTTCTCAATTTTCCCTTCGTCGCTCCCGCGTGCTTGATCGGCCCCTGGACCGGGTTCGGCTCGGGTCGGGCATCGCCGGGGCGTGACAATTACAAATCGGATAGGCCTTGCCTCGATCCTGGCCAAGCTTTAGGCTGGGAGATCATGTCTAGTGACTAGACCAAGTTTCAGGCTAGGGAAAAATCCCAAAGGTTATGAAATGACTATTTTACCCTTTTGAGTGAATCATAGTAGTAATATTTAATTACTTGACTCATACTCTAGTTCAGGAGCCTATGAGAGGAATCAAAATTGGAGAAAGTCCCAGTGAGGGGTTAGTGTGTACCCTAAATTCAGACCAATCCACATAATTGCCAGCCCAACATCTATTGAAAAAAAAAACAGATGCTTCAACTCCTGACAGAGGCAGAGCAACCACTGGCCAGCATTAGGACGACAAGGCTAGGTTTATTGGATTTGCCACTCAATTACAAATTGGATAGGCCCTACCCCGATCCTGGCCAAGTTTTAGGTCGGGAGATCATGTCTAGTGACCCGACTAAGTTTCAGGAAGGGGAAAAATCCCAGAGGTTGTGAAATAACTATTTTACCCTTGTGAGTGAATCGTAGTAGTAATATTTAATTACCTAACTCAGGCTCTAGTTCAGGAGCCTATGAGAGGAGTCAAAATTTGGAGAAAATCCCAGTGAGAGGTTAGTGTGTACCATAAATTTAGACCAATCCACATGATGGGTAAAAATCCTAGTAAGTGGATATTGAACATTTTACTCCTAAGGTTAAGGGTGAATGGTAGAATGAACGAAGGTTGGTTCAAGGGGTTTATAACCCCATAAAATTACCATGGTCCATGACATCAAGAAGTACTCTTGTGGTTAGTTTTAGACCCATTAGAGTTAAGGGAAGCCCTGAACAAAATAATAAAAAATACCCTTATGTAACACCCCGGTCCGAGATCCAACCCTAGTCGGGGTTTTAGAAACATAAAATCCAAGGTTTAAAATTTTAAAATTGATAAACTAAGAGCAGAAAAGTCTGAGTGTGAGAGCTGTAATGTTCTTCTATGCACCATGGAACTTAAGTGCTCCATCGTGTATAGGCTAAAATAAACCTAATTAGATAACTAATTGGGATGGTCCAACATTGTCGTACCGTTGGTTGCCTATGTATGTATTAGATAACATCTATGATGTTATTTCAATATGATCAAATTTGAATGTAGTTTTGCCTAATGGCTAATACATGCATCATGCAATAGAAAATTATATATGTTAAAATATGTATATCCTTATGTCTAAATAAATCATTCAGAGTCAAACAAAAAACTCATAAATTATCGGAGTTAAATAGGAGATAACGAATCAGTAGAAACACACATCTCACTCTATCATAGTGTAGAGCAAAATACATCGGAGCATATTGAATCATATCAATTACATCATATCCTATCATATCATATCTCATCTAACCATATTAGATCATATCGGATTAGATTAGAGCATATTAGATCAAAACAAGGCAAAGCATATCAGAACACATTGGATCAAAGCATAACACACACACACACACATATATCATCTTAAGTTAATAACATAAGATGCACATGCACTCATAATATATATTAAAACAAAAGGCCAGAAATACTTACTCCCCTAAAGCTCCTCGGAAGTAGCACATCCTCCCCTTCTAGTTCAGAGATGGCAGACGAAACTTCCTCTTGCTCCAGAACGTTTCTCTCATTCAGCCCAAAAGCGATAGACATACACTCCCCTTTCCTGGGGCTCTTCTCACTCTTTATGCCGAAAGGCGACAAACATAACCTCCTCTTATCTAGAGATGTATTTCTCTTTGCATGCTCGAAAGTTGTGGCATAACCTTACCTAGAGACACTTCTCACTTTTTTCTCACGTAGGCGGCGGACATAACCTCCCCTTACCCAGAGATATTTCTCGCACTGCATGGCCCATCAGTGAATGATGGTGCCTTACTTACTCTAGGCCACTTCTCTCGGTGCGGCTTGACAGCGGAGGACAGAACCTCCTCTCACTTTGGGCCACTTCTCTCTCTCTCTCTTTGGGCCTGGGTGTGTCGAACAGAGCCGCCTCTTACCTGAGGTCATTTCCCCTCTCTATAGCCTCTAACCCAAGGAGCGGATGCTTCGATTGTATAGAACACCCTAAAATTAGCTAAGAACACATGTTGAATGGGCAACATTGGACTCAGAATGGATTACAAAACTCCTTCAGAAGTTTGCAAACGTTTTCTATTTATAGGGAAAAACCCGTGAGTGTATGAAATGAACACGCGCATGCATGCACCATGTATTGCACACATGGGCTATCACACCACTTATCCTATTGGCCCTGGCCTGCACTACGTGGCTCCTAAGAATAGCGTGGGAGCCAGCCCGTGTTACGCGGTCCCTATCTTTCAATCACATAGGACAGCCCGCGGCACTCTACTTGTCGTGCTTGTTACTTTTTCTCCCGACCTCCATTTCACGTGTTCTTCAATTCGTTACACTCATTACTTTGATATCTACCCATATACGGAGATTTTATCCCTTGAAACCTCCTAGAACTTATCCCAAAATTATATAATTACATTTAACCCCTCAGGTTAGGTGTAATCAAAAAACGGGTCGTTACACCTTATGAGTTGACTGACTTGCAATCGCGTGAATGGAATCAATGGGCCAATATGAGAGTGAAACCTCTTGAGTGGTCAAGGACTTACCCAAGAATGGAGAAGACCATGTTCTCTATGAGAAAATTACCCTAATGCCCTTAGGTGCATTATAACCCATTTTCATTAATATAGTGCTCTTAACCCAAGGAGGGTTACAACATGAGAGTGCAGGTCTTTCTAATGCAATAAGTTAGTTTGGCCCTCAATATTACGATCTATTTGGACCTGTGTGGTGTATTGTATTTCATTATTTTGATACTTGCTATTAATGTTGTTATAGTAATTTATTGCTAGCTTAAGATTAGTGGAAGATTAATCGATAGGGGTTAGACAATAGGCCAGAACACCTAATCAAGATAAAGACTAAAATACCCTTAAAGGGGTTTGAGACTAGATCATTAAGTGTACAAGACCTTTGACATGACGATTTTGCCTTGGTTAATGAACATATAGGAGTTTTGAGTCTTGACCCTAGTCAAAATGTTAATTAATACTTCTATTCTTTTGGGAACTTTCCTTCAAATGGAGGAGATGTTCTGTTGTTGTTTGGTCTTGTTCATTGCAGGCTCTTTAGGTTTAGACTAGCGATGTCAAGATGTTGGGTGGGGATTGATGACGACAGTGCACTAGTGAGATCTAGTTTCTTACATTTGCAATTTGGTAAGTAATTATAATTACTGGTATGAGAGCTAACTTTATTTAGTTATTTATTTTCAGATGGATGAGAGACTTGTACTTATAGACTTGTTCTGAGAGGGTTAACATATTGTTTATGAACTTTGGACATGTGTTACAATATTATATATTTTGATATTCGTATTTGTGAACACTAGTTATCATAACCTGGATATTTAATTGGACGATCTATTTTGTATTTAAGAAAGAAAAAAATCCTCGTGATTTATCATGTGTCCTTCATTAAACAGGATTTTGAAAATTTGGGTTGTGACATCATCTTCTCATTATTTGTCACATCCCTTGATAGGATGCCACTTAGGTAGGGTATATGGTAAAACCTAACCCTAATAGGTCGGGTTTGTGTTTCCAAATTCAACCCGATTAGATATTTATGTCGGGTTTGGGTTTTAGGTGATCTAACTCTACGTAATCCGGTTAAGGTTATAGGTATAAATTTTTTAGATTTTTCTTTGTATTTTGATGAAACCCCACTTGGCCCAACCCTAATGGGTTTGATTTGGCTTTCCAAATTCAACCCAACTAACTATTTGGATCAAATCAGGATTTACCATTTCTTAAATGGTATCGGGTTCATGTTTTGCAAAATTTAACCCAAACCCAACCAAGTGGCATCCCTATTTAGGGGTGGCAATGGGCTGGGCCTGGCCCACAAGGGTGGGAGGCGAGGCCGGCAGGGCCCGCAGCCCCTTTTAAGGGGCTATAGGTAGGGCCCATCTAGTAACTTTTTTAAAAAATGTTGGCCAGCCATGGACAAAGATCCTGTCCATGGTCAATGGGGTGGCATTGCCCTCTCTCGTCATGGGCTACGGCCCAGGCAGCTCGTTCTGTGCACTCCATAGACCAAGCTGAGCCATGCCTGCTCATTTAGCAGGCTGGGCTTCGGCCTTGTGGGTCAACCATGGGCAGCCCACACATTGCCCACCCCTATCCCCTGATCCTATGAAAGTGGGCTCTGTGTGTGTGTCAAAGTTACAAAATTTATTAAATAAAAATAGAACTATCTAGGATAAAAGCCCAATGGCAGATATACTTGGGGACGAGGATAAAGAAAAGAAACTTTGTTGAAGCACCTAAAGCACATACAAGTGACTTTTGTGAGCTTGCAATTAAGTTTAGTTATTAAGCTTTTTTGTATTATAAATTATTTTGTAGTATGTCACTTATCAAGACATGATGTCCCTATGAATATCTCATTTGATATCTCATGCAAGAAGCCCAAATTTTTTTGCTAAATTTCCTTTTGGTATCACATATTCCTTTTGTTTACTTTATACAATAAATATTCACAAGCAATCATCTATTTTGAACTATGCGATTTGTTCTTAAATCATGTTGTTCAATTGGTTGTTTATATGTTGCTTGCTCGCCTGCCTGAGAGAAGTATGGGTAATGATTGGATAAATGACTAATAGATAGGGTATGAGTAAAATTTTAAGAAGCGGGTATAGATGCGGATAAAACTTTACCGGCCCCATACCAAACCCATTGACAACCTTAATTCTCTTAAGTAATCCAAGATTTTATCAGTACACAGTACATGTTTCTGTCCTATGTCTTCCACATGGCCAAACTGCTTACGTGAATTTGTATTTGCTAGAAACAAATTCTTATCTTGGATAAATAAAACCATTAATCCGTTAATGGACAAACTTGGTTTTGTTCTCTTTTTGCTAAATAAGATGAAGTTGGTTATGTTGTATTCCTTTTATGCGTTTTCCTTTCTTTCAATCACTATTGGCTTATTCATAGATGCCTCATTTCTTTTATATTCATCTAAAACCATATTAATAGCTCCATTTGAATTTTCAAAATGAATTAAAATTAGTTCATTATAAAAAAAACCAAATGAAACTATTAATGTAGGATGAAAGGAGTATTTATTATCTATATTTGAAAAAAAACTCCCCCCATCTAATATTAATAATTATATTTATAAAAATAGTAGTTTTTATTGAGTGGTAAAACTCACATCTAAAAGAAGGGAAAATATGCATATAATACTCTTTTTTAAGTACCCCACCACTTAAATTGAATAAAATGAAGCAATTAATATGAAATTTTTTGCCCAAATTGAACTACTAATGTAGGACGGAGGAAATAATATTTTAAAAACTAATTTATTAACCCTTTGCTTCCCCTATTAATTTTTTAATTCCATCCAATAATTAAAATGAAAAAGACAACATAAAATAGGAAAATTAATATAAATAAGTTGTTTTTATACAATTGATATGTGGAAGAAGTATGATAATTACAGTGAAATTTTTTTGATCTAGGTTCATTGCCCACGAAAGCGCTTTAAATCAAAACTCCATGGGTCAATACCCATTTGGGCTATAACACTTTCCAGCTGCCGGTAATGAATGCCAGTGGCATTGACTGGGGTTTCCAGCAAAAAACTCTAGGATGGGAGAAATTCTGCGTGTTTCCCATATTTGAAATGTGAGAAATTCATGGGGATGCGCAATATGTGATACGTGTAGCCGCAGGGTTGATTGTGGACATTTATCATCTAATGTCCAGGCAGTGTCCGAAGTGTTCGTGGCCGTATTTAGTTGAATTTTTTTGTCCATTAATTTTTGGATACGGCTATAGACAAAGACCTCGTCTGGCCGTTTGTTCGAGATCCAATTAACTTTTAAATACATTGTACATTCTTATATAAAGGATAATTTTAATTTCTCCTCTAATTATTCTTAAATATTATTTTCTTATACTTAAATATTTAATAATTTAAATACAATTATGTTAATGTTATATTTGAATTCTTTTTTAAAGCTAGTTATGAAATATTTCTTTTGTCCCACATTAATAACTCTATTTGACTTTTCAAAATAAACTAATTTGTCTAATAGTAATACAACAAATAAAGAAAATGACATATATAAGTTTAAAAATTATTATTATATGCTAAATTACTTAATCTAGAGATCCTCACCCTAGCTACCCTACTTAGTTAAAGTCATTAACACCGCTCTCATTTTCTCCAACCACTTCAATTCTCATCCAATTTTTTAAGAGGCTATGTCTATGGACAATGATTGTGCCTGCCGAAAAAGAAGTTTTGTCCATAGACAAAATGTTGACAGACAAATTGTTAACGGACATAGACATAAACAAGCCTTGTTAGCCGATTATTTAGTTGATGACCAGCCCAACGTGTACGTGAAGTGAACTGCAATTGACCAGAAGCATATCAATCATTCAATCCAATAATAAATTGAGAATCCCACATTCTATAGCTAGTCAACTATTGATTAAATTTAGGAAATATATGAAAGTCAAAGTTGGCTTTTTATAATCAAGCTTGCTTATGAATCATCACGGAATTAAGAAAGAAGCCAAAGTCTATGGTTTAATGGCGTTCACTTTGCAGAGAATTCTCAAAAGAATGAACTAGCAATGCATTGTATACCATTTTCAAAACACAAAATACGAAGATCCTGCATTTAATATGTCACCATTATGCACAATCTGCAATATTTGGTCTCAATCTACAAGATTCGGAACCATTAAAAACGGCAAAAACATTGGCTATATATATGCAGTACAGAAGAAACATGAGAGTGCAAGTCGTATTTGTTCAACAATGGCTTCTTCATCGTCTCTTTTTGCTGTTATTGCTTTTCTTGTTCTGTGTTTCTCCATCACATCGGCTAGTCTCGAAGAAGGCGCATTGAGATCTAATGGTTAGTGTCTGAAGTCTAAACTGATCCGATGACTTCCTATAAGAATTTTTAACCTTTTTATTTTATGTAGGTGAAGATCCAAGTCAATGTGAACTCTATCTGCCCAAAATGCCATGCAGTCACAACAGGGAATGTAGAGCTGTGTGCAAGAAGCACAAGGGCATCTGCTATGGACACAAACCCCAGATCAAGTTATGCTGTTGTTACTGAAAGGTTGTTATTGCATGATGTAAGAATGACTTGGGAATGCCTGTGTACTAAGCGCACCATTTTTATAATTTTTCTTCTATTTGCCTTCATCAGCGAATTTCATCAATAAATTCACAATGCTTCTAGCTTGATGGAAAGAACACAGGTGCCACTAACCTGATAAAAGTGTGATATGTTAAAGTTTTTCAAAATTTTATCAAGGTGATCGATTGACTTGAAAGGCACACAATCGAATAAAGAAAATTTTTTAATAGTAAGGTTTTCGATCAATCAATTCGAAAACCAATTTATCATGACAAAAAAATCAACTTATAGTGAGTGGATCGATCGATCCATTTAAACATTTGAATGATGGGATTTACAGTCAATCAAATGATTGATATTATTAATTTCTTAAATAGTTTTAGTTTTCTAGGTTTGAACAAATGCATGCATCTCTTTGAAAAAGGTTTTCATCCCAAAGCCAAAAAGAGAGAATATTCATTAAAAAATAGAGTTTTTGTTTTACTTCTCAAGTTTTTCATAAAAGTGTCTTATTTTCTCTTTCTATAGAAGAGAAGACAAGATTTGGCCTATTGTTCCAAAAAGGAGAAAATAGATTTATCTTCAAAAGTGTAATTTGCAAACAAATATGGAAGACTTCATTGTTTCTTGAAGATAGATTTGTGGAGTTCTGATTTGTGGGGTTAATACTATTTTTTGGAGTAATTCATGCCTTAAAGCACAACTCGTTGTAGTGCATCTCACACAACAAATTTCAAGTTTTGAATCGGTCATTTCAACTAGGAATTCATCATCCATTTTAGCCACCATACTAGGTTTATTAATTTGAAAGATTGAAGATTTCTACCGTTGATCAAGTCACAATCTCAAAGGAATCCCACCAACGATCTAAAAATAGTATTTTGACTTGAAGAAATGGAAGACAACACCACAATGAAGTCTATCAATCATGTGACCAAAAGTTTTATCAATCTTGACTGGATTGATTGTGGAGACTTTTTGCATTGGCAAAGAAAATTACAATTCTTTTTCTTTACGTTGAAGATCACTTATGTGCTCACTATTCTAAAGTCCATTGAAGATGAATAATGAAACGGTAGCACAAGAACATAAAAGTGCTAAATGAGAGCAAGATGATTATTTATGCAAGGGCTATATTCTCAATGTCCTGTTTGATGCCCTTTTTATTCTCTACCAAGGTGTCAAATCTTCCAAAGCACTATAGAACCAACTTGAAGTAATATACCTCACAGAAGATGCTACAAGTAAGAAATTTTTAGTTGTTCAATTTCTTAATTTCAAATAGATAGTAAATCTGCCATAGAACAATTTCATGAGCTTCAACGCATACTTAATCAATTTAAACTTAAAGAAATAGTAATGGACAAATTTATTGTGGTTTGTGCCATAATAGAAAAGCTGCCTCCTTCATGGAAAGACTGTAAGAAAAGTCTTAAGCATAAAAATGAGGAACTTTCCCTTAAGGAATTAGCCTCCTACCTCAGGCTTGAGGAAGGAACAAGAGTCTATAAGAACAAAGAAGTGTACAACAACTCCAATGTGCATACCATAGAGGAAGGACAAAATTCTAAGAATTTCAGCAAGGGTTAGACATAACACTTAAAAGCGGAGCAATCCCAATAATAACGCCGGTCAAAACAAGAAGAAAAAGGGTATGTACTTCTATTGCAAGAAGTTGTGATATTGCAAAGTTGACTGTTGCTTCTACATAAAGAAGAAATATACACAAGTGTTGATGTAATATCTGAGGTTAATAACCTTGATGATGGTGTTTCTTGGTGGATTGAACCAAGACATGTGCATAGATAAGACAACCTTTGTGACATATAAAAATGTGGAGGATGGAACCATCCTCTATATGGGGAACTCTTCATGGCTCCAGTAAAAGGCAAAGGAAATGTGGAACTTAAATTCATTTATGAAAAAACATTGACTCTTACCAATGCATATTATGTGTTTGAGATTAGGGTAAATCTTATATTGGGAGGACTCTTGAATAAGTTTGGGTTTAAGCTTGTGTTTAAAGCCAATATGTTTGTGTTGTCTAAGGGTGGAACCTTTGTTGGAAAAGTCTATTTGTATGAAGAGATGTTTAAGCTTAATATTAATAAGAAGGATGTTTGTGCTTACATGCTTGACTCTCTTTCTTTGTGACATGGTTGTTTAGGACATGTGAATACTAGGAAAATGAATGAAATGGTCAAGTTGAAATTAACTCCTAAGTATTAGCATAATATGTATGCTAAGTGTAAAATTTGCATACAATCAAATATTACTAGAAAACATTTTTCAAATGTTCAAAGGACATCCTCTTTATTTGAATTAATACATTGTGATGTGTGTGACATTTATGCTAATCTTACTAGAGGTAGAAAGAAATATTTTGTCACTTCTATTGATGATTGCTATAGATGTTGTTATGTTTACTTGTGAACGTAAAGATGATGTTTCAGATAAATTCAAGTCATTCAAATCTGAAGTAGAAATCTGTGTGATTTCAAAATAAAATGTCTCTGTCATATAAAGGTGGTGAATATCACTTTCCAAATTATTGTGAATCGGTTCGTATAATCCATGAAACTACAACTCCATATACTCCACAACAAAATGGAGTGAATGAAAGAAAAGATAGGACATTGAGTGAAATGATAAATTCTATGTTATCATATTCAGGTTTTTGCAAATATTTTGGGGAGAAACATTATTGACAACTTGTCACATACTAAAGTGAGTTCCTCAAAAGAACCCAAAGGTTACTCCTTATGAACTATGAAAGAAAAGAATGTCTAATCTTAATTACTTAAAGGTTTGGGGTGTAGAGATATTGTTCACGTACCCAAACCTAAGAGGAAAAAATTAGATAATAAAGACATTAAATACATTTTTTTTGTCTATGCACAACATAACAAAGCTTATAGATTTTTGGTTATTGAATCAAATAAGTCTATTGAAATAAATACTACTCTTTGAATCAAAGGATGATATCTTTTATGAAAATAGATTTATTACAATTCCAAGAATTGAGGACTCAAGTGTTGAAGGTGAATCATCAAAGGCAATTTCAATAGATGATGAACCTATATACACTAGAGAATAAGAGGAGACAAATAATCAAGTAGAACATAGAAAAAGTAAAAGAATAAGGACACAAAAGATTTTTGGTCCAGTTTTTGTGAGCAACTTGATAGAAGGAAAGAGAAGACACTTCTTAAGAAGCATAAGTTATCTTATCAATTGATTTAGATCCTTTAATTTTGAAGAAGCTATAAAATCTGAAGATGTATGTTTTAGGAAAGAGGATATAAATGAATAGTTGGATTGCATAATGGGTAATAAGACTTGGAAACTTGTTGATCTACCCCCTGGATCAAAAGCAATTAAATTCAAATGGATCTTCAAATAGAAAATAAAGATTGATGGAACTATTAATCAATTTAAGGCTAGATTGGTGGCAAATGGTTTTACCAAAAAGGTATTGATTACTTTGATACATATGCCCCGGTAGCTAGAATATCCACTATAAGGATATTAATAACCTTAGCCTCTATTCATAATTTTGACATTTATTAAATAGATGTGAATTTGTCTTTTCTCAATGGTGAGTTGGAAGAAGAAATATATGTAAGATCTCAAACCTTAATCTGATTTGATTTTGAATTAATTATGTGATTATTGTGTAATTTTATTTTAATTGGCCGATTTATCTTATTTTAGGGTAAAATATAGATAATGATGATTTTAATAAGGTTTTCTCTCATTTTTATAAGTTTCTATGTTAAACTCAATTTATCCTATTTTTAGGGAATTTTTAGAATTTTATGGGTGTTTTCTTAAATTTAAGCCATGGGCCCACGTTCACATTAAGTTGTAAGGGTCCCAGGAGACCTTAAACTTTAATTATTTCTTAATTAAAAGTTTCAAGAATTTTAAAATTCGTTTTAGCCTTAAAATGATCAAAATTAGCTATTTAGGGCACTAAATTTTATTTATACCCCAACTTTTTTTATTTACACCCCAATGACTTCCTATAAAGAGAAGTCAAAGCCCCATTCCCAATTGGGAAAGGGCTGAGATTGGGGGCTGAAAAGTGCCTTAATCCCCATACCAAACGAGGAAAACCAATTTAGGTATGTTTAAGCCTTGATTTCCACTAATCTTTTGGATTTCCCTTAATCTCTCTTAATCTCATCTTCCTACAAAGTTGGTTCTTGTTTTACCCTATTAAAAATATTATTTTTAACTTTTATTTCAAACCCTAATTTAGGGATTTTCATTTTAAGTAAAAAAAACCCTAGATCTATATGTTTTCAAAGTGATTTAAGCTTAATATTCGAATTTAATGAGGTATTAACTAAACCCTCACTTTTGGTAGGGATTTGTGATGATTAGAGCTTCGATTTGGGACTCAAAAGCTTGTTGAAGGAAATGCTTTCATTCTATGTTGATTGATATTTTGGATTTCAAGTTTAGAATGCTTCAAGTGGGTTATTCTCATGTTTGTGTTTTCATGGTGGTTATAATAAACTATACTATTTTTGATTATTTTCTTTTGATTTAGCTTAGAAATGACTAGATCTATCATGCCCTAATCTTGCATTTCAATATTATGACATTTGGAAGTGATATAAGGGTTTTCTTATCGATTTTGTATATTTTTCGGTTTCGGGTTTGCAAGTTTGAAGATGAACCCGTTTTTTACTATTATAGGCATTTGATGTAATGTCTGGGATTTTTCTATATTCCTGAAGTCGACCATGTGAAAATTAGGATATTTGAGCCATTGAACTTTTCATGAGAATAACTTGATTGTCAGTTGGGAGTAGTGACTAGAACTTATATGGATGGAAAGTAGACAGAAAGAGCTTTGAAACGCTACTAAGAACGAACGAATCGGAGTTCGGATGATGGAGATACGACCGTTCGAAGTTGAGTATATCACACAAGGCCTGTTTACCCAAATTAAATGTCCTAAATATACTACGAGTTGGGAGCCCTATACATATTAGGAGTTGGAAGTCCTAAACATACTAAGAGTTTGGAGTCCTATACGTACTACGAGTTGGGAGTCATAAATGTACTAAGAGTTGGGAATCCTAAACATACTAGGAGTTAGGAGTCCTAAATGAACTAGGAATTAGAAGTCCTAAAAGAACTAGGAATTTAATGAGGGAGAGAGTCCTAGTGGGACAAGGACTCTAAGCAAGAAGAGGATGCACCTGTAACTTTGCTGAGACGAGATAGTATATGAGCAGAGGACTTCTAGCCAAAGTAGGAGTTCAATGAGTGCTAGGAGTGGTGGAAAAACTTGAAAGAGAGATCAATTATACATCTAGTTGGGTTAAGACTCTTTTGGGACAGTTTTCAGCATGTATGTGGGCTGGTTTCCTATTTGTAATGGGGCAGGGATTAGGATTCCGAAATTGTAACTAAGGTTGGGCGAGTCCTAGTGGCATTAGGCTTCCTAACCAATCCTCTATATAAAGGGGGAGTCATGGCTGGTAGAGGGGAGGTGTTTCAAACATTCAAAACTCAAAAATTTGCAAGGGTCGGATTGGGAGCTTTTGCCACAATTTTGGAGAACTGTTGGGCAGCAAACACTTCATTGATGGCTTGGAGGAGCTGCTGAGAGTGCACTCAACCAAGGGGCGAACCATCCTCATCAATTCAGCTAGGCTTGATGCAGTTTTCAAAGAGGGGCAGACTAGTTTGCAAGATAGTTGAGATGGTATTGGGTTTGGGAGCATTGGAGGTGAATTGGTAGAGGTAGGTGCTTCTTTTTACACCCTTAAGCATGAGTTTTGATAGATGTGATTCAGCCATTGTAACGTCCAGAAATTTTCTAAATTCCCGAAGTTAACCACGGGAAATTAGGGTGTTGGACCCCTTGATCTTCTCATTGCAATAACTTAATCAATACTTAGAATTGGTGGCTGAAATCTATATGGATGGAAAGTAGACAGAAAGAGCTTCGAAACGCCATGAGGAACAAGTGAATCAGAGTTTGGATGAGGGAGATACGATTGTTCAAAGTTGAACATATTGTATAGGGTTCATTTACCCGATTTAAACGTGCAATTGGACCGTTTAAGTTGTTTGGTGGGCCTGGTTAATAACAGTTCCGAAATTAATTTTTAAAGACCAATTAAGTGGCTTAATGGAGGGGGTTTTGCCCAACTCCTAGGGGGATTAGGGTTCCTAATCCCCATGCTTATAAAAAGAATTAATTAGGGCTTTTTGGAGAGAATTTTGGACGGTGAAGAGAACAAAGAGAAGCGGTCGTTGAAATTTTCCGGCGAGACTCCTGCGACACTTTGGCAGTGGTGGATTGACGTCAAATCGGCAATCGAGGTAGTACACTTCGAGTCAACTTTAGTGATAGGTTTTGATGATTAAATACCAATATAATTTGTATGAAGCAGCCACTATTTGTATTTTAGTATAACCGTATTTTTTTACTGTACATTTGTCGGTAGTTCTTTTCGACGGCGACTGGCCAGTCACCGGCTGAACTCAGGGCTAGCTTGGTCAGAATCGCCTCTAAGCAGCAGACTGACCAGTCCCTGCCCTATGGCCAGCCAAGGCGACTATAGCGACGGTCGACAGTTGAGAGTTTGTTTCAAAAGAAATACCCATTTGAGTGGACCCAGCCACATTTGTGTGAATGGAAGCATGAGTCAGTCTGAGAGTGGAGCCTTGTGAGAGGTCAATGACTTAAATCAATAGAGGAGCAGTAAAATGACTAGAATGATGTTAAATGGCTTCAAAAGGAAGGGGTGTGAATAGTAAGTGACACGAAGACCTTGTCAGGTCACAGTGTCATGGGAAATAAAGGAAAGAACCCTAATTCTTAAGGTTTAAGACAATGCATTACAAGTGTCTGCAACTGAGTACATCGAACGACTAGAGTGTTTTACATGTAACTCGTGGGATGCGTTAGAGTTGTTTACACTCTTGGGCTTGAACTAGCTAAGCTCTAGCCCTGCAAATGAGTGCAACGGATCTTTATTCATTATTTATGCATTGTTGTGAATGCATATTATTTATGTTGATTATGTTGATGCATGCTTTTATTATTGATGCTTTAATCTATAATCGGTAACTTAAGATTAATAAAGTTTAATCAAGAGACATGGGTTTCCGTAGGATTGAGGGGAGAACACCTAATCAAGATAATGACTAAAATACCCTCTTTAAGGTTGGGACCAGTTCATGGAGTGAATGGAGCCCTAACTTAGAATCTTACCTTGGTTAATTAACCGAGGGTGATTTTGGGATGTGCTCTGAGTCATAGCTCAGTAGATGAGCTATTTATTGGGCCAATTCGCAAGGTAAAGAGGACCCAAATGGTTGAGTAGATACTTGACTAGATGGAAATAATCTAGTTTAAGTTTCAGATGTTTGGGGGAGTCAATGGTCATAAGGACCTGAGGCTTCTATGGATATATTAGTAATGTCTTATGAGACATTTTCTCCCAGAGTTGGGATGCTCGAGATTGCGATATGCTTCTTCATCTTGGGTATTGACCAGAGGGTCTTTACCGCGGGTCTCCCGCAGGTCTTCCCAAGACTAGTTAGTACGTAAGAAAAGCGGAGTTGTATGAGCATCATGTCCATGAGCACAGTTGGGATCCTCTTCTCCAGATTCGTGGCAGGCTATTCAGAGCCTTGGGGATTTGGGTCAAGCTGCTGTTAAGTAGTCTACTCCAAGGTTGGAGTACCATGTTTGGAGGTTTCTCGAGGGGCGAGTTATCTCTGAGATTTAGATTTGATAGTTTTAATTATCGAACAAGGGATGTGAGATAATTAATAACAATGTTTGATATTGCTTGTTAATTAGACAAATGGAACGGTTAAAGGACTTACTAAAATGTAGGTTGAAAATATCTAAGCATTGCATGTGTGATGCTATGCTTCTTAGGATAGAGTAGTTTCTAGGCAAAACTACGTCTCGATCCGACCTTGTTGGAAACATTGGAGATGTTATCTGATGAGTACGTAGGCAACTAACATCGAGTGATGTTGGCCCGATCCGAAATATATTAATAAAACCTTTTATCCTTTGGAAGTTCTTCTCTTGTAGGCGGAGATGCTCCATTGTGGTTGTGGTTATTGTTTGTTTTACTTTGTTGTAAATTCTCCAGGCGACGACAAGTGAGACCAAGGTAGGCGAGCACAAGAGGTTTCCACGTTTCTGTAACTCTGGTACGTAAGTGTACCTTAAGCATAAGAGTCAACTTGTTATTTATTTTCAGACGGGTGACAAACTTGTACTTAGATGGATGAGCTGGTCTTTATGAATTTTCAGACGTTAAATAATATTATATGATTTGATATTCATATTTGTGAGCCCCAGTTATCATGACCTAGATATTTAATCGAAGGGTTTATTTTGTATTTAAAGAAAAAAAATTCTCGCTACTTACAGTTCGTGATATTTAAAAATACTTTTAAAAATCCGGGTCGTGACACTTGATAACATCACAAACTACTGAGGAGATAAAAGTAGTAACTGCATTGTGTATTCCATAACATGATATATGAAAAATCTTGTATATGAACATACAATTTAGAGCTAGAGAAAGCCCTTACCACGAATTGATCTAACCCAAATTAACCCCTCGATCAGCCGGTGATTTTCACCAAAGTTCACTACTTTACCAGGATCGCATCAATATACACTTAGATGTAACATTACTTCACCCCCAAAACTTGCTTCAGGGCAGAAATTTTCTAAATCGCTTTTTGGAACAAGAAAAACCAAACGTTGTAGAGTTTTTTTGCATCTCACTCAGTGCACTTTGGAAATCGGTTGTCGTTTTTTGAAAATCGCAGGTGGGATGGGTCAAAAATTGGAACTCTCACTACATATTCGCTTCTCACTGATCAAACTGTTCAAATCACCGGTCTATGTAAATGTGATGGTGTTATGGGTTTGCATGATATAAAACCTTAAACCCTAACCTTGGGGTATTTAGGTTCAAAATTTTCCTTATATCATGTAAGTCTGGGTTCAATGACATTTTCTTAGAAAAACTAGGGAATATAGATTTTTTTTTCCAGCTAGGTAATATGGAACAAACTCTAATTTAGTCCTTGCATTTTTGGGGCATAGATTTCATTGACATAGGAATTAGAAGAGTCCATGTCAAATTGCTTTAAAAACATGTATCCTCAGTTTGCAGTCATACTTTGCATGATTGCATCACTATTAGGATATCATTTAAAAAATCTAGTGTACATTCTAGTATGCTACAATGTTGTTTTTGTGGCTCATAGAAAGCTTATTGAAAACGTTATGGGAACTCTTGTAGCACACACAAGATTTTACCATAATCTTTAGAAAAAAAATCAGGTTCATCAATTTATTTATTTTTTCAAAGATATGCACATCATCTTGTCAACAATATGGGTTATATTTACAGAAATTGAAAGCTAGAATTAGAATTTAATTATCCAATTCTTTATTTTTCTTCCTAAAAATTATCCTTTTCGGTATAGGTATTAGATGTACACTGAATTTTTATTATATCAAAATTATATACATGTGAAACTTATCCCACAGTTTTCAAGTTTAGAATATGTACTAATGCCAGTTTTCAAATGTTATAATTGTTTAATGTTTCTCACCTTTAATTCGATGTCAGTATGGTCATGACTTCGTACTTAAATTGTAATAATACTCATTAAGCCTAACCGGGCTCTATGACTGGAGCTCATCGCCGGTTCCTAGCATAGTACTATGCCTCCATGTTTGGCCCAGCTTGCTTTCTGGTCGGGTTTAGGTCAGGTTTTAGTAATCCAAGTTCATTACCATTTGAGAGCACTCTCATATTTAAAAAATATCGTCTCAAATCTTGGGTGAGGTTTTGAATCCGACCAAATTGGGCTGAATTGAACAGAGTTTAAGCTCCTTTCAAGAATTTTTTTATTATATTAAAAATAAATCTCAACATATAATAGAATCTACTTATGTTATCTCATTTGAGTAACTCAAAAAATTTTACCTATAGAGTAAAAATGTTGATTATAACTTTTTTATATATATCTATGTAACTAAAATGTTATACCGTACTTAGGTTAGGATTAGCTGTCAAAATAAGGTAAAACCTAAATCCAACCCAACTTTGTCTTTTGGTAAGAGTTTGAAACCCAAACCTGGACCATTTACCAAACCAAGCTAAGTCTATTAGGGTCGGGTGGGTTGGAGATAAAAAAAAGTCCAACCAAGTGGCAGTCCGGCACTCTATGTACAATGTTAAAGAAAGTCCATGTTTTTAGGAACCCAACTGAAATTCAAAGTAGCTACTGAAATTCGAAACTTGTGCATAATATTTTCCAGCATGCATGAACATATATTGAATATTTATCTTGACATGTGGGCTTGCTTAATCTCATCACTTAGTGTTTATAGGTGGAGATTTCATGTTCTTCCAGTGATTCACACATAATGGAGCCTATAATTATGTGTTTAGTTCTCCTATGATTTTAAGGGTTAAATAATATATGTACTTTTATATATAAACATACAAAAAATAATCTAACAATGCTTCATAACTCACAAAGGGATTGGAAGCCATGAATCGTATACATAATAAGCCAAACATAATAATCTGAAGAATATAACATGATAACTCCTTGCTAATCAAACAATTTAACCTATAATTATCCTATTCAAAGTTTAACATACCAATTTCAACCTAAAGAAACATAAATAGGCTCATCTAACTATGCCCTCTTTTAAGAGAAAAGTCTTCAAGAGAACTACATAATTACCAAAATTATAAGATGCAATCTAGAGAAAAAGGACTAGAAAAATCATGGCTCTAATTTCCCTTGCCCACGCAAGCCTTCAGGTATGTCATCCTCAGAGATATACTTCTTCCAAACAGGATGACTTCTCCAAACTAATATGATCTCTTCAATGGGCACATTCTTTGTCTCCGGCAACAGAAAGTAGATGAAGCACGACATCGAGAACACAAAAACCGCAAAGAAGAAAAACATGAAGTACTTCATGTGGCAGAGCATGGAGAGGAAGATCTGAGCAATGAAAAAGGTGAAGATCATGTTCACTGAAACATTGACGCTCTGGCCAGCAGACCGAATCTCCAATGGAAGAATCTCACTAGGAACCAGCCAGCCCAATGGCCCCCATGACCAAGCGTATCCTGCGACGAAGATGCATATGAACGCCACAATTAAGTTGGCATATGATTTTGAGAGCGTCCCTTGACCATCTAGTCCGAACTTTGCCCCTATTAAACTCCCAATGATGATCTGAAATGAAAGAAATTGGATGTCATCTTTGCTCATTAAATGATTGTTAGTTGTATTAGAAAAATAATCAAAACAAAGAAGTGAGAAGGTTACATGAGTTAGATGATCATGACATACCTGACAAATAAACATTTGTACTCCACCCTCAAGGAAGAGAGCCCTCCTTCCGACCTTATCAACCGAGACTATGGAAATGAAAGTGGAAGCAGCGTTGACAGTCCCACTAATGACAGCTGAATACAAAGAAGCATCGCTTCCAAAGCCAATGGTCTTGAACAGGACTGGGGCGTAGAAGGTGATTACATTCATCCCAGTTAGCTGCTGGAAGAAGGGGATCGCCATGCACATGACAAACGGGGCCCGGTACTTCCTCTTTATGATGTTCCTCCAGGGGTGTTCCACCTTCTTGGAGGCCTCACTGGCGGCCAACAGGTCATTGAACTCTGCCCCGACGTCTTCCGTGCCGCGGATTTTCTTCAATGTCTCGAGTGCCTGATCGGACTTGCCGCGTTCGATGAGTGAGTTGGGGCTGTCTGGAAGGAACAAGGATCCGATGGATGTGATCAAGCCTGGGACGGCAGCACAACCGAGACCGATCCGCCACCCCCAGCCACCCTCAATCTTGGAGGTTAAGTAGTTGATGATATTAGCCACAAGGATGCCAATGGTGATCATAAGCTGGAACCACATGTTGAACATGCCGCGGTGTCGTGCCGGGGCCACCTCTGATAGATATACTGGCACTGACTGCAAGAGAAAATTCGTACAATTCTTTTGAAATCAATTCAAGATCACTATAAAAGTAAGTTCAATATCGACATGTAAACATGCATTAGATGATATTATGATTGACATAATTTCGTGTTTACCTGATTAGCAAAACCCACGCCAATACCAAGCAGGATTCTGCCGACGATGAGCATGGCCACGTTCACGGCCGCACCATTGAGGACCGCACCAAACAGAAATACGGCTCCTCCGAAGAGCATTGAGATCCTTCGGCCAAATTTCCTTGTGATTCTGGATGCTACGAATGAGGCAACCAATGCTGCGAGGTAGAGAGATGAAGTAAAGAGCGTCAAGAGTTGGCTGTCGAATTTGCAGTACTGGCTCGTATGTACCTCATTCTTCTCCCTGCGGTAAACCGATGGAAAGAATTGCTTCAAGAATGAGTCCATGGATGTCACCCCACCTATTCTCGTTTAACCACACAAAAAATAGAGATGAAGATGTCATTAAAAACAACAACAAATTATACTCTACATATATGCAGAATTTTAATTATAACTATCTTTTGTGATTTTTTTACCTGAAATACCAAGGTCGTAACCGAAGATTAGTCCGCCAGTGGCAGAAATGATACATGTGAAGATAACGTAAAGAGTCATCTTCCCCGGGTAGTCTTCAGTGCTGCCACCAGTAATAATTGATCCACCAGCCATTGCTCCTACTCTTGTTTTTGTATGCTTCCTGGAGTGATATCAAAGGAACTCTGAAAAAGAAAAGTAGAGTAAGGGACAAGGGCTTATTGTTTTTCCGATTTGCAAATTTAAGAAACTTTCTTCCAATAAAATATAAAAGAGCTTATTGGTTTTTTCCCAGATGAAACGAAACTTTTAATTTATATGATTGCAACGGAGGAGAGTTTAACGTGAATTGAGACTAGCACGGATCAGTAGGACTCTTGTTTTAGTCTATCACGGATCAGTAGGACTCTGTTTGAGTCTATCACGAATCAGTAGGACTCTGTTTGAGTCTATGACTCTGTCAGTTGAGTCTATCACGGAGACTCTATTTGAGTCTATGACTCTGTTAGTTGAGTCTATCACGGATCAGTAGGACTCTGTTAGAACTCTGTTTGAGTACGGATCACCGGCCAAGCCCTGCTTATCATACGCTGCTCTCAATACGGGGCTGTTCAACTTGTAAAATCGTTGTATATTGGTAAAAGCTGGTTGTGGTCTACGTGAAGCAGCTGAGGCTGAAAGAATTTCGTTAATAGAAAATAACATTACTAAACTATCTGGTGCTTCGACATGCCCCAAACTACTAACTTTGATGCTACAATTTGATAGGGATTTGCAAATTTCAGTAACTTTCTTCCAATAAAATGGAAGAAGAGCTTATTGTTTTTCTCCAGTTGAAACAACGAACTGAAACAGGAAAACAACAAGGGACGCCACCAAGAGAACAGAGACTTTTGAAGCACCAATGGACGGCAAACTCTGGAAATCAGTCCGTCGGATTAATGCGAACAGAAGGGTGGTTCTCATTTCTTTCGTTTCAATCAAAATTGCAGCCCCATAAATCATCCGAAAATATCATACATCGAAACTACTTCGTAAAAAACTTTTGAAAAACAGAAATTTCACGTATACTGAGATTTACATATGAACAATCCTAACCACATGGAACACATTCATGAAAATCAAAGACCTCAATCCTCATAGAAATCTATAAGAAGACAATGGAGACGATGAAAACCTGATTCCTGAAGGCGGTTGGATTTTGGCGGAGGTGAAAATTGGGGGAGCGTTGGCTTGATGCGGCAGAGTGAACCGAGGGAGAGCTGCGAGGTCGATCGGAGCCCGGTTGCTTGCAACGGAGGAGAGGAGTAGAGGAAGGAAGACGGATGACGGCAAAGCGGTAATGAGGATTACTATTTCAACACTAATCTTGTGGCGGATACGGATGAACTGATGAAATGGATTACGCAAACCTTGTTGAGCAACGGATACTCATCTCAACACAATCCTCCTCTATACAGACGGCCTTGGCGGGAGAGGGAAGCGCGGGCATTTTTTTTTTTCATAAATATGCTCCAGGCCCACTAAGCACAGGCCCAAATTAACGGGTCGGTCCGCGTTTTCCGACTCGCCTATAATAAGCTTTAGCCCAGACCATGTCTGAATAATTGGTTGGTGGGAGAGGAAAATAGTTACTTAAGCGCGTGTGTAAGTAACTTTCTTACTGGCCGCCAATTCCACTAAACACATACCCGAATCAGCAGGGTCGGGCACCAATTTCCAAACCACGGCCCGCAATAGGTTATTTCCTAACTAGGCCTAGCCTGCTCATTATAATATTAAATAAATTATTTTTAAAATTTTAATATATATATATATATATATATTTAAAATTAAATAAATATTTTAAAAGAAGTTTATATGAGCCTAAGCTCGTGCTCGTCTACGTGAGCCCGGACATCAAAGTCCTTATATCGATATTCGATGGCTCAAGGAAAAATCTAATATGCCCCTAAGTTATGAGTGTCGTTGGATCAAAATTCAAAAATGTGTAATGTCTAGTCTCACACAATCGCTCTTGAGCTCGGGCTCATATAAATAGGACTTTAAATATTTCATATCAATATAATTATTTTTTCTTATGTTTATTATATATATCGTATATTATTGATATAAAATTTTAATTTTTTAAAATGTATTTTTAAATGTAGTTCTGTCTATCGGCTATTATATACGTCAGGCCATACAAAAATACATACAACAAAATATGTATATCTGAATATTTAATCGGAGTTACACGGAAGCCAATAAATTACCGGAGACACACATCTCGCTCTATCACAGAGCCGAGCATCACACAAACACCATCACAAATATTGCTCTACCCTAAAGCGGTTCCAATCACATTCACAAGTCTCGCTCTACCCCAAAGCGAGACCGAACACATCACACGTCTCACTCTACCCCAGAGCGAGACAGAACACAATGGATCATCACATGACATAAATCCTAATTAGCATATGTAGTTGTATAATTAAAACGAAAGGTCAAAAATGCTTACTCCCTTGATTTTCTAAGAAGTAGCGGTGTTTGGGGTTGCTCATTCCTTATGGGAATCCTCCCCTTTAGATCCGGAGATAGCCGACGAAGCCTCCTCTAGCTCCAGCACGTTTATCTCATTGTGTCAGAAGGCGACGGATAAAACCCTCCCCTTTCCCGGAGGCGCATCTCACTTTCTATGCTCATGGGCGGCGGACAAAACTTTTCCTTTCTTGAAATTATTCCTCATACTGTGTGGCCCTACTGTGGAGGGCAGAGCCTCCCCTACTCCGGGCCACTTCTCTTAATGCGGCCCGGTGATAGAGGACGAAGCCTCCTCTTTCCCCGGGCCACTTCTCTCTTTTTGGGGCACGAGATTGGCGGACAGAGCCTACCCTTGTCCCGAGCTGATCCTCCCCCTTCTCGGTGACCCTTAACATGTAGCGCACCCGTAGGCCGTGGAAAGAACCCCCTCTTTCTTAGAGACTTTTTTTTTGTGCTCGAAGCTACAGACAGAACATCCCCTTACCCGGGAACACTTCTCACAATCCATGGCCCTTTGGAGGACGAAGCCTCCCCTACTCTAGGTCACTATTCTCAATGCGACCCAATGACGGAGGACGGAGCCTCCTTTCTCCGGGCTGCCTCTCTCTCTTCAAGGCACAAGGGTGGCAGACAAAGCCTCCTCTTGCCCTAGGTCATTCCCCCTTTCTATGGATGCCAATTAACTCGAGAAATAGACCATGTCATTGGGTTGATCACCCTCGAACTAGCTAAGAATGCCTCAAGAATAGAAGAAAATAGACTCAGAACTAGTCGGAAAACTCCTATGAAAGTTTGAACAGGAATTCCAATTTGTAGACGAAAGACATGTGAGTGTACAAAACACCCCTCACACGTGCGCGCCATGAGCCTGCACGATGTGCGATGCGCTAGCCGCGTGCATCACGCGGGACCCGGCCCGTGTCACTCGAGCACCATCCTGAGGACAGGCAAGCCGACGCGCGACCCGCAATTTTGCTTGCCCGCGAGCCCCCCCACCACGCAACTACTCGCGTCAGTGCTGACAGTAGCTATTTTGTCATTTTCCTTATTATTTTAATGTATTTTTCATAATATTTTAATCCAAAAATATTTAAACTTCAAAACATGATAACTTCCTGCCTCGAAGTCGAAATTGCTCGTTCTTGGTATCAATGGACTCCGACGGGCCCTTCAAAAGCAGACCACACATGCCACTCTTTTCATGTGGGTCTTGTCCATGTGGCATGCTTCCCAATGTCATAACTTTTGCTCTCAACCTCTATTTTGTGTGTTCTTCAATTTGTTACGTTCGTTACTTTGAGTTCTACCCGTATATGGGAACTTCATCCCTTGAAACCTCCTATCACTTATTAAAAATTATAGAATTATCCCTAACCCCCTTGGGTTAAGCAGAACCGGAAAACAAGTCGTTACATCTACCTACTTAGTTTGATGGTTTAGTATACATGCTTAGGTCCACAATTAGTAAGGGTCTAAAAAAATTTAATATAACGGGTTACATTCGTTATATTTCTTACTCCTAGTGTCACGCCCTAGCACCGCCCGACCCAAGCCAAACATGGTCGAAGGGCCAGTCAAGCGCACAGGGGCGACAAAAAATTGAACGAGATTAAAGGATAGTGGAAGACTTGCCCCTCCTACAGGCGGTTTAACTAGCGGAGTTACGCACTACATAACCTTTAAGCAAGAGTAATAAGTGGAATAAAAGAGGACTTTAACTCTGAACTAGTCCACAAGTCTTATACCCACCTACCTAGAATCTTGAGCCAACACACGTAGCTCAAAATAAGATCTCAAAACAGATCTAAAAACATAATATAAATACAAGTCTGAAACAAGAACCACCATACATGATCTTCTATCATCATAACAGAGTAAATCAAAAAGACATAACAACGTCTAGGGGCATCCACACCCAGGGGCAGATCCACATTATAGCCAAGGGGGTCAGCCCCATGACTTATGAGAGATATGTATAGTTTTACCTATACATTGAGTCTCATTGGACCCACTAAAAAGAAAATCTAATAAATAATCATACCTAGAATTGCCTTAACTCATATTAATAGGCTTAGTTGTAAGAGGCTATGGTCTTGATCTTATGTTTTTAATTTTTCCAATAGCATCTTTATTATAAATTTTAGTAATTTTTTTAAAAGAAAATTTATTTTATATACATATATTTGTTTCCCCCCTTGAGTAAAATCTTTGCGTTCGCCACTATCCCGCCTAATTCCATGCTCTCCCCGGTCGTTCCTCAAACAGAGGGTCCTGCCCGACTGCATGACACACCATGCAACCCCAAAACAAAAGCACATAAAGTGGGGTGAGTAAAACACAATAAGGTTTTGAATACAGCAACAATAATTAGAAAACTATCATGGCATGGCAACATAGCAATTCAGATTCATAATTGGCATGGTATACCTTTTTCTGATCATTCCCTTGCTAAACCCCTATTTATCCATATGACACACCTATCAAAGTCAGAGATTAAATCATCATATCATAACTTAGCATCCATCTTGCATAAGTAATGATCCTCATCTAATCAAATCAAGTATAATATCACCATAAACCGCATGAGAAGTGTTTTTCACACACTTTCTGATCATGCGACCATATCACCTAAACCTGCATAATAGTGTCTCATTCACACCATTCAGATCATACATTCATATCACATAAACCTGCATAGTAGTCTCAATCACACGATTCAGATCGTGTATTCATATCACATCAACCTGCATGATAGAGTGTATCTAACACATAATTCAAATCATGCATTCATATAAATCTCATATATTCCATAGCTCATTCACCTGCATGACAAGTGTCTAAACCACACTACATCAAGATCATGCATAATAAATCGCATCCACATGTGTCACATAATCTCAAATATCCCTACACATCTTGTGTAATCTGGGAAAATATTATCTCATACACATGCATTATCATCAAATGGTCATACCAAGAATACAATCATATCACCTGCTCTGGACGTAGTCCAATTTCCTATCCAGAAACCCAGGGCATTGCCTGCTCTGGACACGGTTTGAATTCCAAATGAAAAACTAGGATGTAGGGGTAGTCAGCCCCTCTGCTCACTCTGGACAATCCACACGGGAAGTCCAAATTAACTAGCAGGTCTGCTCACTCTAGACAGTTCGGGCCAGGATCGTCCGAATTAACTAGAGTAGTGTGTTCACTCTGGACATCTCAGTGGCAAGGAGAGTCCGATTTCCTCAGGGGAAACCTAGAACACGTGGTAGCCGGTGCGCAAAGGCATGCCACTCTAGATTCTCAAGGTCTAGGTTTGACTGTCCCAATAAATAGATCTCAACCGCAGTAACAATTCAAACTGACTCAACCCAAGGAGTATACATGTTCCACACAAGAACTCAAATCGAAATCATGTCATTTCGGACCAGCCAAGTTCTGATTAAGTCAACGATCAATTAAACTGGCACACAATCTCACATCATTGTATACAATCGGTCAATCACGACTAAACATTGGTAAAACCTCATTCATGAAGTCCATTTCATGATGCATGAAATCATGATACATCCGTGAGCAAGATCTATGTGAGTTCCAACACATGGAACATGCTCCCATTAGTGCCCACATGCATCATAATCGAATCATAAGTAACCATGATTTCATAATAAATCCCTCACATGTGTGTGTTCATGCATTTCCTAAGCACATGGCCAATGCTTTGATATAAGCTCATAAGGCAAAACACGCATGCTTAAACACATTCAAATCATGATTACCAACTGAAATCTATCATAGACCATAGATCCGTTTATGTGAAATCAAATGCTTAACTCCTACAAGCATGATTAGTCTACACATGAAGCTATAACATAATGACATCATTCACCCACAATTCATTCTCATTATATGTTGACATATCTTATCATTTACCATGTAATATCCCTGCTAGAAATATGCTTCAATCATAAGGATTCTGTCATACATATTTTAAAGATAATTTAATGTTAACATGTATAACTACCAACGTATAATTCCACATAACTAGTACTTAAGCATACCCATAAATCTCCATCACAAATTCTACACCCTTCCAGTAGCTTAATTCTAACATAAAACAATGTTAGAATCATCAATTGGAGTAAAAACACCGAAGTGAGCATCAAAATCCATAAATAGTAGAACTGTTGTATAGCCGATCGATCGGCCCAATCGATCGGCCACTAGGCTTGATTGATTGCCAACAAGCATATCGAGCCTTCTTCCTTTCGAAATTCAAAACCGAAATACCATTTAAAAACCCTAAAACCTTCATCCCAAGACTCATACACCATCAAGATTTAATCAAATATTCCAGAAAGTAATTTGAACCTATTCCAAGGTAAAACCCTAAGAAATCAAGGCAAGAGGTTAACATTTTACAACTCTATCATTAAAGCCCTAATCAAGAAACCCATTCAAGTAAAACCCATAAAAATCAAGATTTTTACTATAATAAGGCTAAGATTTGAAAACCCATTACATCTCCACTTGATTTGAGTCGGATTAATCTTTCAATCACCTCTGAAACCTTCCAAAAGCAAGATTTTTATATTAAAATACACCTAAACTCGATTTAGACTTGAAAATCATAAAGCAAACCCTAGATCTAGAGCTTATGAGACATAAAAATGAATTTTTGAATGTTAGGGCTTGAAATAGAGAAGTAAAACAATGATTTAATATTTTCAAAACGGATTGAATCGATGGGGGAAAACAAGATTAAAAGGATTTTAAGAAAAACCCTAAAGATTAAGCAAAACTCACCTCTAATGTAACACCCCGACCCGCACACCATTCTGTAGCACCCCGACCCGCACACCATTCTGTAACACCCCGACCCGCACCAACTGACCCGGACCGGGGGTTAGATCGGAAAACACAATCGGAGTGTCGAACATTAGCGGAAAAATTAAAACCGACTGACCAGGAGCTGCAGACTCTGAGTGCGAGAGTCGTAACGTTCATCTGTGCACTACGGAGCTTTAACGTTCCATTGTGCGTAGATCAAAATAAACCTAATTTTATAACTAATTTGGATTGGGCCAACGTTATTTTATCGTTGGTTGCCTACGTACATATTGGATATCATCTCTGACGTTATTCCAATACGATCGGATCCGAACGTAGTTCTGCCTAATGGCTAATACATTTACCAAACATAAAAAAATCATATATGATAAAATACGTATACGTTATATCTGAATGATTCATCCGGAATCCAACGGAAATCTTATCAGTCATCGAAGTTAAATGAAAGCCAATAAATCAGAAAACACACATCTCATGTAGGTGAGAAGAATACTAACAAAACACACATCCCACTCTATCATAGAGCGGAGCAGAACACACTACAGAACCTGTTGGATCATCTCAGATCATATCATATTTTATCCGACCATACTGGTCATATCAGATCAGAGTATGTCACGTCATAGCAGAGAGCATTTTAGATCACAACAGAATAAATCAAGATGTGCAAGTCATATAAAGCATATTAAACTAGAAGGTCAAGAAAGCATACTCCCCTCCAATTCCGGAAGTGGCGATGTTCGGAGTGGCTTGTTTCCTTAGAGCGTCTGCCCTTTCTGATCCGGAGACTGCGGCCAGAACCTCCTGTAACTTCGGAATACTTTACCCTTCTTGCGTCCGTAGATGAAAAACAGAACCTCCCCTTACCCGGAGACACTTTACCCTCACAGCGCCCGTAGGCAGCAGACAGAACCTCCCCTTGTTCGAAGACACTCTTCCCTTCCCGTGCCCGTAGGCAACGGGCAAAACCTCCCCTTACCCTTGGGATGTTTCTCTCACATAACATTGATAATTCGAGAAGTGGATGCTTCCATTGCGTTACTCACCCTCGAATTAGCTAGGAAGGCCTCTTGAATGACTCTAATCGGACTTAAAATGAGTAAGAAACAAAGAACGGAAAATGAGAAAACGTGGGAGAATTTCCCCTTACCTGGAGATATTTTACCCTTTTCACGCCCGTAGGCGGCGGACATAACCTCCCCTTGGCCCGGGATGTTTCCCCTATATAGGATTGCTAACTCGAAGAATTGATGCTTCCATTGTGTAGAACACCCTCGATTTAGCTAGGAACGCATTTTGAACGGAAGAAAACGGACGCAGAATGACTCCATGAACCTCTCCAGAAAAATGAACGAAATGAGTTATTTATAGGAAACTGGCGTGCGAGCGTACGGGAGAAGAGGAAAGACACACGCACGCGCTTGCGCCATGTGGCGCGACATAAATGGGCCAAAAGTGATGTCGGCACGCGCGGCGGGCGAGATCGCGCCGCGCGTCTTTCATGCGACACGCGCGTTCACCGCACATCCCGCGCGCGTCACGCGGTCAGCCGCGTGATCGCACGGGACCCACATCGCGCGGCTCGGCTCGACTCGGCTGATGATGTCAGCTATTTCGTCCTTTCTTGAATATTTTATTATTATTTCATTCAAATACCATTCCAACTTCAAAATGCGATAACTTTTTACCCCGAAGTAGGAATTGCACGATCTTGGTACCGATGGACTCGTATCAACGAGCCCTTCAAAACTAGACCCCACATGGGTAGGTTATCTTGTACTTTTATAGTGGGTCCCGCCCATGTGGCACGCTTCCCAAGGTCGTAACTTTCGTTCCCGACCTCCATTTTGAGTGTTCTTGGGTGCGTTGTGTTCGTTACTTCGAGCTCTACCTAGATACAGGGATTTCACCTAATAAAACCCCGTAACCCTGATATCAAATTACTAAATTACCCTTACCCCCCCCGGGTTAAGCATAATTGGAAGACGGGTCGTTACATCTAATCCTTTCCTTTTTTGGCCTAATTGAAGATTAGGCTCCAAATCTCCTAACTCAACCTATTCCCAATTTGAAAATGGCTTGGCCCGTTTCCTTTTATAGGAAGGATTGGGGTATACCTAATTAAAAATTAGGGTGAGAATAGAGTTTTTAACTAGAATTAAGAAATTTGGCAATTCAACCTCTAATTAGGGCTAAAAAAATTCTTAAGTTTTTTTTGGAATGACTTCCTTTGATGTCTGGGACGTTTTGGACTAAAAATCGAAAATTTGACCGTAAGGCCCACTGGGGGATCCCGCCAAACCCTAAATTTGGAAAATATCCAAAAAATCTAAAAAATCCCAAAATTTCACAAATGGTTTGGAATCACTTAAAACTCATAAAAATGAAGTTATTTTTGTTTAAAACCTTTGTAAATCACCTTTATTTCTAAAAATTATCAAAATTAATTAGAAAATGACTTAAACCACATAAAAGCAATTAAACATAATGAATTAAAACTGGTTCAAGTTCAAAGATCTTACACTTGGTATATAGGACATTGTTGAAATGCGATCTAATGATACGTAGGTATCATGAGGTAGGCTAGCGGATATAATTGTGTCTCTCTCTTGAGTAACATGGATTGCACAATTAAAATTATATGGCTGAGAAGCAATCGATGCATGCGCTCAAATATGCATGGGGTGCTTATAACCATATTTTATGTAAAAATTACATATATTAAAATTTATATAGTAAACATTACAAATAGTAAAATAATATGACATAAAAATAACTTTTTTGTTTGGTTCACAAGAAAACATAGAAATATCGTACATGTTACTCCCTCCATCTTATATTAATAGCTACATTTAGAAAATAGTAATTTTTGTTTAATAGTGAAACCCACATCTTTTTTATATAAATTTTTTTATTTTTGTAATGTTAATGTGATTCTCTAGTAATATGGTTTTTCATGGGGAAATGTATTTGAGTTGTAAATGGAATTCGAGCCCAATTCGAACGTAGGTTCGAACTCTTATACTATATTTTTGAGCTCGAGCTTAAGTCGAGTTTCAAGTTCCTTGGCCCAACTAAGACTGTAAGTACTTGATCAAGCTCAAGTTAAGTTTTTGAAAATCGAGCTCGAGTAAAAAAACCTCAAAACTCGGTATGACTCAGCTCATTAACACCCTTAATTATGATACACTTCTTTAAGTATCTATTCACTTAAATTTAACAAAATAAAATTATTAATATGGAACAAACTTTTTGACAAATAAAGCTATTGATTTAGGAGAGAGAGAGAGTATTATAAAAGATCATTACATACATGAGTAGTAGTTGTATAAGTCGTAAAAGGTAAACAACTTTCATTACTTGTGAGAGTTGAGACCAAATGCCAATTTAAAATTTTGAATTATTGTTCAACACTTATATTTTTTTTTAAATGAAGTTTTTATATTCAAAACGAACATGATTATGTATGGTAATAGTACATAATCCAAATAGGTTCATGCTTGAGCATCTTGACTACTTTTGATACGATAGCACACTTTACTCAAGGTCTAAGGATGCCACTCATGTCGGATATATATGCAATCCTGACCCGACCTTACTAAAATGGGTCATATTCAGGTTCCCAATTTTTTTATGTACATGTAAGAGTAAAAACAAAATAATTATTTAAAATTTGGTATTACTTAATTAACATTTGAATGGTTTCTGTAAAAAAATAAAAAATATATATATTGTAAAAGGGTCAAGTCATGTTTGCATTTGATAATAGCAAGTTGTCCCAATGGTGTTCATCAAAATCAAACATGGACCAATGTTTTTAACATGCCCTAGACACGTACCAATTCAATTGGTGATGGGGTCTGGTTTTTCCCATTCAACCGGCCACAAAATCATGTTGAATTAGGTAAAACTTTGGTTTTATTTGATAAATAGTCTTTATATTAGGACATATAATTTGTGACTTAAATTCATTGAGATGATTACAAAAGAATCCAGCGAAAACAAAAGTATTCACCATAAACTATATAAAGCATATATAGCAAATATTAACCATTTTGCAATGAACACAATACGTCTCAAAAACTTAAGCAATATTTTATTTATAAAATCGTTGAAGATATGTAACATATACTAAAACTGTAAGTGTAAGACCAAGCTCACTTACAAATAATTCTATTTTGCCATAAATTGTATAAAAGTATTGCAAATAGTGTCTTTTTTGCCACAATCTATAATTGTCGCAAATAATACTCTTTTGACACATTCTAAACATTATATCTCAAACATTATATTATTTGCGATATTTTGAAGCTCGTCTCAATTTCTTTCTTTTTTTAAAATTTTTTATTACATTATTTTAGTGAAAACCATTTGCCACAATTTAATATTTTGTTGCTAAATATCTTCATTTTAGAACCTTTTGCCACACCACAATTTATTTGTTGCAAATACCCTTTGAATAAATTTGATATTATCATAAAAAATATATATTAAATTTTTTGCCACAATTATTATATTTTTGTGCAAATAACTTCATGTGTGTGTGTGTGTGTGTGTGTGTGTGTGTGACAAATAGCATATTACGTTGCAAGAAATTTCAATTTTTTTCAACACAAAGCTGTTCATTGCAAAAAGTAAAATATTTTTGCAACAAACATATAGTTTTGTCACAAAAGATATATCTTTTTGCAACATAATGTTTATTTTGTTGCATAAATAACTATCAATTTGCAAACACATAAGCTTTGTTGTAACAAAGGGAAAAAATCATTGTAAAATGCCATGATAAGCAACATGTGTATTTGTGACAAAACGTTTATCCTAAAAAGTCCATCTTTTAGCACAAAATAAATAATTTGTCGCAAAAAACCTCACATTTTCCAAAAGTATATAGTTATTGCAACACTTTTGAAATTTTGTCGCAAAAAAAACTATTAGCAACAAAATTATTTACATTTCAAAAAACTTTGTTGCAAAAGGTTATTTTTGTTGTAGTGAGGCCCTCAACCATGTACGAATAAATAACAAATTAAAATAACACACTACTAAATCTATTTAAATTTTGCCTTTCTAAGTTAACAATTATTATGCTCATACAATGATACAAATTGATAAAGAACCATAAAAACTGATACTATTGAATGACACGTCAAGACTACCTTCCATGATGCCATGACTCTTCTAATATCGTACGCACAATAGACCTTTGAAGACTGTCAGCCCCAATAGGAACTAATTGTGGTTGTATTACCCAAAGTAAGGAAGTCTAAGAGTCTATTTGGATTGGTGGAAAGCAGGGGAAAGCAAAAGAATCTTCTTAAAATCTCCTAGTTTCCACTGTTTAGTGCAACGGGGAAAGAGAAATTATAGTGAAAACTAAGAGAAAATTGATGAAAATTTGGCCCAAAAATTTTTCACCCATCAACCCATGGATTGTGGAAGAAAATCATTGTACTAAAGACTTATGTCTTATTGCTACCACCTCCACCACCGCCGCTGCCACCACCGCTACTACCACCGCTGCCACTGTCACCACCACCATCGCCACCATCACCGCTGCTGCCACCACCGCCACTACCACTACCACCGCTACCACCATTGTCACCATTAATTTTCTCTAACATCATTTGTGCAACCAAACAGTGAAAATATTTAGGAATCTCTTAGTTTCTCTTTCACTTGGATTCACTTTTTCTTTTTCTTTCTCCCGGTTTCCACCATTCCAAACAAACCCTAAGTAAAGACCCATCCTAGGTAATTCTCCGCATGACTAAAAGAGTGATCTAAATCTTGTTAAGAACTTGTAAGGTCGGTAGCCTCGTATAGGAACTACCCATGGTCTTAACCCACACATAATCCCATGAAGGAAATCACCAGCAAAGATCCCATTTGGATCAATTCATACTCCCTAACATGATAAAAATATGTACATTATAGTCCTATGAGGACTACTTAGATATCCCCATTTTCGGAGAGCAAAGCCTTTTATGCTAAACCCTCAAAATTTAGAGGCACTAAGACGACGAGAAATTATTCAGTGTGCGTCGCACACCCCATTGGCCGTGTATTTTACTATTCAACGCATGACTCGTTAGCATAGTTGTGGGACATGAGGGCATAAAGCGGTTATAATTATTGATGAGTCGTTTTGTAAATGGTAAAATACACCGCCAACAGGGTGTGCGACGCACACTCAAAAATTTCTTACGACGAGACATGTGACCTTACTGGTATAGAGACACTCTTCCGGCCATGAGATCACTAGGGATGCCTCTGCCAGAACAACACCTTCTCTCTGATGAAGAGAAAAAGTGAAAACTGATCAGGTTTATATAAGAGTCTGACTTTGGACTCTCCAGCCTTGTTCACGTATTTTGGGAAAGGACTGTAAGTGAAAGTGAAAGTAAAAGTGAAAGGGAGAAATGGGAATGGGTGGAGAGAACGCGTTGGTTGAGGGTAGGACCGAGTCCTGTCCAAACTGGTAGTTAATTAGAGGGAGAGAGGAGGTGAACTCACCTCAGTAGATTTCTCTCTTTGGTTCTCTATCTAGTTGGCTTTGGAGTTTTCTCTATGAAAACTTAAGATCTTGTCTCTCTTTCTCTCTCAAGTAAATAGTATAAATATATGAGTTTTTTTCCATATTGCCTAGCCAAAGAATAAAAAATTTCATATTCCCTAGATTTTAAACGAAAATGCCATATGACCTATTTATGGACCAAACTACCCTTAGGTTTCCACTATATTATGTTTTAAAGTAGAGAGTAATAAATGAACACTGGAACAGTGTCGCGCTATTCCGGTGTGTTGGGAGTCATCAACGACGAACGGAACTCGCCGGTGAGAGCTGACAGATAGTGACTCACTAGCAAGTGTCGATGAACAAGGAAAAAATATTTTTTGACACCGCAAACGCTATGTGAGTGCTCAAAGGCTGCATTTCGTAGAAACAATCCTTCGTTTACACCAATCATGGATAAGATTGGTATTTGCATCCATTATAACAGAGAAGTAGGCAATGACAGCGTGTACATTGGTGGAATGGCATAGTTGATGAACATTTATCCGTTGGTGAGCTTCAGTGAGCTACAGTCAAAGCACGACTTTCTGTAAATGGTAATGTCAGTTTAAAGTATTTAATTTCATCCTCCTAATCATCCATGATATATAAATTACAAGATGATGAGGACCTCCAATCAGTGTTCTTCATTCATAAAAAGGCGAATAAGGAGGTGTTATCATTGTATGCCGAAATGAAAGAGCCTGACAAAGGTGATAAATCACCATCACCCTCTATAGAAAGGAACCAGACAGTCAATAGAGCTGAATCACCCATCGTAATGGCTCAACCCAGCTCTAATATTGGATTTCATACCGGATTCAATGAAACTCAATTCACCTTTGAAACTGTCAAGTAAAAATGAATCTTTAGATTATACGCAAATGGAATCTTTTGTGTACTCGAGACCACAATATTGACCATATCGTGTTAAAGTTAAAGCATATCATGTGAAGAAATAAATACAACATGTAATATATCGCATTAGTAATTACACGATATACACATGCAATATAGCAATTATGAGTTACAACGTATATATAATAACACATCATGCATTCATGTCGTGGTTTCGATAACACGTTTTGAAATGTAAGCGTGTTTCGGCAGCCACTTCAACATTTCTTCAACTCCTGTCTTCTCCAGCTGCTTCCCTTCAAAGAACTTCTTGTAGAATTGCCCCTTGCCTTGGGCAACCTTCCCCTTGCTACTTTCCAGTTTACACGGGTTCCCTTTTCCCCTCAAACTTGTGATCATAGCCACTTCATCCACATTAAGGGGTAGTATTTTGCCCCTTATGTTGAAGACCTCTTGTGAGTCATCCCAACACTCACCAATGAGAACATCCAACAGCGGCCTAGAGATGATGATGGGCTTGGAATCATATACTGGGTAGGACCCAGTCTCCACCAATAGGGCCTTGCATCCCGGTCGTGAATCCATAAGGTATTTTGATAGACAGTCCAGCGGGGAAACTATTTGTTCCCAGACCCGGCCTTTGCAATCATATACTGAGTAGGACCCCGTCTCTGCCAATATGGAAAAAACTAAATATATATGCTCTAGTGTTGTGAGGACGTGTATAAAACCTTTTATTTACTCTAACTTCATGTATGAAAGCTTGCATACTATGTGTCAATTGCCTAAATGAAACATTCATAAAGGATCAACAATGTGCAGTCAAAGCACCATTGCTTTGGGGCATTCACACTTGTGGCACACTAAAAAAGATTTGAGTCATGGCATGCTATAGCCGCAAACACCCTCAATACATGGACAGATCCAGGGGTAGGGATATCACTTGAGACCCAGGTACCCGACCGAACCTTAATGGAGTGGATTTGGGTTCAGCTAAATGGTAAATTGGTCTGAGTTCAATATTTATAAGCTTACCGAATGATTGTGTAAGGCTGGGTTTGGGTTGTGCCTAACCCCATCCAAACTTGAACTGGGTAGGGTTATTAAGCATGTTCAGAGGCAACCTCTTTCTTCCATTGCTTAGCTTATTTTTCAAATTTATACTTTTTATTTGGGTATACATAAATGAGAATTTAGTTTGTATGAGCCTAAGCTCACACACATTAGCATAGGCCTTGGCATCATGGCCATTAAATCTGCACAAGGGGGTAGAAACTAATTTGGCCCTAAGTTATCTGCATTATTAAATTGAAATTTGATGGTACACGATGCCCAAGCTCATTTTACAAATCTAGATAATCATTTAGAAGTAGATTTTTGTCATATTCCAAATTAATCACAAAATATTGCGATACCAAATGACTTATAACCGCGCTCATGGGGCAATGAGAGATAGAAGGAAAATTATTTTCCCATAATATCCTAGTTCTTGTGTATGCTAGAGTCAAGTGTAATAATATCCAGAATTGATAGTTGTTGGCTCTATACCAAATAGTTACTTAAAGAGTTCGAAGACCCAAAATATCAAAAAGTACGTAAAGATAGAAGTGTATTTTCAAAACGGGGTGGGAATAACCCCATTTTCTTTGAAAAACACAGTTAATCTTGGTAAAGAATAACTTTAGAAATTAAAACCTCCTACTTTAACTTGTTACAATCTTAATTATCGCAATTGAAGTTTCTCATTGAGGATTTCTCAACCCTAGAGTAGTTAACTTATGAAAATAACCCCTTAAGTGCATAGAACATCCTCGATTTATTTAAGAACAGTTTGAAAACGAACCCAAACTGGTTTAAAATGACTCAAAGACAATAAAAATAAGAATAGAGAAATAAAGTGTGAACTGGTTTTCAAACCGCCCTCCCCCCGCCAAAACTTGTGGTGAAGCCAAAAATAGAGTTGCGCATGCAACTATTTTTATATTTTATTTTTTTTAAATATTTATAACTTCAAATGACTATATCTTTCCACCTTGAATTAAACCCCTCGTGATGCAAGAGCTGATTTAATTCAGAAATCTAGTTGACTGTGAGGCATTCTGTCGAACACTTGAAGCAGATTAAAACATAAGGCAGGGTATTTTTGGTATTTACTAACAGGCTGATATCAATTATGGAGACAAAATAGGTAAATCTGTGAAAATAGCAAGGGCACTTGAGTCATTACAGTTTAATTAATGAAATCGTTAATTCTGTTGTCTGTCTTCTTCAGCTTCGTGTTTAAACAGTAAAGGGATTTCTATAAGCAGGATTATCACTGTTATTACTAGTTCATTTTCTTTAGAAATTTTGGAGTATAAATAGAAGTTGTCATTTTGTACGGGACACATTTTGGATATTCATTTCAATTGTATTTCTGGTCGTCTAGAGAGGTTAAAACCTCGAGCTCTGTTTTGAGCTAAGAACTGTGAAATCAACAGGAAGTTGATTCACATATCTGTTTATTTGTATTTCTGATAGTGAAAATTCGAAAAATGTTATGCAATTGTTTGTTTCATTTGAATCCCTGTATCACCTCGTGAGTAGGTTATCATGTGTCCATGTGACAAGCTTCTCGACGTCATAATCTCAACCTTCATTTCTCATATCTTAAAGCTCTAACATAAACTTAAAAAATATAAAATAATAAGCTCTACTAAATTAAAAGAATATTATCAATACTGATATTTACTTTATTAAAAGGTTAAAATAATAGGAGACTTGCATGCAAAAGATACCTCATCTTTCTAGCTCTATATTCCTTGTACAACAGCTAATTAAGACCGAAAGAATCTTCAGGAACGAGCTTATCCTCTCCCTTACGCTTCTGCTCGAAATCACACTTTAAGATCCACTTGTCATAGCCGCCAAGAAATCAAAAGCTGCACTTCTGAAGAATGGAAAGTTGATGCTCTAACAGATGAGGTACTTCTAAAATACAAGCGTCCATGCCTGGTTTAATTTTTATGTTTTTGCCTACAAATTGTCATTGGATCCTCATTTGCCAATAGTTTCCTAGTTTGCCAGGAATCACAAACATGGCCGTCTGATCAAGTGATGGACGGCCAATATATGAGGAACATCGTTCCTCGCAAATTCATTTGGGGCGATAGAAACTCTGCAGCCTTTTGTTTCATAAATTTAAATGCGCGATTTCATGCCATAGGATTTATAATATCCATGCATCAAACTTAAGCAAATTCATATATATCTACTTATGGACTGGGGTTACATCTGAACTGCATATTGGCTTATAGAGCCCAAAAAGTTAGAAACAAGCGTGGTGAGCCAAGTTGACCAGTTTATATATATCCACTTTCCCAAGCATTGGTAGGAAGAAGCTAAAAAAAAGTGATACAGTAGTTTATAAGGATTGTGAAGACGTTTTTGCATGCTTCGGTCGTTGGATTCATCTTCCTGAGTAGATATCCTCATATCTGGATATCCACTTTTTTCTTAACGACGAGGTGCTTTTTAGGATGCAGAAATTCCATTGAGCCATGTTTTATATCTCTATATTCAGCGAGGAAATAAACTCGAGAGTTCATATATTGTTTGGGAAAGGATCTTGTGGTCTTGGAACATAACATTCGTATCGTATTCCTCCCTTTTCAGTCATCATAGAGACTAACAAAAAGACTGGACTTGTGAAGGCTTAAGCGTCCAGTATTATTTCTGCATGTAAAAATCTTCATGGCCTTTCATTGTATTTCAATAACATAAATACAAATGGCATTTGCATAGTATAAGCCGTCATTTATTGCGGACATGCAAATTCAGAGCTGGTTCCGGAGGCAAATTAGTCTAGAGGTCGACTTCAGTGACGGAAACCTTAAGACAGAAGTTGCAGCAGCCGCTTATGCTGTAAAGGCTCTTGACCTCTTGTTGAAGCAAAGAAGCAATATCAGAAACAAAAAGTTGTGGCACAGGAAACGGAAGCCTTCTTGACAAAGTCGACGACAAGAAAGGACCGCAGAATGGGCCAAAAAGCTTCTCGTAAGAATCCTTATAGACAATTTACAAGATGATAATGTAAAAAAACATCCCTTAAAAACTCCAGATAACTCCAATAATATGAGGCTTAATAGGTATAGATATCGGATCATGCTTAGCAACAACTGCATGTAGCCCAGGTGCGAGTGACTTTTCTTTGAAGAAAGCTGAACAAGCTAATTATAGAAAGCCACAAAAGGTTCCGACCATGGAAAAAGCTCGGAGTACTCCCACTAAAAAGAATAACGAAGGCAGCATGAAATCAGAAAAAGCAAAAGGCAGTAAACGGGAAATTAAATCCTCATCTGCAGCAAAATCAGCAACTGCAGAAGCCATCAATAAGCAGAAAAATGCCACTTCATCGCCAAATGAGGTGAAATCACGGGCCGACACTTGGGAGGAAGCCAAAATGGCCAAAATAAAGAAAAGGTAATATTCCCTCTTTCCCATATTAATAGCTATATTTGGAAAAATAGTGAGTTTTATTGAATGATCAAACCCACATCTGATACTCTTTTTAAGTACCCAATCACTTAAATTTAACAAAATAAAGCCATTAATATGAAACAAATTTTTTTGCCAAATGGATCTATTAATTTAGGACTAAGGGAGTATTTCTTTTAAAGAGTGATGAAAAAACAATTGAAATAAACAAAACATTGGGATGGTGGACTCAGCGAGATATAGGTCAAATGCAGAATATGAGCTTGATAGAGTTCAATGTCGAACCAAAAAACCCAGAAATGAACACATAAACCAGAATGTTCAACCCCAACTTATTATGGTTGTACTTTATCCCAGGCCCTTACATCAAAAAGGTCATTTTTTAGGTATGAAAAAATGAAGTGTACAATTATGTCCTGGGAGACTGAAAAGAAGACCAAGGCAAGACGCCATCTTGACAGAACAGAGGTTATCATTTCTCTCCCTCTAAATTGTTACAGCAGATTATATTGGTCAATATGCATTCTATAATTTATACTCCCTCTGTCCAAAACTAAGTGGCCTACTTAGTTCATTTTGAAAAACCAAATAGGCCAATTGATATGGGACAGAGGGAGTCTAATGTTATCACTTCCCCAATATTTCTATCTTTAATACTTTGGAAGAAGTCAAAGAAACAGATTTTATCTAATCAAATAATTGTACATTTCTTAATTCAGAGTGAAGTGGCCTGCAGAAGAGCAAGAGCCTCGCGTGAATACCGCTTAGAAATAGCAAGGATTGAGAAGATTGTTGGAGGAGCCAAATCCCGTGCAGAGGAGAGGAAAAGAAATGAGGAGTCTGTGATGAGGGAAAAGGCAAACAAGTACAGATCAACAGGGAAACACCCTGTATCCTGTTTCCACATTTAACTAATAAATTTCCCTTGGTGTTGGAAAGTAATTGCCATCATTTTACTCAATATTTTCAAAAACAATGCAAGATGTACAGACATTAGTCTATACCAGAATGATATAGTGCAAATAACATCAATGCAGTTTTTCAATTGTTCGGATTAGTGAAGTCATAACAAGAAAAAAAATTACAATGAAAATGACAAAATTACTGAAAATCTTTGCTCACGTATCTCATGAAAACAAACCATAGGCAGAATAACTAATACATAATGAATAGAAGAGGCTTTGCATTGATACAAGATTTGAATCTCATCTTTTAGCATCCAAACTATTTTGTATGACGTAATTTCATAAATATGCAGTACAAAAATATGTTAATAACGGCATACCAAACATTACAAAACACACAAGCACACGCACACATCGTGTGGCCTAATTTCCATATGTTGTAAGAAGAAGAAGACTCCTATGGAAGTCTTCCCACATTTACCACCAATAAACTGTAACTTCGTAACATAAAATCTTAACATCCTGGGAAGAAAATAATAATTATAAAATAGAACGTTTGAGAGTCTTAGCCCAAAGTCACATAATTGACATTAGGCAACTACAAGAATATTGGGCACCCCCAAGTTTGTAATGAGGGGCACCACGCCCCTTATTTTACAATGCATGTGGTGATCATGAGATGTTAACCTGACTGGCTTCCATACATGCTGGAAAAAATATGGGCCTCCTCATCATAAAAGAAAAAAGAGGAACTAAAATCAACAGCATGGTTGAAATTTTTTATTTGATTCATTGTTGAAAATGAATATCTTTCAAGGTGTAACAGAATTCCAGAACGTATTACTTTCATCTCAACAATGATGTTCCAAATATCACAGCACATGATTTCTCGCCAATAAAAAGTAGGTAGAAAAGTCACAAGATGCATACAATACTACAAACTGAAATGAATTAATTCCAACCCATTTACATCTATGAGAAGCAAAAAGAATTACATACAAATGTAGAGCAGTCAAACATAATTCAACAATCCTTCAAACCCTTTTCTAGTGGAAAATGTACAATGCAACTCTGTTGTTGATCTAATACAATAGTTTGACTACAATTATCACTACATTCTTGAAAACATTATGTCCTAACACCATTTCAAGCGAGTTGAAGTACCTTTTTTCCAAAAAATTGTCTGCCGTCCATTGCTCAAAAACATAATGTTGTTAACAGTTGCAAGATCGCCTTATCCGTTTCCAGTACATCACTCCACTTCCGAAGTCTCTTCTGAATCTGAAAGTGGTAGCAGAGTGCAGAATCCAAGCATATGCCCATTCAGACACACATAATACTCAGTGCAGTCTTCATAAGAACCCAACCTGCTGCAAGCACTCTTTGGTATCATCTTTGCCTGCAGCATGCTCCAAAGTTTTGCTTTGCAATATGGACAAACCTCTGTTGGGTGGAATTCAATCTCCCGATCAATCAACATTTTCCGAACCTTTGAAACTGAAAAGGATTTGAAAATCCCTCGAAAGAAACCAATATCACCATCCTCCCCCTGATAGAGATGCTCACATGGATCTGATACATACAACACATCTGTTTGGCACTGAGGCGGAAGAAAACTCTTTCCGCAAGTCCTTGAGAACCTGGTTCTATAAACAAAGTGGCCAGAGATCTGCGAACCATTGAATGAGATGGTCTTATTGCGTCCAGAACAATATATAAGCAGCTTGCCCAGTGCTTTCCAGCTACCATCCACACTGTGACAACCACTTGATTGAAGGTCAAGCATCATTTTTGGAGCCCGATCCCTGCAGAACTCTTTCCACAAGATCCTTTTAGCAATGTCATCAAACCACTTGCAGACACAGGAGAGGGTTGCAATAATCTTAGGATTCCAATTTAAATATTGGAAAACAAGGAAAATTGCGTCCTCATTCAGATGGCCCTTAGTGCACACACAGGATGCCGAGTGTATACAACGATACTGTTTTACCAACATTATACAAAACTAAATCACCATTTCATAACTCAATTCCAATACAGTGGTCCTGAATGCATAGATCCTGACACAAGAATGAAAACTAGATTAAACATGTATCCCTCTTCTAGGAACAGATACAAGAATGCATTGGAAAGAAGAACAATGGAAAAAAGGCTAGACTTAAAGAATCCATAAGAAATTTAAACAGAACAGGTATTGAAATCAACCAAGTGTTTCAAAATTTTCACTGCGAGATTAGAATCCTTAATATTTCTCATCTACAACTCAGATACTCGAAATTTGAATAACAAGTAATTCTGACATCTGGATCAGTTATTTGATATATATATATATATATATATATATATATATATATATATATATATATATATATATATATATATATGTATGTATGTATGTATATGTATGTATGTATGTATATATACACATACATACATATACATACATACATACATATATATATATATATATATATATATATATATATATGTATATATATATATATGTATATATATATATATGTATGTATGTATGTATATATATATATATACTGATTTATCAGTGTATAGAAAAGATGACACAATCTCACCCTTCAAATGAAACAAGTTAATGAAAGTCATGGATACTGTTTTGAAGGAAAATCACCTGATGAAATCAGAACTAACAAAATCTTCAATGCAATCTTAATCTAAAAGGAAAAAAGAAAAGATGTAAGTCAACTAATGTCAGCCTCGCTCGGTTCTGAGAAGCTGGAAGCATTATCAGGAAAAGCTAAGGTCAATCAACCCCTTAAAGTGATAGATATCAACTAGTAGATTAAAGGAACGCTCAGCTAGTGGTTTCAATACAATTGACCATATCATATCATACTATCATATAAAGAAAATTGGTGTACTATAGAACTTTTAAAATCGGACGGGTGACCCATGTTTTATACCATTAATCCTAATTTTACCCGTATTTGACCTATTATGATCCCCAAAAAATCAAAGATATTAGAATCTTAATCCCTATTTTTTAGGTTATGCTAATTTTAACTTTATAATATTATATCTTACACTCCTGAACTCAGATTCTCGCGTTCTTAGTATCGTTAGAGAGATCTCAACAAGTTCTATCGAATGAGATCCTAGGTGACTATGTTTTCTCGAACTTTTTTATAGGCCACTCATATATAACACATTTCTCAATAATATTTTTATATATATTATATATATTCTGATTTGCATATTTTTAACACTCTTGGAAACCCCCGAATAGCTCTATCAAAAGGCACTTGTTGCCAAACTCGTCCAAAATATGAATAACTTACTCCATAACACAAAGTCTTTCGACACCATTGCGATCTTCGCTGACCTATGACATAATATTTAATGTATGAGAATTGGATTAACAATTGCCTACTACGAGTGTAAATGGGTTAATATAGAGCTTATGTGTATAACTAATGATCATTATGATCCTCAAAGCAATGTATTAAAACTATAGCATGCAAGAGAGACCTTTGATCAATATATATTTTATTTCTAATTTATTTTATTTTATCCTATTTAATTTGTATTTGCACTTGTAATGCATGTGCATCTTTGCTCATTTATATTAAAGCCTATTCTAGAGATAAAGTTTTTTATTTGTTATGTAAAACATTTAATAAGTCAATAATTTCTATAGTACGCGTTCTCTTTCCATAAATTTTCTCGGCAGTAATTAAAATTGTGAAAATCCTTCCCTTCAATCTATATCCAGTGATGAGTTAGAATGGACCCTTAACAGAAACAGTTAATAAGAAATTAATTTCTACAGCAAGTGTAAGCTCTTTTCATAAATTCTCTCTGCAATAAAAAAAACAGTGAGAATTGTTCTCTTGAATCTATATCCTGTTATGAGTTAAAATGAATACTTAAGGATACATGCAAATTTTAACATTCAAAATTTTGGATCACATTGCCGGTTTCCATACACTGAAAGTCAACACAATTCTGTCATCCAGATAGATCAGCATCTGCTGACTGAGGCTTACTATTCATATGAAACAGAGTAGTGGTTGATGTTAGTTAACAGAGCAATTTATAAGAGAAATATTCAAAATTTACTCTTTACGAGACAGCCACACACACACATATATACACGAAAAACAATGCTACCCTTTCACTTTGTTTCATATAATAACATCCTTCAATGCTTAAAATCAATACGGAATGAAGATCACGTATATTACAGAATACCCTTCACTCATAACTTTCCCTACAATATTTCTAAAAAATCCATGCAGCCACTTCTTAATATTCCGCTACGCCTCGTACCGTTAGGCAGATTATTATGCACAACCAACAATCCCCACTGACCAAAGAAGAGATATATAAACCAAAACAACACAAAGCTACAAAAATAATTCTCATAGACAGAACCAGGAACTGAAACTCAAGAAAGAAAAAAACAAGAAGTAAGAAACTCAAAACAAAAACAAAGCTACAAAAATAACTCTTATAGACAGAGCCAGGAACTGAAATTCAGGAAAAAAAACGAAAAGTAAGAAACTTGGAACATAAATCAAATTCAGAACTGACAACCAAATAATATCTTTCAACTCATTCAAAATACATGCAAAGATATTTACTTAGATGTACCAAGAAGGAAAACTACAATAATTTGTAAGGAAAAGAAGTAACTCAAAGAACGCAGAAACTGCTTACCCGGGTTGAGCACGTTGAGGAGGAACCACACCACGTCAGCTGGGTCTTCCGGATCGTGTGATCGACTTCAGGCGGAGATATATAAAGGATGAGGTAGAAAGAATGGTGAGAGCTTAGGGGGGAAGGGATTCGGCCATGGACTGTACTCTGTCAGCTACGAAGAAGACAAAAGTGGAGTGACGACACACGAAACCATAAAAAGAGAGATTGGCTACTATCAATGAAAATGACATATTACTTTTATGACATAAAAACAATATTTTTATAGTAAAAGCTTTTTGGGATAATTTCTGTCTTCCATATTTAGAAATATGTCTAAAATTATAGTAAATATAATAGCATTCCTTGCTGGATGCCTAAAGGTTGTGAGCCACACAGCTTTGTTCATCGCCCAAGATATTTTCATATTTCATAGATGGATAGTGATATTTTTAATTTTATTATTATCCACTTATAATAATAATAAAATATAAAAGACACGGAGCCTTATAGTTTCTTATTTATTATATCTTATGGTAGATATTAGTATATAATTTTTTTTATATTTTTATGATTAATTTAGGGGTTGTAGGAGATCCTGGAGCTGACTTACTACTCATAATTTATATTAATATTTATAATATAATTTATTATAAATTAATTAGGCTATTTATTTTTATTGTGAAGAACCTTAAATTCTTAAAAGCTTTGCGTGTGAGTCTAGCTTTTAAGGCCATCAAATTTAGGTCCAACAATTTACCTTACTCAATTAAATAAACTCTTTAAATAATATAACCATCAAACATTAATCTTAACAACCTCAAGAGCTTAAGTGTGCATGAGCTTAAGTTCCAGCTCAAACCTCTATCTACGAATGAAAATAATATTAAAAATACACATTAATAACTAATATATGAGTTTTAATTTATCTAGATAAATGAGGCCATATAAACTTATGTGTGGGGCCTATTTGTAAAATCCAATCAAAATTTTTATATAAGCTGACATTCTTAATGATGAATAAAATAGAACAAGTGGGCCCTTCTTGTCCATGTCCACTTGGTGGAATATTAATAATCGAGCTGGTAGATTGAGGGCTGTTTGATAGTGAAACCATCTTTTAGAGTCGGCCAGCTGGATTGCATGATTCCGCCGAAATTAAGGTTTGTTGAAAAAAATTTACATAATATTCGAATAAAAGTTTTTAAAGGAATGAGGGTTCGTTATCACATGAGCGAAAAGTCCAAAAAAGACATTTCGTGGAGTGGGCAAGAGGCAAGGATAAGGCAAAATTTATAAGTTGGCAGAAAATATCTAATATAAATAAAAGTTTATTAAATTATTTATTAAAATTTTTTATATAAATCAAAAGTTTGAATAATATAAATTTAATAAATAATGTGGTGCCTATGTATTTACTTTAAATTTAATTACTTTAAATCCCTGCATTGGTTAGTTGTCAGAAGTGATGAGCAGAAGCCGACTTATTAGTCATAAAAATAAAAGGCAGAGCTCGAGTTAGCTGCAGGAATTGAAGATTAGAGGCCGATTAACTGTCGGAATTGGGGGACAGTCGGCGGCCAAACTGATGGGAAAAAATGAAGCCTAATCACCGGGGGAAAAGACAGAAATGGTAAGTGCAGGGGAAAGAGGAAAGTGATGACTTCTACAGGTAGACGGGACGTGAGGAGGGCAATGGCAGCTTAGTCTAGAATGGAGGAACTGTAGGGAGTGAGGCCCACGGAGTGAACTATCACATGGAATAAGCAGAACTGGTAGATAAAACCGAGGGCAGTACCGACGAAAACGTTTGTACGACCGAAATAATGTAGAGGAAGAAGTAGGCAAGATCATATCTTATAGCGAGAAAGATAAATTCAATGTTTTACCTAGAAGCTTACTATTTAGATTTTTAAAAGTCTTTTAAAAATAAGTATTAATACCATTTAGAATTTTAAAAGTCTTTTAAAAATAGTATTAATGATAAGTCACAAATTTTTTTTAAAAAATAAAATAAATTATTTAATTAAATATTCAGATCATGATAATAAATATAAATATCAAATTATTTTATATTATTACACATTTCAAAATTAAATAAGAAGAGCTCCTCTATCTAATTATAAGTGTCATTCGTCTGAATATAAATAACTAAGTCGACTTTTACGCCAAATATACACTTACGTACTAAAATTATAGAAATAAAAAATTTCATTATGTGCTCAACAATCTTAGTTTCACTTGTCGTCTCCTGGAGACTCTACAACCAACTAAACCAAACAACCACAACAACAATAAAACTTCTCCGCCTTTAAGAGAAGATCTTCCAAATGGGCAAAAGGTTTAATTAATATTTTTTAGATCAAGTCCATCACACAATGTTAGTTGTCTACGTACTCATTAGACAATTTCTTTAATATTTTTAACAAGATCAGATCCAAATGTAGTTCTGCCTATAAATCTACATTATCATAAAAAATATAGCATCACACGTGCAATGCTTAAGTATTTTAAAACAACCTACCTTTTATGCAAGTTCTTCAATCGTTCCACTTATCTAATTAAACAAGCAATGTCAAACCATTAGCAATCGTTTCACAACCATTGTTCAATAATTAATACCCTTAATCGTTTAAACCCAACTCTATGTTTAATATAATATATACTCACTCAAAGATAACTCAACTCTCAAAGAACTCCTCAAACACATAACTCCAACATTGGAGTAGATTGCTTAATAGCAGTTTGACCCAAATCCCTAGGGCTCTCAATAGCCTATCACGAATCTAGAGAAGAGGATCTCAAATGTGCTCATGGACACATATTGGTGAAAAATATAAGCTTTTCATGATACTCATACAACTCCGCTTTTTGTGCGCACTATATGATCCTAAAAAGACATGCGGGAGACCCACGATAAAGACCCTCTGGTCAATACCCAAACCGTCGTGGCGATGAAGAAGCGTATCACAATCTCCACCATTCCCCAACTCTACAAAAAAAATGTCTTCTAAGACATTACTAATGTATCCATAGAAGTCTCAGGTCTTTATGGTCGGCCATTGACTCCCCCAAACATTCAAAACTTAAACTATATTATTTTCATCAAGTCAAGTATTTGCCCAACCATTTGGGTCCTCTTCATAATGAATCGGCTCAACAAATAGCTCATCTACAGAGCTATAACTCAGAGAACAACCCAAACCCTAATAGTCCCATGAGACTCAGGTAAACTTCTATAACCACCCTCAATTCATTATGTCACGCCCCGGCACCTCCCGACCCGAGCCAAACCCAATCCAACGTATGGGGGCGACAGTTTGAAAACGATTAAGGGAAAATAGTGGAAGACTTATGCCCCAACCACGGGGTCTAATTTATGGAGTTTACGTACTACTTTGAGCAAGAGTAAATAGGTAGAACCAAAATAATTAAATTCTAAATTAAACCACAATCTCAAACCCACATGTTGACATAAAAAAAATCAAATCAAAATTCAATTACAAAGATCTCAAAAGCTTGACTAGCTCCTAAGTCTAAATTTTCAAAATGGACAAAGTCTCCAAATTCGACAAAGTCCAAAGAAAAAAATATGAAACATATTCTAATGTTACGCAGTAGTAATGTGTAAAAAAAAAATTAAAATTCAAAAGTAAGAGTTCGGAGCTTAACTAGCTCTGGATGATACTTAATTTTCAAAATGGACAAAGTCTCAAAATCGGATAAAGTCCAAAAGAAAAAATCATTATCAAAATCTAATGGCCAAGATTTCGGAGCTTGCCTAGCTCTGAGTGAGTCCAATTTTTTTAAATGGACAAAGTCTTTGAAGTGGACAAAGTCAACAAAAAAAAGTAAGGAAGCAAAATTTAATCCTACACACGTAGGAATGGACTAAGGCTTTTAACAAAAAAAAAGTAAAGAGGCAAGATCTAATCCTACACACATAGGAATGGACTAAGGCTTCCAACAAAAAAATTTATTATGAGAGGACATTATGGGGGCCTCTTTACATTTAAAGTTAAACGGCTGAGGGAGGCTTTGTAAGCCTCACATGGCCACGTAATAAAAATTTGCAAAGGACTATGTGAGACCTCATAAGTCTCACAATAAAATAGTCATAAAACGGAAATAAATAAAAAAGGCTAGGTAAGACTCGTGGGTCCTACACTATTGTTTTGCTATAAAAAAAAACTTGTTCAGCCATGAAAGACCAAAATAACTGAAAATACAAAAAAAGTTAAATTCCAAAAGAACTCAAAGTTCAAAGAAAAAAAAAAGGGTTATGTGGAAAATTTCATGGGCCCCACATAAGGAATGGGAAAATTAAATCAAAGCCTTGATGCTCGTGATCCCCTATTGTAAAAAAAGGATGATGAAATAAAGAAATATAATAAAAAAATAATAAAAATAATAAAAAAAAGAAAGTGGAGATGAACAAGTCAAAGGTATAATGTCCGGTCTTCTCTCACACTTCCCACTTCCTCCACTAATCAAGAGGTTCTCACCAACACTCCCACTAACCCATTTCCCATATCCCACTAATCCACTCTCCACTTCTCACAAACTACCTTTCCAACTCACCACACTATTTTGCTTAACCGTGCAACTCCCATCCTATAGATACCTCTTCATTTCCATAAGAAGGGGCTTTTGTCTTTCAAGTCTACATAACCTCCAAAAGAGAAATCCAAAAGTCCATCACACACCAAGTTCTTAAAAATCCTTGACCTTCAAAAAGTCGAAAAAGATCGAGGAATTGGAAGACAAGCATAAGCACTCAAGAAGGAAGAAGAACTTGTGCAAGGGGAGCTCTCATCTTCAAGAAGAATTTTCCTTGTTTTCTTCTTTGCTTTTCCTTTTTTAAACTCAAAAGTTGTAGCCACTTCTCCTGGCAATTCTCTTTTCTTATTTTAATAAAATTCCAATTATTTCTTCCATTTTGCCAACTAATCGAAGGGTTTTAAAAATTGATTAATCACTACTACTCACTCTAAAGTGTGAAGAGTAGTCTTGATTAATCAAGAGAAGGTCGTCCCACATAAAACAAAAAAAAAGTTCTTCTCTATCCCTTGCAAGGAAGGATCATCTGATCCATTCTCTTGACTTGTGCATAGAGAACTACCGAAATCCCCCAACACCACATACTAATAATTCATAGCCACACACTTGACTCTAAAACAAGGTCTCAAACGAAACTAAAGACATAGTATATCACAAATCCAAAACAAGGGTCATTCCACAAGGTCCTAACATCAAAACAAGATAAATGAAGAGACATGCAAAACTAGGAGCCTCCACGACTACTCCCAAGCTCTCTCCGACATTTCCTCATATAGAGGATTATGTCCGTCTGCGTGTCACGCCACACAGCCCCAAAACAAAATAAGAAAACAAGGTGAGCATAAAAAGTCAATAATGGTTTGAATATAACTTTAATCACCAGAAAACACAACGACATGGCAATGAAGCAAATCAGATCTAAGATTAATATGTTATACCACTTTCTGATCACACATTCATATCACATAAACCTGCATAATAGTGCCTCAATCACACACTTTCTGATCATGCACTCATATCACATAAACCTGCATAGTTGTGTCTCAATCACACCATTTCTGATCATGCATTCATATCACATAAACTTGCATAGTTGTGTCTCAATCACACCCTTTCTGATCATGCATTCATATTACATAAACTGCATGAGATGTATCTCTAACGTACATTTCATATCATGCATCAACATCATATAAATCTGCATGAGATGTATCTCTAACATACATTTCATATTATGCATTAACATTCTCATTCATTATGCATGTATAAGTGTTTTACACACACTAATCTAACATGCAAGTCCACACACAGAGAGTATAAACCTGCTCTTCAAGGCCAACGCCTTCGAGCAACCCCTGCTCCTCAAGGCCAATGCCCTTGAGCAACCCCTACTCCTCAAGAAGGCCAAAGCTTTCGAGCAACTCTTGCTCCTCAAGGCCAATGCCTTCGAGCAACCCCTGCTCCTCAAGGCCAAAACCTTCGAGCAACTCCTGCCCATCAAACCTAAACACCCGGGCAACCCTGTTTGTCAAGACCGAAGTCCCAAGCAACAATACCTGGTAAACTGGTGCACTCAGACAAACCAGCTAGATTCTCAAGGTCCAGATAATCTCAACAACTAATCTCATCCGCAAGACAAGTACACAACTCGTCCCCACATAACTCAATTTAACTTGACTCAACCGAGTGAGTATACATGTTCTACACAAGACTTTAATCGAAAACATGTCCTTTCGGACCAACCAAGTTTAGATTAATTCACCAAGCGATTAATCCGGCACGCAATCTCAACCATAACATACAATCGATTAATTCCAGTTAATCATCGGTAAAACTTCATCCATGAATACCGATCTATGATGCATGATAACATGATACATATGTGAGCAAGACCTACATGGGTTCCAACACATGGAACATACTCCTAATCAGTCTCCTCATGCATCATAATCAAGGCATAATAACTGCAATTTCATAGTAGATTCCTCATACGTGTGTGTATTCATGCATATTCTAAGCACATGACCAATGCTTGACATAAACTCATAAGACAATATATGCATGCTTAAACACATTCAAAACAATGATTTCCAACTGAAATCAAAGCAAATTCCACCATAAAGCTTAAATCCATCCATGTGAAATCGAGCATTCACTCCCACAATCATGTTTTTTCCACACATTAAGCCACAACATGATTACATTCATCACCCATAAACCATCCTCATTATAAGAGAACATATCTCACCATTTTCCATATAATATTCCTACTGGAAACATATTCTAATCACAAGAATTCCAACATTCAAAAGTTCAAGGTACTTCAACATCAATATGCGTAATTATCAACATAATATAATGCCACATGACCACACTTAAACACATTCCATAAACTTCCATCATTAATTCTACACCTCTAGTAGCTTAATTTCATCACAATACACCTCCCATAACTATTAGAATCATCAAATGGAGTAAAACATTGAAATGAGCATAAGTTTCAAAAATAGCAAAAACTGTCGTGTAGCCGTTCGATCGCCCTACAAGGTCGTTCGATCGGCTATACTGAAAATCTGCCAGAAATATAGTGTTGCCGATCGATCGCCATGCCAGGTCGTTAGATTGCCAACAAAGCAGTTTTGACCTTCTTCTTCATTTTGAAAATCAAAACCGAAACACCATGAAAACACCTTCAAATCTTTATCCATGGTACCAAACATTATCAAAAACTCATCAAACCTTCCAGAACACTAATCTAAACCATTCTAAAGCAAAACCCTAAGAAATCGAAGTTAAAGATTAGCATTTACTAAACCTACCATTACAGCCTAAATCAAGTAAAACCCTCTTCAAATAACATTATAAAAACCAAGATGTTTGCTACCCAAAGTTGAGATTGAAGAACCCATACCTTGTCATTTGTTTAGGTTCGGATTTGACCTTCACCCTTCTTGGAAACCTTAATCCCTTCTAATCCAGGCCTAATTGGGGAACTAGGCCTTAATCACCTTCTCCCAGCCTATTCCCAACATGAAAATGGCTCAGCCCTTTTTCATTTATAGTAGGGCTTGGGGTACACGTAATGAACTAATGGGGTGTAAATGGAATTTTGGGCTAAAAATAGGTATTTTGAAGATTTGAGCACTAATTAAATCCGATAAAATTTTGGAAATTTTTATATAAGCTTGTGTTGATGTCCGGGACATTTTGGTCCAAAAATCCCAATTTTGTCGATGGGGCCTAAGGGGGGTCCTGTCAAACCCTAATTTTTGGAAAATTAATGAAAATTTAGAAAAATCCTAAAAATTCAGAATTGACTAAAAACTACTTAAAACTCATAAATGTGAAATTGGTTTTTGATTAAAACCTTTAAAAAATACCCAAATTTATAAAATTGTCCCAAACCGATCAGAATTAATATTAAACCACCTAAAAGCATTTCAACAAAATAAATTCAAATCGGTTTACAATAAGGGATCTTACACATTAACCAAGGTAAAATTCTATGTTAGGGCCCCGTTCACTCCATGAACTGGTTACAAACCCTATTGAAGGTATTTTAATATTTATCTTGATTAGTTGTTCTCCCCCCAATCCAATGACAACCAATATCTATTAACTAGTTTTGATTAACCTTAAATTACTTATATAACTTAACACATTAATAATAAGAGCAAGCACCAGAATAATCAACATAAATAACATGCAGTCACACTAGTGCATAAATAATAAATGAAGGCCCGTTGCACTCATTTGCAGTGCTAGGGCTTGCGACTTCAAGCCCAATAATGTAGATAAGTCTAACGCATTGCACGAGTTACGTATATAATACGCTAGTAGATTTGTACACTTCGTTATGGACACGTGTAATATGTTGCCTTCAACCCTGAGAATTAGGGTTATTCCCCTTGTTTCCCGTGACACTATGACTTGTCAAGGTCTTCATCTTACTTACTGGTCACACCCCTTCCTTTTGAAGCCAATTAACATCAGTATAGCATACCCTAATGCTTGGTAGTTAGGTTATTAGTTTCGGCGAAAACTAAACATATTGCCTATGAGGACATTAGTATAATTCTAGCACATAGGGTATGATACCATCCCTTGGGTCATTTGGTCATCTCACTACCGTTCTATTTATTTTAAGTCATTAACATCTCAAAAGGCTCCACTCTCAAACTGACTTGCGCTTTCATTCACACGAATGTTAGTTGTTTACTCGAAGGGGCATTTCTATCATTTTGTTCAAAGCCTTATTAATATCCAATGGGTCCAAAATTAGGCTCAAGGGTACTACTTGACTTCATGGACTCGGTGTAATTTTCTTGGCATGTGACGGGGTCATGAACCTCTTGAACCGACCTTAGTTGACTTAACGGTTTATGATCAACCCTAGAGTCAAAATGGTTAATTACCCACTCACTAGGATTTTTCCTCACTAAGTAGTTTGGCCTATACTTAGGGTACACATTAATCTATTATTTAGAATTTTCCTAATTTTTAAATCAACTCATAGGCCCCTGAACCGGAGCCCCAATGTCTGGTAAGTGGTTTTCACATGGTAAATTAACTACAAGGGGTAAAAGGGTTATTTCACATATGTTGATATTTTCCCCTGACCTAAAACTTGGCCAGGACACTCATATCCCTCACAAAGTCCACTGGTAATTTTCTAGATTTTTTTTGAATACTTATGCCCCATGAATCGGACCCGGTTCAAAGGTAACCCCTCTTCTTTTTTTAAAACCGGTTTGGGTCAAGACGGGTTGGGTGACCCGACCCAAATCCAGAGCTGACGACCTGCGCTGCAGGTCGTCTCTCCCACAGCCGGCCAGTAGGCCTCTCGCCGTGCCACCTCCATGCCTGTCATGGCAAGGCTGGGCTTCACCGGATCGCCTCTAGACAACGATCCCGAAGGGCCTAGCCCCGCAACCATCTGGTGGCTAGCCGGAGCCACGGGCTACTCCCCCTCCCTGCGACCCACTAGAGGCATAGCCTCTGGCGGTGTCACCCCTAGTGTAACGACCATGAATTTTCGGTATGATTTTTCGCCTCTAATAAAACTATTTTATGAGTTTTTAATTATTTTAAATTATTTAGAGGCATATATTTGGAGAGTTTTTATATGGGTTGATAGAGCACGGTGAGACAAGGGTAACAAACCTAAGAACACATGAAACAAAGGTCGGGAGCGAAAGTTACAACCTTGGGAAATGTGTCATATGGGCGGGACCCACTTTGAAAGTATGAGGTAACCTACCCATGTGTGGTCTAGCTTTGAAGGGCTCATCGATATGAGTCCATTCGTACTAAGAAAGTGTGATTATGACTTTGGGATAAAAAGATATGATGCTTTTAAATTTGAAAAACGAAAAATATATATTTATATATAAAAAGGCCACATGGCAGCGTCAAAAGTCAGGCAGTTGACACGCGTCAAAGACGCACATCTCTGACATGTGTCTGACGTGCGTCAGTGACGCGTCAAGAGCTTGTCTGATGTGTGACGCATGTCTGACGTGTGACGCGTGTTTGACGTATGATGCATGTCTAATGCGCATTGGCTTTTTATTTCAAATCATTTCGAAACTTCGTTTCTCACTCGTTTTAAGTCTGTTTTCTTCCATTCAAAAAACGTTATTAGCTAATTCGAGGGTGTTTTACGTAATAAAAATATCCATTCCTCGAGTTAGCAACCCTATATAGGGGAAACACCTCAGGGCAAGGGGAGATTCTGTCCGTTGCCTACGGGCGTGTTGTGAGAAAAGTATCTCGAGCTAAGGGGAGGTTTTGTCTGTAGCCTACGGGCACGAAAAGATAAAAGTGTTTCGGGTTAAAGGAAGATTTTGTCTGTAGCCTACAGGCACAGAAAGAGAAAGTGTTCCGAGTCAAAGGGAGGTTCTGTCTGTATAGCCTACGGGCACATAAAATTTTTTTTGGAGTTGATCTGAGTCTATTTTTTTCTGTTGAAGATGCGTTCTTACCTAAATCGAGCATACGTGACGTTGTGGCGGGGTTATTTTTCTGGTTAGAGACATCCAGAACCCCATAAGTGGACATCCAATTTTGTGGTGTCCAGTTTATCGACTTTGAACTCACACGAAGAGCGAGGTAGAGACTTTTATCCTTTCTTAAGGCACGATTGTAAGCTTTGGTTGTGTTTTTAACTTATTATTTATATGACTCTCGCATGTTATGCATTAGAGATTATTTTCAAGTTACTATTTATGATTTCTACACATATATTCGATTTGTCGAATGGTAATCATTGAGATAGAATATGATTTATATATCTTATGCTATTATGTATATACGATTAGTTGAATGATTTGCTGCTGAAAGTGGATATGTTTTATATATTGCATGTTTTACGATTGCCTTATATATGATAATTTAATAGAATGATTATTCGTGGATTTTGATATAAATTATACACGTTGGAGCGTGTGAGATAGAGACAAACTAACTTCCCCATTGTTTTCATTGCAAATGAATACAATATATTTAAAAGACGGTTTTAGAAGACTTGTCCTTGTTGAAAGGAGGATTCTCAAGATTATTTTTAAAAAGACGTATAAGCATGGTGATCGAGTCACTGAAGCGGGACAAAGAAAGAGTAACTGTCTCATTGGAATAAGTGACCAACCTTGCCTTTGTAGTCATTGATAGTGACGATCCCATGTCCTATAGAGGCGGAGCTAGGGTTTTCAAAAGGTTAAACAATGGGATAAAATGTTTTAAAAGAAAACAACCCTTTTTTGGAGTTTGGGAATCTAGGATATTTTGATTAAGTCTGGGACTCAAGATTATGAGTCTGGGATTCAAGAGTGTTTTGATTGTTTGGAGCTATTGTTGGGTGCCCCGATAGAGCTTCGTTGACTAGTTAAGGACACAATTAATCCGGTTCGGGATCGGATGCATGGTACCTATTTTAGCCGGGTGAGCCCCTAACGAAGGGCAAGACCCCTGATTAGCCTCTAACGAAGGGCACCTATCAAGGCTACGCGCGTTACGTTAGAGAATATCAGGGGAAGACTCTCTACTCTCTAGATCCTGACGCCCCATGAGCACGTGTGGCTTTTCTATCCACAAGGACAAATTATTTTGAGATGATCCATGGATGAGTAAGCGGTCGCTGCTTTGTACCCGCAATAAATTCTTATTAATATATATGTCTAGGACATTTGTAGCAAGCCATGTGAGCTTGCAAACCCTAGTAGTATCTTCGATACATATGAAGAAGCTCTAGAAGTGGTTTTGGGTGAGAGGCATACCCTAATTTAATGAAAAATATTATATATGATACATGTTGTGAAATTGCCATGTGTTATTCATGCCTGATAGTATAAAACTCTCCTACTGAATATTTTAAAATACTCACCACCCCCCAAACTTTGCAGGACTCGATGAAGCTTAGTGTGTGGGTAGAAGGGCCTACTCCGAGTTTTATCAATATAATTTTAAGGATGTCAACAACACCAAAACGAGTAAGAACTCTTACTATTATTTTTCTCTTGTGTGTTTGTACACGGACAGTGGTTCCTGTGGAAACTATTATTATATTATCACATAAGGCAAGCGGCTCCCGTTGTGGGCTCGGGTAAACTCCAATATCTTTATGAAAAGAAATTTTTTATGCTTTAAAAAATCCCAGGGCGCAACACCTGGCCACGATAGCAGGGCGGAGGGGGTGAGCCTTATCAGAATTGTTGTTGAGCCTCACTGTCGCCTAACACTTGACCAGGGCTGAAAGCTCCCCCCCTTTGTTTTTATGTTAAACGGCGAACGGCCGTCAAGGCGGCCATGGATAAGGCCACCATGGACAGGGTAGCTGTGGCCAGGGCCAACGCACCCTCCAGGAATAGGTCCAACCACTAGCAGTCGGCCGGTGACTGGCCGACAATCAGAAAACAAACAACTATTCAACATAATTATATGAACGGTGATTGCATGAATCACTGTTCATATAAATTACAAATATGATTTATATTTTAATAGTAAAATATATGCTAATCTCGACTCAAAATCCAACCTTGATGGCCGAGTTGTCGTCGATCCACCGCTGCCAGAGCCTCGCCAGAGCCACATCGAAAAATTCCATCTTCCGCTCTTCCTCCTTCCTTTAACGGTCAAAAGCTAAAATACCCCCTTTTCCATTAGCCCTAATTAACCTTTTTATAGACGTAGGGATTAGGGTTCCTAATCCCGTTATGAGTTGTGCAAAATAAGCTACTTAAGCCTATTTTTTTATTAATTTTTATCATCATAAATAATGGGTTCGTAAAGTGACTTAAACAACCAATTTGTGAACGAGTTTAGCGTACTATATATTACTTTGAACGGTCGTATCTCCTTCATCCAAACTCGGATTAGCGTGTTCTTAGTGACGTTTCGAAGCTCTTTCTGTCTACTTTCCACCTATGTAGGTCTCAACCACCAGTTTTAAATAATGGTTAAGTTATTATCATACCAAATGATGATCAAGTTATTCTCACAAAAAAGTTAAGGGGTCCAACACCCTAATTTTACGTGGTCGACTTCAATAATTTAAAAAATCTTAGACTTTTCAAAGCCCATCCTCCTTATTTACATATTAGCGAAATAATATTTACAACTTTTCTATGTGTATTCTATAATTTTTTATTTTTAATATGTAAATAAATATATATTATTTTTTATAGAAATGAAAATGGTTATGCAGCTGCATGACCCTAAACATTGATTAAAATCCAACGCTAGACATTTACTTAGAGTTAGTTTTTGTCCCCTCTTCTACGGTTGGATCTTTACTTGACGGTCCACGATCTATCCTCACGCTGACGCACGTAAAAGCGGGATATTTCACTCTGGAATTTCCTCAAACGCCACCGACCATTATGGCCGTTCGATTAAACAACTTGACGCATCGGACGTCCCAAGATAATAGACAGTACGCTCTCAACCAGTATCACAGACGCAGGAGAAATTTTCACCCACTATAAAACGCGTCTCCTCTTAGGGTTAACGTTTCCAGTTTCCACACCTCGGAAGCCAGAGACGCAGACGAGATCGCCGGAGGTGCTTCTCCCTTCGAGTTTCCGTTGCCGGGAGCACCAAAATGGTGACGATCTATTACAATCCGTCCTTTTCTTCATCTTTTCAATTCCTTTTCAGATCATTCATTCGCTTCCGAAGCGTAGCTCAATCATAGATTTTGATACTGTGAAGCCGCTTAACTGTATGGGTAATTAGGCTGGATTTAGGGTTGCAGGTTGTTATTTCTTCTTGGAAGTTTGATTGAATGTGCTTGCTGTGATGATACTGGAGGCAGTTTTATTTTATTTTCGCGTGGGATTTTTATTGCGGTAGAGTTTGGATCTGGATCTTAGTTCATTTTGCATTTGATTTCTACTTTTGATTTAAGAGGATGATAAATTAGAACATTTTTTCTGCTACCAAAAGCGCACTCGCTGATTTCGGCTAGCAGGACAATAGGGTCTGGCGTGTTTGTGGAAATGATACAGTGGACTCGAGATCATAAATATTTTTTCATCAGTTTATAAATACTTGAAATGCTAGTTATAAGAGTGCATTTTATGGTTTAGATTAGATTGTACGAAATCTTCCCCCATATCCATGAAAAATCTGATTGTTGATGCTGTCCTTTTCTTTGTCGTTTTGTTTTAATTTGTCAGGCGAGGGGTTTGAAGAAACATTTAAAACGGCTCAATGCCCCCAAGCACTGGATGCTTGACAAGCTCGGTGGTGCATTTGTAAGTTCGCCTCACCCTACTTTAATGTTGTATGTTTGCTTGGCAATTCTGCGAGTATTTGTCTTTTTTTTCCCATGATCTTTGCGGTTTCTTTTTGTTGCAGGCTCCCAAACCTTCTTCTGGCCCCCACAGGGCCAGAGAATGCTTGCCGTTGATCCTTATTCTTAGGAATAAGTTGAAGTATGCGCTCACATACCGTGAAGTTATCTCTATTTTGATGCAACGACATGTATTGGTTGATGGAAAGGTCCGGACTGACAAGACGTATCCTGCTGGATTTATGGGTATGGGGTTTTGTGCTTTTGCAACATTTATTTTCACATTGTATTAATTTCATTTTTTTCCAGAATAGTAACGGTTTTAGGGGGGAAATTAAGGCCCATGATATCTTCTGTGTACTAGTTGATGGTGCCGGTCAGACAGACTGGCAGGGCACCATCAAAGAGTGCACTCTTGGAGAGATCAGGGAAAAAATCTAAGTGGAAAGGTCGTGAGGTTTTTTTCTATCTGCAATTGATGTGGTCTATTTGCAATTTCTTTCTCCTTTAACATGTAAAAATAGTGTGCCATAGATAGAATAACTACGTATTGCCCTGCTTATTCCGATGAAAATTTGTGCTCTGAAAGGCTAAATATTCTGTTGTAAGTTGGTAACTTTATGTGTTTTGGGAAATTTGTGCTCTTATTATTTGGTGACCGGGCAACTAGTAAAGACCAAAAAATGATCTTGGCGAGATCGAGATCTCACCAAGATAATGGCCAGTGTATTAAATCTCGGTTCTTTTTCCAAGTATAAGACCTCACTAAAATAATTTAATTGTGCAGTATCCATAGCAAATTAGCATTTTGAGAGCTTTACCACTTGTCCTAGCAAAAATATTTGTACCAAGTTTTTATCCACAGTTATATCTTCTTATACAAAGAAAATATTGTTTCTGTTTTTCTTCTTTTCATGAGGATGGAATCTGTTCCAGTTCCAGCTGTTGCAAAACGTGTCCCCATCCTCACATTTATTATTCAGCACTAATTAATCCTCTCAATGGGCGGCAACCTTTGCACCCCATATTTTGAAGGGATAATGTTTCTGATATCAAAGAGCTCCTCCACCTCCTAGTTATTATTTTGTCCTTGTTTTTTTTACTTGGAAAACTTTTATATCCAGGCATTTGTTAATAAGTAGTCAGATCAAACAAGGAATAACGACCAAAAGTGCTGATCTTCATATTGCCGTTTGAACTGGAAGCCCCCCATGTGCCTTTATGGAAAAGGGCAACATAGAATAGTAGTGTTGGCCAAACAGTGATTTTTTTTTTTGTTTTCTGTATAACATCAACTAATGAGGATCAATGAGGATGGAAATTTTTGAACTTGTAAGAAAATTGATGATGTCTGGTAGGCTCCTACAGGCATGATCAACTACTTGGTGTGCTTAATGATTGTTCACGACCAAAAATTTATTATGCTATTAACTCTGCAAAATGTTGATATCAGTAGAGGTTTGTGGTTTACTATGGAAGAGATCCACGTTTTTTCCCCCCTCTTTAGACAGTCGTCCATTTTTTTTGTCTTTATGTTGGCAAAGCAACACAGTTTTCTGAGTAGGTACAATCATATCCATGAAATATTTCTTTTTTTTAATAATATATGAATTACTATTTCTGGAGCTTGAGTCATGTGCAACTGCTTTTTAATATTTGGGTTGTATATCTTTTACTATAATGTTATTTCGTCTTAGTATATTCTTTCATGGTTGCAGATGTTGTGTCCATTCCTAAAACTAATGAGAACTTTAGGCTTCTCTATGATACCAAGGGAAGGTTCCGCCTACACACCATTAGGGATGAAGAGGCCAAGGTTAGTACACTGTTGTTATTTTCTGTTGCTTCTTGTGAATAATATTGTTTATTGTTATTAATTAATACTCCCTCCGTCCTAAATTAATAGCTACATTTAGTTTTTCAAAATGAACTAATTTTTGTTCATTTTGAAAACTAGATGTGGCTATTAATGTAGGACAGAGGGAGTATATGATATTGATGACATTTTTGTTGGTGTTGTCTTCAGAAACTATTTCATATTAACTGTTTAGGGGACTGTTTGGGTACTTAGATTTGGGTGAATCCACCAGATTCATCCAAATCTGTTTCTCTCTTGCCTCCCCCTACACAACATTTGTTGCTGTGTCAAGCGAGATTTCAAGCTCTGCGCTAACTTGAACCCGGATTTAGACCAGCAAATTAGGGAAGGATTCGGTTAAAAATTCTGGCTGAATCCTGCATCCTGGCTGAATCACAGATTGAGGTAAATATGTGTATCTAGACAAGCTTGAAACCAACTTGGAGCCTAAATCGAGCTTCAAGCCAAAATTTTAGGGATCCTTGAATTTTGCTAACAAACAGAATTCAAGGAAATCTTCTTTGAATTTTCTTTAAGATCTGGTATCCAAACAGCCCCTTCATCATTTCATTTTATTGGGCTTTTATATCCTACGAGTGCAACACTCATACCTTTTTCTCTAAAACCCAACTTTTCATGTTGGTCAGTTTGTTTTAATGGAAATTGTAGTAATAGGACTTTTGAAAGCTTCAGCATGTCCTTGTCCATTATAAAATGAAGTTCAGTTTGATTTAGACATTAAAATTTTAAATGAATCAATTTAGGGTTTAGTGCTAGTTAAGGGGGTGATATTTGTAAGTGCTTTTTGTTTGTCATAAGGATTATTAATTAGGCATTCATAGTATGTCAATTATATTAATGCTTGATGTTGTCTATGACGAGGAGACAATACTGTCCTTATTTTGGTATCAATACTTTGGATAACATACGAGCTGACTTTATGATGTAGAAATCATGTTTATTTTCCTGTGCAGTTCAAGCTCTGCAAGGTCCGTTCTGTGCAGTTTGGGCAGAAGGGAATTCCCCATCTCAACACCTATGATGGGCGCACCATTCGTTACCCAGACCCACTTATCCGTGCAAATGATACAATCAAGATAGATCTTGAAGCAAACAAGATTACTGATTTTATAAAATTTGATGTTGGAAATGTGGTTATGGTCACTGGGGGTAGAAATAGGGGGCGTGTTGGAGTTATCAAGAACAGAGAAAAGCATAAGGGAAGCTTTGAGACCATTCACATTCAGGATGCAAGTGGCCATGAGTTCGCAACTAGGTTGGGAAATGTGTTTACAATTGGAAAGGGAACAAAACCGTGGGTTTCCCTTCCAAAGGGGAAGGGTATCAAGCTCTCCATTATTGAAGAGGCAAGGAAGCGCCTTGCTGCAGCTTCGGCAGCCACTGCATGAGTATAGGGAGTTGCAATGAGAGGCTGTAGTCCTAATCAATTGCCCTAGTTTTCCGTGTGTTTGTTGCTTTTGTAAGACCGAAATTTGATCAATTTTTGTGGGGAGGAGGTTGAAGAAACTTTTGTTACCGAATTTGGCTTAAGCTGTTTTACCATAGATTAGTGAGATCGGTTAAAAACAAATCATTAAGTTGTTATTTGTAGAGCTGCTACTTATTTGTTTATCTGCTAATATCATTATATATAGCTGGAATGCTTTTTTCACTATTCCCTTTGTCGCTATCGATCTGTCTCAATTCATGCTGGCTATTCCGTGCTGGAACCGCACGGAGACTGCCAATGTTTGGTTTTCAGGGCAGTGTTTGCGTTTTCGACTCTCGCCAGATTTAATTCCATTAGACTATGTGAAGTCTTATTTTCCTGACTTCGTGTATTGAATTTTTGTAATAGTAGAATATAAAATTCAGCCCTAAAGTTTAAATTTGTGTAATAGTAGAATATAAAATTCAGCCCAAAAATTTATTTAAGCTGTTTTGAGCCTCATTCGGTTTGAATAATGAGGTGATTTAGTCGATTTTGTAACTTTGCTCCCGTTTTTTAAATTTTAGATTTTATTATTTTATAATAGTTATTTTTTATATCGATTTAAGCCTCAAGTATATAAGTAGAGCTCACTTTGAAGGTTTAAAATTATTTACCTTTGCAAGATTTTTTAAATTTGAATTTAGAAATATAATAATACCAAGAGAAAGAGTTATATTAATTTAAAGTTTTAAAATTAAGTTTAACGTGGTATTTGAATTTATTTTAATAAATTTTATTACCAAATGTAATTTATGTTTAGTCGTAAATTTTTAAAATTAATTTTAATATTTTTTAATTTTATTTCTAAAAAATTTAACACCAAAACAACACCTAGTTAAAAAATGTGGTTGTTCGTATCTACCTCCTATTTTCTATTTACATAAACTTTATTTATTAAAAAATTTCACCTATCTCTGATGTTTAAAAACATATTTTAAATTTTTTGTCCCCTATTTCCTATTTGCCCCTTGTCGGCAATTAGCGTGCTAATTGTTTTCAGTTGCTTGGCCTCAGACCCCTCCTCCCCCTCTTCTTTTGCTCTCCTTCCTGTCTCAACCCCATTGTCGGTGGCAACAACCAAAGCTGCGAGGCTGCGGCTTTGGCCACTGGCCTCAGCTGGGCTAGACCTTTCTCTAATCTTTGCCAACACTTGGCTAGACCCAACCTTGCACATTGGCCTCATTATCGTGCTTTTCCTCCAGTATAGGTGCCCACACTCACTGTTGCTGCCCTCATCCTCCTTGTCATCCACTTCTCTTGTCTATGAGTCTCGGCATCATTCACCACTTCAAATGGCCACCTCCTTGCTTCAGTGACCCTCCTCCTTGGATGAGAAGATCTTCATCCCAAAAGAGGGAGCCTTCTCGTATGGAACGATGATTTTGTAACCCTTTCTAGAGCGTCGGGTCGCCATGCCCAACAATGGTAGATCATTTGCGTCCAATGCCGGTATCGTGTGGGTTGACACTAAGAGGGTTCCACAGCCAATTTGGTGGCCAAGAAGCAAACACAAAACAGCCCTAGAAGTTGCCACCGACAACTTGCATCGTCCGGCCACAAGGTGTAGTCGGTGTGAAAGGCCATGTACAACAAGGCTACTATTGGTTTGGGCGTGGCGCTTGGTTGTTGCCCACACTATCATTCCCCTTTCAACAGGTGATGCAACAATTTCTCCGTATCACCGCCAATTGTGAAGGAGGAAGAAAAATTAGGAGGAGAGGAGGGGGAGGAGGTAGGGCTACAACCGTCGAAGTTGTTAATGTCACCTTCACCGGAGTTGGAGAATGAGATTTTTTTGGGGGGTACAAGGCTTGAGTGAAGTAATATAAAATGACACGGGAAAGTTAGGGTATTAGAGTAAAAAAAAATGCACTCCCTCCATCTCACGTTAATAGCTCCATTCGGACAAAAATTTATTTTATATTAATTATTCTATTTTGTTCAATTTAAGTGATGAGATATTAAAAAAAAAGTATTGTAAACTTATTTTCCTTTTCTTAAATATAAGTTTTACTAATCAATAAAAAATATTATTTTTTAAAATATAGATATTGATATGGGACGGAGGGAGTATCACTTTTAGCATTGTTTGCAGGATATAGGAGTTTAGTGGGTATATATAGCCACATTCTAAGTTAAATCATTTCGTCATTTGTAGGCTGCCTATAAGTTATAAACCTTATCCAATGCGAGTTGTCGAAAATCAAATTGACGGTTTCTGATGTGTTGGTGCATATTTTTTTAATATGCAACCCAACTTGTGTGTGTGTGTGTGAAATATGTATCTTATTTTAAAAAAGTTAAATATTTAAGCTATTTCATATCACTTAAATTTTTTTATAATTATTCTTTCTTTATTAATGTTCCCTCCGCACTACATCATTAACTTTATTTGGCTTTTAAAAATGAATTAATTTTAGATCATTTTGAAAAACCAAATAGAGCTATTAATGTAAGACGGAAGAAATACATAAAAAAGTTAGCATAGGGTATTTTAAAAAAAATATACATAAAAACTAAATAAAAGAGGAGAAAGTGGTTGACAATTAAGCAAATAGGATACTTATTTAAAGACATTAATTTTTTAAATGAGAAACTTTTTCAAGATAGAGGGAGTATATAATTAAAGACATCTACATGGCCGAATTATCTTAATCCAAAGGCCACTTCTCCAAGGGACCCTTGACAATCCTACCGTGTAACCTTCCTGGAGTGGCACTGTTGCGCTAACATGTGCGTCATCTTTTAAAGTGAAACATAACCTGGAGGAGGAAAGTGGTGGACCAAATATTCTTCCCAAGGGAGGAAGAAGAATAGCCAATTTTAGGATGCAGGTGTTTGCCAACAAAACTTGAGGACTATAAGACCTGCATCCTTGATCCCACATATCGTCAGTTTGTTCCTAAGGTTGGAGATTAGTATAACTGCATCCTACCCGGATTCCACCTCCCAAAATACAAGCCAATAAGTGCAAAAGTCACAAAACGACGATGAGTTTTAATTGAAGATAAACTTGTTGTGAAATAAACTCCCTTATCCGTAGCTTTATCAGATTCGTGCTATTTAACGCCTATAGCTCCAGTTTACGTTTATCTACAGTTCAGAGGTTTGGATTTAGGCTTACTTGCAATTTGGATGATGCTTCAGCACGGACATTTTCCTCAGACAGTTAAGCATTATCGATAATGAACGAGTGACCTCAATCCTGAAAAAAATGTATCGATAACCATTGATATAAGCACTCGCTGATGATACGCTAAGTAAGAATGGAGATGAGCACAGAACCCCTTATACATTTAAATAATTTTTGAAATTAATGAAATATTATTATAACACTTCTCCCAACGGCATAATAAGATTGAAAATAATATAAGTGTACATACAACCATAAAATCAACAAGGAACTTACGTTTATCGGGGAATTATAAAAGGATGAAATAATTGTACTCTAAAACTGATGATTCAACTAAAAGCATCTTATAATTGTATGATAATTACACCAATTTTGGTATATAAGGCCAATTCATAGTAGCATGTGATATTGTTGGATGAGGGGTCCTAAGTGCTGGCAATGCGCACAAATTTTGTTAATAAAAGATGTTAAGAACTTATCGTGTATTTTCTAGAATATGGCCCTCAATATGTGATTGATCAGCATAGGTACAGGCTTATGGCATTTTTATACGTATTTCTATATAAGTTATACGGACCCCACACCTATTTGACCTCATACCAAGTCTTAATTTTTTTAGAAACTTTTAATCTCAATATGTGATTGAACACCGTAGGTATAGCATTATTATACAATTTATATCTAAGTTACACAGACCCCACCCCCATTTGACATCATATCAAGTTATATTTTATTTTAAAAACTTTTATTTTTTGAATGGTTGCCATCCATCCAAACACATTGACTTATGCTGATGAGCATTGTTTATACTCTTCATTGAGAATAAGCCTAATATAAGTTGTGCATGGGAGCCCATCATCCAGAGATAGGCAATACACACGCAAGCATAGGTTGCAAATGCACCGCCCATCTTAAATATTTAAGACCCGTGCACGGCTTATTTTTAGTGGGGAGCACACAAATGCTTCCCATTCACCTGCTCGTTAACCTCTTTCCAAGTGTTCAAAGATTTGTGTCAGGTAAAGATATTCATACTAAGGAATATTGAACATGTTTTTCATACTGGCACTATTACTAGACTCCGTAAATGTATTACATAGGGATCCAAAGAAAACTAATATGGTACATAGCTACTAAGTGACAATGTTAGGACCATGCTATGTAGGTAAATATTATGTTAGGCCTTTATGTACTATGACCGCTGTATACCATGGTCACAAACTCTAGTCTTGAAGCCCGGTGAAGCTAAAGGTGCCCTTCATCTTCTAGTTAAATTTCCTTTTTTTTTCTTCTAATTTTTTGGTAGTTAACAAAATAGAATAAATGTCTTTCACAACTATTGATACGTTCTTATGATACCAATATACGTACATATGATCAATACTATATCCAAGTAATATTATCCTTAATATTCCATGCCCAACCTTGTGACTTCATATGGCATTTTGGTGTGCTACCATTCTCAAAACTGATTATAGAATTCATTTAGCCAATTTTATAGTCTCCAGGAGACATGAGTCAGGCACTGATAGAGACCAACTCCTTAATATTAATTATATCAATCTTGGCGAACCATATGTTCACCTTGTGGAAGACATTGATCGTGCATGTTGCTTGATCTTGCCCACTACCTACTGCATATTGTCAACTAAAAACCATGCAAAAAAGCGACATGATATTGATCACGGTGAAGACATACCAACAAGATGTTCCAATAGCAGGGGATCATTTGGTCCATGACTACAAGGGCAATGGTTCCATATGAGTAGCAGCTTCTATAAGGATATGGCTTCAATTGCATGCTCCTGCTTAGGAGATGTACTGCATGTGGGTATAATTAATACATCTTTGTCTACAATATTATTGCAGTCAAAATCATGTGCATATTTTAATTAATATCTCTTTGCTCGCTCTATGTTCATTAGTGATTCGATATCAACAAAAAAATTGCATTTAATTCTAGGCATAGTTTTGGCCTGGGGAATAGATAAGCAGCTTAGTTTTTTCCAGATGGGCAGGCCAACTTGAAATATATATCATACAAATCAACGCACAGCACAATGCTAGTCAATTTGTGAATGAAAAGCTTCATGGCGCAGCAAATTGGAAATTTGAAGCTCTCAATTCGAATTTCAAGCACAGTCGAAGAATTAACAAAAAAAATGTAAAGATAACCAGCTGGAATTCTAGTGATAGTCAACTTGTCAGCTAAGATTCACTTTGTAAACAACGACATAAATTACATCAAATGTATGCGTAAATTGGATCGAACAGCTGAGTTCTACATATCTCAATCTAACTTACAGAAAACAAATAGAAATAGAGTATGAATCTCACACATTTGAAATCCATCAAAGACGACATTCATCAAACGAACTATAGATCTTACTGACTCGAATCCATGAGAGAGATCAGATCTGGAGATTGCCGAGAAACCAGCTGCAACGAGCTTCAACGAAATTCAAATTTTGAATCAAATTTGAATGCCCGAAAACCCTCATTTTACCCCTTCTATAACCACTCGTGTTTCAGCAGAAACGACCGTTAGTTAGTCGTTAGGTTCGTTTTCAGCTGAACTAATCCAGGCCGGTTGTCTCTCCTTTTTAATATGCACCATTACTTTATCTCCAACTGAAAATGTCTTTTTCCTCCTGTGTTGATATGCAAACTGCTTGTAGTTGGCATTAGATTCCTGTAATTTCTTACTGACTTCTTGATGAATAGACAAGAATTTTGCCAAAGCATTGTAAGCAGCAAGGTTTTTATGAGTTTGTCTAACAGGTTGTAACAAATCCAGAGTGTGTCGAGGATTAGATCCATAGACAATTTCAAATGGACTTTTACCTGTAATTCTGTTTAGGTTGGAATTAAAAGCAAATCCTACCTGTGCTAAACACTGGTCCCATTGTTTAGGCTTGTCACCTGATAAAGTTCTTAACAAATTTTCTAAACTTCGATTTGTAACTTTAGTTTGCCTATTTGTTCGTGGGTGACATGTAGTGCTAAAATGCAACTAAGTATCAAACCTCTTCCATAGAGTCCTCCAGAAATTCCAAAGAAATCGACTATCCCTATTAGAGGTGATGGTCTTAGGCATTCCATGCAATTTTACAATCTCTTTAAAAAATAGCATAGCTATATAGGTTGCATTAGAGTTTTTTTTACAAGGGATGAAATGAGCCCTTTTGGAAAATTTGTCAACCACCACAAAAATTGAGTCTAGCCCCTCTATGTTTTCGGCAATCCCATAATAAAGTCCATAGAAATATCTTCCTAAGGTTATTGAGGTTGAGGCAAAGGTAAATATAATTCTGTATTTTGATGTTGACCCTTTGATTCTTGATAAATGTAACAGTGCTGCACAACTTTTTCTACATCTCTTCTAAGTCTAGGCCAGTAAAACCTTTCGGACACTAAATGTAAGGTTTTATCCCTTCCAAAATGACCTGCCAAACCACCGTTATGCAATTTTAAAATAATTTTCTTACTCAGAGAACATTGTGGTATACAAAGCAATTATCCCTTGTAAAGATATTCTTGAATGATTTTAAAATCATTATGCTGGATGACTCCTCTTTTGCAACTTTCCCATATTTCACAGAAATCTTCATCTTGAGCATAGAGGTCCTGTATATGCTCAAAGTCAAATTCCTGAGTCTGTAATGTATTTAAAAGAGTGACCTTTCGGCTAAGAGCATCTGCAACAGTATTTAGATACCCAAACTTATGTTTTATCATAAAATTGTATTCTTGAATTGGAGTGATCCATTTAGCATACATCCTATCCAACATACTTTGGGATTGAACGTACTTGAGGGATTGGTGATCCGTATGCAAAATAAACTCTCTGTGTATCAAATAATGTCTCCAATACTTGAGGGCTTGAACCAAGCCATACATCTCCAATTTATAGGTAGACCATTTCTGCCTAATAGTTTCTCACTATAGAATGCAACTCGTTTTCCCTCCTGTACGAAGGCTGAACCTATACCAACCCTTGAAGCGTCACATTCTACTTCGAAGATTTTCTCAAAATCAGGCAAGGATAAGACTACAGCTTCTATTAATTTTTGTTTAATCAATTCAAAGCTCTTAGTAGCAACTTCTGTCCAATGAAACTTGTTATTTTTCAGATAGTTTGTCATAGGGGCTGCTACTATGCTGAAGTTTTTAATGAACCTCCTGTAAAATGTTGCAAGCCCATGAAAGCTTCGAAGCTAAGTATTGTCTTAGGTATAGGCCAGTTTTTAATAACTTGTATTTTGCCCTCATCTACTTTAATTCTTTTAGCACTAATCACATATCCTAGAAATAAGAGTTATTTCTTCAGGAAACTGTACTTCTTTAGATTTATCAATAAAGAGTGGAATTGCAATAGAAGAAATACCTTTCTTAAATGAAGATTATGTTTTGATTATGACTTGCTATAAACTAGGATGTCATCAAAATATACCACTCCCATTAATGGCTTTAAAACTTCTGTCATTGCTCTCATAAAGGTGTTGGGAGCTTTCAAAAGACCAAATGGCATTACAAGTCACTCATATAATCACAAATATTTTTTAAATTCACGTTTGGCCGATCGATCATCTGGCTGTTCAATCGGTTCGACAGGGAGATTGAACGGTCGGCCCAGAAACAGAAAAATAATCGTATTCTTCCTCTTGAAATCAAACAAAAAATATTTCAGAAATTTATAAAAATTCTTAAAATGTTGTGGAACTTCATATCATTAACTAGGCCTAAAATATGATAGATTTAACATTTCTCATGCTTAAACATGTTAAAATAACATCAAATCATCCATTCTAAAAGAATAAAAAATACTCATCCATAAACTTCAAGAATATGAGTCTACTCACATGCATGGTGCTAAATGTAAGAAAACTTCTTCAAATAAAATCCTCTTACCTTACTTGGATTGTAGACCTCTTGAATCATCTCCAAGCTCAAGAATCACTACCCAACAAATTAGAGTTTAATTAGTCCTAAGAAAAAATAAACTTTTTCTACTAGAAATAGACTTAAAACAACTAATAGGTGGAAGATCTAAGACTCTCTTGTGTTAAATATGAAAATTACAAGATTTAAAGTTTCAAATCAAGATAAAAGAATGAGCTTGATAGGAAAGAAGCTTATAATCCTAATAAAAGATAAAAAAACATGGAATTTTTATGGCAAAATTTTAAAAAATAAGGAATGATTAAGGAGATTTTAAAATTAAGATTTTCTCTTTGAGAAATGGGGTAAAGTCCTCCAAGTTTTTCAATCTCTGCATTTCCCCAAATGGGAAGTGGGCTTAGGTTACTATTTATATTTAGTCTATTTAGTAGGCTACAAATGGGCCCACAAGGCTTAAGTGAACCTATATATGTGCAATCGACCCCAAAAACGAAATTGACCAAGTCCAAATAGGGGTGTAAATAGATGATATTTGTCCTCCGTCTGTCCATAGTTGTGTCCGTCAGTAATGAAAGCAAACGGTATTGTCTTGTCCGCGCAGACACAGACGCAGCTGCATATGGTAGTTTTAGTTTGGTCATTTTACGGATGCGGCTGCAAACACAGCTTGTTCGTGTTTGTGGCTGTCCGCATCCACAAAGATATAACCTTTTTTCCCCATCGTTGTGCCCTAACCCCTTTCATTTGAGGTCTCTAATCCGGATGTGGTTGAGGCAATTGGGCTGTAGTGAGTCCTCCCCTCCGTTCGTCGTGGCCCGTTGGATTCCTCCGCAACCTGTTTCCATCCGTCGTGGTCCGTTTAAAATTGCGTTTGGAAGAGGTCAGACATGGAGGCCTGAGGGAGAGGTCGATCGGTTTAACGCTCCTCCGCTCCCTTCTTCTTTTGCTATTGTCTTGGCCCCTCTTTCCTGAACTTGGTTGGGATTCCCAGTAAGAAGAGATTGATTCTTTCATTTTTTGGTGAGTGTTTGTGAATCAAGAGGTGTGTTCTGGTTTTTGTGTTGGAGACAAATGAGTTTTTTTTTTGTCTTTGTTTCTATTTGGAATTGATTTTGATTTTTTCCAATTTTTTGTTGTTGTTCGGGCATTTTCCCTCTTTATTTTTGGAGATGAGGCTTGTTTTTTGATTTATTTTCCAATAAAAAGGTAAAATTTTGCACACTTTTCTCATTTTTCTTTGGATTTGTTTAACAGAAAAAGGGTTTTCTATTTTTTATTTTCTAATTTGTATTCGGTTTCAATTATTTCGGCCCTTTTTTATGTGATTTGTTTTTTCATTTTGTTTTTTTTTGGGTGGGTGATTCAGTTTTTCTTTTCTTTTTTTGGTTCTAGATTGCTGATGTGCCTGAAGTGGCACAATCGGTACCTTAGAGTTTCACGTAGGGAAATAGAATGAAGAAGGAAGAAATGGAAGAAGAAGATGAATATCCAATTGCATAACTAACAAAGAAGAGAGGGGGTGACCCATAGAGGGAGCCAACCCACTCACCTAGGGAGTTGCTCCACCTAGTGGGTCCAACTATCCCGTGGTCCACTACTTGGTCAATACAATTATTTCTATTTCTCCTAATTTATAAACAAATATAAGGAAATTATAAAAAAAGTAGCATAATATAATTAAATAACAAGAAAATAAGTAGTGCGGGTGATCGTGCACAACAATTGCATTAGATTAAGTTTGAGGATTTTGTAGTTGTTGAACATTTTAACATTTGACAACTTTGGATGGGTTTATTTTGAAGCTGCTATAGTTGGAACCAGACAAAATGTAGTATAATTGTATGTGTCCGTTCATGTCCATGTGGACAGAAACGGATAGACAATTTATGTGTCTATCACGAACAGTGGACGGATGGAGAATATAATAATGTAAAAACGAACGAATGTGGACAACCTTTGTCCGTGTTCGTCCATTTACACCCCTAAGCCCAAACCTGTTTAAAGAGTCAAAAGAGGGTAAAAGGCCCAAGGGTTGGCATGCTGCACGAGATAGATGTGGGCCCAAAGGTGAGCTACTTTCTTAATTTAGGAATTAAATAGCAAAAATGATACCAATTAGTATGACTCTTGGTAGATCAAGCTAGATACTAATGTTTTCCCACTAAAATGAAAATAAACCTAAGAAATTCATGCTTAAACCAACCCCTTACACCAATAAAATCAAAACAAATTAAATAAAATTTAAATTGACAAAAATAAAAAATTTGTAAAACTTATACATTTTACATTTTCCCTTCACATAGGTGTGTGGGGCTGGAGGCTCTGCAACTATGACCAACAATGGCTCTGCATGCGCAATCTAACAGCTACTTTGTTGGCCAACACCAAATCTAATTGCTAGTGTAACTGACCGTAACTTGGCAAGCCACTTGGCACGCTGCCTTGTTGCGGCAGCCCACCATTGTCAAAGCGGTGGCAAAATATAAATAAATTTTTATTATAAAATATTTTTAAGGTGAGGAGTAGTATAAATAAATATTTTTTTAATTTTATTGAGATAAAAAAATAGGAAGCCTGAATATATATTGGGGGAAAATAGAAGCATTTTTTGTGTACGTGGAAATATATATTGGGGGAAAATAGAAGCATTTTTTGTGTATGTGGAAAAGTAGTATTCAATGGAGAAGGGGACCATCGACAGCATAACGCAGACTGGAAGGAGGCAGGTGCAATCGACACTAGTGGACCCTTTAGGCCGTCACTTATTCCTTTTGCGTAAGCAAAACGATAAACGTACAAAAAGCACAAATACGTACATACCACTGTACCTATGGTATATTCTTCTTCCATAGAATTAATTAATTAAGATTTGTGAGAGTAGGTGACATGCCTGATGAGAACGAGTAAAAGCTTGATCTGGCTGAAGCTCTACCGACAGACCCAAGAGTCGTTTATGGTTAAACCTGGCTTAATTTATAACAATTCAACGTCAAAAAATTGACCTGTACATATATATGGCCAGAAATGGAACTACCTGGATCTCTCATACATAATTGCCACCCCAGAGAAATTTCAATCAACAGAAAGTGAAAGTCATCATTCAATCAAGGCCTCCCATTCAACATCTCGAAGAAGGTGGTAAAAGCTCTAGACATGGATTTAATCTGGCAAGTCCCATATATTCCAAAGAGAAACCAAAAGTAGTGGACCACCACTTATCCATGTACTTTGCCAACTCTTTTCCCTGTTTCATCTGAGCTCGGGACAAGGCCTATTCATTAACAGTGATCGGCATTCACAGTCGACACTAACAGCCCAAGCAGTATGAGATGCTTCAAACTCAACAGTATCCACTTATTAACTAGCACGTTGAAGACGTAGTAATGTCAAAAAGAAAAAAAGTTGAAGAGAGTGGAGTGAGGAGATGCAGTCCTGCTGCAAATGATTTGTATGTGAGTCACAAAGAGGAGAGGTGGGGGCCAGCCAAATCCTACTTTCTTAGGCTTCCTTTCTACCACATGTTCAGCTCTAGTCACTTTCCATGAGTGTGACCTGCAACTTCTAGGTAAACTGAAGAAAGAAATATATGGGATGCAAGACATACATGCCATTTCTCTCATCACAACAAGAAAGAGAGAGAGTCATGAGTCAGTGCGTTGTACCCAACTGGAGTGTGAGACAACAAAGACAAGAACATGACCAAGCCGAAGAAGGAGAAGGAGAAGGAGAAGAAGGAAAAAGATCCTCCCACGTGAACAAACAACTCCGATATCCGCCGGTCCCCATGTATGGAAGCTATCTTTTCCATCTTCTAGATTTATCTTCTTCATGCTTTATTCTGTATTCAAGTGTCTGATTCAGAAATGATTTGGTTCTGCCATGTTCACTTGTCTGTAACTTCACTACTAAAAAGTTGTTTAATTGGAATCAAATCTGGCCCGTCTTGTAAATTATACATAATGTGATTTTTCAAAAGCCCACAGATTCTTGTTTTGGCCGTTTGGTTTGTTTTTAATTTGTTCAGTGGGATGGGTTGTACATGTTGATTAATTTTGTAATAATCCTCCTCTGAGCTTAATGAAAATTTTTCTTGCTTATAAAAAATAAATTTCTAAAGAGAAAAGCATTCATTTTATAATCATTCAAAAAATTCTTGTCCAGTTAATTATTTTGTAAGTTCGATTTCGTTGTTTTCTTCTTCGCTAATTTACTTTGGCTTCTGATTTTTTTTTTCCTGACAAAAGCTGAAGTTGTTGTTACCATTTATCTCACTCTCTCTCTCTCTCCACGTATGTGCAGTGTATACATAAAAACATACTGTATTACGTGATGGCACAGTTATATATACTCATTACTCAGCCTCTGAACTTAGCTTCATCAGGTCTAATAATGGAGTTGCGGAGCTCATATGGGAGAATGGTCACCTCAACATGCAAGATCTAAGAGAACTTGCGCCGCCCTTCCCTGCAAAGATCACATGGCCACTAGCAGATGATACACTTGAGTCAGTGGTCCATCAAGCTGCTCTCTGTAAAAGAAACCACAATCTCACTCATGACTACAATGAACAGCTAGCAAACATTGACTCGGTAGTTGCTTCATCAGCTGGAGGAAAATGGCCCCCAAAACCATCCTGCAAAGGCCCTACCGGTTCAGACCCAACTCCCAAACGTCCCAGGCCGGACCCAGCTCCACCGAAGAAACGTTGTAGCTACACTTCGCATGGGCACACAACAAACAGTGCGGGCACAGCTTCTTTCCGAGACACAGAAACAACTATGATGACCTGGGCTTCCTTTGAATCTCCCGGGAGCTTGAAGACGAAGACTACTGGTGATAACTCTGCTTGCCATGGTGGGATGGTAATATATTCATACATAGAAAGGAGCAGTTACCCCATTTTAATTTGTTCATTAAATGAGTAGTCCATTTAGTGTTATACAGCACAGATTATGAACCAGTGATGCTGCTAATATTGGGGGATTCATCCATGATATTAGTTTCTAACCTCAATTAATTACCTCTTTTTTGTCTATACTTTTTGTTGGAACATGAAGCAAATATAATAATAGTCTATTTTCTAACCATTCGAGCTTTTGTGCAATAACGATTATCTAACATGGTCTCAAAGCTCGGGTTGTGGGCGGCTTCAAGTCCCTCTGAATGCTGGTAAAGTAAATTTAGATTGATAGTCGGTTTCCTTAACAGCTCGAGCTTTTGAGAATCATCCTCACTCTTTGAGCGATCTTCCTTGGCGTGTTTTGAAATTTAGATGAATAATATAGCAGTAACATTTCTCCAACTCACATTTGCAAATGTCATTTATATTGCTAGGGAAACCCTGACGAAGAAGTGGATAAAAAGATAGAGACTGTCCGATCCCATTCGACCACCCGGAGTAGAGCTGCAGCTGTTCATAACCAATCCGAGCGGGTATCAACTTCATGCTTCTACCCATCAATAACATGTGTTTGTAAACTCATTTCTCAAAAAATATATAACCATCTGATCTTCCATTGTTGTTAATTTGACGATGAGGCAGAGGCGCAGAGATCGGATCAACCAAAAAATGAAAAATCTACAAAAGCTTGTCCCTAATTCTAGTAAGGTAGGGGGATTTTATCGCTCATTACTTGTAATCTACATTTGTTAGCAGCTGTTGTAGTCATTGATTATTAAAATAGTCCCCCAAAACACCTGGCTTTATTTGCTTTCCTTGATTGCTAGACAGATAAAGCTTCTATTCTTGATGAAGTGATCGAGTATACGAAGCAACTACAAGCACATCTTGAGATGATGAGTTCAAGGACCATGTCCCAGATGATGATGCCTATGGGGATGCAGCATCTTCAGATGCCCTTCATGGCCAGGATGGGAATAGCCATGGGGATGGGGATGCGAATGCTGAACTCCTTCAGCCCCCCAGCTCCTCCAATTCCTCCCATCCTTCATCCAGCAGCTGCTGGCCCAGTAGCCTTTGCTCCTGCACCTCCATTCATGCTGCCTACAGAATTGCTCCCTCCTCAACCACCCTCTCCGGCGAAGCCAGTCCCACATCGGCATCCACAGATACCTTTATCGGATCCCTATTCAGCCTACCTTGCTCAGGTGAACTCCATGTAATTAAATTATTTGCCACGACCATACAACAAGACCTAGAAGGTGTAGCTAAACTGGATATATGACTATTTTGTAGGCAATGAACATGGACCTGTACAACAAGATGGCCGCATTCTACCAGCAGCAAGCAGGCCGCATGGCAACAAGCATGCCTGCAGACAATAAACATCCTGACTCAAGTGTTTAACCACCGTCAAAGGTGATGGCCGCCCGCAGATGTAATGATCAGTTGGTGAAGGTTCACCGGCAAAGCCGCTGGTGGTTTTTTTTTTGCGGTGGCCATCACGAGGAAATCGGTGGTGCACGTATTAATGTGTACGCCGTCGATTTTCTCGAATGAACAGCTTTAGAAACTTCACCAGCGACTTACATTGATAAACCTTCAACAACTGATCACCGTTAGGCTGCTCGAGCTTTATCTATGTGATCTGCAGTTTGTATTATGTATGTATATTACACATGGGTGCTAACTTCAAGTGAAGAAAGCACTAAAAGTTCTTTTCAATAAATTTCATTATGACTTGTGAATTTGTCTTCATTTGTATTGCCATATCATGCATATAGTAAATAAAACTCATACATCATGATCGCAGGGTAAATTAGTAGGTCTAATTAGGTGTGCTAATGAGCCAAGTCAGCTCATCGAGTAAGGATGCATCGAATCAACTCGAAATGGCTCAAGTCGAACTCGACTCGAACTTGAACATATTCGAGTCGAGCTTGACCATACCTTGGTTCTACTCGACTCAACACGACCTAACTCGAATAAAACTCAAACTCCTAATTATCAATCCTAAAATACATATACAATAAATTTATATTTTATTTATTATAATAATCATAATATCTATATATTGGGTGTGCATATTTGTATTATAAAAAGAGATTGATAAGTTAAAATTTTAAAAATATAATATATATATATATATATATATATATATATATATATATATATATATATATATATATATATATATATATATATATATATATATATATATATATATATATATATATCATGTGATATATGTTGAAATTTAGATGTGTCAAAGAAATTTGATTTAACAAAGTATATATATACATATATAGTACAATCAGTTAAAAATGGGATATATTATAGGTTATACCACATATCAAGCTATCTGCTAGTCATTAGATAAAAATGTATTAGTAATATTATTTACCATCTCTATATGTCAAATAAATTATGATATATTTTATTTAAATTTTATATAGAGACTAATATTGGAATCCTTAGAAATTAAATCTTTTCAACCATTTTTTAAAAGTTATTTAGTATTGACTTGTGGAGACTCTTTTTACTTCATAAGATAAAGGCAAGTTACATTTATTTAGGATAGGTCAAAAATGACAAGACTCTGAGTTTATTATTGCCAATACAATATAATTTATTTAATAATCATTATTTGAAGAAAAAGATGTAAACATACCTAAGACGTCTTGCCACATACTGAGACCAAAATTGAGGGTAGTCATAACCTAAAAATAAAATCCTAAAGAAAATACAACAATGATTATACAATTAGTTGTTATATTTTTATACATGCTTAATTAATAATTATATTTTGATATTATATATACTGGAGAGTTTGGAGTAAGTAAGGCTCGAGTGCAACTTAATTTGAGGCTTTGAGTAAGTTTGCTTTGAGCACATATTAACTTTTATTTATAACTTTTCATAAAATTATAAAGTGATCAAATCATTCCATGTGATTGATTTGTTTATTGAATGTTGGTTCCAAAATTTCTATGTAAAATTAAGTTTATTTTTATATACAGATTGAGCTCAATTCGAGCTAGGTTTGTCATTATAATAAAATAAGTTCAAGCTCGAGTTCGAGCTCATTTTTTCGTTTGAGTTAAGTTCGAATTAATAAGCTCGAGCTCGTTTAAGCCTCGAGTTTAGTTTGAGCCAAGTATTCAAACTTCTAGTTTGAGCTACACAAAGCAAAAACTCGGTTCGACTCGGTTTATTAGCACCCCTAAGTGTACCATTTGTAATATTCCCTTGTCCTATCGTAATTAATAGCTCCATTTTATTTTTAAAAATGAACAAATTTTAATTTATATTAAAATAACAAGTAGAACTATTAACATGGGACGAAATCACGGAGGGAGTAGTTCATTTATCTATTTTAAAATAAAGTTACATATCCGCGTCCAAAAGCAAAGTGCCAAATGAAAACTCATATTCATGTTGGTCGTTTCAAGTACATGCTCCATTAGGCAAAAAAACATGAAGTGCATGCTCCATTAAGAATATAATCTTTTTATAATCAATAAGAAAACAATCTAATTTAGAGAGATAAGAGACAATGCTCCCTCTGTCCATATTAAGTATCTCATTTTTAATAATAATAATAATAATAATAATAATAATAATAATAATAATTTGTCCTGCGTCATTTAAGTATACTTTTTTCATTCTCCTACGAATTAAAAGGCTTCTAATTGATATACTTCTTCATGTAAGTAGGTTGAGCAAGGAAATCAAATTTAGAAAAGCTATAACTTTTTTTTGCCCTGAAAAGGTTTTATTTTTTTGTGGCCTAAAGTGCTTGTCACTTTGTATAAAATGTACACCTTTTACAAATAAAACACTTAACATGAGATATAGAGTATAAAAACAGCAAGGTAGGTTATGACAAAGAAACTCCATATATAAAATATAATTAGTCAATAATTTCAAGTACTCTATATTAAATATAAATAACCAATAATTCCAAGTATTCTTTATACTCTCAGTCCCATATTAATAACTCTATTTAATTTTTTTAAAATAAATTAAAATAGTTTATTTTAAAAAATTAAATAGAGTCAATAATGTGGGACGGAAAGATTATATAATATAATTAGCCGATAATTCCATGTGCACCACGGCGACCAACTCTCTGTGGTCCACAAAAATAAGACCAAAAACAAGTTGTTTAGAGTTTGTTGACGCCACCATTTATGACCTCTCGGCTCATCTCCTTCCCAATGATTTGTTCATAATCTTCCAACTTGTTCAAATATTCCGTGTCTCACTTGAATCCTTTCTGCTCTCTCTCAACTGTCAAACAATGGCCACTGTTTTGTTTGGGGCAGCTGATGTGCTCTTTGTACGCGTTGAGTTGGCATGAATGATTGGAGAACTCGTAGCATGGGGGAGTTGTCACTGTCCTGAGTGCTATTAATCTTTTTAGTTGAAAGTGCCAACCGGTGTAGCATGAGATATACCGACTCGGACACACGAGTGCAAGCTCAGTTTCAACCCTTATCCTTTCAAGACATCCCATATTGTCTTTGAGACTGAGAGCAACTTCTTAGAGACCTTGGATTGGACCCCCCTACCAATCTTCCACATGCCCTTACCTACTCGCATTTACAGAGAGAGAGGGAATATTGCGTTGTTATGGTTGGTATCTTGTTGACAAAGTTGTCTTAGTAGTTAATAGTATCTGGTTCAGTGTTCCTTCTGCGTAGAAACGGTCAGCATTCAAATAGATAAGATATGGCTATCTTCATGGAGGATCTCCAGGGAGCCCTCATGATGGATGAGCAAACCCAAATCTTTGTAACAGTGCCAAAGAAAAAAGCCTAAATCTTTGTACAGTAATTCTATTCTTGGTCTCTAACAACGGTGCTAGTTGTGATACACAGACAAGAGAGAGAGACAAAGAGAAAGAGCTAATATTCATTTTTAACTCTTTTTAAGTTATACAAGTACTACTAAGTGAGTAACAACTATCAAAGGACCTTTTAAGCCCTTAAATTTCACTCCTTACAGAGCCTGTAATTTTGGCGGTTGATTATTTGTAACAATAAATCAAGGTCATTGGTAAAAGCTGAGACTCCATAGAGTCTGGAAGATGGATCAAAGAAATATATAGAGGACTGAAAACCAAGAGGTGATTTTCATTTCTTTTTATGTTTTTTGAATACACAATCAAGTAGTGATTGATCTAGAGAATAAGGAAGGACCATTTATCACATGGGGAATGAATGGATCATGTGAAGTACACCTGGTTGTGAGACCACCACTCGCAAGTGAGGCACCCGCACCCAAGTAGGAGAGCCAAGAATACACCATCCCTCGGGTCATCTTCTCCCTACCGACGACGTCAAAACGAAGGTTCCAGTTGAAGTAGGACCAGATACTTGTAGAAAGCTCTAATGGCCCATTAATGGCTGCATAGATATCTCTGTCAACTGTCAATGACGTTCCTGGACTAAATGGCTAGGTTCTTGGATCCGATGGATAACAATATAGCGCAACTCAACCAGAGAAGAACGTAATTGTTACCTGTTGGTGAGAAAGATAGTATGAAATTCAGGTAGGAACATGCAGGCATGCAACAAGACATAGTAATACATTGCGTATTTCAGTAACAATGCTGCTTAAAATTCCAAATCTCTTTTCCTTCAAAAGAGTAGAACTTAATAGTCATTATCGATGTAATAAAATGAGCTGGCATCTTAACATTGATAGGTAGACAGACAATTTAATGACTTATGAAATTTGTATTATATGTCATTATGAAGCCTTAATGTGTATATCAAGTCCATATGGACTTTCCCCTTGTAAATGTTTGGAATTTTGGAGTACGTGTCGAACGTGGTAGAGCTAGTGGCAGAGTCCAAAGTTGCTAGAAATGAGAACTAAAGTTATATAAGGAAAAAAATAAGAATGAAGTATTTTAAACAATTCGAGGTTTATATATACGTAGGGTCATTTTGTTTATTAGGTGAGAATAAGAATATGAGACATTTTGTGTCATACTTTATATCATAAGGTCAATTTGGCAAAATCCTCTAGTTATAATTCCAGGTAGTTACTTATTTTACAGCGACAGTTTTACTACTGGTATTTTCCCTATAACTTTGAATCGAGCTTCACGAATGAACTCATGTTAGATTCCTAGTCACAATCATAAGTTTAAGATGGAACTATGCTCTTCAGAATGACGAAATAACATATTTGAGTGGTAAGGCTTTAGCAGTAGCACTAACTACCCTGCCCTTGTTTAACCAGTTTAATATAAACACCACCAAAAAGCATTTGCTGCTTTTAAAGCTAATAAGCTATTAAGACAGATTCAGAACGTCCATGGAATTAGGAGGGCGTAACGTATTTAACACTACTGACTACTCCCTCTATCCCACATCAAGTGTCTCATTTAGAAAAATATATATTTTATGGAAGGTGAGATGCACGTTAGACACAAAAATATAACAAACTCATCATCTAGTTGGGGCAAAAGTCAAATTTTTCATATCTTTTCTCACTTAGATTCATATAGTCCTCTAGCTAATGAAAAAGACATTAGAAGCTTTCAAATTAAAGAACGAGACAATAGATAATGTGGGACGAGTGGGTTTATGAAATAAGACATTTAATATGGGACTGAGGGAGAAATTTCCAGCACTCTGCCGAGCCTAAAGAGCATCCCAAGTTGCATCATTATGCTGACGTAGGAATAGTTTTCTCCTAGAAACTATGCCATACAATTCTGAAATTAGTTGAAATGTAGTATAGACGGTTAATTTTAAGTGTATCAAGATGATAATGTTGATGATTCATAATTTTGTTGAGTTATTTCCACTCACAACTACTACCTCTTCCTCACAGATGGATCGAAACCACGTTACCGTGTCAAGTTTCGCTAAGCCTCATTATTTTTCATGCTGCATTCAAATTGTCATAGAATGAAACCTGGCAACGACGTTATCTTATTCATATCACAACAGACCCATCTAAAAAGGCATCCTAACTACTATAATAATTATCATGTACTAATATTTATCACAATTACCTGTATAAACAAAATTATTGATCTCTTCTGTGAAAAGCTAACTGCACCTTACACAAACACCTGCGTCAGATGGAAATAAAAGGAGCAGTGCCTAAATCCATTATCTTCATTTCCTTTTTTCTGTATCCTAATTAGTATTCCCTCCATCCTACATTAATAGCTCCATTTGTTTTTTCAAAATGAACTAAAATTAGTTGATTTTGAAAAACTAAATGGAGCTATTAATATAGGACAGAAGGATTATATTGCAAAGTCTTTCTTAAATTTACATACAGAGGAGCCTTTCAATCTCGGTTTCATCCCCCTTTGTAACACTATGAAGTGGGAATGAAGGCATACACGGATCATCTTATCGCTGCTTTCTACCCGAGACAGTCTTCTTAACAACTCCAGCACCAACCAAGAACTGATCAAGAGATGACAAAGTTTTCATATCATCTGGAGGGAAGTAACTTGCTGCCTTACCCATGATATACGTGAAAAGAAGAGAAATTGAAGGCCTGGTAACATATCTCTCACCCAAGAGCTCGTCGAGAAAACCAAAGGCCGCCAGAAAGTCAGATCTATTTGCATTTATTGGAGCAGAAAAATGGGCCGGAATTATTCTCTTGAATCGCCAATCGCTGACAATACTATCAATCCAATCCCTGACCTGACTTTTGCAAAGAAAGCTAATCAGATGTATATTATTTTGACGCAGTTTCTGTTCACTCAAGATATAGAGCAAGTAATGGCCAGTTAACAATCAACCTTTTTACTAACCTTCTCAGGAATTTTGTTAAAAACCAAAGTCTTGACAATGGGAGAAACAATCAACTTCTGCGACATTTTTGCAAAGCTAGCATTTGGTTCCAGTAGATTTGACGGACCTAAGAATAATATCTGTAGAACCATCCTCTCCCAACCTACACCAAAGAATCCACACATGCAATTCACATATGAACAGAGCTGTTGCAACTAAAATCTGAACATAATACCATACGAAAAAGCTATTCCAAAAAGGCTACTAAATGCCCTCACCTTTTTGGCGGTTCATATTATTATCAACTACAGGTTCTTGAGGGACCTCCTTTCCTTTGCTAAGAATCCTTACTGCCAAACCATTCTTAGCCGATGCCAATAATGACTCTTTGCTAATGCATTCTGGTGGCTTCCTTGGGACAAAAATCACAGCATCTGTCACCAATAAAGTTCGTGATCGCTTGTGATAGAATGCAACTTCCACATAAGGTCCAATTCCTGAAACAAGGAATAACCACATTTGATTAAGCATCAAACGAACTATATCCTAGACTCTCATATAAAGTTGGCAAGAACCATTGAGAAAAGCTACTACATGCTCACCAACTTCTGGAGAACTAAGGACCTTCTGTTCAATCTCGTCAGACCAAGGGATTGATGTCCCCTCATCCTTCAATGTTTTGGCCCTGAAAATACCGAAAAATTCAAGTGGTAAGTTTAGAGGCCAACTCCACTGCCTTGGAGCAACCCAAACTTGCGCTCGGGGGAATTTTCTTGAGAATGGCCCGACAAAGATTTTGTGCTCATATGCAAAAGTGGGCAGAACAATGTACTCCACAGGAGCCCCCAACTCTTTCACAAGCTGCAATTGACGTTCATTAATCATTCAGCTGCACATTTAGAGGTGCTATCTGAGTATTACAATGAACAGGTATGGAAAAGACCGGTACCTTAATGCATTCCTTGGTTGGGGCAATAGGTGCATGTATCCACAGTCCTCCAGACTTGAGTTTGATTACTGTCATTCGGATGTTTGTAGAGACACTGCTGAATCCCAGTGCCTGCTCTTGTTCGAATAGCCATATACAATCCTTTACAGCCTGAGGCAAAACACCAGCCAGATAAAATGAAGAAGCGTGGTCAGTATGTAGCATTTAAGTGTACCATCAATTATGATGTTAGTCAAAGAAACTAAACATGATGTAGAAGTATCTGTTCAGTAAATTTTAATCAGATAATTTATGCAATCATGTATCAAGCTACCATAAAAAAATTATGTATTAGGCCAGTGATACAGATTTTGCTGTACCAACAAGTGATTCTATTGACCTCCTTCTATTTGGGAAAAAAATAGAGCAATAATTTCAAAAAGGATAAGGATTTTTCTACACAAGAATTTGTCCAACAAGACCTTACAGCCGGTTTTGATTGGACAGAAAAAGTCACCATTGTCATGTGAAACCCACTTTTCATTCTCCAATCAAGGCCCAATGTAGGGTTTTGTCCGACAGATTCTGGTGTAGGTTATCAGCACCCTTTCAAAAAAGAAATAGAACTTGACCAAGTGCTTGATTGATCACGTATCTCCTTCACCTCTAGGTCAACAACAGTATATATTTATCAAATGCATGAAAATCAGTGTACTTAATTCTCCTTGGAGAAGAAGGAAATATATCATGTTCTGATTTTTAACCAAATACATGGCAAATGGAAATGCTGAAAGACAGCTACTTCGCGAACAATGGCTTAAAATTTACCTTTATGATGTTCAGTGGAAATGAGAAATTCCAAGGCAACTTTTCTAAAGCAGAAGCATATTAGATTAACAATGTAAATAAAATAAAATAATGTTACAATAATGTAAAGAAACAAGACAAAATATAAGAATAATCAATAACATGCCCAACCAATGCATAAGTTCAGTATTACATACTCATGAAAAAAAAAGCAAATTACATCCACTCCCTTTTCTCATACACAAAAATTTGGAGACAAATAGTTATTATAACTGGTACGTACAGTACTACAAATCAACGTCCAAAATAGACAGGTTCATGAAACGGAGAAAAATGAAAATTAATTTGCATTTAATCTTATGAAGAAAAGTAAACACAGAAATTAAATCTGCACATGATCCCGTTATGTACCAATACATTAATGAAGGTTCCAAGTTTTGGCAGAAAACGGACGGAAAAAGCATACCCACAAGACAATCAAAAGAAACAAAACAGAAAACTTTCCATGATCCAAATATTAGCACACATATAGAACCTCTAGTGTAGAACTGTATCGCTCCTATAGCATTGTCGGCCAAAGGAACGAAAACAAGAAGATGGCAAATTCAGCAGCTCACCTCAGTCCTGATGGTACGTCTATTGAGAAAAGGCCCGAGGGGGAAAGGAAAGCCAGTGAAGTTTAGATAGAACCTCCCACCACTGCTCTCCCCCTCAGTACTTGGAGCAAGGCTGTTGCTGGCAGAGGCAACCACCAAATTGATGAAATCTCTTCTCCTGCTCGTCGGTTTCAGCTGAAAGCATAGACCATTCAATGACCCACCAAGGAAATGAGAAGCGGGGGCCCTCTGCAGAAGCTCAGGCTTGGGTAGAGAAGCAGCAATGGCTGCCACCATTCTCTTCAGCTCAAGTTCACTTCCTCCGTCGAAGCTGACTGAAATTTTCAGCTGCACCTTTATGCTCTACTCCCACCACCCAATTGACCCAATCTAAATCCTGGTTGGGTCTTGGACACGTGGAATTTTGGAATTTCTTTTGGTCAGAAGGCTGCCACGTCCACTCAAGCGGGACCCACATCTTACTCAAGACAGGCGACTCTAATGGATTAACACTACTTGGAATAAGATTAAGGAGATGGAATTAAAAGAACCTTTTAAACCATTATCATCCCCTGCTTTTTATGTGGAAACCTGACTTTGAAATTAACTGGCACTAGATTTTCCTATCTTTTTAGGGAAAATGGCTTCGGATTTGGTATTCTGGTCTGAAATAAAAGTCGCAATAGCAAGGGACAACAGTGCTTGAATGAATAATTATTAGGTACTCTCGAAGTACACCAGGGAGTTACGTTACTTGTGTAGGGTTGTGTTTTATAATAAAATATACAGTGGCCCAACTATCTCAATTGATTTTATTTTGGGTTTTTATAAAACTGTTTAGGTAATAGGCCTAAGTCAAAATATCTATTAAGCTGTGGTTTTAAGTGACAAATTTAAACTATTAGATAACCTATAGATGGACGGTCAGGATTATAGGGTTCTTAATAGTGGTATCCTAGTTTAGTTATAAATGCACCATTAGCCATCCTAATTCGGTGTCTTAAGTGAGATTGCTCTCAGCCAAATTCTAAACTAGAAATACTATTGTGTGATTCTAAAGAGGATTGGCAGAAGATCAAGCTTTGTTAATTCTAATGGCTACAGGTATGCCTAATCTCCTGAATTTAAGTCTATCAATTGGTATCAGAGCTGGTTTATTTTATTGCATGGACCAAAAAAAATTTATGGCGGACAAAATTTTTTCTCTGTTCACGGTGGTTGTAATTTTTTTATGTTCTCGTAATTTACTGTATGTTCATGCGGTTTACTGTAGCAATATTTCTATGGTTTACTATAGCTTGGCGGCTGCCGGATGGCTGTCGGACTGCGGGCTGGAGCAAACGTGTCAGCTAGAGCCGCCGCAGCTAGGCGTTGGGCTTTGACCACCGCTGCCGCTCTGCCGGCCCTCCGGTTTTCATACAGTCTGGCGGCGGTTTATTTTTTTTTTGATTTTTTTACTGTGTGCGCGCCGACTTCGAGTTTTTTGGCCACCGTGGGTCTTTGGCTGTCGTCCTGCTTCTGATCCTGCTGGTGCTGGCCACCACTGACTCCTCATCATGTCTGGGCGCTGGCCGGCGCCGCCGTTGCATTTAAATCTGTTTTCCGGCCGCTTTATTGTGTCGATTCAATCCGCCACCGGTAGTCGTTGTCGTTGACAATTGGGACCGGATCTGGAACCTCCGCCGTCAGGCGGAACTTTTTCGGCCCCTCTGGGCTGCCGGCGGGCCCCGGTTTGCAGTCGCCGGGAATTTTCAATCTCATTGTTCCGATATTGAATAGCCATTACCGGCCGCTCTCCGGTTTTTGTGGCTGGCTCTGTCATCGCCGTCGTTGGACAGAATTTTTTCGGGACTCACGGTGGGTTTTGTGGAAGGCGGTCGGATTTCCATCTTCAACCTCGAGAGGTTGAAGACTATGATGACCTGATCCGAGCCGGGCCCACAAAATCACTAATAAAAAATTTTCTTTTCTTGAACCAGGAATCAACATTTGTGTGCGAGAGGTACAACATTTGTCTACGCACTACGGAGTTTTAAGTCTTCCCTCTACGTAGACTCAGGTTGTGACAAACGCATACACACAACGAAGCTTCATAGTTCATCGTGTATAAAACAGAATTAAAATATATATTTATAATTAATTTGGATCGGGCCAACGTTGCCTTGCTGTCGGTTGCCTACGTACGTATTGGATATTATTCCAACACGATCGAATCTGAACGTAATTCTGCCTAACGGCTACTACATACGTCAGATATCACAAAGTCATAGACGTTAAAATATGTATATACTGTTATTTACAAAAATTTGTTATATATCGGAGTCAAGTGGAAATTAATATGCCAAAAACATACATCTCACTCTACCACCGAGCGGGATCATAACCACACATACACGTCTCGCTCTATCACTGAGCCGAGACCGAAAACACAAATTACACGTCTCGCTCTACCCTAGAGCGAGACCACACACATCAAAACTAGCACATGCTGTTCTATAATTAAAATGGGAGATTAGAACTGCTTACTCCCATCATGTCTCGTAAGGTATGGATATCTATGGACAGAACCTCATCTTGCTCCGGGTCTCTTTTTCTTATTCCGGTGTTCAGGCAGGGCCTCTCTTAGTCTTGGGGCATTTCCTCCTTATAAGATCATTAGCTCAGAAAATGAAACCCACCATCGCGTAGAACACCTTCGATTTAGTAAAAAATGCCTCTTGAATCGACTAAATCGGAGTTAGGATGGCCAGAAACAGAGAAAACGAAGTTGGTCGGTACGGGTAGAACCTCTCCTTGTCTTGGGGTGTTTCCTCTTTATACGATCACCAACTCAGAAAACAAAACCTTCCATCATGTAGAACATACTCGATTTAGTCAAGAATGCCTCTTGAATCGACTAAATCGGAGTTAGGATGGCTAGAAACAGAGAAAACGAAGTTGATCGGTGCACGAAGATAATGGGCAGAACCTCTCCTTGTCTTGGGGCGTTTTCCTCCTTATAAGGACTCCAACTCGAAGAAAGGACAGCTCCATTGCGTAGAGCACGCTTGATTTAGTAGAAAATGGTCTTGAACGGCCTTAATCGGCCTCAGAACAGTCAGAAACGGGGGAGGAGAAGTTCTTCCTCGAAAAATCAAATCGAAGGGGTTTTATAGACCCTCGGCTCACCGAAACCGCGGTGCCGCGCCACCATTTCTGGCGGTGGTGCCAGCCAAAACTGTGCGCGGTGCGATTCGCGCCCGCGGATACGAACTGTGGCGCATGTGTCCCGCGGTGCGCCGCTAACTTTTTTCTATTTTTTTTATTAAATCCAAATATTCAAACGTGCATATCTCCCTACCCCGGATTCGGATTCGCGCGTTCTTGGTATCGTTGGACTCGTATCGATGAGCCATTCGATACTAAACCCACTTAAAGCAATAAATTGTGCTCTTTCTAAGTGGGTCCCATCTATATTGCACGTTTCTCAAATGTCGTAACTTTTGGTCCCGACCTCCGTTTTGCCCGTTCTTTGATTTGTTACACTCATTTCTTTGAGCTCTACTCAAATATAGAGGTTTCAATGGTTAAAACTATAAGATCTCTGATCTTAAACCGGTTTTTGTTTCACTTTAATTATCGGTTATCGTGAGGTTAACGCGTTTTCCTGATTTATTCGATGGTTTCATAAATAAATAATGTTTATGATGGTTTTAATCAAAATCAACTTTAAGATTAGTGGTTTTAAGTGATTTTGAATCAAATGTGAATTTTTGGGGTTTTTTGGAATTTTCACTATTTTTTTAAAAATTAGGGTTTTAGCGGGACCCCTTGTGGGCCCCACCGTCGAAATTTGAGTTTTTAGACCAAATGAACCCAGACATCAATTTAAGCTCATACAAAAATTTTCAGAATTTTCTTAGATTTAATTAGTGCCCAAATTTGTAAAATACCCATTTTTAGCCCAAAATTCTACTTACACCCCATTAGTTCAGTTAGTGCAACCCAAACCTTACTATAAAAGGCCAAACCTGAGCCATTCCCATTTTGGGAATAGGCTGAGGAGGAGAGGACAAGCCTAATCCCTAATTAGGGAAGGATTAGAAGGTGTTTAAGGTAAGTCTATTCTAATTAAGCACTAAATCCTAGCTTTCTTCTTAATCATTTCTAAATCTACTATTTTCCCTTTGTTTCAATTCGTTTTTAAACATCAAAATTACTGATTTGTATTTTTAGTACAAACCCTAGTTCTCAAAATCTGATTTTTATGTTCAACAAGCCCTAGATCTAAGTTTTTAATTAGGGTTTTCTTTGTTAAATCTGTTTTAATGGAGTTTAATTCAAACTCTATGTCTTTGTAAGGTTTTCAAGAAGGGTGACCATTAAATCCAAGCCTAATCAAGGAATAAGGTAATGGACTGTCGAAATTTCAGTTTGTCTATGGTAAAACTCTTGATTTTGTGGTTTATTTTGAATAGAGTTACTTGATTTAGTGTGCTAATGGCATGATTAGAAAATGGTAATCTTTAATCCCGATTTCATAGGGTTTTATCTTGTTATGATGTGGTTTAGCATTCTGGAAGTCATGGTGGACTTTTGATGGCATTTAGGTTGTTAGATGGTGATTTGAAGTGTTATCAATGGAGTTTCGGTTTGAAAATTCGAAAGGAAGAAGATGGTTGTTTCTGCCTTGTTGGCGTTCGAACGGTCGTTTTGGGCATTCGAACGGCAACACTATCGGATCGACAGATTTCCAGTTCAGTCGATCGAATGGCCTGCTGGGTGTTCGAACGACCAATCTGTAAATTCAAAATTTTCCTGTTTAGCCGATCGAACGGTCCTTCTGGGTGTTCGAATGGTTACACAGCAGATTTGTGTTCTACTTGCATGATGTTTATTTTGATGATTCCACTTTAACTTGCCAATTTCACATGAATGTGGAGTGTTTTAAGCTATATTATGATACTAGATAGGCACACTATTGAGGTTATGAAGTTGAGATATATAATTAGAGATTTGTGGAATGACTTATGGTTTGTAGCATGACGTTGGAATTGTCATCTTGAAATTATGAACGGTTGATTCTCTATGGTTAAGCATATTTTCAGTAGGACTACGACCTATTAATAGACTGATTTGTCATGAAAGAATGTGGTTAGTTGATGTGTGGATGTTGGTGAATGTCATGGCTTAAGGATGAAATGAATGATCTTATATGTGTTTAGCCTTTGTGGTTGAGTTTTGATTTGGGTTATGATTTCAATTATTTTTCTCCTTTAATTTCCGCTGGAATTCATGATTAGATGTTAATTCACATGTGTAGTATGGTGGTGAGTTAATTTCAAGCATGTTGAAATGAATTGAGTGAAGTACTTCTACTAGGTACACACATACATGTGGGGTTTAAATGATGATGTTGAAGCTTGATATTATGATTATGAATGATGCATTAGGGGCTGATGAGAGTACTTATCATGGATTAGGATTCATGTATGTCATGCCCACGTATGTACCATGCTGCATGCATCATGAAAATGAATTTCCAATTGAGGCTTTATCGAGGTTAATTGAATTTGACCGATTGGATGCAATGTGGTGAAATTGTGTGCCGGATTGATCGGTCGTGGATTAATCGAAAGTTGATTGGTCCGAAAGGACATGTTTTGATTTGAGTTCCGGTGTGGAACGAGTGCACTCCCCGGGTTGAGTCTAGATAAATGGAATTATGTGGGGACGAGTTGTGTACTTGTCTTGTGGATGTGAGATTGTTATTATCAGTGTCGTCTGGACCCTGAGAATCCAGTGTGGTATGCCGTGTGCACCCGCTACCACATGTTCTAGGGTTCCCTGTGTGGGAATTCGGGCTCTCCCCTCCGCAGGAGATGCCCCTGGGCGAACACCCCTTCTCTAGATTCTCTGTGTGAGAATGAGACATCCTCGGCTAGGATTCGTCCAGGGCGAGCAGTTTTTAGGGATTGACAACCCCGAACTTTCTTTAATTCTTGTGTAGAATTTTGAACCATGACATGCCTTCGTGGCCTTGTTTGTGTTCTCGTCTGTGTGACACCAAATTGTGATTACTCCTTGATGGAGGTTGGCATGATGTATTGCATGATGGAATATGTATGTTAGAGATACATTTATGCAGGTGAATATGATGTGATGCATGATGGAATATGTATGTTAGAGATACATTCATGCAGATTGTTATGATGTGATGCATGGTGGAATATATATGTTAGAGATACATTCATGCAGGTTATTATGATGTGATACATGATGGAATATGTATGTTAGAGATACATTCATGCAGGTTATTATGATGTGATGCATGATGGAATATATATGTTAGAGATACATTCATGCAGGTTGTTATGATGTGAATGACACTATGTGGATCATGCACTATGATGCAGGTTTAGGTGATGTATATGTGTGATCAGAAAATGATGCACCTTGCCAATCTTTTATCTGAATGATGATAGTTATATTAAAACCATTGCTGATTTTGTTAAACTCACCCCTCTTTCTTATGTTTTTGCTTTGGAGCTACATGGTGCGACACGCAGATGGACAGGATCTCCTCTTTGAGGAAAGGTCGGAGATGACTTGGATGTGATCGTGGAGATTCTTATGTGATATATTTTCCTTGGTTATGTTTTATGTTTAAAACCTTTGTGTAGGGTTCTCTGTTGGATTGTTATGCTACTTTATACAGTTGTGATGCTTAAGACTTATTTTGAGCCAGTGTGGGCTATGGTTGACTAAGCATGTGGGTTTGAGACTAGTTGTTTACTTTGTGTTAAGCAACTCTTTTCTTTCTTCTTATCTACTCTTACTCAAAGGATTGTGCGTACTCCATAATTTTGTTAAGTTGCCCGTGGTTAGGGTCAAGTCTTCCGCTAAACCGTTTCTCAATTTTCCCCTTGTCACCCCTGCGCACTTGACCGGCCCTTGGACCGGGTTTGGCTCGGGTCAGGCATCGCCAGGGCGTGATAAAGTTTTTGGTATCGGAGCACATCTTTGTCCAAGAGTAAATAAGGTTTGTATGACAAGTCTTGCTTGCTTATTTGTGTGTTTTCTGATTGTTTGGTTGTGTGGTTTCGGGTTATTAGGCTGTATGATTAATATCTGGTTGTCATGTAGATGGTTGGCTCTAATCATGCAGGCGCTAGTAACCATTGCGGTGCTCGAGACCCAAGGGTGGATGATGTGTTGACCGCCTGATATTTCATATCGCAGGTGTCTAGTGATTTCTCTTTGGGATTTCTACTGTTTTTTCAAAACAGATTTTAAACAAACTTTCAAAATACTCATATTTCAGAAATGAGATTCGTATAAATACATCGGTAGAATTTACTGTAGAGTTGTCCACTAACACCCTACCTTCTATATCGTGGGTGTTTGCTGGTTACTCTGAGATGGTTTTACCGCCTTTGAAAATAATAAAAAATAAATCAGAATTCCATTTCAACACCCTGGTAGAATTAATCGTAGAGTTTTCCACTAACGTCTCATGTCCTACACCATGAGCGTTTGGTGGTTACCCCGTGGTAATTCTTCCACCTTTGAAAACAAATTGAAATTAAATTTCAATACCTAAGTAGAATTACCTGTAGAGTTTTCCACTAGCGCCTCATGTCACATAGCATGAGCGGTCGGTGGTTACCCCTTAGTAACTCTATCGCCTTTGAAAATAATTTAATTTTTGAATCAGTCGAAATCAAATTTGATTTAAATACTCAAGTAGAATTAATCGTAGGGTTTTCCACTAGCGCTTCATGTCCCATATCATGAGCGGTTAGCGGTTACCTCGTGGTAATTCTACCGTCTTTGAAAACAAATTTGAAATCAAATCTTATTTTAATACCCGAGTAGAATTAACCGTAGAGTTTCCACTAGCGCTCCATATCCCATATCATGAGTGGTTGGTGGTTACGCTATGGTAATTCTACCGTGGTTTAAAATATATTTAAAATCGAAGTTGTTGAAAATATTTAAAAAGAATCATGTAACGAATTCAAAACAAAATTTTTGATCGAGTTGAATTCAAAATCACAATTCATATCTAAAACCATACGAGAAAACATGATTTCAATTTATTGTCGATTGAAAATTTGAAATTTAGAAAGATCAAAATCTGTCTTAAATTCAATGTAACACAGGCAAAATGGAATTCTAAATGAATTCTAAATCAAATTATTCAGAAAGAATTTTCATATAACTTACGATTAAAATTTATAATTCATAAAAATCATAATTCATAAAAAAATTCAATGTCACATATACAAAATGAAAAATTCATATAAAATCTTATTTTTGGATATTAATAAATTAAACATGATGCAACACATTCAAACTTAAACTATAAATAATTTTCAATTAAAAAATAAAAATTATTAAATTAATGTTTACATCAAAACTCATGCAACACATGGCGATAAAAATCTCGAATAATTATTCGATTAAATCTCATACTAAATCGGATGTAACATAAAGTAAAAATTTTAAATCAATTCTAACTTATAAAGTCTAAGCACGTCATTAGTCAGATACACATACGTCGGATAAAATAAAAATTACTTCTAATTAAACAAATTAGAATTTATAAAACTTAGAGTTTGATATAATTTCAATATCACATAAGCATAACAAAATTGCATGTCACAATCTGGCACGATTTATTCGTAATAACATTTTCAAATCATTTTTGTTTAAGATAAAAAATTCAAAAAGGTTTATAATCAAAACAAATTCATTGCAAGGTATGCGAACAGAAATTTCAATGCAAAATCCACTTAAAAATCAAATTCTTAAAACTAAAGCCCATATTAATCTAAAGTCGCACATGTCAAATAGAGTGTTCAAAATCGAAGTTTGTACTAAGTCTAATGTTACATGTGCGGAACAGAAGATCAAAATTAAATTTTGCATTAAAATCTAATATCATACATGCATAATTAGAATTCAAATCAACGATAACATGTTTAGAACAAAATTTGTTTTCAAATTTAAAATCAAAATTCATTTCAAAACAATCACAGCACATTGAAAACATAAATTTAAAATCAAAATTATTATGTTCTCGCAGACAGATCAATGCTCCGATGCAATTTGTGATGGCCTGAGCCGAGCCGGGCCCACAAAATCACTAATAGAAAATTTTCTTTTCTTGAACTAGGAATCAACATCTGTGTGCGAGAGGTACAACGTTCGTCTACGCACTACAAAGTTTTAAGGCTTCCCTGTACGTAGACTCAGGTTGTGACAAACGCATACACACAACGAAGCTTCATAGTTCATCGTGTATAAAACAGAATTAAAATATATATTTATAATTAATTTGGATCAGGCCACTGTTGCCTTGCCGTTGGTTGCCTATGTACGTATTGGATATTATTCCAACACGATCGAATCCGAATGTAGTTCTGCCTAACGGCTACTACATACGTCAGATATCACAAAATTATAGACGTTAAAATATGTATATACTGGTATTTACAAAAAATTGTCATATATCGGAGTCAAGCGGAAATTAATAAGCCAAAAACGTACATCTCGCTCTACCATCAAGCGGGATCATAACCACACATACACGTCTCACTCTATCACTGAGCCGAGACCGAAAACACAAATTACACGTCTCGCTCTACCCTAGAGCGAGACCACACACAACAAAATTAGCACATGCTGTTCTATAATTAAAATGGGAGATTAGAACTGCTTACTCCCATCATGTCTCGTAAGGTATGGATATCTATGGACAGAACCCCGTCTTGCTCCGGGTCTCTTTTTCTTATTCCGGTGTTCAGGCAGGGCCTCTCTTAGTCTTGGGCATTTCCTCCGTATAAGATCGTTAGCTCAGAAAATGAAACCCACATCGCGTAGAACACCTTCGATTTAGTCAAAAACGCCTCTTGAATCGACTAAATCGGAGTTAGGATGGCCAGAAACAAAGAAAACGAAGTTGGTCGGTACGGGTAGAACCTCTCCTTGTCTTGGGGTGTTTCCTCTTTATACGATCACCAACTCAGAAAACAAAACCTTCCATCATGTAGAACATACTCGATTTAGTCAAGAATGTCTCTTAAATCGACTAAATCGGAGTTAGGATGGCCAGAAACAGAGAAAACGAAGTTGATCGGTGCACGAAGATAATAGGCAGAACCTCTCCTTATCTTGAGGCATTTTCCTCCTTATAAGGACCCCAACTCGAAGAAAGGACTGCTCCATTGCGTAGAGCACGCTCGATTTAGTAGAAAACGGGTCTTGAACGACCTTAATCGGCCTCAGAACGGTCAGAAACGGGGGAGGAGAAGTTCTTCCTTGAAAAACCGAATCGAAGGGGTTTTATAGACCCCCGGCGCTCCGAAACGGCGGTGTCGCGCCGCCATTTCTAGTGGCGCTGCCTGCCGAAATCGCAAAAGGCGCGGTTCGCGCCCACACATGGCGCGGGTCGCACCCGCGTAACCGCGGTGCTCGCAGTTCCGTGGCGCGTGCGTCCCGCATCCGCCCGCGCCATGGCGCACCAGTAGCGCGCCAGCCCCTACTGTGGCGTGCCGCCAACTTTTTTCAATTTTTTTATTAAATCGAAATCTTCAAACGTGTATATCTCCCTACCCCGAATTCGGATTCACGCGTTCTTTGTACTGTTGGACTCGTATCGACGAGCCCTTCGATACTAACCCACTTAAAGCAATAAATCGTGCTCTTTCTAAATGGGTCCCATCTATATTGCACGTTTCCCAAATGTCGTAACTTCCGGTCCCGACCTCTGTTTTGCCCGTTCTTTGATTTGTTATGCTCATTTCTTCGAGCTCTACTCTAATATAGAGGTTTCAATAGTTAAAACTATCTATAATTTATTACAAAATTACTAATTACCTCTAACCCCCTTGGTTAGACGTAATCGAAAAGCCGGGTGTTACAAAGACGACCCGCTTCTGCGGGTCGTTAGCGTGGGACTGTTCGACCCGCGCCAAGTGGGTTTCACTGACCCGCTTCGCGGGTCAGCTCATGACCCGGCCCAAACTGGGTCTTCAGACCCGGTTTGGTCTATTCCGGGTCAAAAAAATTTTTTATTAAAAAAATTATTTTCATTCCTTTTGTGGAATTTTTTTTTTAGAATGTTGATTGCATGTGGTCTTATGGATGTGCTTTTTAATTATCATGATTAAGGCCTTAGTAATGTTATGGGCCGACCAGGGGATTATATTGCAATTGTATGCTTATCATTTTTTTTTAAAAATTGTTGAGTGCACCACTTATGTATTTTTGAGAGAGAGTGTACATTATACTCCTTGTAAGCGACACCAGAATTCAAGGACCCTATCTGGAGGCGAATGCAGTCATGAAGAATTAATGTACATTTTGTTTATTTTAGGGGCTAATAGCTTCCAACTTGTACAATTTTTTTTAAAAGGACTGTATAAGGACTTTGGACTATATTTTTAATTGAGGTGTGTGGTGATGGAACCCCTGGCCGAGTCCTGAAAGCCTGATGACAAAATTGACATTAATGCCCCAGTCAATTTTGTATGTGGATATTTTTATGCTTGCTTGATAATTAATTGCATTCATTTTGTTATTTGAAATGGTGAATAGCACAAATTCAGTTCCCACGCCCGTTGAGATAATTTAGGAATGGCCAAAGCATCCTAAGTTATTTGTCAACGTGTGAGTCATATAGAATGTTACCGTGACGTACATAGATTCACATATATAAAAATATTGTGATATCATCAAATTCTGATTATGTGACAAAGACTGTCATCCAGCCCCAAAGGGAGGTGGTAGTTAGCGTTACATAATTAGGATAGGGTGGAGGGTTATATATTTCAACATTGGTGAATCCCTATGCCCAAAGGTGTGGGATTTTCCTGTAATATTTTATGTATAACCCACTAGCCTTATCATGAGATAAAATAAACATTTGTTTCTATATAGCTTAGTAAATTTGATGGAGATTGCAACCTTTGCCTAAAGGGAGGTTTACAATTTTACTACATGATTTTAGCATTGGCTATTTCATACTTATGTTATTGTTTTTTGTCCTCTTTAATGTTTGCATGTATTTATTCTTTTATTGCAGCTTATTCGTCTTTTATTTCTGACCCTAATTAGCACCTTTCATTATTGTCTGGGGACAATTTTACGGATTGGAAGGAAAAAGTTCTTTTACTGTTAGGGTACATGGACTTGGACTTGGCGTTTCGTATGGATGCACCCACCACTCCTACGGAAAAAAGTATGCCAAGTGAGGTAACATCTTTTGAAAAGTGGGAGCGGTCTAACCGCTTAAGCATGATGCTCATGAGGTCTTACATCAATAAAAGCATTAGGGGATCCATCCCATAATGCGCTATAGTCCAAGAACTTTTGAAAACTATTGAAGCTCAATTTAAGAGTTCTGATAAAGCCTTGGCCAACACCTTAATGTCCAAGTTGTCATCTATGAGGGTAATAGATAACAAAGGGGTGAGAGAGCATATCATGCAGATGTGTGATATTGCTAATCAGTTAAACAATATGAAAATAAAGATTGATGATACTTTTTTAGTCCACTTTATTATGAACTCCCTGCCTCCACAATATGGATCATTCAAGATCTCTTATAACACACATAACACTCAGTGGTCAGTCAATGACCTTATGAGTATGTGTATGCAGGAAGAGGGGAGACTTAAGGAAGAGAAGCTAGAGAGTGCCCATCTAGATTCTCATAAAGGACAAAAGAAGGGTAATCATGGTGCTTCAAAGAAAAAAGTTGGTAAAGGTGTACCAATGAAGTCTACTGGTGTCACCAAGGAAACCAAATGCTTTTTCTGCAAGAAGAAAGGACACATGAATCAAAAGTGGCTTGCCAAGAAAGGAGGTAATTTTATGTCTTTAGTGTGTTATGAATCTAATTATGTTGATTCTCATCATAATAACATATGGTGGATTAACTCTGGTTCTACAATCCATGTTTCCACTGTCATGCAGGGGTTTCTCAATCTAAGGAAACCAAATGATGGGGAGCACAACATATATTCTAGAAATAAGATGTGTTCGAAGGTTGAAGGTGTGGGGACATATAGACTTGTTCTCCATACAGGCTACACCTTAGATTTAGAGAGAGCTTTCTATATTCCAAATTTTTCTAAAAACTTAGTTTCTGTATCAAGACTAGTGCCTCATGGCTTTAATTTTCAGTTTATGAATTCTTCATTTCTGATTATTAAAATTTAGTCACCATTGGTTCTGGTTCTTTGATTGATGAATTATATTGTCTCTCTTTGCATGTTTCCTTTGAATAATCTATGATATTTGTGCAAGGAAGTGTTATTAAAAAGAACTCCTCTATGTTATGACACAGGCAGTTGGGGCATATCTCCATTGACCGCTTAAATAGATTAGTAAGAGGAGTTTTAAAAACTCTTGACTTTACTGATCTAGAGACATGTATAGACTGCATAAAGGGAAAGCAGACTAACAAGTCTTCTAAGGGTGCTAAAAGGCATGATGAGAAATTAGGCATCATACACACTGATATCTGTGGACCGTTTAGTACTCCCTGTCTGAATAGTCAAAGGTATTTCATTACCTTTATAGATGATCATACCCGATACATGTATCTTTATCTCTTAAATGAAAAGTCAGAAGCATTTGATGCTTTTAAGACTTATAAGGCAGAGGTAGAGAACAAATCTGGATTGAGTATTAAAATTGTTAGATCAGACAGAGGAGGGGAATACTATGGCAGGTACACAGAGAATGCACAAAAACCTAGACCATTTGCATAGTTCCTGAAGAAAAATGGTATTGTTGCACAATACACAATACCAGGCATACCACAACAAAATGGTGTTGCTGAAAGGAGGAACCGCACTTCGATGGATATGGTGAGGAGTATGATAAGTAATTCCTCTCTTCCTCTCAATATGTGGAGTGAAGCCTTAAAGACAGTTGTGTACATTTTGAATCGAGTTCTATCTAAAGCCGTTCCTAAAACACCCTTTAAGCTATGGAATGGATGGAAACCTAGTTTAGATCATGTACACATCTGGGGTTGTCCAGTTGAGGTTAGGGTGTACAATCTACTTGAGAAGAAGCTTGACCCTAAGATTGTCAATGGATTTTTCATTGGCTATGCAGAAAGGTCTAAGGGTTATAGGTTTTATTGTCCATCTCACACCGCTACAGTAGTCGAAGCACGAAATGCACGTTTTCTTGAGCAAGGCAACTTCAGTGGGAGTATTTCCCCTAAACACATTGTGTTTGAATAACTCTTGTAAATTGTATGATGCAATGCAGGATGAGATAAAATCTATGGCTGATAATCAAGTCTAAGATCTCGTAGAGTTACCGCAGGGCGCCAAGACTCTTAGCTGCAAATGGGTCTATAAGACTAAATTAGATCCATCTGGTAACAATAGCAGATATAAGGCCCAACTTGTAGCCAAAGGTTTTCTTCAGAAAGATCTGCACGGGAGGACACTAGATTAGATCTGCACGGGTTTCCTGATAATATCCATAAATGACTTATTTTTGGAGTTACATCAAATGGATGTCAAGATGACGTTCTTGAATGGAGATTTTGAGGAGGAGGTGTTTATGATTTAGCCTGAAGGATTCACCTCAGATAAAGGAAGTCATCTGGTTTGTAGACTCAAGAAGTCAATATACGGACTGAAATAGGCCTCCCGATAGTGGTATTTGAAGTTCAACGATGTTATTACTTCATTTGGTTTTAAGGAGAACATTGTTGATTAATGCATATACCTTAAGGTTAGTGGGAGTCGTTACACGTTTCTGGTCTTGTATGTTGATGACATTCTACTTGTAAGTAGTGGCTTAGGGATGTTGCACGAGACTAAGCAGTTTATTTCTTAGAACTTTGACATGAAAGATTTAGGAGAGGCATCCTATGTCATAGGGATTAAGATCTATCGTGATAGATCTAGAAGGGTCCTTGGGTTGTCTCAACAGGCCTATATCAATAAAGTTCTGAAATGATTTAACATGGAAAACTGTTCACCTAGTGCAGCTCCTATTGTGAAGGGTGACAAATTTGGCTTGTTCTAGTATCCAAAGAATTCTTTGGAGTTGGACAGCATGAAGGACATTCCTTATGCATTGGCAGTTGGTAGTATGATGTACTTGGAGGTCTGTACAAGACTTGATATTGCCTTTGTTATGGGAATGCTAGGTTGATACTAGAAAAATCCAGGGATGGATCATTTGAGAGCTGTAAAGAAGGTTATGAGGTATCTGCAAGGAACAAAGGATTACATGCTTACATACAGACATTCTGATCATTTGGAACTGGTTGGATACACATATGCAGACTTTGCTGGTTGTGTTGACTAAAAAAAGTCAACATCGGGTTATATTTTCCTTTTGGTAGGCGGTGCTGTCTCTTGGAAAAGTATAAACAAAGCTTTACAACGTCGTCGACTATGGAGGCAGAGTTTGTTGCTTGTTATGAGGGCACGTCACATGCTACTTGGCTGATGAACTTTGTCATAGGACTTACTATTATGGATTCCATATCTAGGACGCTAAAGATGTTCTATGATAATAGTGCTGCTGTGTTCTTTACGAAGACCAACAAGAGTGAAAGTCGGAGTAAACACATCGACATCAAGTATTTTGTTGTTCGGGATCGTGTTAAAGAAGGGACAATTGTTATTGAGCATATAGGTACTGAGCTTATGGTTGCTGATTGAATGACTAAGGGCTTACCCCCTTCTTTGTTTAAGAGTCATGTGGATCGTATGAGTCTTATTAGCTCATCGTGCATTTGATTTTGCTTATGTACTTCTGGACTTTACTCATTTATCATAGCAGTTACAGTTTCTTTTCTCGTTGTATCTCATTTTTCAGTGCACTTAAGTATGAGACAGTATTTGCAAAATGAGTGCGAGTATGCCTTCACTCATAAATATATTTTGCCACCTATAGCACTCAAACAAAACGAATTAGTTGCATCGTGATACATGGAAGGGAATGTTCTCCTCTGAGGACATAACCGCCTTAATTCATGCGATTATAATATTTTGTAAGAGTATAATGTTAGCACATATAATTTGAAGGGTATTGTGTTTTCAAAAAATTGTATGCGCATACGAAAGTCATTTTAAAGTTTCCCATTACCCACTTGGTTATTTTTTCAACTAAAATAATTTTCTCAAATTTAGTTTAATGGAGCAAAGTAGGAGATTTTATTCTTTCTATGGCTCAATTGAGAAGTTGTGCCAAGTGGGAGAATATTGGGCTTTGTTTTGTAATAAAACATATAGTGGCCCAACTGTCTCAATTGACACTGTTTTGGGCTTTTATAAAATTGTTAAGTAATGGGCCTGAGTCAGAATACCCATTGAGTTGTAATTTTAAGTGGCAAATCTGAACCATTGGATGACCTATAGATGGACTGTCAGGATTCTCGGGCTCTTAACAGTGGTGTCCTAGTTTAGTTATAAATACATCATTAGTCATCCTAATTCAGTGTCTTAAGTGAGATTGCTCTCAGCTAAATTCTAAACCAGAAATACTATTGTGTGATTCTGAAGAGGATTGATATAAAATCAAGCTTTGTTGATTCTAATGGCTATAGGTATACCTAATCTCCTGAATTTAAGTCCATCAACTTCCATGCTCAAGTAGAAATAAATCCCCAATAAAACTTTCGAAATAGTCAATAATTTCTGGTTGAAAAGGGACATGCCAAGAAACATTAAGTAGCATTTCTGGTTGAAAAGGGACATGCCAAGAAACATTAAGTAGCAGCCATAGCTGCACCTCAACTTCTCGTAAAGAAAATCCATGGTAGATATATATATATCTACCATGGATTTTCTTTATGAGAAGTTGAGGTGCAGCTACGGTTGCTACTTAATATTTCTTGGCATGTCCCTTTTCAACCAGAAATGCTACTTTTATATATATATATATATATAATCGTTGAAAATTCAGGTTTGACCTTCAATTTAGTCAGCTCACCATTATGAGATGAAAAGAGATTTACTTTCAAGGAAAGAAAATAGGATGGTCTTCTAATGTGATATGTGCGCAGTAAACGATTAAACAGTTGATTGATTTTATCCTCGTCGATGGGACAAATTTGTAGATGGATTCATGAACCAATGGCAGCGTGTTTGAAGATTTTTACTAATTCAAATGTCAGTTACGATTCAGACTCAAGGTCTTATGTTGATTAACTAGTCAGAACTCAGAAGTCGTTTTATATGGAAGAGACTTTCTTACGAACATGACAGAAAAACATTCAATATCTTTACTTCTGCATATGCATTTACCCTTTGTATCACACACTCCAGTTTCTTTGAACCATTCAGAACGCCGTAATAAAAGGAACTACAGATATTTTATCTAAAAGACTAAGACAACTCAAATCCTTTCCTACATATTTTCCCCCCTCTACATAGTTCTCATCTGTTGTCTGGACTTCCCAAATTATCATCAAATCCTGCTACACGCCATGCACAAATTCTAGTAATAAAGCATACAGACTAGACGAGTACTACCTAAAGGTCCAATAATCTAAACCGAATTCCAGAAGCAGGAGTAATTTTAAACACCAAAATAGTTCAAATCATCTAAAATACTTCAACATGACAATTCCGCAAGCACAAGAGCATATATACATAATACTCATTAGGGGAAAAACACAGAATGTTGATATTGTGACATATTTGTATCCAGAACGGCGGATTTAGCTCTATATGCAAAAGCTTTGTGTCCGTGCAACCAACACATGCTTACACCAAACCAGGATTGAACCAGACAAAACAAACCAAGACCACCACCGGTTCATTTACAAACAAAGGCCCCACTAGATCACAAGAAGATGAAACAAAATTAAAGATACGTTTAGGTTCGTCCAGAGAAGTCGTCAAATTCCACCAATGTCTGAGGTGTTGAAACAGAACATGAGCTTGAAGTCGCAAGCTCCTATCCACAAGGTTCAGAAACAGGCATTTTTAAGTGATAATTTCCCTTACCAGCCAATCCAAACTTGGATATGCAAAGTAGAGTATCAGAAACGATGGCAGAGCAAACAGGACAGTGACGATGATGTACAGTGCCAAGATGGCTGCACTGGCAGGAATTGCATAGAGAATAATGAGGAGGAGTATGACAACCAAGGGGAACTTGGAAGTCAAGTGAACAAAGAAAATAAGGGACTTCCGCAAGGATGCTCTGAGACTATCCATACTCACGTAATCTCCAACAGCAGCAATGTGGCTAAGGCTTGGTTGAGGCTCACCGGGAGGCTCATAAGAAACCCTTCTGCGGTCACTGCCCTGGTTGGCTCGAGTTCCCAAGGGTGACATGCTGTTTGGCCCCCAATTCGTATGGTGATCCCCAGAGTAAGGAGCATAAGACTGGACTCTATCCCCATTCATGCTCTCAACCATCCACAGAAGGAAAAAGTTCTTACGCGGGAACTTCAGGTTTCCCTTGTACACCAACCGAAAGGATAGCAGATTGCACCATGGACAGGAGATGAATAGAGGAAGCTGCACTGGTAATGTTGGGAATTTCACCACAGCCCATTGTAGGCCCAAAACACAATTCTTGCACAGGGTGTGGCCACACCATAAGACATAAGGTACATTCTCTACAATATTAAAGGATTCCCAACATATGGGGCACTCCAGCCCTTCCTCTCTGCTAGCACCAGTAGAAACCTCATCATCAGAGCAATCAGAGCCAGTTCGTGTGGGGATTGGATGGCAATTCTTTGATCCAATACTTCCAGCAATGGCATTTGAAGCAAAACTCCACATGGTGCAGGCTGTTAGAGTATATTTACTCTAAGATAGGCTACAGGACTCCAATTACGGAAAATGCAGCATCCACAAAACCACAGTATTACATGGCATTCAATCATTAATAGTGCAGTCCACTGCATGACGGAAAACCTGAGACAATACTGAAATTTATAAGCATCTAATTTAAGTATAATGGCTGCAAATATATATTTTGAGAATCTATGTGCAAATGCCCTCTATTTAGAATCCAAAACTTAAACAAAAGACCTTAACAGAATTACACAACACTATTTTGGCTTTGGTACCTCAATGTTTCTGTATTTTTCTTATAAAATCAGAGATTGACATCAGTACTAACAAACCTCCAGCTAATTAGGCTCATAAAGAACAACTCTTTTACATCAACACGTCTTGCAAGTTCACATCCACAGAGAAAAGAACAAAGAGAATGTTATAAGCTAAAAATTCACAACACACATGTTCCTACCTGGCCAATTATTTGTCAACAACAATAAAAGTATAATCTCAATTGCTAGTTAACCATACTTAACCAAACTCACCCATACATTGACAGAAAAACTGTAAACTACCAACTCAGACATCCAACCTTAACTCACCACGAGCAATCCTTCATATAAATGTCACTATTTACAATCGAATAAACAAGCATTTCAAAACATCCAAGTATCAAATAGCAGTCCAAAATTCAACAAGAATTTCAAATTCTAACAGGTTGCCATTAATCAAATCAAATTAGTTCAGAAATTTAAAAATGATATATGCTAAAAAATTAGTAAAATAATAGAAGTACTTTCAAGTATCCCCAGCATAATATCCAAGAAAACCAAGGTAGAAGGGTAGAACCACAACCAACAGACTCAAAAGTCTGATACTCCCTCCGCCTGGATATAAGTGTCTGGATTCAAAAAAAATCCTGCCCGACATTAATTGACTGGTTTCATATTAAATGATTAAAAGTGAAGGTTGTGTCACGTGCTCACTTAAACATTTCAGTTACACAAGTGGGTCAGATGCTACTGATGTCACGTGCCTTAAATATGCCTTTTTTCTGCCATCAGAAAGCAAAAAGTAAAGCATATAACTGTATAAACAAATTTTACAAATTCGTATCTATGACCAAAGCTTTCTGATTATGCTGTGCAAAAGCCAGAAACAAAGAAAATGGGGAAAATGGAACACAGTTTGCACCACATTCTCCACAAAATCCAAACAGAAGAGGAAAAACAATTCCTAATGGTATCAAGGCACAGATAAGACAAACAAAAATCCTCTACAAAAACTACTAATTGCAACAGACAGAACAACCAACATTTCAAGTTATTTGCAACATACAAGAATTGAATCACCCATCTCACTAACCCACATCGAAAGAAATTATACAGGCATGAGCCCTTAGCCACCCAAGCCACGCCTGGAAATAAAAATGATAAAAAATTACATTCACAAACTTAAGAAACGGCCTACAAAGAAACAGGATCAATTTCTGATTGAGTGTAAACAATTTCTTAAGAAACAATTGATGATCCAAACGATGCACCCTATACCAATCTCAATATCATACCAAGCTTGGCTGGAGCAATGTCTATTCTCTTCTCCTTTACTGCCACCAAACCCTCAGCCTAGCAGCCATGTTTACAAACATTGAATAAATGGACGAGAGACCCAATGGCAATACTGCATGTTCTTAACATAATATATATCTTAATATTGAACGTTTTTACTTCAATATCCTTTCTGTAGTTTCTTTTTCAGCTCAATGATATATGGAAAAAGGTTAATACAGCCAGACCCCTCTACAAACGAAGCAGCCTTTGTTCAGCGATAGGTAGCAAGAGCCGCGGCAAACAGCAACTAAGTTTATGAAGTCATTTGAACAGGTGAAAGGCCTATCCCTAACTGCAATTGCAGTGTATCAGTTCATCGCAAAGCCAAGCCCTAATCAGCCAAGCTTGGTATAATGTTGAGATTGGTATAGGTAGCTACATTTGGATCGTCATTTGTTTCTCAAGGAACAACTCCTTCAGAATTGGGAGAAGAAACCATGTCATAAACGAGATACATTCCTCCCATAAATGTGAGCACAGCAAATTCTGGTGGAAATGCTCCCGCACTTCCATCGTATCAAGACATCAAACATTTTGCGCGCATTGGAGAATCAAGTTTACATCAAGACAAGTAATAAAATTCAGTGAAAATTAACTATCAATCTTACATAATAACTTGGGTCTTAGAAAAGGAAAGAAAAAAACCATTTTTTATATGAAGACCCAGAAAGGGACCGGCGCTGATCACTGGAAACAAAGAAAAGCAGCAATGTCCATCTCGAAAACACAAAAACAAGAAAGAAAGCCTATGAAACGGAAACCAGGCCCCATTCGTTCAGAATCGAAAGACAAATCAAGGAGATTGGGGTCGGCCGTGCTTACCAGCAACATAAGACGAAACGCCCAGATCAAACTGGAGGGCATAGATGAATCGAATAGCCCTCCATGGCCCTCGTCCCCGCTCCGCCTCCGCTCTTCTCCTCTTCCGATCCCCTCTCGATTTCGTTCCGACTCCGGAGCTTAGTTCCTCCGGCAGAGAGCTCGCGAGATCTCCCCGCGGTCATTTATAGCACCCGAACTCCTACCCAGTTGGGAGGCGAAATTACAGCCACGCCCCAACCTGGTTTGTAGTTCTAACGTAGGATTAACCACGTGGATAATTTTTCACCGTTTGTTTGGACGGGGGTTCCTCTTTTTTTGCCCCTGAAGATTCACAGTGGAGGTGGGATTCCTGAATCTTTTTAGTTTCGGGCCCCATTAGTTTGCGATCCGCGGCTCATCTACAGTGACGGATTGTTGACGCCCTTAGTAATGTACTAACCCACGGGGGTCCCTTAGAGGTTTGGACTAAGGGATATTACTCGGGTCGGGTATATGATAAAATTTAATTTAATCTTATTTTAATAAGTTGAGTTTAATATTTTAAATTTAAGTTAAATAGTTATTCAAGTTGTTTCAGATTTTAGGTGATCTCACTAGACTTGAACACGATTAAATTTATATATATTTTAGTAATAAATTTTAATATTTTTTAATAAGTTTGTAAATTTAAAAAAATGTTATTCTAAATGGGTCAATCGAGTCGGGTTCAAGTTTTGCTTATTCAAATTTGGGTTTAGCAAATTACTTGACAACATCCTTAGTTTGGACTAACAATTATGAAAAAACTCAGGATTATAAACCGAATGACCTATAGGCTCTTATGAGGGGAAGACTTTACTATGAGGGAGCCATCGGTGACACATATTAGCCCAGGTTAGTGTAAGTTGATAAAACACATGTTAACGTATGTTAGCACCAACTAAAAGCTATCACATGTATGCTTCATCGATCCTGACGATGATTGACCGTTCTTGTAAATGGAAGGTATCTTCAAAGATATCTGTGGGATGCCCAAAAAACTTCCTTTTCAAGGTCGTGGATTTGTGAACCCACCACATATGGGTAAGGTTTTTTTGGGGTAACCACCCCTAATAGACCAAGTTTAGTTTCTTAAACCTATCAATTGGTCAAGTTGGGTAGGATTGGGTGTAGGTTTTCCCTGCTTCTAGATAAATTTGACTCATATAAAGTTAAACTCTCTCCATTTGCAAAAAAAGTTTGTTTCATATTAGTAGCTTCATTTTGTTCAATTTAGGTGGTTAGATACTTTAAAAAAAGGTATTATAAGCTTTTTTTTCCTTCTCTTATATGTGGGTTTAACTATTCAATAAAAATCACTATTTATTATAGCGATTAATATTAGACGGAGGGAATATAAATCTATTTGTCTCGTATTATACATGGTCTAGTGCTACAAATTGGTTATGTTTGCTTAGCTAAAGTTATAATGTATGCAAATCTCTTGGGTTGAGGGTTGTATTTCTTATTTAGGTTGTTTATTATTGGTAGAACCGTGACCCTCTTTTTCATACTGCAAAAAACAAGATCCTAGTCCATCATATGAGCATTTTCGATTGAAAAGGCATTTCTCTATCTGATTGGAAAATAAGAGCTTAGGTGTCCTAGCTTGACACTTAGAGAGCTTTACAGCTTGATGAAAATAAGTGATTCTACCGATTTTTGGGTTTATTTTTAATGTCATAAAAAATTATATTGGAAGGAACTTAAAGCATACTTCAATCCGATTCAAAACCCAACATGACTCAAAACACACAGAACGATTTTGATACACAGTCCTTTATGAAACACATTGTGACTTACACCATTTTTATCATGAAAGAAGAAAAATGTTAACCTTTCAATCTCTAATCCGTGCGATGGATTTCATGGTTCATCTCATGTGAAATTCGTACAAATAAAAAAACCAAAGAGGAATATGGAATGACCAAGGTTGCGGGTAGGACAATGGTTACGGTTGAAATTGGGCCAAGCTGGGCCATGCCGGAGTTAGGCCCTAGCCCTAAGCCTAGCCTTGACCTATGTAGACTTTAAAAGTCTTTCCCTAGTTAGGTTTAAGCGGGCTTGGCCGTGCTGTGGGTTTTTTTCTTTAAAAAGTATATTAAAAAAAATTTATAATCTTTGAGTGAAGTCTCACTAGTTACCCCACAAGGGAAAAAATAATATACCTTTGACATTTAGGTGGGACCATTTACATTTAAAAGTCAAACTAATTATAATGACTTGCATGTTTAAAATTTTTTAAACTTTTGAAAAATGCGACTCTTCCCTTTTTCCTTCCCTACCGGCCTATGTTGGATCTATTGAAAAATGTAAATAAATTATTTTAATACTTGAGAGCGAACAAGTGAGCTTTTTGCCCATTGGCCCTATCCTAATCATATTTAAAGCGGGATAAAAAATTTAGTCCTAACCCATATTCTTATGGGGCAGGTAGGGCAGGGCCGACGTGCAAGCCCTTAAAAGTTTCATCCCTACCTGTAGGGGAACAGGTAGGGTATGGGTCGTGTAAGGCTTTACCCAAATTCGTACACGCTTCAAAAAATTGTACCCATACCCTACCCAGTACCCATTGGGTAAATGGGTGGACAACATGTAAACAGCCATCCAATTAATAAACAATAAATAGTAACAAACAGTACAAAATGAGCTATCGTAAATAATTTATATTTTTTAAAAGCATATCCAATGTATCACAAGTCCAAGCCAATAGGTTATGAGCAATAAGCATATCATACCAAAATGCTATAAAATACACGACTAATCTTGTTACATATATAAACCTTATTCTTCTGATCAACTATAACAAAGTAAAGACTAGGGCTACATCTTGGTTTGGTTCCACTGGTTCTTGCAGGAACCAAACTGGAACCGAAAATCTCAAAACCGAACCGAACCGAGTAAGGAACCAATATGTTTAGAACCGAACCGGAACCGATATGGAATTGGAACCAAACCGAGAACCAATTTAGAACTAGCCGTGGGTGAGGCTAAAGGAGGCCGGGGGAAAGGGGAGGTTGCGGGGAGGGGGGAGAGGGGAGAGGGCAGGTCGTCGGGTGGGGGCGGAGCCATGGGGCATTTTTTTTTCCGACTAGTGGTGCATGATGGTGGGCCAAAATGGGAGGAGGAGAGGGAGAAAGGGTGGTGGCATGAGGCTAGGGCCATGAGGCGCAGACGGCGGCTTGGTGGTGGTGTGAGATGGCGAGGAAGAGAGGGAGAAAAGGTGGGGCAACGGCCAGAGGATCCACGTGGGGATACTCGCCCCCACCAACCTTCCATCCTCTGTCAAGTTCCATAGCTGTCTCTTGTCAACCGGCATCCAAATGATGTCCAACGAGTTGAAGGCCAAGCTGGACGAGTTAAGTAGGATGAAGCTCCCGGATGACAGTACCTGGGTCTGGTTAGACAGGAGGGGCTGGCTGGGGAGGATGGTGCCCGTGGGGGATTTGAAGCTGCTCTAGAGGCTGTAGGAGAGGCGGCCGGCGTTGGAGAGGTTGAGGGAAGAGTTGGGCTGGGAGGTGGGACCGGGGAGGAGGTTTTGGCCAGGGGAGGAGGAGGGATCAGTGAGGGAAAGGAGGCCGGAGGTGGAGATGGAATGGGAGGCTGACTTGGTAGACGGGTTGGGCGGGGTTGTGGGACCAAATGGCGATCTGAGTCGTGTCGCCAAGGACCCAGACGAAGAAGAGGTAGCCGAAGGGGGAGGAGGAAAAGCTATTGACAGGGAGGAAGCCGGCCGAGAAGATAGAGTTGGGGGAGAGGAGGGTGAAATTGGAGAGGGGGTTGGAAATGGAGTAGGATTGTAGGAGGAGAGGTTCAGCTAGGCGGCGGCGGAGGGTGCCAGACAGAGGAGGAGGAAGGCGGCAGGTGGGTGGGTGAAGTGTGGAAGAAGGGGGGAGTGGTTAGGGTTAATAAGTGGAGATTCATCTCAACTATTCATTTGAATGAACTGTTGAGATTAGATTCAAAGTAAAAAATAAGATACTCAGTTCGGTTTTAGTTTTTTGTAAGCTAGAACCGAACCGAACTGAACTGAAATGCATCGGTTTATTAACTCATCTCAACTATTCATTTGAATGAACTGTTGAGATTAGATTCAAAGTAAAAAATAAGATACTCAGTTCGGTTTTAGTTTTTTGTAAGCTAGAACCGAACCGAACTGAACTGAAATGCATCGGTTTATTAACAACCAGAACCGAATTTGGAACCGAACTGACTAATTTTGGTTCGGTTCTACCCGGTTCAACTCAGTTTGGTTTTTTTGGTGCAGCCCTAGTAAAAACTGAGTACTTATCAAAACTAAAGAACACGAGATCAAAAACCAAGAAACAAAATTCTCACTTCTCACTCAACTCAAAATCCCCTCACTCATCATTTGCTCTCCTAGCGCAATTCATCTAAGGATAAAACTTATGTTTGTTTTTCAAGATGCACACTTTATGCAATAAACATAATGTAAGAAGACACAAAAATATTAATCATGTTCTCTTATGTTTTCTTTATCATAAGTTTCAATTATAAGTTTATATATATTTTTTAAAATCATATCCAATGTATCACAATGAAAGTACAAAATGTTCCAATAAAAGTAAAAAATGTTCTATATGCACGACATTCTTCTTGGGCAACACATGCAACGGTGTCTTTATATATGATTCAGGTAACAGTAATGAGCATGGATAAGGGGTTACCCATACCCTACCCATATAATAAATGGGTGGGTTGTCACTGATCGTTTATAATTAAACCCTTTGCAAGTGTACAAGGTAATTGTACTAGGATAAGTATTTAAGGGTTGTCGAACCTCAAGGACGGATGGATTATCACTAAATCTAAAAAAGAATTTACTGATTAAAAACTAAAACAAACTTAAACTTAAATTAAGCAAAAGAAAGAAATCAAATAGTTTAAAAGCAAGAGATTAATTTGATAGAATTTACTTAGGAAATTGAATCCACTATAGAACCATAACAATTCCTTAACTTTTAATCTAAATCTAGTGTGAATATGAACAAGTATTCTCAGCTACAAGCTAGAATTACTTCAAAAAGAATCATTAATTAACTTCCATGGCATGAACTATCTTCGACAATAGCACGAATCATCTACACTAAACTAGCTATAGGCATGACCCGTCTAATCTTAGTATAACTTATCTAAGTCATTAATTATCTGAACATTAAAACTATTGTATGACCATCTCATCTAAATCACAGAAATTAGAATCGATGCAAATATCAAAACCATATCAATCTATCATCTACAAGACAATAAATCAACATAGATTTGAATAAACATGAAAAGCTCTTCCATTAAAAAGGAAATCCATATCATACAATTGTCATCATTCACAACTGAGATCTAAATTAAAAAGAAAAGAAACTGAAACTTATCTATAGCTTCATCAACTCCTAAGTAAAAGAATAGTCTAGCCTTCCATTGTAGAAGAAAGCACTTGAATCTCCATTGAAAGCTTTAAGTTCTCTTCCATCTTCTTCTTCCTTTTTCTCCTTCTAAAATCTACTGGAATCCCCCAATTTTAAGCCAAATATGTCTTTTTATAGGTATAAGTTCCGTAGGAAGAAGTCCAATATGAAAAGGATTGAAATTTGGGTCAAACTAGGAAACTGCACATTATGCCGATCGATCGCCCTGCATTCCCGATCGATCGGCTACACTGTATTTTCATCTAAATTCACGTTATCCCGATCGATCGCCCTACATGCCCGATCGATCGGCTACAGTGTTTCTGTTTTACCGGACTGTTCATATTCTGTTCATTAAGCTTTCCTTCGTGTCCATATTAATTTCTAACTTGTTTATAACTCCGAAAAGTTGTCCAAATCACTTTAAAACATGTGAAGACTATTTTTAATTATTTCAAACATCGTCCAAGTACTTTGATAAGCGCACTTTACCTACAAAACATAAAATACCATACTTTAGACATGTAGAATATAATTAAAATTCCAACTTTGTTTAAATACACATCTAAACTACTAATAACTACAAAATTATTAATAATTAAACTAAAATACTAATATTTATCTTAATCTAAATAAACTATAATTAACTCTAAATTAACCTAATCTATACTAGCAAATAAGGTAAAAAGGCATATAAAATAGATATAGATTTCATACTTATCAATCACACCCCACCACACCCCCTTAACCCAAACCTGGTCTAGAGTAGTGAGACACGATGCAACAAAGCAGAAAACTAACCAACCTTGGGTTCTCATCGAAGTACGCATCACATGCCCTTTGTGTAAAAGCAAATAACGAAAGGTAAAAGAGATTAATTAACCATCTTAGCCCAACACAATACCTACAAATTTATAATGAACATAGTCTCAAGCCCTAAGGCTGCAACATGTCTAAAGCCATCATAGGCTATCCAAAGTATGAAATAAAGTCAAGTCTAAGATCATCCTATCATATGAAAAGTTCAAAATGACCCAAACATCTAGGCCCCTCTCATGGCGCATGCTCATCCTCAAGCTTGACATAAAAACTATCTGGAGCACCTGCATGACACAACATATAACCCCAAAACAAAACCACAAACAAAAGAGGGGCGAGCTTAACTCAGTAAGTGTTTTAAAATGAAACATAAGCTCATGATAACATCACATGTATTCTTCCCATAAAAGTCATTCTAAACATCACACCCTGTGCAATTATTTAAGTTTCATGGTTCATTCACATCTTGCATGAAGTAAATATCAACATTCACATTCACTTTGCATAATTAAATGTATCAAAATACATTACATTCAGCATGCTCAAGTGTAATCATTCCATATGCATCATATGTAACATAAGCATTGTTTTCCTTACACAAACTATGTTAATGAACATTATAATTTATACACATGCATAAACAATCTGATGAATATCTCAAATAGAAAAAATAAACTTGCTTATCCTGGCCGAAGCACAAGTAGACTTGCTCACCCTAGAAATCACAATAATGAAGTCTAAATTCCTAAAAAGAAAAATTAGAACAGTTTGGGTAAATCCCTAATAGGAAAATTACCCCTAGTAAGCCAGTATACATGGACAAACCATCCTAGATTCTCATGTCTAGAAAGACTCATCAATTTAACTCATTATCGCATTCCGCTATTCTCACCCGGGGAAGAAATCCATCCTCAAAGGAATGTAAAACCTCATCCTTTTGGATGTATAACTGATTTGATAAACCTTTAATGCAGCTAATCTGGAAAACTACGATATACAATTGATTAATCACAGTTAAAAATGAGTAAACAAGTCATTCTCATGATGCATGTGACATTATACATATGTGAGCAATGTTTAATAAATACAAGCATAGGTAAACATCATTTAATCAGTCCTAATATGCATGAAACATGGTCTATTTATGATAAATAAAATCATATAAACATGAAAAAAAATATACATACATAGTAGTGTTCATATTTGAGCTAAAACATGTGGAACATAGTTCATATATAATTAATGTGACATGTGCAAATATTTATAATTCATCATGATCATAATCTATTAGAATCATGGAGTAAATATGAAGAAATCATCAAAATCCCACTTTAAATTACGCATATACTAATTTATCACATACTAGCTTAGGTAGATGTTTTTAGCATAATCACAATATGTAACTTGTACATTTTAGGAAAAATAGCAACTAAACTCCAATCAACATGAAATTTTACAAAGACCTACTTCATAGTCATAATTACAATATAGATACATATCATATGAAAATAAGTACAAAAAATAATTTTTGTGATTTAATTAATGAGACTATACAATTATGCCAAAATCAATGACCTTCAAATTTATGATTATGCCATTGACTTATCATGCTCTAAACAACTTAAAATTTTTACAGTACACTTGTAACACATATATCAATCCATCATAAAAAAGAATAAAAAAATAATATGTTTTCATCCCTAAATGTGTTTTTAAACACAAAAATAGAGAGTTATTTTAATGTACAACAAGTATTTAAAAAATATATAATAATACATATTATTATGATAAAATATGAAAATTATGAATATAATCTAGACATGATAATATATTCTTAGAAAAAAAATGAGAGAAAAACTCAAAATAAAAGTATCCAAAACATAGTCATGAATCCAAAACAGAGAGCTACTTGACCGTTTAAACGACCTAGTGGCTTGTTTGAACAGTTGGCCGTTCGAACAACTTGTCATCTTGTTTGAATGGTTGGATGTTCAATCGGCGCATAGGGCGATAGAACGATCAGAACAAAACTGTCAATACAATCATCTTCTACCTCACGAAACTGAACCAAAATTCTTCCAAAAATTAATTAAAATTCCTAAAACTTCATGAAACTTCATATAATCATTCCCGAGCCTAAAACATGATAGATCTAACATTTTTCATGTTTAAACATATAAAAACAACCATAAATCACATGTTCTTAATAAATCACTATTACACATTAAGATGAATCAAAAACTAAAATAAACCCACAGTCATGACATTTCAAGCAAGAAAATCTCTTGGAAGGAAAACCCCTTACCTCTATCAAGGTTATGAATCCCTTAAATGAGCTTCAACCTTAAGAAATTCTATCCAAAAATTTGGGCTTTTGGTTAGTCCTAATCAAAACTAACTAATAGACTCAATCAACCTAAGAAATGATAATTCAAAACCTAGTTAGGTTAAAACCGAAACTACACATTTAGGGTTCTAAATCAGAATTAAAAACATGATTTTGATGGAAGAAAACTAAGAATCCAAATAGGAGAAGTGAAGATTGAGATGATTAAGACAAAAATAGGAAGATTAAGAGGCGATTAAGGGTAAGGTTTTTCTTTTAGGAAATGGGGGTAGAGCTTAGTCTCCCTCTTATTTTTAGCTTATGGGTTGAGAATTGAATTGTTGGGCTAGAAAATAAGTAAAAATGGCCCTAAGTGGCCATTCAAGTGCACTCTTAACTCAAAAACAAATTTCATTAAACCCAAACCGAAATAGATTGCACATCATCCCACATGGACGTGAGTCCCATAGTGGGGCCAACTCATTCGACCAAGGAAAAATAAAAAATTCCTTTAAATAGGTAAAAATTGGGTGAATCAACTATGATACTAATACTTTAACCTAAAATAAAATCAAACCTTAAGAAATTTATAACCTTACCCATTATCCCAAAAAAGAATCAAATTGACAAACAAACAAATTCACACAATTAAAAAGGAAATAAATTAGAGATCTTTCACGAGTAAAATTACCCACTTATTTTACCCGTTACTCATTCCCCCCCCCCGCCCCCCAAACGAATTTTGGATCAGGTGAGTGGGTGAGGCGGGTAAATGGTTACCCATATATAACCCTACCTACTTGTGGTTCACTGGTAGCACGACCTTCTAATATACCTAAAAAATGTTCTAAGATAGCTAAAAAAATGTAGCATCTGATCACAACTCCAAAATCAACATCTTAATCTTACCAATCAACAATTTTATAAAAGCCCCCTAGGTTCATCCAGTATGAGATATAATGCAAGTGCAGCATAAATGAAGAACTTAGATCTTGCCCATCCAACCACTAAGTAGGACCTCTCTTGTCAAGGGAGAGGGCCGGGTTGGAATTTGGGGTGGGGGGGGGGAGGTGATGGGGTGAGTTTTAATATATATTTACTAAAAAAGGAATTTCTATTGCAGCTTTGAATATCAAGTCCAAAGCTCGTGAAATTTACAATGAATGAACTAGTGAAGTTTCAATGGATGTTGATGGCCTAAAGCTGATGACTGTGACACCCCGTATTCCGATTACACTTAACCAGAGAGGGTTAGTAGTAATTATATAATTTTAGTTAAATGTTAAGGGGTTTTAGGGATGAAATTCCCATACCTAGATAGAGCTCGAAGTAATGAGCATAATGAATATAAAAACACACAACATGGAGGCCAAGAACAAAAGTTACGACCTCGGGAAGTGTGTCACATGGGCAGGACCTACTTTAAAAGTACGAGATAACCTACCCATGTGGGTCTAATTTTGAAGGGCTCGTTAACACAAGTCCATCGGTACTAAGAACGTACGATTCTGACTTTGGAATAAGAAGTTATCGCGTTTTGAAGTTAGAATTGTATTTGAATAAAATAATAATAAAATATTAATAAAAGGAGAAAATAGATGACGTCAGCTAGCCGATTTTACGATTTCCAATTTTGAATCATAAATAATTTTAAATTTATATCTTGCATACTTTACAAGTAATTGATGCTAACGTCGATTTTATGAATTTTGATTTCAAGTCAAAAATTATTTAAATTCATGTATGAATTTGTTACATAAGGATTTGATACGACAATCCCTTTTATAAAATTTTAATCCTCAATCTAAAATAATTTAAAGTTTTTACTATGAATAAGTCGTATCAGGTTTTGATTCATAATTTTGTTTTACTGAGTGTGACATTGTAATTGCTCTTAACTTTAATATTTATAAATTCTATTTTGTTTAATTATAAGTAATTTAGAATTTTTGTCCTACTTGTGTTGTGTCAAATTGATATTATAAATTTCGCATTTGAATGGTTATTATTTAAAACTACTAATCCAAATATCAGTTTGATATGGATTTCGATTTTTGATAGGAATTAATTTGAAATTTTGCTTCTACTGTGATACTTGAATTAATACGACTTTCTATATTTGAACTTTCTGTTTGATATGTATGTAATTGGATATAATATAAACACTAATTTTATGAATTCTAAAATTCAATTGAACGTGATTTTTAGAATGTGATTTAATATGAACCATCTGTTATATCGAATTTGATGGGAATTATGTTTGCATGCGTTACACCAAATTTCCAATGGACTCCGATTTTACAAATTCTGGTTTATAATTCATGATTAATTTAAAATTCTATTTTGTATGTGTGGTATGTGATTTGAGCTGAACTCTGATTTTATGAATTCTAATTTTTGAATCAATCGGAAATATATGTTTTGAATTAGTTACATGATTGTTTTAGTAACTTCAATTTCAAATAATATGTCAAATTTACGACAGTAGAATTACCAAGGAGTAATCATCAAACACCCATGATACTAGAAATGGGAGTTAGTAGATAGCTCTATTGTTAATTCTGCTAGTGTATTGAGACAATTGTCAATTTCAAGTTTGGCTTGAAATTTTGTTCTAAGTATGATGTGAACCGGGAATATATGTTTTGATTTAAATATGAAATCTATTTTCTGTCAAACACTTTGATTTTCGATCAAATGCCTCATGTGAAAAGAGTATGATTGATTTATAATATATTGTTTGTCCAATGTTTTAAATTCCGAATGATTCCGAGAAAAGATTATGAGTGACATATGCTTCTGATAAAATTTTTTGATATGATGTGTACAATGATACGCGAGTGCTTGCACTCTCTAGATACCCACCGAGAAAAGGGAGTGGAGCATCATGGGAATGCAAGTGCTTGCACTCTCTGGAGATCTCCTCACTTTCTCAGCCCCTTGCTACCCCATGAGTGTCAGGGGGAACGCCGTTCGGTATCACGGCTCTGGTTTTCTCGTCACTCGAACGAACCGACAATTTGTGCATATGTTTCTGCATCAAATTGTTTTTAAATGATTCTTTTTTGATAAACGACTTTCTGAAAAAAGATTATAATCGTTTTCATATATTTTTGCTTAGAATTATTTTAGATTTTAACTCAACCTAGAGTGTAGGAGATTTTAAATTCTAAATTTATGCTTATTAACCATGTTTTTAGGAAAAATATAATATTTGTGAAATAATTTATATGCACTGCATTATGTTTTGAATATGTGCACATTCTGGGTAGTTTTGGGGTAAAACCTGAAAGTATCAGTTCACTCTCTATTTGGATACCCAACAAGAAATCGGTTCTGGCGCATGCATATAGGTGTGGAGCATCATGGGAAAACTCCTATCCTTCTGAGCCTCATGCTACCCCATGAGTGTTGAGGGGAACGTCGTTCGGTATCACGCCTCCGTTTTGTCTAAAATGTATGTTCTGTCTGTTTTGTCTATTCTTTTTTATGTCTTTTCTATATGTTTTGTCTAATATGTCTATTTTGTTCACTCTGTCTAATTTGTCTGTTGTGTCTGTTTTGTCTAATCTGTTTGTTTTGCCCGTTTTGTCTAATCTGACTAATATGTCTATTTTGTCTGATTTATTTGATATGTCTATTTTGTCTGTTCTATCTAATCTGTTTGTTCTTTTCCGATCTTGAAAAATTATTTGACTTTGAAAATAATATTCAGATTCTGTTATCCGATATAAAATTATCAAATTTTGATTATGTGTTTTATCAAATGATTTAATTCCAACAAATTCTAGATTAATTTGTCTGTTCTGCTATGATTTGATTTGCTTTGTTTCCAAAAAATGGCTTATCCAATTTTAAAAGTCCATAATAGGATTCTGTATGATATGATTCATTCGAATTTATATGAGTCAAATTTTATTTAAAGTGTTTTGTCTGATCATAAATTATCGGTTTGTGTTTCTAAAGGGTTTTCGAATTGTGTCTATAGATTTTATTAACCCTATTTTGCTACATTGTGTTTTGACTCCGAATAATGACCTATATGCTATAAAAATCATAATCCGAATTGTGTTTTAAGTGTCCTATCTGAAAGTTATTGGATTTGTTTGTGAAAATTCTATCCGATCTTAAAATATTAGATTCTGTTTATAAATGTGAAATCCAAAATTTTTTCTGATTCTGTTTACGAGAGTTTAATCCAATTATAATTTATCGAATTTCATTTTGTCATATCCAAGATTAAACTATTTTCTTATGTGTTTTATTTGATAAGTTATGTTATTCAATTATAACTTATTGGATTGTGCTTATGAATGTTGTGTCCGATTGTAAATCAATTGGATTCATTATTGTACTTGCTCTCTGACTAAAAGTCAGAGAGCAATAGAAGACAAGAAACTTTTCTTTCCTTTGGTGCGTAGTGATCAAACAAATTAGCAAGATGAGGAAGAGCTTTCTCTCTTGATTTTTAAGAGAAGGATTCATCACAATAGGTAATTCTAATCCCCCATATTTATATTTGATATAAATAAGAGGTCGTGCATGTTTCTGGGTGATTGGCCACATCCTTGGGGCTCAACCCTTAAAGGTTAGTAGTAATTGATTCTTACTTTAATTCATGCAAATCTAAAGTTATTGGAATTTGTTCTACTCCTTATATTTGTGTTTATGTGTATATGCATATAATTTGCTTGAGAGGGACATAAAGGTAAAAAATTTTGCACATCCACAAGCTGAGCTCACCACCAAGCTTCTGCTGTGCCACTAGTGGTAGTTTAAAAAGTATTTTAGGAGAATTGCGAGGACGCAATTCATTTAAGGGGGGAAGAATGTGACATTTAGTGTTCCGATTATACTTAACCAGGGTTAGGGATAATTATATAATTTTAGTTAAATATTAAGGGGTTCAAGGGATGAAATTCTAGTATCTGGTTAGAGCTCAAAGTAATGAGCACAACGAATCAAAGAACACACAAAATGGAGGTCGGGAACAAAAGTTATGACCTCGAGAAGTGTGCCACATGGGTGAGTCCCACTTTAAAAGTGCAAGATAAACTACCTATGCGGGGTTTATTTTTTAAGGGCTTATCAACACGAGTCCATCGGTACCAAGAACGTGCGATTCTGACTTCAGGATAAGAAGTTATTGCATTTTGAAGTTGGAATTGTATTTAAATGAAATAATAATAAAATATTAATGAAAGGACAAAATATATGATATCAGCTAGTTGAGCCGAGCCTCCAAGCCATCACACCGCTGAGCCGCCAATGCGTCACACAATTGCAACCATCTGTGTGAGCGGGTCCCGCACAATTGTGCGGCTGACCGTGCAACGTGCATGGGACACATGTCAGATGTGTTGCACAAATGTGCGCCCTGTGCACAGTACGGTGATGCGTGCGTGATGCCATCACATGCACCGACTATGTTTGGGGTCCATTCAAAACATACCACATGGCGCGAGCATGTGCACGTGTATTCTGCCTTCCTCTGATGCTCGCACGCCAAAGTCTTATAAATTCTTGTTTCTGATCATTCTTCCGGAAGAGTTTTTGGAGTCGTTTTGAGTCCATTTTCCTCTGCTCAACAAGCATTCTTAGCTAATTTGAGGGTGTTCTACACAATGGAAACATATATTTGTCAGGTTAGCGACCTTATAAAGGGGAAACGCCCCAAGGCAAGAGGGCACTCTGCCTGTCGCCCTTGAGCCCTAAAGAGTGAGAAGTGTCCTGGAGTAAGAGAAGGCTCCGTCCTCCATCATCAGACCACGGCGAGGGAAGTGGCCGGGGGACTCCATCCTCTATGGAAGGGCCACATAGTGTGAGGTATATCTCCGGGTCAAGGGGAGGTTCTGACCATAGCCTTCGAGCACAGAAAGAGAAAGTGTCTCGGGAAAATGAGAGGTTCTGACCGTAGCCTATAAGCATGGAAAGAGAAAAGTGTCTCATGTCATGGGGATGTTTTGTCCTCCGCTTTCAGACGTAATGAGAAAGATGTGTTGGAGCTAGAGGAGAATTTGCCCGCCATCTCCGAATCGGAAAGGGAGGATGCCTTGAGGAAATAAACAACTCCGAAGGCTGCGACTTCCAAATCAAAAGGGGAGTAAGCATTTTGAACTTTTTAATTTAATTTGATTTATATACAGGCATATCTTAATTAATATATATTAATTAAGATATGATTTGCTATGATCTGGTAGATTCTGATATATTTTGATGTGATCATATACAATATGCTCTTATCTGATTTGCTCTGAAATACTATGTTTAATTTGATATGCTCCAACCTGATTTGCTATGATCTGTTATGGTCATATGAAATCTGTTATTGTCTGATGTGATCTGATATGATTCGATCTACTCAATTTTGTGTTTTACTACCGCTCTTTGATAAAGAGACGTGTGATTTTAATAATATTCTGCTCACTTCTACAATAGAGTGAGATGTGTATTTCTGCTGATTTATGTGCTTCCATTCTACTCCGATGTTTTATGAGATCTTTGTATGATTTTGAATTATTCATTCGGATATATTAATATACATATTTTAACATATATGATTTTTTGATGCATGATGAATGTAATGGCCAATAGGCAGAACTACGTTCGGATCCAATCGTATTGGAATAATATCATACATGTTATCCAATATGTACGTGGGCAACCAACGACAAGGCAACATTGACACGATCAAAATTAGTTATACAATTAGGTTTATTCTGATCTACGTACAACTGAACGCTATAGCTTCGTAGTGAGTAGAAGAACGTTATGACTCTCGCACTTAGAGTGTGCAGCTCCTAGTCAGTCTGATTTTAATTTTTTTGTCATTATTTAATACACTCAAATTCTGTTTTCCAAATAACCCCCCAGTCTGGGTCGAGTTTTCCGGGTCTGAGTTTTACAATGACGTACTATGCACCCCACAAAGATTGTAATAAATTGCAATTTATATGAAGATTTTGTGTGCTACAATGTGTCTCGTCGATTATGGGCTATCAAAGGTACGTGAAACATTACAACATAACAAATGGATTTGAGTTTCTAGCCCGTAATTAGCCTATAGCCTTCTGACGTACCTGGTACCCCTATATATATAAAGGACTTATCCAGTATGACTAGTCTTTTTCAGTAAGTCAAGGTAACCAATAATGGGAGGTTATTACATCAACAAAAGAGTGTTGTGAGAGAAACTTAAAAAAGTAATGCTATCATGACGTTGAAAAATATACGTCAATATCCTACTCATCAATGGTTTTTAAAAGATGAAGTAGGATATTGACGTATTTTTTTTTAACATCACCGAAGCATTTTTCAACTTAAAATGGATCTAATAGGTACTAATTTTCCAAAAAGAATGTGTTTATACACACACTAATATTCCCCATATTACCTCGTTTTATTAAAAATTACAATAACTTTTTTACTTTTTTGACCCCGATAACCCTTTTGTTTCTCTCACCTGTTACCCCAACCTAATATAAGCCTACAACTCCCTCTCTAACTCCATTAAAGGCAATTGCATGCATCTCAGGCAGCCGTCAGGTGACACGGACGACCAACACCACCACCTCCGCATCACTGGCTGAAAGGTGTGTATGGGGGGAGGGGGGAGGGGGGAGGGGGGACCAAATAGTGTAGCTAGACCAGACCAAGACTAGTTTGGCTGCGTAGCCATACTAGATCTGGCCTTACCATACCAGCGACGCCAACCTGACCAAGCTGCTACCGATCTTGTTGCTACCAATGGTGCCCACTAATGTGCAACCCTGGCTGTTCACTTTCTCCTCCAAATAATGTTGATAGGGCCCAACAAATGTCATGCACGCCACTTCTTCACACCACCTGAGGCCTCTACACTAGTTATATGTGTACAATATCCCCTGCGTATTTCAACCTCAACAACATCTCCTCCTATGTTCTCTTCTTATTGTGCATCACTCCCTCCTCTTTCTTCTTCTTCTTCCTCTTACCAAACACCACAAAAAAAAGGTCCACGGCGATGGACGACAGCAGTCGTTGTTGGCTACTATAGTCATTGTTCATGTTAACAACGACGTGTGAATGGTCGCCACAATTAATTATGTTGCTAATAGTTTCAGTGATGGTCAAATAAGTAATAACTTTCAGTGATGGTTAAAGCCGTCACAAAAAAATATACACACCATTTGCTTTGTATTGTCAGCGACATTGAGATACACCATTAGCGACAGCCACGGAAAATGAAATATTCAGCCACGACTATTTTGACTGTTGTTGAAACCTGAAGTATCAGCGGCAGTGTTATTGCAACATTGACAGTATAAGTCATCGCCATTGTTTATATGTTTTTTTTCAAAAGTATACAACGACGGCTGCAACCGTCATTGTTTCTTAGAAAGAAAAATTTTGAAAAATTCTACTACATTATAAAACTGATTTAAACTTGATAAAAAGGTGTATATTGTAAAGAAGATCCAGTTTAAGTTGGTTGTGTAACACGTCTCTTAATGGGTGAAGATACTTCCTAGACAAGAAAACATAAAGGTGATGAAGGTATCTTCTTCATCATCAAATTAGTCACTATAGTCATCAACAACTGAAATGTTCAGCAATGCAAATAAAAAACCAAGTACAATATTGACACTTATTTCCTAAACATCACAAGAAAAAATATAAGGGTCAAACAATGTTCTTTGATCTTCAGCATGAGCTGACAAACTAGTTTGTGGATGTGAACTTGAGAAGCCAAACAAAAAATTCAATTAGAAGATTTTTTATATTTAAAAAAGATAATAACTAAACACTATAAGAAGAAAGATACCTCATAAGTTCAATTTCTTCAAGGGTGGAAAACCAGCCATTTCATTCAACTTCTCGGATGGCTTACCTCCACTTTTAACAAAAAGCCTTCCCACGCATATGATATGACTGAAATAATAGACAAAGACAAAAAACAAATAACACACACGCACACACAATGATGCCACCTCCTTTCGTCTATAAAATAAGTATACTAATTACAAGGCATCAACAAACAAAAAAGACATACTTAAGTTCCACTTTTTCGGGGTCATAAAGTTTGTAGAAAAGGAAAATAACGTTGGGTTGTCACATAAAAGAGGGCATATTGAATACAAGTCACAATTATCATGCAACCAATCACACATTAATATATTTGCAAATCTATAAATTGAATACCAGAGAGAAGAGAAATTAGAATCCGGTTCGAGGAGCATTCACGCTGTCCTTGAAACCGATACGCCACCCTCTGTGCACAGGCGTTCAACTATGTTCCATTCCCGAGATACAACGAACCACACCATTCGTTTAATGGTGCACTTCCAATCAAATAGACTAGATCTCAATCAGTAGAGATGTTATTGCTCAACCACAGACTCCAAGTTTAGAGAAAGAGAAGAAGGAGAGAGGTTTCCAAAGTTTTCTCAGAGAAGAAGAAAATACTGGAAAAGAACTGTTAAGTTATGTCTCTACATTATTCTATTGTAATCCCGTCATAAGTGATAAAGCCTGATGCTCCAAAGCCGAAACAACTCTTTTAATGATAATGGTCTGAACCTAAGTTTTAGAAGCCAAATTGGCTTATATTTATCAAAACGGCTGAATTATACACAAAACCTCACGAAGCACTCAAAGTGGCATTCCGGTTTATTCTAAGTCAAACAAAATGGCGCCGGTTCTTGCTTTTATATCACATCAAAATCCAACAACCCCACCATGACTTGATATAAAACTAGTACACACACACACATAGAAATTCATTAGACACATGAATGAGACATTGAGCAATAGTACTCCAAGTTTTTGGCGATAGGTACCTTGCGGGTTTGAAACTACACCTAGTTTAGTAAGACTCCACTCTAACAAGTTCGAAGTGAACTAAGTCTTGAACTTGAAGCTTAAAGCAAAAGCTTTAACAAACCTAACAGATAGAGTAACTCCCTTTTTGAGATCATTTGGGGTAGCGCTTTACGGCCATGCACCTTGTATCCTTTCATGAGTTGCACGTTAGAGAACAAGCACATATTCTCTTTAACTGCGACCTCAGTGGCACTCATATAGGTGGCAATCTCCAAGGGTAATATGCATAACAATACCCTACTATAAAAGCCTTAACTTCATTAAGACTTTCGTCAAACTGTTTCATATGCATCAAGAGCACTCTCATCATAACACAGGAATGAGCATCCAATATTAATAGTGGTCTCTCCAAGTCACGCATCAACTTGTTTTTACACATTAAATCTTCGTTGTGGGATCTCCACGCAGAAAGATTGGGTTGCCACTAACAATAACTTAATCATAGGTTGTCTACCCCATTCCCCTAGATGAGTTAAGGATTTGCCCTATTGACAACCCTTTTGTAAACGAATCAGCCAAATTATTCGTCGATCATATGAAACTTAAGGTAATGACTCCAGAGCTAGTCAACTTGCGCAAGATTTTATACCTTAGTTCAATATGCCTGGAGGACCTCTTATTATGATTCATACTCTTAACCTTATCAAGAGCTGATTGGCTATCACAATGAATCAATATTCTAGGAATTGACTTATTCAACCAGGGTATATCTATTAAAAGATCCCTAAGCCATTCCACCAGTTTTATTAAGAGTTACCAACTCTGCATCCATGGTAGAGCTTGTTATCGCTGTTTGTTTAGATGATTTCCATGCAATCACCCCACCACATAGTGTAAACACATAACCACTAGTAGCCTTGGTTTCAACAGAATCTGATATCCAATTTGCATCATCGTATCCTTCTAATATAGCAGGGAACCCAAAATAATATAAACCGTGGTTTCCACTTCCCTTCAAATATCTGAACACTCTATCAATGGTAGTCCAATGAGATTCATTAGGGCTCTTAGTATATCTACTTAGCCTTCCCACAACATAGGATATATCTGGTGTACTGCAGTTAGCCAAATAACTCAAACTTCTTATTAGCTATGAATATCTAAGTCATGACACACTTTCCCCACAATTTTTCTTTAGTCTTACACTCGCGTCATATGGCGTATTGACAGGTTTTCTATTAAAATATCCATACTTCTTTAGAATTTTCTCCACATAGTGTGATTGACCCACAACTATTCCTTAAGATGTCCTATCAATCTTCAAGCCAAGTATAACTTCGGCAAGACCCAAATCCTTCATATCAAAATTCTCATTAAGGAAACCCTTAACCTTATTGATATGATCTACATTATCACCAAATAGCAATATATCATCCACATACAAGTATAATATTACATAAGAATAATCAAAAGACTTCCAATACAAACATTTATCAAAAGTACACATAAGAAAGTTATTAGAAAGAAGAACATCATTAAACTTTTGATGTCATTGTTTAGGAGCCTGTTTTAAACCATAGAGAGATCTTACTAACTTACATACTTTTATTTCTTGACTAGGAACTACAAAACCTTCAGGCTGTTCCATATATATTTCCTCCTCTAATTCACCATTTAAAAATACAATTTTTACATCTATTTGATGGATCTCGACGTTATAATGAGCTGCCAATGCAATAAGCACTCGAATTGTAGTTATCATGGTCACAGGAGAATATGTGTAAATAAATCTTGACATTCCTTTTGACTATATCCTTTAGCCATTAATCTAGCTTTGTACTTTTCAATGGATCCATCGGGATAATATTTTCTTTTGAATATCCACTTGCACCCATTTGGTTTAAACCCTGGAGGTAGATTCGTTAAAACCCAAGTCCCATGTGCAAGTATGGAATCTATCTCACTTTATACCACTTCCTTCCATAAAGGAGCTTCGCTAGATGGCATAACTTCATTAAAAATCATAGGATCCTCATTCCTCACTATGAAAGTGTAAAAGTCATCCCCAAAGTTCTTCTCTATTTTGGGCCTCTTAGATCTCTTTACATCCACACTGGTTTCTGAATCTTCTATTCTAGGAATAGAAGACGATGAAACATCTTCTTTATGCACGACAACCTTACTCTTTTCCTTCATAGGAAATACATTCTCAAAGAATGTTGCATCATCAGACTCCTTAATAGTATTAGGAGTATAATCCTGCCTATTAGACCCAATAACTAAAAACCGATAAGCTCTGCTATTTTGCGCATATCCAATGAACACTGCATCATTAGTTTTCGAACTTAGCTTATTCATCTTCACATTTGGGATTTTAACTTTAGCAAGATATCCCCAAACCTTAATGAACTTTAAACTTTGTTTTCTTCCTTTCATTAATTCATAAAGGGTTATATTTTATCCTTTATGAGGCACGCGGTTTAAGATTATACATGTTGAAAGAATCGCTTCTCTTAATAAATTTTTTGGTAAACCCGAAGAGGAAAACATAGAATTTATCATGTCTATAAAAGTTTTATTCTTCCTTTCAACCACACCATTAGATTAAGGAGAGTAAGGAGTTGTGGTTTCATGTATTATTCCTTGATTTTTACAAAATTTGTAAAAATCAAAAGAACAATACTCCCCACCACGATCAAACCTTAGTCTATTGATCTGCCTCTCAGTTTGATTTTCAACCTCCATCTTATAAACCGTAAACTTCTCAAAAGCCTCATCTTTAGACTTATGTAAGTATACATGACAAAATTTTGAATAAGCATCAATAAAAGTAATGAAATATCTCATACCACCCCTAGTCAATAATCCATTCAACTCACAAATATCAAAGTGAATTAGATCAAGCAAGCATGTAGATCTATCAACAGATTTATATGGTTTCCTAAGTTGTTTTGCTTGAACACAAACTTCACATTTATCAAGAGATTCAACATGCAATTTAGGAATAAAATCAAGATTTATCATTCTCTTAATGATATGTGAATTCACATATCCTAGCCTCATATGCCACATATCAAAAGAATCAACATGACAAATTAAAGAGTCATCAACTTGAAATAAAGAGTTATTATAAGAAACCAAATTTAATTTAAAGAGGCCATCACACATATAACCTTTACCAATAAAAGTATCATGTCTAGTTATTACAACTTTATTTGACTCAAACATTAATTTATATCCTTCTCTACTAAGAAGCACTCAACTAACAAGGTTCTTCCTCACACTTGGCACGTGTAACACATTATGGAGAGCCGGCGTGTTCCCCGATGTAAACCGGATGTCCACAATTCCAACTCCATGAACTCTAGCCATGGAGGAGTTCCCCATCATCACTGTCCTATCCTTTACTTCCTAATAGAAAGAAAAAGAAGAAACATCAACACCGATGTGAAGAGTTGCCCCTGTATCAACCCACCAATCGATAGGTTCACATGCCAAGTTAATTTCAGAATTAGTTATTACTAATCTGTCATCTGAAGTAACCACATTAGCCTAAGCAGAAGATGCAGCCCCACCATGACTCTGGTCCTAGCCTTTTCTCTCTTTACACTTATTTACAAAATGTCCAGGTTTCCCACAGACCCAGCAAACCTTCAACTTCTTGTCCTTTTGGATATTAGAACCAGGTTTGAGAGACTGATTCTTAAACTTCTTGTTCTTCTTCTTGTTACCAAAAAACTTGGGTTTCCTTTCCACAACATTAGCTTGAGCACTATCATTGACCATTGAAGAAGAACCTTGCAAGATTTTCATCTTACCCCTGTGTTTTTCTTCAATTTGGATGGCCACCATAAGGACATCAACAGACATTGCATCCCTCTTGTGCTTCAAGTTAATTTGGAAATCCTGCCATGAGGGTGGTAATTTGTTAATAAGAGTAGGGACTTGGAGCCTCTTGTCAACGGGAAAGCCTTTCCCAATGATTTTAGCTACCAAATTCTGTATTTCGACTACCTGGTCTCTAACAGATTTGTTATCAACCATCTTATAGTCAAAGTACTCGCCCACAACATACTTTTCTTCCCCTTCATGCTCCTTTCCAAATTTTTTATCAAGAGTATCCCATAATTCTTTGGCAGATTTAGTGTTCACGTGCAAATCATATAATTCATTGCTCAAAACACTAAGAATTTGACCATGACACAATTCATCATCTTATTTGAATTTATCACTATCATGATGCTGAGCAATTCCAACATCAGAAGAACTAGTAGTCTTATCATATTCCGAAGACACAATTTTATCAGCAACATCAGAAATCACATAGAAAATATTCAATTGAGTTAGCCAAAATTTCATCATTGTCTGCCATCTCATGACATTCTTGCCATCAAACTTCTCAGGTTTCAAAGATTTGTCAACACCAATAGTTACAATAGTATTCAATCAACAATATCAATTATCTGTTTCAAGATTGTTGGGTTGTCACATAAAAGATGGCAAATTGAATACAAGTCACAATTATCATGCAACCAATCACACATCAATATATTTGTAAATACATAAATTAAATACCAGAGAGAAGAGAAGTTAGAACCCGGTTTGAGGCACGTTACATGTTGTCCTTGAAACTGATACATCACCCTCCGTGCACAGGCGTTCAACTGTGTTCCGTTCCCGAGATACAACGAACCACACCGTCCATTTAATGGTGCACTTCTAATCAAACAGACTGGATCTCCATTAGTAAAGATGCTATTGCTCAACCACAGACTCCAAGTTCAGAGAAAGAGAAGAAGGAGAGAGGTTTTCAAAGTTTTCTCAGAGAAGAAGAAAAGACCGGAAAAGAACTATTAAGTTTTGTCTATGTGTTATTCTGTTGTAATCCCGTCATAAGTGATAAAGCCTTACGCTCCAAAGCCGAAACAACTATTTTAATGATAATCGTCACAACCTAACTTTTAGAAGCCAAACTGGCTTATATTTATCAAAACAGCTGAATTATACACAAAACCTCACGAAGCACTCAAAGCGGCATTCCGGTTTATTCCAAGTCAAACAAAATGGCATTGGTTCCTGCTTTTATATCACGTCAAAATCCAACAAATAACTTCTTTGATCTTGTGGGGCGCATGCCCTCTTTGAGCACTTGTAAGAATCAATGAGATTAGATTAGAGTGGCCCAAGGCTTTATATTCCTTTTTACACATATGCATTCAAAGAAGTGATTCAAAAGACTAAAAACACAAAAATTATGTCAATCATCATGTGCCACTTAAGTTTTACCTCTACAACCGCATGGCATCTAAGGAAACCTAACATTTTTTTGTCCCTATAAGCTCATACAAGTTAATGAGAGATAGGAGAAGAATGAAAAGAACTCTAAATTTGTAAGGAATATCTAAAAAATAGTCATGTTTATAATGTTTTGCGGCACTAATATTTGTATATATCAATTCAATTTGCAATCCAAGCAACTCTAACTAGTAAATCACCTCCTTCTTACCTTACTACCTTCTAAATCTAAGAAGAAACACTACTAATTTCCCTAAGTACGTCTTATACGAGCTTCTCAATTAGAGAGGTTTTCTTAAAACAGAGTTGATTAACAAGCAAGCTTTAAAACTCATTAAAAGATAAATCAAACAAAATAAAGTATAATAAATTACAAAGGAGTAGCTAAATTAAGCTACAGAAACAAATTTGAAGTTTCTGAAAGCTTCTAGCACTGCAAAAAACTCCAAACATGCCTCTAATTGTCATACTACAAAAAATACCCCTACTATTATGGTACTCCAAAGTTCTTTTCCTCCAGATTTCTTCTTTCCCCCTAGCCATAGATCATCTCTTTTCAAAGAAGTTATCATGTAGTACAACAGTTTGTGATATAAAATTACATTCTTTTGAGCAACATTCTCCTAAAGCTTACCATTAGCGGCATGACCATTGACAAACATAATCCTTTGAGCAATTGTTCTAAAACAAAAAAAAATCACCATTTGAGCGTCATTAAATATTACTGCCGGTCCAAGCTTGTGGTACCCCGTATTCTGATTATGCTTAACCTCAAAGAGTTAGGGGTAATTATGTAATATATGTTAATTCTTCAAGGGTTTTAAGAGTTGAAACTTCTGTATTTAGTTAGAGCTCGAAGTAACGAGCACAACGCATCCAAGAACACTCAAAACAGAGGTCGGGAATGAAAGTTACAACCTCAGGAAGTGAGCCACATGGGCAGGACCCACTTTAAAAGTTCAAGATAAGCTACCCATGTGCGGTCTAGTTTTGAAAGGCTCGTCGATACGAGTCTATCAGTACCAAGATCATACAATTCCGACTTTGGGATAAAAAGTTATCGCATTTTAAAATTATTCAAGAAAAGACAAAATAGCTGATGTCAGCAAGCTGAGCCAAGCCGAGCTGGAGATGAAGCCAAGCCGCCGTGCCACAGAAACGGTACGCAAACGCGGCTGTCCGCGTGTCCACCACGCATCCCGTGCACATCGCATGGCGATTATGCTTAACCCGGGGGGGGTTAAGGGTAATTTAGTAATTTAAGATCAGTTAGGTGAAATTTCCATATCCAGGTAGAGCTCGTAGTAACGAGTGTAACGAATCAAAGAACACACAAAACGGAGGTCGGGAGCAAAAGCTACAGCCCCAGGAAGTGTGCCATATGGGCGGGACCTACACAAAAGTGTGGGATAACCTACCCATGGATGGTCTTATTTCGAAAGGCTCGTAGACACTAGTCCATCGGTAATAAGAACGTGTGATTCCAACGTCAAGGTTGGAAGTTATTACGTTTTGAGGTTAGGATATTATTTGAATAAAATAATATCTTTCTAGATAGGATTGCTGACAAAGCGGATAAAATTGATAGTGGATAGGCATGCTGACAAAGCGGATAGGATTGATAGTGGATAGGATTGCTGACAAAGCGGATAGGATTGACAGTGGATAGGATTAATGATGCAAGCAGATAGGATTGACACGTGTCAACCTCACATCTATCCAATTCTTCTATAAATAGCATCCTTGACATCCAGAAAGAAGAAAGAGAATTCTCTCCCACGTTTTCCCATTTCTCTCCTACGTTCAGAAACTTCTGTTCTTCGTTTCTCATTTATTTTAAGTTCGATTTGAGTCATTCTTGAGGCGTTCCTAGCTAATTCGAGGGTGATCTACGCAATGGAAGCATTTATTCCTCACGTTAGCAACCCTATCTATGGGAAATGTCTCAAGGCATGGGGAGATTCTGCCCGTCGCCTACAGGCGCGAAAGGGGAAAAGTGTTTCCAGGTAAGGGGAGGTTCTGTCCGCCACCTATGGGCGCAAAAAGGGTAAAGTGTTCCGAAGTTAGAGGAGATCCTGGCCACCATCTCCGAATCAGAAAGGGCGGACGCTCTGAGGAAACAAGCAACTCCGAACATCGCCACTTCCGGAATTGGAGGGAAGTACGTTTTTTTGACCTTCTAGTTTAATATGATTTATATATCTTAATTAGTAATATACTAATTAAGATATATTATTTGCTATGACGTGATACATGTTGATATGTTTCTATTTAATCTCCTTTGATTTATTCTGCCTGTGATCTAAACTGCTCTATTGTGACTTGACATACTCCGATCTGATATGACCGGTATGGTCGGATAAATCTGATATGATCTGATATGATCCAACATGCTCTGTAGTGTGTTCTGCTCCACTCTATGATAGAGTGGGATGTGTGTTTTGTTAGTGTTCTTCTCACCTACGTAAGATGTGTAATTTCTGATTTATTGGCTTCTGTTTGACTCCGATGAGTTATGAGATTTCCGTCGGATTCTGAATGAATTATTCGGATATAAAGTATACGTATTTGATCGTATATAATTTTTTGATGTCTGGTGAAAGTATTAGCCGTTAGGCAGAACTACGTTCGGATCCGATCGTATTGGAATAATGTCAAAGATGGTATCCAATATGTACGTAGGCAACCAACAATAAAATAACGTTGGCCCGATCCAAATTAGTTATAAAATTAGGTTTGTTCTAATCTACGCACAATGGAACATTAAAGTTCCGCAGTGCGCAAATGAACATTACGACTCTCGCACTCAGAGTCTGTAGCTCCTGGTTAGTAGGTTTTTAATTTTTCTGCTTATTTTAGACACTCTGATTCTGTCTTCCGAACTAACCGCCGGTCCGGGTCGGATTTTTTGGGTCGGGGCGTTACAAAGCTCTACTTCCAAAAATAACTTAAGCCCTACCTACATTGCATAGTTAAAAAAATAATATGAACATAAATATTTAATCAAAATAAAGCTTTAAATGTAATTGCATGTCATAAGTTAGGATGGGCAATCAGTATGGACTAAGTTAACAAAAGACACAAAAACAGATTGAGCTTCCTCTTAATACGTCAATGGCCTATTGTGGCGGTATGTATGATTTTGGTGCCTTGCCCAAAGCCAAAACGTTGATAGTGGATTGGAATGCCAAATTCTCTTACGACTTCCTCTTGTAATCTAGAAATTAAAAAAGTACAAAAGCCTCTCCACTCCCCCTTATATAGACCCTCCCCTGTTGGTTTTTGGATTCAGGAAACTTCTTAGACAACATGGATACTTTGATGATTGCTTTAAAAAAACACATATCTAAACTTCTAATTTCCAATTAGAAATAGGCAATAGTTGCTTTCAAACACATAAATGTTATCCCTGCGATATTTTTCATCTACTTGGGTTCAGCTAACTTGCCATTAATATAAGATAAATACAAGAAGGTGGACTAGAGCTTTCCATTGGAGAAATGCTTCAAGTGACTGCCGGATCCACATGTTTGTTGATGATTGCATAGTCAAGAAATAGTAGTTTGTAAACATGCATTTTCATGAATGAATCAGAGATCATACAAATTGATTTCTCTATCTAAAATCTACTGTATTATAAAAAAAAATGGCGTACATGGTTCCATTCTGAATTGACGAATCTTCGTAAGATAGGTTTCTCTCCCTTTGCCCTTTCGTTCTGACGATTTTCACTTCAGATGGATCGGTCACCGTCGTGGTTTTTACGTTGGGCGGAGAGAGGACCATCTCCTCTATTTTATCTTCATGTAACCACTTCCATCAAGCGGTTACAACGTTCACATTAAGAACCAATCATAAATAAGATAGATAAGCTTATTATTATCTATTAAGTAGCATGTAGGACCACATACGGGACCAATAAAATTGTTTGCATTCTCCCACTTGGTGTGAATAATAATTAATCATGATACTATAACAAGACAACATAAAGTGTACACAATTATCTATTCAAATTGGTTACATAATACTATCATTAAGCAAATTAATAATATGAGTCATGGCGGTTCTATGTCTTTAAACAACATTATCTCTTCCATGTACTATAATATTAAAAATTTGCTCAATATAGTGTTCAAAAGAGGAAATCATAAGAGTCCACATAATGTCTCTACAAATAGAGACTAATTCTGTCACAAATATATATTCATTCGCATCGATGCACATAATAACTAAGACAGGAGAATCAGAAACACTTCATTGATATCATAATGTAATAGAGCATCATCATCATAAATAAAGCATAATCCATCACAAAAATAAATGTTTACAATTATGGATTATTTTCAAGACCCATTATATTGGCATGTTCAATAAAGGTCTTTGGAGGTAATCCTTTTGTTAATGGATCTGCAATCATAAGGTTAGTACTAATTTGCTCTATAAACACTTTTTGTTTCTGCACTTCTTCTTTAACAATAAGAAACTTTAATTCCATGTGCTTTACTCCTTTAGAGTACTTGTCATTCTTTGAGAAGATAACTGCTACGGAATTATCACAATAAATTTTCAGTGGTCTATGAATTGTGTCAATAATTCCAAGCCCTAAAATAAAATTCCACAGCCATAAAACATGAAGTGTGGCTTCATAGCATGCCACAAATTCAGCCTCCATAGTGGATGAAGCTATGATAGATTCCTTTCCACTTTTCCATGATATGGCTCTTCCAGCAAGCATGAATAAGTAGCCAAATGTGGACTTTCTATCATCAACACATCCAACAAAATCAGAATCTGAGTAGCTAATGACCTCAAGATTTTCAGACCTTCTATATATGAGCATATGATCTTTTGTTCCTTGTAAGTATCTCATGACTTTCAAATCCTGGATCCTTTTGATATCTTCCTAGCATACCAGTGGCAAAATTGAAATCTTGCCTTGTACAGGTTTGTGCATACATTAAACTTCCAACTGCAGACAAATAAGGAATTCCCTCCATTATTTTCCTTTCCCATTCATTCTTTGGACATTGCATAAGATTTAGTTTATCCCATTTCTAAATGGGAACTAGACTTGAAGAGCACTTATCCATTCCAAATCTCCCTAAAACTTTTCTATATAGGCATTTTGAGACAAACCCAACAATCACGTGAACGATCCCGAAATATTTCTATTCCAATCACATATTTTGCCTCACCCATATCTTTCATTTCAAAATTTTGAGAGAGAAAGTCCTTGGTTTTATACAATAATCCAAGGTCATTGCTTGCAATTAATATATCATCAACATACAAAATCAAAAATATGAACTTACTCCCACTGACCTTTAGATAAATACATCAATTAACAATGTTTTCTTTAAATCCAAAGGAAGTAATGGTATCATTAAACTAAGGTACCATTGTTGGGAAGCTTGCTTAAGTCCATAAATTGATTTCTTAAGTTTGCAAGCTAAATGCTCTTTGCCTTCAATGGAGAATCCTTCAGGTTGGTCCATATAGACTTCTTCATCTAAATTCCTATTCAAGAAAGTTGTTTTCACATCCATTTGATGGAGTTCTAAGTCATAATGAGCAACCAATGCTAAAATAATTCTGAGTGAGTCCTTTTTGGATACTAGAGAAAAAGTCTCTTTATAATCAAAGCCTTCTTTCTGAGTAAATCCTTTGGCCACAAGTTTGGCTTTATATTATTCTATATTACCCTTTGAGTCACATTTGGTCTTAAAGATCCATTAGCAACCCACTTTCTTGTATCCTTTGGGCAATTCAATGAGTTCCCAGACTTCATTTCGGGCCATTGAGTTTAACTCATCATTCATGGCTTCAATCCATTTTTTAGAATTAATACTTTTTATGGCTTGTGAAAATGAAACCTGATCTTTAGATGTCCCAATATCATAATCAGATTCTTGTAGATAACCATGTAATCTTTAGAAATAGCTGATTTTCTGATCCTTTCAGATCTTCTTAAGGCTATTTGTGGTTCATCTATTACTTACTCATTGATGACAATCTCATTATGGAGTGTTGAAATATTATCTTGTTGTTCCATTTCATCATGTTGTTCAACTATTGAAGGACTAACAAGTTATGGTTCATTAGATTGTAGTTCTTGATTGATAGGACATACATCAATCATAGGAACAACAATTTGTTTAGAAGTTATGGGTAATGGGATATGCACCCTAACTTCTTTAATTACCACATTTTGAGTTGTAACACTCCCACTAATTTCACAATTTTCCAAGAATCTTACATTACCAGTTTCAACAATTCTCATACTATGATTAGGACAATAAAACCTATACCATTTGGATTTTTCAGGGTAACCTATAAAGTAACCACTGATTGTCTTCGAATCCAATTTCTTTTCATGTGGATTATAAATTCTCACTTCTGCTGGACAACCCCAAACATGTAGGTGTTTAAGCTGAATTTCCTTCCAGTCCACAACTCAAAAGGAGTTTTTGAATTGCCTTACTAGGAACCCTGTTTAACAAATAAACAATAGTCTTTAGTACATACATCCACATAGATGAGGGTAAAGTGGAATTACTTATCATACTTCTAACCATATCCATAAGAGTACGATTTTTCCTTTTAGCCACACTATTCTGTTGAGGCATTCCAGGCATAGTGTATTGAACACATATGCCTTTGCTTTCAAGAAGTTTAGCAAATAGACCTGGGTGTTGTCCTGCTTCATTATATCTTCCAAAGTTTCACCACCTCTATCAGACCTTATCATTTTCACCTTTCTGTCTAATTGCCTTTCAACCTCAATAATATATACCTCAACGGCATTCATTGCTTAAGATTTACTATTTAAAAAATAGGCATAACCATAACATGAAAAATCATCTATAAAGGTGATAAAGTATTTTCTCCACCAAAAGATGGAACATCAAAAGGCCCACAAATATCTGTATAGACTATCTCAAGAGGCTCTTTACTCCTTGTGGTACCCTTCTTTGTGTGTTTTGTTTGTTTTCCTTTAATACAATCCACACAAACACTAAGATCAGTAAAATCAAGATTATGAAGAATCCCATCTTTTACTAATCTTTCTATTCTTTCTCGGGAAATGTGTCTCAATCTTCTATGCCACAAGTTTTAGGAATTTTTATCAATAAAGTTACTTTTAGCACCAACATAAGTATGCAGGAAAAGCAGTGAAGCAGAAAAAATAATCATCAAGATTACATTTATATAAGTCATCACATAACATACCAAAACCAACACATGAAGCATTCTTAAATAGGCTAAAACACTTATTCCCAAACTTAAATGTGCATCCATCGACATCAAGTCTCGATAATAAAACTAGATTTCTAGAAACTGAAGGTACATAAAGAGTTTCAAATAAATCTAGTAGATGTCCACTATCTAGGAATAACCTATAAGTCCCAATGGCTTCAATGAGAACTTTATCCCGATTTCCCATGAACATAAAGTTCTCCTTTAGGTTTGTGGTTTGGGCAGTAAGGAATCCCTGCAAAGTGTTAGAAATATGAGTGGTAGCTCCTGAATCTACCCACCAAGTATTAGAAGGAATTCAACATGGTCAGATTCAAAAACATAAATTGAATCAATACCTTTCTTTTGGAACCATTCATTTCTTTTCTGGCAGTCTTTCTGAAGGTGGCCAAATTTTCTACAAAAGTAGCACTTCAAGCCCCTTTCCTTTTGATGATTGTTGTCTTTATGGGCAGCATCATTCGTTTAAGGAGCCTTCCCTTTAGAGCTTTTGAATTTCTTTTGCTTGCCTTTATCTTCTTGAGAAACCATGTGGATTGAATTTTGTTCAAATGCCTTAAGCCTTGACTCCTCTTGCACCAGCATATTGGCCAATTCATTTACATTTCATTTATCTTTCATGGTATTGTAATTAATTTGAAATGACCCACACTGAGGTGGCAAGGAATTTAAAACAAACTAGACAAGAGAGAACTCATCCACTGACATTCCCAATGACTTAATGTAATAACCCTAATTTCTAACACGATCTCCTTATATATTTTGTTATTTATAATTTTCCTAAGGGTTGGTTAGAGCTCATGGAGACGAGCGTAACTAGTCTTAAAATGCAAAAATCAGAGGTCGGGAACGAAAGTTATGACCTCGGGAAACGTATTCAACCGGCGGGACCCACTTTTGAAATTTGGGTAAAACGGTTCTTAAGCGGTCTAGTCTCGTAGGGCTCGTCAATACGAGCTCAACGGTACCTCGAATGCGTAAAACTGAGTTCGGGATAGGAAGTTACAATTTTTGGAATTTTTATGGAAATCAAAATAAATACTAAAAATATTTTTCGGCGGCTAGGCGCAGCACGCGCCGAACGCGCGCGTCGTGCTCGCGTTCGCGGTGATGAATGCGCGTTCATCACGCACACACCTAGTTCCGCCGGCGCCAGTGGGCGCCGGTCGGTTTCTGCGGCAGCACCGGTGGGCGCCCAACTGTTCCGGCGGCGGTGCCCACCAGAATATTCCTCCTCCCCTATTTATACCCTTTCCGGCCAGAATTTCACCCACATGATTTTCAACCCCTTTCACTGTTTTCACCATTCCCGACCCATTTTAAGTCCAATTTTCACGTTCCAAGACCCGTTTCCTACTAATTCAAGGGTGCTCTACGCACAAAAAGTGTTATTTTCTCAAGGCGACCCCTCTAAGACCTCGAAAAATATGCCCCTTCCCCAATCTTCCCCTTTCATCTTTTACTTTTTCCAGACCATTCCCAACCCTTTTTAACCCGTTCCAAAGCCCTACCCTACTAAATCAAGGGCATTCTATGCGTTGGAGTGGTTATTCTACCGAAATTCTCGCTCAAAGGCTGATATCTTAAGGCGGGACTTTCTTTACTCTACGAGGAGATCTCGTTATATTTTGCACGTATTATAGGTAGGTAGCTTTAAATTCTAATCGTATGCCGAGGTTTTTACTCGCTAAAGTTTTACTAAAAGTTTTCTGTTACTTTATGAAAATAAAAGCTCTGACTTTAAAATCATCTCCTCTTTTCGAAAATTTCTCCGAGTTTTGGGCAATCGTGCCATCTGGATAGTTCTCGGTTCCTCGGAGCTAAGAATTATTATGATTTTGAATACCACCAAATTTGGCATCTGGCGCGCACAGGATTGGGATGTCATGGGTAAATCCCTTCCTTTCTTTCTCGCGTTGCCCCATGGGCGCGGGTGTAAGTTGTCTGGTATCACGTCATTCTGTGATTGTGTTTTCAAATTTCCTGGATGATTTCAAAAGAAAAATGGCACGATATGTGCACGAAGCATATTCTTAGAACTTAATTCGACCTACTGAGTATGAATTTACTCACCTACCCTCTGCAAGTGTTTCACTCGAATCCGAAGGAGTCGACGATGGATTTCCTTAAATTACAGATTTGTACTACTATTTTTGTACCTTATGTAAATTATTGTATTGACTAATGTATAAAGGCATGTGATGCCCAATTTTGGAAATCTTTGTATAATACAAAGTGGGTTGTAATTACTGTTTTAGTACACGGTGATCCTTGGCAATTGTAATTAAATTTTATTACATTTTCAAAAAATTGTTTTCTTTTATTCGAAAATACGAGGGACGTTACACTTAAGTTGTGCTGCCAAATTCGTCATCTCTAGAATGTGCTCATGCATACCACGAGAACCATCATACTTCATCATGATCAGCTTAGCCATAAGAGTCCCTGTGAGGACTTATCTACTGACTTAAAATGTTCTTCAACATTTTTGAGAAATTCTTTAGCATTATCAGTTGGAGGCAATGTAGTCTTAATGTTATTTGCAATTGTCATTCACATAAACATAAGGCTTAACTTGTTGGATCTTTCCCATCTATTAAATAATGCCTTATCTTCAGTGCTGCTAGTTTCAGTAAGTGCAATAGGTTTTTCAGTTCTAAGAGCTACATCAAGGTCTAAAACACCAAGGTTGAATTGGACTTGTTCTTTCCAGTCTGAAAAATTATGGCCATGAAGCATAGGAATGGAAGAAGCATGTGAATGCAAAGAAATAGGAATCGATGTTGTAATTAAATAATAATGCTCAATACATCAGTGCTATAAATATGACATAATAAAACACATGAAAAAATACATACACAATGAACAACATAACTTTGATCTACCTTTGGGAATAATCTAATGTTATGCTATTCAACTATTATGGTGTTCCCTGTCACCTTAAGACTAATTAGCCAAGTACACACATTAAGTCGGTTCACTACCTTTGGGTTAGTGTTCCAACCTAATGAAGAGCATTTTCAAATTATTCTTTCACAATTCAATGATTAATAGAAAAGTGGTTCACCTTTGGGTCAACCATAATACCTTGGTAATCAAAAAATTAAATTTGCTAAATTATTCTATCACTAACATTAGGGAAATTATGCTAGGATATCTCAATATGCTTATTTTTCTAATTACATTCTGGTTGGGCCACTTTGGTGATTATCCAACTGTATCTTAATATTAGAAAAGTAAGTCATTAGAATAATTTGCATAACATCACAAGTGAACATTTACATGTGCATAAATAAACATTCAGAACATAAATTCATTTATGATCATTTCTTAATGCGTAAGCGGAAGCAAAATAAACAATAATAATAAATAAATCAAACATAGAGCTGTATCTTAATATTAGAAAAGTCATTCGAATAATTTGCATAACATCATAAGTGAACATTTACATGTGCATAAATAAACATTCAGAACATAAATTCATTTATGATCATTTCTTAATGCGTAAGCGGAAAATAAACAATAATAATAAATAAATCAAACATAGAGAACAACCCCCTTCATTTATTTATTTATTCATATATTTAAACTTGAGTGGATAAAATCATTAATTACACATGAATAAACCAAAATATAAGCATGTGTATCTAGATTTATAATAATAAATAAATCATGTAAACACATAAACAATTTCATATGCATAATGCTAATAATAAAAAATTATGGCAAAAGCATATAAAACCATATAACATATCTCTGGACATTAGCAAATTTCATGTCAATTGAATGCGAATGTCAATAGTTTTTTTTTTATTTGGCTTAATATGGGTATGTTTAGCCATCATACAGTTTTAAATTACCACTCAGCCATCAACTTCACTACCTTCAAACATCATCACGTGAGGTTTATTTGTCTTTATATGTGAAATTAGTCATTAGTTTATTTGTGAAGTCCAGAAGACTTAGTCAAATTTTACATAAAGTGTATTTGACGTCTTCCTCCCTAAAACCTTACTTTCATCTTCCTTCTTCATATTACAGACACTTACAGTAAGTTTAAAAGGAAAAAAACTCAATGAACTAGAGGGAGAAGAATAATTTCATTTCTCAGTCCTGAGGTCGCCGTTTACAATGAAACTTCGGAAATCATTCCGCCAGATCAACACGAAAAATGGGTACGTTCATTTTCTATTGATTCATTCATAACATACTACTTCTACAAATTATCCGAAAATGGAATAAAATTCATAAAAAATCAAACTTTTTCAAGCTACGAATTAGAAACCATTCTCCGCATTAAGATTTCGGGACTCGGCTTTGATACCAATTGTAAACATGCATATTCATGAATGAATCAGAGATCATACAAATTGATTTCTCTATCTGTTATCTACTGTATTATCAAAATAAATAGCGTAATTGACGAATCTTCGTAGGATAGGTTTCTCTCCCTTTTCCCTTTCATTCTGATGATTTTTACTTCAAATGGATCGGTCACCGTCGTGGTTTTTTACGTTGGGCGGAGAGAGGACCATCTCCTCTATTTTATCTTTACATAACCGCTTCCATCAAGCGGTTACAACGTTCACATTAAGAACCAATCATAAATAAGATAGATAAGTTTATTATTATCTATTAATTAGTATGTGGGACCACATACCGGACCAATAAAATTGTTTACACAGTTATCAACAAAGAAAATCAGTTTTGTTAGAACTTCAAAGTTCTACCAAAAATGCAAGGAAAACAAATTGTAGTTCTCCAAGAAGGAGCATATCTTACCCATTATTATTTACAGAGAAAATAAGGAACCGAATGAACTAACTACTCCCATCAAACATTGGCAGAACATGCCTCTCAAGTCACATGCGAGCAACACAGTTGTACAATATTTAAGTTTAGACAAATTTATGCACAGAAATTGCTCATAAATGGAGAAGACCAAAATAATTATTGTTCAAGAGACATTCCAATGTTGCAATATATAAAAAACCCAAAAAAAACCCAAGAAAGATTGTCAAAATTGTGATGAATAAAAAAGGAAGCACAAATAAAATCAAGAAAAAATCAAAATCACTGCAAAAATTATGTACTTAATTTCTTCAAAAAAAAAGGCAAATAAGCCAATCATGTACAAAATGCAAAGAAACAATGAGGAATAGCAGTGAAGATAAGAAGTAAGGACCCATTTCCATAGTTACAAAGCATTTTCTAAAGACCAAATCAAAATACTGACAAAAACGCCCAAAGCAATCTAAACTCAATAAAAAAAGGCACCAAATATGATGATCACCCATTACAGAATCCCTCTACATTTTGGGGTGCTAACGAGTTGTGCTAGCTTATCGAGCAAGGGTACCTTGACTTGACTCAACTCAAATATAACTTGACTAGAAACGGCTCAACTCGAACATATTCAAGTTGTGCTTAAACATACCTTGGCTCGACTCGACTAGAATAAAACTCAAACTCAGCTAGAACTCAACTCGTACTATACTCGACCTCAAACTCGAATAAAATTTATTAATATATTTTATAATATACATGAATTTATATTGACTTATGTGTACACATGCACAATTATCAATCCCAAAATACATATACAACATATTTATATTTTATACATCTATCCACATAATACATATATATATATCCACATGTGATATATATTGAAATTTAGATGTATCATAGAAATTTGATTTAATAAAGTATATACATATATAGTACAATAAGTGAAAAATGAGATATCATATAGACTATACTACACATCAAACTATATGCTAGTCATCAGACAAAAATGTATTGGTAATATTATCTATATGTCAAACAAATTATGATATATTTTTAAAAATTTTATGTAGAGACTAATGTTGGAATCATTTAGAAAATAAAATTTTACAACAACTTTTTAAAACCTATTTAGCATTGACTCGTGGAGTCTCTTTTTATTTCATAAGATAAAGGCAAGTTATATTCATTTAGAATGGGTCAAAATGCATGACTCCAAGTTTCTTGTTGTTAGTACAATATGATTTGCTTAATAATCATTATTCGAAGGATGAGACGTAAACGACGTCTCGCCACATACTAAAACCAAAATTAAGGGTACTTATAACCTAAAAATAAAATCCCAAATAAAGAACAACATTAATTATGTAAGATCTCTAATTTTTAACTCGGTTTAATTTTCTTTTAATTATGTGAATTTGTGTGGTTTTGATTATTTGCCGATTTAATTCAATTTTAGGTTTAAAGGTTATTACTTATGACTCTAATAAGGTTTAATTTCATTTTTTATAAGTATTAGTGTCAAACTTAATTTATCCAATGGTTATGAATTTTATGGGATTTTATCTTAATTTTTCTTAATTAAGAGTGTGGACCCCACATCCATGTTGGATGGCATGCAATTCACATGACCCTCGAAACCTCTATTATTTCACTTCAGTAGGTTTTAGTGGGATTAAATTCATTTTTAAACCAAAAATAACCCTAATTAGCAACTTATTGTGTTTTAACCTATTTTACAACCCAACAATTTGTTTACCTACCCTAAAACTCTTACTATTTAAAGAAACCCTAGCTAATTTGCCAAAATGGGCAAGAACTATGTTAGGAGAAAGGAGGTGCTCTACCCCCATTTCCCAAAGAAGAAAATAGGATTAAGGTGTGTTTTGTTGCCCTAATCACCTAAAATCTTTCAATTTTGATCTTATTCATTTTTATCTTCATTTTCCCTAATTTGATTCTTGATTTCTTTTATAAAAAATCTTATTTTTATTTTTTATTTAAAACTCTAAATGGGTATTTTCGTTTTTAACTAAAGGATATCATAAATCTACCTATTTTCAAGTTGATTTGAGCCTATTAGTTAATTTTAATTAAGTTTAAAAAAATACTAATTTTTGGGTAGGATTTTTTTAGGATTGAAGTTTTTTTGTGGATCTAAAGGCTTAATAGAGGTAAGAGAGTTTTTCCTTTCGTGGTTTTATTTATTAGAACCCATTATTGTGGAGTTATATGGGTTCTTGCTTCAATTTGAGGTTTAATGATGATTTATTAAAAACATATTATTTATAGCTATTTTCTTTTGATTAAGCATGAAAATGAGTAGATCTATCATGTTATAAGGTTAGATTTTGATTATATGATGTTTTATCTAGATTTTAGAATTTATCCTGAATTTTGAAATGTTTTCTGTTTAAATTTTAGAAGGATGAAAACGAACCAGGAAAAAGTGAATTGTTAAGTGTGTTTGGACCAACAGGGCATTTGAACGGCCCAACATGGCGTTTGAATGCCAACACAACAGTTTTTTTGATTTGGCCTATTTTGTGTAATTTCTGTCGTTTCTTATTCTCTTCTCATAAATCAAATTTTTTATGAATAAAATGAGTTATTATTACCTATAAATGCTACTGTGATTGCATGAGAGCCATCTTTGAATTATGATTTAGCTCAAGCTTGAATATGACTATACTTGTTTAGTTTTAGTACAATATTCTACTTGATTTACATTCATGTTTGATGATTTCTTCATAATTACTTCATGACTCTAGTAGCTCTTAACTATGATCATATATGTATGCTTGCACATGTTATATTAATTTTAGGTGAATTATGTTTCACATGTTTTAGCTTAAGTATGAATATGTTTATATTCGTCTAGGTTTAACATGATATTATACTTGTCTTGAACCCATTTTTTGACGTTTTCTTTACATTTACTCCATGGCTTCAGTTGGGTAGGACTATGATAAAATTATGGATGCTTGAACTTATAACATTGGTTATAGTTGGTTCATTCTTCACATGTTTTAGCTTAAGTTTGAACACTATCACTTATACACACTCTTGCATAGTCATTTATGATTTTATTTGACAAAAATGGACCATATTTCATACACATATAGACTGATTGAGCATGTTTACTTATACTTGAACTCGTTTATCATTTGCTTATGTATTTATCATGTTGCATGTATCATCAAAATAATTTATTAACGAGGTTAATTGTGATTAGTCATGTTTGATCAATTGGATGCAACTGGATGTCATTGGTTGTCGGATTAATTGTTCGGAGGCTTATCAAATTGGTTTTACATTCAAAAGGATGGGGTTTTACATTCTTTTGAGCATGTGTTTCCTCCATGGGTAAAAAGAGCAGAATGTTATAATAAGTTAAATTGTTTAGTTATATAGACCTTTAGATTTCATGCTAGTTTGTCTGTGTGCACCGGCTTACCAAGGGGTAGTTTCCCCGTTAGGAAATTTACCCAAACTGAGGACTTCCTTTTTAGTATTTCTAGAGGAGCAGGTCTACTCGAGGCTTTGGCTAGGGTGAGCAGAGTTATTTTCTCAATTGTGAGATATTCACCGGTTGATTTATGTATGTGTATCCATAAGGCTCATTAGAATAATGATGTTTATGTTACATATGTGATTATGGATTTGCATAAATGTGCAGGATGGTGTGTAATTAATATACTTGATTTAGCAGGGTGAATGTTTATATTGAGATATAATTATGCATGATATTAATGTTGAGAATTGATTCATGTAGGATGTGATTGTTATAATGAGATTCATATGATTACATGTGATGTGTACATATTTTATGAGCTATGGATGAACCCATTATGCATAGGTGGCATGATTATGTGCTTATGGAATGTGGGTTATAGCACGATATGTAGGTGACATGACTATGTGTTTATGGTATATGTTATACATTATGATGTGCAGGTGGCATGATTATGTGTATATGTAATATATTTGACATGATGCACAGGTGGCTTGAGTATATGTTTTATGGGATGTAGATGTTAATATGATGCACAGGTGGCATGGAGATATGTGGATTGTCCCATGATGAATGGGTGTGGTGAATGATTATGTAATGAATGTTATGTTGATAATGCCTATGATATCATTATGAGTTTACTTTCCGTAATAAAACCCTTGTTGAGCATTGGGTTACCCCTCTTTGTTTTGTGGTTTTGTTTTGGGGCTGCATGTCATGCCATGCAGGTGCTTTGGATGGGCTCTACATTGAGCATTAGGATAGCGCCGGTCATTGAGAGGGGTTTATAAATGCTTTGTTTTTATGTTAGTTGATTTCATACTATGTTGATCTTATATATTTGACTCTAATTTACACTTTGTTTAGACATGGATTACTTAGTCTTATTTAGCTATTGTGGGCTTGTTTTAAGTAACAACTAGATAATGTGGATATGAGTAGACTAAGACATTAATTAGTAGTTCTTTATTTTGCTCCATTTGCTTTTGTACGAAATGTTCTTGCGCTTACTCCGTCCTATGCTTGCCCAAGGATGGGTTAAGTCTTCGTGTTTCAACTCTACTTTGTTGCACCACGTGCTACTTACTTATTGGACCGGGTTCAAGTCAAGGGTGGCGTGTGCCGAGGCATGATAGATTATACAATTAACTATTGTATGTTCATACATGCTCAACCAATAATGATATTTTGATAGTATATATATTGGTGAGTTAGGAGCAACTAAGGATCAAGTGCAGCCTAGTTTAAGGCTTTAAGCCAATTTGTATTGAGCACATATTAACTTTTATTTGTAACTATTATATAATTTTAAAGAAAAGAGTTATTATGAGCCAAAATATGTACTTGGTGCATGAAGGGCAAGCTAATACAACCCTCATGTTGCGTGATTAAGAGCTACTACACTTTCAAAATTGTGTGACAATGATGTATTAATTGCATGTGCTTGTTATACGTTTTAGATGCATACTAAAGGGACTCAATTTAAAATAAATAAATTTTTATTATATTAACATAATAATGATTAAGAAGCTCCATATCATACACTTGTTAGCATGCAATAGACATAATCAAAATTGTGTGGCCTAAGAGTACTTAGTACAAGCATATGCCGATACTAATAAATAGGACTCTATTTAGCAAAATTAGGTTTATTTTTATATAAAGATCGAGCTCAATTCGAGTTGGGCTTATCATTGTACTAGAATGGATTGGAGCTCAAGTTCAAGCTAGTGTTTTTGGTTCCAGTTGAGTTCGAGCTAGTAAGCTCAAGCTCGTTTGAGCCTCAAGTCGAGGTCAAGCCAAGGATTTTGACTTTGAATATAAGCTGCATGAGGCCAAAACTTGACTCAGCTCAGCTTGTTAGTACCCCTATCCACATTGCTAAAAAAAACTAAAATTTGGAGCATAAAAAGAAACACATTTGAATTCAAAATGGAGCAAAACTGATTTGATGAAAAAAAATAATAATTTTCAAATGTGATAGCCAAGTAGAGACATCAAGTGCACGTGGTCCACGGACCGACTCTATCTTCTCCCAGAACTCCATCTCTGGGATCGTCACATCCTTGAGATACTTCACCGCCTCCATCGTCCCCACCTCTAGTACTGCCTTGTATGTCATCTTGAACGTCCCCTCCACCACGGAGAAGAATGTCGGGACAATGTGTGAAAATTCAGTGGGAAAAGGGGTAAAGGTGGGGATAAGGGGAGAGTGAAGTGTGGTCAAAAGATGGGGGAAAAGTGGAGGCGGGGGGAGAGGGAGGGTGATCCAAGTTGGACGCTGTAGATCATCAGCAACGGCCATTGGTCATCGTTGATGATGAGAACGGTTCAGTAGCAACGGCCCGTATAAAATGTCAACCTCTAATAATAGATTATTAGCGATGACCAGTTGTAATGGTGGTTGCAGATAGATATCAACAACGACGACTAAATTTAGTGTACATTGCTGATAACCCATAAGAGTGACGACTAAATTTAGCCATCGTTATTGCTCAAACACATAAAACCTATAAAGGCTACAATGGTTATCGCTAATGTGGAAAAATGAGCAAAAAATGGTCGTGGGGATATCATCAGTGATGACTAAAATAAGCCATCACAGATCAGTGATAATAACGATTACTATCAGAATTGAGCATCCTAGATAATTTCTATCAAGTTGTCACTTGCATCGCTATGGACATTTTTTTAGAGCAAATTGGACCAGAAGGGACTCCACTTATGGCTCTTCTCTCTTTCTAGGGACAAGCTACTTGGTTTGGCTTCTGCTATAGCGAGTTCCTAAAGGTGGTCGTGGGGGATCATCGTGGGTGATTGGCCCAATCTGGAAGTGGAGAGAGGATGAGGAAGAGGAAAGTGAGGAGAGATACAAGAAAAGGCAGTCAAGACAGAGGCATGTGAGGTGGTCCATGAGGGAGCCGGGGCAGACACCTTGAGGGGGCTTTTGGCCATTGGAGTGCCTGTGGCAGATGTCAAGCTCTTTTTTTACGTAGTCCTTGTTGACTCCATTATTAATTTCCCCTCCACTTCTGCTACTCCAATTCGTCAAATGGTTCAGTTGGGATTTGCATCACCGGCCTGAAGCAAGAGAGTTCAAAATTTTGGGTCTAGGCTATTGGGTCTATCCTGTTGTAGAGCTCATTGATGAATTTTTTTTATCATGTGGCTCATCACTTAGCCCATTTTAAGTTTAAGTGTGATAAAGTGAAGCGACCTTTCACTGACCCGCGTTGCGGGTCAGCTCTTGACCCAGCCCAAATTGGGTCTTCAGACCCAGTTTGGTCTATTTCGGGTCAAAAAATTTTATTATATTTAAAAAAAATTTATAGAAATCTTTTTTACAATGATAATTGCATGTAGTATTATGGATGTATTTTTTAATTATCATGATTAAAGCTTTATTAATGTTATGGGCCAGCCAGGGGATTATATTGTAATCGTATGCTTATCAATTTTTTTTTAAATTGTTGAGTGCGCCACTTATGTATTTTTGAGATAGTGTGTACATTATACTCATTGTAAGTGACACCAAAATTCAAGGACCCTGTCTGGAGGAGGATGCAGTCATGAAGAATTAATGTACATTTTTTCTATTTTAGGGGATTACAGCTTCCAACTTGTACAATTTTTTGTTAAAAATGACTATATAAGGACTTTGACTATATTTTTATTTGTGGTGTGTGGTGATAGAACCCCTGGCCGAGTCCCAAAAGCCTGATGACAAAATTGACATTAATGCCCCAGTCAATTTTGTATATGGTTAATTTTTATGTTTGTTTGATAATTAATTACATTCATTTTTTTTTAATGGTGAATAGCACAAATTTAGTTTCCACATCCATTGAGATAATTTAGGAATGGCCAAAGCATCCTAAGTTATTTATCAACGTGTGAATGATATAAAATGTTACCATGGGGTACATAGATTCACATACATACAAATATTGAGCTATCATCAAATTTTGATTATGTGACAAAGACTGTCATCCGGCCCCAAAGGGAGGTAGTAGTTAGCGTTACATAATTAGGATAGGGTGGAGAGTTATATACTTTAACATAGGTGAATCCCTATGCCCAAAGGTGTGAGATTTTTCTGTCATATTTTATGTATAACCCACTAGCCTTATCATGAGACAAAATTAACATTTATTTTTATACGGCTTAGTAAATTTGATGCAGATTGCAACCTTTGCCCAAAGGGAGGTTTACAATTTTACTACATGATTTTAGCATTGGCTATTTCATACTTATGTTATTGTTTCTTGCCCTCTTTAATGTTTGCATGTATTTATTTCTTTTATTGCAGCTTATCTGTCTTTTATTTCTGACCCTAATGTTGACCTTCTATTATTGTTTAGGGACAATTTTACAGATTGGAAGGAAAAAGTTCTTTTACTGTAGGGTGCATGGACTTGGACTTGGCGTTTCGTATGGATGCACCCACCACTCCTACGGAAAAAGTACGCCAAGTGAGGTAGCATCTTTTGAAAAGTGGGAGCGGTCTAACCGTGTCACGACCCGGATTTTTAAAAGCATTTTTAAGTAGCACGAACAGTAAGTAGCGAGAAATTTTTTTTTTCTTTAAATACAAAACAAACCCTTCGATTAAATATCCAGGTCATGATAACTGGGGTTCACAAATACGAATATCAAATCTTACGATATTATTTAACGTCTGAAAATTCATAAAGACCAGCTCATCCATCTAAGTACAAGTCCATCGTCCGTCTGAAAATAAATAATAAGTTGACTCTCATGCTTAAGGTACACTTGCATACCGGAGTTACAGAAACGTGGAATCCTCTTGTGCACGCCTGCCTTGATCTCACTTGTCCTCGCCCTCGGAGAATCTCGCATCACAAAGAAACCACACAACAACCACAACCACAAGGGAGCATCTCCGCCCACAGGAGAAGAGCTTCCAAAGGACAAAAGGTTTTATTAATATTATTCGGATCGGGCCAACATCACCTGATGTTAGTTGCCTACGTACTCATCAGACAACATCTCCAATGTTTCCAACAAGATCGGATCCAAACGTAGTTCTGCCTAGAAACTACTCTATCCTAAGAAGCATAGCATCACACATGCAATGCTTAGATATTTTCAACCTACATTTTAGTAAGTCCTTTAACCGTTCCACTTGTCTAATTAACAAGCAAAATCAAACATTATTATTAATTATCTCACAACTCTTGTTCGACAATTAATACTACCAAATCTGTAACTCAAAGATATCTCGCCCCTCGAGAAATCTCCAAATAAAGGACTCCAACCTTGGAGTCGACTGCTTAACAGCAGCTTGACCCAAATCCCTAGGCTCTCAATAGCCTGCCACGAATTTGGGGAAGAGGATCCCAACTGTGCTCATGGACACAGATTGGCAAGAAACACAAGCCTTCCATGATGCTCATGTAACTCCGCTTTTCGTACGTACTAAATAGTCTTGGGAAGACCTGCGGGAGACCCGCGGTAAAGACCCTCTGGTCAATACCCAAACCGTCGTGGCGATGAAGATGCATATTGCAATCTCCACCTTCCCAACGCTGGGAGAAAATGTCTCATAAGACATTACTAATATATCCATAGAAGCCTCAGGTCCTTATGACCATTGACTCCCACACACATCTGAAACTTATACTAGATTATTTCCATCCAGTCAAGTAACCACTCAACCTTGTGGGTCTTCTTCACCTTGTGAATCGGCCCACAAAATAGCTCATCCACTGAGCTATTACCCAGAGAACATCCCATAGCCACCATCGGTTCATTAACCAAGGTAAGATCTATGTCAGGGCCCCGTTCACTCCATGAACTGGTCCCAACCCTAAAGAGGGTATTTTAGTCATTATCTTTATTAGGTGTTCTCCCCTCAAACCAATAGCAACCCATGCCTCTTGATTAATCTTCATTAATCTTAAGTTACTGATATAAATCAATGCATCAATATCAAAAGCATGCATCAGCATAAATAATCATGCAATCATACAAACGTATAAATAATAAACGGAGGCCCATTGCATTCATTTGCAAGGCCAGGGCTCAGAGACTTCAAGCCCGATATGTAAATTAACATATTCCACGAGTGACATATATAATGCCCTAGTGGATTTCTGCGCTATGTTACAGACACGTGCAATACACTGCCCTAAACCCTGAGAATTAGGGTTTTTCAATTGTTTCCCATGACACGGTGACCTATCAAGGTCTTCGTGTCACCTACCAGTCACACCCCTTCCTTCTGAGGTCATTTATAGGGTACTTTAACTCTTGATTCACTAGGTCATCTGTTTCATCAGAAACAGACATATTGCCCCTAAGGGCATTAGGGTAATTTTACCACCTAAGGTATGATACCCTCCCTTGGGTCATTCTAGTTATTTTATTGCCCCTCTATTGATTTAAGTCATTGACCTCTCACAAGGTTCCACTCTCAGACCGACTCACGCTTCCATTCACACGAATGTGGGCGGGTCCACTCAAAGGGTATATCTGTTATTTGGTTGAAGACTTTAATGACATCCAATGGGTCCAAAATTGAACTCAAGGGCACTACTGGGCTTCATAGCCTCAGTGTAATTTTCCTGGAGTGTGACGGGTCGTGAACCCCTTGAACCGACTCAGGTTTTGACTAACGGTTTATTATAAACCCTAAGGGCAAAATAGTCAATTAACCACTCACTGGGATTTCTCTTCACTAAGAGATTTAGCCTATAAATAGGTTACCCATTAAAATCTCATTGAGAATTTTCCTAATTTTTAGATCCACTCATAGGCCCCTGAACCGAAGCTTCAAACTCAAATAAGTTAATATTATACGATAATTAACTAATAGGGGTAAAATAGTCATTTTATAATCTCTGGGATTTTTCCCCAAGCTGAAACTTGGTTAGAATAATCCCAACCCTCTCCAGGTCCAATGATAATTTTCTAGGATTTATTTGACACAATTAACCCCCTGAACCGGACCCGGTCCAGGGAGTGTGAATTGTTCTCTCTTTGTTTTTTTTTTTAAGACAGGACCGGACCGGGTCTGTAGCTCCCGCCCGGAACGGGCCGGACCCGCAGACCTGGCTGCGGGTCGTCTCCCTCGTGGAAATGCCCGCAGAGCAGCGGGCGGCGACTGGACTGCGCGTCCGGCCGCTGTCGGGCTGAATCTCCGGCCACTGGAGGGCCGCCTAAAACAGGGAGACCGGGGCAGAAAATCCAGGTGCGAGTGCGCCACCCGGCAGCGCTAGGAATCGCCCGGTGACTCCCAAATCCGTCGTGGATTTCTTTGCGCGGCCAACGCCTGCTGGCCGCCGCCGGCTTATAACTAGCGGCAGGGCCAGGCTGGGATGAATCGCCATCCAGCGGCGATTTCAGTGGCGCTGGCCCCACCGGCAATGGATGGCTGCTCCTCTTCCGTCCGGTGCCCAAAGGCTCTGCCTTTCCCATCTCTCCTACAACAGTTTCTGCCGGCATTTGTAATTGCCGCCTCGGCTCGACGCAGGGCTGGGACTAGTCTGCCCGCCGCTCAACGATGACTCCGACCACCTTGGCCCTGAGTCCGGCCGGTCATGGCCGGCTCCCGTCCAGAAAGAACCAGCGGCAGATCTAAATTTACTATTCTGTTATGTAACAGAACAGTCAATTCAAATCGGAAGGTTTAATTAGATCTGCTGAAAGATTAATTGCAGAGAATACGCATTTAAATTTAATCAACAAAACCAAAAGTTCCACTTGCATCTTACCCCAATTGTCCGTTTGTTGTCGATCCACCGTCGCCAATGCTTTGCCAGAACCTCGCCGGAATTTCACCGGAAAGTTCCCTCCTTTTCTTTGCCGTCCAAAAATTCTCCCCAATCGGGCAAAAGACCCCCAAAAAGCCCTAATTAATTCTATTTATAGGCATAGGATTAAGGCTCCTAATCCCATGAGAAATTAGTCCCCAAAAACCCAATTTCGGAATAGTAATTGATCGGGCCCGTATAGTGACTTAAACGGGCAAACCGCACGTTCAATTCGGGTAAACGGGTCCTGCACGATATGTTCAACTTCAGACGGTTGTATCTCCCTCATCCGGATTCCGATTTGCGCGTTCTTGGTGGCGTTTTGAAGCTCTTTCTGTCCACTTTCCATCCATTTATACATTAGCTACCACTTACAACTGATGATTAAGTTATTCCAATGAAAAGGTCAAGGGGTCTAGTACCCTAATTTCCACGTGTACGACTTCGGGAATTTAGAAAATTCCCGGACGTTACAAACTGCTTAACCATGATGCTCATGAGGTCTCACATCAATAAAAGCATTAGGGGATCCATCCCAGAATGCGCTATAGTCCAAGAACTTTTGAAAGCTATTGAAGCTCAATTTAAGAGTTCTGATAAAGCCTTGGCCAGCACCTTAATATCCAAGTTGTCATCCATGAGGCTAACAGATGACAAAGGGGTGAGAGAGCATATCATGCAAATGCGTGATATTGCTAATCAATTAAACAACATGAAAATAAAGATTGATGATACTTTTTTGGTCCACTTTATTCTGAACTCCCTGCCTGCACAATATGGGTCATTCAAGATCTCTTACAACACACATAACACTCAGTGGTCAGTCAATGACCTTCTGAGTATGTGTGTGCAGGAAGAGAGGAGACTTAAGCAAGAGAAGCTAGAGAGTGCCCATCTAGTTTCTCATAAAGGACAAAAGAAGGGTAATCATGGTGCTTCAAAGAAAAAAGCTGGTAAAGGTGTACCAATGAAGTCTACTGGTATCACCAAGGAAACCAAATGTTTTTTCTGCAAAAAGAAAGGACACATGAAGAAAGATTGCCCTAAGTATCAGAAGTGGCTTGCCAAGAAATGAGGCAATTTCATGTCTTTAGTGTGTTATGAATCTAATTATGTTGATTTTCATCATAATAACACATGGTGGATTGACTATGGTTCTACAATCCATGTTTCCACTGTCATGCAGGGGTTTCTCAATCTAAGGAAACCAAATAATGGGGAGCACAACATTTATTTTGGAAATAAGATGTGTTCGAAGGTTGAAGGTGTGGGGACATATAGATTTGTTCTCCATACAGGATACACCTTAGATTTAGAGAGAGCTTTCTATATTCCAAGTTTTACTAAAAACTTAGTTTCTGTATCAAGACTAGTGCCTCATGGCTTTAATTTTCAGTTTATGAATTCTTCATTTCTGATTATTAAAGATTCAGTCACCATTGGTTCTGGTTCTTTGATTGATGGATTATATTGTCTCTCTTTGCATGTTTCTTTTCAACAATCTATGATGTCTGTGCAAGGAAGTGTTATTAAAAAGAACTGCTCTATGTTACTGCACAGGCGGTTGGTGTATATCTCCATTAACTGCTTAAAGAGATTAGTAAAAGGAGTTTTAAAAACTCTTGACTTTACTGATCTAGAGACATGTATAGACTGCATAAAGGGAAAGCAGACTAACAAGTCTTCAAAGGGTGCTAAGAGGCATGATGAGAAATTAGACACCATACACACTGATATTTGTGGACCGTTTAGTACTCCCTGTCTGAATGGTCAAAGGTATTTCATTACCTTTATATATGATCATACCTGATACATGTATCTTTATCTCTTAAATGAAAAGTCTGAAGCATTTGATACTTTCAAGACTTATAAGGCAGAGGTAGAGAAATAATCTGGATTGAGTATCAAAATTGTTAGATCAGACAGAGGAGGGGAATACTATGGCAAGTACACAAAGAGTGGACAAAAACCTGGACCATTTGCACAGTTCCTGAAAGAAAATGATATTGTTGCACAATACACAATACCAGGCACACCACAACAAAATGGTGTTGCTGAAAGGAGGAACCACACTTTGATGGATATGGTGAAGAGTATGATCAGTAACTCCTCTCTTCCTCTCAATATGTGGAGTGAAGCCTTAAAGACAGCCGTGTACATTTTAAATCGAGTTCCATCTAAAGTCATTCCTAAAACACCTTTTGAGCTATGGAATGGATGGAAACCTAGTTTAGATCATGTACATATCTGGGGTTGTCCAGTTGAGGTTAGGGTGTACAATCCACTTGAGAAGAAGCTTGACCCTAAGACTGTCAATGGATTTTTCGTTGGCTATGCAGAAAGGTCCAAGGGTTATAGGTTTTATTGTCCATCTCATACCCCTACAGTAGTCGAAGCACGAAATGCACATTTTCTTAAGCAAGGCAACTTCAATGGGAGTATTTCCCCTAAACACATTGTGTTTGAGGAAATATGGGTTCCAGTTCTTATACCCACATCCGATGGAGGAACACATGCTGCATCACCAATGGTGATTCCAGAGCAGCCTCTCCTTCCTTCCTCATCCCCTCAAGAATAAGTTGTTGATGTTCCTATTGCACATGCACCTTTGCCTGTTGCTGACATAGGACTTCGAAGGTCTTCAAGAGTAAGGAAACCTGTACTCCCTTCTAACTATGTTGTATACCTCCAGGAGTCTGACGAGAATGTTGGACTCATTCAAGATCCTATTACATATTCACAGGCCATGTCTAGAGATAACTCTAGTAAATGGTATGATGTCATGCGGGATGAGATGAAATCTATGGCTGATAATCAAGTCTGGGATCTCGTAGAGTTACCACAGGGCGCCAGGACTCTTGGCTGCAAATGGGTCTATAAGACTAAATTAGATCCATCTGGTAACATTAGCAGATATAAGGCCCGACTTGTAGCCAAAGGTTTTCTTCAGAAAGATGGTGTTGACTATAATGAAACCTTCTCTCCAGTTTCTACGAAGGATTCATTGAGAGTTATTTTGGCCCTTGTAGCTCATTTTGACTTGGAGTTATATCAAATGGATGTCAAGACGGCATTCTTGAATGGGGATCTTGAGGAGGAGGTGTATATGATTCAGCTTGAAGGATTAACCTCAAATAAAGAAAGTCATCTAGTTTGTAGACTCAAGAAGTCAATATACAGATTAAAACAGGCCTCCCAACAGTGGTATTTGAAGTTCAATGATGTTATTACTTCATTTGGTTTTAAGGAGAACTGTTGATCAATGCATATACCTTAAGGTTAGTGGGAGTCGCTACACGTTTATGGTCTTGTATGTTGATGACATTCTACTTGCAAGCAGTGACTTAGGGATGTTGCATGAGACTAAACAGTTTCTTTCTCAGAACTTTGACATGAAAGATTTAGGAGAGGCATCCTGTGTCATAGGGATTGAGATCTATTGTGATAGATCCAGAAGGATCCTTGGGTTGTCTGAACAGGCCTATATCAATAAAGTTTTGAAACGGTTTAACATGGAAAACTGCTCACCTAGTGCAGCTCCTATTGTGAAGGGTGACAAATTTGGCTTGTTCCAATGTCCAAGGAATTCTTTGGAGTTGGAAAGCATGAAGGACATTCCTTATGCATCGGCAGTTGGTAGTATGATGTACTTGGAGGTGTATACAATACTTGATATTGCCTTTGCTATGGGAATGCTAGGTAGATACCAGAAAAATCCAGGGATGGATCATTGGAGAGCTACAAAGAAGGTTATGAGGTTTCTGCAAGGAACGAAGGATTACATGCTTACATACAGACATTCTGATCATTTGGAACTGGTTGGATACACAGACGCAGACTTTGCTGGTTGTGTTGACTCGAAAAAGTCGACATCAGGTTATATTTTCCTTTTGGCAGGCGGTGCTGTCTCTTGGAAAAGTATTAAGCAAACCCTTACAGCGTCGTCGACTATGGAGGCAAAGTTTGTTGCTTGTTATGAGGGCACGTCACATGCTACTTGGCTGATAAACTTTGTCACAGGACTTACTATTATGGATTTCATATCTAGGCCATTAAAGATGTTCTGTGATAATAATGTTGTTGTGTTCTTCACGAAGAACAACAAGAGTGGAAGTCGAAGTAAGCACATCGACATCAAGTATCTTGTTGTTCGGGATCGTGTTAAAGAAGGGATAGTTGTTATTGAGCATATAGGTACTGAGCTTATGGTTGCTGATCCAATGACTAAGGGCTTACCCCCTTCTCTGTTTCAGAGTCATGTGGATCGTATGGGTCTTATTAGCTCATCGTGCATTTGATTTTGCTTATGTACTTCTGGACTTTACTCATTTATCATAGCAGTTACAGTTTCTTTTCTCATTGTGTCTCATTTTTCAGTGCACTTAAGCATGAGACAGTATTTGCACAATGAGTAGGAGCATGCCTTCACTCATAAATATATTTTGCCACATATAGCACTCACACAGAATGAATTAGTTGCATCGTGATACATGGAAGGGAATGTTCTCCTCTAAAGACATAACCGCCTTGATTCATGCGATTATGACATTTTGTAAGAGTATAAAGTTACCACATACAGTTCAAAGGATATTATTTTTTTAAAAAATGTATGCGCATACGAAAGTCATTTTAAAGTTTCCCATTACCCACTTGGTTATTTTTTCAACTAAAATATTTTTCTCAAATTTAGTTTAATTGAGCTAAGTGGGAGATTTTATTCTTTCTATAGCTCAATTGAGAAGTTGTGTCAAGTAGGAGAATGTTGGGTTTTGTTTTGTAATAAAACATAAAGTGGCCTAACTGTCTCAATTGACACTGTTTTGGGCTTTTATAAAATTATCTGGATAATGGGCCTGAGTCAGAATACCCATTAAGCTGTGGTTTTAAGTGGCAAATCTGAACCATTGGATGACCTATGGATGGACGGTCATGATTCTAGGGTTCTTAACAGTGGTGTCCTAGTTTAGTTATAAATACATCATTAGCATTCCTAATTCGGTGTCTTTAGTGAGATTGCTCTCAGCCAAGTTCTAAACCAGAAATATTATTGTGTGATTCTGAAGAGGATTTGCAGAAGATCAATATCTATTGATTCTAATGGCTACATGTATGCCTAATCTCCTGAGTTTAAGTTCTATCATATTCTTCTTAAAAAAATGAGTGTCTCTTTTGAGAAGGGATGAGGTAGACTTAAAAACTTGGGAGAGAGACTTTGAAGAGTAAGAAAGTGGGTTTTCTTAGGTGAAGAATGAGAAAGAAAAAAAGGAAGCTTTTCAATCTAAAGTTATTCTTCTTGGCATAGAGAAGACATTAAGGTGATTCTTGTTGATAAATCTTTCTTATTTCTTATTTATTTTTTTACTTTTAGATGAGACATATCCATTGTATGTAAAGAGAGTATTGACCTTTAATTTTGTAATCTCTATAAAGTAGAGTGTATCCCCATATTTTATAATGAAGTTAGTCTATATAGACCCTGTAGACGTAGCTATTTATTTGGCAGTGAACCACGTAAAATATTGTATCTTCCATGCATTTGTTGAATTATCTCATTGGAAAACTTATTTTGTAGGTGTTAACTTGCATATCTTATACTTGGGAAGTATAGAAGATACACTTAGACTACTTTGTGTAAGTAAAATTGTTCTTTATTATTTTTTTTAACTAGTACAAAAAATGAAAGGAGTGTAATTTTCTCAATATAGGCTTTCTTGCACCTAGCCATATATGGTTGTTCTAGTCATGGCTTGGCCAGATCTTGTTGATTGTGGTTGGTTCTGGCCCTAATTGGTCTAGTTGTAACTTAAGGGCCTTAGTTGCGAGCTTGCGACTATTGCCATAAAAAAGGTGGCACCTTTTATTTTTGTTGGTTGGTGATGCTTACACCAAGCACCAAGCATTGAGCACCAAGCACCGAAGAAGGAAGAAGGAGAAGAGACTAAAAAAATTTATTTAATATAGGGTACGGTAAACATGGGAAAATATGAAATGGGGTTTTAAGGAGATTAATGGGGTACATGTAGATAATTTATTCCAAAAAAAATATCCAGAGACAGAGCACCCCCAGGCTGATCTGATAAAAATGGGACGACTCCAAACTTGCAGCCGAGCTGTGCTCCTCTCCGTCTCGTCGTCGCCTTAGCTCATCGTTCGAATGGCAACTAAAACACAGCTTTTGCTCCCATCAATTTGCAAAGGGGAAAAAGATAAGAGAAGGGAGAATGCCGTTTCGGTTTCCCATAACAACATCACCTCGCTCACTGGTTTCTCACCTGCTCACCTAGTTCACAATGGAAGGGGGGCAAGAAATTTCCGAGTTATGACGACAAAGAAAGGGAGTTCCAGTGACAATCCAGAAACCCAGTTGCGTATTTTCCCTCTGAGGGCTTCAAAGCTTATCATAGCTCGTTCTGCTGTTGTACTGTTTGGACTTGGATTCCTTGATGCTGGGTATGGTTATCTTCTATGTTTTTTTTTCTGCAGTTGTTCACTGATCATTCTGCTTTAAGTAGTTCCTGGTTGTTGAAGTTCCACTCGGGACAGTAAATCAGTAACTTTGGTTATTGAACACCTTGTTGTCAACCATTTTGGGTCATCAATAGTTTTACAGAGCCAGAGTACATCCACTGGTCCACTGTCTTATGGTCTCAATTCTTAGAGCTTATTCCAGTCATTTTTTTGTCTGAAATGGTTTGGTAATGTGTTTTTTCAAAATAAGTAAGATCGTGTTGATGTTCTTATCTTGTTTTTCCTATCGTTACTTCATGGATTCTTAAAAACATTACCCTTTTCTTAGTTGTGAGTCTCTCTAAAATTGAACCGGCTCTTACTAATTAGAGCATGAAAAATGTTTATCTTACTGGGAATCATTTTTCATGTTTCCCGTTCAATGTGAGCCAAGTGTAAGGAACGCCTAAGAGCCGTCAGATTTCAAGATCGGTGGTGTACACGCTAGCGCACGTAATTTACCACGCTAGCGCACGTTAGCAGAAGTTACATGTGCTAGCATGTGCGCCACTGATCTTAAAATCCAACAGCTCCCAAGCGTTCCTTACACTTGGCTCACTGTTAGAGTGGAGCATAGAAAACACTTCCTTCTCAATGAGAGCATGGGGTTTCCTCAATTGTATTCTAAATTTTCTTTGCTCATGAAGAATAAGGATTTAACTATTGCTATTGAGTTGTCCTATCCGGCTTAATCTTATGACAAGTAATTACTACCTTCTTATTAAATTAATAGTTTAATTTGGCAAAAAAGTTTGTTTTATATTAATAATTTTATTTATTTAATTTAAATAATTAAATACTTAGAAAAGAATATCATAAACTTATTTTCCCTTATCTTAGGGTCTGTTTGGATTGGTGGAAACTGGGAGATAGGGAAAGAAAAAAAAAGTGAATATAAGTGAAAGAGAAACTATGAGATTTCTAAAAAATTTACACTATTTGGTTACACAAATGATGTTAGAGAAAATTGAAACTTAAATCCACCAATTGTAGTAGTGGTGGTGGAGTTAGCCATAGTGGTAGAGGTGGGAGTGGCAGTGGTAGTGGTATTAGTGATGGTAGTGGCGGGGGTGGTGGTGACGACAGTGGTGGTGGTAGTAGTGGTGGCGGTAGTAGTAGTAGTAGTGGTGGCAGTGGTAGTTGGGGTGGTGGAGGTGGCTGCAGTGGGGGTAGTAGTGGTTATAGTGGTGATAGTAGTAGTAGTGGTGGTGGTAGTAGTGGAAGTGGCGGTGGCGCAAGTGATGGTGATGGTAGTGGTAGTAGTAGTAGCAGTGGTGGCAACGGTGATGGTAGCAATGGCAAGGGTGGTGATGCCGCTGGTAACAGCGATAGTGGAATCAGTAGTGATGGTGGTGGCGGCGGCCACAAGCGGATTTATATTATAAGGTAGGGGGTCAAATGACCCCCTTGACTTTTTAAGTTTTTTAAGACCCCCTTCCTAATTTATATACAATTTCGGTTGGTATTTATTATTTGACTCACGTTGACCCCCTTCCTAATTTTTGTTTTACTTAAGTATATTTTAATTATTAGCCTTATTATTCTAATATGAAAGAAAAAAAAATTAAAGCATCGTTATTTAATGGATCCCTTTACCAAAAATCCTAAGTCCACCCCTGCCAGTGATGGTAGGGGCAGTGACAATAGTGGTAGTAGTGATAGCGGTGAGACATAAGTTTTTTATACTTTGATTTTCTCCCAAAATTTATGAGTTGATGGGTAAAAATTTTTGAGGTCAAATTCTCATCCACTTTCTCTCAGTTTTTCATTCTATTTTCTCTTTCTCCATTGTACCAAACAATGGTAAATAAGAGATTTTAAAAAAATTTATTTCCTTTTCCCTGTTTTTTACCGATACAAACAGACCCTAAGTGTATGTTTTACTATTTAATAAAAATAATTATTTTTTTAAATGTCTCTATTAATACAGGAAGGAGTATTTATCACTTGGTGTTACTTGTGGTGAGAAAGGGCTTGTGTTTATTCAACATTTCAAAGCCTAATTTTACATTGGCATTTTTGCTCTTAAGGTATAGTGGAGATTGGTCTCGGATTGGGGTGATCACTAGAGATACCGAAGAGCTGCTGAAAATGGCTGCTTTTTTGGTTGTGCCTCTCTGCCTCTTTCTCATTTTTACTATTTCTGATCGGGACGTTGTCTCAAAATGAGAACATTCACTCATTGTTATGTGTATCATTTACTGCTAATGAATTCAGGTATGTAGATATTTGGGTGAAGAAAGCTTTTGTTGAGTCAGTTTCAATGAATGTAAAGAAAATTTATCTGCTCATGTTCATGGTGTGTTCAAGTTCTGCTATTGCTGGTACGATATAATACTCTTCATACTCTCCAGACTGATATAAAAAATGATATATAACTGGATGTTTAGGCAAATATAAGTTAAAATAGAAAATCACGGATGTTTAAGAGGGAGAGAGTGAAAGGCCACATGCGGAATTTAGGTATCCGGGTAACAATGGTTACGATACACAGGACTTAATGTGTAGAGTCTGAAGAAATTATACTTCCTACATTTCATATTCATAGTTTTATTTAAAAAAGTAATATTTTTTATTAGTTAGTAAGACTCAAAGTTAAAGAGAATAGAATTTAAGCTTTTTAGTTTTTTATCAATTGTCCAACCACTTAAATTGATCCAAATCATGCTATTAATATGGGAAATATTTTTTTCAAAATAGAGCTATTAGTATGGAATGAAGAGAGTACTAAATTTTTTTTTAGAAAACAAATGCAAAAAACACTCGTACCACTAGAGCATTACCTTCATGGAAGCATAAACAACCTTCATGAAAATTATTGGACAAGGTAGCGTTAGGGGCTATTAAGCTATAGGATTTTCTAGAAACGAAAGTAGAATTTTTGGAATTAATTCTAATAATTCACCACCGAATGAGCATTACATTTGGTAATAAAAAATTTAAAATAAATTTAAATATTATATCAAATTTATTTTTAAAATTTTAAACTAATATAATTGAGCCCCCTTATAAAGAGTAAACAACATAATTCCTCAAGTTTGGATGTGAGCTTAACTAAACCCCCCTATAAGGAGTGGACAACACAATTCCCTTCTCAACCTCATAAAAATGGCTAATAGAAGTCACAACCTTGTTTGTGTTGTTTGACAATCATTTTTCCGTCCCTTTGTGGCGGCCTATTTTTCTTACTTTCCCCTTGAATATCGTACTTACGCCAAACCACACCCAAATATTTCTGCACAAATTTAAAACAAATGACTACTTGTGTAAAAAAAATTCATAAAGTACCTTTGTCGAAAAGTTCCCAATGAGGACCTTTCTCCACAAATGGCTCACAACTCTTCACAATGACTTCGTAAATTTTGAGGCAAATTAATGACTTATTTCTCTACAAAGACAGTAGATCTTCGAAGTCAAATGTTATATTAGTCACTCTCAAAATTGTTGTCAAACAACACCTTGGCAAGATGACCCATATTACACACATTTTTATGTGAATAATTGAACTACAGATGACCCTCTTCCACCCCAACGTCATGCTACCATATGAATGACCCTTGCCATTGCCAATAGTTCTGGCTCTTCAGCTGCCAGCATCTCCATCCTCAAAATTTATAATTATTATATATAACAAATTAAGGTCTCCATGCTCTTAGTACGACAAAATGATGAATTTTTTTTCGACCAATACAGGTACATGCCAGTTGATACATACCCGTATTAACCAAAACCACCATGATACGCATGGAATGCACACCCCTCGCATTTTATCAATGCAAATAATCCGTTTCGTACGTATCAAAATGAGGTAATAAAATCCACCATGTCTATGTAGCTAGATCAGTTCTATGTGTTTTCACCTAGGCCAGAGCTCTAATTTGTTGTGGGGTGGCCACACACATAAATCATGGTGGGCGAGGAGGTCAGAGGTATGGTGAAAGGCGGGCAACCTCACCTCTCACCCTCAAAGACAATTTGATCAACACCACTACCGTTGCCCTTCCTCCGCCCCCTATGCACCTCCGTCCACCCCACTTCACCCTCGCAGCTCCTCCCCTCCCGTGCCCCACCCCTTAGCCGCCTTCCACCGCCTGTCTCTGGCCCCGACAACCCCACTTCACTCCGGTCCCAGCCACCCCGCGTCCTCCCCCAGTCCTCTCTCCCTAGCGCTCACAGTCCCAACCTCCCTCTTGGCCACTCCTCCACTCCTGTGCCCCACCCCGTAGCCACCCACGTCCAGCCCCGGCCACCCCGTGTCCGCCTCCGGCCCTCTCTCCTCGGCACCCACAATCCTAACCTCCCTCCCGCTGCCTCCCTCCTCCCCCCCCCCCCCCCCTGCTTCCCTTTCTTTGTTTCAAAGGAGGAGGGCGGATCCGGGGGAAAAGGGGGCAGCGGGAGGGAGGCCGGGATTGTGGGGGATCGGATTTTGGCGGGGACCTGGAATCCGGCCCTCTCTCCCCAACCTCCCTCCTGCTCAGCCCCCTACCCTCAACAACGGTGTGAGCCGAAATCCGATCACCCACTCCACCTCCTCCCTCTCCCCGCTTGTGGTTACTACACCCCCCCCTTTATGCTCCAACCTCCCACCGGCACCGATCCAGCACTTCCACCGGATTCCGGTGCGGCATTTTTTTTTAAAAAAATCTAACGTTTTAAAGGCTTTTTTTACACTTGCTGGATTTTTTAAAAAGAATATCTAAAGATTTTAGCGACGCTTATAAAAGCGTCATTGAAGGTTTTTTTAAAATTTTTTAAAAAAAATTATGAAGTATTAGCGAAGCTTCATAAAGTGTCGCTAATACATAATTTTTTTAAAAAATATGATTTTTCATGAACGACTCTTTAAAAACTATTTTTTATTATTTTTAAATTTTTTTATTAGCGACACTTATATCTATATGTAATAAGTTGTTATTTATTATTTAAAATAATTTTTTATATTAGTGACTTGTAGTAAAGCATCGCTAATAATCAATTATTAGCGGCACTTAAGTAATATGCATCGTTAATAATTTATATTAGCAACGCTTTAATATACATCGCTAATACTAAAGTTATTAGTAATGTATGAATAAACGTCACTAATGTGCACTATTAGAGATGTTTTACGTAAGCGTCGCTAATGAGCAATTGTGACTCGTATTTTAGCGACATAAGTAGCGACGCTTTTTAAGTATTGTTAATAGTCATTAGTGACACGCATACTATTATTTGTGACGCTTATAAACGTCGCTAATAATCTTTTTTGTTGAGTGGCTGTTTGGGTATTGGATTTTTTAGAAACGAAAATAAAATTTTTAAAATTAATTTTAATAATTTACCACCAAATGAGAATTACATTTGGTAATAAAAAATTAAAATAAATTTAAATAGTGCATCAAACCTATTTTTAAAGCTTTAAACTAATATAACTGAGCCCCCTTATAAAGAATAGACAACACAATTCCTCAAGAAACTTGGATGTGAGCTTAACTAAGCGCCCCTATAAGGAGTGGGCAACACAATTTCCTTTTCAACCTCATCAAAATGGCTAAGAGAAGTCACGACCTTTTTTGGGTATTGTTTGACAATCATTTTTCCTTCCCTTTGTGGCCTATTTTGCTCACTTTCCCCTTGAATATCGTACTTATGCCAAACCATACCCAAATATTTATCCACAAATTTAAAACAAACCAAAAAAGATCATAAAGTACCTTTGTGGAAAAGTTCCCAATGAGGCTCACAACTCTTCACAATGACTTCTTAAATTTTGATACAAATTAATGACTTATTTCTCTACAAAGACATTAGATCTTCGAAGTCAAATGTTATGTTAGTCACTTTCAAAATTGTTGTCAAACAACACTTGACAAGATGAGCCATATTAAACACATTTTTATGTGAATAATTGAACTACAGATGACCCTCTTCCACCCCCACGTCATGCTACCATATGAATGACCCTTGCCATTGCCAATAGTTCTGGCTCTTCGGCTGCCAGCATCTCCATCCTCAAAATTTATAATTATCATTAATAACAAATTAAGGTCTCTATGCTCTTGGTACGACTAAACCATGAAATTTTTTTTCAACGAATATAAGTACATACCGGTTGATATATACCCATATTGACCAAAACAGCGATGATACGCATGGAATGCACACCTCTCGCATTGATGTAGGTAATCCATTTTGTACGTATCAAAACGGGGTAATAAAATCCACCGTGTCTATGTAGCTAAATCAGTTCTATGTATTTTTACCTAGGCCAGAGCTCTAATTTGTTGTGGGGTGGCTCACACACACAAATCGTGGTGGGTGAGGAGGTCAAAGGTATGGTGAAAGGCGGGTGGCTCCATCATCGCCAAGACCCCCAGTTGAGGCCACCTCACACCCTCGAAGACAATACAATGATAAACACCACGCCCTTGTGATAAACCCACTACCCTAAACAAAGGGGGTCGACGGTGGGCATGGGGCGCAATTGCCTATTGTGTCCATGGAAGGTTGTATCGATATGGATAAGAGTATCGATGATTATGAATACAAGTACGCGCCAATGATACACTTGGTACGCACCAAAACGGGCATAAACCCTTTTATAAACATAAAAAAATATTATAACTAATAATATATCATTATAATATTTCTTTTAGAGCATAATAAGACCATATAATATCGTAATAATCAATACAGGTACTCTAAAATTAGTTCATTTAGAACTTATACACTATTATGCTCTTCATCCCATATAAATTATTGCTCATTCTTTTTTAGTGCTTTAACATTAGCTTATTTTAAAAATAAATAATATGCTTAATATGAGTCTAAGTTATATGTTTAAATAAATGTATATTTGTGGAACATTATACGTAAAAAATTAATTTTGTAAATTGCATGAACCTACTACGTATTGATCTTATATAACTTTAAAAATATTATTTTTAATATAACAAAATTTTAAATTTTTAAAAAAGTTGAGTTTGAATTGTGTTTTTATTTTTAAGGAAAAAAATTTACAAAAAAAATTTTAATTTTTTAATTTCAAAATAATATTTTAAATAATATATCAATACGCATCGGTCGTATCGATATAGTACAGCCAATACAACTAATACACATTGTAGATACATGTAGAGGATGTATCACTCCCTATATTATATTAATCTCAGTTAAGATAAATATATATCAATCAATACATATTCGTATCACAGATAAGGGTGCTAACGAGCCGAGTCAAACCGAGTTTTCAGATTTTTTTTACTCGAGCTCGATTTCTGAAAGCTCGGTTCGAGCTCGATCGAATAGCTCGATTCCTGGCTCGAGCTCGGTTCGGCTAAAAACTTGAAACTCGAGCTCGAAAACATATTATAGCAACTCGAACTTGTGTTCAAATTGAGCTCGAATCCCATTTACAAATAAATTTATTTTTTTCCATAAAAATCTATATTAATTTAGAGAATCACACCAACATTACAAAAATAAAAAAAATTATAATAAACATAATTTTATTGTATTAAAGTTGTAAATATTATTTCAAAATTCATGGTTAAGATAAGAGTCAATAAAAACCCAAAAAAAAATTTCATTTGTCACCAAAAATTTAACTAATGTTATTCAAATATCCCATATAATAAATATAATTATATAAGAGTCTCATTAATATCAGCCCTGGCTCACGTGCACCAGCATGCGCCCAAGCTGATTGGGTCATCGGATTTACATCCAACGGCCCATCAAACTCACGAGTTTAAATAATATTAAATTTTCCCATTATATAAATAATATTAAAAATAATAATTACCAAAATAACATAAAGGGAAAAATATTTACTAATATGGTGTTTCTTTTCGTGAGCACCTCCGTGACTTTTTTTACTTCTTTTTTTTAATTTTATTCTTAAAGAGGAAAAATTCAATATAATGTACTAATTTGTGATTTAAAGGATGAAATCAATATAATTTCGTGCTTTTAAAAGATGAAATCAATGTAATGTACTGATTTCGTCATTTAGAAGGATAAAATCAATAATGAAATAATTTTGTCCTCTCTTCTCTCTATTATATCTTCATTCTCTCTCTCTCCTCTTTCTCTTCACTCTCTCCTCTCTCTATTCACACACACTCTCTCTCTCCTCTCTCTATTCACTCTCTCTTCTCTCTCTATTCATTCTCTCTTTCTTTCGGCTATCTCTCTCTCTCTTCACACACTCTCTATTCACTCTCTCCTCTCTATATTTCTATTCAATCTCTCTCATCTCTCTTTTGGCTATCTCTCTTATTCTCTCTCTACACTTTCTCTTTTCTCTATCATCTCTTCTTTCTCTTTCTCTCTCCCTATCTCTCTCTTATGTGCGTGACGTGAGCCCAAGCTCTGAGAAGTGGGGAGAAAGTAGAAATTTTTAATTTAATTTTTTTATTTATATATTATATATTAAAATATTAAATTTAAAATAAAATATAATATATTTGTGAATGACGAAAATAATTTTTTAAATTTTTTTTATGATTTTGTCTTTTAGAAGAGAGGAGAGAGAAAATAGAAAGAGGAAAGAGAGAAGAAAGATAACCAAAAGAGAGAGGAGAGAGAGAGTGAATAGAGAGTGGAGCGAGAGAGGAAAGAGAAAAGAGAGAAAAAATCAATTTATTATTAATTTCATCATTTGGAAGGACAAAGTTGGTACATTGTATTAATTTAAGTGTATTTATTTCATCTTTCTAAAGGATAAAATTATAAAAAAATATTAAAAAAACCACGCAGGTGTCAGCGCCTAGTTAGTGAAAAGGAACATCATATTGGTAAATATTTTTTTCTTTCCGTTATTTTGATAGTTATATAAAATTTCTCATATAATAAGTCACAAAAGACTAAACTAATCACCAAAGTTATGACAACTCTTATTCACATATTTCATATCTAATTATTCTAGTGACTACAAAAAAAATCATAATAAGAGAATTATTTGGACTTCAGCAATAACATATTTCATGATGTGTGGATTGCTTGTAAAAAGAAAAATTAATATAATTAGAATTAAATAGTAAAATCTAGACTTATTCACTGGATATATTTATAGGAAAAATCTAGATATAGTTCACTAAATCTCTAATTCTAAACTAATATAATTGGTTGAATTAAGAATGTTTATTTGTAAGTAAAATAACATATTTATATTTGTTAGGATTAGAATGATTAAAGGTAATATTTAAAATTTAAATAATATTATATAGATGAATAGGGGTAGAATAGAAATAAAATAATTTATCGTACCTACATTCTCAATTTTATTAGTAGTAGGATTTATATTTGTTTAAAATATAATAGTATAATATAAGTATTATATATCATATTATATAATATATTATATACCATATATTAATGTATATATAGGATATATATTTTATAAATTAATATAAAATATTATGGGTACATGAAAGGTAAAAGTTAAAAAATTTATATAAATGGGTATAATAATTGAAAAGTGATATATAACAAATCGAGTCGAGTTCGAGCCGAGCTTCGAGTCGATTTCGAGTCGAACCGATCAGGTGTCGAGTCGAGTCGATTCGAGTTGGCTAATGTTCGAGATCGACTTATTTGATTTCAAGTTTGAACCAAGCTCAAGTCAAACTCACTTCAAACCAAACCAAATTTAAGTTAAACCGAGCGGAGCCAATTGAGCTCGACAAGCTGGCTCGACTCGTTAGTCACGGATATAGCCTTCCAAAGATTGTGTCAACGATAACAAGTGACAACCTGATGATATATGTGTCAGGGATGCCTACTTGTATTCTTCACTGACAGAGCCTTGGAGCTACTAGCAGGACCACGAGCTGGGACCCCAACCTAGGGGGCGGCGGCAATAGGTGGGCGAAGTTGAATGTGACGGATGTGCTGGAGGTGAATGGGACCGTGCATGCCGATGGAGGGGATGCCAGTCTGTCTCAAGGGTATGGTAGGGTGGAGGAGGTACCGGTGGCAACTCAAAAAATGGAACTTTTTGCCTCTATTTTAACTCTTTACTATCATAAGCGAGTTTTCCTTATTTTGTGTTTCACTCAGTCGAGGTTTGCTCCTTCAAGCTTTTTAATTTTGATTAAGATTAACAAATGAAGTGTTATAATTAGCCATTTATATATTGGGGAGTTAGAGCTGACGTTTTGGGTAGAGTTTACTCATTTTAGACCCATTTTTAATTTAGAAAAATGGTGCACAAATAGGTGATAACATCTACCGTGGTAAGGGTGGGATTGGTGGGTCAAGGGTGGAGCATAAAGCCATATCTTAGTATGCTCGAAAAAAAAAATTATAGTAGAATATTATTAATTATAATATTATTTTATATACATCATTGTTTTAGCACATACTAATCGTATTATCGACGAGCACCCAATATCCCTCCATGATTATCGATACCAAACCAATACCGATACGGCCTTCCCTGTACTAAAGCTAGAGTTTACTGATAAGCATTTCTCACCTAGAAACTGCCACCTTCCAAATCAGTTCATCCCAAGAATAAGTTGCTGGACAACCAGGTGAAAGGTGTTTGCTATAATGCCAGTGTTCCACGAACGAGAGTCCTCGTCAAAAAGCTCACGTGGATGGGGATGTGATTCATTCTAGATGAATGATAGGAACACTTCCATTCTGGAGCGAAAACAATGAAATTATTCAACCTCTCATTGTCGATCAGACCAAGTCCTTTTATGTCTGAATCAACCAATGAACATATCACACAATCTTCTCTTATTATACGTAAAATTTATTGAGCACTGACATACAGGGGGAGCAAATTTTTTATCATGCTTATTCAAGGTGGTCATGTGGCCGGAGGGACATGAACATTGCCGCGTAGTGGAGAAGCCGTCGGTCATCATCCACAATTTCCACTGGCGGAGCCGCAGGATTTCTGGTTCTTGCCTTGTAGCGGCGCCAAGCTAATTGGATGTTAACCGCTGCCCATGTTCTCCAATGTAATGAGTAGAATCTTGCCGTTTGCTTGATCCTTTCATTTGCAAACTTGTACCGGAAGTGATCAGTGATGTACCGGAAGTCGTTTGCATCCAGGCCAAATGCTTCTGTCGCCTCCACGCAGACGAAGGTCGCCGACGAAGCGGGCAGGCGATCAATGAACGGCCGGCGGAGGCACCAGGAGAAGAGCTCATCCCCAAGGAAGTTCCCGGGGCCGAGCATACATGTTGCAACCTTGCCTTTGCTTAGGCTCTGGCTGCTCTTCAGGTGCCCCCTGACAATAAACACCATGCGCTGCACTGGATCCCCTTCTCTAAGTATCTGCATAAGATTATTTAACATATGACTTAGCAGCTGAATTTGAACGCATTGGATGAACACATTAGGCTGATTAATTAGCTGCTGTACTTTTTCATCTTTGGAGAAGACCAGGGGCTTCAATCTGTCACATATGTTGTCCAGGATAAGGTCATCCAAGCTAAGGAAAAAAGGAACCTGTACAAAGAACGAAGACCAAAAACTATCATCAGTTGCACTAGTTCATAGTCAATATTTCGATTTATCTAAGTTTCAATGATAAATGTTGAGTTAAAGCTCCTTAAGTAAGGACTAATTGGGGGATTAAAGGGCAAGGAGGTGCATAACCTGCTTCATGAGGTCTAGACAAAGGTGCCTCTTGATGTCACGGCGGAGGCCTTCGGGCAAGCCCTTGATCATCTCCATCTCGTCCTCCCCTCTCATAACAGCCCACCTCTGCCGCTCGTAGTGCCGCACTCGCTGCCTCAGCTTCGCCGGCAACTGCCTCCGCTTCATCCACCACTCCATGTCTCTGCATCTCAGTTGCAGCTTCCTCCTCTTCGCCATGACTGCGCTCAGAAACACCTGATTTATATATACCGCAGAGTAGCCACATCAATTTTGTCAGGACCAAAGTCTTTTATCCATGGCAAGTCTCGTACGTTCAGTAATAAGGAGTCATTAAAAAAAATTGGAAACATTATAGAGAAGAGAAACATGGATGGTTTTCGTATATTATGAACTGCAAAGGTCCTCATTTTATCTTGATGTAGAAAAAAATTAGTCTTTAAAAATGGATTGTACCTGAATGTTTCCTATTAAAAGAGTGAAGAGCAAGAGGCCACTTAGTACGATGATTATGCTGAATATCACTTCTAGCCAGTGGCTTGTGGGCTCCAGATCATTGCCAAAGGTGCTGCGATCATAACACAAATTAAGATCAAATAAGTTGTTTCTGCCCGACCCATAGTCCACAAATGATTCATCTACCCTCATTATGTAACAATTAGGCGACTAATTGAGTCCCCATGACCCCCATTCCGGTTAATGAATTGAAGCAATAAGCAGTTTCATGTATGAATGGCCATTGTGTTTCGCATAATGCCAACTGACCTGAGGGTCATGAGGCCCCAGAAGATGGGGTAGAGGATCTTGACGGTGAGGGAGTTGCTGGAGACGACCGGGAGGGCCCAGTTGTAGATACCGTAATGGAAAGGCCCGCTGCCGTTGAGGCACACCGGGATGTTGTTGTTGCCGCCAATAGTGGAGGAGGAGTTGTCGCCGGCGCAGGTGTAGCCGGGGACTTCCAGAGGAAGAGGGAGGCGGTAGCACACCTCCTCGGAGCAGGAGAGGGAGACAAGGTGGCAGGTGCCGTCTTTCTTGCACTGCTGCGTTATGCATGAGGCCACCCTCTGTATCGCCAGCACGTACCAGCAGCCCCCGGCCACCTGCACCCTCAAAACAACCGTAGCCATTAAATCAGAACATAAGGCTCATGCATGCAGGCAGAGGCAGTCTTGGACGTGTACAACACAGTAGATGATTATTGTTTTTGCTTATACAAAGTGATGTTTATCATATGGAACTGCCAAATGATGTATTTATTATACTATGTCAGTAAGAAAAGTGTATTGTCATTGATGAAGCATATATGCAAAGTATAAGAATGCTTACGTGAGAAGCGATGAAGTAGGCAATGAGGTTGAGGGCGAAGCCCCACCAGATGGTGCCAAATATGAAGCCGGTGACCTTCTGCATGCTCCTCATGAGGCAGATGCTGTGGTATACCTTTGGGAGGAACTGGAACAAGAAGATGAGTAGCAGCATCGTCATTATCAGCTTGATCTCCTCTTCTCTTATCAGTTTCGGCAGTATCAGCCAAAAAACAGTCTGCACTTTCCAAACGATAATATTTAAAAAAAACATGGATCACTGATCTGTATTACATATTTATAAAGGAAAATGATAGTTATATATACAAAGAACACAATAAAAACTCACATATGATTTTTTATTGGATTAGGATAAGTGAGGTGACCTTTAACCAAAACTTATGTATGAATTTTTATTATTTTTTATTGTGTGAATATTATTATCTATTTAGAAAATAATGAAAATGCGTTACATAATATGCCAAAGAACGCTGACATTGCCCTATTAGGGGCAATTTGACAACCCATTTAAAAAAAAGCTCCAACATGAGGGTTAGATTAAAAAGAGAATCTTCCCCATTATGTAATATTTTGAACTTACGTAAAAAAATCTTTTTCTTCTTTAATAGGTTACCAAACAACCCCTCAATCTCTAGTACCTATCTCATTCTCATCTCTCTTATCCTCGTCTTGTCCAACCTTTCCTCTTCCACTTCCTCTTCTTCTTCCTCTTCCTCTTCCACTTCCTCTTCCTTTTTTTTTTCTTCCTCTTTTTCGATGTTCTCAGTGGCCGGATGTAGACTTGGCAGTCATGGCTAGAGTCATGTCGGCCGTGACCATGGGAGCTTGACAGCCTGCCATGGCCAAAGGTGGTATAGGCGGTCACACCATGGTATCTCTGACCAAAGCCACGGCCATGAAAGCTCTAGCCAGAGTCATGATTGACAAACATGGCCACCCCCTCCTCTTCCTTTTTTTCCCTCCTTTCTTTCTTCCTCTTATTTCACGACAACAGGTGGGTTGGGGTTAAAAGCATAATAAACATTGATGTTAGTATCAATAGCATCATTAAAGATATGGTTGGCATTGACGCTAGAGAAGAAAAAGGTAGAAAAATAGATAAGCTAAGAGGAAGTGAATAAGAAGAGGGAAGAGTTTTTTATGCTCCTGTGAAAATAAGTTCAGCGCAAAATACCTGAGAGTCCTTGATATTTAAGATTACTGATATTGATATTAGAACATGTTAATATGAGTAATTTATATATTAATATATATATTCTTGACATTTAAGATTACTGATATTGATATTAGAACATGTTAATATGAGTAATTTATATATTAATATATATATATATATATATATATATAAATTATTATTTTCGTAGATGAAGGTTTTTATATGGGATAGTGATATTCCTACAATAAAAATACCCACAAATATTTAGATCCTACGTAAAGTTCACGAGCTCACTTATATAAACTAATAAAAAAAAATTATGTATATATACTTTTGGTGTAAAAACATTATTAACTTATTTGGGCTCACCGACCGAAACAGTAAAAAAAGAACCTGAAAAAGTCGTTCGAAGTAACGGGAAAGAAAATAATAAGAAATTATAAAATAATAAAATTTAGGGAAGTGAGACAAGGGATCTAAGCAGTAGTTTTATGCCAAATCGATCCATGTATAGGACCCACATAGTCTTCTTGCTAATTATTTAAGTGTCTTCATCGATGAAGACAGGGTAACTTGTCTTTCATGTAGAAGAGATTGTAGCTAAACAATATTCGGGAAAACTTTATGGTCCTCCTCAAGATGTCTGCCCGAATATCTTACACGAAGACGAGTTGACACATCTTAAAAATCCACGGTGTATACGATTGCCGATATATATATATATATATATATATATATATATATATATATATATATATATATATATATATATATATATATACATATATATACCAAAATTTTATTATTAATTTATATATATTATTTTTTTATGTACCATGTTTGGAGTTCCATGTGGACAGGTGAGGATCATGGAAACCGGTTATATTTGGCCTGTCCTGTGTATAACCGATTATTCACATAAGCGTTGAATTGAAATTAAACCATATATAGTTAGTGCACAATTATGTAGGAATTTGATTAACATAGAAGGAGTGGATTAATAAGTGAAAAGTAAAAGGGCAACCTGGGGGACGGGAAGGATGACGAAGGCGTCGAACCAGAAGCCCTTGAGGGAGCGGAGGTAGTGGTCGGAGATGGCGTGGGCGTCCCACACGAGCTTGCCGCAGCCCACCACGAGCGACTCCCTGGACACGTAAGCCAGCCGGAACTGCAGCCACATGTGGGCTACGTGCACCGCGTCCGCGCAGGTGCGCAGCGCCGTCACGAAGGCTGCCAGCCCGCCGTCCATGAACAGGCACGGCTGGCCGCCCCGGCCGATGGACAACGCGTAGAAGAAGAGCGGGTCGATGGCCAGGGCCACGCCCCGGGCTATTAGGAAGGCCCGGTTCAGCCGCTGAACCCGCTTGCTCCGCGGGTCCAGCACCCGCCCGAACGGCCCATGGGTTACGACCGACAAGGAGGAGGTAGGCCTCCGGAGGTGCTGCTGGGGGATGGGCTTGGGGACCGGGCCCTGGACGGGGAGGAGGGAGGAGCCGGCGCCGGCGGACCAGTGAGGGGCGTGGGCATGGTCGCAGGTTGTGGAGTGGAAGGCCGGGGCGACTACTTGGGTGCAGGCGTAGCACTCCCGGGAGGGGGAGATGGGGCTGCTGCCACCACCATTGTTGGAGTTGTCCGTGTCCGAGGACGCCCTCCGTTGCCCAAATACTGCAACCCACCTGACACACAAAGCATTCAAACTGTATGTTAAAATTATCAGAAGGGACCCGGGGATATGTGATCAAGTTTGCAGCAAATGTTAATGGCACGCGGATGCATGCAAGTGGGGGTGGCCTACCTCTTGGGCAGGGGGATGCGGAAGTTGGCGAGTGATGGCATCTTGGGAAGTGGTTAACCATGAAGTAAGATTGGAGAGGAGAAGTTAGGGGCAATATGCTCGCGTTTGTATGTCTCTGTGCTAGAGAGACCAGGGGAGAAGGCAGTACTAGAGCCAGAGAGACTGAGAGAGGGCAGCAAGAGAAGGATACTGAAGAAGAATTAGCAAGTGATAGAACACAAGAGAGGAGGATATATTATAAAAGCCAAGTACTGAAGAAAGGGAAAGATGACAGTTAAAAGGCCGAAGAATTTGTTGAATTAATGGGAGAATGATGACAGAACATTAAAATAATGAGCTAGGTTGCATGCCCCACTAAAAAAATAAACATGGAAATTGAGCAATCGGAAATCAAAGAACACAATAATGGAGCCGCGCGCAGGGAGGAGAACGAGGTGCAGCCGTTCAGGTGGAGGACTACAAGGATGGACGAATGCAATAATGGGGGAGAGACAGGAGGAAGGGGAGAGGAAGTAGAGATGGATAGAGAAGGAGGGAGAGAAAGTGTGCTTGTGGTGGAGAGAGGAGAGAGGAGAGAGGAGGGGGAGCAAGAGGGAAGGAGAGAGGAAGCTGGTTCCGTTTGGTCGCTTGTTTATCATCTAAAGTGTCCGGTAGCACATGAAGTTCAACGGAACGAAGTGAAAGATGAAAAGATGTTTGCAACGGGAGTTACCAGCACATGCATTCACTTGTAGGAGGACATCAGCAGTTTCGGGACATTTGCTGGGGCTTGGCTGCATGGCCCTGCCTTGACCAGACAGACGCGGATGCTTATGCTGATTAGGAGCATTCGTCCATATCCTAAAGAGAGTTGATAAGTGGCCTTTCGTACATGACGTGGTTGGATTTACTGAGTTATCATAAACTTTATTGGATTAACTGAGATAGAGTCAAACGATAATTATAGATATTTATATCACGAGTTACTTATGTGTCTTCCATCATTTCCTTAGTGCCATGTATTCCATGTTTCTTCAACGACAATTTAGTCACAAAATGCCTTAACATGAAATTGGACGGCCCAATTCATTCAACTGCCTTTCTTTGTGCTATTAAAACTCCTATTTATTACTTTACTGCATAGTAATTGAGATTGAGTGGTATCTGTCTAACATCCGGCCAAAAAAAGATTATGATCCTACTCATACTTGAGTCAAGAGTAGGCTGGAGTACTGCTTCATGAAAAGGCCCAAATGAAGTGAAGAATTGGCCCTAGTAGTAATCTTCAATTTGCATCATATGGGAGTTTGAATACCTGATTTGTGAGAGTGAAGGTGTCTCGGATGGGAAAATTTTACACGGATCCTACATATGGAATGTACTATACTGACAGAAAAAAAATGAATTATTGCAAATTCTTACCAATCCACAGAAGAGTTGGAACTTTTATGCAAAAGATTTATTGGCTATGGATCAATACAAATAACATGGTGCTGTCTGACTCGTGGATAGATTTCATCGTTACAACGAATACTGAAAGAGGGCATTGTATCTTGCCCATTATTGCTATTTTATACTCACAATATCTTTTTAAAAGAAAGAAAAAGGAAACATTTTCATCATTTTTAGTTGCTGATAAAAGCCATGTTCAAGTACTTCATTCATTATTGCAATGATGCTAACCAAACATATTATTTTTTGCAAGAATCCCTACTAAACCCTAATGACAGTATTAAACAAGGGCTGATGATATTTCTACCTTTTCTACTTAAAATTCTACTCCAGCCTGTTAGACAGAGAAAGGTCTTTTCTCAGCTTAATCAAAGATAAGTAGGGTATTAGCATTAGAGAGAATAATAAAACTTGATAAGGAACATAATGTATACATATTATTCTTTCCAAGTTCTAGTTCAATACGTCCAAATTAAGTACCAAACCAACCTAAATGATAAGCTCGGTGAAGCATTTACGAAGTGAGAAAGGAATGGCCACTTGACTGGCTTGGGGCTCAGTTTGCTTGGGACATTTTCAATGGCGTTCATGACACGTGATGGTCCCCTAAAAAGCGAAACACTAGCTACTAGTGGTCCCGATAAAAGAATCTGGTAACAAATTTTCATCACTCCGTACCACATTGACGGGTGAAAAGCCAGATATACCTACGTACGGAAAAAAAAGTCTAGATTGTCATATGGCACTGTCCTGCGTTAGAATGCCCTACGCTTCATCCAATCTTGCAGGGGATTGACACATATAAGTGGGCAATACAGTGCTGGATTGATGTGCGACAAAACTATTGTCAATCATGCCGATGAAAATTATCCATTCAGGTGAATTACATCTGAATCAATATACTTCAATCATTGAACTAGTTACAGCAATGCCACTATTCAATAAACTGTGTCCACAAGAAAAATTGTCCATGGTTTATTTATGCTTCCTACTGATGGTATCCCATGTTAATACGATTGGCCTCAACGTTAATGTGAGCTAATGTGTGCGTCATTGTCTCTTATACATTTCTTACGCTAGGTTTTCTGTCAACAACAAGGCTGGTTTATCAGCTAATGACAGAAGTACTGAACGTGACTTAGATAGTATGTAATTGACCTAACACGCGCTAGTTAATATGACTACACCATTGTGATAAGTATCTTTTGTCGTTGATATGGTTTTCTGTAAATAAAGTATGGTAGTGACATGATAAAATTGCATTCCAACTTTGGATTCCGTGGAGGAGAGCTGTGTGGTTCATATGGACGAGTACGGTTTTGGGCTGAAAAGTAAAGAGAGGTGGTCCTAACTCAAATCACATTATAAGGTGGAGGCCATTTGTCCTATCCTTGGCCTACCACATGATCATCCTCAAATGGAAGGGTGAATGAGTCCAAACATGGCACATTGTGTGCTTGATGATGTGCCATTTCAGTGGCCATGGCTCTTATAAGGAACACAAACGGACAAATGAGGCATGGCTGGATCTGAATTGAAGGGCCGGACATATGCAGTACAATAGGACCTACCAGTAAATTCTGTCACATGTACCCCTTGTAACCATCAAATTACAGCGGAGAATCTCATCAAGGAGACCACATGAATGATTTTTAACCTTCAGCTTATAAATATGGAACCAAGTGCGCCGTTAGCCTTCCATGTGACCATTGTTGGCCTTTGGATGTATATGGAAGTTGATCAATAACAGATTGTTGGCCAGCTTTTAGGGGCGAACCTTCCTTATTACAAATGAATATGTACACATGGAGTAAGATGAAATATCAATATCATTATTGAGCCTCGTTTATACGAGTCAGGGATCACGTGTGATTATATGAACTTAGGCATCACATGCAATTGAATTTTGATCCAACATACATGATTTAGGAGTATATTAACTAACATGGGATAAACTTTTTGCCAAGTGGAGTTATTAATATAAGACAAAAAGAAAATAAAGCAAGCGTAACTCAAGGGTTTGAAAGGTAATTATTGGCCTATGATACTGTGTTAGTTCACTAAGTCTCCAAAAAGCTTAAGCTAAGAGTGAGGAGACTAGTTATTTATACCTTTTTTAGAGTAAAAAAACGTGTTGAAGAAGAAAAGAGAGAGGGTAAAATGAGACAGTCAATGGAAATAAGACTAAAGATAGATGCTGCCAATTGAAACATAATTGCAGTTGCAAACTTCAAATTTGATAGGACACGAGTGTCATCATGGATGCTCGTCCACTCAATTGAGAAAACATGAATAATTGAGGAAAGTTCTTGATAGCTATGAGAATCCTATAAGTAGCTATATGTGATTATGCAATAGCCAACGAACAAGTTTCCTATGCTCAAATGATTCCCTACATGCATTTCATTCTCATCATCCAAGGAGCCTCTCAAAGTCAGCACAAGACAGCGACATGACAAGCATGAGGTCCTTTTGGAGGACTAGATAACACAGTGAGTTCTCCCGAGGTGACAGAGATCTTACCACTTACAGGTGACTGAATTATTATACTCCCTCAGACATAATATAGTTATATTCAAAAAAAATCTTTGAATAGTAAATCTCACGTAAGAAAAAACAAATTTATAATATTCTTTTTAAGTATTTAATTACTTAAATTTAATAAAATAAAATTATTAATATAAAATAAATTTTATTGTCAAATAGAGTTATTAATTTAAGGAGAGAGAGTATGTAAACTGAAGGAATACGAGGCCGAACTTCTTCCTCAACATCATGGGCAGTCATATTCCACCACACTTAACAAAAATTTGGAGCACTAGTAGAAGACATACGGGATCGATCACGTATAAAGTGGTAAGGCGTTAGAAGCTTCCCTAAAATGCTCATGGAAACACTCTTAGTTTATTTAACATGTTTATGATATAATGAAAAAATGAGCCTTGTTGGATTTGGGGCATTGTAAACTATCGAATGATCTGATGGCGCGTGTTATTCAGACATCCTCCCCCTGAGTAACATGTGTAGGGACAGAATAAGATCTAATGATATGGGGGCCAGTGACTGATGGAGTGTCAATTCTTCATGAAGATAGAGGGAGGAAGACACTTGAAAAGGGTATATAGCAAAACAGAGTTAAAAAAAGCAAGGGGCCATGGCCTCTTGCTGGATGAATTAGTTCTGTCCCTGAACATGTGTCATCGAATCGAACTCACTAATCTTAAGTATTCATGCATACATATAATATACTCTCTGCTTTAATCATCGTATTAGATAACTTACAAGCTGACCAACTTCAATATTGCAGAAAAAGATAAGTTTACACGAAGACAACAGTTTGAAGCTAAGCTCATGCTCATATGTTGATGTTTGTCCACATACTCATTGGAAATCCAAACGCCCATGAATGCAAATGAAAAGCCATTTGGAAATGCACAATTAATTTTTAAAATAATTAAAATAAAAATTCAAAATTAATTTGGTTGGTTAATAAGGGGTTTGTGAGGCCACCTATTGCTGCCTCTTTGATGGTAAGAAGGGACAACATGAAGATACATATACATATGTACATATATATATATATATATATATATATATATATATATATATATATACATATGTACATATATATATATATATATATATATATATATATATAAAATGTATATGTGTGTGTGAATTTTTTCTAGATATAGACTCCACAAGAGAAAATAAAAAAATCGCTTGAAAATGAAGTTATATTTTATATTAATTAAAATAATAATTTAGAATTATTCTGGTTGGTTATTAAGGGGTGTGTATGATATTATTTTTTGGTATTAAGAAGGGTCCCCATAAGGATGTATATATGTGTGTGTATGTCTAATCCCTTTACTCAATGGTAACTTGTTGAGTTATTTGTTTATTTCAAATTAGAAGAGTGAAAAATACTTGGCATTATTTATATTTATTATGTCTTATATTAATAGCTATATTTAGAAAAATAATAATTTTATTGAATGGTGAAACCTTCTCTTAGCTTAGCTAGAGAAGGGAAAGTACGCTTATGATACTCTTTTTTAAATGCTCAACCACTTAAATTTAACCAAATAAAGCTATTAATATAGAACAATTTTTTTTTTGCCAAATAGAGCTATTAATTTAAAATAGAAAGAAAATTTAGTACATTTTGTGGCATATAGTCATATCAAATACTATGTTAAGTGAACAAAATAAGCCTCTTCTCTTTAAACTTTGTTTTGTTTGCCTTATACTTTATATTGGGTAATGAACTAGAAATTCATATTTCATCGAACAGCTCAATCTTCAGCTGATGCGTGTCAGTTTGTTAGGATGGGAAAAAAACATAAGTAGCATCCCTTTTGGAGCTCGAAGCACAAAAGGCACTACGGTCCATCACATGGATGCCATCCGCACAAATACAGCTCCATTAGTTGTGTTTATGGATATGTGGAACACATCCAACCACATGCAGGTCTGCACCGTTCCCTTGGATAGGACAGCATAAGTTTGTTCAATTATTCTTCGCAAGTTTAGTCGGTGAACGTGTCCCCTTCTCTCACCTTTCGTTTCTTCTCCGTCTGTTCAGGTCTAGATCAGCGGCAGTTTGCAGCAGAGTATCCGACAAGGATTATGTTGGTACCACTGCATTATTTGTGGATTCACGAGAGTGATATGCAGATCACAATGCCACATTTTGATATACGAAACTTGCCGAAGTGTAAGTGTCTTTCTTTGTATCATAAGGCTTCAAGTTATCTCCCAACTCGGGATCAACTATCCCGTATGTGAGTTGCCTCATTCCCTCATACTAAAGTCTTTACATGTGGTGATATTCATAAACCCGTAATAATAACTCAAATTCGTGAAGTTTTACCCATTGATAGTCTTAGATAGATGACGCACAACATCGGGCATTATATTTGTAGAAAATCGTAATCCTTGCAGAGATTTTATGTGCTACAGTGTAACACCATCAATCTCAACATTAATTCATTTATACTTTGCGGGTGAGTAGAAAAAATTACATGTGTTGTTAGATCTTGATCCAATGACAAGTGTCGGCCACAAAAATATGCGCCTAGGAACATGTTAACTTTTTGGTAATTATAAAAGTTAAATATGATAATAGATGTAATTTTATAATTGTTCAAGATGAGTTCTCTTATTAAAAAATTGTTGGATAGTATTATATTTGCACTGAAAGCATATTTATTTGGTCTAAATGAAATAAATCTACATCAACAATGACTTAAATTACAAAATAATAATAATTTGTAACTATATATATATATTATTTGTATTGTATCATAAGAAGAATTTAAATACAGTTTCTCAATAATAAGAGAAAAGTCAAGTAAAAAAAAACAAATAAGTATATAGTTATAAGAAGTTATTAATGTTGTTTAGACTTATTCATAACAAATTAACTTGGTATCTTTAGCTTAGCTCATGTAAAAGTGCTATCAAAGGTTATTTTTTACAATGCACCTATAAGTAATTTTAACTTCTTCTTAGATAGCTAGCATTATGTGTTTGGGAGATTGTCAATATAAAATCTAGATTATTTTGCCAAAAATGGCCCTAGGATACAATGTATTACATAAAATGACTCATATTCTCATATAGTACACAAAATGACCCTATGCACATATAAATATCTACACATTTGATGCTCCAACTACTCTCTATATAAGGCGGCCTTCTCCAATATCACGTCAACAATCTCAGTCACAACATCTAATGTCATGACAAAGCCCTCAATGACGTCCATGCCAAATTTATATTGTCTTGACGTTTGGCCACGAAGTGCTTAAACATGCATCGTTTACAAAAATATCATTGAATGTGTGGTCATCTTCTTCACTTTATAGGCCAGTCATTAGCCCCAATCAAGCGGACCTCTTTGGCAATTAAATTTATTTGTGATACAACTTCATAATTTACTTTTAGCCGCCCAAATATCTCCTTGTATTACTTCCTTATCATGTGATGAGTCATTAACTTCTTCTTCGACTTTTAATTGGTCAGGTCAAGTTTAGAAGCTTTCTCTACATCCATAAGCAATTAGGTAAACTCGGGCCACCCTACGTTAGCAAAACAATTCATACTATATGGAGGATAACTTAGAGCCTATATAGATGTAGCGTCCTGGCTTTTTAAATTACTTTAAAAGTCAGAGTGCCGTGAATTCGTAATTAAAAGCGGGCAAAGATCAACCGTGTATAAAGGAGTAACTTTTTATTAATTTACGTAATTACAAAAACTTTACAAAACAAGGCTTATCATGCCTTAGCAAAATCAAAGTCGTGCACTTCCAAAATTAATACTTAACAAAAGAACATGATAAAGTAAATCAAAAATAAATTTTTTGAAATTCTACGAGCAATATTCATTAACATCATCTTCTTCGTTCGAACCAGCAATATTTAGGGATGGGTGAGTATAATTATACTCAATAGATAGAGTTAAATTCTATTAGCATGTTAAAACATAAAGCATAAATAAATATCCCATAATCATTTATATTCAAAAGTTGACTCGAAATCATATTATCGACTATCAGAATCCAACACATTTCTTATATGAAAAGTGAGATAAAATAGTTCTTCACAGAATCTGATAAACTCAGATAAATTGTTTGTAGCTAAAATCGAATAAAACATCATTCATAGAATGTCGCCAATACCGAAAGGACAAACACTCGTGCTCGTGGGGCAACGATGTCAAAATTAAGAGGATCTTCCCACGATATCCAATTTCATAGGCGCACCTATGCCATAATAGGCGGTACCTATGAACTCTGATAGCTTTTGGGCTTTATACCAAATAGCTATCATTCAAAATCGATTGTAGTTTTTAGGCTTTATACCAAATAACTACCCTTCAAAGTCAACCATAATCATTCATAAATATAATTTAAATAAAAATAATATCATAAAGTACTTATCGCAATAAAATCCATCTTAGAGGTGTATGATATATGCTATTATCTTAGCATTCACTCGACCTCTAATAAATATAATCCTTTAATACAATATTTTATTTAAGAGATGAATATATTACATAATAGAATGACTAGTCGTAGCACTGAATTGAAGCTTAAAACCAACTACCTTTCGTCCTTTAAATTGATTGGAGTAACTGCCGGTGATTGGAGACTTGTCTTGTTCCTAGGTTTACGAGCAATGGGTGGAACCTCTTCTCGCACCAGGACAAGATCTCCTTCCGGGATCGGAAGCAGCAAACGAAGCCTCCTCTTGCTCTAGAATAAATTTTTTCTCCTGACCCGAAAGTGGCAAACAAAGTCTCCCCTTACCACGGGTCATTTCCACATTTTAGAGAGGCTAATTCGAATAAGGACCCTCTCACGACATCAGGCACCCTCAAATTAGGTAGGATAGGTTTTTAAACAGGCGAGAAACGGTGAACAAATGCATGTTTAAGCCTTAAAAATGCACGTTACACAAAGGAAAGGAGAGGAAGAAAGGATGGGGCGAGTTGGACCTCCCCCATCCCTCTCCTTTTAAAGGCCAAAAGGCCTTCTAGATACGTGACATGTGTCATGCATCCGGTGGTTGTAGGAGCTTGATTGGCTCCTGCAAGCTAGCCATAGGCTAACCTGCAGCTAGCTACAGCTAGCGATAGCCTGTTGCAGTAGAAATGTAATGCCGATTGCCACAATGTGGCAAGGTAAATTGATTGATGCAACGCGTCAATGCGTCAGCTCAGAGCTGACTCAAATATTTTTTTATTATTATTATTTCAAAATTTTGTTTTTAATGTAAACAAAAAAAACTTCAATTGAGAATAACTTTGTACCCCGTATTTGGAGCCACGCGGTCTTTGTACCATTGGACTCATATCGATGAGCCCTTCGAAAAAAAGTACACAAGGATATATTTTCTCACTAATTTAAAGTGAGTCATGCCCATGATACACTTCTTGAGGCCATAGCCTACTATATCGGTGTCCGTTTTACACGTTCTTGGGCTTGATACATTCGTCTCTCTGAACCCTATCAAATATCTTAGGCTCCTCTAAACGAATTAAGCTTAAAAAGGTCTAATTTTAAGAAAATTCATTATTAGGCCTTAAAACTCGTTAATGGGCCCAAACATTCAAATTTCAAAACTTTGAAATTTTGGGGCGTTACAATAGAATAGTGTTAAAAAAATCACACCTATGTTAGAAAACAATCATGTTAATAGTGATCATATATTATGTATGTCATGTAATGAATACCACACTTATTAAACTAATTGTTTCATTGATTACACAAAATACTCGCATCGTGTAATTGAAGATACACGGTATGTCAATTTATCATGTTATAAAAAAACACACTAACCTAACTAGCATGTGATCAATAACATCGAAATAAAATTAGTGTGTTATCTAAACCATGCCTATTACACTAGTGTGTTATTGGTAAGACTATATACCTAAAATACTAATATGTTATCATGTTATCAAGTCTATATTAATATACATAATCATGTTATCAATAATATGAAATTTACATGTAGCATGAATGAAGCCCTAATGAGAATACCGATTGTGGCAGAGTGCTCGTCTTCTCTGCTTCTGATGTTGCGGTGGGCGAAGGATATGACGCAACACAATAGTTAATGAACTGTTTCTGCCTAGTTGTACCTCCCCACAACAGCAAGTCCTCGAGGAAGTCACAGAAATATGGGGAGACAGATCTATTACTTTGTGTGATTAATATGAGGGCCCTGCACGATGGCCAAGTATGTTAAGTCTTCATCAAAGACAACACACCTATTTTCTTCCACTTTCTTCAAAAATTATTTAATGAGATTCTTCTCCATGAGGGGTAGTATTTTTCCTCAAATGTTGAACACCTCTTGTGAGTCATCCCAACACTCACTTATTAGAAAGTCTAGGAGCGGCCTAGAGATTATGATTTACTGACAATCGTATACTGGGTAGAACCCAATCTCCTCCAAAATTGCCTTGCATCCCAACCTCAATTTAAATAGGTCTTTTGATAATCGAAGTCCAAAAGGGAAACTATTTATTCCCATACACGGTCTCCTCCCATAACTTCTCTTCTTAGGCATTCACTGATTCTACCATTTGACTATATTCTAATGGCCTTCATATATATTAATAATGGGTTGTGACCAAAATCAAAGAGTCACGTTGATTCACATTATGTAGCTAACATTCAAATGCATGTTAATCGTTAACACAATATAATGCCTTCTCATACATGATAACACAAGTTTTCAATGTCGTATATCCCATATTGTGTTATTTATAACACGATATATATATATATATATATATATATATATATATATATATATATATATATATATATATATATATATATATATATATATATATATGCCTCCTATACACAATAACACTTCTCAATGTCGTATATTATATATCATATTATTGATAACACGATATTTTTTGTATCATATTATTGATAACACGATATTTTTTGTATCATATTATTGATAACACGATTATGTGTTATGCGTGAGTATGCAAGTATTACCTATCATGTGCTTCATAATACGATGTATGAACAATCATGTATTTGAACCAACTAAAAAAACTAAAATTTGAATACCATAGAAGTCACCTACTGATTGATGCTGATGATCCTCACCAGATTAACCCCTCGATGGGCCTTTGATCTTCCCCACAAATTACTTCTTGGCCAGAATTCGTTTTACAGTCAGACCTCACTTCATAGTTGGAACTTCACTTGACAGGTTGGATTTTTGAAATGTGGAGTTAGAAATTGGACCTCTCACTGTGTTTTTGCTTCTCACTTGTAGGACTTTGGATATTGCCAATCGGATGGGTTGTTTCACGGTTGTCCGTTTATGGGAAAATGTGTCGATTGCCCAGTTTATACAATATAAAACCCTAACTTAGGGGTATTTTGGTCTTATTTTCTAATAAGAAATTATAAGTCCAAATTATGTAATATTTTTATTTCAAAACCAAAGAATATAGAATATGGGCTTCTTAGGCTAGGAAAAATCTCTAAGCTATTAATATAGGATAAAGGGAATTTTGTTTACGAAGCATTAAAACACTCCTGCCTACTCAATTTATCCTTTTATTGGATTATGCAGCTGGTTATAAACTTGTAATGTTCATAACTTTTTATTGAAGATGGTTCTCAATTATATCCAATTATGAACAATGCTAAACCCAAGTTTGCATCGTGCACATCTATATCAGAAAAAGTGCTTCTTCCAAACTCTTTACCCTATTTCCATTTCAGTGAGTCAGCACTTCCCTATGGAAATGATTTTTTATCCTTCGCTATTAAAGAACAGCGGCACCTTCTTTGGTAACCGATGCAAAAGAAGGCTCATGGACAACAACTTGGTGGCCATGGGTTGAAATGATAAACTTTCGTGAACCTGTCTTGTCAAAGCCAAGCCAATGGGGCATAAAGTGGAGAAAGGAGATATTGATTTTTAGTGTTCATTATCCTACCTACTCGTATAGGAGGGACGGCTGAGTTATAGAAGCAGTATGGGTAAAAATCTTTCGTATAAAATACTTAATGTGGCGTCATGACTTGTCTTAAGATTGAGGTGATGAAGTTTGATAGAGCGTACCTAGTGAATGGTTGTCTCACATAGTATAAGAGTACAAGATCAGGAAGTCCCGGTCAAGATTAAAATAATTATATTAATAATTTATTTTATAATAGTTTAAGTTATTAATTCTATTGGATAGGAGTGTAGGCCCCATTTGTATTCTTAGGGCACATGTGAAAAATATAATTAACGTGAATTACTTCAAAAACATGTTATCTTAAGAATACAAAAACAAAATAATGATACATATGCGTGACATATGCATACATGACGTGTTACAAAAACATGACTGGTGCCCCTTCCTCGAAGGTGATTTTAATGGGTCATCATATTTCTACTAGCATTTGCAAGCTCAATTCCTAAACTAATTAGTCATTACTACACAGGTTCCCTCACTACCCTCTGCTAAATGAATATTATGCAACCCCCACCTCCCCAAACCAGTTCCGACTATGCCTTCACCAATTCAATATAACATAATACCTAGGTTGTCAAAATGTGCTAACTAAAAAATAGAAAGGAAATTCATAATTAATATTTAGAAAAGTATTTTAAAAAATATCTGCACATGTTGTTGGATATTTATATTTGTCTTGAATCTCAAAATTTTAAAAATTATATTTATCTTTCATCTCAAAAATAGTAGAATAGAAATCCCTAATTAATATTTGACCCATAAAGTCAAATTTTACTGTATATTCAAGTTGCATCATGTTATAAGGCAAAACAAATAACTCTTGTTAAGCTATATACAATTATAGACCGTTAAGAGCTCGAAACTGATTTATGACCATTTATTTTCAAAGGAAAATGATATTTTCACATTAAAAATACACAACAAAAACTCACACATGTGTCTTGATTGGATTAGATACATAGGCCCAAGTGAACTTTGTGTGAAGCCCACTTATCCAATCCAATCAAAATGCTTGTGTGAGTTTTTGTGGGTGTTATTGTTGTGGGAATATCACTATCCATTTTCAAATAGGTTGTGAGTAGTCTGACTTAACACGCTCAGGCTCTAATTGAACAAGCTTGGGCCTGCCCGAGCCCAGCTCGATTACCAACCGCATCAAAGGTATATTATGTGTGGCTTGCTTTTACTTTTATGGCTTTGAAATGAAGTCCATAAAAAGATAGATCCATTTTATGGTAGAATGAAAGGAATGCGAGTTGAAAAAGGAGGCAGGTTCAATCCTGTCCCCAAAAGTGCGTGAAACCATTCAGAAATCGGTGATTCCCGAGTAGAGACGGTTGACTTATATAGCAAATTAAACCTAAAATTTTGTTTGATGAGTCTTACTAAAATCTGAACCCCAAAACAGCTTTTCAGACTTAGCTTAATGGTACCATCTTTGAACCTTAATGGGCCTTACCTATTCAGACAATTTTTCCATATCTTAATATTTGGCAGTTTGGGCTAAGAGAAATAAGAAAAAACTAAATTTTACTTATGGGCTTTTAATTTTTTACGAAGCCCACTGTGATGGTTGTCCTGCCCCACGTGAATTGCGGTGCACAAGCAGCTATACAAAAATGTGACCTATGAGCTAACTCTGATTTTTTTTATTGTCTGCCCGAATTTTAGTGTATTTTTTTCTAAATTTATCTTGAATTATTGCGAACCAAATCGAATCGAAATAAATTGAACTCAAGTTGTGATTTTGTGACAAGTGGTTTGTACGTGTTTACAATAGTGTTTGGATGCCGCTTTTTGCATAATTGAAGATATTATAAGGGATAAAATAAAATTAACCTAAGTGACAAAGTAGGAGAATGACAATAGTACAGTTAAAAGTAAAGTACAAAGAAAGTTAGCAAAAATAAAAATATATAAAATGATAAAAATAAGAAATATATAAAATAAATAAAATACAAAACTAAATCTCTCTTAGAGCAGAAGGTTTTATAAGATTATGTATTCAAAAATAAATAAGATAAATGTATATTGTACAAAAAATACATATTAAACGAGAAAATATATACTCTTTTTATCTTATATTAATAATTATATTTAAAATAATAATAATTTTTATTTAATTGTGAAACCCACATATAAAAGAAGAGAAAATCATTTATAATACTTTTTTTTAAGTACTCAACCATTTAAATTTATGAAAATAGAGTTATTAATATAGAAAAAGTTTTTTTCTCAAATAAAGCCATTGATTTAAGACGGATATAGTATTATTCAAAAAACACAATAATTACAAGAAATACTATTAACTGAAGAAAAAAATGCTATACATGGTTATAAATGGGTATAGAACCTGTACTTTCACTTAGATTTAAACTACTGAACGTTTTAAGATGGGCATAATATGGAACATGTTACAGGCCTTGACTTTTAGAAGTTATATACTCTTTCTTCCCCACATTAATATGTCTATTTGCTTCTTCAAAATGAACTATATAATAATCCAATGAGGCAGTCACTGCATTCAAGCGTAAAGAAGTCACTGCATTCAGGCGAAGAGATTGCATGATTAGATTAATTCATGTCAACTAGCAGTTTTATATGTTGTTTTTTATATCAATTGGATGCGGCTGAAGATATTTTTGTGTACGATGAAGATAATCCACATACATCTGACTACTAAAAATACCGTCATCATTCAGTGATTAGAGAAGATAATAGTGTTCAAGATACACAAGATAGACATAATTATTTATTACATTTTCATAGAGCAGAATTTCGAGTCTACTACATCAGATTCACGACATAAGCAGCCAAATTATTTAGCAAAGTAAGAATTTAGTGCTTCTTAAAGAACCCTTCAGCCAGCTTCATGTAATCCCCCAAACCGCTCTCCTCCTTTTTGCCACCATGCTCACCTGAATGACCACCGCCAGGCTTCTTCAAGAGCCCTTCAGCCATCTTCATGTAATCCCCCAAGCCGCTTTCCTCCTTTTTGCCACCATGCTCACCTGAATGACCACCGCCAGGCTTCTTCAAGAGCCCTTCGGCCATCTTCATGTAATCCCCCAAGCCGCTCTCCTCCTTTTTGCCACCATGATCACCTGAATGGCCGCCAGAATTCGGGTAATGCGCCGTGCTGGTGGTCGAATGAGCAGCTGCAATGGTGGTGGTGGTGGTGCTGGAATGAGGGGATTGGTTAATGGTGGTGGTGGTGGTGCTGGAATGAGAGGATTGGTAGCCATGGAGGTAGGTCTCAGCCTTGTTAACATATGTCCCATAGCTCTTCTCCTCCAATTTAGCATAGTGGGATGCAGCACCCAGCAGATCAGCAGCTGCTCCGGCAACTCGACCTTTGTCCACCTTCTCCGTCTCATGGCTGAGTGAGGCTTTGGCTGCGTCTGCCATCAATTTTGCACTGGATACCAGATCATCTTTGGAAGGTGGGGGCCTGTGAGGATGGGAGCTCTGACCTGCTTTCTGTTGAAAGTGGGAGTCCATGGCCTAAATCTGGCAATCAATTGGCAAACTATATGTGAGAGAAATCTCTGTCAAAAGAAACAAGGAAAGTGAAGAAAGAAGAGGGTGTTGAGGAACACAAATGAAGAAACCTGTGGATGAGGATGAGGATGGTTGAAAGGAGGAACTCAAGATCAATGGAGATCTGATCAAATTTGCGCACTGGGTTTGGCTGGCTCTCTCTACCATTCAACTGTATACTTTTATAATAAATATCTACCAGTGGCAGTTGAACAAGTCAATCCAGATTTATGAGTTTCTTTTCAGTGTTGCTTCCGCGTTGCTGCTGGTCACCGACGCACGTCCACAAAAGCTTCAATTGTCTTACGCGGTTTGTCTGACTGAAAGCTTCGGTGGGCATTTTACAGGCACGGCACTCCCTCTATTCAGGTCTGGCAAAGCTGAGAAAGCCCGGGTTAAACCTCATTTTTTGAAGCCCAGTGAACCCTCGACACTTGAAATGTCTGCAACTTCTGTTCACAACTGCTACTCCTATTTTATTAGATCCGGCCCATTCTAAACGTTACTGGGCTAAGAAAATTAGTCTCGTTGGGCCTTGGAAGGCACTCGATTAACTAAGTTTAGGTGGGACATTATTTACAGTTTACTATATTTTAGCCAATTAAAATTTAGTTGGGAAGATTTGATAAATAGATACGTTGGGTGATTATTAATTTTCTTTTTTATCGTATATTTTTAGTCAATTAAAATAGATATGTTGGCTTGTCCATGTCTATGTCCGTTAATAATTTATCTCTATGCATTTTGTTTATGAACAAAGCTTCTTTTTGGCAAACATGGTTATTATCCATTAACATAGCCTCTTAGGCAATTTGATGAGGGTTGAAATGGTTGTAAATAATGAAAGTAGTGTTAACGACTTTAACAAAGTAGGGTAATTAAAGTAAGAATCTCTAAATTAAGTAACTTAGCATATATATAATAATATTTTTTATACTTATATATGTTATATTTTTTATTTATTGTATTACTATTAGATAAATTAGTTCATTTTGAAAGGCTGAATAGAGCTATTGATGTGGGGCAAAATATATATTTAATAACTAGCTTTAAAGAAGAACTCAAATATAACATTAACATGTGTGTTGGTGTCATTACTTCTTATCTTTCCGTCGAAACGACAATTGCAGATTCTCATGTTTCAAAAATTACACTTACATCTTATGATGTGAAGCCCACCCCTTCATTTTTTTGTACCAAAGATATCTATTTTGGTAGCAAATAGATGGACAAAGTCTTTGTCCATGGTTATGCCAAAAAATTAGTAGACAAAAGAATTTGGCCGGACACAGCCACATACACCTTGGACACAGCCCAGATATCGGATGATGGACGTCCACAACCAACCCTACCCACATCTGAACCCTTACTTATGTGTTAAACAATACCTAAAGTTCCCTTCTCCTCTTTTATTATTTTTCACTTCCCCCAAATCAATGAACGATAGTGACTTCCTTATGCCACTTACTACAGCTCTAGCTCTAAGATTGGCTCCACCTCCTTTGCCGCATCTGCCTTCATCACCTATGCCTACCCATCCACTGTTTCCTCCTTCTCCACCATCTTCTTTCTCTTTTTTTTCTCTTCTTTAATATACTATTCTTCTTCCTAAAATTTAATGCAATTGTCCACAAACTAGCCAGTATGGCTATTAAAATTTTGTTTATTTATATATAAGCTAAATTTTTTAAAAAATAAACTCATAAACATATTTAACTACTTAATCTCAATAATTGGTCTTCTATTTACTTGATTTTAAATTATGTTTGCACTGAACAAACCTCATGCTTCCATTAATGGCAACTCATGATAATAGGCAGTTGATAGTCAATATACATATTCATTAAAGGGGGCAATTAGACAAATAATAAGTAATTGTCTCCCTCATATATATATATATATATATATATATATATATATATATATATATATATATATATATATATATATATATATATACACGCACACACTAAACTATTATAAAAATTTAAATAGAAGAAAAGATATATTTACAATATGCAGTTATTGACTATTGTCATTTGTCAGTAAAAAGGGCTGCTAATGTCCGAAAATAAGAAGGTTATTAGCGTTGAAAAAGAAGGGTCATCGGTGGCAAACACCCAATTTTCTAGCGCTAGTAACTTCCTTCTTTTTCGGTGTTAACAACATCCCTTTTCTCTTCTGCAAGAGAGCCTCCTCCTCCTTCGACACCAAACCCTTTTATTAACATGTGATAATTAGTAGCCGATAGTCAGCAGTCAACTACACGTTTAAACTTACTTTATTTTCATGTTTATCTATCAAATTTATTAAGATTGTTTATTGCATATATTGAGGGAGACATAATCACTCAGTGTGCTATCTTATTGCCCATTTTATTATAATAAATTTACGTAATAACTATCAATTACAGGTCATCGTGAGCTGTTATTTATGGAAGTATGAGGTTTGTTTAGAGCTGAAAGCAATTCATAATTAAGTAAAAACAAAAGTCATTATTGTGTTTGAGTAAAGAACATGATTATGAGTTTATATTTAAAAATTTGAGCTTGTATAAAAAGAAAATCAACTTTTTAATTGACACGGGTGTGTAGCCGGTTTTGATGGGTTATAAAGAGGAAGATAAGGCAATGGAAGAGGAGTATAGGAGGTGGTAAGGAGGGGAGGAGGATGAGACCGTGGACAAGGAGGTGGAGGTGTCAATGCCACATAAGGCGGAGCCAATGCCGAAGCTGCAACTAGGGCTAGAGCTAGTGACTTAGGGAAGTCACGGCTGTTAGGAGGTTGGTGAAAGTGAAAAAGAAACAATAAGAAGAGAGATACTTCAGATATTTTCTTACATATGTGAAGGTTCTCACTTAATCACATGTGGGCAGGATCATTTCTGAATACTAAGAAGTTGTGAGATTTCTTAGAATACTATATAGTTGAGGATCATTTTTATAAAAACTTTCATGTTCTAGTTAAGTGAAAAATGGACTGCAAGGCTGAGGTCCAATTAGATTTAAGAGGTTAGCTTTTCGTCATTAAGGAAGATAACACTTCACGACGATGTTCAAGTGGCCGATAGGAGTGCTTGGGATTGCAAAATATTTTTCCCCATTGGGGCTCTGGAGTTCATGAACGTGATATATAGCGGACATCCTATGACGAAGCATGTTAAGCTTCTATGTACCATGTTAAAACATCCATATGGCATGAGGCTAGATAGGCCCTTTATGATTTGATCGGTTCACAGGCTTTCAGGTGAAGTGTTGCCTTTCCAAGGTGTAGCAGTTGTCTGTTTTGTTAGCCCTGTGTAATTTTTCGTTTTCATTGGTGATAATAATCGGGCTTAAGGCTCAAATAGAAAATATAATACATATAAATATAGTTCTTGAAACACGAGAATATAATTATAATCTCCACAATGGCTAAAAGCTATAAGTGTAATTCACACATTTACTTTTTTTGTCTAGTGTAATTTAAATGTTATATTTAATTTTTTAAAATAAATTAATTTTAATTTATTTTAAAAAATTAAATAAGACTATTAAAGAAGGATAGAGGGAATATTTATTTTCACACGGGATTTGATTTGTCATGGCTGGCCGTCTCCAACGCATTGGTGGCGTGGGGTACATAATTGACTTTCAAGAGGGAAAATGATATTTATAAACTCATTTTCTTTATATCATAAGTTTTACACCACCTTTGTTTAATAGAAAAGATAAGAAGACCCAATAAGTAACATGTTATTTACTTTCCCCAATTAAATTAATAGTGACGCAAGACTTATAAGCTAAGAGAAAGTGGTATAAAAATATCATTATCTAATAGATAGAGCATATATTTAAGGATAAACTAAATAGTAGTATAGGGGGCCATGGCCCCTTTGCTTTATCTTACAATTTATATAACCAACTCCTATAACGGTAACCCATATAAGAAAGTTGATCACCTCTCCTACCCAAAGCAATAAAGATTATAAAAAGGGCATCATAGCTAAAGTAGTATAGGGATAATATGAAAATCGAAGAACTAATGTTTGTAATAATGGGCTCATATAAATACAAGTTCTTAATTATAAAATTTCAACTAGCTAGCATATTAGTACACTCAAAAAGGATCTTGAGTATACAGTTTGTCCATTTTAAAATTAAAATTTCTTAATAATTAATACTCCTATTAGCATGTAAAAATAAATATTTATTTCTTTGGCCCCTCACTTGGAAGATGAAACATTTGTTGTTACAACTTTACCAAACTATAGTGATGGGTGCTGTTTAGCTATATTTTTTATTATAGCATGTCAAGAAAGTATACAAAGTGATGTAAGATAAATTATAAAGAGAGTCATGTTTATATATGAGCCCGGGTTCATATATGCTTATGTGAGCTCAAATTTTATGGGCCATCAAATTTATATTCGGTGGTTCATAATATTTATATATTTAAATATTTTTAAATATTATAAATTATTAAATCTAAAACCGACATGCTATATATAAGCTAATATAAGCTAATATAAGCTCGGGCTCATATAACATAGAACTCGTCTAGCGTGAACAATAAAAAGTTACCAAAGTGAGAGTGAAACAATCTGGTCGTGCGAATTAAAAATTAGGCAGCAATGAGGCAGTCAAATTCTCGCTGCCTCGTCAACACGCATTCATTTTGGTGTGGTGTTCATTGCTGACGAAAGCCGACGACGACGAAGGAATATACTGGGCAGAGGCAGCCATGCCTTCCAGCCCAACGTTGCATCTCCTCCAGACCTGGTCAACCACTTTGGCTTCAGCTTCTCCTCCCTCTTTCTCTCTCCCCGTGTCCTCTTAGGCACTGGGCAGTCCTCCTCTTCTTGTTCTTCGTCGTGCCTATATTTCATTTTACTGATTCTGGTTAGAGGCGAAGAGAACACTGGCAAGGTAATTGGCCTTTCTATTTCCGCTTTTGCTCTGATTGTTTTTGTCTTTTGACTTGTTGTTGTTGTTGCATCTCTTACTTCCTGTTGGGAAGGAGGGAATCCTGTTGAGCAATTTAACTCTGATTCGCTACTTGGCACTCATCATAGACCTTCTGATTATCTTGTTTGTGCTCCCTGCAGCTGATCTGCGACGAAGAGGGACTCAAGTCTGGTTTTCTGATTAAGCCCATGAAAATTCCTTCCAGACAACGAAATGGCTTTTAGCACTGTGATGTGTTTCTGCGTTTTAGGAGCTAGCCCACAAAGAGGAAAATCACCCTGTTTAGAATGCCAATAAAGCAAATTGTCCATGACTTCTGATTTTGCTTTTCTGGTTCCGATCAGAGCCCATAAAATTTTTTACCAATAAAACAACCCTTTTTACTGTATGATCTTTGATTCTCTTTGAAGATTCCCACAGTTAACAAAATACTGACTTCAGATTCTCCATTTAGTAAGACCATGAGACCTCCACGCACAAGACAAGAACTTTTGTTACCACTTCTTGCGGCTCTTCTCTTTGGTTTATGCTTTAAAAGCACAGAATCCCAATGCAACGAAGGCTGTGAGCTAGCTCTGGCCTCCTATTATGTCAGACCGGATTTGAAGCTCAACCTCACTTACATCTCAAGCATTTTGGACACTTCCATCGATCAAATCGTGTCATTCAATCCACAAACCATCCCGAACAAAGATAGCTTTCCATCTTCTATCCGAATCAATATTCCCTTTCGTTGTGATTGTATCGGTAGAGAATTTTTAGGCAGGACGTTTTCTTACACTATTCTGGCCGCGGACACCTACATGAAGATTGCTAGTGATGTGTATGCTAATCTAACCTCATCCGAATGGCTCCAGAGCGTCAATACGTATCCAGCTAACAATATTCCAGAAGGTGCTACAATAAATGTCACGGTCAATTGCACTTGTGGCGACCGTAATGTGTCTCCGGACTACGGGTTGTTTGCAACATATCCATTGAGACCAGAAGACAATTTGACTTCCGTAGCTTCTAATCTAGGTTTTAATTCCACCACGTTGCTGCAGAGGTACAACCCAAATGTCAATTTCAATGACGGAGAGGGACTTGTTTTTGTTCCAGCCAGAGGTACTGGTTCTCCTTTCTTATAATGCATGATAATTCAATAGTTGCTATAAATTCTTCAAAATGCAAACGGGTCTACATTTCTTTGAAACAGTTTGAAATCATGATGTTCTTTGAATGAAGTACGATATTCTTTTCTCCGGTAAAGGTTGATAAACAGTTCATTAGGTATCATATATCAATTTGGTGAAAAAAATGTGAATTTGGAAGGAGGTGGAGAACTTAGTAACAAAGATAGTATAGCTGTCAGAAACATGAGCATTATGAATCTTGGCCATGGTATCTCCAAGTTCTACATTATAGTTAAAGGTGTAAGTTAGTAAGCATCTGTTGGTTTAGGATTTCATGTTTTAAACTGCAATGATTATAATTAGAGGTGTAAGTTAGTTAGTATGCAGCTATCGGTTTAGGGAAGCCTTTCTGGTTTTAAAATTTTAACTATACTGCAAGTAGTAACTGAATGATTTATAATCAATTTGGTAGCAGTTAGTGAAAGTAAAATATTTTTCCTGATGATGCTCCAAACATTCTATAGGGGTACAACTAAAATTGCGTAGAAAATAAATTTTACTTTGATAATTTAACATGGTATCAAATGAGATTGCAAAATTATATAATCTCAGGTTTCTGGTTGGTAGGCGAGATGGATTTTATATTGTCACTCATTATTGTTGTCTTCAAATGATGGTAGAGAATCAATACGTAAAAATATGGTAAATTATCTTAATGCAACATTCTGATATGGAAATGGTAGAATGAAAATTCGCGATCATCATCATACACCTGCAATTATCTAGGGTTAGCTTCCCGAGATGATGGCTGCAGAAGAAATAATGTTACAGACATCTTCCAATGAAAATTTGCATCTAGAAGACTAGTTTGCTTTTTAAGTAGAAGCATGGCACATAAGACTTTTTAAGAATATGAAGATGTCAGAATATATATATATATGGTGGAAGGATATTAGTACAATATTTGGTATGTCTAATTCCATATTGAAGGTGCCACATAAGCGACGAAAAAGTATCAGATATCTTTTTGTACAAATAGTATTTACCTAATGAGGCTCGTAATTATGACGAGAAAATATTTGGAATAATGTGGTTTATTTTCATGTGAAGCTATTTTCTTGCTCCAACAATTGATTGGGCAAATATGAGAATAGATAGTTAGATCTAATGTCTTTAATTTCATGACTTAATTTGATGCATTTTTGTAATGTTTTTTCTTTGTATTATGCATTCACCTATTGTCATTCTTATTGATGCAACACCTATCCTCTGGATGAAATCCCTGGAGAGGTTTGAAGTGCTGGATCTTTCTAACAATCTGAAAATCATAAATATCTTTAACATTTACTATTACTGTGTTTCCCTGTACTTACCTGACTCACTTGCAGATCTAAATGGATCCTACAGGCCTCTGAAATCCAGGTAATCAGTCAATAATTTTGACTTTCTTTTTAAATTTTAGTTAGGTAGAAACCTCTACTGGTTAATTAACATTAAACTTGTCTTTTCATTTTTGCAGCACAGGTGATTGGGTATTCTTTGCTGATCACATACTGTTTCCTTCATCATACATTTTCTATCCAATGACTAATATTTGAATCTTTCGTGATGCCTTGTGGACCCACTAAGGAGGACTCTCAGGAGGAGCAATTGCTGGTATATCAATTGCTGTAGTAATTGTTATGTTGCTCATAGGCGCTTGCTTGTATAAGGTTTTCAGGAAAAAGGCAAAGTGGGCTGCATTTCCAGAAACTTTTGAAGACAACGCTCTTCAACCACTTGGACATGGTAACCGTCTCAGTTTTTTGTCCGTTTTAGAATACCCTATTCGCTTCTTCTATATGTCCCTTTTCTGACTATTTTCCAGGAACCATAAAACGAATTTGCAAGTGCAACATTACTGGAAATTAAAATTGTGTCTTGATCTTCATGGAATGCATTAAATGTTTCATTAAACTACAATTATTCAGAAGATATGACAGTGAATGTCTGCATTAAACCAATTTTATTACTTTCAACAGTTCAACCATTTTTTTCTCGATGAGAGAAATATAGAGAGGAAAACTGTTTTCAGTGGTTCAGAGGTTATACATGAAATAGCGTCCTGAATTCAGAAAATCAAAGAATGCATGTGTGGAAAATTTAATTTATGCAAATAGACCAATACTTTAATTTTAAGGCACCTTCACTATTGAAGGAACTAGCTCCAGAACTGCCTTCTAGCACTCGTGACCAATTTGTACTTTTCTCTGCAAATATCCTCTTACCTCACAGCAATCATTTTTTCCAACACTGTTTGATTCCTGGGTAATCTCCTTCTGTTTTTTACTCAGTAAGTCCACTGGATAAGACAACAGAGTTAGCTGCTACAGTTAGTGGAAGTTCCCCTGGGTTTACTGGGATAACTGTTGATAAGTCAGTAGAATTTTCCTATGAAGAACTTGCCAAAGCAACAAATGACTTTAGCATGGCTAATAAAATTGGTGAAGGTGGATTTGGCGTTGTTTACTATGCGGAACTGAGAGGAGAGGTATCTTCCTTTGTCCTGTGAGGATATGTCCTTTTTCTTTACTTGGTAATACTTATTCAAAATGATATGCAAATATATCTATATCTATATCTATCTATCTATCTATATATATATATATATATATATAATATCTAGTCTCTGGATCAGGAAAAATGTATCACATTGAATGCTTAATGTTTTCATACGTGTGGAGTACCTACTGGTAGAAAATTGGAGGTATTCATCTGATTGAATGAGGGTGTGGAAGTGAGGCAGAACAGAATTGCTCTTGGGGTGTGTCGAACTAAGTTCAGTTCTTCAGACAGCTTTGGCCATTTGGCATATGACTTTGTGCTGCTATATAGAAGTATAAGATTTATATTTGATGCAGATTAATTTGTACAATGTAAAAAATTGTTTTAGATATTTGTTTTTGTCATTAAAGTTGCCACTTAAGTTCTGAAGAACTTTCCGTGCTTGTAGATAGATGCAAAGCAGATAAAATTCACAAATTGCTTTAACAGTTAAATGGGCATAAATATAATTAGATAATGTGCCCTATACTGTTGGTCTGTCAAATCCCTACCTATACATGTTTTTTTTTCACGTGCATTCTAGTTGGTGCATTGCTAACACTGTGGTTGGTTGCTAATCAAGTGATTATTATCAACTTGTTTCTAGCAGTTAACAATGATTCAACTGCAAAGACATCTATATATGAGTGGACCCTCAATTATCAACTTGTTTCTATGCAGGCTTTCAATAAGTTCTCATCTGTAGATATTAGTCACTGACCATGATCTTCTGGAAAGAACAAAAATTGTGGCTGAGAAACCATAATAACAATTTTTTTCTTATAAAATTATCTTATTGATTCAACTTTGAGTGCTAGTGTATTATATTTCTCAGTTTGTACTTCTGAATGTATCTTTGATCTTATACAGAAAGCTGCAATAAAAAAGATGGATATGCAAGCATCAAAAGAATTTCTTGCAGAATTGAAGGTCCTAACACACGTTCACCACTTGAATCTGGTAACATCACTGTGGTCTTTCCTCTCTATTACACCATGTTACACTTAGACACTGGTTTTGCTTTATTTTTTCCTCCAGTAAGTGGGTCTTCTCTTTCCTCAACTATGTTCCTTTAAATCATTATTTGCTTTGGCAGGCAAATTGGTGACTAGACCTGATTTTGGAGGTCTATAAAGAGGGCCATCAGAGGTCTAGGTTCTCATATGCTTACAATTTTTTGCCTCAGAATATGTATCTATTTTAAATAACTTCGTAAGGTAGCACTATGCAGTAACTCAGTCCGGATATTTGAAACTTAAAGAGGCACAAATTTTAGTCACTACTCATAAACGTGCAAACAATATCATCAGTACTCCCCTTGAGAATGTTAACTGACTTGAGAATATAATTACAGAGTGTTGATTCACTATTTTGGTGGCGTTGATTCTAATCTCATGTTTTTCGAGTTCTAGACCTGTTAAACTGATCTTGGACCCAATTCCTGCAGCGACTTCATAATGCATGCCACTAATTAAAAAAAAAAGGACAAAAACTTATTACTGCGTTCTGTGGCATCTCCATGACCATTTCCCTGCAAACTATAATTCTGTTTATCTGTTCTAAATTTTATGATCTCATCACATTGGCAGGTTTCCTTACTTTCCATTTAGTAATCAAGGGTCTCTTTGTTTTTATCAATTTAGGTACGGCTGATAGGATATTGCACCGAAGGCTCCTTGTTCTTAGTTTATGAGTACATTGAGAATGGCAATCTAGGTCAACACTTGCGTGGGTCAGGTGAGGGTGCTAATTTGAAATTTAAAATACTAAAAGAGAAGTGAATATATATCGTTCAATAATCTTTCCCGCCTTTAGATAGGGACCCTTTACCTTGGTCTGCTAGATTGCAAATTGCCCTTGATTCTGCACGCGGTCTTGAATATATTCATGAGCACACTGTTCCTGTTTACATCCATCGCGATATCAAATCAGCAAACATTTTGATAGACAAGAATTTCCATGGAAAGGTTCTCTCTCTCTCTCTCTGAAACCCACTGGTGCACAATGTCTTTTACCGAACTATGTCAAACCCACTGGTGCACATTGTCTTTCAGGTTGCTGATTTTGGGTTAACAAAGTTGACAGAAGTTGGTAGTGCATCGTTACAAACACGCCTTGTTGGTACATTTGGATACATGCCACCAGAGTAAGAACAATGGCAGCTGTGTTCAACACCATAGGGTCGTTATGAATGTGATAAGTTAATATTATATGCCCTTTTGCTTCTTGTAGATATGCTCAATATGGAGATGTGTCTCCAAAAATAGATGTGTATGCTTTTGGTGTCGTCTTGTATGAACTCATATCTGCAAAGGAGGCCGTTGTTAAAACAGGTGCTTCAATTGCTGAATCAAAGGGGCTTGTTGCTCTAGTAAGTTCCTTTGTTTAATCACAAAAAAAAATTCCTTTTTCTTCCTGAATTCGTTAGCTGCTCTACATTGTGATTCTTGGATACTGATATTTGTTTACCTTCCGGTTGGTTTTTTGGTGTGGCAGTTTGAAGATGTTCTTAATCAACCAGACCCACGAGAAGACCTGAAAAAACTAGTGGACCCGAGACTTGGTGACTTCCCTCTTGACTCAGTTCACAAGGTTAGATCCTCTTGAGTGATCTTGGGTTAAGAGATATTCATTAAACTCTAGTTTCATAGATGATCGCTGTTGTTGATGCAGATGGCCCATCTTGCGAAGGCTTGCACACAAGAACATCCTCAGTTGAGGCCAAGCATGAGATCAATTGTGGTTGCACTAATGACCATGTCATCTACAACTGAGGATTGGGATGTTGGCTCCTTCTATGAAAACCAACATCTGGTCAATCTCTTGTCGGGGAGGTAGCATGCATCTCTGTTAGGCCTTTTTCTTGTAAAGTTCACCTGTTATGGAATTCTTTTACGTATTTATCTCATTTGTAAATGTTTTTGAGGAAGTATGTAACTTAGGCAGCTCCTGCATTTGTTCCTTTTAATAGAGTATATTTGAATTTTGAAAGATAAGAGGAAATAGTGAGATAATAATGTCAGTTATTTGGTTTTTTTTATCCTTTGTCTTCAAATGTAGCCTACTGTGATTTCTTGATTGTATGAATAGAAGGGGATGCTTGTTTGTTAACAATCCAAAGCCCCTCAATGATGGTGTCTCGAAATTTGGAATCTTTAAATCATTTGGATTTGTGGAGAATCGCCCCAGAGGAGATTGCCCTCAAATCAATGATACGTCTCTGTTTTTTTTTTCACGTCAACAGATTTTGAGTGCAGATTTTTGTGAAATCTTTGTGGCTTTGTGATACCAAACGAAATTTGGATGTTTCACTTCTGGAAAAATCAAATCTAGTTCATATCAAAGACTCCCTCCATCCTCAAATGAGCGTCTTATTTAGGGTTTGTTTGGATAGGTAAAAACGGGGAGAAAGGAAAAAAGAAAAAGAAAGTGAATCCAGGTGAAAAAGAAATAAGGAGATTTTTAAATATTTTTCACTGTTTGGTTACATAAATAATGTGAGAGAAAATTGATAGTGATGGCAGTGGTAATGATGGTAGTGGTAGTGGCGGCGACAAATGTAATGATGATAACGGTGGTGGTGGTGGCAGTTGTAGTAGTGGCAGCGGCGGTGGTGATGGCGGCGGCGGTGGTAGTTGACAGTAATGGCGGTGGTGGTTGACAGTAATGATGGTGGTAGTGACGGTGGTGGTGGCGGCGGTGGCGGCGACGGTTGTAGTGATGGCGGTAGCGGCGGTGGTGGCGGCAGTGGCAGCGGTGACATTGGTGGTAGTGGCGATAGCAGCGGCAGTAAGGGTGGTAGCAGTGGTGGTGGCAGCGGTGATAGTTGTGGTAGCAGTGGTGGTGGCGGCGGTAGTGGTAGTGGCGGTAGCGGTGGTAGAGGTGGTGGCAGTGATATTGGTGGTAGTGGTGGCGGCGGCGACGGTGGTGATGATGATAATAGTGGTGGTGGCTGCAATGGTGGTAACAGTGACATTGGTAGTGGTGGTGACGACAATGACATTAGTCGTGGTGGTAGTAGGAATAAGACATAAATATTTAGAATAATAATTTAATTTTCTCTTACTTTTTACTTTAATTTTTTTTCCTGTTATACCAAATAGTAAAAATTAAAAGATCTTAAAATTTTTTTTTCCCTTCTCTCGTTTTCTGCCAGTTTAAACAGACCTTTAGTTTTTAATTTATTTTAAAAAATTAAATAAGACGTTTATTTTAGGACGGAAGGAGTACATTTCTATACAAATTTTATGAAAAATCTACTGCCAAACAGTGATGATTTTTTCTTGGATTTTCAACTCCCGTACTATGCAATAAAGTGGAATATCCAAATGCATGCTTGTCGTTTACACAATTAAAAATGTATTTTTTATAGAATTTTTGTTTAGAAACTCTTTTTGAGGAGATTCCAAAAAAGCATGAATTTTAACACTCTTCAGCCAGAATCTGATTTTATTTCGGATAGTAAAAAATTTTTGACCAAGGGAAGCGGTACTCCATGGAAAAATGATTAGGCTGTAAACAACCAGGATTCGGGCATTCTGCCCGACAATCCCTATTGAAACAGGCCTAATTCTCAATCAAAACGCATTGAAATACTCCCAAGCCCATCCATGCGAATACATAAATGTGGATTAAAACAGCACATCTCACTAATGACTAACCCCACCGTTAATGTCAGCATATCTTTGGAGCTAATTGGAAAACACGTAAGATATTTAGGTGTCAAAGCTACTTTTGGTGAGCAACTATGCAGCCAGGGCATTTTTTAGCAGCTTAAAGAGAAGTATTTTTAATGCTCCCATTTGACAATGTACTTTAGATAAAGGAGTACATGGGTATTAGAATATATAAGATATAAATAAAAATTCCTCTTCCCAGAGTTTTTGAGAAATTTAATTATCTTAGAATAAGAATATAAAAGATATAAATAAATTTTTTTTTCTTAATGGCTCAAGTTTTTGATAAACGTAGTTATCTTACAATGGGAAAGCTTAATATTTAAGATTGATAGCACACACTAGTCCCTAATACTAAAGTGTGTTACAATACTAGTGTATATGCCATTGATCCCATGAATAAAGAGTTCTAATATGTTTCTTATGTTGGGCACATTGGCAGTAAAGAACACAGAAAATACTTCTCAAGTAGAGGGGGGAAGCGGTTTATGTAAATAAAAGCATTGGGGCAGGCAACCAGCCGATAAGGAAAAAATGGAACTCAACAAGATGTGCTTAAGCTTTGGCCAGCTCAAGTCAGCTTGGCTCAAGTAACAGGGAGATCAATTTTCGCTACAATAAATAATTTTAGATGCCTAAAAAGTGTACTTTATAATTTAAGAAGTAATTTCTATAGACGCTTAGACATTGTTCAGAGTCAGGATCCCTAGATTTATCTAGTATGAGAGCATACGTATCTGTTTCATACCCCACCCTTTTCTTTGTTAAATGGCTAATCGGAAATGACAAAAAAAATCTTCCTTTAGTTGCTGCTACATACAATTTCCTTTCAGATCCACCAACTCATAGAGATTAGACTGTGAAATGAATACATCAATATTTAATTAGTGAAAAGCAACAAATGATCAGCGCTAGTGTAACAGAAGCATAAGGTTGGACAGCTAGTATAATAAAAGCGTAAGATTAGACCATGCAATATTGAAAAAAACCCTTATAACATTTCATAATCACATGTATACAACTGTCCCATTATACATAAACATCAGTTATTACGTCATTCAAAAATCAAAGTTTTTTTCAAGCAATACAGACTGCTGACAGGTTTTCTTCATTAATTCGGATGATCATATCACTAGGGAAGACATATGCAGCTTTTTAACCAATATTAGATACTACGATGCACCAAGCTTTTTGAATGGGAACTTAAGTGGGTATCAGGCATGTATTGCGGCAACATCATTTCTGATCTTCCACATGACTTGTTTCAAGGACATATTCTCTCATCAGTCTGGTGTTAGATTCATCAACTGTCTATAGGAAATACCAAACAACTGATAAGCTAGGCCGTTGATTATAAACGCCAATGGAGAACATAATACTTCAATTTACCAGATTGGTAATCTAAATGAAGTAGCAATGGTATTTGGTCTGACCTATGAAATCAAAATGTAGAGTACAGTTTTTTTAAAAAGAGCAATAATTGGAGCACTAAAATTGAAGACATTAAGGTGGTAAATCCAGGTTCCGTATAATGGCATGATAAGGAGATTCTACAAATTATAGGAACAACCATAGAAGACCGCTCACCTAGAATAAACAAGGTGCATAAAGAAGATAAAGAATTCGAACCTTTAATGCTAGACGTTTTAAATTATCCCACTCAAAGTCCATTTTACAATAGGCAGATCGAACCTGGATTTAACAGGAAAATATAGATCATGCTAACAGAAATATTGTTTCATAAGTCTGCAACCCATGCATCAGCTAATGTTTCCATTAGAACAAAAAATATAAAACTAACCTCTAGAATGCGGAGAGCTGCCAAAGAGCAACATAAAAAGTTAGCGAAATTCTGGTGAACTTGAAAGCAATAAAGATATAATAGTAATGAAGAGTAGTCCAGAATAGCCCTGAAAAGATTAGTACTTAGTTATATGAGCATGCATGACAGTAACAGGGGTAAGGGTATTCATAATCAAGAAGAGATAAGAAGAGAATACTAAGCCGCAAACAAACATTTTCCCAGTAATTTAAATCCTGCAATGTCAGGAAGTGGCATTTTCAATGCAGAATCACCATTATATACCAGCCAACTAAAGTACAATTTTGATTTACAATTTTGGGAAGGACAGGTGAAGTGCATTAATGCTGTCTGTCCAGGGGCTTATGGCATAAATAAAGTGCAACGCCACTTATGTAATGGCTCCCATACTAAGACTTTATTAGAAGAAATTCTTTTAATCAATGTAGATATTATCTTATAATCAGAATAGCAAGATGACTGCAGCCGTATGTTATGCATATGAAAGTTTTGCACCAAACCCGGACTAGCCAGCAGCAAAAGTTCAAGAAATTACCTAGAGTTTTATGCCTTGGAGATTCACGCATCAAATTTGCACAGAACTTGTCACCTTTATTCAAAGAATTTCTACTTAGGAACTCCATCAATTCCTTGTAGGCCTCCGGGTTATAACTCTGCTCAAGCAAAGTAGCAGCAACAAAAATTGTCACCAAAGTGGGGTTGTAACGGAATAAGTTGGTGAAGCTTTTCCGTATGATAAATGCAATAGATAAGCGCCTTTTACAGCAGAAAACCTAGACCATTTCATTTTATTTAACGACAGAATTGCAGCAAACGGTTATCGTGCTTAATGATCGAGGCTACTGATCACCTATAAAATAAAAAAAGCCCAAATGTTGCAAACAGAAGGAAGAACAAACAAAATTGTTCATACATAAATTTCACTTGAAAGAGTCCTCGTCTCCATCGCAAGTAACTGGAACTCAATACCAGACACAGAAGAGTGCGTGATGATAGTCCCGTACAAGCCCGAAAAGCAACAAGAAGTTATACCCCACACCCATTTGTCTGTTCACTTGGGAATTTTCAGTCGCGTAAAAATTGAAACTTGCAAGTGAGGCCCCCACAGAAGGAGGCAACGAGTTCATCATGATTCAACGGAGCTAATCCAGGCAATCAAAATTCGTTCACGGAAATGTTATGACAAAATTCACGCACCTCAAGCTGCGCGAGGACGATCTTAACGGCGATGTAGGTGAAGAAATCATGCAGATTGGAGGCCGCCTTGGCCTCCGGCGACGCCTCGCCGAAGCCTGCGACAGAAAAACCCATAAACCCCTTCAGCTGAGCAGTCTAACATTACCATTATCTTCTTCAACCAAGCTATCAAAACCAGGTACATGACACACAGGGAGAGGAATGAGTGAGGAATGGCAAAGACCCACCGGGAACGTACATCTTCTGGCAGTGGGGAGGAGTGAAGGAGATGCGCCGCCCGGAAGAAGCAAGTTGGGGTGGCGGCGAGGAGTAGGGGCAAATGGGTCTGCCATTGAATCGAGTCTGAGGGGGGAGGAGCGCGGTCGGGAATGCAGGGGAAGCCATGGCTGCGTCCTTGCCAACTAAGCTCTCTAGCAGTCATACGAATCGTGATGGATTAAATTTAAAATATCTGTTCCCGGATTTTTTTTCCCCAACTCGAAGTTGGACGCTTACCGCAAAAATCATCTTCTCTGGTTCTGGCTCTCTCATAAAAACTGAAACTTTCCATGGGTTTCATTGTAATTGCACTTTTAGATCATGCAACTCACAGAGCTCTCAAGGTGGAATGGTCCCCAGTTGATCTGAACAGGATGTCAAACATGGAATTGGAAGTACGTTGGAAACATCAGGTTCCTTTTGGAGGACGCAGACCAGTCAGTCTTCTTTAGATGGGCCATGCCTGCCCCTTGCCCAGCCCTACAAGTTTGCTTCTACAGTTCTACCTAACTGGGTGGAGAGAAGTTTCAGAGGTGGGAGAGATTGGAAAATGACAATCTTTTACCTTTGTCTTCTTCTCTGCACACTGTATATGTATGTAAAACTTCCTCAATCCCAGTTCAGTATTTCTATGTAGTTGAAGTGTTAAACTCCAGTGATTCCCTTAATTAATTGCAGAATAAGTGGTTTCATCAATGACATCTTTTCTATTTTTCGTCTGAATTTCTGTCAAACAGACCAAAATCTCGGCGGCTCTAGCAGGAACCGAACCGAACTAAATTTAAGAACCGAGATATAAGAACCGAACCGAATCTAAGAACCAAGATATGAAAACCGATCCGAACCGACGTGAGAACCGAAACCAAACTGAAACCGAATAAAAATTGAATATTTTAATTAAATTACTTAAATTAATCAAAATCAGATAAAAATAATACAAAATTGTCAAACTGTCTGTTTTATTTCCGCCATGGTTTTTGAAACATCCAATTTAGCAGCTTCTGCCATCTTTTTGAACTGTTCTGCCTCTGAACATAGTTGTTGGAGCTTTGTAGACACCTCCAGCGATTTATCACCTGCCTCACCTTCCAGTGCCTTGGTTAATTGCAATTTCATTTTTGTTTTGTTTAACTCTTCTTCTAGAGATGAAATTCTTGCAGAATTCAAGGTCTCATGGGTTTTCTGAATTGAAACTTTCTCCGTAACTAATTTCTTGTTCAGCGCTTCAACAGACCCCCGAAGCCCAGCCAGATCACTACTTGTTCTGCTTAGATTCACCTTGGCCTTCTTTAGCTCCACTAAGATCAGACCTGGAGATGATACAGGTGATCGACATTGAGTGCTGGGACTCGCACAAGTATCAGAACCGTTGCTTGTCTTTTCTGTTTGGCTGGTCTGAACTGATTTTGCATCATCTGGCTCCAGTCTGGCGACGGCGAACAGACTCATTTTGTCAAGTTTGCTCTGCATCATCTGTACCCTATTTGTCACTGGAAACATTTTGCAAAAGAGGGAATATGCTTAAAACTTTACAGCCCCGTAGCAAATAGACATGTATCCAGCTCATGAATTAGACTTCGGTTTCACCCAAAAAATACAGTTTAAATGTGTGATTTAAGCACAATCTGGCAAGCAAAAGTTTCAAATGAGGTAAAAAAACTGAAATATTCAAATCACCATGGAAAATCATAAGTAACTTCAATTTTTTTGGATTTTCGCCACTTCAATTCCAACTCCACTAAAGATCAGAATGAAATGCGTCCACAATTTCAGAGTCCTTGAAGATCACCCAAAACCCACTTCCCACCCTCCCATCATTTAACGCAGCAATTCAAGAGACCACGCTTGAAGCTTCTATTTTTACTGCAGTACAACACACATTCTCTCCTACTGAAGGAAAGTTACCAAGGCAGACTTTCAAAATGACAAAAAAAAAAAGCAAAGAAATGAGGAATAAATGCACGAGCAAGCCACATTTATTTGAGCATCAGAACCTTTATTTTAGCTTCAAGGTCATTTTCGGTTACCTCCGGGGTGGAAGACTTGGTTGGGGGTCTCCATACCCTGCTGCCGCCAAACCGGGAGACGGCCTCCTTGACGGACTCTAAAGGCAGCGAAGTATTAATCTCCGCCCTCCAGGACATCTCCTTCTTCTTGCCCTCCTCGGAGCTCACCTGGCCCGGCTTCCAATCTTCGGCCATCCCGGACGCAGGACTACTACCTTCCGACTCTTGCTTGTCCGACGTGACCCCCAAATGACGCAACAGCTACTATTGCAGAGTGAGGCTTGAGGGTGGCTGTTAGAAACGGACAAGGGGAAGAAATGAAGTTGTGGGTGAAAAGTGAAACCCTAGATTTTACTGCGCATGGACTGGCAAGGAGGACCTCCCACTCGTGCGCGATTTGAATCAAACAATGGGTGAAGAAGACGAAGAGAACGACGAGCAAAATGGGGCGGCGTTGGTGGGCTAACGAGGGAGGCATTAGTGGGATAACGGAGGAGCTGTGGAGGAAAGGAAGATAGGCCGATCGGGCGAATGAGAATCACTGAGTGAAATACGAAATTAGGGTTGAGGGGTGAAAACGAGGGATTTTATATATGTTGATATCTCGGTTCAATTCGGTTCGGTTCCGGTTTAAATTATTTTTTTCAAAAAATTGAACCGAACCAAAATTTACTCAATTTTTTTTCAAAAATCGAACCAAACTGCTAAATTTTGGTTCGATTTTACCGATTCAGTTCGGTTCCGGTTTTTTTGATGCAGCCCTACCAAAACGCACTCACCAACTAAAGTGACTGGATTGATTAATTCTGCCTCACAAGCATAATGGCAAGTCTTTCATATTTATGAGAAACACTAACTTCATTGCTAATTTCTTCAATCATTTCAATTAGAAGAGTGAATTGGTATTATTATCTTATAGTACAAGGCACAAGTGCGCAGAAGCACCTGAAGAAGGAAAGTGGAAGACTTGAGATAAAGCTAATTAAGTGTTAAGTGATGCAGGCTGAAGTCTGGTCAAAGATTAGATTATGCCTAACACTCAGTACAAATCTCTCCATTGCCTTTCTCTCTTGTTTCCTTAAGTAATTGACTGGGATTTGTTAAAAAAAGGACTGAAGGGACAGCCACAGAGACAGAGAACCTTTTTTTTTCTGTTATTCTATTCTCCACTTCTTTTGTATGTCAATTGGGTTCATCATCTTCCTCTCCAGTACTCCACCTTCTTCTCCTCCTCCTCCCACCCAGTACTCTAACTGTGGCTCCAGTAGCCCCCACCAACAGATCCCATCTTCCTCTTCCTCCCTCAAAGTCTCAACCTTTATTCATTCCAGATCTGATTTTACCGTTTTTGTCATAGACCCATTATTACCCACTTCACATTATGGGCTGCTGCTGAATGCTTCTGCAACTCCATTTCCTTTCTGAGTAGAATAGTATCTGAGACAAAGATCCAACCATTGCCTCCCGGTTCACTCAAGGTATGAGCCCACCTGGGCTAGAATCAGTCTTCCTCCTTCTTCTGCTTCTACCTCTAGCAGCAGCAGCGGCTGCAGCTCCCGCGGCCAAAGAAGACGATGTGAGGTGCCTGCAGGGGGTGAAAAGGTCGTTGCAGGACCCGGATGGTAAGCTCTCGTCATGGGTCTTCTCTAACTTCAGCGTCGGCTTCATCTGCCGCTTCGTCGGGGTCACCTGCTGGAACGAGCAGGAGAATCGCATCATCGACCTCCGCCTACCCAGCATGGGGCTCGCCTCCGACCCCGGCGCCGCTGCCGCCATTCCCGCCGACCTCCAGTTCTGCCGTTCCATTAACACCCTCGACCTCTCCGGCAACAGCCTCTCTGGCGCCATCCCCGCCGCGCTCTGCGACTGGCTCCCCTACCTCGTCCACCTCGACCTCTCCAGCAACCGCCTTTCCGGCCCCATCCCCCCCGAGCTCGGCGACTGCAAGTACCTCAACTCCCTCGGCCTTGACGACAACAACATCTCCGGCGCCATTCCCGCCCAGCTCGCCCGCCTATCCCGGCTCAAAAAGTTCTCCGCCGCCAACAACCACCTCTCCGGCGTCGCCCCCTCCTTCCTCGCCTCCTTCGACTCGGCGGGCTTTTCCGGCAACGACGGCCTCTGCGGCAGCTCTCTCGGGTCGAGCTGCTCCAAGTTCGGCCGCAGGAACCTCATCATCATCATCTCCGCTGGCGTCTTCGGTGGCGGGGTGTCCCTCCTGCTCGGCTTTGCCCTCTGGCGCTGGTTCTTCGCCCGCCGTGGCAAGAGGCCAGCCACCGTCGCTGCCTGGACCGACGTCCTGCTCGGACACAAGCTCACCCAGGTATACCTCTTCCAGAAGCCAATCATGAAGCTCCGGCTGGCCGATTTGATCTCTGCGACAAACAATTTCGATGCCCAGAACGTGATCATGTCAAGTAGGACAGGGACCTGCTACAGGGCAATGCTGCCCGATGGGTCGGCATTGGCGATCAAGAGGATGAACTCTTGCCGCTTGACTGAGAAGCAATTCAGCGCAGAGATGAAAATTATAGGCCAGCTCCGGCACCCCAACTTGGTGCCCCTGTTGGGCTTCTGCATTGTGCAGGAGGAGAAGCTGCTGGTCTACAAGCATATGCCCAATGGGACTCTCTCTTCGCTCCTCCATTCCAATTCTCCAACCCTGGACTGGCCGACCCGCCTCAGGATCGGCGTCGGGGCGGCGAGGGGGCTCGCATGGCTGCACCACGGCTTCCAGACGCCGGTGCTGCACCAGAACATCAGCTCAAACTCCATCGTGCTCGACGAAGAATACGACGCCCGAATCACAGACTTCGGGCTGGCCCAGCTGATGATTCCTCTTGAAAAGAATGCCAGTACTTTCATCGATGGAGACTTCGGGGACTTCGGTTACGTAGCTCCTGAGTACTCCAGCACTCTTCTTGCCTCCATTAAAGGAGATGTTTACAGCTTCGGCGTAGTCCTGTTGGAGTTGGTGACTGGGCAGAAGCCACTGGAGGTGCATCACCTAGGGGAAGGATTTAAAGGAAATTTGGTTGATTGGGTGAGTCATTTTTTCATGGCCGGTAGGATCAAGGATGTTGTTGACAAATTTCTCATGGGCAATGGCTATGATGATCGAATTCTGCAGGTGCTAAAATTGGCTTGTAGTTGTGTGGTCTCTAGGCCTAAAGACAGGCCTACAATATACCATGTTTATCAGTCTTTAAGATCGATCAATGGTACTAGTAGTTTTCCTGAACAGGATGACGAGTTTCCGCTCATATTTGTTAGAAATGAAGATTAACAAGAGTAACTTTTCAGCATGTCATGTTATGTTGTCACAAACTTGTTGATGTATCTAGTCTATGAAACTCTTTATTTCCCCTCTAATTTTATAGAATGCAATGTATGAGGCCCGTTTTTATGTTGTAACCTGTTATGAGAAAGATCTTGCAGAAAAATTGTTAAAATCTTGTAGGAAAATAGCAAGATCTTTATGTATACACAGCTTCCAAAATGAAGTCTCTCTTTGAGTTGGGCAGGGGAAGTGGATAGTAATAGCATCGTGGATAGTTCTTGCAGTTTGATTATTTTTATAGGAGTATTTCTTTTTTTCTTGTCTGAATTTCTTTTTCTTCATGAGATTTTTGTATCATCTTACAAAGTAAGAAATTGTGATTTTAAAGTAATCTGACAAGATTCAAGTTATTCGTTCCTGCATCTGCATTTTCAAGTAACCCTTTCGAGACTTCCATGGGAGCTGGAGTTTGAGATTTAGTCTTCTCTGCTCACCATTGATTGAGCTTTCGCAAAGAATTTGAAATGCAAGGTGATCAATTGTTTTTCCTATAATTTATATTCCCTTGAGCCCACATTAATAACACCATTTGGATGAATAACCTTAGCTTGTGTTGAAAAACCAAATGGAGCTATTAATATGAGATAGCAGGAGTATTACATATGAGAAATAGGTCATCAACAAGTAGGGTATGGTAAGTTAAGACTTTACCCGCATCCATGCACACTTCTTAAAATTTTACCTTACCTATTATTCATTTCCCCATTTATTACCTATCAGACAAATACGCGAGTATTGAGTAATCGGCCAATCAAGCAATAAACAAAAAAAAATTACTGTAAATAATATATATTTATTAAAAGTATATGATGTATATATTTATATAAGCCTATTCTAACAATAAGTTTAAACCAGATGTATAATGATCAAGATCACTTAGCATTCATTACTTAACTATATCAAAGTCAACTAATTATGAATCTTATCTAATAAAATTACAAACCATTCTATAGTAAGACATTCTTCCCTAATGCAGGGCAACATCTACAATTGCATAAATGTAAGAGTTGTCCATAAATTTTCATGTGTAAGTAGAAATTATATCAATTCTATATAAAGACACTTCTTTGAAAGGATTGATGACAACCAATAGGGTTTAGGGATCATTACAAGTCGGTTTTGTTCTACAAAAAATGAATTATAACACAAATAAAATAATTATAGAAAATAAAAATATCCATAACATTAAGTCAAAATCTACTACATGTGAGCAAATAGAAAGAATAGTTAATAGAAAATACTTACATAAATTTTATCACAAAAGTATTTATTCATAAGATGGGCAACATAAGCCAAATGAGAGCAGTTGGGCTAATTGAACACTATGGGTAATTTACATATTTAAATTTTGATATATATATATATATATATAGTGGGATTGATCTATATTTAGTGGGAATTTTTCTAGTAAAAAAATATGGATGGTGATGAATGAAAATTCAATTAAAATTATTATTTATTTTAATTTTATATTTAAAGATTCTTAGTACCTCTGGAAACTTGTGTTTAAGTGGTGATATGCCACTTGATGTAAATATACTCAAATTATTATATATTAACACAAATGCATGTAATTCTTATCAATTAACACAAATAATAGACTTCTACACATGTAAAAGGTTATACATAGGATATTAAATAGCTTAAATACCTCCACCTAATTCTTCTTTCACTTCAGCTTTAGTAACTCATATGGTCAGTCTTGCTTAACCTCCTCCTACACCTCCTAACCCAATTTTACCTCCAACTCCACCGCTATTGCTACCACTATTGCCTCTACCTTTAGCTGTCATCTCCCTTACTGCCTTCTTCTTCTTCTTCTTCTTCTTATCCTCCTCTTCTTCCTTGTTTTCAACATTCAGTAAGACTACGCGTACGTAATCATGTCATGGCTACCACAAAAGTCACAAACCCTCTTTGTCGTTATGGCTCCAATGAAGATGACAACCTTCATTAATTTCAACACATGTTGCAACTCCATTAATTATATTTTTTAATATAATAGCTATATAAAATTTAGATTTTCTTTTCTTACAAGCTTCAAATTTTAAAATTTAGCTCATAAACAATTTCAAAGTACTTATTATTAATTCTATGTTTTTTACACAATTTGGAGCTTTTTCAACACCCAACAAATTTGAAACATACATTAATGGTAGCTCGTACCTTTCACAATTACCAGTTGGCACCTGAGGGATTTATTTTAATAAAATAGATACTAATGGAACATATTGTATAATTGTATCTCCTTTAATATATGCACTTAAGCATGTAGGGAAAGAAAACTATGAGGGAAATAGGATAAATAAAGCATGTTAAATATGTCAACTATCAAACTAAATCCTAAATCGTCTTCTCCAATGGCTTTCTTCTTCTTCTTCGTGTCAGCGCCAAAGAATAAAGAGTTTGTTGACGACAAAAAAGAACATGCAATTGACAATTGTTAGTTGACAATTTAATGGTTAACACATATTTAAACATGCTTTGTTCATCCTATTTCTTTCTTTAGTTTTTTTTCGTATGCTTAAGTGCAAATATTGAGGGAAATATAATTGTGCAATATATTGCATTATTGTTCATTTAATAAAGTAAATCTCCAACCTACCAACTGAAAAGGCACAACCTCTATTAATGTAAGTCTCAAATTTGTTGGGTGTTAGAAAATGATCCAATTGAGTAAAAATAAAACAAATTGTTGATATTAAGTAATTTAAGATGTTTTGTATTCAATTTTTAAGTTTGAAGCTTGTGAGGAAAGAAAATCTAAAATTTAAATAGCTCTCATGTTTGAAAATGTCATTAATAGAGATAGAAGATATTTCGGAATTAATAGTGGTCATTGTTAAGCAGAATCTAATTAAGTTAGAGCCATAACATTCAAGAGAGGTTACGACTTTTGTTGTGGCTTGCGTCCAATCCCACTAAATACCAAAAATGAAAAAGAAAAGGAGGAGGAGGAGAATAATACCAAGAAGAAGAAGGTGGTGGTGGCAAAGCCAAAGACGAGGGTAGGAGAGGTGATGACAACAACAATAAAGCTGGAGGTGGAATGGGGTTGGGAGACAAAGGAAGGATTTAGACATGATTGATTATGTTGGTTATTGGAGTTGAAGTGAAATAAGATTGAGGTAGGGTAGTTAGATTATTTTTGGTCTTTTATATTTCTATAAATCTATTTGTGTTAATGGGCCAAAGTTGCACACATTTGTATTAATACCTAATAATTACAATCTATTTATGTCAAATAGCATTAGCGATAAGGTAGCTATATACTCCCTCACTCCAAAATTAATAGCAACATTTTGGAAAAAAAAAGTTTGTTCTATATCAATAGCTCCATTTTGTTAAATTTAAGTAGTTGAGTACTTAAAAAAGAGTATTATAAGTTTATTTTTCCTTCTTTCATATGTGGGTTTTACCATTTAATAAAAACCATCATTTTTCCGAATATAACTATTAATATAAGAGGGAGGGAGTAGTTTTTATTATAAAGCAAGTTTTCTTTCTTATAATATAAACTCTCATGGAAAGAATGGCAACTCAAAGATGATTGTGGCAACTTGAATGTATAAGAAATCAAAGATGAGTTGTTTTATTTGGTCTTAAATGTACAAACATATGTTAAAACTCAAAAGTACGATTTAGTGCCCATTTGGCAACACTTTAATTAGTGTAGGAAATGAAATTATGATATAATTTTATTAAAGGGTGAAGGAAGAGAGAGAAATACTTAAGGGTTGTTTGGATATAGATTATTAGTTATAACAAAGCTTGATTTACAGTAATCTAATTAGTTAAATTCATCAATAAATTGCCTTTTATGTTTGGTAATGTATATGAATTATATGAATCTCCTTAGGGGAGATTACTTGGGAAAGTAAAAATTAACAAAAATCTTGATGAATCTAATGTGAATTTGATATATTTAAGAATTTTTACATATAAACATAATTTAGAGGATTTATGCTTAATCTTAAAGCTAATGAATCTTCATCCAAACATCCCCTTATTCTACCTTGAAATTTGTAAACTCATTTGGTAGTCATTTACGAAAGAAATGTCCTCCCATCGATAATTTAGTAACAAATTGACATTCGTAGCCTTTTAATGCTGTAATATATTTCAATGAGCATTTGCTTGATTAAATGAAAATTTTTGTTCCTAAATGGGTCATTATTCCTATTTTTGATAAAATGAAATGTAGCACTAATCTATGTATCCCAACAACATTTACTTGAATTCGGCCACAAATGGGTCTCAAATGAGGCACAAATCCATTACCAAGGCCTTTAATTCCGTTAAGAAAAGGTAAGTTTGCTTCTAAATAAATAGATACTGCTTCGACATGCATGTTTATTTTTTACTTGTATTTAAGATAGGCTATTAACTTTAAATATTAGGGCATGCAAGAAATAACAAACAAGTGAAGATATCGTCCTCAATTTAAAAAAAACTATTATTCTAAAAGTTTTTATATAGCTACTGTCATGAGCAATAACCGATAATATCTTCCTAAACACTTAAAGACTGTCAATTCTAACTACTTTTTACAATGGTCACAGTAAAGAAAGAGTGTTCGTCCTCCTTAGAGGATGTCATTAATAGTGGTTGTCGATCATAAATATCAAGGACTTATTGTTAGTGCACGTTAGTAGAAGGTAATGTGCTACCATATATATACATATGTATGTTAACGTGCGCTTCTCGGGGGTGACGGCCCCTACTGATGAAGGATATCCTAGCGGACACTTAAGCAGGAGGACCAAAAACTTTTTTCCACTTTAAAAGATAAGCATGATACTCAGATTTATTCCTTGTCACAACTTGTTTTCATTTTTTCTTCTTTTCCTGCCTTTCAATTTACCTATAAAGTTGCAAAACTGGTCATACAGATCAGTTTCTGGGGTGGATTAGTTAAATTGCGTAAGTAGGATCTCATGCATAGCGCATGGAAGTTGAAAGAAGAACATCTCTTTCGCAGCTGCCTTTCACTCTTCTCATGCCTTGAAACTAAAGCGAGAGATCCCCTTTTATGGTCACTACCAATCTAGGAAGAAGAAGTGTTATGGTACAAGAGAAATACTCTATGAGGGGCCAAGTCACAGCCAACGTCCACAAGAGCGAGCTTATGTTCTCATATGAGGGTGCTTGCCTACATTCATCTTGATCATTCGAACACATTTCTGATTTAAGTGCAACAGTGCAGACCACATGCTTAAACGACAGCTCAGAAGACAAAGTAGGGAACACATGTCTCTTGGATCTCACATGACAAGAGTGACGAGGGCCGGCAGTTTGAAGTGTAATTGTTTTTTGAGATCATTGTAGTTTTGTGAAAGAATTTGCAGTCATGTCAGAGTTTGTTAGGCAACCATTGTAACTTGACGTAGATAAGCTTCTGGTGCAGAGTCATTGTTACTGCGTTGATCAGGATTTAGATCAATAAAGCTCGCTGCTTATTGAATTTTGGTGATTGTATTTCACATTGAGGACAGGAGTTGAACAAATTTCATCCATGGGACAGAGGCATGTGAAATAGTAGCAGGATACAAGTAATTGTTATGGGTCTGGGGTCCACCAAATTGAAGAATCAGCCAAATTTATTCGTCCCGTGATTCTTGTCAGTTGTTACTAAATGAACGTCTCTGCCATGTGAGTCTGCTTCCTGCAGAAAGTAGGTGGCCTTCCCATTTTGTTTTCCTTTGTGCTGTTTAAGTTCCCAACCTTAAAGAGTCCTGCAAGTTGTTTTCATGTCTGCATGCCCTGACTTGAGCATCTAATAAGGCCTCCTAAATGATGATTCTTTGTTCGATCCTTCAGTCATTAGTACCGAGTTAACATCATAATTTGGTAGTGCACGATGGATTAAGGCAGAATGTAGGAACCAGGACTGAATGAATCGTGTAGGCGTAGAATATGACATTTCACAATCATGCCATTATGGTGGATTAAGGAGAACTGGAAGAGCATTAGCATTTGACGTTCATGACGGAAAAGAATTGTTTCTGTATCTCGCTTCAAGCTTCTGCAAATGAATATTGAATTTGGCATTTTTTTGTGTACCCATTGAGAAATTCAGCGGTAGGCATGAGACAAGAGGACCACTGCATCATTTGACAGAGGTGAGCTTATGAATCATTGTGGAGTTGCTGTCTTGCACTTGCAGCAGTCTCTTTATTGACTCCCTCAGACCCCTCTGCTAGTACCAATTTAGCAGCTGTAGTGTTTTTTATGTTGTTCCCGTACGGTAGGGGACAACGAGGAAGACTATGTTCTTACTTGAGATTTGAGAGTAAAATAAATGACCAAATAATTCCGTTTGGATAATGATTTTTATACACAATAATCTATCCAATGAAAATTTACACCTAATTTTAATTAGATAGCGAAAAGTAGACCCTTCTATCATCATATGGGACCCATTTTTCAGTGTCCAGTCAAAACCAGGTATTAGTTTTTGTTGGAAAAATTCTAATATGAGTAATGCACGCGAGTCAAAATTTTACTTCATTATTTTCGCACCATTAATGAATGGGACCCACAAGAATTAAAGTTTTGGCGTCGTCAAATCGTCATAAGCAGCCATTAAATTTATAAAGATGAAACTAATTAGGTGTAGTTGTAAATCTGGTAAAACAAACGTGGAAATTGGTCATTCTGTAAGAGTAACAAGTTCTGTATTGTATACCCAACCCTACCAATTTCTGATCTATCGGTTTCTCGCTCAAGGGCCAGTTAAAACTCAGACAGAACATGTGGCCTCCCACAAAGTTTACTTGGGCCTACATGTTCTATCCAACCAAAATTCAGTTAAAAAAATTTGTTGGGTAAATTCGTTGAGTGATTACCGTTTTCCTCTCAAGGCAAACGGTTGAGGTCTATGTGGAAGATTGAAAGACAAAAAAGACACCAAGCCCATCACAATGTAAGTAAAAGGCAATAGTAGTGATGCAAGCTGGGTGGAAATGATAATCACAAGAAGCCTTGTTTCATGAGAGTTCTGAATTTACACGCAGGCTAGTTTATGTTTTGGATCGCCGGCACCGGCAACCCGAACGGATGCTAGGGCAGCCCAGCCTTTGAACGCTCTAGAACAGTGATGTTCTTAGGGAGTTCATAGCTGTAGCACTGCAAGGGAAAAAAATGGAGGTCATAAAAAATGTCTCTGTACAGGAAACGCCTTAAAAAAGACTAGTGGCATAAACGAGACCAAAATGGTCCAATTACATGTTGATGAGTAACGATAAATGCAAGTGATGCGCCATCAGAATGTTTAGTAACAGGCCTGAGGTTCTGCTAAAAGAGCACATCCAGTAAGTAGAGTTATTCCGCAGAGAATTGGCCTTGATGATTGAGAATGATGCCTCAAGCAGTAACACCATCGACAGTGAGACTGAACCAGTAGGAAAACTTCAGTTTGGTTAAGAGGCACACGTATGAACCACTACAGAGTTACTTGAGAATTGGAGGCTATCCCGTTTGCTTTGCCACTCTAATTGTGTTGCAAACTTATTTCTTCGGATTAAAAAAATATAGCTAAACATAAATTCACACAGGAATGAAAAATGTGAATTATAGTAATAACTCTTGAAAAATTAGCATCTAACTCCCTAGTTTGAAGGCATCAACAAATAATCCCAAGCAAACACCAGCTTTCCAGAAGTTAACCATTACCACCAACGACTGCAATTTTCCGTTATTAGCCATTGCAGACATTGGTTTCTTGTACATTAGCATGCCAATACCCTCAATAGCAGCAACAACAACACCAGCAACTAAAACGTCCCAGTCACCCGTCTGCCCTAGTATAGTTGCCAGTGCATTGGCCGTGTAGAAGCCCAATAGCAGAAGAAATATCTTCACGGGAAAGTTTTTTCTAGCAGCATTGAGCTTCTCCAGTAACAGACTGCTGCCAGCACGAACTATCCTTCCCAGTCGAGTTCCGCCAATACCAGAATTCTCTCCATCGCCAAGGCTTCCTTGGCTTCCGTTATTGGGAGTGTCACCCATGTCCAAGGCAAAAGCTATACTCGAACTGGGTCTTCTTGTCCGATAACTGTTCACAAATGAACACCAAAAAACATGACGATAAGATATCTGCTCGTGTGTACGTTGATTTACGAGTTAGTCATCCACTGCCCTATAACAAGCATATACTGACAGGCAATCCTAACAAATGCAAGGATCGTTCTGTACAGTGTCATCTAGCATACAAGAAATGCAATGAATCCACATCTTACGCCATGCACTTTCCCACTTTGCAGAAATAATCAAGTTAAAAACAAATATGGATAGGCAGCTGAAGCGCCTGCCTTATTTGTTGGAAACAGGAACTGACAATTGATAGAGGCCTAAGCCCATTGCTTCATGTGAAGGCGCTACTTTTCCATCATATTGAGTCTCAAAGAAAAGGCAAAATTTTTAAAGAGTAAACACGTATCCAAAGATTCCAAACTTTGTCTTCAAGATAAAATTGTGGTCAGTCAACAGGGAAAAATTGTTTTTAATCTACCAAGCCATCCGTTTTTCAAAAACTAAACAAGACCTAGTCACTCTTTTAATACTCAATATAAACTTTTATGCTAAACGCCAAGCTAGGTACTGTTTCAAGCAAATAGGAAGAAATAGAAAGTTTCAACTGGCTATGTATTTTCTGGTTCTACGAGATAAATCAATGGGAGAATGATTGGCACTAACCATATGCAAAGTCTAATACAAGAAAGCAAGTCACAAACCTCTTTCTAAATAAAAATTCATCCTTCATACATTTTGCAGTCCCTCCGCTACAGCACACACTCATTTTACATCTTTGCTTTGTACAGCAAGTTGATGGATGCATATGTAATTTCTCAGAGCTTGCGCCATCTATTACATGTGTGACGGGCTGCACCATGAAGGCAGCCATGCTGCAGACAATAGACTGCAAAATAGAAAGGCAAGAAACACGGTTCAGTAAAGTCAACAGCAACAAATAATTTAATTGTGAGGAATGGGCTGAAAAAACTTAATCTGAAAAAGAGCGTGTCTGCATAGCCAGTGCCAAGCTGCACAACATAAATAAGTAGAACTCTATAACATGGCAAATCCAAAACCATGTAAATTTAAGTTCTAACAGTTGCCACTTCAATTGGTCGTAAAATTAATTCTATCCACCACAGAATTTTGGACAGCGTCACAATGTTGCAGGACAGCATAATTTTTACTTCTTAATCCGAGTCTTAACAAAGTCCATTTTCCCAATATTGTGCAAACAATTCTAATGGATTGAACTTGCAGTTTTTCTATACACTGAGATATTAATCCAATTCAAGAGCATCCTTAAACACAACCACAAGTTTTTCATCGATTAGATGCAAAAACATTCAATCACAACAGAACCATAACAGCTAAAACTTGATATAGGGCTCAGAAGCTATAAAAATCGTCTTGCACTATACGACCAAGTAACTTCCTATGTTGCATAAGAAAGCCACAATATCAGAACTTAAAATAATACCTTAAGCTACCCATGAATACTAATATGATGAACCATATTTTCATCTCCTGCTGGTAATAGTGTTGATCACAAACTCCGATCCACAATGATTTCACTTGTAAACAGAGAAGAACATCAGCGGTTGGAAAGAGAAACTAGATCCTAGAAAGAACTAGCTTGTTCTCGAAATAAGGAGATAGTCTCAGCACTTTCAGGCAGTCGGCCCGAATATGCTGCCGAATTAGGATCGAACAGTGTGAACAGGCAGCTCAAGCTACATTCCCCGTGTAATACAGGATTATTAAACTACATTATGGCCCCATATTACTTCCCTTCATAATTTACTCCGACAAACTGAAATGTCAGTAAGAATCTACTTCAAAGCAACGCCTTTTCTGAAGTTGCGACATCCACATTCATCCCTCCCCTCCCTCCCCGCCCCAAAAAGCAAAAAGTGAACGAATTGATGGTAGAAACATGAGCAAATCAAGGAAAAGACAAATAACTACAGAAATCAGTAGAAAGAGTGGCAGTGCCGGTACCTGGACGGCAAGCCGGCGACGAGGAGGCAACTTTTAAAGTGGGTACTACAGAAGGCTTATATGGTTCTGTCACCAAGCAGCGAGAGCGACGAAGAGGTAAAAAAGGGTCGAGAAGACGGGGCCGGGCCGGCAGCGATGGTGACCGCCGGCAGCGCAGCCTGGCATGGACAGAGGCGAGCGAGGGGAGGAGGATTGAAGCGGAGAATCTGGATGGAATTGGAGTGAGGTGGCGGGCGGCCCTGGTCTAGCCATCTAGTGGGGTTGGTTCTTTTCGATTTTAACCGGTCCGTCACCTGAAACCGGGCGGGGTAAACTGACGAAGTTACCCGTTTACCCTGGGCCTTAAACTACTTATTAATCTAATTATAATTAATCTAAATATTTTATGCAAGATATTAAGTTCTTGAGAAAATTATATAAATAATATTAAAAAATATTTACTAAAATAGTATTCAGTTATAAACATTTACTATAATGGCGTTGTGTAGGTTTTTTTTAAGTGATTTTGTCCTTTAAAGGGACCCTTGTGATGAAAGGATCCCCATCACAATAATTTTGTCATTCTCTCTCTTCTTCTCTCTTCTCTCTCTCCTCTCTCTCTTTTTTATCTCTCTTCACTCTCTCATCTTTCCCTCTCTTCTCTTTCTTCACTCTCTCTCCGCTCTCTTCACTCTCTCTTCTTTATTATTTTTTCTCTTCTAAAAGATGAAATCATGAAAAATATAAAATAAAAGTATTAAGAGAGAGAAAAAGAGAGAGTTAAAGAGAGAGAAAGACGAAATCACCTTGTGATGGGGATTTAGTCATTTGCAAGGACAAAATCAAATTTCGTCCTGCGTGGCAAAAATCAACACTATTTTGATAAATATTTCTAGCCAATCACTATTTTAGTAATTTTTTTAAAATTTTTTTATATAATTTTACTTCTTTCTTCTCTAGGTCCAGCTAAAAAACAGGTGGCAATTCATGTCTGCCCCATGTGACTGTGAGATGGGGAAGGGGACCTACAAGTTTTGGCTGATATTTCCTTTTAGCGTGCATTGGTTGATAGAAATTACTATTCCGTGGGTTTCATATTAATAAGTTTATTTATAAAAATAATTTTTTTATTAAATAATAAAACCTACAACTAAAAATTAAAAATAAGCATATAAAATGACTTATTTAAATTGAGTTAAATAAATTTATTAATATGAGACAAAGAGTTAGTGATACAGAACCAAGTGCATATTAATTATTCTCTCCATCCTAAATCAATATCTCTCTCTGGCAAAAAAGTTTGTTTTAGATTAATAACTCAATTTTGTTCAACTTAGGTGGTTGAGTACTTAGAAGTTTATTTTCCCTTATCTTATATGTGTGTTTCACCATTTAACAAAATTACTATTTTTCTAAATATAACTATTAATATCATAAGGAGAGAGTATTAAACACCAATATTACACAAAATTTTGGAGAGTTTCATTATGAAATTGCATGTATTCATTGTTGACAAAACAAGCATCACATACTCATCTTTAGAGTTGTTTTAAAATTTTCATTATTAGCACCATCAGAAAACTAAGCCCAAGATTTAAGTAATGTAAAAGCATCTCTAACAAGAGATGTCAAATTGAGCATTAGAGATGCTCAAGTGGCTCATTTATATGCCTATATGGCAATTTGACAACCCACAAACTCCAATTATATATGTTATTTAAAGGAGAGGTACAAAGAAAAAAATATATAAAAAAAAGTAAAAAAGTAGTAAAAAAAGGTAGAAAGAGGGAAACAATAAAGATGTCAACACAAAATTTTGAAGAGTATAAATATGAAACTGCATGTAATCATTATCGACAAAGCAAGCATCACATACTCCTCTTTTGGGTTGTTCAAAAATTTCATTGTTAGCAGTGTCGGGAAACTAAGTCCAAGATTTAAGTTATGCAAGGACATATCTAAAGAGAGATGTCAAATTGAGACATTAGAGATGCTCAAGTGGCTCATCTATATGCCTATGTGATAATTTTACAATCCACAAACTCTAACTATATACGTCATTTAAAAAGATATGTGCAAAGGAAAAAGATAAAAACACATAAAAAGGTAAAAGAGTGGTAAAAAGAAATGTAAAAAAGAGGAAAAAAATGGAGACGTTGTAAATTGGGAAATGGTGGGGCACCATTCTTTCCGTTGGAGATACCACGTGGGATGCCATTTGGAAATGATATTTTGCATTAGAGATCCTCTAAGTTGCCCTAACTTAACTTTAGTTGTATTATGCACATGATATGTTAGACGTGCACTAGTGCATAGGTTGTTGATCTTAGGATCGACACCTCTGCTTGGTTATCATGGGGGTGTCAATAAGTGTCCCAAGCTCGGGCCCACGTCTAAGGCAAATCCTCACCCTTGGTAAGTACTAGCCTACACCACATTTGTTCTTTGCCCTTAATGTAAAATTCTTGGCACCTTGGCAAGGCCTAAAAAATGAGACCACCTATTTAAACACAGTTAAAAAATATTAAAATAGCCACTTAACATGACCAGAAGTAAACATGTAGAGGGGGCAAATAGACAAGTGGAGGGAGAAAAGTAAACATGTAAAGGAGAGGAGTGGAGATGTGTAGGGAGAAATTTAGGAACCATTGGATCAAAGTATATAAGTTTCTCACTCACCGTTTTCTCGGCAGTTTTTTATTATTAGCCAATAGCCACTAATAAAAATGAGTCAGGTTAAACAAATCCAAATCCAACACAGCTAATATCACATCAAGGGGAGTATTTTCTATACTATATAATTACTGCTGACAATGCGATTAATATAATACAATGAACATATGTAAATTAATAGCGTAGCTTAATATAATACAATGGACGTATGTAAATTAATGGCGCACACACTAAGTACACGTTAGAGTTGCTACTGTGCACTAGCGCCTGGAGTCATTTTCAAATACGACGGCTCCCATATGCGCACTTTGTCAGTAATGATCATAGAAAATGCGAGTTCTCAGCCCCAAAAATTCTCTATCGGACCCAATTGTATCGGCCTCGCCGAATCCATCCCGATACTTCGCCGTGTACAAGAGAGATTACGTAATCAAATGGCTGCATGTGCAATGTGTCTGTTTCTTTTTTCAGTTTTTTCTGCAGCAAGCAAGCAACGTGAGTCAGTCTCTATCCTTTTCGTTGGTTTTGCCAGCTTGGGTTCAGAGGCAGAGGCAGAGGCAGAGGCAGAGGCAGAGGCAGAGTCAATATTCCTTCTTTGTATTAGTATTCAGAAATAATTCAATCACGGGCTCCTGTTTTTGTCAGCAACTGCGCTGCCGCCTCTCTTAAGCCAATGAATGGATCGTCTCACTCTCAGTCTCTTGCCAAGAAAGAAGACGCAAGAGCTTCATAGCTGACATTGTTGATCATACCCTTTTCATCTTGACTGCAGGTAATCTACAAAACTTTTGAGTTCCACTTTCACTGCTTCTCAGATAGTGTTATTCTGATATTTAAAATGTCACGTTTACGATTGTTCTTAATCATGCTTCTCAGATAGAGGTAGTCTTCTGATTTTCGGAATGTCACATTTACGATTGTTCTTAATCACGAGTTTATGTTGTAACAGACATGGGTATTTGGTAGTTGCCTCGTAGCCTTCATGGGGTCTCCAGCTCTGTTCCTTGTATGCTTACTTCAGTTTTGACCATGAAACAATTTGATGCCGTTTTTCGTTCCACAGAAAGAAAAAAAAAACTACTTTGTTGTCCGACTTATCTTGATATTCACAAGACAGTTACTTATTGAATTTATTATATAGAAAAAACCATCAAAAGTTGTTTTAACTTCTGCACTTTCAAGCTTTTCTTATATAGTTTAGGCTGTTTATCTTATGCTAATACTTATCATTTGTTTGTTTGGAAGGTTATCATAGATTTTTCGTTTTTCTTTCCTGAAAGTTAATGGAGATATCCAAGTATTCTGTTGTTAGGAGTTATTTTTTTTTGCATTACAGTGTTGTGTATAAGCCAACCTGTTCATTATGAGGCAACGTGTAAGTCAATTTGGTTTTTGCAACCGTAAGCCCTCATATAACATTGTTCCTCCTTTAGGGCTTGATCCAGGAAGGGCTTCTAGTGTTAAACAAATTGCCAGCCTGTCTCAAATGAATACCAAGTTCATCTAATCAGTTTGCTGTAAAAAGGCATAGGATATATCACAACACACATGATTATATTTTTTGTTTTTATGTATGAGCAGAAACTGATTAGTTGAATTGATTTTCTTGTACTAGGGGTAAATTGCTATAATCAGTTGGGAGCAAAATGATAATAACCAATGTATCTGAGTACGAAGCTCTGGCAAAAGAGAAACTTCCAAAGATGGTTTATGACTATTATTCTTCTGGAGCTGAGGATCAGTGGTCCCTCAGAGAGAACCGCCATGCATTTTCAAGGATCTTGTGAGCTTTCCTTTTTTCTTCTCCCTTTGCTTTGATGTGTCTATTTTTCAGTTATATACACTCAAATTCTTGCTTTGTCACTGTTATGAGTCTATCTGACATGATTGGTAGACCTGTTACTACTACATACAAAATGCTGAGATAAATGATAAGAATAGTCTGTTATTGTGTACAGATATTAAATGTATGATCACAAAGTAAGACCTTATTTAGCTGCAAAAATTACAGAATACAAGTTTATCTATCTCTTAACAAGAGAAGTAGCAACTCAATAAAATGTTACTCAACAAATACTATGTTTCTATGCTACATAAAGTAGTTCATGTTGGAATTAGTCTTTTTAAAAATTAAAATCAGCTAATGTGCATGTCTCACGAACTTATGAAACTTTTTTTTATATATATATATATATACCTGAACTAGGTTCCGTCCCCGAATACTGATTGATGTCTCAAAAATTGACTTGTCGACGACTGTTCTGGGTCACAAGATATCAATGCCTATTATGATTGCACCTACAGCAATGCAGAAAATGGCCCATCATGAAGGTATGACATTTATCTAATAGTTTACCATTCTGTGATAACCAAGATTTGTGGCACAATCATTTATTGATTTATTTGTCTTGGTCAATTTGCTGTACGTCTAAGGTGTGTTTCATCTTTCAATCTTGAATGTGGACTTATGTCAATTAGATTCTAATTGAAGTTTTTCTCTAGGATATGAACAGTTTCTTGGACATATAATTTGAAAAGTTCATGCCTTAACTTGATTCTCATTTTATGTTGCAGGGGAATGTGCAACTGCCAGAGCAGCTTCTGCAGCAGGAACAATCATGGTCTTGATTTTCACTTGTTGACTTTCAAACTATTATTTGTCCCTATAACATGGAGCATGTGTAGAATACACTAAGTTCATATTCTTGCCATCATACTATCGGCTATAGATCATTCAAGCTCGTCTAAAGACCTTTTCATATAGTTAGTCTTGATTCTTATTTACTCTGCTAATCACGATGAGAAGATAAACTCACCATAAATGCTAACCTTCACTGAGCATTCACTCACCATTAGCCATGTTTCAGGAAAACTTCTCCCTCCTGGAAACGTGCATCTTATGAGTTGCTAATATGGATTTTATTATTCATTGCTGTTGCTTCTCTTTATATTGTTGCTACATTGATATATTAGTGTTGTCACCAGTATTCATGTGAACTATTAGGAATTGCTGTTTCCTACGAGCACTATAATCAAGTTCATAAGTCTACTGTCTAATGTTTATCTTATATATACACAAGTGTAACTTTCATTTTTTGCATTCCCTACTTGATAAGTGTTCTTCAAGGAATTGTAGCTAAAAAATGTAGCTGCTATATATGTATATGGTTATACAGACATTGTCATCATGGTCAACCTGCAGCGTTGAAGAAGTTGCATCTACTGGACCTGCTATACGCTTTTTCCAGCTTTATGTAAGTACATTGTTCTCCATTGTACAGTTTCTGACTCATATAAGGTTTACTTTGTCTTGAAGTGATCTTTTTAGTTCTTTCTTTTTTAAACAGAATGTTAACGGAGAATGAAACACATGCTATTCATATTGTGCTTTCTGTCCTTTAATTTATAACCATGACTTTGTTATATACCTCTATTAGGTTCTTAAGGATAGGAATGTGGTTTCCCAACTTGTAAGAAGAGCTGAGGCAGCTGGGTTCAAGGCAATTGCCTTAACAGTTGATACTCCAAGACTTGGTCGCAGGGAAGCTGATATTAGGAACAGGTCTTTCTCATTTGTTTATACTTCTAAGTATCAGCACTTATTATACTAAATTCCAATTTTCACCCCCTATAATAAAGACTCAATTCTGTTATAGGCCAGTTATTCATTAAGCTGTGTTCTCCAAGGTTATTTTGGGTTTAAACACTCGTGAGTGATGTTATCCACACGTATTCACCTGTCTATTAGACATGTTGATCATTGTGCGTACGCATGATGGCCATGCATTATTTAAGTTGTGTGAATCTGGAAAGCTATAATTTACACGTGACAAATTAGTTGAGCAAATCAGTCGAATGGAAGCATTTGAATCTTGACAAATTTAATAGCTTATCCAATCAACTTCATGCTCATTATTATTTACATTATTTAGCTCGCCTATTTTCCTTCAGAAAAAAAAAGGAAAGAAAGAAAGAAATAAAAAGAAAAAACAAGAGAACTTTCCCCTATATTCAGAAAATATTTCTTTAATTTAACTAGTATGGCATTAATCCCTACTTTAACATTGCCCATGCTCTCTCTTTGTGTGTCATTTCCCATCATGTTTGTCAATCAAACTAAGAAGAATGCAAGGTGCAGATAATCTCAGCTTCTTATACTCCAACTTTGTCCTGACATTGTTGTTTTTTAGCACTCATGTAAACAGAAATAACTCCAGGTTAATTATTTCAGATTTGTTCTGCCTCCATATTTGACGTTGAAGAATTTTGAGGGATTGGACTTAGGCAAGATGAATAAGGTGAGTGACAAGTAGCACAATGAGAGTAATACCGATATAACTTTATTCTGGGATCCTTCTGGCTATAACTTGTTTGTATTTGATACAGACCCACGACTCTGGACTAGCCTCTTATGCTGCTGACCAGATGGATAGATCTTTAAGCTGGAAGGTAATTTGACAAGATTGTTATAATTTTTTGCTTTATGTCATTTTAGTTGGCATGACAGCTGTATCAATTTTGACTAATTTCTAAATTATCTGATGAAGGATTTTTATAATATAAAAAACTGTAAATAGTAATTGGAAAAACATGACTGCCATTTTATCAAACCACCAAGTTGCCCGTAGCACCAAGTCCACTAAGCTGTGAAATCATGTTGCATTTTTATTGAAGGGATAATTTTTATTTTATCATACACTTACTCTACTTCACACGTGCAATCACCACTAAGCATTCATGAACATGGAAGGGCTGCACATCCACGTCCAACAGAACTAGAACCCTGGCCTTTACTCTGACACCATGTTACTTAACCTCTTATCTTGAAGTAATAGCCTTCATACACTATCATGTGTCATGAGAATCAACCTCCAATAAAATTTCCTTAATACTTCAATTCAACATGACTGTGTTTTATTCTTGTTCACTACTAATTTACAAATCACACTTGTTTACAAACAAATTTAATGGGAAGGCAATTTGTGGCGCCAAATATGTAAAAAAGGCACTTAGAGGCCACTTTGATCCTATGGTCTAAACCATTTCTTAATTTTCTTGGTTCTGTTTAATATTTCTGTTTTCATGTTCATGGGATGGAACATACATTTCTGTTTTCATGTTCATGGGATGGATAATACATTTCTGTTTTCACGTTCATGGAATGAAAAATACTCTTACTACGTTTCGCTCACAGGAGACATCTTTCTGGGGCCATTGATGGCATGGTGCCAGACAATAAGATTTGAACTCATTCACAGACAGTTTTTAACGTTACTGATAAAGTCTTGTAATAACAGACAAGTAACAGTTAGAACTTAAAAGAAAAAATAGATATCTACATGTTGATGATGTCTGAATTAAATTGTAAGAAACATTCATTTTGCTTGTGGGCAGGATGTGAAGTGGCTCCAGACAATTACGTCATTGCCAATCTTGGTGAAGGGTGTCATGACTGCTGAAGATAGTAAGAACATTTGGACATATTAATCTTAGCTTGTAGCTATTGTCTCCTGACTTAACAAAATGGTCAAAGAAAGTGTAATGGTTTGTCATATTTACTCAACTTGCAGCTGCACAAGCCATACAAGCTGGAGCAGCTGGTATCATTGTGTCAAATCATGGAGCTCGGCAGCTTGATTACGTTCCCGCAACTATAAGTTGTTTGGAAGAGGTAAATTACTTCTAGAATTCAATGGACTGATTAGCTATTTGGAGTCTGCTTCAACTGTGTCATTGCCTATCATTGTATTTATTCAACTACATTTTACGCTAGAAATAAATAGCCAAATTTGGTGTCAGTTTAGTTGATTTATCAATGCCAAATAAATTGGAGCTTCGTTTGTTAGTAAGAATCGAAGACTTCATTTCAGGTTGTGAAGGCAGCACAGGGACGGATCCCAGTGTTTCTGGATGGTGGGGTACGTCGTGGAACTGATGTATTCAAAGCACTGGCACTAGGAGCCTCCGGCATCTTTGTAAGTAGTAATGACATGATAACATTGACAGTTTCTTTTATCTTGCTATCAATATCTCATGTTTGCCAATAGATTAAGACTTTCTGCTTTTCTCTTGACTACTTTGAATTACTGCTAGATCGGAAGACCAGTACTGTTTTCTTTGGCTGTGGATGGCGAGGCTGGAGTGAGGAAGGTACTTCAAATGCTTCGCGACGAACTTGAGCTGACCATGGCTTTGACAGGATGCACCTCTCTCAAAGCGATCACTCGCAATCACATTGTCACAGATTGGGACTTGCCCCGTCCCACAGCCAGATTATAAGATGTTGGTTTTTTTCAGATAGGGAATTTCCCGGATGTCATCAAGTAAAGATTGAGCCTTCTCATGAATTTGACGTGTTAGCAATATGATTGACAAGAGAATAACAGAACATGAAACCGAAACTCTGATTGTCATATTATAAGCTGATGCTATGAAATAATCAGTCCTCTACGTCAGATCTGTATTGACATTATAATCAAGGATGAGATAAAACCCATGTGCTGACAATAACTAGTTAATAGTTTCCTTGCCCTTGCCGTTATTACCTCCCCCCCTATTGCTAAACGAACACAAATATAGGGCTTATTTAGGGGAGGATTTGAGGTGCCATCACTCTGCTTCTGCTCGGGATACTGAGGCGTTCATTACTAGCCACCAGCCATAAGGAGCCTGAGCCATGGAACATTGACCCAATGATCTCTAGCAACTAATTGTTTCACTAACATCTTGCCATCTTTACAGGAAATTTATATAACTTAATGGCATTAATATACATATAAAAACCATTTCTACATAATGAATATCATTTGATAATCGAAGGGGCAAAAAATTCTGAGAAACACTACACAAACTTGCCCCTGGTTCCGAGGCTCGCAATCATGTGGGCCTGGAGCCATACAAAAAACTCGATGACCTCATGAACCAATCGTCACATTTTTTATCTTTCTACAAAGTGAAATTGGAGCTCATCATCCTATTCCCTGCATCACATGCCAAAAAGGAAACAATTCGCATAGCAAGGTAGGTACAATGCACTGCCTTCAACTGCAATTGGCTGCCTAAACGGATTTAACTGAATCTGCAAGAAAGCGTGAGACCAAATATTACGAGCGCAGGTTGCATTACAATGCAAACATCCAAAAAAGCATAGTATAAGCTTACAGGAATTTTAAGAGGGCTGCCGGTTATGGAGCTGATGCACTGGCCAGCTATATATGCGGCTTCTTCACAATAATCTGAAAATATTGCTGGTAAATCCAGCTTTTCCAGTAATTCCTGAAGCAGGGCATGCATTTTACTGAAAAAACACAAATTATGCACTGAATTCTACACTAAAATTAATAAATACACATTTGTAGGACATAAGCTCGCACAGGCATAGAGGAACCTGCATATTACGAAACACTATCAACCCCCCGAAATATTGCCACCAACAGGACACCAATTATTTGGGTTGGTGACAGAAAATGGACACAATAGAAAATTTGGGGCAAGACTGGTCCAAAAGCGAAGCCAGCTGGAGAGAAAGAATAGAAAATGCACATTTCCTAGCATTATTTTAGGCCTCACTCATTCTAGACTTCTTTTAACAATATACTTCAACCAAGAAAGGCATACAAAGAGCTCGATTAGTATTAGTATCAAAATCTTAGATATTTTGGAAGTAATGATGATTACCATAATGATGAGGAGTTTCATGTAAAAAAATTTATTGTTAATATTCTTCTATAGCATAGAATAGCTGGTTACTATGAAATCCTAAGCTTTCCTTTCCAATCATATTATTTGTCATTTTATGAAATTCTATCAATATTTTCCCCTTCTCTTATAAGTGCGATTTATAACTGCTCAAATAGATTTTGATTTATACCAATATAATAGTTAGTCAGTTAATGTTAAAGTTAGTCTTCACCAGCTCCTTTCATGCCTAGATAAGTCAATTCACACACAGCTAACAATTATCCTTTTAAATAGATATTTGTTAGTCTGTTGTAATTAGGAGTTTCACTGAAATTACATAGAACTTACATTAGTTGCAGAGTTGAAGGCAAATGAAAGGTTGGTGTATATGGTTTAACCTATTATTTTTTGCAGAAACTAATGTCGTTATCAGAGCATAGAGAAGACATACAACTGTAGGTAGCCAGCTACACTCAGCCGCAACACCAGCATTTGGAGCAATAATAAGGTGAGGAGAAGTGTCCTGCTCATAAAAGAATACACGTAAAGGAGAAGCAGTAGAGATAATGCTGGTAAAGTACCAGATACAACAGTCAACAGGTGATCATCCATAAAAAAAGTAAAAATTTCCCTACATGGGTAATATAGTTTAACATTTTCTATTTATAAAGCAAGAACCTTCTGAAAAATCAAATGACAAGAGAGAAAGAGAGAAAGCTAACTATATCTTTCTTTCGATCATGGTAGCAGCCTTTCCATAGTCGTAAAGTTATCTGATGCTTTCTGTCACTTGGATATTTGCACATACAACCTGCCTCCACACATTGCATGTAACTACGAAGTGTGATTATCTCACCATCCCTGCTTGTGCAACAAAGGCACTAAAGATTACTAAAACCAATGAAAACAATGGCCACAAACAACCAAGTTTTGTAGTAAGCTTTTCTAGGCTCTGCTCACTTGCAATGGTTCATGTAATCTTCAATGCTTTTCATTGTTGAAGGGACTAAGATAAGTTATATCTGAATGTATTGGGTTTATTCTTTTATCTTGCTTCATATCCCAGGTCTTAGAGCTTAAGCTAGAAGATTAAAGGCCCATTAAGGTTTTCTTCTCAAAACCAACCTAAATTGTGGCACCGCTGGTCCAATCAGTTCGATGTGCACATTAACACATGGAAGAAGAGCGAGTAACTCCCCAAAAACTGCAAGCTGACAAAGCTCCTTTTCTGGTCCTTGTGATTCACGAATAACAAAAATCATGGTAATAAGCAATTTTATTTCTGATAAAAAGAGGACAATAAACAAAAAGTCTGAAGACACCTTCACAAATAATGTCAAAAAAATATTAAAAAATGGAAGTACTTAAACTTAGCATTTTAAGGTTCAATCTTACCAAGAGCTAATGGCTTTTATTAACTTTCGTAGCCATTTCTATGATGAAAGAGGTCAGCCCAAATAACTTTACACCCAGAATTTCAGAAAAATGGTGCACAAAACAATTAAAGTTGAAGATTAGATAGTTAAAAAAAATGGCAAGATCAATAAATTTTCTTTTCTAGAATAAACAGACAATTTCAAAGATTGATGCATATGTGATTTCTTTCACAAATTACCAATCAGATTGATACATAAATCTACAACACATAAAAAATATAGATGATAGATCAACAGTCTTTTATATCCATCGAGTCAGGCCTATATAAGCAGCACTTGGTAGATTGAATGAAAGGACGGAAAATAGCAGCAAATACAGAAACAACTAACTGAAGAAATAACAAATACCTAAATAGTGGACATATAGTACATCACCAACTTCAGATATTTGACCCCTATCTTCAATAAGTTGATAGGCTTGATAGACAGTAAGCGGCTGCAACACATTACCAACATTTCATTAATAGAAAATCCAGCCACAGCCAACATATTAAGCTGCCCACGTAAGCATTAGGTCCAATATGCATACCTGAAAACATGCAGTTTCACCAACATCATATTTGAACTATACATTTCAAAAATTGAATTATGATGGTAATGATGTTGACAGAAATTCACATTATATTTGTTAGCAAGTCATGTCACCTAAAAGCTTAAGCTATAAAAATAAGGGTCAATTATTCAGATTAACAACACTAATACCTTCTTGCACGTAAAAGCACCAAAAAACATGGTGCACTCTTTAACAGTCTAAAGCTAATAGGAGACCTGGTTACCAGCACCAATCAAGCACTGATCTGAGGCAGAATCTGAAAGAAGTATACTTTAACATCGCAGGTGCTAAATATGCATGCAGGTCCTAGGTGCAAACAAATTTGTACTTTTTTACATAAAGTAACCTACAGCAGTTTCCAAGTGTCGTCCTAAGACTCCCGACTGCCTTCTATACATAATTCTTTTGTTCTTTATATATTCTATATGTATAACTTTCACAACACTTATGCCATTTACTTTTGGTATACAACACCACAAGGCTCAGCTCCCGACTTTGAGAATATCTTCTGAGAAAATACAAGAGTCAAAACAAGCAACAACTAAGTGATAATTTAACTACCATACATATTCAAGACACTGTAAGTTATGATCTGAAAAGAAAAACAAATGAGAAAGGGCCATATTTTACAAATGCAAAGACAGAAACGAGGAGTTTTATGTTCAAAAGAAGAAAGTTGGTATACCCAATGCAGTAGCAAAGCAGCAGGTGAACTTAGTGGAAGGCACCTCCATTCATAGAAGTTTTTCCAACTACTCAACCTGAATTGGGATAATCTGGATGGCTCTGCAGATTTGTTAGCACTGATAAGCAAACTAACTGGCAAAACATTGAAGACAAAAAAGTCAGCAGAATAGAAGTACCCAGACATGGGCATAAGGCGCTTGGTAAGTCCCAACCATCATAAACCCTGCCAATTACAAAAAATTATAGAGTCCTTAAAGAACATATATATTTAACATTCATCAACAAAGAAATATGTGATGAGTATTGGAATGCTTAGCAACATTTAAATGAAAATGGTCATTAATTGACAATGCATATTCAACATAGTGACAAAAAAGCATATGAAAAGACAGCACGAAATGCATAATTCAAGTTGCAAAATATGAATAATTGACAGTTAAAACCATCCTCAGTGGAGATATGTGATCTACCGTTTCTGATGCTAACCTGTTTTCAGTTTGCATACAAAGGTAAGTCTGTAATTTCCTATAAAGCCCAAAGGTTCTAACACAACCATTTTCCCTCACAAGAGAAGAGATTGTAAAATACCTCATTTGATTAACAGAAGTCATTGAAGATCCACAACTGCACTCAGATTTCCACATCCCAATTTGATGAAGTCCCATGTTCGTGAAGAAAGAACACCTTGTATTCTGCTGCATCTACATATTAACAGATGTACTGAATGAGTTCAAGCGTCAAAATAATCGATCAGTCAGACCAAATACAAAAATCAGCATAATATCCAGGACAGTGCAATACATATCAAAAACGAAAATGCATGCAAGACAGAGATGGACAATTGCTAGAGAAAGACAGCTTGTGATCATTCACCTGCAATGTAGCCTCTTCCGAGAATGTGAAAGGAAAATCTCGAAGGACGCCTACACGCTTCATTTGTTCTTCAAGCCTCTTACATTCTTCTTTATGATATTTCCAATCAGCTATCTAGAAGCAGAACAGCTTACATCAATCCACTGACGATACTTACCGGCTTAAACAAAACAAAAACATGCCATTTAGTTTAGCATGATAGATTAATCAAACTTTCAGATGAAATTTCTTATTTAGGATAAAACCCATTTTTGTATAAGATAAGTCTCGTTGTGCCATACATCCATGGGAAGCATTGGTTTGACATGGCTAAGTAAGTTACTGAATTACTAAAAAGTTCGGGCCAATAACACTCCGTGTGTGTGTGTGTGAGAGAGAGAGAGAGAGAGAGAGAGGGACCTGGTGGGCGGCGGAGCAGTAAGCGACGGCACCACAGAGACCACACCGCCTGGTGGCGGATCCCGCGCACGGCGTCGCCACTGCCCCCCTTGCGCTGCACTCCGGCGCTGTCTTCTCCATATCCACCACCTTCTCCGGACAGAAACGACGGAAAGAAGGACAAATTCACCCGGTTGGATTGCTAGGGTAATTTCGTAATTTTGTATAAATAATGGGAGCGGACGAAGCAAAACGAGTCTAGAAGGAGGGTTTTTCTGCCATCCTACTCCAATTGTTGTACCACTATAAATACCGGAAACGGGGCGAGGAGAGAGGATTCTGATCCTTGAGTCCCGTCCGTTTTTCCTGCTGAGGTTCCTCCGGCGACCAAACCCTACTGCCATCGCTGCCTCCAATTCCGGCGCCACCGGTTTCACCGCTTCACTCTACAACAGGTATTGAACGCGGGCAACCTTCTGCAATCTTGACGCACTTTGATTTTTGCAGTTTTGGTTGAAATTTGGGTTTTGGAAGATAAAAGATGGATAGGTGATTAATTTACAAAAAAATTTCTGTATTACTTGTGAAGTTATTGTTATATAAATTTTTAGTTGAAAATGTCGTGGAGTTTGATCTTTAGATGATTTTTTTCTGCTTCTCGTCTTGTTTTGTTGTTTACTTGGTTTGGGCATGTGTTACTTGTGTCCTTTTTTATGTATGATTATCGGTAACACTAAGCTAGTTGTGTTCATCTTTATTTGTGTGGGGAAGCGAACCTTCGTTTTGATTGTGGATGTCTACGAGGGAACCTTAAGCTAATCTGTATTTTTTTTATGTTATCACCGCAATTTAGTATCTCAGAAGCATAGGGGCGAGAAGAATTGTGCTTGGTTGCGCGCTGTATTCCCTGCAACATGAGGATAATTTTTTAAGGTGGCTGTTAGCCTGTTACTTCTATAAATAATTGATTCATAGTTATTAGGAAAAAAAGTATCCAGAGTTGCAGCTGCCTCGCCATCAGTAGGGAGCTGCAGTTCACTGAAGCTGCAGCTCTGGCTAGACATCCTTTAGTTATTATATAAGAAGCTTTGCATATTGGGGGCTCAGATAATTAAAGTTTGGGCAGAAGAATCACGGCTTGCATTTCAACTAAGTTTAAGGATATGTAGAGAGATATAGGGACAGCCTCTTCTTTTATGTGCACTAGGGTCCTTTTGATGACTGTAACACTTTTGTGTTGTTTATTGTAGTATATCTAGCTTGTTGAACACATGACAACAGCAGCTCGACCTACCTGGGCTCCAGCCAAAGGTGGCAATGAACAAGGTGGTACTCGAATTTTTGGTCCCTCACAGAAATATTCCTCCAGGGATCTTGCTGCCCACACAACTTTAAAACCCAGGTACACCTTTCATTAGTAATCTTTTTTTATTTATTTTTTATATGGCAAAATTAGTTGTTCATTACTTGTGTTTTCCGTTCTTTGGTTAAGAAAAACCTTTAAGTTTGTTGATATGTTGTTATGTTATATCCTACAAATACCCTTGTGAATGACGTGATTTTTTTTTTAATACAGAAAAGAAGGGCAGGATACACAAGACGAATTGCAGAAAAGGAATCTTCGGGAGGAGCTAGAAGAGCGGGAAAGGAGGCATTTTACTTCAAAAGGTAAAGCTTCTATTAGTATTCATCTAAACTTTGTCATTCTCTCATCTCCTTCCTAAAGGTCCTCCTAAAAACTTACAGTCTTACTTTTCTCCGGTTTCCTTCATCTGATCCATGTGTTCTTTTAGATTAACTTCCATTCTTTTATGATTGCAGAAGATAGAGATCGAAGAAAAGGAGCAAGTTCAGGACATCTTCTTTTGGAAGGTGTAGTCTGGCAGACTATATATATATATATTAACTTTACACATTTATGGTGTTTACATAGTTAATATAACTGCATGCAGGGGCAAAAAGGGGTTCTGAAGATCGGCTTGCTCCACGTAACATAGACGCTGATGATTCTGATGTTGATGTTGACAGTGAAGATGAAAGGTTGTTCTTTTCTGTGCTACCTTCTGGATATAACAGTATCATTCTTTTCTTAAATTCAGCAGTGGGAGAGTATATTTCTTTCCACGAAGTAGTGATGAATTTTTTTTATGATCTTTATTATATGCATGTTATATTCTTGCCTCATAAATTTAGGATTTTCTAGTGCCATCTACCTCTTTTTGAGTAAAACATAACTCATGTGGACACAGTGATGATGAGGATGAGGATGATGCAGCTTTGATTGCAGAGCTTGAACGAATGAAAAAAGAGAGAGAAGAAGAGAGATTGCGGAAGGTTAGTGCAATTTATTTATTGTGATTTAATTGTTTACGTCTCTGAAATGTCGTGTTTAAAAAGGTCTTATGTTTGCTTTGGCACGCCAATATAGGAAAGAAGGCTTCTTCATGCCTTAGAAGGCATGTACATGATTTGCTCTAAGCAATGCCTTCAACACTTGAACTTATTGGACCATATTTTATGTACTGGTGGACAGCTATTCTTTAAACGAGATTTTCCAAAATTGTGCACACAAAAAACTTGAAATTCTTTTTTGGGAATATTGAAAATAACATGATGAAGCCTGTGATCGATTCTGTTGAAGTTTATGGAAAGGACTAGGTACACTTTAGGTTTGGTAGTTTAACACAAATTTTAATAAAGCTTTATATGATATTGTACCAAATTTAGAAGGGTTACAATGAATTTTTTGTACTTGTGTCGTTTTTTATGCTAGCAGTTTTCTTAATTTATGCAATTTTCTACTGCAATAGACACTTTGTGGGCAAACTGCAGTGGGGGACAAAGTGGAACTAAGAGAGGTTCATCATGGGGAGCCCACAAAGGGACCTACTATTTTTCAGTGGTTGGCTGTAGAGATTTTCATGTTTTACTGATTCTTTCAGCTGTCAATATTCATTTTTAAGAATTTTTGTGCCTCCTTTTGGTTTTTTCTCTAGCTGTACACTTTTGGACTCTACAGGTCTCTATAGAGGCTCAGGTTGGTATAAACATGTGCACAGTGGCTGAATTTCTGATGTAACTACAGTTGAGCTTGGTGATAGTTGAATGTTCTTATTGTTGACAGCACAATGCGAAAATGTGATCGAAATAGTTTGTACCTCGTGACTATTGTGAATTCAGTGGTACTTGCTAATTGTGGTGCAGGAACGACAAAAGCAGGAAGAAGAGCTGAAAGTCAAAGAAGCAGAATTGATCCGTGGAAATCCTTTGCTTAACAATCCTACCTCATTCAGTGTTAAAAGAAGGTGGGTATTGGTTATCTTTTGATAACAAATGAAGGTGTTGGCTCCGTATCATTAGCAAATTTCCAATTTACATCTTTGTGCATGAGTTCTTTTAACCTTTGGGATTGAAACAATTTCAGATGGGATGATGATGTGGTCTTCAAGAACCAGGCACGAGGCGAAACCAAGACTCCAAAGCGTTTCATCAATGACACTATCAGGAACGATTTTCACCGCAAGTTTTTACAGAAGTACATGAAGTGATAGTTTTGTGTAATGGTGATAACTCTATTGTATTGTACCAGAGACAACTTGTATTTTTGGGTGCTGAACATGCAAGTCTCGTTTGTCTGTTATGGAATCAAATACTGTCTGAATCAACAAAGATTAGTTCTTGATTGTCTGGTTTGGTGTGTTCCTTGGAGATCAAATGTCCCGGAGGTAAGGCTGAAACCGGGCTGGGTTTGGACAGGCGAGATCTGGGCCCTAGTCTTTGCCCGTTGGCTTATTTATTGGTGCTAGGTGGGTTTTTAAAAGTCTAGCCCAGCTTGACCGTAAGCGGGTTTGGGCAAGGTTGCAGTTTTTTTAATATATGTATATAATCTTTGAGTGAGGTTTTACTATTTGACCGTATAAAATACAATGTAATATACTTTTGGCCTATTCAAAAGTAATTATGATGATTTTCAAGTTTAAAGTTACTTTATTTATAGTATGTAATTTTTTGTATTTCTCTTCTGACTTATGTTAAATTATTAAAAATTATAAATAATAATTATTTTAATATTTGAGAGTGGGCCGAACAAGCTTGAGGGTTTTTTGCCACTCCCCCATAGCGGGCCTTATTTAAGATAAGCTAAAAATTTTAAGGCCTGACTCTAAGATTGGGCAAACAAATTTCGATCTTGAATATTTATAGACTGGGCCTCAAAAGTTTCACCATGGTCAGGCCCTAAAATTTTATGACATTGAGATGATAATATGCCTCACTAATTACGCTCCCATTTTTGTCTAGAAATTCAACGAAGATGGCTTTTATAGTTTTATGCTATTTTTATAAGCAGGGAATAAGAATAAAGTGGATGTTGCAGTTTAGTGAAGCGAAAACAAGTTTTAATTACGCTTTGTGGACTTTGAGAGAGAATTACGACTTATTAACGAGGGCACCTCACCTAAGCCGGAAGAAGGGTATTTTCGTCCGGGAAAATAACGACTGCAAAATGAGGCGCGCGTGCCCAACGGAAAAACCTCCCAATTTGAAACGAAAAGGATCCGCGCCCGCGCCACCGGGCCCGGGAAAAATCCGAACCGAAAAATTCACCGGGCTCGGACCAGGCCCCCCGGAATAATTTCAAAATTTCAAAACCCCCGCGCGGCCCACGCTCCCCTTCCCTCCCTCTTTAACGGTCACCCTCCCTCCTTCCCCCTCTGCCCAGATCTCGCTTCCGCCGCGGATGCTGAAGATGATGATGACGCCGTCGTCTTTCTTGCCGGAGTCCGGGTCCAGGCTCCACTCCTACAGCAGAAAGGACAAGTCTTTGGGCCTCTTGTGCTCCAAGTACGCTTCTTTCTCTCGCCTCTCTTTTCTCCAATTTTTTATTTTTTTTCCTTCTTCTCGCGCGGATCTCCTTTTCTGGTACCCATTTGTGTTGCTGTTTGTGCGGGATGTGAAGCTGTTTTCTGGGTTTTCCGTTTCTGCATCAGTTTCCTTCAATTGTACAATCGGGATGATGTGGAGTCGATTGGGCTGGATGAGGCTGCCAGCAGACTATGTAACAACACTGCTGCCCTTTTGTGCTTATTGATCTTGTCTTCTTTCATGGATCTGCTTCCTCTTCGTCAGATGTTGGAATATTCTTCTGAATTTTCTTGCTTACAGGTGTTGAGAGGCGTCGGATCTATGACATTGTCAACGTACTTGAAAGCGTTGGAGTAAGAATTTATTGTTTTCCATTTCTGGAAGCGTTTTGTTTGTTTATTTGTTTCATTGTGAAGATGCTTAGCCGGGGAAAGGCGATCTCATTGTTCTTCCGGTGGATTTAGGTACTGATCAGGAAGGCTAAGAATAGTTATTACTGGAAGGGTTTTGATGCCATTCCCAAGGCTTTGAAACATCTTAAGGTATGTTCGATCTTGTATTTTGATTTTGATTTTTTGGAATTTTTTCCCTAGTCATTAAAGTGTGATTATGTGCGGGACATAGGAGGAGGCACTGAGGGAAAACTTCTGCGGCGGTCTTGGAATCTTATGCAACTCTGATACGGTTAGAATAAACCGATCCATTTTCATCTGGTGTCCACCTTAGCTCTCATGAGGTTAGGATTTTTTACTTTTTTCGTGGGTTTTGGACCAGGCTGTCAGTTGTGAAGATGCAAAAGAATCAACTGAACAAGCTGGTGGAAATGTGAAGGAGAAATCTCCATCCAGCTCCTGTCACAAAGAAAATTCATCATCAGATGCGTTCGTCAAGGGTAAAACTGGTAACTAAATTGCTTTGTTCAGAAAATAAATTATTACTGAGAGGCTAAATGGAATGACTGTCACTACCTTAAAATGTTCTTTGGGGCATGGCTATATGGTTGCTAGATTATTCTGATATGACCAGTTTGATAGTTGTTTCATGTCCTCTCTGTGTTTTGAATGAAATGTGTATCTTTGATGTTGAGATGGGCTTGGTTGTCTTGCAGACAGTAGAAGAGAAAAATCGCTAGGTCTTCTCACGCAGAATTTTGTCAAGCTATTCCTCTGCACAAATGTCAGTAGCTCTTTATTTCTTTTGTTTGATCGTAGTTTTTTTTTGGTTGGAGATTGCACCCTTTCTTCTTTTAAGTTAAATCATTACTCCGTCACATGTGTTTCAGGCGGATGTAGTATCTCTTGATGAAGCTGCAAAGTTATTGCTAGGAGATGCTCCCAACTCTAGCCAGATGCGAAGTAATGAGCTTTCTGAATTGTTCTTTTTGTTCTATGCTATTTGTTAAAATAGATTTGCTACTTACGGTGGGCTTTTTGAATTTAAGATAACTCTGCAGCAAAAGTGCGGAGATTGTATGACATAGCAAATGTTTTGTCGTCCATGAACCTCATTCAGAAGGTAATATTAAGACTAAATTTCCACGTGAGATTCCTATCTATTGAAATAAATTATTGGCGTTGAGGTTTAACACTTTGAATATCTTTTCAGACACAAACTGACACAAAAAAACCAGCATTCAGATGGCTGGGTTACAAAGGAAAACATGAAACCTGTGCATCCATATCTGACATGTCACTTGATTCAAAGCAGTCCAACAAAAGGGTATTTGGGACGGATATAACAAATGCTGACTATAAGAGATGTAAACTGATGTCTTCGACTGATGAAAAAAAGGAGCTTAATAAAATGCCAATGAAGTGTGAGACTCAAAATCAAGATTTTCCAACACTACAGCAGAAAAATCTTAAGGATTATGATTATGGACCATTTCGCCCGGCTGCTTTAATGGAAGGGTCAGCTGCAGTAAAATCTGGGAAACGGCCTTGCAACTGGGCGGACCTGGCTTTGAACTTTCGCCCTCAGTACCACAATCAAGGTATATCTTTTACTTACCATGACTTGTTGGTTAGGCAAGCTACTCATTGAATCTGAATCTATGTTGTATGAATTTTTCCTTTTAAGAGTTATATAGACTCTCGTGCTTTAAAAATGTCTAATGGCATGGAGTAAAACTTGGATTAACTTGTTCCTAATCAAACATCCCAATGATCATATGCCAACATCAAACTCCAGAAGCAATTTAATTTGGAATTTAAGTATTTTGGTTTTTGGGATCTATGGTTCTTTATTGGTTGGTATTGAGAAAACTTTTTGGGGAACGTGGGAAAATTTGTGGATTCAGGAAAAATGATATTCATTGTGCATTAATAGTATGCCATTTTTTGTAGGAATGCGTGAGCTTTTCATCATTAAATACTTGTCATAATTCTCTCTTACTCTTCCTCATTTATACAATTTTAAAATATACTAGTATAATAAATGTTAATTTTGCTGTGCTTTGTAAAGTATGGACATAAGTAGTTGAATTGCGGGATGGAAATGGCAAAAAACTTTTTAAAAATCATGACATGGATCCTTTGATGTGAAAATGATTGTCAATCAATTAATCACTTGAATATTTGATTTGTCCTTTGATTTTGCTAGGCTTGGACTTGTATTCATTCTGCAAATTTGGCTGATTTTTCTCGACCAACTGTGACCTATTTTCTATGTGCTTTGTTAATCTCTCGCTATCATCTACAATCTTTTTTTTGCTGTGCATCATATACAATTTTGTAAGACTATTTTTTTATTTAGTTTTTGAACTATTCTTTTGATGAATTTAGTGGCATCAGAGCAGGAAGCTGAGGTTAAGCAAAAAATTCGTTTGTTTTCTAGTAACTGTTTTTTTGCTGCATGTGTCAATTGTGCACTGTACTTCGACATTATCAGTTCAATGGGTTGAATTCATATGGCATTGTTGCTGCAACATTGCATTATCGAGTGAATCCAGCTTTTGAGTTGTAAAGAAAGAATAAACTGAGGCTTGTGGTTTAATAATATGATTGTCATTAGTGACTAGCGGGAATTATCAGTTATGAGGTCAAGGAACTTGATTAGTTTCTGTATCCACTATTGGGTTCATCAACCGGTTATTCATGTAATTGACTTTTTTTTCTTAAACACTTATACTTGCTATATTATCTTAAGATTTACTTCTTATTGGTGATGATGGTGTTCAAGTTGTTATGCTTCCCGAGTTGACTCTTACATTGCTGTCATGTTCGTTAATCTAAGCAGCTTTGAGGGAACTGTTTGCACATTACATGGAGGCATGGAAATCTTGGTACGTTCAAGTGTCTGAAGAAAGCAATTATCAACCACTGAAGGAGGTTCAATAGCCCTTTTGTATTTTTGATCTTTTAAATCAAATAGCAAAAAACTGTACACGGAAGTTCATTTTATTTTTAACTTCCTCTCTAGAGGTGGCAGTTTCACTGTACTTTCTCTGTACAGGAAGTTTGTTGGGCTAACCCTGATTGTACGTTTTCAACTAACAAATGATCAATAAATGATTTACCATTTTTATTTGCTAAAAAAGTGATTTACCGTTTGAAACGTGAAGTACTGACGTATAAATGTTTGCCTTATTTGAATGGAATTGCCGTGGTACGTAGGCGTTTTTCTATAGATTTTGAGTTGTAGGCAAGTTATTTTTGTTCTCTTGATGAATTAAATTAACATTCATTTTTTGTTGGGCCTTTTTTGGCTGCAAAGGTAAAAAGAAAAAGCGAAATTTACAAAAGAAAACAAACACTATAAGATAGTGATACGGTACAAACGACAAGCACTTGACTTTATTTTTTTGTGTCTAAACGGACGCGAATAAGGGATATCTGCAGTAGTGGTTCTCTAACTCACCGGTACGCGGACGGGAGACAGACCCGAGACAGCAAGCATACATTTATGCCTTCAGAAACTTCCATGGCCTCACTATTTCTTCCATGCAAACATTAAAATTGAAATGAAGCATATGCCCTTCTTTACATACAAGAAGAAAGAATCAACAAATTGCATATAACAATTTTGGCAAACACATTCAAAGATCTTTGATGTGCAGAAGGACATCCATTTTGTGCACCCAACAAAGCCCATCGAACAATGAGTGCAGATTTTGGGATTATGCAGAAATAAAAGTGATGTAGAGAATGAAGTGGACGGTAAAGAGGAATACAGATGCAGAAAGAAAAGAGAAACATAGATAAAAGAGAATAAAGGAGACACTTTTACAGTTTTGATTTGCCCATGAAGGCATTGATGTCGAAGACTTCTGACGCCAAAGGCAACAGGATCTCGTAGCAGAGGTGGAGTCGGAGTTTTATGTTAGTTTCATGCAAGGGAGTTTTGAAAGTAGTAAAAAATCCACCAATTTTAGGATTATATAGTGAATTGAGCCTCTAACAGCGTTTAAGCAGGTACATGCGAGAGAGAAGAAGAAAAGGTGAAGACTTCTTTGTATCGTGGTGAAAGGAAGAAGGGGCTGAGTTGATGTTGGGTTCAAAGTTACATAAGGGGAAGGAAATTGAGATATGTAAAGGCCGGAAAGAGGGAGAAATTTACAGGGCAGAATGGTAGAGGGACAGGAAGGAGGAGGATTGGAGCGTAGGAGACGACTAGGAGGGAGGGTGAAGTCAAATTGAAGCTTAAGACTTTTTGAGTTCCTAGTTCCTACGCGAGAAAAAGGAGTTCAGTTGTCGCTGGCGCTCAGCCTTTTTCTCGTGGATTAAGAGTTACACCTATTTTAATTAGCCTACCGTGCTATATATATACAGATAGTAAGTATATGGTAAGCAAAGAGTTTTTCATGCTCCATTTTAATAATGAGCCTGGCTTAAAATACATAGGAGCCTTCGTCTAGAATGATGGCACACATGCTAGCACATATTAGCGCTAGTGATACTAGCACTAATGTGTACCCATTATGTACACTATCAATATCAATTATCGAAAGCTCACATGTGTTTCTTATGCCACGCTCATTATTAGAAGTGAGCATAAAAACCTCTTCTTTTGTTAAAAGGGGTGGGCTTGTTAAAATAGGAGGTGAGAGACTTATAATCTATTTTTAATTAAATTGCCCAAAAGGTAGCTTGGTTTAATTTTTAAAATAAATTAATTTTTTTTATTTTAAAAAACTAAATAGAGCTACTAACATAAGACAAAGGGAATTCATCTTTCCTCCCTAACCATTCCACTTCTTTATTAGTGATTTTTTTTCTCCCCTCCCTAGGGTGTAGTTTAAGGATTGCGCTTGTTCACTAGTGTATGCTAGGGTGTAATTAATGGGAAGGATTTATCATGCTTCTGTCTGACAATGAGCATAGTATAAGGAATGCATATAAGCCTTTGATATTTGAGATTGATGACGCACACATTAGTGCATGTTAGTGACAGTACTATTGGCGCTAATGTGTTATAGTGTGTACACTATCGATCTCATGGATGAAAGACTCCTATGCATTCTTTATATTTGGCTCATTGTCATAGTAGAGCATTAAAAATGCTTCTGGTGTAAAGCTAGGTGATGATGATGACTACAATGAATTCGTCAACTATGCATTAGTTGTAGTTTAGAGAAGTTTTGGCTAAGCGAACAATAAAAATAAACAATCATATTACATTTGCATATGGGTAACGCATAGACCACCAAATGCAAGAATAATAACTACGGATGGAAGATAAGGGCTTTGGATTAGTACAATGGAGTGACGATTACGAGGTTTGTATCCAAATATTCTTCGAGAACTCATTCATGTGATTATGAATCGACGACGTACATTTAGATTGCAAGGAAATGCATGAGATTGCACAAAGTTACTTATCATTATCATCATGGAGTCATTAAGACTACAACAAAAAGGAATAGGGTTTTACATCCTTGTATAGGAGGAAAAAGCTCTTGTATAGGAGGAAGAGTTTTTCATGTTCCCTATTTGAAAATGAGTCAAGCGTAAGAAATGCATGTGAACCTTTAATATTTGAAATCGATAGTGTATATGCTAGTGCATGTTAGTACAAGTATTATTAGTACATCAATCACTACAACAAAACTAGGTATTAGCGACGCTTATATAAGCGTCGCAATACTTTGCGTCGCTAATATATGCTAATAACGACATATAACAAACCATCGCAAAAAATACAACTATTAGCGACACATAATATTAAGCGTCGTTAATAATAGTCTATTAGCGACGCACAACTCCAAACGTCGTTAATATGTAATATTTTAGTGACGCTTGAATTTATGCGCCGCTAATACTTATGTTATTAGCGACGCTTATAAAAGTGTCGCTAATAGATATATATATATATATATATATATATATATATATATTTATTTATTTATTTAATTTTTTTTAAAATAAATTTCAACACTATTAATGACATATACTTACAAACGTTGCTAATAGTTTCAACAATAGCGACATTTAAATATGAGTGTCACTAATAATTCTCAATTTTTTAAAAAAATAAAAAATAAGAACTAATAGCGACATATATGCATATATGTCGCTACTACCTATTTTTATTAAAATTTTATTATTTTTAAAAATAAAAAAAATTAAAAATTAAAAATTAGAGGAAAGATAGTGTGTAGGTAGATAGGAGAGGGAAGAGAGAGAGGAGAGGAGAGAGAAAGGGTGGAGAGAGAGGGGGAGGGAAGAGAGAGAGAGGAGAGGGAAGAGGGAGAGAGGGAGAGGGTGGAGAGAGAGGAGAGAGAAAGGGTGGAGAGAGAGGGGAGGGAAGAGAGAGAGGAGAGGGGGAGGGAAGAGAGAGAGAGAGGAGAGGGGGAGGGAAGAGGGAGAGAGAGAGAAGAGGGGGAGGGAAGAGAGAGAGAGAGGGAGGAGAGGGAGGGTGGAGAGAGAGAGGAGAGAGAAATGGTGGAGAGAGATCGAGGGGAGGGAAGAGAGAGAGAGGGAGGAGAGAGAGGAGGGGGAAAGAGAGGAGAGGGAGAGAGAGGAGAGGGAGAGAGAGGAGGGGGAAAGAGAGGAGTAGGAGAGAGATAGAGAGGGGAGGGAGGAGAGAGGAGGGACAGAGGAGAGGAGGGAGAGAGGAGAGGGGGGAGAGAGAGAGTGATTTTATATTGTTGGTTTTAAAAAAAAATTAATTTTTTTAAAAATAAAAAAAATTAATTTAAAATAAAATACTAATAGCGACGTATAGGAATATACGTCGCTATTAGTACATGTATTAGCGATGTATAATAATATATGTCACTAATACGTGTACTAATAGCGACGTATATTCCTATATGTCGCTATTAGTATTTTAAATTAATTTTTTTATTTGAAAAATTAATTTTTAAAAATAAAAAAATCTCAAAAAAATTTTAAAAAATTTTGAAGAGAGAGGGGGAGGGAAGAGAGAGAGGGTAAAGAGAGAGGGGTTAGAGAGAGAGAGAGGGGTTAGAGAGAGAGAGGGTAGAGAGAGAGAGGGGTTAGAGAGAGAGAGGGTAGAGAGAGAGGGGTTAGAGAGAGAGGAGATAGAGGGCAGAGAGAGAGAGAGGTTAGAGAGAGGGGGTAGAGAGAGAGAGGTTAGAGAGAGGGGTTAGAGGGAGAGAGGGCAGAGAGAGAGAGGTTAGAGAGAGGGGGAAGAGAGAGAAATTTGTTTTAGCGACGGATTTGAGTAAACGTCGCTAAAAGTATATATTTAGCGACGTACGGTCCTAGTGACCGTAGCTAATAATTAAAGTTTTTTTAAAAAAACCCAAAAAATACCTGCGCAGGGAAATTTCGCGCTCGGGCGAAATTTCCCCGCGCCGTATAAATCCCCCCCAGCCTCGTCCTTCGCATTTCACCCTTCGCCCATCTCCCGCTGCCCACCGCCGCGCAGCCCTTGTCGCACCGCCACATCACTGCGCTGCCGAGCCGTCGCCTCCACCACACTGCTGTGCCGTCGCCTTCGCCCCCCTCAGCCTTTGCCCACCGTCCTCCGCCTCTGTCCCCCTTCTTCCAGCCCCTCCTCCCCCTTCTTCCAGCCCCTCCTCCCCCCTCCGCAGGTACTGCCCCGTCGGCCTCCGCCGCCGCACAGCCACTCCACCCTGCCGCTTTCCGCCCCGTCGCTATTAGTATAGGGGAGGGAATAGAGAGGGGATAGGGGAGGGAAGAGAGGGAGGGTGAGATGAAATTTATTTTGATTTTTTAAAAATTTTTATTCATTTTTTTTATTTTTTAAAAAATAAAAAAAATTAATAAAATAAAATACTAATAGCGACGTATATTTCTATATGTCGCTATTAGTATTTACTTTTTTTATTTTTTTATTTTCAAAATTAATTTTTTTAAAAAAATATATAAAAAATTGAAATTAGAGGAGAGAGGGGATAGAGAGAGAGGGGGGGAAAGAGAGGAGAGGGAGAGAGAAAGGAGAGAGAGGAGAGAGGGGGGAGAGAGAGAAGAGAGAGGGAGGAGAGAGAGGGGAGGGAGGAGAGAGGAAGAGTAGAGAGAGGGGGGAGAGAGAGAGGAGATCAAGAGAGAGGGAAAAAGAGGAGAGGGGAGGGAAGAGAGAGGGGATAGGGGAAGGAAGAGAGAGAGGGTGAGAGGAATTTTATTTTGATTTTTTAAAATTTTTTATTAATTTTTTAAAAATAAAATAAAATAAAATAAATTACTAATAGCGACGTATATGAATATACATCGCTATTAGTACATGTATTAGCGACATATAGAATTATACGTTGCTAATACCTATTCTAATAGCGACATATATACATATACGTCGCTATTAGTATTTACTTTATTTTATTTTTAAAATTAATTTTTAAAAATAAAAAATTATAAAAAATTGAATTTAGAGTAGAGGGGAGAGAGAGAGAGGAGACGGGAGGGAAGGGAGAGAGAGGAGAGGGGAGAGAGAGAGGAGAGGGGAGAGGGAGGAGAGAGAGAGGAGAGGAGAGATAGAGGGGAGAGGGAGGAGAGAGAGAGGGGGGAGAGAGAGAAGAGAGAGGGAGGAGAGAGAGAGGGGAGAGGAAAGGGGGAGAGAGAGAAGAGAGAGGGAAGGGAGAGATAGCGACGCAAGAAATGCGTCGCAAATAGGTAACAATATATAAAGTAGTAGCGACGTTTTATTCTAACATCGCAATATGTGTACGTTTTAGCGAAATGTCGGAATACGGAAACGTTGTAGCGACGGTTTGTACTAAACGTTGCTAAAACGGGATACCGCGTGGGGAATTTTCATTCTCCCGTGCGGGCGAATCGCCCACACAGTATATATTAGCTCCCCACCCTTGAGTTTATTCCATCACAGCCGGTCCTCCACCTCTCCTCCGGCGCTTCTCCCTTCCGCCCAGTCCGGCTATGCCATCATCCCTTCTGTTGCCCCCCCCCCCCCCCCCCCCAGCGTCCCTTTCCGCACTATGCCAGCCATCCCGACCCGCTTATGCCGAAACGGCCCGCCCCAGCCCTTGCCTCCATCCCGCCCCTTGCCGCTGTCGTGCCCCTGCGCCCGCCATCCAACCCCGCGCTGGTGAGCAGGGCCCCTAGCACCACGCCCCGCGCATGCTGTCCCGCCGGGCAAATGCCGTCCCGCCTTGCACCCACCCCGCGCCCACCGTCCTGCACGAGCCGCAGTCCTACCTTGTGCCGGTGAGCAGGGCCCGAGCACCACGGCACGCCCTGCTCCCCGCGCACGCCGTCCCACCCGACGCCTGCCGTCCCGCCCGGCGCCCACCGTCTTGCCCCGCCCTGCTCCGCGCGCTGGGTGCAGCTGACCAGTGACACGGGTGCAGGTGACCCGCGATGCGGGTCAGCTTCCAAACCGGGTATTGACCTGGTTTGGTTTTTTTTTCATTTAATTATTTTAGCTACGCTCCACAGGAGCGTCGCTAATAGAGTTTTTTAATTTTTTTAATTTTTTTAATACTTTTAGCGACGCATTTATAAAGATCGTTAATTGTAATAAAATTTATTTTTTTATTTATTTCAATAATTATATATACATTAGCGATGTTTACATAAACGTCGCTAATACAAGTTTTTAAATTATATTTTTAAAAAATTAAAAAAATTAAATTTTAACAAAAAAATATTTTTTATTAGTGACGTTTACTAACGTCGCTAATACTATATTATTAGCGACGCTTAATACAAAGTGTCGCTAATAATATATTAATAGTGACATTTATTATACGTCGCTAATACGTACTTTTAGCGATGTTTTTTATACATCACTAATACGTATTAACGACGTTTATAGTATTATTAGCGATGCTTAAAAACGTCGCTACTAGTTAGTTTTATTGTAGTGAATCTCATATATATATATATATATATATATATATATATATATATAATTCCCATATATTCCTTACATTATGCTTATTATCATAGTAAAATATTAAAAATGCTTCCCGTATAAGAAGGCATGTTGCACGAAAGAGATTCTCTATGATTTTATTGATGGAAACTGTTAAAACCGTACAAAATTTTGCTTGCATATGCGAAGGAGTTGCATAGGTCAAAAACACATGAGAATCAGGGTCCTGGCAAAATGCGCAGCCATATGATTATGACAGGTTAAAAAATAAAATAAATGTTGGTTGAGATAGCCCGGATGAGGCTCTCAGTTTTTTTCTCTAACAGTTATTGAACAATGTTAGTTTCCTTCAACTTACTCGGTGAAAGAGATTTGTATGCTAAATGAATAGATTACTCTAAGTGAAATGAAATTTTATGTGTAATCGAAGATAGAATATATTGAGTGGCAAGGAACAAGGGGGCCTGCTTGGCTTTGTGCCTTGATGGATATGGAACATACCTTTAAATATTGAAGCTAGAGTTGGATAGAGCTGAAGCAGAAAACATCAATATGCAGAGATGAGCATGGTATTTTAGGCAGGATTATTTACCATACTAATTAATTGGATAGGAAAGAGAATAAATCAATTGGATTTTCATTTTGGCAAACGTGTTTAGTAACTTTGGAGGATGATTATGTTACGTACATAAATATGAAATTATTAATGTATGAGATATATAATGCATTTTTTACTTTTATTAGGATATATCATATAATCAAGCACTTAAATTTGAAAGTCAAGATAATTGACATTTGTAATACTTCCTCCATCCTATATTAATAGCTCTATTTAAAATTTTAAAATAAATTAAAATTTATTTTGAAAAACCAAATGAAACTATTAATGTGGGACAGAGGAAGTATGTTATAGACATATAGGGGCAACTTATTGTTTTTATTAAAGAAATGATAGAAGGCCATTTCATAGATTATAGTCCCTTCGTCCTATAGAATAGAATAGTTATATTTGAAAAAGTAGTAGTTTTTATAAAACGGTGAAACTCATCTATGAGAAGGAAAAATAAGCTTATGATACTTTTTTTTAAGTACCAAATTGCTTAAATTGAACAAAATAGAGTTATTAATATGGAACAACCTTTGTTGCCAAATAAAACTATTAATTTGGGATAGAAGTAGTACATCGTTTTCTTGCTTTCTTATAAAACTTATAATAGTGAATTGACCTCTTTCTTTTGGCCAACTCGATATTTTTTTTTCCAAAATTTTATCTGCTTTTATGAAGTTAGGTTGAAGATTCTGAACACTTGCTACTACAGAATCACATTCTCACAATCAAATTATATGAATCGTAATATCCCAACTGTTGGTTCAGTTTATGCATGGCGAAAAGGAGCATTGGAATGGTCTTAGTCCCTGAATATTCAAATATTTGGTTCAGCCAACAGTATTCTTGCATTCCCATCAGAAAAAAAAAAACAGTATCCCTGCACATGTCTAGCTGGTAGCCATCTGCTCTTCGTTCTCATCATATGATATTCCTTTGATTTATATAAGCAATACTGTTTTTGATAATAATGGTCTTGTAAAGATCAAGCTGTCTCATTTGCCATGATAAGGTGTCTTTTTGGCAGTCTGATACCATGTGAGGTAGCACCACTTTCTTCTCAAAGCTTCATCTCTTTGGGAGGGAACGTAGAACTATTTATGTTGATAGCTCTGATCACTTTCACTCTCTATATTAATAAATCTTCATTAACTTTCCCAAGTGATTGCATAATGCCTTCTCATGTCTTCCAGGAGTTTTCAATGTTTTCATTGTGATGCATCCTGTGGAGCAATAGGCGGTAATCCGGCGATTAAGACCCAGATCAATCTCAGTTTTAACTTTAAACCATAACATCATTAGAATTGGTCTTGACTCTTGAAACCTGAAGACATAATCAACTACTCGCAATAAGTTGAAAAACCATAATTAAATTGGCCGAGTGGAACCAACTCTCGTTATTTCTAGACATCTATACTTGCAGTCATTTTCTGATGACTTACCACATGAAGGAGTTGAATTGGCCGTGTGTAGATCCATTCTTTCTCCAACTTCTGCGTTTCTTCCAGCCAATCATCTGACTCTGAACTAGAAGGTCAGAGCTGAGGCTCTTTCAGCCTTCAGGTCCTCCCGGGTTGGGTCAACATTTTCTGCCCACAACAGTTGGGTGGACCAGGTCCAGCTTCGTTGACACCAACACTCCGCAACATATAGAGAGGTTAGCTGCTATATTTACGTGTCCATCCTGGCCGCAGATTCATATATAAGGGTTGATTGAAGCTAAAATAATTGGTGCGGCTCACCTAACTCATAACTATAGTAGCTCATTATATCATTTCTTATACACACTAACATACATGACGATGTTGTAGGAGTAGAGTAGAATATTTACACCCGAAGAGGGAGTCAGATTGATTTTTAAAAGAATATAATATTAAAAAACAAAAATTTGCAATAACGTAGGGTATATTACAAGGTGTGATGCTCATTTATTAATAGATATAATATCATAAGATTGGCATATAATCATTTAATTCATGGTAGATAAAATATGAGGAAAAAAATAGGGGTGGGGCAGCAAATGGGGTTGCCACTTGAAAGCTGGTCGTCTACTCCAATGAGAATTGAGAAATAGGAGCGGCGACGGAGTAAACCACCCCACGCCCCACCATCACCCACACCCCATTTAACTACTGCTCCACAATCTGCTATTACCGAAATGCCCATGGACCGGCCTTAGACCGGACCAACAAGGGTTTAAGCTGGACCTCTCGAATTAGGTTAACTTATTTATCTAAAGATTAAGAGCACACTAAATTAAAAAAAATGAAGAGCATATAGTACTTTGCATAGAGTTCGTACGTGTGCACCATCGGTTTGAGCATGAATCACTAGGCAGGCGGCCGATCCAAACCCACCTGCCCTATGAATAACATGGGCCGCACAATCAAAATCGTACAACCTAAAAGCGCCCGACGGACATGTATAAATGAGACACTTTTTTTTATAAGAATATAATGCCTTAATATGTTTTTGCTAATTAAATGAGATACTTGCCGACACATGTGAGAGCATGGACCCATGTACAAATGCAGGTCCTGTGCCTTCATCATTAGTAATGAGTCAATTGGCCTTAAAACTTGTCTAGTGTGTGCTTGTTGATATTAATAATGAGGGACCACATATAACAGTGACCAGCAAGGTGGGGGTTCCACTTCCCAAGGCATCGTCCTTACTATCCCACCAATATCTCATTGGTTGATTCATGTCATTTTTCTAACTTGGCAATATGTTAGTGAGTCCTTTTCAAAAAAATGAAAGACATGGTAATGTTAAATTGGAGTTGGAGTTGAAGTTGATAATTAAACCAAAAACCAAGGTACAAAGTGACTTGAGCATTTTTTTTATTTTTTACACTTAGAGGCTTATGGTTAATCACTAAAATGACATGACGCATCATAAAAAAGCCTCTAACATCCCACCAAGGTAGGCGTCCTTTGCCTCTAAATGAATTCAATGTTTAGTTACAGGGGTTGGATGTCTACCCTTTGGATTAAATGTGGAACAATGTATAATGTAGGAGTCATACTTATCCACAAAAATATATAAGAAAAAATATTTTGAGACAACTAAGGTGAGTTAAAAACCATCAAAAGCCATGACTAAGAAAAGTCCCATTAGTATACATTCCGCACATGTACCTTAAATAGGCCGCACGATTTAGGTCATGTGGCCATAAAACTTAGGTTTTAATCACCTGCCCACCCCCCCAGTTGATGATATATTTAGCACATATTTTTAATATACAAACAGGTGCATATTAACCATTTTTACTCCTTTCATCCTAAATTAATAACTTTATTTAAAAATTTTAAACTAAATTAAAAATAATTTATTTTGAAAAATTAGATAAAAATATTAATATAAGACGAAGAGAATATTAAAATAATGTACCTTATATAATAAATTTATAATTGATCGTCGACATATTTCATCCTTAGAACACACAACCAACCAAGCTGAACCGGACCAACCAAACAAGTAAGCCTATGTATGCCATTGTCAACGAGGAGAGGAGCAGGCGAAATGAGTCATTTGATGAGCCTCCAGCCGGACAGATGGAGAAATCCCACCTTCATCCACCTGCTTTCTTTGAAATCGTCAAGAACACCCCCTATTCCATTATCAAAAACCAAAACCCCACTCAACTCAAATCCCACAAACTATCCAATTTTCACATCGTCTTCTTCTTCTCCAATCGCCACTCACAACAGACAAAACAGATTCAAACAAAACCACTCTCTTCCTCCTTTCCATCTCTGTAGAACAGCAAATTTTTTCTTCTTCTTCTTCCCATGACTTGTATCTTCACAAGTCTTCTTCTCTTCCTTCTCTCTCTGTCCCTTCTCCTATCTCCTTCCGCTGCTGATGACTCCCCACAGAACATCGAGACCCACTATCCATTCCCAAGAGGTACCTTCCCGGCCGTCCAGCAACCTCCACCACCGCCCACTCTTCTTCCACCGCCGCCCTCCGTTGCCCCAGCCCCAGCTCCTCCCAGCAACCTGACGACTAGGTCGTCATCCGATGATAAGGCCAAAGTTACAAAGGCCGTGGTCGCTACTGCCGCCAGCACCCTCGTTCTCTCCGCCGTCCTGTTCTTGGTCCTGCGAAGAGCCTCCTCCAGGCGCAGGGAGAAGAAGAAATCCTCGTCGAAGGAGAACCCGTATAGTGGCTATGACACCAGAGTGTCGCGCGATACATTCAAGTTTGAGAGGAGGCTCAAGGGGGTGATAGTAGACGAGAATGGGCTGGACGTGCTCTACTGGAGGAAGCTCGAGAGTGGTGGGCATAGGAAGAGCAGCCTCCAGAAGAAGGTCGTTGAGGCCCAGCAACCCGGCCGAGGAGGAGCCCGAGACGAAAATGATACTGATGATGATGATGGAGAAGGAGGAGGAGCAGGGACTCGACGGTCGTCAAAGAAGTATTCCAGTCGTGTTCAGGAGATCCCTCTTCTGTCCTCGGATTCGCTGAGCTCCACCCACCGCCACCGCCACCGCCTCTTTGACGAGGCCTCCGACATGTCGGGCAGCAACCTTCAGTCTCCTCCTCGTGGACCTCCTCTCCCCCCTCCTCCTAGTTGGCCTCGTGCGCCGCCCACTACTTTTGCCTCCATTGCAGCATCAGTAGCTCCTGCGTCACAATCACCGCCACCAGCTCCTCTTATGCCTCAGGCAGCGCCGCCTTTACAGGTGGCTGCTGTCAACAAGGAACCATCTGCGCCACGGCCACCACCACCTCCCTTTCCTAAGACCACAGCACCTCCACCGCCACCACCTCCGCCAACTCCTCCTATGCCACCTGCAGCGCCCCCTTCACAGGTGGCTACTGTCAAGAAAGACCCATCTCCGCCTCGGCCACCACCACCTCCCTTTCCCCGAACCACAGCACCTCCGCCGCCGCCACCACCTCGGCCAGGTGGATCTGCGGCTTCATCCTCAAGGCCACCTCCGGTGCCACTTCGGGCAGTGTCAAGAGGGACATTGGAGAATCCATCGGAGGGGAGGGGCGGCGCCGGAGAGCAGGCGAAGCTGAAGCCATTGCACTGGGACAAGGTGAACGCCAACGCCGACCACTCCATGGTGTGGGACAAGCTTGGTAGCGGTTCCTTCCAGTAAGTAGTTGACCTCACCTCCTCCATCTCTGCTAATGAATTCTTAGCCAAACTTTTTTTACTCCCATTTTGATCAACAAATCAAAGACTTTTAGCACAAGAGAGGCAAGAGACAACAACAAACATTTGACCTACCACTTTAATGTCAATGGTGCAAAACCTGTTTCATGCATAGGCCATCTTGACTTTTTGATGAGCCCTTCTTAAGTTTCCATTGTGGGTCTGATAAGAAAAAACTACCATATTTAAGAAGTAACTAACAATGCAATGTTCATTGTTTAGGCACAAATTTTTCTTAATGCTTTCTTTTGACGTAAATATTAAAGTCTCAACCAACTAACCTAAACCTTAAGCTTGGGGCAAGTAATAATTTAACTTGTTTGCTTTGATTATGTACATCGTTAAATCGAAATTTAATAACGAATAATGTCTAAGCTCACAAGGACGTGCGTAAACCCTAATTCATGCAAAATCTAGCTCTTTCTAACTTTTACGTTATAGCTTCTTTCCCCTTAAATTTGCATAGCCTCTTATGGTCCTCTTTACTTGTTGTGTATAGCTTTGACAATGATCTCATGGAGGCCTTGTTCGGCTATGTGGCTACCAACCGCAAGTCCAAGACCCCCGAGGCTAACAATGCCTCCTCCGCCCCTGGCCAGTCCAGTACTGGCGGCGCTGTGGCGCAGACTTTCCTCCTCGACCCCCGTAAGTCACAGAACACTGCCATTGTACTCAGGTCTCTTGCCATAAGCCGGCAGGAGATCCTGGATGCCCTCCTGGAGGGGCAAGGGCTGAGCTCCGACGCGCTGGAGAAGCTCACCAAGATAGCCCCCTCCGACGAGGAGGAGGCGAGGATCCTCGACTTCGCCGGCAACCCGTCGAAGCTCGCCGACGCTGAATCCTTCCTCTACCATCTCTTGAGAAGCGTACGCTCCCCCTTCAAGCGCCTGGACGCCATGTACTTCAGGACAACCTACGCCTCCGAGGTCCAACACCTCAAGGACTCGTTACAAACTTTGGAGCTCGCATGCAAGGAGCTAAGAACTCGAGGACTCTTCTTGAAGCTCCTCGAGGCCGTGCTCAAGGCCGGGAATCGGCTGAACGCCGGCACTGCCAGAGGCAACGCCAGAGCATTCAACCTAACGGCCCTGAAGAAGCTGTCTGACGTAAAGAGCACCGACGGCAAGACATCGTTGCTCCACTTTGTGGTGGAGGAGGTGGTGAGATCAGAAGGCAAGAGGTGTGCACTCAACCGGAGTCACAGTCTAGGCCTGAGCAGTAACAGCGTTCCATCAGGACCAGCCGACAATAATGGCGAGGAGAGGGACTACATATTACTTGGGCTCCCGGTGGTGGGCGGCCTGAGTGTAGAATTCGGCAACGTGAAAAAGGCGCCCGGCATAGACTACGATTCCTTTGCCACCACCTGCTCGACGCTGTCGGCGCGGGTCGGCGAAATCCGGCGGTTTGTGGCAGACATACCGGCCGGGGAGGGCGGAGGGTTCGTGAGGCAGATGAGAGGGTTCTTGGACAAGGCGGAGGAGGAGCTTAAGGTAGAGAAGGAGGAGGAGGAGAGAGTGATGGAGGTTGTGAAGAAGACATACGACTACTACCAATCTGGGGCGTCTAAGGAGAAGAATTTCCAGCCATTACAGCTGTTTGTGATAGTGAAGGACTTTCTGGGCATGGTGGACAAGGTCTGTGTGGACATTGCCAGGAATCATCAGCAGAAGAAGAGGCAACAGCAGGCTGCAAATGGAAGCCAGTCGTCGCAAGTCGGCTCGCCGGAGCACAAGGCCGCCATGAAGTTCCCAGTCTTGCCTGCCCATTTTCTATCAGATAATTCCAAGAGCTCAAGTGATTCTGAGGATGATTTTTGATTAATACGAAAACTTAAGCAATCGAGGTCTTGTACATATCAATATTATTGGCAATGGGATGGGGTTCCTTGAGCAAGTTTAATTGTCTAATTTGCGGCTAAGTGGTGGAAATATTTCTATTTTTTAATTTTTAGGTTCATTTATTCTTTTGCCTGTTTGGAGCAAAAATATATCTGTTGTTGCTTCCATTTTTATTTGTTGATAATCCTCTTGTATCTTCTTTTCTTGGTGAAGAATAACTTGATTTGCTTCTTCTCAAAAGAATAATCAATGTACACATGTATTGGGGGAAGAAGGGTCTTATTTCAATTTTTTTTGTGGGCAGGAGGAAGTTGTATTCAGAAGTCTGATGAAAGTCCAATTAGATACTAAGGAAATATGCTAATTAGAGCCTTCTAATGAAAACAGTATCAATCTGTCCCTGACCAAAGATAGCAGTTAATCAAATCCCAGTATTCGGTCAAACTCTAAATCTTGCATTTCAAGTACATTGACTTTCGAGGCCTTCCAGCAGTTGAACCTCAGAACTTTTCTTTCGTTTAACATTCAAATCTTCTTCTTGATTTGGGATGCATAATCTTTTTGATTTTTGGGTTCAAATTTGACATGAATAATCCCAAGGCACTGCAATGCAAGCATTCAGTTCTGGACGCGCTTAGAAGGCTGGCTTGTGAGTTGTGACCCACTTTTTGTGGTACATTGCATTGAATGAGGAGCAAGAGACAGAAAGTGATATCTTAATTACCCCTTCTTACGTAACCACATTCTCTAACAATGTGGGGTTTAGCACCCACCCAATGTCAAATTGAAGGTCGTTATGGAGGATGTTCGGAGGGATACCTTCCAGCTGATCATAAGAATCAATAGTGCATGCATTAATGTGTTATGCACTGTGGATCATAAGAATTTATGGTGCATGTACTAATGTGTACGTTCTACATTAAAATGTACTAGTGTGTGCACCGTTGATCCTTACGATCAACCGCCCCGATTCCTAACTGGTAGAAGATATCCTAGTAGAGACCAGGTAAGAGGACAAAAAATCTTAAAAATTTGAGTGGTGAGCAGGGGATTAGATTAAGAGCGATCTGTTGATTCAATTCTCACCTTGTTGATGCATTTTCATCGATTCAGATTCAGTACTAGAGCTAGCACAAATAAAAAGTGGCACTGGAAGTCCATAAACATGCATGAAAACCTTGTGAAGGAAGTACCCCATTCTCCTTTGATACCGATGTGCTACAGAGAAGTCAGAAGAGAGCTCACATGAAATATCAACGGTGAATTGAATCATGTCCACGTTATTGTAGCCAGTTAGATGTACATCCTTGAGTATGTTTTTTAGGTAAAATGTATTTTGTATCACAATCAATGTTGGCTCTTACTCCTCTCTTTCACTCCCTTTGTTATGATGAATTGAAAGCTGATACATGCATATGGTGTTTTGTAGCTAGACCATACTTTAAGCAATTTAATGTCTATACCTTACAGAAACAGTGCACCCTTAATACATCCTTTTCAGACTTCTTTTTTATTACAATCCTTTTTCAGACTTGAGCTCAGTCTTTTGAAAAAGCTAATGAATAGCTTGTCAAATCCGTACATACTTTCATCAGTTTACCAGTTCTTAATTGACTGGAAGACTGGGTAAAATGAACTTCCACCGCAATAATAAGATAAGCTCGTTAAAACGTATTTGATTAATTTTATATTTAAATTCATGATCTATCCCTGAAATATATTAATGTTGTAGACTTGTAGTGCTTAGACATCAGAGAAATATACCCGTTCAATTTAGAACATATTCAAAGGTATCTTAGAAATACATATTTTTATTACAATATGTTTCAGACTTGGAGCTCATATTTTCTTGAAAAAGCTAATGAGTTATTTGTCACATTCATACTTTCGTGAGTTTACCAGTTCTTAATCCACTGGAAGACTGAGTAAATTAGTAAAATGATCTCCACCGCAACAAGAAGATAGGAAAATGCTCCTTATCTGTCAAAAATCTCACTTTAGAACTCAATGTATGCATCATCACCGCGCGCATTTTGACATCACTCATCAACGGTGGTGATGCACAGTGAGATTTTTGAAGAAGATTCATCATTACTCGATAAGAAATGCTTGTTAAAATGAACTTGAATGCAAGTGCTCATGTCTGATTAGTTTTGTATGTCTAGATTCAAGACCTTTCTCCCAGGAATATATTAATGTTGCAGTGCTTAGACGTCAGAGAACAATTTATATGTAGTCATGACTTGATCAAAGCAGGACCAGGTTCACATGAAAACAAGCCAACCTATTTACAAATTCAAAAGAAAGAGATCAACTGAACAAATGTGTAACCTTACCAACTTAGAATGGGCACTCTTATGTAGCTTTCAGGTGAACTCAACTCATGGAAATTCATCCCCTTTCCTGTAAAATACAGGATTACAACCATTTCTCAAAGGGGTGAATTTTTTTTAAAATTAAAAAGTGTACATGCAGCTCTAGGCACGCCTAAAGGGCAACTGAAAGTGAGATGGAATAGAGCATGTGACAAACATGTGCACTAGATACGTGCGATTTCAATCGGATGGTGCATATTACTCAAGCGGCAGACATGTTTAGATTTAGGCAATAGTGTAATTGTGTTGCGCATGTTACTTACAGCGCAGATGAGTTTAGATGCGCCAGCCCACCCCCTAATCTGACGCAATAGTTAGAGCTCCATCTGAGGGCAAACGAGCACCTGCGCCTAACACTTAAATTTTTTTCAAAATAAAAAAAATGTAACAGAAACGATAAAAAATGTAAAAATTTCTCAGAAAAGGGTTAACAAAAAGGCTGATTGGGTGTTTGGTTCGCTATTCCCTTTCCTTCTTTCTGATGTCGGCAGTTGTCTCGCTTTTGATTATCAATTTTATAAGCTCTGCATGGAAAGCAAGTGGGAGTTCACCGACCCCAACATCAACAAGCTTCTCACCTTGGATGCAATTCAAACATTGTTTTCATGCTTACTCACAGAAAGCTCTTGCGACAATTTTTGGATTATTGGTGTATAACAATATGTGGTGATACATAGTGGTTGGATTTATGTGGGTGTTGCGATTTTATTATTGTTGGACGGGTTCCACTGTAGGATTAGCAAAATGACCCAATTTTTATTAGGATATCTCTCCCTCCATCTCAAAATAAGTATTTTATTTAATTTTTTAAAATAAACTAATTTTAATTTGGCCAAGTAGCATCCATAAGATAACATTTGAGAAGAGTTCGATATTAAAGAATCAGTTTTAGATAAAACTGCAAATGTAAAAACATTCACAAAACAGAAACATGTTGAGAAATAAACACTTGAGATGAAGTAAGCTCAAGACATCGATGTCCTTTGGATGAAGATGAGTAGCCTAGAAAAACACATAGTTTGGACCTTAGTTCCTTGAGCATATGGTCAGAGCCAAGGAAAACACTTGCACCCAAACACTCGAAGAAAAGAGTGTACATAGTACATACAGCCTATGACTAGAATTTTAAAGGCATATGAGCAGTGAGCAAAAGAGAAATTATTGTCTCTGTGACATGCCGATGTTTTCTCTTAGCTACTCCATTCTGCTCAAGAGTATAGGGGCAAGAAAACTAATGATTAATACCATGAGTGGAGAACTTAAATTGGATACCAAAAACTTGATTGATTGAGGTATATTTGCCGTGCTAAGATAGTCGAACACCTTGCTGGAAGACAAACCGTGTACAATTCCGGAAGGTAAAAGACGAGTATTTTACCAGAGAGGCACATATCGCAGAGCTTTTCTTCAAGCTGTTGCATTAGCGAAAATCTTCATTGTGCAAAATACAGAAAAGCTTTCAGATGTCGGTAACCACTAGTTACAAACACAAACTATATCTTCAACACACGTTTGACCCGTAATGCACTCCAACCCAAATAATTGAAGAAAAATGATGAAAAATTTAAGATCTGAATAACTTAAAATTCTCTAAGCAAAAAACTTACATAATCAACTAATAACACAAGATTTGTTGCAGCATCATTGGAAACGGCATAAATCAATCCACTTGGACAGCTGTTAACCTTAAATTATATCATTGGCCTCCAATACGCATCAGAAGCATCCCAACTTTTGCAAAATCTCCAGCTAGGAGTTGCACAAGTCTCCAGCTACCTTTGCCATCTAGCTTAATGTTGGGTTCGTTTCTTCTATATCTATACTCAGGTCAGAACAGGGGCATGCCTCTGAGAATCAACTGATTTCAGAACTTCTTCGCCCATTTCTCTGCACCCCACCAATTTCTGCAAGAACATTAGCAGCATATGGTAAGATGAGATAATTCCCATACGCCATTACTTATAACTGTCTGGACAATCAGCAAAACTGAAAACAATATACGTCATTAGAAGATGAACCCTAGAATGCACTACATGAATGCGACTTATTTAGTTGCATTCATGAACAGCTATAAGACAGATATTTATGTCTGTTACGTTTTAACTTCTTTAAAGCAAATTGTTTAAAAAGTTTGTCATGCATCACCAACTCGAATGTATTGAAAAGTGTGTCCTTACCATTCCAACTGAATAAATGTCTCCTGTACGGAACCCTTTATCTAAGGTATCAAGCACAGCGGTCTCAATTCTCTTGGCTGCATTGTCTTCTCCAAGCCCATATCTCAAAAGCATTGCAGTACTAAGAACTGTGGCCAAAGGATTTGCCTTGTTCTGGACATTTTGAAGGAGCAAACTTACTACAGTTTTTAAATCGAATGAACGCTCAGAAAATAACACAAATAGAATGCATAAAAATACAAACCTGTCCAGCAATATCAGGAGCAGAACCATGAATTGGTTCAAAAAGACCAGGCCCCTGCAGAAGGACATCAAAATTAGCCATATTTAGATGGGAAATCTTATTTAGTAGAGGAAATGACAGGCCAGCCCAGTCCAATTGATACAACATAATCAGATGAGTTTTAAAAGGTCATAAAGGCCTACCGATGCACCAACACTAGCAGAAGGTAGCATTCCAATGCTTCCAGTAAGCATAGATGCTTCATCGGAGAGTATATCACCAAAGATATTGTTTGTCACAATTGTATCAAACTGCAAATATCACAGTCAAATTTTACGATGAAAATCATAGAAGATTGCAACTACATGCAAGTATTAGACGACAAACTCAAACACCAGGCATTCATGGACACATAGGAGTTCTCCACACTTTATTATTTGACATCTGGAAAGTATGCCCTTATGCTTGCATAAAGGAATAAGGATAAAAATGTTGCCAAGAACAAACCTGCTTTGGATTTCGAATAAGTTGCATAGCTGCATTATCAACATACATGTGTGAAAGCTCAACATCAGGGTAGTCGGCAGCAACATGTGCCACCCTTTTCCTCCATAGCATGGATGCCTACATAATTTCATGAGGACAGAACCTCTCAGACAGAATAAAATGAATATGCATATGATAATGGATTTTCAATACAAATATGCATATAATATTAGATTTTCTACTATGAATATGCATATGATATTAGGTTTTCTATTACCTCCAAGACATTTGCTTTGTCAACTGAACATAGCTTTCCCTGTCGCTTCTGGGAAGTCTCAAAAGCAACTCTTGCAATTCGATCAATCTGAAGAGCACTTCTTACATGAATTATATAGGTCCAAATGCCAACATAGTTTAAAAAAGCGTTTCTGAGGTTCTCCTTAGAGCTAGGCATTCACAAAATGCCTCAAAGCATTGGGCTGAGGTGCAGAGATCTCAAGACCATGAGATACACACATCGTGCTTGAGGCATGCCTTAATGAGATTCAAATACATTTATATTTTCTTTTAGTTCATCAATAATTTTAACTTTTTTCATAACTATTTAGGGTGGGTGGTCTTAGGGCAATTAACCTAGGCTTGCCCTTTACTAATAAAGGTAGACCCCACCCAACAAGGTTTCAATGAAATGTGCCTGGGCTTCCCTTTATATAAGCAATCTCCATCATTCTCCCCCCTGTTTGGAGAAATAGGATTATGTGGGTGAGACTATAATTATAATTTCCAGATTGTAATTCCTTGGGAATTGTAATTTTTAGTTTAGTGAGCACTTCTTGTGAAGAGTCATATCATTTGGGGAACAAACATTCTTGGCACTTTAATTCTACTAAGTTGAATCTAGTAATATATAGAATTATAATAAGAGTGAAACTTAAGCCTCACTTTTTGGGGAGTGGAAGTGTGAAACATGTCGAGGCTCACGTCACGCCTTGTAAAACATTAATCCAAAGTATATAAGTCGCAAAAGAACACTACAGTAGGTGGATAAGTGATCTTTTCTGACAAAGGCAGAGCCAAATGAGGGCAACTAGGGTCAAATCTTTATTTCCAAATTGGAAGGGGCTTCCTCTGGTAACCCACCGAAATAGACTATAAAGAGAAATTTCATCTTGCGATCTTTATTTTTGCCACTTATTAGCTGTACTGAAAAACTACTCGCTCGACCAGTGAGCACCCCATGGAATTTTTCTTTAAAGGTAGATATTTTCTTATATGTCCAATATGTAAATTTGCCAATTGAAGTACTATAGAAAAGTAACTTACCTCAGGAGTAGAATAGACCTCAGTATTGTAACCAATGTCTTCACCCTTTTCGTTTGTTCCAAAACCCCTTGGAGTTCCAAAATAAATCCCTGCAATAGAGAAAGTAGCAATCAATTTTAAATAACCCATGCCAATAAGAAATGAATTAGGTGATGAGCAGTTAGCAACAACGTAGGAACGGAAATGTGAAGCAAATTACCTCCTGTAAGCTCTCTTACAACCATGATATCAACACCCTGTGCGATCTCTTTTTTTAAGGTAGAGGCATCAACTAACTGATACGGTCATACAAAGGAGGAAAATAAATATAAGTTCTAATAATGCTGCAAAAAGCATTTTATTCAAAACATATACAGAAGAGCATGAACTACTTGTGGTAAGACAGAAGCTGGTCTCAGATTTGCAAAGACACCGAGACCTGATCGAAGCAAAAGCAACCCAGTCTCTGGTTTTAAATGGTGTTCGTTATTATCCCATTTGTACCTGGAAAGCACAAGTGTTTAACTAAGAAATGAAGACAATGAAATGAAGACAATGAAATGAAGACCATGATCACTGCAAATGTATGTCTGTTTAGATCAATAATTCCAATTGAGGTACAGGTTGTTCTTCAAAGTTTGGCCCATTTTCTACGGGAACAGTCCAATTTATAAACAATCTGGCTTGAACAAAGTTCAACTAAAATGGCATCATATTACATAAGATAGTTAATAAACCAAATATGTTGATGTCAAGTTCAAGACTTATAGACAAAACCATCAATCAAGAAAATTTTTCCAGAGCAAAATCATGACAGTAAGATCTATATTACCCTCCAATAGCCCCAAGAAGGATTGCATCTGATTGCTTAGCAAAAGACAAGGTCTCATTGGGCAAGGGAACACCTACTGCATCAATAGCAGCTCCACCAACGAGCATCTCTTGAAACTGAAACTCAATCCCTTCAAATAAGAAATGATAATTTCAATAAGAATCATCCATCAACTTAGCAAAAAATTTATGGCCTCCAAAAAAACAGAGAGTTCTTTTGGCCATAGAATCCAACATTTAAATGCCTTCAAAGAAGGTAAAGAATGCAGAGAGAATGGGCTGCCTACTCATTTCAAGACAGTGAAATGAGTGGATCACTGTTCACATCTGATATCCTCAAGCATCACCGGAGGTAAAAAAATATGTATAATTCATCAGCAGAGGTAGTTACTTGCTAGCCGCTAGTATCTAAACCTCCCTACTGAACTAAATTTCAATACACAGTAACTTTTTTTACTTTCAAGAAGATTGATCACTTCCAGTCAATTTGCTTGGACTATTACAGTGTTACTTTGTCTCGTTCAGAGCTGGCACTCCCGTGCTTTCCCCTAATTGCTTTACTTACCAAAATGTCCTCAATTTCATTTAAAAAAACACAAACTAAAACGAATTACAGCAAGAAGGCAATATTTCAAACAAATTCCTAAATTTTTTCATCACAAACCCCGCCATTACACTTCTATTTCATCCGCGCAGAGAATCTCCTAAAACCAGAATCCCCAGAACACCTGCAGAAAACCAAGCAGCTGAGAAAGTTGAAGCTGTATGCACCTTCAAGGGAGGCGGCAAGAGTGAGGACGTCCCGCGCGACGGAGACCACTTCGGGTCCGATGCCATCGCCCGGGAGGAGTGTCACATTATATCGTCTAGGCGTCGCGGCTGCAGCACAGCACCGGAGGTTAGGGCTTTTGGGCGGAGCAGCGCGCTTACGGCCAAAGGCGTCGGGGGAGTTGGGCAGCCTGAGGCCACTCAGCTGGAGGCTCGCCATGTGGGTTCTTCTCTGCGCTGGGAGTGAGCAAGATGGCAACGTCGTGCGTGTTGTTAAACCCTGCTAAGTAGGGCTGCAAGCGGGTCGGGCCCTGACGGGCTGAGGTAAGCCGAAGCCCGGCCCATAAAAAAAGACAATTTCAAAATTGGGCTCAAAGCTCATAACTAAGTTCAAAATTTCGGCCCAGCCCAAAATTTCAATGGGCTCGGACCGGGCCACGGGCTTTCGGGCAGAAATCGCAGCAGGAATGTCAGGAAGCAAATACCAAAACCTTCGTCAATTATGACTATGAGTAAAAGTTTAAAGTAGCCGACCTGTAAGACTGCATATTGATTTAATCCGGAAATGAAAATACAAATTCAAATTAACAGTCAGCCTCCATATAACAAGAATTATAAACAATGCAATGAAGCATACCTGACTTGAAACAGATTGAGGAAATGGGCCCTTTCTCCACGTCTATAGTAAAAAACACATCTTTGCACCGCAAATAGGGCTGCTGAATGGCAGAAGAAGCAAGAGACGATGGAAGAAGCAGGAGAGCGGCGGGGAAACTATTAACAACCAATTATTTGCATCTTATCAGCCAATGGAAGCCATTTCTTTTGCTGCTCATCTGTTCCTTGCCCTTTAATAGCGGGAACAAACATGCCCTGGATACAGAATTGATTCAAAGTACTAGTGACTTAAATTTCTTAAGATGTAGGCTCTGACAAGTGACTAACCACATTTAAAAATATTGCAAGCTTCCCAAATTCAATGCTAATAAGAAAATGAACACTGTAATATAGTTCATAATGGAAATCTTTCAGGAAACAAATACTCACTCAGTGTAGATCCGTGTAAGCAGGTTCATCCACAAAAAACCTTAACTTTGATGCTTCTTCCTCTGCCATGCAATAAACTCTGTTAGATTCTTACATGTCTTAAAAAAACAAATGAGCAGCACTTTATCCTGAGAGCATAATCCATAAAGTAGGGAAACCTGTAAGACGGAGCTCATTGATATGCTTCCATGCATGGGCTGCTTTCCTCAAAGTGTTTCTAAATAATTCTTTCTGGTCCAGCATTGCTCTATCCTCGTCGCTGAAGGCCTGCCAAATGAAACAGAGTAAAATCACCAATCGAAAAAGAGAGGATGATTAAGTCTCACCGCGCAGGATAAAAGATACCAGCAGCACAAACTCACAAGTTTTCTCGTTTACCAGTTAAGAATAGAAAGAAAGCCTTCACAAGGGCATAAATCCAAAGCTACCTTAAGAGGTAATTAGATAACTCAGACACCAAAAAATTCAGCTAATTATTATGAAAAGATCCGAATGTTACTGATTCTTCTTCACTGGACTAAAAAAAAAGAGAATAATTAGTAGCTGCATTCCCAGTCTTTTCGTTAGACATGGTGGCAAATTGAAAGATGTAATGAAACCGCGAAAATTGACCACTGGCCAGAAGTAATTACGTAAAATTGATAATTTCATGCATTCGTCTCTGAGTACCTCAGGTTGTGGAATGCTTTTTTTTTTTTTGGACTGCTCAATAATTGTATGAAGCGACAGACCAACATATGCAATTAAACCGTCGACACAAAAAATACTCAAGTTCAAACAATTTTACCGCGATAAACATAAAAAGTCTTCTGCTTTCTCTCTAATCCCCACCATCCAGCCTCCTCTATTCTAGAAAAGAATTCCAACCCAGCTGGGATAAAACCAAAAAAGAAACATTTTTCTTTTATTTATATACTTAAAAATCCCGATCCTCAACTTACAAGTTCATGAAGATCGCAAGTAGTCCAGCAGCACTACTGTTAGCAAACATACACGTTGAAAAACTGCACCAAATTGCTAGACAATAGAAAGATAGAAGGGAGCTGGAGCTAGGAGGGGGGGAGGAAACGGACCGGATCAGTGGTGACGAGGCGGGAAATCCGGTCGGAGACCTCGAAGGCATGCTGGGAGCTAGGGCTGCAGTCTGCATAGCGGCGGAAGAATTATCCGATGATACCAAACCACGTAGTACCGCACGATTAAAATGGTGAATGACAATGGTTTAAACGGGCTAGAACGGGCCAGACCGGGCTTTTAAGAATTTTTTACCCAGGCCCGAGCCCGGCCCAAAATTTCTTAAATCTTAAAATTTTAAGCCCGGCCTGTTTTATTCACCAAATTTTAAAGCCCAATGATACAAAATTTCAGGCCGGGTCGGGCCGGGCTTCGGGCCTGCCCATGTTTCTTACAACCCTACTGCTAAGGCCTTAAAAGCAAGCGTAGGTGCACATAATCTGCTCCGTCATATCTCCGTTATTACAACGGGAAATGTTATGCCACCCTCCCCATAGGCCCTCATTATAAGCTTAATACGAGGGGATGAAGAACAATTGTCATTTATCGCCTAAAAATAATATTCCTCCAGTTATATATTAATAGTTTTATTTATTTTTTATAAATAATTTATTTTAAAAAACTAAATGGAGGAAATAGTATTTTTTATTGAAAAATATCATCCTCGTTTTATTTGAGAAAAAAATAAACACTTTTGATTGAAACTTTATTGTGTAGCACTCTTTTACAAAAAAATTATTTAAAAAAGATATTTAATTTATAAAAAATATCACTTCCTAATGACAAAGTTACTCCTAAAGTTCACACTCTCTGACTATGATTAATTTCAAGGCTTTTTGTAAAATATTTAGCTTCTCCTTAGACATTCGCGTTTATCATAAAACTTGGTTGTGGTCGAGGCTCAACTAGTCATCACCAAGGGCTTGGCTAACTACCGCCAAGTAGTGCTATGTTAAAAACCCAAACCTGACCTAATTCAATAGAACTGATTGAATATTTGTAACATCCCAACCCGAAAACTAACTCGGACCAGGGGGTTCAGAAAACAAAATTGAAGTAAATTAATTCTTTTTTATAAAAAGAGAAAAGAGGTCACCGGGAGCGGCAGACTCTGTGTGCGAGAGTCGTAACATTCCTCTACGTACTACAAAACTTTTACGCTCTATTGTGCGTATGCTAAATCAAACCTAATTCTATAACTAATTTAGATCGGGCCAATATTACTATATCGTTAGTTGCCTATATATGTATTGGATGACATCTCAAATGTTATTCCAATACGATCGGATTTGAACGTAGTTCTGCCTAACGGCTATTACATGCATAAGGCAATGCGAAGACACATGCGTCAAACTATATATATCTAAGTATTTAATTGAAGTTATACGAAAATTGGTCAAAAATCATCAAAGTCAAACGAAAGTTAAAAATCAACAGAATCATATGTCTCGCTCTATCATAGAGCGGAGCAGAATGCACAACATAGTAAATTGAATCATATTATATCATATCATAACAGATCATAGCATAATAGATTAAACAAAGCATTTCAGAGCAAATCATATCAAAACGTGCCACATCAGATTGAATCAGACATATTAGAATCCATCAAATCATAGCAAATCATATATCTTAATGTTACGCCCCAACTTTTTAAATTACTTTAAAGGTCAGAGTGCCGATAACTGGTAGTAATAAACGGGACAAGATCAACCATGCACAAAAAAGTAACTATTCATTGATTTGGGTAAATACAAAAAAACTTTACAAAATAAGGCATATCGTGCCTTAACAAATCAAAGTCGCGCACATACAAAATTAATACATAATAAAAGAACATGATAAAGCATAAATCCTTTGAAGTCTACGAACAATCCTCAAGAATATTATCTTCGTCGTCCAAACCTGTGGCATCTAGGGGTGGGTAATTATAATTATACTCAGTAGATAGAATTAAATTCTATTAACATGATAAAACATAAAGCATAAATCCATATGCATAAAATATTCTCATAGTACAAAGTCGAATTAAATCAATAGTATCGACTAAGAGAATCCAACACATTTCTTAGATAAAAAGTAGACAAAAATAGTTCTTCACAAAATCCGATAAATTTGGATAATTCGCTCATAGCCAAAATCTGATAAGTAAAATAAAATCGGATAAATCATCATTCACAAAATGTCACTGATACCTGAGCGACATACACCCGTGCTCATGGGGCAACGGGATCAGAATGAAGAGGATCTTCCTATGATATCCAACTTCATGGGTACGCCATATGTCATAATAGGCGGTACCTAGGAGTCATAATTCCGATAGCTTTTGGGCTTTATACTAAATAACTACCCTTCAAATCCAGTCAAATCATTCATAAACGTATTCCAAATAATAATAATATTTGAATGAACGTATTACAACAAAAACTCACTAAGAGGCGTACACGACGCTATTATTTTAGCGCATGTCCCCCCTTAATCATATCTATTTCAAAATAATAATTTAATTAAGAGATAAATAAATTATAAAATATAACGCCTAGTCGTAGCACAAAATTAGAGCTTAAAACCACCTACCCTCGTTAAGCCTACGTTTGTAGTCGGCTTAAAAGTGGTGGGCGGCACCTCCCCTTGTACAAAGATAGTTTCCTCGTCTGGCTCGGGTGAGGCGGGCAAAACCTCCCCTAACGTGGGACAGTCTCTTCGTCCGGCTTGGGTGCGGTGGACAAGGCCTCCCTTACCTCGGGTCGTTTCAACCTTTTAGAGGGGTTATTTCGAAAAACGAACACTCTCACTACGTTGGGCACCCTCGAATTAGGTAGAAATGGTTAATGACATAAATATGCACGTTACCCCCCCCCCCCCTAGCCCAAGGGCTTATGGATGCGTGACACGTGTCGCGCATCCAGCCAGCTGTAGGAGCCAAAATGGCTCCCTAGTAGGCTAGCGCAACTAGGCAGGCTAGCCTGCAGCATTGCCTGCCGCAATGAGGCAGGGCAGCTGATGCAAAAAAAAATATTTTTTAAAATTTTCGTTTTTAAATTCAAAACAAAAATTAAAACTTTAAATGAGCGTAACTCCTTACCCCGAACATGGAATCATGCATTCTTAGTACCGTTAGACTCGTATCGACGAGCCCTTCAAAACAATACCACACAAGGGCATGTTTTCCCGCAAACTTAAGGTGGGTCCCGCCTATGGCATGCTTCCTAATATTATGGCCCACTATCCCGGTGTCCGTTTGACACGTTCTTGGGCTCAATACGTTCATCTCACCGAGCCCTATCAAATGTCTTAAGGCTTCTCTTGATGAATAAAGCTCAAAATAGTCTGATTTTTAGAAAAATTGTTAATGAGCCTTAAAACCCATTAATAGGCCTAAACACCCGAATTTCAAAACATAGAAATTTCAGGGCATTACACTTAATTAATATTTTAATATTACTAAATAAGATGTGCATGTATATAAGCCATATTCGTTGGCCTGTGGCTAGTGGCCAATAATGCTACATCCCCTTAGAAGGACCGGGATTAAAGTACTCTTTCCTGTATATTTTGGGTCGTACATAAGGGAAAACGAGGTTACAAAGGTGGAATCGGATCAAAAATGCTACCTCTTACCATCACTGGGCTAGGGCAGAGCCTACATCAATTAGGCATGTGGCCCACGTTTACTTAATATTAGATAAAATAGGTTGTCCATAGGCTAGGGAGGGGCTTACGGCGACGTTTAGAGGGGGCATCTGGTTTCGGCAAAAGGCATGCATAACATAGGAGAGAAGCAGGGGAGTCCGAGAACGGCAGCCTCTTGTCGTCGTTAGGTCATGTCAATGTCTACGACTGATCGTTGGCCGACGTCGGTGGCAGCAGAATCGCCAGTTAGAGAAATGAACCCAATTTAACGGGGGGCGACGATGTGCTGAGCTAGGGCGGCAGATATGCCGGGAGCAGAGCTAGGAGACAACAGCGATTTAGCGGTCGCTAGATCGTGACGAGCTAAGTGGACGTTGGTCCGATGTTGTATGAGGAAAAATAGGCGCCGCCAGGGGGAAAAGGGGCAAGCTTTACTCCGACACGGGTCAGCCGATCGAGCGGATCAGCACAGTTCAGGGAACGGCGGCCAAACATCGGCACCTCGCCGTCGTCATCTCAAAGCAGAGCCAGTGGCTGTGATCTGGAGCTCTTCCGGCTGCTCATAGCCAGAGAAAGACGAAGACACAAAAAAAAGAGCCAGTGATATGTCAGGACTGGAATAGGGCGGAAGAAGGTGACGATCCGGAGGAGGAGGCGGTCCAGGCCAATGGGGCGGCCTTGTAGTCGCCTGGCTGAGGTGGGCCAAATGCCAGCCGGTGATGGCCGGTGACCGGCGGCACAACCACTGGTCTCAACGCACAAAGATGAAAAAAACACAAGGCGGAAGGATTTTTACTTCACGCCGGCGAAGCAGGGGCAGGGAGGCCGGGACGGTGGTGTCCAGATGTCGTCCTGGTCGGGGCAGAGCTATGGCGGTGGGCTGGATGTCATTGGGCCGGCAGTGGTGGCAGATCGAATGAAAAACGAGGAGAAGGTGCGTCGGGCTGAAACGGGAAAGGAGGAGAAATTGGGGCGGACAATCGGCGGGGCCTGGCCGGGTTGGCTTTGGTGGCGTCGCCCGGCCGAGGCTGGCCGGCAATGGCGACGCCTCCGGCCTCCCAAATGGAAGGGGGGGCTTCCCCCTTTCCGTTCCGCCCACCCGGGTCGGGCGCGCTCGATCATGTTTATGTTTTTATTTTTATTTTTATTATTTTTAGTTTTTCTTCTTGTCTCTCTATTTCCATTCTCCCTATTTATTTTCTCTCCGGTTTTCACGTCAAAAGTTTTTATGTTGCGTTTTTATGTCACGTCGAATCCCATGACTTACGACTAAGCACAACTCTCGACTTTATAATTATGAATATTAAGGTCAACTACAAAAACAAATACAACAAAATTTTAAATTTTCCCATTAAAAATAGAGTAAAAAAAAAAAATTATATAAACTTATAGAAAAATTAAGGATATTATATTCTTCTCTCTTAAACGAATTGCGTCCTCACAATTCGCCTCAAAATGCATCGGAATAAAATCTGATGCTAAGTCAAATAACTAATCAAAAGTAGAATCCGATAGTTAAAATTAGATAACTCAGTCATAAACAAAATCTGATAATTTATCATCGGATAAAATATTTATAAACAAAATTCGATAATTTATGATCGAATAAAACACTTCAAACAAAATCCAATTATTAATTTAAAATTAGATAAATTTTATCATACATAATTTGATTATAAATTTTAAAAAAATTGGATAAATTATTTTTTCAAAACCAAAACAGATCAGAGGCCATGATACTGAATGACGTTCCCCACGATGCTTGTGGGGCAACGAGAGGTTCAAAAGGATAGGAGTTTTTCCATGACACTCCACACTTGTACGCGCCAGAACTGATTATCTTTCGCAGCGGGTATCATTATTTAAATCTGTGATACCTAACGGCTTACCCCAATACTTATGGGGCCACAGAGGTTAGAAAGTTAACCAATATCAATCTGAATTGAAATTTGAGTGAGAGTACTGGGCTATGTATTGTTTCTCACTACACGTTACAGATTTTATAATACTTGGTACATTAGTAAAGTCAGGTAACTATTGCTCATGAAATATCCACGAGGAGCTTCATATTAAGTACCAAGTATTAACTCTAGAAAGCTTGATGCCATAGATCACAATGGTGTAGGGTTAGGATTTCATCAAGTCCTAGGATGCACCATATAGCAAACCATTTCTTGTATTGGAAGATAATACCAAAGTTTAAATTTTTTCAAACCTAAAAGGAGCCCTGCATTCTTATACTCTCCAACTTTCAACAAACCCAAAACCTACGCAAGACTTCTTGTTGTGTCTCGCCATGCCATTGCTTTCATTAGACTACCTTCTTTATTCATGTAACATATTTGCTTTGATGTTATAAGGCTAGCCCATAAGGCTTCAGTAGGAGTTCTTTACCTTAAGTTGAGTAGGTGATTAAGCCATTAAGGCCCAAGCCCACAGCATTGACCTAACTATATAAGGTACAAAGTGCCTGTATTATGATTAATGAAAAGAATATTTTTTTAGCCTCGTTGTTTAGAAGGCTTTTTGCAGGTTTGTGACGAAGAGCTCTTGGAGATGGATGCTCGTTTTCGCGGTGGATTGATTTCCTTTGACTTAGGTATATCCTTGACTTATTGTGAGTTTTCTTTGTGTCACGATCTATTATATTAAGTGAGATGAGAAGTCAGGTGTTTATGTATTCTGGACTTTTAGATTGGATTAGATTGTTGACTGTTATGGGACATGCACTCAGGGATGTCTAAGAGATATTTGTATTTAAAGTTTATGATCATAGCAATTTATTCATGTGTTTATTTTCGAGCAACGTTTATGGATGTTTGGTTTGACCATACGATGTTTGATCGAATCAGTAACAATTTTGGATGAGAAAAACTAATGTAACACAGGTTTCGTATTCGTCATTTTTCCCAAATTATAGCAGTTATATTACAAATTTTTTTTGTAAATTTTAAGAAAAATATATAAAAAATCGCGGTTGTTACACTTCTCATCACTATCACATTCTCTTCCTCCCCTCTTATGCCACCTCATCATATTCTCTTTCTTTTATCTCGTCTACCTCCTCTTACTTTTCCTACTCTCCTCTTCGTTCCTCCTCTTTTTTTTTCTCTCTCTTCCCTTCCTCTCTCTTCCACCTCCCCTTTTTCTTCCTTGACCACCTCTTCTTCCTCTTTGCCTTAATCTCACCAAACCAATTATAAACTAGCTGGTAGATTAAATAAGAATTTAATTTTATTTATTTACAAGTTTAAAATATTAAAAATAAATATACCCAAAAATATATTAAATTACTTAAAATAAAAAAAATTATTTATACTTTATCCTGAACTTTTTTTAATACTCTCGTAATTATATTGGATATTCGAAAGTTGACAAGTGCATAGATATTACTTACACAAGGACATTTTATGTATTACAGAGCCGGATCAATTCCTCATAAAATAGTGCCCATCACCAACCGTAACAAGGCACCAAAAGCGTCAGTCTCGGTTGACTCGTAGACTGTAGTTCTGGAGCTTCGTTCCACCAGAGCATTATCTGCTCGATTCCCTTGGTACCCCAATTACTCTATAAATTTTATATTGAGGAGATTAGTAGGGGTCCATAGACGCATTCGACCTTTCTATCTGCTCGCCATTTCATCTCACAATCTCTTCGAACCTCCTCCTCTACGAGACCCATCCCGTGGTGTCTGTCTCTTTGGTCTGGATACTGGACTCGTCCAGTCACTTTTACCTTCCACAATTCTACAGCCGATATGCGTCTTCTTGCCGCCCTCCTCTTCATACTCGCCACCACCACCGCCGATGGGCCGGCCTCCCAAAAGCGCTATCTTCTTCACTACCCTCGGCCGCTCCCGCTACGCCTTCGACATCTTCTCCGTCTCCGTCCGTCCATGACCCCTCCGCCGAGTTTCAGCACACTGACTCCGACTCCGTCAACTACAACGGCCACTTCCCTTCTCTCCGAGCCGCCTCCGCCGCCCTCTCCAATCATACCCACATTCCCCTGCTCTACGTGTCCGAGCGAAATGGGTCCTTCAACATCTACCTCGACGCCTTCAAGGAGCAGCCTTCACGGAGGTCCGCCCCTTTACGCTTCCCTCCCAAACCAGCCCAAGACCCCCCTCTTGAGAAGTGGGGGTGTCTCCATGAAGGATCGTCCTTCCATCGTTGGCGATCATCTCATATACGTCTCTACCCACGAGAACCCCGGGAGAGCTGGGCTGCGGTTTACTCCACCAACCTGAAGACCCGAGATACGACCCGGCTGACTCCGCCCGGCGTGGCCGACTTTAGCCCCTCCGTCTCCCTATCTGGGGAGTGGACAGCCGTTGCTTCCTCTGGCGAGAGGGGGTGGACAGGCGAGATTGAGGACCTGTCCGCAGATATTTACGTGTTCAGGACTCGGGACGGTTCTGAGAGGACTCGAGTGGTGGAGCACGGCGGCTGGCCCTGCTGGGCCGACGAGTCGACTCTCTATTTTCATCGACCGAGCGAGGACGGCTGGTAGAGCGTGTATCGGATCAGCCTCCGAAACGGCTCGGATCGGGTAGTAGAGCGAGTCACACCTCCGGGCCTCCACGCCTTCACCCCCGCCACCGCCGCGGGGGCGAACTTCCTGGCCGTGGCGACGAGACGGCCAACATCTGAATTCCGCCACATCGAGCTCTTCGACCTCACCAACAAAGTGTTCTCGGAAATCACCAAAGTGATCGACCCACACACCCACCACTACAACCCCTTCGTCTCGCCCGACTCCACCCGAGTCGGGTACCACCGCTGCGGGGGCAGCGGCAGAGGGGACAAGTCCGGCAACCGATTGCTGCTGCTGGAGAATGTCAGGAGCCCGTTACCGGAGATTTCGCTGTTTCGGATAGACGGGTCCTTTCCTTCCTTCTCGCCGGACGGGAAGCAAGTCGCCTTCGTCGGCCTCCCAGGCCTCTACGTCGCGAATCGGGATGGCTCCGGCCGCCGGGAGCTCCTGCCGGGGATAGCTTTCTCTACCGCGTGGGATTCGAAGCGGAAGGGGGTCATCTACACAAGCTACGGCCCGATTTTAGCGACGGTACGGATGGAAGTGGATGTGATTGCTGTCCATTTCGGCGCCAGCGGCCCTCGCATTCTGGGCTGTTTGTTTAGGAAATTTGTAAATGGTGTACATAATCAGACTTGGATTTGGCCGACTCCAGGCCTGAAATTTGTATATGTTATTGTTTTTAATGGATGACGAAGCCAAACGGAAACTAAGACTGAACAGAAAAACAGAGATAAGGCATATACAAAGGGATAAATTAGGATGTCAGGTCTATCTTTCCGCGGAGACGGCCAAATATAGGAATTCTGGGATCTCCCCCTTTGAAACTCGCTCTTTTAAATAAGGATCCCGTTTATATGAGACCAGGCTCATATAGGGATCCTTGTTCTTGCCGTTGGAATGTTGATCCAACGGCTTATTCTGATTTTGGGATGAGTAAACCCCACCTCCCTCGAGATGGACATGTTTCTGTTCCCGTCTCCCCCACCTCCCTCCCGTTGCCACCATCTTGGCATTGGCTGTTTGCTCCCCCTATCTGCTCCCTACCCCCTCCCTCGCTGATCTTCCTCCCCACCGCCACACGCCATTGTGGGCTACCCCCGTTTGCCATCCGTGCAATCATCTTCTTACCGGACCCGGCCAAATGGGGGGTCGACATAGGTGTAGGCATGGTCCACAACCGGGATGGCTTCTGGACGGTGAAGCCTAAGTGAAGGGTGGTCGTGTGGGACCTTGACAACAAGCTGCCCCGCGGCCCACCCTACAAGGCTGCCATGGCCCTCTGTAGCATCTCCCGCCGGTTCGGCGACTACGTTGACATCTCCGCCAAGCTGGCTGAGATTGCTGCTATAGTCTCAACATGGCGGTCTACTTTACCGTGCCCAAAACTCTCTCCCTCCTTTGCTTCCCAAACTGCAACCTATAGCAGCAATCTCAGCACCATACCCAGCTTGGCTGCAGGGGTGGCCTTTTACGCCCCTATCATTGCCACCTCCAATCCATACTAGTCAGCCAGCTCCCCATACATCATTACTGCCTTGGCTAGTCAATGTGGTGCTCAGCCCTTGAGCCAGTTGCAGGCAACCAGTTTATTCAACTAGCAACAAGCCAACCAGTTTGTTTCTCAACATGGCCGTCCCCTTCACCCCACCCAAGAGCCTCTCTCACCCCTCCTCCACCCCCACCCATCATGCCACCTACCTTCAGACCTCCAGCAGCCGGGATACCCAACATGATGTAGAAACAGAGGATTTCTTCCACAGCTTTTGGGATGAGATGAATAAGTTAAAAGTGACGGTGGCTGCACAGGTTCCTCCCGGCAGGAATCTCAGTACTTAGTGACAACAAAAAGGAGGAAGGAGATGAGGTTCCTCCCAGCAGGAATCTCAGTACTTAGTGACAACAAAAAAGAGGAAGGAGATGGTTGTGCCGAAGGGAGGAAGAAGAGAAGATATGGGAGAGAGGGAATGTACCTGGCTGAGATGGGAGGGATTGGGTGCAGTCTTTCAGACTCCCACGAAACAACACCGTGACGAGGACGAGGGGCTGCGATGGCAAGGCAGTCTCATGAGGGGGGACGAGGAACTGCAACGGCAAGGCCGCCCCGTGGGCGGGTGGGGGGACGAGGGGCTGCGATGGCAACGAGGCCCCGTGAGGTGGGATGAAGGGCTACGAAGGCGAAGCCTCCTATGAGGTGGGGACGAGGGGCTGCGACGGAGAGGCATGCCAGTGAGGGGGACAACCCGCTACAACTGAAGGATGTTTGGGCGGGCAAATAAGGAGGGAAATTTTTTGTGGTAAACAAGAACCAACATCTGTGGTTAACTCGTTGGAAACTGAGCGGTTCGATCATATCTAAGTGCTTCCATTTAACTTAGGCTCACATAGTTCATATAAGACCAGGCTCATAATAACTTTTGCCTTTAAATAAAGAGTCATATTTATATAATCTCAGGCTCATAATATATCTACGTGAGCCTGGGTTTTATGAGCTGTCGAATATAAATCAAATGGCCCATTCAGCCCGAGTTCATGTATGCATATATATGAGCCTAGGCTTATATAAATTTTTTTTTATATTTATATATATAAGTGTATATCATGTTAGACGCCTTAGGTCTATGGGTTTAGGTCCCAGGTGATATACTCTATACAATGTATACTATTTATACCAAAAGGTGACTTTTATTTTAAATACATGAATAAATAGTGCATAAACATTTTGAAGAATAAAAATATTGTGTCCCATGGGTACCCCATTATGAAAGTGGTATCTTCATCTTCCAAGATCCATACTCCATGAACGTTTAAGCAATTGAAGAAAATGACAAAGGATGTAGCAAGATAAGTAAAAATGGAATAGAAAATAGAAAATGATAATGACCCAATAAATCTACCCAATAAGCCCTTCTAACTAGGTTTTGGTTAGCCAAAACATATGGGGCGAAGCAAGCTTTATATAAGTCCCACATGTTCTATCTAACCCAAAACCAGTTAAGAGGCCTCACATTAAAAATGGGCATGTATTGCCATCATATCTGTTGTGGAACACTCACTCACATGTGAATACTCCACAACGGATCCATAGCCCATTTTCGACTATTCAGAATGTCTCAAGTCGTCTGCCCTATGTTTACCTCACTGCCTGAGGCAATTGCCTGCCATAAAAACGGCTTCAGTAGAACACTAACAGTCCAACACCTCTTAGTTTATCTTTGTGCTGCCTCTCAAAAGACTTTTTCGATACTGGTTTGAGGTGGCCAAACTATGATGATTCCTCTGCCTACACCAGTCTTATATAGTATTCTCTTTATCCCACTTTAATAACTTCATTCGATTTTTTAAAATTAGTTCAATTTAAAAAATTAAATAAAGCATTAATGTAGGATGAGGGAGTATAATTTGGTAAGCTTGCTTACCTGAAAAAGGTGCATAAGAAAAGTAACATATACGTAAATCAAATTACATTATACAAAGTATGCCAAAATAATTCAGTGTGGCGTATGAATTATTGATTTTTTCACATCCTCCAAGCAGCGAAAAAGGGAAGAGTGGTAAAAGGAGGCCAAGCAGCATCCTTATAAGATGTATGATCACATCCTAAATCCGGAGCAATGAAGACTTGGGGCCACAAGCCACGTGTATATATATTCAAACAACATATATGCATACTCCTTTTGTTCTATATTAATAACTAGGAAAAATTATTTAAATAATAATTAAAAAAATATTTACCGATTTAGATTATTTTGGGAAATATTTCCTAAAGTGGTGTTATTTTTTGCCACACAGGTGCCAGCCAAGTAGCTGGTGCTTGCGTGATTTTTTTTAAATTTTTATATAATTTTATCCTTTAAAAAGACGAAATCAAATCAAGTTTAAGTTGATTTCGTCCTTTTAGATGAAATCGGGTTATGTTTATAACACCTTAACCCGAAAACGACAAAATCACCACATGTGACATTCCCACCCGAACCCATGCATACATCGTCCATATGGCCAACTCGACTAAGCCTTCTCCCTTCTCCCACTACCCCCGCCAGTTCTTGATCGACAATGCCATGTTACCCAACCTATCGGTGACCAGAGCAACCATCGGCGCCAGGACATCGCCAATCTGCCTGGGGCAGCCAAAGCTTCTAATCGTCATAACCAAAAAAAACTTTCTCTCAACCAATAAATCAACTTTGAGTTATGCAAAAGCATATGCATGCAAAAGTGACATATGGAGATTTCATCCAGCGGCCAGAAAAAATGACACAGCATCACCAAACTTAGCAATTGCCCCGCTAGCCCGGTCCGCCATCATCTGCTTCTACACCTCCTCTCTCACCGTCAGTGTTGGCCCGCTCAGCATCGCAACTACCCACATTGTGTTCTTGGGTGGTTGGTAGAAGGGGAACAACAGAGTCGTCGCTCCAATCACCCTCTCTCTGTAATACACCGATGCGTTTATGGCATTGTAGTAGATTCCCACGCTCTGGTTTGGAATCATGTCCGTCACGTTGAAGGAGATAGCGGCGGTCTGGAAGCCATTCTCCTGGGCGAGCACCAGGAAAGAGAAAGACAGCACGTGGAAGCGGGGGCGGAGACTGAGCCATAGGATGAAGGCAAGGATGCCGATGATGAGGTGCAGGAGGAAGAGGAAGATGGCGCATACCAGCTTGGAGATGCTAGAGGCGAGGCTCTCCTTGACCCAGTGGGCATAGTAGCAGGTCCCGTGGGTCTTCATTGGCTAGCTTTGCGTGGGAGCCTCCCGTGGTATCTCTGTGATGCTATGGCTAGACATCTTTATCCCCAGTGATTGCGAATCTGCGATGTGAGGTCTAAATGGGAAGGAGTTGTTCATCTTGTGAAGCTTTTGCCGCGATGATGCTCCGGATCCCGGCCGCGAAGCAGCTGACCTCGGTGTCAATCCGGTTGGGGTCGTCCCGTGCAATGCAAGCTTCATAGCAATCGAACCAAGCGCTGAAAAAGAAGAGCACCTCGATGAAGTGGTTGTTGAAGGAGAGGGAGTTGTGGTTGGCCTCCGCCTCCGTCACCGTCATGACGAAGGGCCAGAGACTCCTTGCCACCTGCATCAGGTTCTCTAGGCTCTCGTCCTGCACTAACATCATCCTCAGCATCAGGGACGAGTACACCGCCACCCTTTCCCCTTCCTCCCTCTCGAACATGCCTTCCCTTAGCTCCTTCATGTCCCCCACTATGACCTGTTTGAACACCAGGAGCAGGCCCAGCTCACTTGCGAAATTCATCAAATGAGTCAGGTAATGCTCCATAAGATAAGTCATATTGAAGGAAAAGGACGCAAGTTGATCTCTCCCTATGCCAAACAAGGACACCAATTCTAAAGTTTCTTAAGAACTTTGGAATTCCCTGTGGCGTTATCAACAAGCACGCCATACGTTATATATATTTTATTGTTAGAGGGATTACGTTAATAATGAATATTGTGGGTGACAAACAGATGCTTGCAAGAACTGTCATTGGATGGTCCAATATAGAACAACAAACATGCCCAAAACCAATACTTCCTCTGCCCCATATTAATAGGTCTATTTAATTTTTTTTAAATAAATTAATTTTATAAATAAAATAAAATTATTAATATAAGACTGAAGAAGTATCAAAAAGGTTGTGTCCATGCTTTTGATTTTACATCCTTCAGTATTTTCTCTACAGATTTCAACTATTTTTAGAAAGTAGGGCCATACTCTTGGATGTCATCTCCTCATTTGACCTTTTTTCTTGTTCACTAGATAGCAAGTTCATTATTAGGTTTCTTGTCCTTTTGTCACTAAAAAAAAAGAAAAAATTATATAAATAATATTTTTTTAATTTTTTTTATTAAAATAGTACTTGGTTAAAAATATTTATTAAAATTGTGTTAATTTTGACCACGCTAACGCCAGCTGGGGGCTGACACCTACGTGGTTTTTTTAAAAAAATTTATAATTTTTTAAAATAACAAAATTAATACTAAAACCACCTCTCCTTTCTCTCTCATCTCTCTTGTCTATCTCTTTTCTCTCTCATCTCTCTTATCTCTCTCTCCTCATCACTCTCTCTCCTCTTTCTCTCTCTACCCAACCTATGAGGAGAGATAGCCAAAAGAGAGAATAAAGAGTGAATAAAGAAAAAGAGAGGAGAGAGAGGAGTGATGAGAGAAAAAAAAAGAGGAGAGAGAAGGAAAGGAAAGATAGAGGAGAAATTTCAAATCAATTAAGTGATTTCATCCTTACAAAGGATAAAATCTGATTTTAATATTAATTTTATCATTTAAAAGGATAAAATCATTAAAAAAAACCACGCAGGAAACACTATTTCCATAAATATTTTTAACTGAACAGTATTTTTTTAAAAAAATATTATTTATATAATTTTTTCCAAAAAAAAAAGCACAAAAATAATTATATAGAAAAAAAATCGGATAGTGACAATCTTCTACGTTGGAGGCTTTACTGTACGGGGTTTGGAGGAGCCGCGTACACCGTTTGTTACCAGTGGCTGATTACGTGTTTGGCTGTTTGGGAAGAGATTAAATATTTCAAGAAGAAATGTTAGCAGCACGCAACATAGGCTACAAACAACAGAACATGTCGATATTACAACCTCATTATGTAATAAAATATAGTTTAGTCCGCATCTGCCTGCCCACACAACAGAGGCCGAAATCAGATTTCTAAGAGAAGGTAAAAAAGACCACTATCTATATTCTATGACCGAAGTTACAAGGGCAAACAAAAAGAAATCAAGTAATTGTTCTGCCTCTAATCCAAGTTTTTGCTGCCGATGCCTTTCAAATTGATTTGGATACCAGGACGCTTTAACGTCAGCATAACAAATAATGCAAGCCCCCCTCTCACATTTATACCCATCAACTCAAAATTGGGACTGCTAAATGAAGTGTAAAGAACACCTATTATTCGGCTCAGCATTGAATCTCTCCCCAGTCGCCCAAATCCATAAAGCTATTTCAACTCATGAGCGATATATTCCCATTCAAATTCCCTGCTTCTACTTTGCTCTTTCATTCTCTTCAGAGTTCGTGCATTGTTCGGCTGCAGTGGGTCCTACCATCTTCATTCCTAGTTTGTTGGACCAGTTGTTTGATCTTTCTGCAATCTGAACTCAGAAACAGATTGACAATCCAAAGTCAAAAAATTCAAAAACTGTTCGTGAGTCCATTCCAACCCAAGAAGTAGCCACTGACGCTTAAACTAGTTATCTTAATTTTGTGCTTCCAATCCAACCCAATAACTGTGCTTTATTATAATCTCTTGAACCTCTTTAGCGAAGTACCAGCTCAGTCTCACACAAAAGGATGTCAGTTTCTAAATATGAAATTGACATTATAGCAATGTTCATAGGACTGCTGTATAGAAGACTCTCCATAGCCTGAGCTCAAGCATTTATGGATCAATCTCTGAGAAGGTCAGGATACACTCTCTGAAAGTCGAGAACATTGGAAAATTCCTTCCACAAGCCGCACTTGCTTACATTAGAATGATCGAAGATCATTTGCTCATGCAACAGATCCATGAGTCTGTTATCTTTATTCACTTTCATGATTTCTTCTCCCTGAAATATTTTTACATCAAGAATTAACTGCACTAAGAAATAGTCATCAAAATTTCATGATTTCTTCCCCATAAGGCCCAAAATCTCATAATTTCCTCTCCATAAGGCCGATGCCTCAATTAGGTTTCCATAACTTTCACTTGTGATGCTATTACAATTTTCATCCTTGTGATTTTTTAGACAATTTTTTAAATGTTTGCATTCATAAGGTTACCCACAGGAACTTTCCACAAAGAAATCGTAACTTCAGTACAAAAGAAACAAAATGCATAAATAACAATAGCATCGTCAAATGAATAATTGAATATTGCAATACCTTTATATTTTCTGCTTCAACTTTGAGATACTCACACTTTACAAGCAACCTGAAGCAAGAGTTTCCCCAATTGTTCATGAGAACTACATGGACAAAAAAATGAGAGAAGCAATGCATGTTAGTATTAAGGTTGCAAAGCGCAAAATGCAATGACTCAGCCCCACACTTCACATTTGTTCAAACTTTATAAAACACATGGCTCCATGATTTGTCACAAATCTCTCTTGGTCCCACCCCCACCTTGCATCATGGGGCTCACTTTTTCAAACCTTAATAGGTTTTTGTAAGTGGACCTCATCAGACTTAGATGGGTGTACGGATAAAAGGGGGGCTGAAAGGAGATTATTTCTACCAAATATGGGCCAATTCTAATATGGATTCCCCTGTTCATAGTGTCATGTATATCCCTGCCGATATTATTGAGTAATCAGATTTTTATATCTGCAGTATGAGGGCAAATGAAAGCCAGATGAGTGGGACCTAGAGGACCGAATGAGCACTAACAATGGTAATCCACCACATCTGGGCCCATTTTAATGTGTGAACCCCTTCAGCTAAGTAATCAAAATTTCAATTATTTTAAGGGTGTAAAAATTCACACATCTTAATGAGCTCAAATCTTAAGTAATGCACATCATGACTGTTTTCTAACAATCCCTGCATGGCCCACCTTGTTTGACCTCTATAGGACTTTAAAAGAATATTTCTCTGAAGCTTGGTTGGCCCTGGGTCAGGTAGATATATTCATTTCGACATGGTCAAGGGTACAAAGAACATCAGGGCCAATAAGAGCATGCTAAACTACGTTTATTTACATGATAAGACCAGATAATTACACTCACAGAGATCTTCTTTCCATGCCAAATAATTCTGAATGATGGAAGCTGATGGATAGCAAAATACCCGCCAGCTGAATACAGGCAGATCTGTAACATCTTCCTGAGGGAAGAACTCTTTCCATTTTGTGACATATGCAGACCAGAAGACGTGTGCTATTGAGAGTTCCATTTTGCTGCAGGTTCATATCTAAATGTCAAAAATTTCTACCACGTTCCAAATCAATAAACTCACATTATCATCAATATTTACTACAAAATATCAAGTTCTTGAACATATACCTAAATGAGTGCAATTACGATATATTATCCAAATGAGACAGAGGAAAACCTGTAGCTTCTTTCATGAAATTGAGTAGTCTTCTTAAAAATGAAACTGAAAAAGTCAAGACATCTAAAGGTCAAGAATTGCAAATTATGCTGAAGAATTATAACATATTAAACAAATCTTCGTACCCATATTCTTCTCTGAAATTATAAAACAAAATTATATCTGCAAACACTTCTAGAACAACAACTGCACATGCATGTAATAGGTCCAGCTCTTGCTTATGATCGGACTTCCTAGAACTGTTGACAAAAAAATATATTTGATAAAACAAATGCTAATAAACATGTGCAGCTATACATAAAAGAGAAGACAGAAAGAAACCGCCCCTGTAAATAGCAATGCAGAAAGTATGAAGGATCAAAAGATCTCTAATCTCGTAATGTAACTCACAAGAAAACCACAAACAATCATGTTGGCTGCCAAAAACCATGTGAAATTCAGTACCCTTGTTAATTATGGTAGACGTCATGGACTGCACAAGTGTTGGACTCTTGGTGGAGGTCCAACAGTTTTGTGGCAAATGCAAACATCCATCGGTGCCATTCCCATTTAAAGCAGATAGCTAAATGACAAGAGTAGCTTGCTTACGTAGGTACCATTCCCATTTGAAGCAGATAGCTGAATGACATAAGCAGCTTGCTTACACTTTCCACCTCAAAAAAAATCCAATAAATACGATGTGGACTTCATGTTTATGGGACACATGGGAGCTAGTCTATGCAACACTGTGCCGATAGAATTAAATGAAAAGAGTAACTATTTTTTTGCCTCAAAAAGTGACAAGAGTAACTTGCTCCCACTTTCGGCCCCCAAAAAATCCAATAAATCCCATGTGGACTGCATGTTCTGAGACATTTGGGCACACATACCACTACCTAGAAAGAGATGTATAGAGGAACCCGCTACAGGAGATGGCTGTGGGAAGCCATACAAACAAAGAGAAAACATGAACAACAGAAAGTGCACAAATAGCTACTGAAGCAATCCACTAAGCAGCAGGGGCAAGCAGAAGAACAAACCCTACAACACAAAATCACCCTGAATCTCATCATGAGGCAATCAATAGGCCTGGCAGGCAACGATCTTCCAGAACTGATCTGTCAAACACTGACTAAACTCTTTCAAATGCCAATAATGGCAACTGGCAAACCATGGGTGCCCAATTCGAGCAAGAAGAAAACAACAACCTGGAGAGACCATAATCTGCAGGCTCTAGTTGGAGCCGTCGCCAACAACCATAGTGAAACTTGACCACTCACTAGTCAGAAAGAAGGCCAGCTACCACAATCGTAAGGGGGCAGAGAGGGCACAATTAATGAGATGTGAGAGAGAGGCATTGATGCAGGATCTCTGTTATGATACAAATAGTTGGTCTACTGAGCAGATACAAAGACGTTAGCTGAAGGATATAATTGTCAATCTAAGATTGTTATAATGGTAGGTAAGGGATTTTGTTGTAAAAGGGGCTTGAGATATAAATAGGGGATTGAGCATCTTGAGAAGGGGAGTTGATTCATTTTGAAACTTTGGTTGGACTTCTGTTCCATATCTGGAGCTGTGGCTCTGTTCTTCTGTCTCATGGATTTCGGACTTTCCAGTGTTGTGGATTCAACACAAAATTAATGAAGCTCATGGATTTGAGGAGTTAAGGTTTGTGGATTCAAGCCTTTTGTAACCATTTCTTTCCTTTCATTCTTTCATTTTTATACAAATCAAGCTTCCGAGAATTCTGCGCTGCATCAGGCATATAGCTAAATGACAAGAATAGCTTGCTCACACTTTCGACCTCCAGAAAATCTAATAAATACCATGTGCACTGTATGTTCTGAGACACATGGGAGCCCCTTTAGAATTTGTGGGCTTCCTAGTTCTCCATATCAGGTTTAATCGCCCACAAGTTTCCTAATAAACAATAATCAGTGGCTGCATGACAATGCTCATTATAGGAAATCATCATCACATACCTTTTTTAAGAGCCTGTGATTCTGCTATCGTTTAATGCCTAAGTGACAAGAAAAAAAACAAATATATTTTACATGTTTCATATTTAATTGCTTTACCTGCAAAGAGAGCTGATGTCAAGCGCAACAACAATCCATGTAGAAGGAACCAAGTAGTCCTTGACCTCGAAAGACTGCATTCTTTCTGCCCCATCTGATATTTCAGAACTTAGAGATTTATTCTCATCAAAGACCTCTGCATGTTTGTTCCAAAAAGACGGCCTACTTATATCACAATGGTTGCACTTGCTCATCTTTTCAACTTCACCTACCTGGATGATTATGTTGAAAGAAGATAATACATAAGAAAATAATTTCATTGGGCTCAAATTTTTAAAAAAGTGCTGAATTTTATATCATTGACTTTATTAGTGAACTAAAATCTAATACATTTAAAAAGAGACAAGCAGCTTTCAGCTGTGTAGCAGGAACTTTGTCCTACTCTTATATTTAACCCCCAAAAGTTTCTATCAGTTGTTTAAATGTCCTTCTAGTTAAATCCACGTGAACTAGGCTGATGATTACACCCATGAAAAGAACCAGCTCAAAAGATTTCAAATGCATGAAACACAAAACGCAAGTTAAGATAAGTGCAGAAGTAATTGTAGAAAATGATGCAATGGAATTCCTGAAAGGGCAATTAGTAGAAAAAATTGCAATATATTCAGTAGTGAAGAAAAGGCAAAGGATAGCAATAGAAAATGAAATGATCTCATCACAAGACTGGAACGGTATAAAAAGACTCCTATTTTCTGACGTAAAACACTTATAAGATTCACAGTAAAGTGTTTAATAGGAGGCAGGAAAGTTATGTAGGCAAATAAAAGAGAGAACTAGTCAGCAGAAATTTCTTTATAATGGATAAAACATGTCATCAATTTTGTTTAATGCTAAGTATTGCAAAGTAAGTCTAATTCATACAATTAAATCTCTTTGGCCTTTCATAATTATAACAAGATTTAAGATTAAAATGTCTGATGCACCAAAGAAGTAAATACCCCAGAAAAACTTGAAGATTATGGACGCTTGTCATTATTTTCTAATATTTAAACACCTTCCACTCTTCTAAATTATCCTAAAGAATATGCCTCTTCAACTCTAATTCTTAAGTATATTTAAATTTTATATGTGTGCTGCATTTTTTTGCTAGATCATAAGGCAACTTACCTTGAACCTGAACGTGCAAGATCCTTTCCGAAACATTGGTGAACATGTATTGTAATTGATACCGCAATGTTGGAAAAGCAGTTCATTTTTGTCTCCAACAGTAGAGTCCTGCAGTTCAATACCCATAAAAAGAGACCACAAATAGATCAAAATTTACTGTATCTTAGAGATTAATTGTTTACTCTATCAGACAATATCAATTGTATGTATCAGTATTTAAGAGAAATAACACAAGATATCACGGAGGTGTTGAGCATGGTTCTTCAATTGTTTTATATTTTTATATATCAACCAATACAATTTGCATCAGCTAAGATAAAAATGTGCCAGACTGGTAGTTGACCACATAACTAAAAGCTTAAACTGTTCCAGGAAAACCAGACAATGCATATCACATAAAACGATCACTCTCCCACACATGCTATAGTGACTAAATGTAGACAATTGCACAAGAACCCAAATGCAAATATCGGGTCAACAAACAAGTATATAATGCACTAACCTTAAATTTTTCGACCTCCTTAGCTCTAATTCCATGTCATAGACCAAGTTCCCCTAAAGCTTAAGCTGCTACGAGATACACTTTACATCAACAACACCACACACAACCATGCAGGCACCACTAAGCATTGCACATGGAAGCGCACAAACAAGAAGAAACACTGCTTCCGAAAGGATTTGAACCCCACAACCATTGTCTCTGGAACAATGTTATCTTTACCTTTAAACTAAGCTTTTAGAAATGGACCAACTATATATATACAAAACTCTAACACAGACAATACACCCTTTTGATTTGGTCATCAAGTTTTAAAATTTGTTCCTGACAGTTGTTATCTTATTACTGATATGCCAATCATTTGACAACATACATTTGTAGAGTTTCTAGAAACCAAGTTGCACTGAGCACAAGTTGTTAGGACTCCCACACAAGCACATGTGATTAAGCATATGCAGGACTCTCGCATGGGTCCATTCAGATGCGGGTTGTGAAGCGAACCCAGGACCTCCTGCCTCTGATACTATGTTACAGCCAAGTATTCCAACTCTAAATTCTTCTTGTTCTTCACCTCACCCAACCTCTCTTCCCCCTGCCTGCCCTCTCCCCCACACCCACGCTTGCACTTGGCCCACCACGCCTTCCATTTGCACACCCTCCTTGCCTGCATCATGTCCATTGGAAGAACAGCCAGATGCAAACATAAAGAATACAATTTTGTCCAGTGTAAAGTCGGCACAGTTGATGTTGCCGGGTCTGCCTTCAAGCTCTAAGGTTATATATACAACAGATATGCTGTTTCCCCTTGAAATTGAAGTTGCTCTAACAGCATGTTAGAACACAAGTCATCTAAAAGATTAATTTATTAAGAAATTAACTATTTGAATTAACAAAAACTAAGAAGAATTTATGGTTTAAGAAATTTTAAGCTAACTGTGTTATCTTTTCCAAAACGATCAAATAATCAGACATTACTTTCAAATAATTTTAAGAGTGTAACAATTCATTGGGCAATAAATCTTGAAATACAATTATAATATATGAACAAAACTTAAAAAATGTTCTATACATTTCCATCATCCTATATGTGCCACCAATATGCGTGTTTCACAAAATATTCACGTCTCCAATACAATACAAAAACCTTTATGTAAAACATCAGTGAAATTTGCTACTTTTGAGCAGCTTCATTATACTCATTTTGGATTCCAACCTTCAGTCATTTACCACAAGAAGGAATAATATAAGACATTCCACTCGGTTAATGAGCTCACCATGTTTCACCCAACAGTTAGTACATTAAACTTATCTAACCAATAATCTTATAAGAATTGGTCAAGTGTGACGCAAAATAAATTTGTTTGAGATGTCATTTATAGAACCATCAGAAACAAAGCTAATATAAAAATTAAAGTTCAAGTAAATAGGTAAAACAAAGTAAGGCCAACCCCAACCCACCCAAAATACACACGGAAATTACTGCTAGTCGTCCTCAAATTAGTTGTGTCCTATTCAACCCTCCAGAAATGGAAAAAAAAATGTCAACATGTGCCAGTGTAAGGAAGGTTAAAATTGATTGGAGTTAGTTTGAGTCTTTTTTTTATTTACCAGCTTTCTAGATCAATAGAGCTATCCATAGCACAAAAACATGGATGCAACAGAAAACATTTATTACCTTTAGTAGATCTTCTGCTTCATTTATACTCTTACCACACTTTACCATCATCCATAAACATGTCTGGTGCAGATTACAAATGTGACCTAGATAATTTCACAAAGATAAGTACAGATACTTGTTTGTTGTAAAAAATACAGTGTAAATGTCATTACTCATTAGCTTCTCAGTAAACCAGCTATCCATCAGACTCACATTCTTCTTGTCTCCATGCCAGATAAGCTCGAAGAATTGCAATCGACGGACAACAATATATGTCCGCAGAGAAAATAGGCACGACCTTCAATTCTTTATGTGGGAAGAACTCTTTCCACTTTGCAAAATACATACGAGAAAAGAACAATGCAACGAACAGTTTTATACTACTGCAAAAACCATGCAGCTGGTAACAGTCAATCACTAAATAATAATAATAAAGATAATCATAATAATAATAGTAGTAGTTGTTGTAATAATAATAATAATACTATCAACAACAATAACAATAATACACTTAACCTGCACCTCAGTGCGGGCCGCCCTTCTTGCACTTAAGTGTTGGTGGGCCCACTTTTATGGGACCACCATCCAAGGGAGGAATCGGACGAGGAGGATGAGTGACAAATCACAGAATTAAGGTCCGTGTGAAGTTTGGGCCCATTTAGCCAGTAAAAATTTCAACCTCAAATCAATGGCTGAAATTCAATGAGCTTAAATGGATGGGGTCTGGACAGTCAGACAACCATTCAGACATGTTATCTGTCAGACTGACTGTCTGATAGTCCGAATGTTCAACTGCCAGTCCGTGTATGACTGACCAACATACCAAATTGACCAACTAATATGACCGACTGACCGATTTCTGAGACTAATAATGTTAGTCTAATTTAATTTTATTCATTCCTCCACATTTTTTAGATCTTCTTCGCCCTTATCTAACTTGACATAAGGTTTACCTCCCCATAATTCTTTGAAAATCAGAAAAAATCTTTTCGAGTTCTTGCCATATTAAAATGACCCAAAACTTGGTAGATCCCCATCATCAAATGGGATATTTAAATTCCACTAGGTCCCATAACTATCTTACACCTCTAGGGACCCAAATTAGAAAATACAATCACAACCGAGAGATCAAAATGATGCCATGGAGCCAACATGTCCAAATGGGTCCTACATTTGTGGGCCTCTTGTTTTGACGATCTAATTTCAATTCCTCTTGGTCCTCCCTTTTACTAATAATGGAAGGTTCCACATCTTAAAAATCAAGCTGAGAAAAGGTAGCCTACGCTTAAGCTTAGGCTAATTTTTCTCTAATAAGAACAACAACAACAATAATACATGTTTTTGAATCATCTCTCACCAAAACTTATAATTAATTCCAATAACTAAGAAAGAAAGAATAGAAACCTGGCACATCTTTCGGCAAATTGAGTTGTCTTCTTGAAAACAAAACTGAGAAAGAAAAACAACTGATAAGAATCTTATGGAAAATAAAGAAACTAAATTCCATCCATGGCTCAATCATATACCTATATTCATCATTGAAACCATAAGAGAAAACTGTATCTATGAACTCCATTTGCAATGCAATGGCACATGTATTCATTAGATTCCATGACTGCTCGTCGTTCGGCTTTTCAAATCCATGAAGCTCAGAGAACCTGCAAAAATTTATTCCCTCGAAGAAAACCCAAGTTGGATATATATTACAAGTAAAGACAGTAGTCAACAGACTTGTTTTCCATCTTGTGCACTAAAATGTTATGATCCTCATGAACACCAACATATTCATTCAAGAAACAGTCTAGACAGTTACCAACAATAAATAGCTTAACACCTAATCCACATATGCAAGTTTTGATACTCGCATCTAAGGCTTTGGAAGCACTGAGCAAAGGATTACTATTTTCTGGCTCAACATGCCAATAGACTAACATCCACAATGCTAAACAAAGGATCATTTGTTGTTTATGGAAAGAAAAATAGCATACCTTTGGAAATTGCATATGTTAATTTTCACAACTATCCATGTTGATGGCATTAGTTTGTAATTAACTTCAAAGGATTCTAAATACTGTGAGAAGCCATTAGCCGCCTCCAACAAAGGATCCTTGCTCTCATCAAGAATATCTGGATGTGCTTCCCAAAATGATGGATCAATTATATCACAGTGTTTCACACTAACATTTGCACGTAGGATGCAGCAATCTTGGCCTCCATTTATTTCAACACAATCCATGTCATCCTATAATAAGCAAATGCATTTTTTTAGGAAAAAAAATAGACGATTTCTTGATACATAAATGCTTGAATTTTTGAATTTGTGCTAAAAATTCATTAGTTCATTTCTAAATATCAAATGTCATGGATTCAGTTTCAATGCCCAGTTTCCTGCTAAAACTAGCAGTTTTAATTACTAATGCCATAGCAAGTTAAAAGTCCTTAAATAAAACATGCCTTTTACATCATGTGCAAAAGAACATCTTTGGCTAAAACGTAAAAGAGTAGAAGTCTATGGTCAAAAAGCATCACATGTTGGTAAAAGAAAATTAATACAATCAGCTGGCTCGCCAAAATCATTTTCCCCTGATCATTTGACAAAAATTTATCAGGACGATAGAGTAAACATCAACCAATCAATCAAGATAGAGAGAGAGAGAGAGGAAATTTGACCAGTTTTAATTGTATAACCACAATTTAATATTCTTATAGTCCACTTAGCTAATATATCATCATTTTTAAGTTCATTTTTTATGTGTTTATGTTGCATGTAGGTATATTTGTAGGACTTTATAGATTTATCCAATTTCAAATGTAAAAGCTCATTTATATAGTCCTCTAGTCTACTTAGGAATAGATTCCACACACATTTACTTCAACTTTCCTTTAAATTTGGTCTAATCAAATTGTACTGAAAATAAGTAATAAAGCCTATGAAGTTTCATTACATCACATAGAACTACCTTCTGCCTGAAAACACAGGATCCTTTACGAAACATGTCTGGTTCCATCTCATAATTAATGCCAAACTGCCGTAGAAGTTCAGTTTTCTCTTGTGCTTGTGTACCCTACAAGGTTTTGATATACCCAGAGTTAGTAATTACATATACTTTTGAAGAATGTGCACGTTATATATGAATGATATTAAGGCATAAGCAACAGACCATCTCAGAAGCAGTAAAGAAGTGATTATTTGATCATGAGATGCACAAACGAAACAACAATGTCATAACTCGATCCAAATCATTAAAGTCAATCTGTTTAAAAATTTACCAATACTAGAGCATTCCAATCATACAAAAAATCAAGTTGCCTCAAAAGTTATAGCTGTAAGAAATAGCCCAACAATGCATGCCAAGCCTAGACTGGCCTAAATACACATATGTGGACATATCTACAAAGTTCATAACCCCAGCATAAAGGCAGCTGAGGTACAACTCAGATCATGTTTGCATTGATTTCAAACATAATGCTTCACTTAATGGAAACAAGAAAAGATAATAATAAATCAATTGAGAAAAAGATAACTGGCTTTATAGTTTTATAAACTTGATTAAGCAGCATCACCAGAAATAAATTGGATATAACTAAAAAATTATAAGAGCAAGTTTTATTGTCAAACTCCTTTTACCATATTGGTAAAGGCATGAGACATTGCACCCCAAATTTTGGGGTTGATTCCCTTTGGCAGCGGGATTCAAACCCACCATCCTGTTTTGTAGCACTAACCCCTATCTACTAGGCTATGCATATCTCAACTAAAAAAAGTGAAACCTTTAGTTGACATTGGGCTTCACTTTTGCTTTTCCCATTTTGAACAAGCATCCAGAAACAAGTATTGTAATGATTGTTTATATGACCTGCAAACAGATAAAATGTAGGTTTCAGATCATAAACCACACAGTCAACTGAACCTACATGATGGAAACATTAGTTAATACAAGAAAATTTTGTTTATAACTTTCAAAACCAGAGAAGCTATGAAATTGCAAAGTTCTCACAGTCTACTTGTCTCCACGACAAATAATCTCGAAGAATTGCATCAGACGGATAGCAAACTGCCCGTCCATCAAAAGAAGGTGGGTACTTCAGTTTTTTTAATGGAAAAAACTCTTTCCACTTCATCACGTACATTGAAGAGAACAATGATACTAAATGTGATATTATATTGCTGCAACATAATATAGCTTGGTCAAGTTACAACACACAATTAATAGAAGGAAGAGTGGGGGGGAGTGCAGAAAGCAAATACCTCGCACGTCGTTTGTATATTTCAGTTGTCTTCTTGAAAATAAAACTGAAATTTGAACAGTCCCAATAAGAAACTTTAGGTTGTAAGAAAGAAACAAGCCAAAGTGTTTCATCAAGCAAATACCTATACTCATCACTCACGCCATATGAAAAGACTACATCTGGAAACTCCTCTAACACTGATACTGCACACGCATTCATAAGCTTCAAAGCCTGCTGATCATTCGGTTTCTCAAATTCATGAAGATAACTGAATCTACAAGAGCAAATGCAATGGGATAAAAAGCCATTCAGATTCATCTATCCAATTAATGTAAAAAATAAAAGTGGAAATTCATATGGGGATTGGGGGCTCAGTATAATTAACTGAAAATGAGTATCTAAAAAATCACCTCCTTGATTGTGCCAGCAATAACACCACCTCAATAAAATCTCCAATTCTATCTATTGCAGTATTGAGTTAAAATTTTACCTATGAAAATGGCATCCATCGATACGAAGAACAATCCATGCACATGGCATCAAAGTGTCTTCAACTTCATAGACCTTCATATACTTAAGCTTCATTGCTATTCCCAAACACTGAGCCAAATCATCTTTGAGAATGCCACGATTTTCCTCACAGAAAGTCACACGAAATATGTTTTCATGTTCTTTCCAGAATGTCGAGCTGGTCATATCACAATGAGCAACAATCACCTCATTTTGCGACCGTTTAAGTGGATTACCATCATCTATTTTTCCCTTCACAATTTTCTGTATCCCAAAAAAATAAAGTGTCAAATATACTGAGAAGAGTTTTGTGTTCTCTTCAAATAGTAGTGAGAAAATCTTATACCAAAAGTGTGCAGTTAATGATGCAAAAGAATGTTCAGGCATATCAGTCATATATCCATTTATATAAATTGTTGAAAAGTGTTAAGAGTATATGTTCTGTTTTTTCTTAAGTGTTTATATTAGTCTTTATACTATAGAGGGTAGTTTAGTCATTCTAGATTAGTTTCTATTTTCTTCTTTGTAAACCCTCACTTAAGTGAAGGGCAATTAGGACATTTCTTTCTTTAGTTTTGCTGGATTGATCTCTCTTAATGTGAGGATCGTTTTCCCTTTCATGTATGATTCTATTATGAGAAATACAAAACTCGTCTGATTCAAAACCCTAGTTCTGATTTTGCCATCCTGGTATCAGAGCTTAGGTTTCAATCCTCTATCTAAAGCCCGAACCCATTTTTGCGGCAGTACTGTTCACCACACTGTTCACCGAATACTATTTACCAACACATTCCCGTGCACTGTTCATATGTAGTGTTCATCGACGCTGTTCATCGGTACTGTTTACTGCATTGTTTTACCAGCACTGTTCATTGGTACTGTTCATCGGCCTGTTAATCAATTTTGTTGCTATGGATATATTGGATAAACATGACAATCTTCAAGCAGTTAGTGTGTGCCTATACGGTAACAACTATTCTTATTGGAGCTATGTTATGAGTAATTTTATAATGGGTAAAGGGTCGTGGAACTATATTGATGGTTCCACTATGGAACCTGTTATGCAAGCGGATGTCAAAGCAGAGGAGTTTTCAAAATAATGTTTTGAATGGCGTATGTATAATGCCAAAATACTCACTTGGATAAATAATTCAGTAGATCTCACTATTGGTCTACAATTAGCCAAGTTCAAGACCGCCAAGGCTACATGGGATTATTTGGCTTCATTATATGTACAGTCTAATTATGCTAAGCTTTATCAGCTTGAATTGGATCTTCGCTCTACTCGACAAGGAGATAGATCTATTCAGGATTTCTATGCTTCCATGACCACTATCTGGGATCAGCTCACACTTATGGAACCAGTTGAAATTTTTGCTTCTGCTGCCTTACTTCGGTATCGTGAGGACCGTCGGGTTGTTCAGCTTCTTATGGCCTTACAAGATGAATATGAGGTTATTCGGGGTTCTATTTCACATTGATCTCCATTGCCTGTTGTTGCTACTGCAGTTAATGAATTAATTGCAAAGGAAACCAGAATAAAGATCTTAAGTGGCTCGCCCTCCCCTAGTCCGACTATTTTGGCCGCTTCATCTAATGCACCTATTCAAGTATCTGGTAAGCCTAAACCTCGTACTGCTATAGATGAATGCAATTATTGTCATAAAAAAGGCCATTGGAAAAAGGATTGTCCACAACGCCCACAACAAGCTGGTCGTCAGTCTACTAGTTTACAGCCATCTGGTCGTCCCTTTCCTGGACAGTCTACAGATTCTCAGCCAGCCCGTACCTTTCAGCAAAATCATGGACAACGGTTCACTGGGGGTCGACCCACTGCTGCCAATACATTATTTAATATACCAACTGAAGCCTCTTGTGCATCCTCACCATTGGTTGCCTCCACTCCTGAACTCCAGTCTCTCTTAGCAGATTTGACTCGTCTACTTGGTACTTCTGCCACTCCCTCTGCTTTGTCTGTCTCAGACTCAGGTTTGTTTCTTCCCTCTGACTCTATTCGTCTTACCCGTTCTGACTGGATATTTGACTCTAGCGCTACACATCATATGATGCCAGATGATTCCTTTTTTGTCGAGTGTGGAGATTCTTCTCACTTTAGTGTTGTCCGTGCAGCCAATGGCACAACCATGCCCTTGTCTGGCTTGGGCTCTATTCAATCTCCATCACTTTCTGTTTCTAATGTCTTACATGTTCCACAATTAACCGTTGGCCTTTTATCTGTCACTCAACTCACAAAGCTCGGTTACACTGTTTTATTTTCCTCTTCTGGTTGTATTGTGCAAGACCCGTAGACAGGCAGGCAGATTGGGACAGGCCATAGTGTTGGGGGTCTCTACACATTGGATCAACTACATGCACCTGCCTCTGTTGCTGCACATTCTACTTTGGGTGACTTGCATCTTCGTTCTGATTCTTTTTTTGTTTTATTTGTGGCATTCGCGGTTGGGACATGTTTCTAAGTCTAGGCTACAATATTTAGTTTCTTCTGGTGCTTTAGGAACTTTGCCAATTAGTGATATTTCCTTTTGTAGTGGTTGTAAACTTTCTAAATTATCTGCACTTCCATTCACCTTAAGTGATTCTCTTTCTGCTAATCCATTTGATCTAGTTCATTCTAATGTGTGGGGACCTGCTCCGGTTGCTACCAAGGGTGGTTCCAAATATTATGTTGTGTTTGTAGATGATTGTACTCGCTATTCTTGGGTTTATCTTATGCGTCGTAGATCTGATTTTCTTTTGATTTATTGTGAGTTTATTGCTATGGTGTGTACTCAATTTAATGTAGTTGTTAAGTGCTTCCGCTCTGACTCGGGTGGTGAGTATTTATCTTCTGAATTTAAGGCTCTTCTAACAACTGAAGGGACAACACATCAATTATCTTGCCCTCACACGCCACAACAAAATAGTGTTGCTAAAAGGAAGCATCGCCACATTTTGGAGACTGCGCGCTCACTGCTCCTCTATGCTTCTGTTCCTTCTATTTTTTGGGGTGAAGCTGTTCTTACTGCTATTTACTTGATCAACCACATTCCTTCATCCTTGACGGTCGGTAAGTCCCCTTTTGAATGCTTATACAATACCAAACCCGATTATCAATCTATGCGTGTGTTTGGTTGTGCCTGTTATGTTTTACTTCCTGCTATTAAACGTTCAAAACTGTCTACACGATCTAACTTATGCGTATTTTTAGGATATGGTGTTGGTCAGAAAGGGTATCGATGTTATGATCCGTTATGCAACAAGTTGTATATTTTTCGGCATGTTGTGTTTGTTGAACGTCTTTTTTATTATAAGATCCCTCATCGTGATTCTCTTGTTGATCGCTCGGATTTGCTTTACGTTGATCCTTTTCCTCCATGTATTTATGATGATTGCAATAAGTCTGTGGATGTGTCTGCTCTTGTTCCTTCTCGTCTAACTATTACGCAAGTCTACCAACGTAGAATGCAAAGCTCCACGGCCCCATTGGTGTTGCCTCCTCCAGTTGCCCCTGATGTAGATCAAACTTGTGCCCTTGTACCTGTTCAAGAGCCTAGACGTAGTCTACGTTTGGCTGGCCTTCCTCTGGCTCTGCATACTCCCCTTGCTGCCTCTCTGCCTTCGGATTCTATTAGTCCCCTTGTGTCTTATGATGCTCGGTATGCATGTTCCTCTTCTTTCTTTACTTCTCATTTCCTTACTTTTTTATCTGTCATTCACTCTCTTCATGAGCCTCAGTCCTACAAAGAGGCTTCTAATGATCCCAATTGGCAGCAGGCTATGCAGGATGAGTTATATGCTTTGCACAAGACTGGAACATGGGAGTTGGTTTCTCTTCCGCCTAGTAAGAATGTCATTGGGTGTAAGTGGGTTTTCAAGATCATGATTCAGCTTTATTCCTTAGAGACTCTCCATCTGGGCGTATTGTTCTTTTTTTATATGTTGATGATATGATTCTCACTGGTAGTGATAGTGCCGGTATCTCTTCTCTCAAATGACAATTGATGGAGCTGTTTGAGATGAAAGATCTTGGGTTCCTTCATTATTTCTTGGGAATTGAGGTTGCTTACTCTTCTCGGGGTTATCTTTTGTCTCAGTCAAAGTATGCCTATGATGTTATTGCTTATTCTGGGTTATCTGATTCTCGTGTTGTGGCTACTCCTATGGAACTCAACTTGAAATTGGATTGTTTGGATGGTACTTCCCTTGATGATCCTACTCGGTATCCGGAAATTGTTGGTTCTTTAGTTTATCTCACTGTCAGTCACCCTGATATTCAGGGTGTTGTACATATTGTCAGTCAGTTTTCCTCTGCTCAACGCTCTACACATTGGGCTGCAGTTCTTCGCATACTTCACTATGTGCAGGGCACTTTACATTATAGTGTGCTTTCCTCCTCGTCTGCTCTTGCTCTTCATGCCTACTCCGAAGCTAATTGGGCTAGTGATGTTGTTGATTGCAAATCTACTACTGGTTATTGTGTCTTTCTCGGTGGTTCTCTTATCTCCTGGAAGAACAAGAAGCAAGATGTTGTTGCTCGGTCTATTGTTGAGGCTGAATATCGGGCTATGTCCAACACTGCTATTGAGATTGTGTGGCTCCGTTGGTTGTTGGCTAATATGAGTGTCTCTATCATTGCTCCCACTCCCATGTACTGTGATAATAGGAGCGCCATTCAGATTGCTCACAATTCTGTGTTCCACCATCGTACCAAGCATTTAGAGATTGATTGCCACTTTGTGCATCATCATTTACGTGTTGGGAATGTTTCCTTCCCGTATATTCAGTCGTCTCTCCAGTTGGCCGACTTCTTCACCAAAACTCATACGGTGGCCCGCTTTCAATTTCTGTTGAGCAAATTCTCGATGATCACTACATCTAGAGTTTTAGAGGGGGTTCTGTTTTTTCTTAAGTGTTTATATTAGTCTTTATACTATAGAGGGTAGTTTAGTCATTCTAGATTAGTTTCTATTTTCTTCTTTGTAAACCCTCACTTAAGTGAAGGGCAATTAAGACATTTCTTTTTTTAGTTTTGCTGGATCAATCTCTCTTAATGTGAGGATCGTTTTCCCTTTCATGTATGATTCTATTCTGAGAAATACAAAGCTCTTCTGATTCAAAACCCTAGTTCTGATTTTGCTATCAAAAAGCACTTTCTTTTCTTTTTATTTTTTAATGTTAAGGCAACATTGACAGTAAACCTCGATCAAACACCAGCCAGAAAAAAACAAATTTTGATGGTTTCATTGGATTCTATCCTTGTTAGCACAAAAATTACAAAATGCTTATCTAGCTTCTACAAGATATTTAAATTGATCAAGATGTAAAATACTTCTCTCATTCTCACTTAGGCTCATAACTAGAGAGTTTACTTTCAATTTGATTAAAAATTTTCAAAACTGTTTTAGTGCTTTGTGGCCTCCCTCCCTCTCCCCCTCTCTCTCCCTCCCTCCCTCTCTCCTCCTCTCCAATTCCAAGGAGCATATATGGGTAAGAAAATGCCTTGTAGAAGTGAGCTAGATTGATGAAAGAACTTGAATTAAAGGTAAACTTGTGGAGCAGAAACTCAACCTGTATTGTACAGAATTTCTTTTGCCATATTATAAAACTACCTTCAGCACAGTTTTCCTAAATCTTTCTCATTTTTTTAGTTTTCTATAGTAAACATTAAATTAATTAGTTTTGATATTATTAGGAGGATCACATTAAGTAGCTAGTCGAGAAAATGACATTTTTCAAAAGCATAGGAAAACTAACCTTTTTTCTGTGAACACAGGATCCTATATTAGAAATGCTTGATATATGGTAATCTTTACCAAACTGTTGCGCAAGTAGTCCATTTGTTCCTTGTGATTTAACATCCTACATAATTAAAGTAACAATTAGATAAAGACAGTGAGAGAACAACAACACATAAGTAAGCAAGGCAACATGAGGATTCTCATACATAATTTTGAGGGATGAAATCTGAACAACACTACATTATTGCATAGGTGGCCCTTCTATCTTTTGTGATTTTGGCAACCAAAACAATTTCCTCATACAAAAAAGAAAAATTATCATGTCAAAATAAGAACTAGGTGAGAGGCTTAGATTGCGTTTCATAATGTGAATGCAGTCCCATCAACATACCAACTAACCACAGGCTTGAAAGAGAACTTCCTAATGAAGTTTATTAAGTCTCAACCAATACCAATCACTATATGCACTTTCCCTTTAATATAATGTGATGCTTCCACTTAACTTTCAGGTGAATATAACATTAAAGAGAACTTCCTAATAAAGCTTATCAAGTATCAACCAATGCCAATCACTATAAGACACATGCCCTTTGATATTATAAGATGCTTTCACTTAACTTTCAGGTGAATATAGCCTTAAATTAGGCACCTAACTGCTAGAAACACAATTATGTAATCAATATACTATAGACGGAAAACCTGTACAAACACACTACTCCCAAGCATAAGGCATACCTCTAATAGATTATGAACTTCTTTTTTGCTTTTCCCTGATTCCACTAGCATCCAGAACAAATAGTTGTACCAATTCTTCACATAACCTACATAAATGTAAAAAAACACAAGAACAAAGAGGGATAAGGCAAGCAAAGATAACATTCCCAAATTAATTTTAAGCTCAATGTAATAACTTAATAACAGGATTACAAAAGTTACCATTGACTTGCCTCCATGACAAATAATCTCGAAGAATTACACTTGACGGACAACAAAAAAGCCTTCCAATGAAAGAAGGCCCATATTTCAGTTCCTTTTCTGGAAAATAGTCATTCCACAACATGTTGTATGACGAAACAAAGAATGACATTACAACAGACACCACTTTGCTGCAAAAAAAATAATAGAGAGGGAGATGCTCAGCACTCAGTTCAGAATTCATATTTCAGATGCTTAAGCTTATGTTTGTTGCCCAGCCGAACAGACGAAAGAAGCATTAAGAAAAAACCTGGCACGTCTTTTGTAAAACTGAGTTGTCTTCTTGAACACAAAGCTGGGAATTAAAGCAAGGAAAAATCAACTGATATTCTTAGTTGAAAATGGGAAGTATAAACTTGATTCATTGACCAAATTTTGTACCTGTATTCATCATTGATACCATATGCAAAAATTATGTCTGGGTACTCCTTCAGCATAGAAACTGCTGATTTGTTCATCAGGTCCAAAAAAAACCCATCATTGGGCTTCTTAAATTCATGGACCTCTGCAAACCTACAAAAGCCCATTTGTCAAAAAAAATCAGCAAACAAACAAACTTCTGGGAAATAAAGCAATTGATCCCCATCTTAAATCACTTGGCAACCTATAAAAAGAGAGTTCTATATTTTCACAATAATTACTTCAATTGAGTATTCTTTAAGACAATTTGGTGGAGCACGCCAGCTAGTGAACTAAAAACCGAGGAAAACTCAATTCCTTAATTTTCAAAAAAATCATAAATTTACCTCTGAAAATCAGACAATTTGATCTTCACAACAATCCATGTCAATGGCATTAACCTTTCATTGACCTCATATGATTTGACATACTCGTACTTGCTATTTGCCATTCCAAATTACGATACTCCCAACAAATTGCTTATCTTTCTTCAATCTCCCCCTCCGTCATATTGTGATCAAACTCGACCTTACATGTAAAACACCACTAGTCAATAAATTCACAATTTACATCAGATGACACTTAAGGCTTCCAACAGATTCGAACCACCTCAATACCTGAGAACGAGGATAGCAAAATCGTCTTAGTAAATAATCATAATTGATAACAGAGAAGTCAGAAATCAATTGTAAGAATTGTTTTGACTCTTCCCTTTATCTCAATTGAACTACCACATTTTAATTAGACAATAAAAGATATCATAACCAAAATGATTTTAACATACACAAAAAAGAGAAAAAAGAGGAGGAAAGACGGGTTAGTAAGATGTGAAAACAGCTTCAACAGTCTAAAACGCATTTCACACTTTGAAAAGAATTTCTCAGGGTTTCAGAAGGTTTTGGTGAGTTTTAAGAGTCACGGATTAGTGAAATAAGTGAAAAATTATCGCATTTGAATTCACGGGTTAGTAACATAAGTCAGAAGATATTGGGTTTTACTTGGTGAAATAAGTGAGGATGTACTTGCTTTACCAGCGTGTTAAATTATCTCATGGCACAAACTTAGAAACAAGAGTTCATCAATGCCAACAAGTACAAGGACACGTTAACATGAGGACCGACATTACATACCGCCAGTGGCCAGGCGGGATCGGGCGTCTGGTTGATGGTGGCCTGCGGGATGAAAGAGGGAAGGGAAGACGTGAGAGCTGAAGAATAGAAGAGCGGGGGAGGGCAGGTACCTGGCGGAGAGGGACGCGCCGGAGGTGGAAGGTGACGCTGGAATCGCCGTGCACGGGCGAGTCGTGCAGGAAATCGACGGACCCCGTACAAATTGATTAGTGATGTCACCGGGTCGGGCTCGGGTCGGGTTTTGGTAAACCCGACTTCGATACTATTTAAAAAATTAAAACCTGAACCTTATACCAAACCCGTCACGGGGTTAAAAAATTCATACCTCGACTCCTAATCGTAAATTCAAAACTCGAACTCGACCCAACCCAAATAACATATAAACCCGCATACTATAACCCAACCAGAATAATTTACCAACCAACTACCCATTTAAATACACTTAACGGTCGTACTGAATTAATTAATTTAGTATTAAATTAATTTAAAAAATTTACATTTAGGTAGAGAATTTATTAAAATAAATTCAAATATTACGTCAAACCTAATTTTAAAATTTTAAACTAATATAACTCTATCTCTCGAACTCGGTTATACACGTTCTTGGTATCATTACATTTTTAAATTCAAGCTCTATCAAACAATATCTCATAAAGGTAGGTAATTTTAAACTTTTAAAGTGGGTCTTACCGCATATTTTTCGAGGCTTAAATCGATATGAATGATAACCATTAAAAAATAATTGAATCTATAATTTTCAAAACGGTGATTAGGATACTGAATCGACTGAATTACCTCATGAGGCGATTTAGTGATTTAAGCCGATTCAGGCTAGAATCTAACTTCAGTATTGAATTTTTAATTCAGTGTAGTTTTAGTACACAAACATGATTCTAATGATTTAGTACTTAATTGAGACTGAATCGACTAAATCTTTCACATATTCAGTACCCAATTGAATATATAAAAGATTCAGTCATTTCAAGCTTAATTTTTAGTACTGAATTATTAAAATTCTGTTTATATACTGAAGCTACGTTAAATTAAAAATTCAGCATTAAAGTTAGATTCAGGTTGTTTTAAGCCTGAATCGGCCTTAATCATGAGGTGATTCAGTCAATTCAGTTTCCTAATCACTGTTTTCAAAATTATAGATTCTATTATTTTTTAATGGTTATCATTTATATCGATTTGAGCCTCGAAAAATATGTCATATAGGTAGGGCCCACTTTAAAAGTTCAAAATTACCTACCCTTGTGAATCTTGTTTGATAGAGTTTGAATTTAGAAGTATAATGGTACCAAGAACGTGCATATCTGAGTTCGAGAGAGAGAGTTATATTAGTTTAAAGTTTTAAAACTGTAACATGACATCTGAATTTATTTAAACAAATTCTCTTGCCAAACATAATTCATATTCAACGGTGAATTTTTTGAATTAATTCGCTATTAAATTAATTCGCTATTGAATTAATTAAGTACCCAAACGACCCATTAATGAGCACACTATTGAAGTCACACTTAATGAGCACACTATTGAAGTCACACTTAATGAGCACACTATTGATAAATTAGGGCAGTCGCGATTAGAGATGGATACCAGGTCAAGTCGGGCAAAACCTGAATCCGACCCGACCCAAAGGGGTCGAGTCAATATATAAACCCGACCCGATTCGTTTTACCATTAACGATATCCAAACAGACCAAACCAGACCTATTAAAGTCGGGTCGAGTTTATCAAAAAACCCGACTGAGTGGTATCCCTAAAATTGATTAGAACATGGCTAATGTTGTCACGTGTTTTGTGTTACTCCGACACCCTTTACCGGCGAGTCGTCTTTATGATTCTCTTTTTAAGGACTAAATTATTTAAATTTAATAGAATAATAAAATTATTAATATAAAATAAACTTGTCGTAGAGATATATATACGAAATAATTTTTTTTACCATATGAAGCTATTAATTTAAGATGGAGAGAGTATTTCAAAACGAAAATACTTCATTAGTTTATTTAAGGGAAAATTATATAATTAATATTAAAAAAATAATTATTTACCATTTTAAACCATTTTGGGAAATAATTCCCAAAATGGTGTTCGTTTTTGCCACGCAAGCGCCACCACTGGCCGGGCGCAGCGTGGCTTTTTTTTTTTTTTAGCGATTTCGTCCTTTCGAAGGACGAAATCAGGTTTAAGCTGATTTCGTCCTTCTAAAGGACGAAATCACCCCACTTAGCCAATTTTCGCGCTTTCAGGTGTTAACACGGATTTTGTCCGTTTAAAGGACGAAATCAGTTTTACACTGATTTCGTCCTTTTAAAGGACGAAATCAAGTTAATTTTTTTAAAATATTTATTTCAATCTAAATTTAACACCTGTCCCTGTTCATTCCACACATTCCATTCTCAATTCCATTCCATTTCACACATTCAATGCATATTAACATTATGAAATAAAAATAAACATTATTATAAATATTTATCAAATATTATTACACATAAGGGGAGAACATAAAACAACGCAAATATCACAATCTCCTACGGCTTCGACCTTGGCCTCGACGGTGCTGCACGATCTCCTCCTCATGATCTATCAATTCCGGCTCTGGCTGTGGCTCCAGCTGGGGATGTGGCTCTACCTCTGACTCTGGCTCGGGATGTGGCTCTAGCTCTGGCTCTGGCTCGGGATGTGGCTCTGGCTCTGGCTTTGGCTCTGGCTCCGCATAAGTAATAGATGGTTCAACACGAGCTAGCTGATGTCGCCTATATGTGCAGTGACTCCAAATGATGAACAAGGAGGAGAGCTATGCGCTGCTGAAGACGATGGAATACATGGAAGGAAGAGTGAACTGGCGGTGTCTGAGTGGCCTTGTGGACAGGATAATCTCTATAGACATCCGTAATCACCGACTGAAGTAGTGGCAAGCTACGAATGACATCATTATGCTCCCTAATCACCGACTGACATGCTGCTAATAACTCCTCGCTCGAAGTGTAGGTGTTAATTGCGTCAGTCAAATGCGCATGAGTATGTCGAGCAAGACGAAGCTATAAAAAAAAATTTAAAAAGTTAGATAAATAATTAATAAGATATAAAAAAATAATATGTGCATTAATTAACAAAGTTCTACTTACCAAAGCTGCCTCAGACGCTCCCCTAGGCTGATATGTCATCTCCTCGATATCCTCGCGGGGCAAAATATATCGTCGTGTAATCGGTAAATACCACTGTATATATGCGCTATGAACATCTCGTGATGTCGTAGCCATCTCCCCTCCTATAATAGTGGCTCTCCTATCCTCCCATCGAGCGATATATGACGCATGATGTAATGTCCAGTCGGTAATATGGCGGCCCTGTCGAGTAATGCGGTGGATATACTCAATAGGAGACGGTGGGACCCCCTGCTCCAGATTAAACTGGAGCATTACCTGATCTGGCACATACATCTCTACTATCTCGTAACATATTAATGGAGTTCGAGATAGCCACACGTCTCGACCGTCAATACATAGAGGAGGTAAGGCAGCCAATACTTCCAGTGAGTACGGCTGCCAAATAACCTATACCATATATAAAGATAATTTAACTTAAAGAACAACAATATATTTTATAAATACTACAAAAATAGTTCAACACATAACTAAAATTACCTGATATAGCCGCTGGTGGTCTAACTCCCCTCTGTACAATCGAAGGACTCCTTGTGGATTTTCTGTTCTCTTTCTCCGAACATTCCACCTTAAGGAGTTATATTTAAAAAATGAGTTCAACAAATTTATATAAAACGATGCTAAAAGTTTCAAGTTTTAAACAAAAATAAAAGCTACCTCGCGCCTAATGGAGCACCCTCGGCTAAGTGACCCATCTCAGCACTTGGTCGTCCGAAGTGTAAATGCTCCCACGACCAAAGCTATGTTATAAAATATGAACATATTAAATAAAATTAAATAATTATATGTAAATAAAAATGTTTAAAGTTATAAATTCATTATACCTGAAGAAGGGTCAGACAGCCTCCAATCCCCGAAGTCATGGCCTGACATGCTTTCCCTAACTCTCGGTATAAAAACGCAAGAGTGGCACTGCCCCATGAATACTCACCCGCCTTGTCTAAATCCTCAAGGAGGGAGAGATAGGCGACATGTACATGGCTACTCGTCGTATCAGCAAATATCGTCGCTCCAAGTAGATGTAAAAGATAGGCTCGTGCATGCTGCTCGATAACTATATCCGTAGCATCGGCTGGGAGCTCTCGAAACTCCTGTAAGAGCCATCGAAGGCTCACTCGACTACCACGCATAAATGTAGCTGGAGGAGCTCTACCAAGGAGTCTAACTAAAACATCACCATGAGCTCCTCCTGTCGTGCCCGTCACCACATGACCATCAATGCGAAGTCCTAATAGAACTGCCACATCCATGAGAGTGATGGACATCTCTCCATAGGGCAAATGGAACGTCTACGTCTCCCTCCTCCATCTCTCAACAAGAGCCGTCAATAAAGGCCGATCGAGACGGACGTATCTAAGATGAATAAAATGCCCAAATCCCGCTCGCTCAATATAGGGCAACACACGATCATCCACTGGCCAATGGCGGAGATACGTGAAGTGTTCGGTGCACTCAAGGCACCCAGGGTCCTATAATAAATTTATAATTTATAACCCATCATACTATATCAGCTAAAAAAATAATTTTTTTTTTTAAAATAGTTATCATACCTCTCCTCTCCAAATAGCTGCCGACCTATGTGTCTCCTGCTGTGAAAGTATAGAATCATCGATCGGGCCTGGCCCGTAAGATTGATCTACATGAGCCATATGATCTGCAGACGGAGAATTAAGATCACATCATTATTCAATAAGAACATATGCTCATACCTATAATAAATAGTAATTAAATAGATTAATTATATCTTTACCAATCAACAGGAGGATTTTGACATGATTTACTATTATGCCCACTTTGTTTACACCTCCCGCATTTATATCCCCCTCTACCATCTCTCTCCATAGTTCTACGGTCCATTGTATTCCTAATGCGAACTAACCGTGGGTGACCGGGTTGCCTTGTTGCTATCAGAGGGTATAATACAAAAGGTATATCCCTCCCCAATACTCCCGACCACGAGGAGAATAAAATTCTGCGAAGTACACATTTTTATAGGTGGACGATGTGTAAAACAATGATGCTTGTATCAGCTCCCGCCGCTTTACCCACACGGCGATAAGGTGCGAGCAAGGATAACCATAAACCTGAGGGATGTTGTATGTACAAGTATGCATTCTCGCATTTACCATAATCTTCCTGTCATGAATAGACATCACTTCGTACTGACCGCTGTTAATCCGATTAACTATATACTCCCCAATTTTTCTTGTTTGCTCTCTCAATATAGCTTCCACTCTAGGAGTATACGGGGTGGTCATGGCAGAGGCGGCAGACGATCATTTAACAAAAAATTTTATGAGCCGATAAAAGAGGGCTGACACTAAAGCCTGCATGGGTAAACCTCGTGCCCCCTTCAAGAGCTATTTAAACTTTCAACCATATTTGTAGTAGTCATGCCAAATGTCATAAAACCACCGTGAGCAAGGGACCACTGTGCAGGATGTAATTCTCCTCCTAAGAGGAGATGTTTTGCCCTAGGGCTCTCTTGACCAATCAAGTCCATTTTAGCATCAAACTTTTCTACTGTGAGTGCACAAGCTGCTGCCCCAATTAAGTCCGTCAATGTATCATTTTTGAACTCTTTCCTAAAATTTGCTTTTATATGACGGATACAATAATGATGGTGGTACATAGGCTCGGGAAGAACTTCAGGCACGGCCTTCTGAAGCCCCTTATGTCGATCTGAAATAATGACGATGTTCGTCATGCCCATCAGTACATGATCCCTCAGTTCCATTAGAAACCATTTCCAATTTTCTCCATCTTCCTTCCCGACAAGCCCGAATGCAAGAGGAAATAACCCATTGTTTCCATCTATAGCCGTTGCAGCCATAAAAGCACCGGGGTATCTGCCATACAAGTGAGTGGCATCAACACCAATCATAGGAATGCAATGTCGAAACCCCGCTATAGACGGCCCAAATGCCCAAAACAACCGTCTAAATCTTCTACAAGTGCCACCATCTACACGAGGTACAACATTATCCTCTAAGCGGTAGTAGGTGTCAGGATTCGCTTCTTGCACCGCCCTTAGGTACATTGGCAACAATTTGTATGATTCTACCCAATCCCCATAAATAGCCTTGATCGCTATATTCCTTGCTGCCCATGCTTTCTTATAAGATATGTCAACATGATACTTCTCCTTTATTCTTTGAATGATATCCCCCGGTGTGAGAGTTAATTCAGCTTGGATAGCCGGCATTATAACCTTCGAAATAAAGGAGGCACTGCACTGCCTATGATTTGTGCTAAGCTGGGCATTCCGACATGTGTGGTCACCTTTGTACGTCTGCAATTTAAAGTACCCACCACCCCTTCTTATTGAGCCATGCACTCTCCAAGGGCAAGTGCTATCAATGCACTTCACCGTATACTCTGACGAATTTGCTCGTACAACCTTGTATTCGACATGATTTTGAATTGAGAACTCCTGCAAGGCTGTAACAAATGCTTCTTTATTCTCAAAGATGCGGCCAACATATAACTCATCTTCATTTTGTTGGTCCATATCCATTGTAGAATTAACTGCCGCATCTATCTCCTCATCTGTGATGTGTGCATAAAGTGGCTCCACTTCATAGTACGGCGGGTCTTCAACATCTACATTCATATCATTCCCAGCAATAGCATTTTCAACCGCATCATCCCCCTCGCCGTCAACCATTTGTTGAGCACTTTCTTCACCTCTAACCTCTTCTACATTCATGTCAGAATCTTCTTCATTTACTTCGTCAATATTATCTTCACCTTCATTATCCTCATTTTCATTAATTTCTTCACCGTAGACATATCCCCCCCTACATATAAACATCGCATATTAATACTAACTTTCATAAGCCTAAAAAAGTTTAATTCATTTATAAATATATATTTCACCTTTGATTAGATGGTCCAGCATCGGTATGACCAACATAAGTGTAGGGGTAATGAAGGCCCATCGAACTTTGAGTTTCATACCATGCACCGACTTAAGACATTTGAACGCTAAATGGCTCCTGTGCATGCATCATGGACCTTCAAAATTATACACAAAACTCCCAAACTTTAGCTAAACGTATTTTCATTAAAAGATAATAAGATTCAAAACGTATTCCCAACTAAATCAACCTTACCTCCAATTAGGTCCACTTCCACCGTAAATAGGGGCAAACGACCTATGACGTTCATTTGAGCTACTGTCATAGATAAATTTCCCACTTCTTCGTTGTCCACTGACATGTGCATATGGCTTTCATTGTTCACATTTCTATCCGAGCTCCTTTGTGAGCTTCTGTGAGAGCTCCTATGTGAACTACTTCGCCTTTCACTAGTCACTCGGGCCTCTTTTTCGAGAAATAACTCGAAAGAAATTATGTGACGCGAGTGGTGAAACATAAAACCCATTGATGCATCATCATATATGCACATTAGTGTCATCCTCGATCCATATGACGGAATATTACATTTGATAGTAATTTTCCATCTTCTTCGATCCAACCCAACCTTGCTTGCAACGTGCATCTCAAATTCATCAAATGTTGACGGTTTCTTAATTAATAATCCTTCTATGCGTCCGTCATAGTTAATTATAAAACTAACCATTTCTTCTGCCATTTCTATTCAATTAATTCATAAACAATCAATTAAATTAATATTAGATTAAGCAAATTAATGCTAACATCTACCCTAATCAACATATTTTCAAAATATATATGCATAGAAACTAATAGATTTACCAAGTACATATGCATATCACGAAGACTTTATATTAATGAGCAAATTTATTATGTATGGGCAATTAGGAAAGCTAAAAGTGAGTGAGAAAAGCCATCGCCGACAAATCTAGTTTCCACCCAATGAAGGATCATCACTCAGACAATCCATTTTTTAACTATTCTCACTAAATACTTTGGTTTTTTCTTATTTTAAACAAGAATATTGATATACTTCAAATAAAGTTTTTTATTTGATTTTTTTTAATTAGGTTAAAAAAACGAGTCTCACATAGACAACAAGAAGAGATTATTATGTGTAATTAAAATATTATTAGATAATAAATAAAAAAAGTCTTGTTTCGATGAGCTCGAGTTCATGTTTGTTGAAGGTAACATCATTTGCAAATAGATCAAAATCAGAGGATGAATATTACTCGGGAGCAAATTAATTTTTTTGCTTCTTCTAGATATCGGTTTTATAGTTTATGATGTTCAAACTTAGTTAACACATGTGAGTTTAGACTTATATAATTTTTTTCAAAAAAAAATAAAAAAAAACTTTTTAAAATTCAAACGCGGTTGGGAGGTTGTGTATAACGTATTTGTTGAAAAACTTTTAGTTTTGGAATGGGAGGTGAACTTAAAGTAAATCGGCTGGAGGTGGGGCCCGGGCAACGACTCTAAAATGACTTGTCTTAAAAACATAAATACCCTATTCCCAAAAAATTTTAAATGCTGCCCTTCTAATTTTTTTAAGGAAAATCGGACCCCTCTACCACCCTCTGTTGTTTCAGTGCCGCCGACAACCGTAGTTATGAAACTAGACCTGGTTGCGTCCACTCAAAGGAATTGTTTTTTAATAATATCCTCTATCTGTGCAACATTAATAGTTTCATTGATTTTTCAAAATATACTAATTTTTTAAAACCCTAATTTAAAGTTAGTTCGCTTTGAAAAACTAAATAGAACTAGTAACATAGAACGGAGGGAATAATCAATTTAGTAGGATTTATGAAGCCTAGGGAATTTTTTTTTTACCTGAAATCTTAAAAAGGTGAAAGGAAATTACATGAAATTTTATGTTTCCTTACATGAAATTTTCAAATGTGTTAAAAGACATATCTTAAAGGAAATTACATCAAGATACTTTTGAGTAAACACAGGCCAACTAAGTTCCTTATATCAAACTTAATTAATTTAAACAACTTAAATCAAATCATTCTTGACCCTAGTCTATTTTGCATTCAAGCACTCAGTCTTATTCTACTCTTGTAATAACAAAACCCTCCTTAAAACACTTCCAACCCCATTGTTATTAGTAAATCTTAAATGGGCAGACAACAAATTATAAGTTGAACATAATACTAACATTACAATATTTCCTAACTAAATTAAATAGAGAAATTTTTTATATTTAAATTACGGCAAAACAAGCATACCTAAATCGGCTTGGTAACGAGGCGGCACTCAAAATAGAAGTCAGACTCAAAGAAAGCTGGGGCGGACTCAAGGAAAGCTGGGCGGATTGACGGCGGGCAAGATCGCGGCAGAGCGAAAAAAATCGTCGCGGCGGAGCGAACTGGCAAGACGGAGAAAATGCGAAACAAAGCGCGGGCGGGTGCTATAAATAGCGCGATTTTGTCAGTTGATTTCGTCCTTCTAAAGGACGAAATCGGGTCAAGTGTTTTAAAACTTGACCCGGTTTCGTCCTTTAGAAGGACGAAATCAGCTTAAACCTGATTTCGTCCTTCGAAAGGACGAAATCGCTAAAAAAAAAAGCCACGCAGGTGCTAGCCGCCTGGCTGGCGCCTGCGTGGCAAAAACGAACACCATTTTGGGAATTATTTCCCAAAATGGTTTAAAATGGTAAATAATTATTTTTTTAATATTAATTATATAATTTTCCTTTTATTTAACTATTCCCTAAGTCTTATATTAATATTTTTTAATTTAAAAATAAAATTAATTTATTTTAAAAAATCATTGAAACTAGGATTAATATGAGAAAAAATTGTTAAATAATTAAAATTTATATATATTAACTTGTTTGTAGTTTTTATTAAGGATGTCTTCCCCCAGAAGTTAGTAATAGGATTAGATACAAAATAATACTTTTATGCGAGTTTAGTTGACATCATTTGAGCTTGAATGACTGTAAAAAAAAAAAAAAATCTTTGTATGGGTGTAACACTAAATAAGTATCCAATATATGTAAATATCAGAAGGTAGGTCATGGATGAGTAAATACTAATCAAAGCTTCGGTCAGATTTTAAAGTTCCATAAAAGCATATAAACACCTCGCTGCGGCATTTTCGAGGATCCTGGTCTTAGCATCTCTGGTGGCTAGCCTTTCTAACTGTTGCCAAGTCCCGTGCGAAAGGAAATTATCTTCCTAAAGTTTTGTATCCATGCAAGCTGGGAAGCAGGGGGCCACGAGAGAGAATAAAAGGCATATCATAAGCCATTTCAAATGATAAACGGAAAAGATAGTTTAAATGCGCCAATATGTGATATTTTCAACCTTGAGCCTTTGCCAAATAAAACTTGATTGGCGTCGGCATAAGGAGGGTGGTAAAAGAAGGCAACAAGTTTATTCACGATGTGATGAGTCACTCGAGTTTAGATATCTTTAAAACTCTTGGTAGTGGCAGCATAAAGGGAAGAGAGCCTAAGCTCTACATAGGAGTTATTCATCTACGAGATGGACGGTGCACACACTAGCCTACGTTAACATTAGTATTATTGACATTAACATAGACTAGCATGTATATCATCAATTTTAAATTTAAAGGGCTTTCATGTGGAGCTTGTACTTGACCTATTGTCAAAAGAGAGCATAAAAAATTCTTCTAACATGAAGTGGAGTAGACGAGGAGGCAGGCTGAGGCGTGGATTACATGATCAAAATGATGTCGACATCCAAGAGCATGATGCCTAATAATGATGCATATCGGGCATATGGTTTTTAGTTTGTCTTTTTATTTGGTCATCGCTGTTTGACTGATTGTTTGTTAGTTAACGGCTATGACCTCAACCTCGTCCACGAGAACTAGGAACTCAATGAGCATTGTTAAAGAGTTAGGACTAATTGTTTTGGTTAGACTGGACAAGACTGAGTAGCATTGGTGGCAGCATTGGCGGAGAGAAGAGATCTGGTTGGCAAGAATCATACGGTGCTTTTGGGCCAAAAAAAAATACCATACAAATCCTCAAGCTCCATTAATTGAATAAGATGAGAAGTGATTGTCATATAACAAAAGGTTCATATTCTAAACGAAGACTGCCTAGAATATAAAGAACCAAATTAGATAGATTGTACAGATGCAACACTAAAAGTCCTTTTTTTTGTACAAACCCAAGATTTTTAAATCCAACCTTCATTGGAACATGATTTACACTCATAAAATAAATCACTGATCACTAAATAATGATCCAGGCTTGGGCAGATCTTAAGATTGAAATTCCATAGAAGCAATTCAATCTTTGCTACAGCATTTCCAAATATACAGTCTTGGCATCAGTAGTGCGGGTAGGAATTCAAAGCATTGCATAAGGGGCTGTTTGGATACATATATATAGCCTTAGACTTTGGAAGATTTAAGTAGATGTGCGCAAGTTTTCATATGGTATTTAAATTCTGCATAAATCTAAAATTAGGCCAGAACTAAGACTTTACCAAAATTTTGGCAAAACTTAAAATTTACTGAAGGAGATTTTGAGACTGGACCTATTTTTGAATAAGATTTTAGCACAATTAAAATTGTTAAAACGATCTTTACTAAACAAAATTATAATTTTCTAAGATTTAAGAAGAATTAATTTTGCTCGGATTTACATTCTAGCCTAATGAGATTATGTATCCAAACGGCCCTATAAAGAATGAAGGGCATATTTCCGAATGACTTACTCCCAAAAGGGTCAGAGGGTCAAGAGCTGAAAGAACAAAAACCATGCTCTTCTTCATTGTTATCTCAAGTGATGCTCTTGATGTCTTCCAGCTCTTTCATTTGTATAATAATGTTCCCTACGGTCATACCAAGACGTGGAGTAAAGATGTCACCTTCGAAAAGAAGTTCATTCGTAAGTTTAATGTTCTGACAGGTCTTAACCGTCTTTTGGGGAAGAGATACAGACACTTTTTTACAACAGGAGGTCAAATGCAAGTTAGTCTAAAAACAAAGATGCACTATAATACATTCCCAAAGATTACACCATTCTAGTATTAGTAACATGATTTCAGATCATCATTCAAAAATTTTATACAGCCATGTAAGTGTATACAGTATGTACTACACAAGTGAATTAAGAAATGGATTCAATAAATAGGCTTCCATTCCTCAAAGACCACACAGCATGAGACTGTACAATCAACCAAAGTCCATGATTCACAGCACCATCGTCACTGAAAAAGAAAAGTTCTTATTCATCAACAAATATGCAAGCAAAGTATAAAAATTGTAGAATTCCAGCCTTACGTATATAGGCCACACCATATCAATCCACGCAGCTAAATGTAAATTGACTCACCTCTGGGTAGCAATCTTGATGAACAACAGTCTTGTTAACAGTGCCCACATAAGCCTCGCAGGATACTCTTCCCTGAATGACAACATTAGAACAATAATTTCTGATTTGTCTACTGTACATCAATTTTCAGATGCATAAAATTAAAACAAACAAATTTAGTGAGATGATCAAGGGAATAATAACTAGAAAATAAGCAAGCAGTAAATAATGCCAAATGGCCTTGGAGATCTGAGTAAAAAACTATCTGTTAACACTAAAATTATTGCCAAATTGTCTAGACCCAAGTCAGGCTTATTCTTAAGATAAAGAGTTGGTCACAACTAAAGGAAATTGTTATAATTCAAAATTCCCTTAGAAAGATAGAAATGCTACTATGTTTTTTTCTTTTTGTCCACTACTATAAACATCATCACTTGTAGGTCATATTTTCGTGCCCCTATATAGTAGGTATAATTGGCAGCAGCTGCTAATACTTGATGAATTTTACTATAGCAATGCTCAGATGCAAGTGTCCTCTTTCTTTAGCTGCTCTCTGCTAAAGTATCTTTGTATCTTTACTTAGCCTCTTTATCAAGTCTAGGCTCATTGCAGGACTACAAAAAGTATGAAGCTAGATGGCTCATACAAGTACTGAATTTAGTAAATAAAGAGAATAATTCACACCCAGCAGTCATGATACTAGTTCCTCTCTACATAACAATAACTTGCCACAGACTGAGAAACGAAAGATACTTCCTAATTCTAATGTACCATATAGAGCTCAAATAATTTCCATCAACACCTATCAGATGTATTTTCAAGCAAAATTAAGAAGTTGAAAGTTGAGGCGACCATGATGTTAGTTACTCTCTACACAACAATAATTTGCCACAAGATTGAGAAATGAAAGATGCTGCCTAGTTCTAAAGCCCAATATTGCTAAAATTATCTCAAGCACCATAGAGCTCAAATAATTTCCATCAACACCTATCAGGCGTATTTCCAAGCAAAACTAAAAGGTTGAAAGTCATGCGGTGACCATGATGATAGTTGCACTCTACACAACAACAATTGCCACAAAAGAGAGAAACAAAAAATGCTTCCTAATTCTAAACCCAATATTGCTAAAATTATTTCATCGGAAGATCTCTTTTGCATTGTTTCATACAATCTGTTAGAATAGCTAGATCTATCTCATTGCCATTTGCATTAACTGCAATTTAAACACAAAGAACCACTTAAAATTTGTGACACAAAATTCCATTTGTCTGAATGCTTCTTCCCTGATAAGAATAGAGAAAAATGGGTATTATGAGGTGATTTATGCAATAGTTTGCCTATGTTAAAGCTCATGACACTCGTTGCCTCAAAACTGAAGAGATTTGAGTTCTCACAAGTTATTGACCTAGACCTAGAGTAAGTCCTTATCATCCATTATTCAGTACATCTCGGACTTGGTAGGAACACCAAGGCAAGAGACCATGTAACAAGGCTTTTGGGCCTGTTTACACGGTCTCAGCAAGATCTCAGAGGAATCTCGCCAAGAATCTCCACATTTTTATGGAAAAAATCATTTTTTTCCCTAAAATCTGAAGCTACTGGAATTTTTCCTTTAGCTCCACCCCACCCCCTAGAGTTAACAAGGGAAGAAGAGGAAGTGTCTGTAGAAGAAGAGGAAGAAGAAGGAGAAAGATGAGGAAGAAGAAGAGGAGGAGGAAGAGGAAGAAGGCTAGGAGCGGGACCTTATAATTATTGTTAAACCTTGTAAAGTCGACTTCTCCTCCTCTCTTCTGATATGGGCTCTCCTAAGCAATTTCTTCATGCACTCCTCTATCCTAATTGTTGACCTGATTTGGCTAATAAACTCTCAAGCATCATCATGTTTTGCACTTAATTAGCCTAAATTTTGTTAATACAAGTAGTCTCATAATTTTTATAATTTTTTTAGATTAATATTAGTACTAGGTTGTCAAAACACATGCAAAACGCATCTTTAGGATCACTGAGATCATTTACATGATCTCTTCAATATCTCGGACGACTGAGATCCGAGATTGCAAACCTTGGGGCACATGTGCCTATGAGTTATGACTATCCACAAGCTACATTCGACTAGAATATCACTAATGCTATTACTCTTTAATTCTTTACTTTGAACTTAGCATTGCCAAATTTCTTTGAGCCATCCAACTTATGCACATGTTCATTCTAATTACATAACTTAATTAGGTATATAATTTTATAATTTCCAAATAATTCTCATACAATCTCGACTTTCAGATGTACTTCATCATTAACACTGACCTAAACCATTGTCAGCAATGGATTCAACACTCTGTTTCAGCTTGATCTCTGGGCCGGTAGCATTATTCACCTTCAGAAATTTGGCCACTGATCTGTCTCTCAATCTCAGGGTCACAAGTTAACACACATCTCAAATTGTCTTAGTGACAATTCTTGGACCCTTAATTTTGCATAATGCAGCCGTGGTCAGGAGCTTCTCGCCTGCATAAAAAAGTAAGCCTTCTCTTGTTTGTGGCACAGATAAACTGGATTCCTAGAACTTCTGGTATTTTTTCCCCTCAAATCTTCCTATAATGTTTTGAGCACTGCATCTCCTGCCTGTGCATGGGCTGACCTTGTTTGGTATAAGCATCACATTCATCGTCATTCTTTCATAGCTTGGCAGCTCTTTCGGGGTTCTCTACTTATCTTAGATCAGGTCCAGCTTTGTGGTGTCCATTTGGTGAATAGATGTATCCATTACAAGGGTGAAGATGAAAATAACCATCACAGCTTTTTGGAAACTCTTATTCAAAGTAAAATTCTCAGTTCTATTCTTGGCTTGCTGACGATTAAGCACCCTTACAGATCTGCCCGGCTTTTCATAGATTTCCTCCTCTCCTATTCCAAGAGGAATGTTTATAAAAGACAATTCTCAGTACTTTCATTTGCATCACCATATCTTTTGTATGACTGTAGCACAATAATCATATTTTTATTGGTAGCAATCAGCATAAAAAGACTCTTTTTGCTTGGATCATTCATGAGATGAAGACTTTAGTGTTAGCCTCTCCTCATTAAACTAATTCTTTTGAGGCTTTCCCTCATCTTTAAGACGTGGAGGATGTTTTTTTCCTTTTTATAGATTTTTAGCTATAAGTCTTCTTGTACTTTCTACTCTTCTTAACAAAATGAGTTCGAGGGCTATACCCCATCTTACCGGACAAAAAAAGCATTGACCTAAACCCTTACAAAATCATTATCATCACTTCCTCTTTTCATTTCTCAAACCATGCCAGCATTCATATATAAGTAGGTGGGATTATATAATTAGTTATAAAGTAACCTTACTCCTCTCTCCTGTCAACTAACCCTTGTCAAGCTTCTTCTTTTGGCCTAAGAGTATTTCTGCATGGATCCTCTTTAAACAAATAGGATTAATTAACCTCTTTACACAGATAAAACTAATTAAACACGAAGAGAAGCAACCAACAGCTTAGTGCACTATGAAAAGGCAAAAATCGCCACAAACAGATAGCTATCAATTAAAATGCAAATCAAACGTACCATAAACAATGAAATCAATATTCAATTAATCTAAACCACACCTGTTTATATCGATTTGACCAAATACCTCAATCAAGACAATACTTAAACTTCAGCATTTAAAGTAGAAACTACAAACATGACAGATAAACAACAACGCAACTAATAACCAAAAATAAGCAAACTCACCATGATTGGAATGCGAAAGAAAAAGAAGCCCAGTTTTCCTTTGACAGAAGTGACGGTGTCGAAGGGGATGGCCCCGCAGGCGATGTCCTCGATAAGGTATAGCACGTCGTGGAGGACCTCAACGCCGTCGAGGCGGAGCGTGGCGTCGACATAGGACGAAGCGCGGGCACGTATGTGGCCACCGGAGGCGAAGACTGAGCCAAGGGGTCGGCCCCGGTAGCCGATGGAGACGAGGAGGGAGTCGTAGTCAAGAGAGAAAAAGTCGCGGTTGCGGATCCTGACGGTGAGGTCGAAGACGACGTCCAGGGAAACGGGGCGGGGGTCGGAGGAGACGTGCAGGCGGTCGAGGCGGAGGCGGACAACTGAGACGGCGGGGTCGGACGGCCAGAGGAGGAAGACGGCAAGGGCGGAGAGGAGGAGGAGGAGGGCCGATGAGGAGAGGAAACAGAAATTGGACCGGGGGCGAGGCGAGCGGTAGGGCGGCAGGAGGACGTAGTCGGTCGCGTAGTAGACGACGGGCGGCGGCGGCGGTTGAGGCTTCCCCATCGCTTACTGGTTTCTCGTCGCCGTGGGCTAGGCTTACTGGTTGCCTTCCCCCTGAAGTATTTCCCGGGGAGACGCACTTGGTCTGTCGTAAAACTACAGCCTTGCCCATCAATAAAGAATCAAGCATTTGAAATTTGCCTATAGCGTATTATCCCATGTTCGTAATTGAAATACTCCGACTAGCAATAATACATGGATATTACTTACATAAATATAATATAAAGAGTTTTTTTCATATTACCCGGCCGAAAAATATAATATTTCACAAAAAAATTTATTTAAAAAATAATTACCAAAATAATTTTTCCAAAATGATGTTACTTTTCTCTACATAGGCAGCACCAACCAAGCTTTGGAACCTACATGGCTTTTTTTAAAAAAATTAATTAATTTCATCCTTTGAATTCGAAGGATAAATCCATACAAATTTCAAGTGATTTTGTTCTTTGGAAAGACAAATCAACTTAAGGTGATTTCGTCCTTCTAGATGAAATTACCTTCATTTTATCCCCAACGCCCCATCCTATTCTTCTTACGCAAAGGACGAAACCCAAATTCGACTCTGCCGTGCCCCTTTCCTATGCGCCGCTGTGTTCAAAATTGCCGTCATGCCCAAAATCGTCGTCATGCCCAAATCGCCATTGTGCTCAAAATCATCAATAGTATTGACTTTTCATCCACTTCAGGTGGTACTTCATAAACCTGACACATCTAGAAGGTTAATAAAACGGTCAATAGAATTGGGAGAATTTGACATCTACTACAAACTAAGACCTGCACTGAAAGCACAAGTATTAGCTGATTTTGTAGCCGAACTAACCCTCAATGCAAAAAAGAATCTTCTAGCGGTTGAAGTTCAATAGGCTTCATTCAACACTCTAGAGGATATGGGGGGCATAGACAACTCATCTACTTGGACCCTCCACATTTATGGTTCCTCCAATATCAAAGGCAGTGGAGCTGGACTCAGATTGATACTCTAGACGAAACATTACTCAAACAAGCGATTCTTCTTAGCTTCAAAGCATCTAACAATGAAGCAGAATATGAAGCTCTGATAACTAGACTTGAGATAGCCAAGCTATTAGGAGCCAATGTATTGCAAGTAGATAGTGATTCTCAACTTGTAGCAAGCCAATTAAAGAGATAATATACTGCCAAAGATGAAAAAATGACAGCATACCTTCAAAAGGCTCAAGAGCTTATGAGTAAATTTCAAAAGTGTTCTATCAATAAGCTCCCCATAGAACAAAATAGGCATGTAGACGCTCTTGCCAATCTGGCCTCTACCATTGAATTTAACTACAAACAGTCAATACCATTGAGCTATGTTGTTGAACCAAACATCTCCCCTCAATTTGAACCAATGAAGGTATGCCCCATTGAGCAAGCCACTTGTTGGATGGATCCAATCATTAAATATATAAAAGATAGTATTTTGCTATCTAACAAAGCTCAAGCAAGGAAGCTGAGAATCTAATCCGCTAAGTAATGTATCTTATAAGGAGAATTGTATCGGCGATCCTATTCTCAACCCCTTTTAAGATGTCTCAGCCCAGAGGAGTCTCAGTATGTCCTCGTCGCAGTTCATGAGGGTATTTGTGGAAAGCATTCAAGGGGAAGATCACTCGTACACAAGGCACTAACTCAAGGCTATTATTAGCCCAAAATGCGATAAGATACTAAAGTCATCCTAGTCATGTTTAGTCCAAATCGGCTAAAGGAAGGACATTAAAAATTAAAGTCATACTAGCCATGTCTAGTCCAAATTGGCTAAAGGAAGGATGTTGAAAACAAAAGTCATCCTAATCATGTCTAGTCTAAATCAGCTAAATGAAGGATGTTAAAAATTAAAGTCATCCTAGCCATGTCTAGTCTAAATTTGCTAAAGGAATAACGTTAAAAACTAAAGTCATCTTGGCCATGTCTAGTCTAAATTAGCTAAAGGAAGGACGTTAAAAATTAAAGTCATCTTAGCCATGTCTAATCCAAATTAGCTAAAGGAATGAAGTTAAAAACTAAAGTTACCTTAGCTATGTTTAGTCTAAATTGGCAAAAGGAATGACGTTAAAAACTAAAGTCATCCTGGCCATGTCTAGTTTAAATAACTAAAAGAATGATGTTAAAAATTATAGGCATCTTAGCCATGTCTAGTCCAAATTAGCTAAACGAAAGACGTTAAAAATTAAAATCATTCTAACCATGTCTAGTCCAAATTGGCTAAAAGAAGGACTTTAAAAATTAAAGTCATCAAAGTCATGTCTAATCCAAATTGGCTAAAGGAATGACGTTAAAAACTAAAGTCATCCTGGCCATGTTTAGTTTAAATAACTAAAAGAATGATGTTAAAAACTAAAGGCATCTTGGTCATGTTTAGTCCAAATTAGCTAAACGAAAGACGTTAAAAATTAAAATCATTCTAACCATGTCTAGTCCAAATTATCTAAAAGAAGGACTTTAAAAATTAAAGTCATCAAAGTCATGTCTAGTCTAAATTGGCTAAAGGAATGACTTTAAAAACTAAAGTTATCCTGGCCATGTCTAGTTTAAATAACTAAAAGAATGATGTTAAAAACTAAAGTCATCTTGGTCATGTCTAGTCCAAATTAGCTAAATGAAAGACGTTAAAAATTAAAATCATTCTAACCATGTCTAGTCCAAATTGGCTAAAGAAAGGACTTTAAAAATTAAAGTCATCAAAGTCATGTCTAGTCCAAATTGGCTAAAGGAATAACGTTAAAAACTAAAGTCATCATGGCCATGTCTAGTTTAAATAACTAAAAGAATGATGTTGAAAACTAAAGTCATCTTGGCCATGTCTAGTCCAAATTTGCTAAAAGAATGACGTTAAAAACTAAAGTCATTTTATCCATATCTAATCGAAATTGGCTAAAGGAATGACATTAAAAATTAAAGTCATCTTAACCATGTCTAGACTAAATTGGCTAAAGGAAAGACGTTAAAAATTAAAGTTATCTCAACCATGTCTAGTCCAAATTGGCTAAAGGAATGACATTAAAAATTAAAGTCATCCTATAAAAGTCATCATAGCCACAATTCAGACAAATTTTGCGAGAAACTTCGCAAGCAATGTTTGTTGAAAGTGTAGAACAAGTCTTATGCCTAAAGACAAAGGACTTCAAAATGGTTACAACCAAACCCTATAATTAAGGAACGAAGCAGTTACAAATTCATCTATATATAGACAATGAGGTACATTTCCGGGGAGACTTTCTTTTCCAAAAAATTCCTTATTATCGTTCTGACTTTGGTGCCCTCTTCTTTGATGTAGGTTTCTATTCCTGAAACAACCTCGTCACTTTAATCGCGGGGAGACTTGATAGTCTACATAGCATTAGCATTACATCTGAAGTCTGCAAGGATTGACACAAAATCATTGAAGAACATGTTTATCAATATGATGGGAATGTGGCAATGAGAATCATGGGCACCCCTAATGGTTGGCATTTGGAAATTAATGATGAAGTCATTGAGGGAAATAAACGACGTGTATGTCTCTTCAACAATCTCATCCTGAGAAGGTTAGTATGCCCCCTCTTAAGTCCCTGGTTGTGGACAACCACCATCTAAAGAGGGTGGTCGTTCATAGTACTATGTTGGCAATAACTTTCAATGGGAAATACTTTCTTTGGACATTGCCTGAAAATTAGTTTAAAGTCCAGTTCCAAAGGCAGACATTCTTTACAATAGCCATGTGTTTTACGGTGTTGGAATTGACGGAACACTTGGTCTTTGGGTAGAACAAGAAGGTACTTTTGTCTTCCATGAAATAATTTCACCGCCAGCTCTTCCTTTCGATCAATACAAGCTTGCAAGTACGAAATATGATAGGTATAAAACATGGCTACGATGACTTTAATTTTTAACATCCTTCATTTAGCCAATGTGAACTAGACATGGTCAGGATGACTTTAGTTTTTAACGTCTTTTCTTTAGCTAATTTGGACTAGACTTTGGTATAATGATTTTCATTTTTAACATCATTATTTTAGCAAATTTGGATTAGAGATGGCTAGGATGACTTTAATTTTTAACGTCCTTCCTTTAGCCAATTTGGACTAGACATGGCTGAGATGACTTTAGTTTTTAACGTCATTCCTTTAGCTAATTTGGACTAGACTTTGGTATAATGATTTTCATTTTTAACGTCATTATTTTAGCAAATTTAGATTAGAGATGACTAGGATGACTTTAATTTTTAACGTCCTTCCTTTAGCCAATTTGGACTAGACGTGGCTGAGATGACTTTAGTTTTTAACGTCATTCTTTTAGCTAATTTGGACTAGACATGACTAAGATTACTTTAGTTTTTAACGTTCTTCCTTTAGCTAATTTGGACTAGACATAACTAGGATGACTTTAATTTTTAACGTCATTTCTTTAGCAAATTTGGACTAGACATGACTAAGATAACTTTAACTTTTAACGTCTTTCCTTTAGCTAATTTGGACTAGACATGATTAGGATGACTTTAATTTTTAACGTCCTTCATTTAGCTAATTTTGACTTGACATAGTTTGTAACGTCCGAGAATTTTCAAAATTCTTGAAGTCGTACACGGGGAAATTAGGGTGTAGGACCCCTTGATCTTCTCATTAGAATAACTTAATCATCAGTTCTAAGTGGTGGCTAAAGCATATATGGATGGAAAATAGATGGAAAGAGCTTCAAAACGCCAGCAAGAACGCATGAAACGGAGTTCGGATGAGGGAGATACGATCATTCGAAGTTGAACACATCGTAGAGAGCCCGTTTACCCAAATTAAACGTACAACTGGGCCATTTAAGTCATTTTTCGGGCCCGATTATTTAGCATTCCGAAATTGGGTTTTTGGGGCCCAATTTTTCATGGGATTAGGAGCCCTAATCTCATGCCTATAAAAAGAATTAATTAGGGCTTTTGGGGGGGATTTTGAGGGGGAAGCAAACGGGAAAGAGGCAATGATGGAATTTTTCGGCGAGACTTCGGTGAGACATTGGCGGCAGTGGATCGACAACAACTTGACTTTAGAGGTAAGATTTCAAATTTAGACCGATGAAGAAGTTATTAATTAATTTTAATAAAAATTATGGTAAATTCTGGAAATTATAGTGATTTTTACATATTTCTACAAATACTGTTCCACGTAATTAGTGAACAGTATTTTGAGTTTTCAATTGCCGGAATCACTGTAGATAGGGGGCCACTGACCCTTGTCGTGGTGGTCGTGACTCTGGCCACAGCAGCCCTAACTCTGGCAGCCTTGGCGACTGCCACTGTAGGCCGTTGGGTCGTTGTGCAAAAAGAAAAATAAAAATTTAGAACGAACAGACCCGCCGCCGGACAAATGAGGGCATCCATTGGCCGGAAGAGGGACCGGGTTCCCGGAATCGCCGGGCTAAGGCGATCCCGGTCGAGCCCGGCCTATCTTCGGCCATGGCAGCCTGCCGCCTCTGTAGCCCCGGCCGCACGAGCAGTAAAAAAAAATGAAGAACAGAAGAAAGGTGTGTTTTTGGCCCTGGCCGGCCACAGGGCAACAGCGAGGGCCAGGCCCATTGTGATAGCCGCCTGGTGACGATCCGGTGGATCCCAGCCGGCCGCCCAGCTGTGGTGGCCAAGGGCGGTGCCACCAGAGGTGTTTCTGCCTCTGGCTGGACGTGGGGAAGACGACCCGCGTTGCAGGTCGTCGACCCAAACCGACCCGGCCTGGGTCGGTTTTAAAAAAAAAAGAGAAAAGAAAAGGGAGTGAACCGGGTCCGGTTTAGGGGGCTAAAAGTGTCGAATAAATTCTAGAAAAAATACTCATGTATCTGGAAAGGTTTGGGATTATTCTGACTGAGTTTCAGCTTAGGAAAAAATCCCAGAGACTATGAAATGACCTTTTTACCCCTATTAGTTAATTATCATATAATATTAAATTACCCGAGTTCGAGGCTCTGGTTCAGGGGCGTATGAGTAGATTTAAAAATTGGAGAAATTTCCAGTAAGAGCTTAGTGTGTTACCTGAGTATAGACAAAACTTCATGGTGAGGAAAAATTCCAGTGATTAGTTAATTGACCCTTTTGCTCTTAGGGTTTATAGTAAACCGTTAAGTCAACCTGGGTCGGTTCAAGGGGTTCACAACCCCGTAACATGTCAGGAAAATTACACAGAGTCCATGAAGTCTAGTAGTACCATTGAGTTCAATTTTGGACTCATCGGATGTCATTAAGGCCTTAAACCAAATAATAGAAACACCCTTTGAGCGGACCCGCCCACATTCATGTGAATGGAAGCACGAGTTAGTTTGAGAGTGGAGCCTTTTGAAAGGATTATGACTTAAAATAAATAAAAGGGTAGTGTGATGAACAGAATGACCCAAGGGAGGGTAGCATACCCTAAGGGGTAGAATTACCCTGATGCCCTTAAGGGCAGTATTTTCCATTTCTATCGAAACTAATAACCTAACCACTAAGCGTTAGGGTACGTTATATTGACGTGGAATGGCTTCAAAAGGAAGGGGTGTGACTAGTAAGTGACATGAAGACCTTGTCAAGTCATAGTGTCATGGAAAACAAGAGGAATGACCCTCATTCTCAAGGTTTAGGGCAGTGGATTACTCGTGTCTGCAATTGAGTACATCAATCGACTAGAGTGTTGTATATGTAACTCACAGGATGCAGTAGAGGTGGTTATACTATCGGCTTGAGTTCTCCGAGCCCTAGCCCTGCAAATGAATGCAATGGGCCTCCGTTTATTGTTTATACATTTGTATGATTGCATGTTATTTATGATGATGCATGCTTTTGATATTGATGCATTGATTCATATTAGTAACTTAAGATTAATGAAGATTAATCAAGAGGTATGGGTTACTGTTGGTTTGGAGGGAGAACATCTAATCAAGATAAAGACTAAAATACCCTCAATAGGGTTTGGGACCGGTTCATGGATTTGAATGGGGCCCTGACTTAGAATTTTACCTTGGTTAATGAACCGAGGGTGGTTATGGGATGTTCTTTGAGTCATAGCTCAGTGGATGAGCTATTTATTGGGCCGATTTACAAGGTGAAAATGACCCAAATGGTTAAGTGGATACTTGACTAGATGGGAATAATCTAGTCTAAGTTCAGATGTTTGGCAGAGTCAATTGTCATAAAGACCTGAGGCTTCTATGGATAATGCTGGAGATTGCGATAGGCTTGTTCATTGCCACGACGGTTTAGGTATTGACCAGAGGGTCTTTACTGCGGGTCTCCTGCAGGTCTTCCCAGGACTATTTAGCACGCACGAAAAGCGGAGTTACATGAGCATCATGGAAGGCTTGTGTTTCTTGTCAATCTGTGTCCATGAGCACAATTGGGATCCTCTTTTCCATATTCGTGGCAGGCTATTGAGAGCCCTGGGGATTTGGATCAAGCTGCTGTTAAGCAGTCTACTCCAAGGTTGGAGTACTTTGTTTCAGGATTTCTCGAGGGGCGAGTTATCTCTGAGTTACAGATTTGATAGTATTAATTATCGAATAAGGGATATGAGATAATTAATAACATTATTTGATATTGCTTGTTAATTAGACAAGTGGAACGATTAAATGACTTACTAAAATGTAGGTTAAATATACTTAAGCATTGCATATGTGGTGCTATGCTTATTAGGATAGAGTAGTTTTTAGGCAGAACTACGTTTGGATCCAATCTTGTTAGAAACATTGGAGATGTTGTCTGATGAGTACGTAGGCAACTAACATCGGGTGATGTTGGCCCGATCCGAATAATATTAATAAAACCTTTTGTCCTTTGGAAGCTCTTCTCCTAAAGGCGGAGATGCTCCATTGTGGTTGTGGTTGTTTTTTGGTTTGCTTTGTTGCAGGTTTTCCAGGCGACAACGAGTGAGACCAAGATTGACGCGTATAGGATAAAGTTTCTTTGTGTCTGCAACTCGGGTACGTAAGTGTACCTTTAGCGTGAGAGTCAACTTGTTATTTATTTTCAGACGGATAACGGACTTGTACTTAGATGGATGAGTTTATGAATTTTCAGACGTTAAATAATATCATATGATTTGATATCCATATTTGTGAACCCCAGTTATCATGACTTGGATATTTAATCGAATGGTTTGTTTTGTATTTAAGAAAAAAAAAATTCACTACTTACCGTTCGTGCTATTTAAAAATACTTTTAAAAATCCGGGTCATGACATAGTTAAGATAACTTTAGTTTTTAACGTTATTCCTTTAGCTAATTTTGACTAGACATGGCTAGGATGACTTTAATTTTTAACGTCCTTCCTTTAGCCAATTTGATTGTCAATCTTAATGCATCTAACTCATTTTAAGCTCCTACTTCTCTTCTTTTTTAAATTTGCTATCTTATATATGTTCCTCTCCCCCTCTTTCAATCCTAATCTATTATACAAATCATTAAATGTTTTAAATCTAATTAACTTCACTCACTACTTTACATCTACTCTATCCACATCTTGTGATCAATTGTTTACAAGACAATGTGTTAAGTTGTACAATCTGCGTTTTAAATTCCCTTGGAGGAGACGTCAAATCCTTGATTTTAGTTTCCCAATGATTCCTCTCTTTGTATATGGAGGTGTTTCAACTATTAAGGTAAGTGTCGTTCTTCGAATTTTTAGCAATTTGAACCGCCATTTTGTGCATTCTAGCTGTTATTCCTGTCACAGTTCACATAGTTTGTTTGAAACTGTGCTTAATTAGTTGTTACTTCATAGTAAAAATGCCAGCAATTGTTACTAAAGTACTAAACGATGTGAAGAGCATTCTCATTATTTGAATTGAGTACAAATATGAACATCTCATCCCAAATCATACAAATTGAATACAAAAGGGAAGTAACTTCAATGATTACAAGTAAACTGCAGTGGATTTGGGAGGAATATATGATACTAATACAAACATATATCTCATTTCAATTATATGAATGTGGAATCAGCTTCAATTATTAGCAAGAGGCCTATTATTTTGGACTTGGCGGTAAGATTCATTAGTATTGCAAAAGGGCTCCCCTCCCGCATGGATCCCCTAATGGTTGGCATTTGGGAAATTAATGATGAAGTCATCGAGGGAAATAAACGACGTGTATCTCTCTTCAACCCTCTCATTCTGAGAAGGATTGATATGCCCCCTCTTGCATCCCTGGTCGTGGACAACCACCATATAAAGAGGGGGATTGACTAAGCTTCTAAGGGGATTAGGGTTCCTAATCCCCATGCTTATAAAAGGCCTTCTTAGGGCATAATTGAGGGGGCTTTTGGGAGCTTGAAGGGGAGAGAAAAGGTGGAGGCTCTGGCGAAGCTTAGGTGGCAGAGGATCGACGACAAATCGACAATTAAGGTAGGTTGGTTGTCTTAGTTTCAAGTCGATTAAATCTGCATACTCTCGTGTAATTAAAATGAACATAAATCTATGCACTAGTTATGTGTTTTTTTTAAAGAGTATGGTGTAGAGATCATTATTCCTGTAATTACGCAGAATAGTGAATCTGTAGTAATTACAAAAAAGAAGAACGACAAGTTTTCTTCCGGCCAGAAACCCCCGCCGACGGTAGGTTCCACCGCCACCGTGCGGGTCACTGTTAAAAAAAAAAGGCGTTGGCCGAGGCTGCGTCGGCCGTGGCCGCTCCAGTCCCGGCCACGTAGGTACAGGCCACGAAGGCCTTTGCCATGGCAGCTTCACTATCTGGAAAAAAAAAGGAAAAAAGAAAAGCGGCCTTTTGGTCACCGACTGGCCACCAAACGGTGGCAGGACCGACGCAAATAGTTTCGCCGTGTAGCGGCGGTCCGGATCACCTGAGCCGCCCACCGCCTCTGTCGCGGTAGGGGGTGGCACCGCCAAAGGCCGAACGGCCTCTGGCCGGTCGCGGGGAAGATGACCCACTCCCAGGTCATCTGCTCCCTGGACTGGGTCGGGTAACCCGACCTGATCCAGTCCAGTCTGGTTTTAAAAAAAAAAAATACACACTCTTCCAGTTCAGTGTGTTAGAGTAGTCATAAAATTTTGGAAAAAATTATGAATGACCATGAATGTATGAAGCGTGCCCTAACCAAGTTTTAGACCAGGTAAAAATCCCAGAGTCTCTAAAATGACCAATTTAACCTTGTGAGTTAAAGCGTAAAATAATAATTATTGACCAGATTTAGGGGCTCTTGTTCAGAGGCCTATGAGTGGATTCAAAAATTGAGAAAAATTTTAGAGAGATTTTAGTGTGTATCCTAAATTTGTACCAAGCCACAAGTTAGGAAAAAAATCCAAATAAGTAGATAATTGACTATTTTTCCCTTAGGGTTAATGTGAGATGGTTAATTGAACTGAGGTCAGTTCAAAGGGTTTACAACCCCGTTAAACTGCAAGAAAATTACCTCGGGTTTATAACTTTAAGATGTACCCATGAGATCATTTTTTGACCTATTAGGGTTTAGGGAAGCCCCGAACAAAAAGACAGAAATATCCTTATGAGCGAACTGGCCCGCATTCGCATGAATGAAATTAACGGACCAATATGATACAAAAATCTCTTGAGTAATTAAAGACTTTTATGAGAACAGATAGGGCCTTATCCTAAGTAAAATAATTACCTTAATTCTCTTAAGTGAATTATGATTAGTTTTCATAAAGATTTAATAAATTAATCGAAGGAGGGTTAGGGCGCAAGAGATCGAAAAATTCTAATATAATTATTGAATTTTATTATTGATATTATGATTTGCTTGTACCTGTGTGGTTCTGATTGTTTATGTTGTTCATTGTTTCGATATTTGCTATTGATGTCGTGATAGTAATTTATCACTAGCATAAGATTATTGAAAGATTAATTGATGGGGTAAATAGTTTTGGATTAGGCGAGAAAACCTAATTAAGATAAAAACTAAAATGCGTCAAAGGGGTTTGGGACTAGTTTATAAAATGAACAAAGCCTTTGACCTGACGATTTGCCTTAGTTGATGAACCAATAGTAGTTTTGAGTTTTAAACCCTAGTCTAGAAGGGACTAATAGGGTTTGGGATAGTCATTCAAAATCCTGGATTAATGATGAGCAAGATAGGGTTTAGAATGATTTTATGAGTTTTAGCTCTATTGAGGAGCCCCTAATTTGACCATATAGTTGCAAATCCCCAATAGAGGGAGCTCTGCGTGAGCCGGTCTCACCACAGATCTATTAAGGATCTTTTAGTGTACACGCATTTGGATTAGCTGACATCTTGCTTAGTTGGCTTTTTCCACAATTTTTGTTCAAGTGCAGTTGTGGATTCCAGGGTGTTTCATCATAGATTTACCTTTGAGGGTGGTCTAAGTTTATCATTTGTCATTTAAGTTGACATCTGATGAGTCTGTGTGTCATTGGGATTAGACGAGGATATTAATTAGCAAACAATGGTTCAAGAAATAATTAATAACATTGTTTGATATTGCTTGTTTAATTAGAACAAGTGGAATAATTAAAGGACTTGCATAAAATGTAGGTTGTATCAAAATACTTAAGTATTGCATGTGTGATACTATGTTTCTTAGTATAGTGTAGTTTTAGGCAGAACTACATCTGGATCCGATCTTATTAGAAACATTGGAGATGTTGTCTGATGAGTACATAGGCAACTAAGATCGGGTGATGTTAACCCGATCCAAAAAATATTAAATTTTACTTTTGTTCTTTTGAAACACTCTTCTAAGGGGAGGAGATGTTTGGTTGTTGTTTGGTCTTGTTGCTTGCACGTTCTTTAGAAGAGGTCGTTGTGAGATTAGGACGTTGGTGGGCGTTTGAGGACGGCATTGCACTAGTGGGATCTAGTTTCTTTCTTCTGCAATCATGTAAGTAATTGTAATTACTAGCGTGAGAGCCAACTTTACTTAGTTATTTATTTTCGGACAGATGACAGACTTGTGCTTAGAGGGTTAACCTGTTGTTTATCAAATTTTGGCACGTGTAATAATATCATATGTTTTGATATTTGTATTTGTGAACGTCAATTATCACGACTTGGATATTTAATCGGATGATTTGTTTTGTGTTTAAGAAAGAAAAAAATTTGTCGTGATTTATCACATATAATTTATTTAAAAAGGGTTTTGAAAATCCGGGTCGTGACACTTACAGATAGCATAGTCAGAAGCCTCATCATAATAACTTTGGGAGGAAGTACAATAACAACCACGTGCACCTGGATTGCCATAGCTAATATGCCAACATCTCTTGCTTCTTATATGGGCAGAAAGGGCATTATAAGAAAGAGTGTGCTAAGAATACTCAGGGCGATGTTCCTAGGAGTAAGCCAGTTCTTCAAAACAAAGGCCCAAAGCAACAAGGAGTGCAACAAAGAAAACCACAAGGAGGGCAGCAAGGTGGGCAACAAAAAAAGTCAGTGAACCAAGGGAAGGACTTTGCTATTTCAACTCATGAAATGTCCAATGTTTCGGCAGTGTAGAAGGTGTGCTTGAAATGACCTCCCACTATGCAAGAGTGTTATTTGATACCATATCTTTACATTCTTTTATTTCACCTCTTTTACTTGTGAGCTTGGTGTTGAGCCTAAGATATTGTAAGTTAGTAGGATAAGAGTAATTTTGGTATTGTTGGCTAAGGAGGCTTATCTGTGTAGGTTGATGTCAAAAGAACACAACTTGCATACACAATCTGTGTCATGCAATGCAAAGAAAAAGTCCTCGTACAACTTTATTCATTTGAAAGTTTGGGGATTAATTACATCCTTAGCAATAAGAGCTTGAGTTGATGTAAATCAAATGAAACATATTTTTGATGATTACCCCTGTCAAATAACAAGAACAATTTGCACTATCTACTTTCCCAACAATAATTCCATCATTTAGGATCAGAGAAGAAGCTGTTAATGGTGGGCATAATCTCGGGAGTTTTGTTGCGGACATACTTCCTCAGGCTATGCTCCTTGTATCTGTGCCCTTCTTCATGGTTATCCAACACCCCTGCAGCTCTGTTTTCCTTAGTCACCCTGCAGGCATGCCACATTCCAAATGTTAATTGTAAGTAGGGAAAAAAACATATCAATGGAGGAAACTCAACTAATCTCAGTCTCTAGCATGAATATGATGGAGACTCATAATACTTCTTACAAAGAGAGAGATAAAGATAGAGTTGCCAAGCTACGAAAACATGCAAGTGATCGATGCATCGCATATTACCCATGGTTCAATTAGTTTTTGTAGACAAAAAGTTCTACTCCCTCCATCTCCAACTCTTCGTCCTATATTAATAACTTCATTTAGAAAAAAATGTTTGTCCCATATTATTATGAAGAACCCTAGATTCCTGACCCTCCATCCAAAGTTAGTTAACATTACAGATTTGCTACTAAAATCACAGCTTAATAGGTATTTTAACTCTGGCTCATTACCCAGTCAGTTTTGAATGCCCAAAATCAGTGTTAAGTGATAGAGTTGGGCCACCTTATATTTTAATTCAAAAATAAGCCCAACATCAGCTTCTTCCACATAAGCTAACTCCAAATATGATGCTCACCTGAATGATCATATAAACTCTCAACTAATATTTCAACCCTTGTGCCGCCAGGGTATGGTGTCTGGCCTCTGAGCTATATGTATTCTATAGCTCTAGATCAATATTTAGCACACCTCAATGCTGTATATCTTTCAGAAAAGCAAGTAATACATCATGGAATTTCGTTCAAGCATATGCACCCACATGAAAACTGCCAAATCATTGCTGCCACTTCATTTTCAAGCGACATCAAGAACGGCAACAGTATGATTATGGATCCCATTAGGTATCTTGATATTCTAATATCATTGTAATCGATCATTTGTATTTGATAACAGGAGCCAGGGAAACCCAACATATATCAACCCAGTTTTTTATTATAGAGAGAAAATGCATGCATTGCTGTTTATTCTATCGTCAAAATCTTTTATACGGGTATCTACATGGAACATGCAATCAGTTTGCAGCCTATTCATTGCAGGCATACTATTATACAAACTAAATACATAAAACAGAGGGCAGATAGTTGTGATGAAAAATGACAAACCAGAATATAAGACAATAACTGTGGACATGTACATACATAAAAGCCAGAATTCAATAAAACTTCCGTTTGTGGTACCTGACATCAGGATTGGAGCTGATATTCCTAACAAGCTGAAACCCACAAATGCCAACTGCAACCCCGACCGCAGCAAATAGAGGAAAAGCCTGACCCAACGTACAGATCATAAACAAACCATCAATACCCAACAAGCGAAACAAACAAACATTATTCTAATTAATCCATATTAAAACAGGGTTTAGCAGATCAAACAAAGGAGAGAGTTAAGCAAACCTCAGGCCTCAGCCATCGCTTAAGAGTGGCGGAGGAGGAGGAGGCCATCCACGCTCAAACGAGGCCAAGAAGCGGAGGGAAGGAGGAGGCGGCGGTGCAATGGACCTGAGGAGAAGGAAGACTGGAGACCAAGTAAATGGCATGGAAGCAGAACCAACCTACCTTATATAGGTCCAAGGACAGCTCACGGATCTTCGGAGGAGAGAAAAAAGCGTGTCTTGCTTTGCGAAGTTCTGCGGTGGGGAACATGGCAGCACACCAATTTGGAGTCGCAGCCACTGTTTTCTTGGGACGTTGTCCCCCTTAATTAGTCAAATTTGGAGGCAAGAATGATATGATTCAGCAGCGGCGTTTGAAAGCGTGTGACTTGACTGCCCCTTCTTTTTCATACGTGGAACCGGTCCTTCGAAGTAGATGCGAAATTTTTCATTAACAATGATGAATACGTTCTCCACTACAAGGTTTTTTTTTTTTTTGTAAGTTATTGCCCACACATAAGTCTCCAAATATAATACATAAAGTGTAATTATACATAGATTGTGAATTTGCCCTCATGTTTGAAGCCTTATGTAGCATCATTACTGGGCTTTGGTCACGAGCCAATTCAGGCTAGATGCGTCCAAGTAGAAATAACTATCAATTTGTAGAGGAGGCTAGGTAGTATGTTGTCATTTATTTTTTTAAATGCGAAGCAATTGCATTAGATATTTTTTATTATTTTTTAATTAGTATAAAATATATTTTTTTGATTTTTTTAATTGCATGATTTGTTGGTTTAATTATGAATTTTTTTGAGTTTATTTTATTTTTTAATAAAAAAATATTATTACCTAGCTTAATCCACCAAGTTGCCAAATAATTGTGTCATTGTCATTTTAATTTTTTATTAAAGAAGTGAGCCCCACCTTAAGACCCACGATTATTTTGGGACAAATGCAACTTTTTGGGCTATTGACCCTCACTTAACATTTTAGATGGGTTTGGGTCAAATTACTTTTTAGTCAATGTTATTTAAGTAGGTTCACTTATTCCCTTGTTAAACCCACTCTAGACACATTTACTTGACCTAAAAACCTTAATCATTTTTTCTATTTGATGTGGGCTGAGATTGTGAGGCTTTGGAGAGCTCTACCTCCATTTTAAGAAATAAAATCTTAATCTAAGGTATAATCAATCAATCTCTACCATGTTTTCTTTTATTTTTACCCTAAAATTTCATGTTCTTTTCCTCTTGAAAGAAATTATAGGTTTTCTACTTCTCAAGTTTATTCTTTTACTCATGTTTTAAAATTTTACCTACCTATAAATAAAAACTTTGGTCATTTTTCTATTTCGGGTGGGCTGAGATTGTGAGGCTTTCAATAACTTTACCCCCATTTCAAGAAATAAAATCTTAATCTAAGGTATAATCACTCAATCCCTACCTTGTTTCCTTTTCTTTTCACCCTAAAATCTCATGTTCTTCTCCTCTTGAATGAAATTCTAGGTTTTCTTATTCTCAAATTCATTCTTTTACCCATGTTTTGAAACCCTACGTTTGGATTTATTACTTCTACTCTTATGATTTTCGTTTTCGACACAAAAAGGTGTAAGATCTATCATCTATTAGTAGTTTTGAGTATTTAGTTGGTAGAAATGTTAGATTTTTATTCAGGGCTAATGTAACATAATTTATTAGGTAGGGTTCCATTGAGCTTTGGAAAAGAATCAAGGCTTGACAATCTGATTTGAGGTAAGAGATTTTTTGTTTAATGAGGTTTTACTTATATTAACATCATGTTTGTAGGTGAAAGTATGTTCTTAAAGCTTATGGATAGGTGAATTTAAATATTCTTAAATTAATGATTTAATGTTAGTTTTACATAAATATGCATGAGAAATTAGATTTATCGTGTCTTAGACTTAGATAATGATTATATGAAATTTTATGAATTATTATGGACTTTTAGAATAAATTTGATTCGGTTCTAAGCATGAAAAATGATTGTTTTAAGCAAGTTTTGGGCCGACTGTTTGTCAGACTTATTGAAAGGCCAACTGATCGATCAACTATCAGTTAAATGGTGGAATTAAATTTCTTTGTTCCCGATCAATCGCCCCTTATAGTCATTCAATCGACTACACCAGAATTCATTTCATGATTATTTTTAAGCCAGAATTTGATTATTTCTTCATGACTTTCACATGACACGAGTATAATAGGATCATGATGAAGTATAAATGTTTATTTATATGTACAATATCTGATTTGCCACGTATGGACCATGCCTCATGCATAATAGGACTGATTAGTATATGACTACTTATTCTTACATACATTTAACATTATTCACGTATGTATCATGTTCTATACATCACGAGAATGATTTATTAAGACATGATTAAATGTAATTAATCGTTGGGTGTCGTAGTTTTCTGGATTAGTCATATCAGAGATTAAACAAATCGATTTTATGCCCAAAAGGGTGGGGTATTATGTCCAATGGATAGAGTTTTACATCCATTGAGGGTGGATTTCCTCCTCATGTGAGAAGAGCATAATACTATAATTAGATTAACTATTGAGACATTTTTGGATTGAGAATCTAGGATGGTTTGTTTGTGTGCACCGGCTTACCAGGTGCACTTCTAATTAGAATTTGCCAAATTACTTAGGTCTTCCTTCTTAATGATTTACAGGGTGAGCAGGGCTGCTTAGGCTTCAGTTAGGTGTGCATGTTGATTTTTCTATTATAAGACATTTATCGTGCTATTTACATATGTTGTATATGGACTATAATGCTCATTAACATAAGTTCTGTGTAAGAATAATAATGTTTATATTTACACAGGATGTGTATGGACTATGATACTTGATCATGCAGAATGTACGTGGATTGTGATACTTGTTTATGTAGTATGGATTGTGATACTTGTTCATGTAGAATGTGTATGGATTATAATACTTGAATGATTGCATAGGTTGTGTGTGTGGATTATAGGTTGTGTGTGTGGATTATGAAATATAATTGAGATCATGATGCACAAGTGTTGTTTATGAATATGGGATGCATGAATGAGATATTTCCACAGGTTGAATACTTAAAGAATTGTATGATCTTGTGTTATTAACACTGGTTTGCATGAGGCTTTATATGATGCTTCTTATGAATTATGCTTTTGTGTTGATGTGAGTTTTATGTTTTGAAACTCTTACTAAGCTAAGCTCACCCCTCTTGTGTTATTTTGTTTCAAGTTGTATGTTTGTGTCATGTAGGTGCTCATGATGAGTTATTTTACGAGCATAGAGGCGAATAGATGCATATGGAGTGTGAGCTAGTTATGTAATGGGATAAACTTATGCTGATTTCTTATGTTAAAACTTTAATATTTTTCATGTTATGGATAGCTGTTAGACTCCTAGCCACGAAATAGGCTAAGGGCAGATGAGTTTCAGCTTGGCTAACAGACAGCCAAGGGAAGGCTAAGATATGGTAACGTTGATACGTTGGCAGACTCATATACAAGTCCTACTCGGAGTAGGATTCGATGGTGAACTAGGCACCATCACCTAGGACGATTCCTAGGCAGGCCGGGATTCTCACAGACAACTCCTACTTGAAGTAGGATAAACGCTCAAGATGGTTGTTGATTCGTTCCCATGTTTTCTAGTGCGAGGAGGCCTAATGCAAGTAGGAAGCCCGGACAAGGAGTTGTGCGCAAGTCAGATTGCTCAAGACGGCCAAATCCTAGCAGGACAAGGACTCTATGCAAGAAGAAGACATAACCAAGACTCTACTGAGACAAGAAGGCATGCGAGCGAAAGACTTCTAGCCAGAGTAAGAGTCTGAGGAATGCTAGGAGATGTGAGACACTTGAAGGAGGGCTCGGTTGGACTACTAGTTAGGCGAGGACTCCTTTGGGACTGTTTTGGGCATATGGATGGGATAGTTTCCTATTTGTAATGGGGCAGGGATGTGGGATTCCTAATTTGTAACTAAGGTCGGGCTAATCCTAGTGGTACTAGGCTTCTCGACCCTTCCTCTATATAAAAGGGGTGTCATGGCAGGTTGGAGACATTATTTAAGCATTTAAAACTCAGAATTCTGCAAGGGGTAGACTAAGAGCTTTGGCCACGGTTCCAGGGGACTGTTAGGCAACAAACACTTCGTTGGTAACTTGAAGAAGTTGGCAGACCATACTCAGCAACTCAGTGAGGCTTAAGGTAGATTTTAGCCAAGGGGCAAATTGGTTTGCAAAATAGCTGAGATGGTATTGGGTTTTGGAGCAAGGTAGGGGTCTTGTTAGTGTAAATTGCATGCTGAATAAAAAGGTTTTGGAGGAGGTAGGTCCTCTTTTTCCTTATTTTCCCCTTCATTTTGCTTTGTTTTGGATTTGCATAAACTTGGGTTAAAGGGCGGTTATGATGCTGGTTGCGCAATGCAGCCAGGCTATCACGTGTGCGAATGTTAGGATCAATATCGCGTTTTTTACAATAACCTTGTTGATGATGACATGTATATTATTGTCATTTAAGGCTTGAGAATTATTATATGTTTTTTATACTTATGTGGGTATGTGATTGACTAAAAGACATTAATTAATTTTTTTTATATTTTATTAATTAGTTTTGTACAAAGGGAGTCTTGTGTACTTCAATCTAGCCTATTTTGTGTTAGCTTTCTGCTTCGTCGTACTTTTGTCATCCTACTTTGGATTGGGTTTGGTCAAGAGGGTGTAACGGTGTGTGACAAATTGTCTATGTAAAGTGTAAATATTATTGTACTTTCTGGAAGTAGGTTGCACTACTAAATATTGATTAGAATGACTAATGATAGAAAGCGTTGGGCACTGTTAGATTGAAATCTAACTCAGATTCCTACTCTAGAGTGAATAGCTGCTATGAATTTTAAGTCTGCTAATTGGATTGGGAAATTGGTGTTGGATCTAGATATGTGTTTGGTCCATATTGATCTATGTAATAAATTTGGTTAGGGTGAACTAGTTTGAGTTCTTAGGAGTGGAGGTATATGGGGTGGACCCACAACACCTATCTAGTAGGCTAGAGTTGTACACACACTCAATATACTAGTTATATTATAGGTGTGTATGCATCCATACACTTTGTAGATCCCAAACATGTGTATGAGGACCATCTGCCTCTCTCCCTTTTGGCTTGGTTGGGGCTCACCTCTCCTTGGGTTGAATTGCTGCCCCCTCCTCTTTGCTTCTTGGTGTGGTGCTCAAGGAAGGGGATTTCACCCCTCCTCTCTCTCACCTTTAGGACGTGTGACCCTCCTCTTGGGTTGTGTGCATGTTGAAGAAGGCAGATGAGTAATGGCTCTTGCACAGTGCAAAAAGGCTTTCATGAGGCAATCTCTTCTCCTTCATGGTATATGAGTTGTGATGATCTTGATCTTAAACTTTTTCTAAGAGGTATTTACATATCTCTTGTTTATTATATTAATTTATATATATAAGGGCATGTTGATCTATTGGGTGTGTGAAGGCCACCTCTAAGGGGCGAAGCCCTTAAAAGTTAATAAGTTTTGCCCTCAATTAAATTTTAATTAATTATTAATTAATCATAAAATAGTGAATTATTGCTAATGTATATTTGTTTCTATATGATTTACATATGATATTTACTTGAGGGACATCAAGATCGGATTTTGGTACCTCTACGGCAGACGCCACCCAACAATGGGAACTCATAAAATATGATATGACCTAAAGCCATCTCATTTTGCTCAAGTTGTTTATAGGTCATCACTTAGAATGACTCTTTCTAATTTGAAAATGGCATTGTCATCATGAAGATTGTCTGGCCCCACATGTGGGCATGGGGCCACACAAGAGCCCCACAATAAGGAGAATGGGAAGGAGGATATGAGATGTTACAATTCCCCATATTTGGTAAGAGATTGAGAAATAAAACAAATAATGTGGGACAAAGTTTTTATTCAAATGAGATTATTAATATGCCTAAAACCTTATGCCTCCATTGTGGTACGTCTCTGGCCAGCATCCTTATGTGCAACTTGCGAGATGTGGTAGCATTTTCATCAAAGTTCATGGAACAAAAATGAAAATTGAGAAATTAAGACTTACTATTAACCGATTTACTTAAGACTATAGGCGCATGAAAACTGTACACATACTTATAGAGGTCAAAGTGAAGCACATGTAATATGCGCTCAAAAAGTTTAAGGCGGGTAAGAGGAAATACTCCTTTCATCTCATATATATTAATTCCTCTATTTAAAAAATAGTAATTTGTAGGTAGGACTCACAGCTAAAAGAATGGAAAATAGCTTCTGAGATCAATTTTAAGTATCCAATCATTTAAATTTAGACAAATAAAACTATTAATATGAAACATTTTTTCTCCAAATAAAGTTAGTAGTAATATGGGATGAAAGAAGTATAAATTATGGCATGGAAGGTAAATAGGAACATGAGCGGCATCTCTTCAAGCAAGGGTCTGAATTACGAATGCGAAGGGAGAACAAAGATTTCTTAGTAAAAGAAGATAATGAGTTCATACAATTAGTATGTGCGGCAATTTTCATATTGTTTTTTTTAAGAAATAAATAATCCTATAACTTACTACATCATAGATGATCTGCTGTTGAAAGATCATATTATCTTCTGTTGAATGATCATAACATAATAATTGGTTGTTTAGGGCCAATTAGTTGGTACTGGTTGGAGGGAATATACCTCCCACAGCCACAACATGCACCAAGATTAGTTGAAAATAATTCAGAATATTATATAAACAACATCTTCTAAAGCTAGGAACGAAATAAATAAATACTAATGGACAATACTGATCAGCAAAGGCAGTCCACCTCCCAACCCCATCATCCAACCTAATTAAAAATACAATGCACTCTATATACTATGGGGATATAAATATATAATAATAATTTGTTTCCTAACAACTTAAACAATTGGTAAACAATTGTGTTTATAACATATGATATCATAGCCAAGGTCCTCAGGTTGAATCCTGTGGTGAATAGTTTTCTCTCATTTGTGTCGGTTTCTGCCATTTGTATTAAGATTTGTCTAGCCTAATTGGTTTTCATAACCAAGTATGACCAAGCTAAGTGACCAACAATAAGAAGATGCCGCATTACCTACAAACAGTGAGAGAGAAACATGAGAACTGGTTCTAACAGCTTTTATGTTTCCCCCCTCCACATCTCCGCGGGTCATTTAATTGTGTAGAAATTATTTTTCTTTGCATTATTTCAAGGCACATTTGTCCTCACTTGTCTTTTGTAAGTATGTTAAGGTGATGAGCTCGACAAATGGCAATATATAGATATAAACTGTTTCCTAACAGCTTAAACAATTAAAAAATAAGTTATTTCACATATACCATGGAGAATAATGATACTCTTTTTTCTTAATTTTTTTGTGTGTCTATCTCATCTTCATAAAAAAATAACCTAACCAAGTGAACAGTTTCTAGTCACTATGAGAATTATAAGTTTCATCTCCTTTAAGATATCCCTATCTCTTCTTGAAGCCTCTTATCTCATGTACCTCATCTAAAACCACCCTTGTTCTTGTACAACATCATCTCTATCTTTCCAATTACAAGATAATCAGACTAAATTATCATATATTATAAGACTTGAGTTATTTATTAAAATATAAATATAATCATGAAAAATATTTTTATGTGCGCCATTAATCTCGTGAATAAATAAAGAGCTCCTATACATTTACATTTCTTACGTTTGGCGGCGCATGGTCGGTGAAGAGCAGTAAAAATGCTTCGTAAACATAAGCTATTGGGAAATTACGGAGTTGAAGTCTTGGGTTTTAAATTCCGTACGCCGTCGCCATGCGAGTGCCAACGTCCGTACCCGCCACAAACTGAAAGTCGTCTTCCCCTCCCTCTGGGGCTGGGACGGACGAACCCATGAAACCCCGCATATCCCCTCCGCACCCCAGTCCAAAACCTTCGCCGGCCGTGGCCGGCTTTCCCCACCCACTGCCGTCTTCCTTCTTCGCATTCTCATTTCTCCCCAACATGTCCATCTCTCTGTCATAGTATCTCTGCTGCCCTCTTCTTCTCTCTTTCTCTGCAGAAAAAAAGATACACAGGGATTGGTGTGCATCGGAAGCACCCGGCTGAGTTACTGCCGTTATGGGCTGCGTCCAGACCCGGCCCTCCTCCATTAACTCCTCGCCCCGGGGCCTCGACAAGTTGAAGCTCCATAGCGGCTACACAGCCGGCGGAGGCGGCGCCCACCGCGGCCCTGCCAAGAACTTGGCCAGGGGAGGCTCCCGCAGGGAGCAGCGGGATGGTGGCAGCGGGAGGCGTATGGCCGTAGTGCCCACGACGGATGCTGGTGCAGATAGGGAGGGGGAGAGGAAGGTGTTGATTGCCGGGGAAGAGGAGGAGGTGGTGGTGGCAGAGGAGAAGGTGGTGGTGGCGGAGGAGAAGGTGGAGAAATTGGAGGGTGGTGATGGAGCTGGCAACGTATCTCGAAGGTTTCAGCCGCCGCCACCGCAGGAGGCAAGGGGCAGAGGCGGGGCGGGTGATGACATGGTGGACGGGTGGCCAAGGTGGCTGACGGAGAACGTGCCGCCGGAGATGCTCGTCGGGCTGGTGCCCAAGAGCGCCGACTCGTATGACAAGCTCGCTAAGGTCAGTAGTCAGTACTCTCTCGGCGCTGGTGTAGCTTGAATTTCACTGCTTCTTGTGGCCAATATGTTCCACCCTCTTTTCTGCTTTTCCTCTGCTATTTTTGGTATGCCAAAACAGTGCTCCTTTTGTTCATGTCTTTGAAATATAATTTCCTATGTCAAAATTGATCAACATAGTACTACTAGCTCAAGTCTACAATCCGACCAAATTTTGCAAATTTGGTTTTGTAGCCAATAGAGCTCAGAATTGTGGTCTTGTACAGTAGATTATTTCAAATTGACAGCGTCTAATCTTCATATTTGGAATTGGGAAGTTTATGGGGTGTACATTGACTGAATAATGATGGGTGTTTGATTTGGGAAAAGATTTGTAATTTCTCACATACACGGGTTATTTCAGCTGTCAGATTGTAATTTTTTATGCCAGAAATCAGAGTGTGAATTTTGAGTCGCAGTGATAAATCAGTCATCTTGATATTCTATCCTTGGTTAATCATGATCATTGGGAATTTGTATCTTTAGATGCTATGACTTTTGTCTCATTTCAGAACAGAGAATGCTAATTTCACCGCCTAAAGAAGGATTTGCATCTTCATTTTGCAGGTAGGGCAGGGGACCTACAGCAATGTATATAAGGCCCGTGATCGAGACACTGGCAAGATTGTGGCACTGAAGAAAGTCCGGTTCGAAACATCGGAGTCTGAGAGTGTGAAATTTATGGCAAGGGAGATCATGATACTACGGAAGTTGGATCATCCCAATGTGGTCAAGCTTGAAGGGTTGGCCACATCCAGAATGCAGTATAGTCTTTACTTAGTCTTTGAATTCATGCAGACTGATTTGTCGAGGGTTGTATGTGGCACTGATCGAAGGCTCACTGAACCACAGGTTGGTGGCTGTCCACTTTATTTGGCATTTGATCATCGCCCTAGTTAAAGCATAAAAGTACCCTTCTGAAGCTTTAAAATCAATTACTTCGATATATCTGCAGGTTAAGTGTTACATGCAGCAGTTGCTCGCAGGATTGCAGCATTGCCATGAGAGAGGAATCTTACACAGAGACATCAAGGGTTCTAATCTACTTATTGATAAATACGGGATGTTAAAAATTGCTGATTTTGGGCTTGCAAATTCTTTTAAACCCAACCAGAGACGTCCTTTAACAAGCAGAGTTGTGACATTATGGTATAGAGCCCCAGAGTTGCTGTTTGGAGCCACTGATTATGGGGTAGGCATTGATTTGTGGAGTGCAGGGTGCCTTTTGGCAGAGATGTTTGCTGGGAGGCCTCTCATGCCTGGCAGGACTGAAGTAAGGCACATAAGAGACTCTTCAAATATAACGTGAAACTTAAATAATAGCTTGATCATTCTTTTAGGTTATGATTTATGAGGGAAGTTCTCATTTTTTGAGTGGTGACTTGATCTCAAAGGTTTATCAGATAAGTTATTAAAGTCTTAACTGCAAAAAACTATATTTGGTAGTAGAGTAAATCGTGTTCAGTCTCTTATCGTTTTGGTTAGGAATCTATTAGAGGATATATTGTGCTAGTTGTTTGATTTCATTTCTTTTTTTATAATATAACCTTTATGTAGAATATATATCTGCTGAAGTCTGGGCCATAATGAAAGTAGATCTTATCAATAATTTTATGACTAGTGAGAATTATACCGAAGTCTAGGTCATAATCACTAGGTGATAATTGTATGACTAGTAATAAAACAGAACGGCTCTTGGAAGACATGAACGCATATGCTTAAATCTGTACAATGTCGGATACATTGATTTCTAGAAAATTTATTATTCAATAATGACTTTGGAAACTTCACAGTAACACAGCTCCAATTTGTATGCGCCAGAGTGATCTTCTGATTATACTTTGTTAACTACCTTGTTTCCCAATTTTGTGTATAGGTGGAGCAAATACACAGGATATTTCAGCTATGTGGATCACCATCAGAGGACTACTGGAAAAGGCTGAAACTAAATACAAGCTTTCGGCCACCACAACCATATAAACCAACCTTTGCGGAAGCTTTTAGAGATTTTCCTTCATCCTCCTTGGGACTCTTGACAACACTACTTTCCCTAGATCCCACGTATCGTGGTAGTGCTGCTTCTGCACTCCAAAATGAAGTAACTACTCCGGCACCCCTTTTTTAACTCATATTTAAAATAGAATACCTGTGAAATTTATCATCTTTGATGGAGTTTGATAGCCTTGGGAGGAGAGAAGAACCTAACACAATGTCGAAAACTGAGCATTTAGTTATTTTTAGGACTTTAAATCTTTTCTCTCTGCATTATATCTCTTCGAAAAGAAGCAAGCTAAGTACAAGTTTCAAGTACTGCCATGGATAATTTCAATTGGAACTTAAAAACAAAGTTAAAGAACTTGCAATGATGAACTAGGTTTTATCAATTATATTGCTTGGGCCACAGTTTTTTTCTTGTTCTTTTAAAGTTATTATTATTGTGTATTCCATCCCGTCGGAAGCATGTTCAGCGATATAGAGTTGCTTACTATATTCTATATGTTAGCATCATGGTGTAATTGTTGCTCATGTGGATCGAAATTCGTTTCAGTTATGGTAATTCATCTTAAATGAGTAACTTGCTGTTGTTTTATTCTAATGATTTTACTGTCTGGCTCACAGTTCTTCAGCACAAGCCCATTGGCATGTGATCTTTCTGGTCTTCCTGTTACTTACAAAGAGGAAGATGAACCACCCATGCAGCCTACTTCTAAGAAAAAGTATGTCTCTGGCTAGTTTAAAGGACTCAACTGCTTTTTATAGTATACTCATCATCACCTACCGAAAGCAGTATAATGAGCGTTGAGACTAAGCGCTGCTTGAAGTGTTGGAATCGTCTTGGACTGCAGCCCTCAATAAGATTTTCATAGGAAAACTTTGCGTACTTATAGTTGCATTAGTTTATGTTGACATATTCATTACGGTAAAGAACTGATGCCACAAGGTCCTCCCTTTTTTTTGTTGTTTTGAGTCTCATAGGTGGTTTTCCTCATAAATTAAGTACTTGGCTATAAGTGAATGTAACAAAAAATCTACAAAATTTATGTGATTATACTCACATCTCTATTTGAAAATGATGGTTATGCTAATCCTTCGTTCTATACTTGGCTAAATATATGAACAATTAACTCTAAAACTTTCTTTTCTTTACAGGAAGAGATCTTCAAAACAAAAAAAGACTCGTTCAAGAACAAAAGATCAAGCATTAGAAAAGCAGAAAGATGATTTTACATCTTCCACAGAGGTAGATATATTTATATAAAGATTTGAAATTTCACCAACTTGCTGAAATCTTGATGTATGAGCTGTTTTTCTTTAATATTTTTCCTACATTGAATGACCTTTCCTGACTTCGCACCAACACCTTGCCTCAATCATCTGTATTCTATCTCCATTTTACACATTGGCCTTCCTTCCCTTCTTCTGAGGGTGTCTACGAGCCAACAACTTCCTAATCCTCTCCTAATGGGTAATGTTAGTAGTCTCTTTGCATATGTTGCCTTTTGACTGCATTATGGTGCAACATTTTATGGTCTTCTGTTTTATGTCATTTTAGCCTTTTATCTTTCCATTGGTTGTAAGCCTTTTAATATTATACTTTGCCAAATTCTTGCTTCTTTTCGGTCAGCTTTTGGCAGAGAGATTAACCTTATTAATTGTAAAATTGATTGAAGAAGGAAAAGAATCTGGAAGCAAATGCCCACAGCCAAGAAACTGGCAGCAGTGTAGGGAGTACATCATCTGGGGTCAAGCCGGCGAGTACTCAAGATGGCAGCACACCTCCATTTATGTCACCTACTGGACCAGAATTTTTAAACCGATCATCACCTAGAACAGAATACCATCCATGGGGCCTCAAGAACATAAAGAACTTGTCGACTCTAACATCCAAACCAAACAATGTCGCTAACAAAGGTGAAGATAATCTCTTTTTCCCATTTGCACTAGACAGAAGGTCAAACTCCACAACGGATATCCGCAGATTGGAGGGAGATAAGATGGTGAAGCGATTCTATGCATTAGATGACTAAATGCATACGTTAATCAACCTTTTTTCTGATGGTTTGTAATTTACTTCTGAATCTATAGCCTCTCCATTTTTTCATTTAAATTGGAATGCATGCATGTTATATACTGGAACACTGCAAATAGATAAAGCGATTAAGTTCCGCTTACAATATGTACTTTTGCTAACATACAATATGTTTGCCGACATAATTTTCAGCCTCTGGTTTTAGAAACCAAAACAATTGTGTTTTTTACAAAGGTTTCTGAGCAATTACAATAATAATATTACTTTTGTGTGGTTAAAGTGGACAACGCCTTAAAGAATCAAGAGTACTCACAAACTAGAGAAAATTTAAAGAATAAGAAATGTAAATATTATAAGAGTCCTATTAGTATGTGCTGGAGCACTTTTGGGTCACGCGATTATGATCCTGACGGCCTATGATGCACTGCACATTTTAACTTCTTCCACATTACAAAGGATGAACAATAAAGAAGGATCACATAAATAGAAAGTGTAAAGTTCTAAGGGCAAGTGACAAAATTATAACAATCATTTTTTCCCTGATAGGTAAGACTAGTACACCCTCACACGCTATATGAAAATAGGATACAACCCTGAGACCTCTTCTACTACTGTCTAACCAGCACAACTAAGGCTGCCTCAAGCCCTCAACATAATTTTCAATCGACACCTTTTACTAATTTCGAAGATTTTCATTAAAAAAGATGTCAAATGGTGCAGTGAAGTACCTCAACTTGTGGCTTGTAAAAGTCCGTGAAAACAGGAGAGGTCAAGAAAACTGCGAAGGAACTAGCAAGAAAAAAATGTTGGCGATCAAATTTGAAGGAAAATATAATCCACAATGTGGCCAAATGACAGCCAAATCCAAGCTTGTAACTGAGAGATCTGTTGATAGACAGCATTATTGATGAGTATCATCACAGCTATGTTGCTCAGCCTCATCGGGACAAGATCATCGCTGTCAATTCACGTTAAAAGGACCTTAGGTAGCGTTTGGCAACGGATTTGTCATCCTAGATTGGAGACAAAGCCAATTTGATGACAATCCAAAGTCCCTCAATGGTGAGAATATCGCTGCCATCTTGTGCGCCTAATCTAGAAGCCAAAATCATTTAGTTTTTGGACAACCTCCTCTGTGAGAAGATTTTCCTCACAACGTAATTCTTTTATTTCCCCACAACAACATATTTCAATGCAATTGTTGAGGATTTGATTTTTGCTTTGTGATAATTCTTGCTTTCTGACACCAATTGAGATTTGATTCTTCCACTTCTTTGGAAATCAAAGCTAAGTGTTGCCATGTACACCTCTCCACAAATCTGAACGAATTCGTTGCCAGACGCACCCTTAGGGGCAGTTTGGATGAAGATTATTAGGTGTAGCAAATCATGATTCACCTTAATCTAATTAGTTAAATTCATTGATGAATCGCTTTTATGTTTAGTAATGTATATTCCGTGAATCTGATTTATAAAAAAATTGTATATGAATTATGTTTGGTAAACTTATAAGGAAATAAGGTTCATAAATTATAAATTACATATGTACCCCTTTTAAAAATATATATATATTAACACACATTGTGTATAAAACTAATTTAAGATTAATAAGTTATAATTTTATTCTTTGAAAGAAACTCATGTTCTAAGATATAGCGGGCACTATAGTAAAAAAGGTGAGAAAGAAAGCACCATGGGACCCTCATGTGGAGATGTTTGTAAAACCCTTCAATAGTTACACCTCCCTTGGCGGGTATATATAGACTTGTTTAGATACTAGTGTGGCCATACTGGTGAGTTTCTCTTTCAAACTTTCACGTGATAATACAAAGGAGCAATAAAACCCCGACTCTCATTAGTTTTAAATGAAAAGTGGTATAGCACTGTATTGTCCATATATTACACCACTTCACAAAATGACTTATCAACGTATTGGGTGGGACACTAGCCCATTTATCATTATTAGATGTCGATAGGTCATGTATATTGAGTTGTGTAATACATGTGCTATATATACCCAAAAATTTTTGGGTTGACCCATGACGACCAAACCAAATCTTGTTTGGGAACTTAAGTTCAAAAATGATGCAAACGAAGGTGCACAAAAAGAATTTTGATCCATCAAGGTTAAACATTACTTAATTATATGAGAAATATATTTCTAAACAAATAAATGAATGAACTCCCAGCATTCAAGATCCCAACTCAAATATATTACAAAAGTGTATGTCTTTAGTTCTATTCCAGCAAATATAATAAAAGTGTATGCATGTATACAGTCAAATGCTCTATCTATTCCACAAATATAACAATCTTGTAAATAACTCATCCAACGCATGTCCTGCAGAAGATAATGGAAAATGAACAATTACGTTATCAGTGGCAAAAAAAAAAAGACCAATAAAGGAATTAAAATAAGAACATGGCAGACAGTAGATCCCATTTTTTGCTACAATCTATCTCTTTCGATTTCTTTTTATTTATTTATAATATTCTGTGTGTTGTTTCTCTTGAGGAAATGAGAGAGATATTCTGGGCACAGTGAAACAGTAAAAAAATAGCAGGATTCAAAAGCATTCCTGCAAACCAGCCTCAATATCAAAACTTCCAAGAAAGAAGAGGCCTCCCCAGTCAAGCAATAGGTAGCATCCAACCTCCGCACCTACCTAGATCACAGTCACATAGAGCTCAAATTTCCCTACTATAAACATAAACAGCAATAGGACAAGAAAAAAATTTGAAATCTTGCCTCAAATTAACATATCAAATGCCACAAGACAAATGACCCAGATCCCAAAACATCGAATAAGAGCCAGAACAATACAACGACGAACCTCAAACCTTAAAGAAAGCCGACCAACTTTATAAGAACAAAACAGAAAAGAAGGAAAAAAACCTGAAAGAAAGCCGACCAGTCACAACTCTGAACTGATTCAACAAGCGCTACTTATCACAACGATTCTCAAACAACCGGTTGGAAACCAAATTATACAAAAAAACGAAACCACAAAAAGTTCCAAACTTTAGCACATTCAGTCAGTCCAAAATGTTGTAAACCCCATTTTCCCAGCAAAATGAAACCGACAGGAGCATGAAGAGCGCAGCAGTCGAAGAGACAAACAAGAGAGAGTAGAGCTCGAGCCTCCAGGGGGGCTCAGATTGGAGCGGAAAAAACTTGTGGAGCAATACCTCTCTTCGCCGGAGGTATTCTGGGCCTTGACGAGGGTATGGGTATGGAACTCGACGCTGGTGGCCTTGGAGTTGAGGCTGAACTCGTCCTGGGTGAAGCGGGAGAAATCTGGGGTATGCCCACCGTTGATCAGTTGCCATTCAGCACCACCCTGAGCAGCAGACAATGCGCAGGAGCCTCGACGGACTTCGCAACGGAGCAGCACTGAAATCACACCAAAACTTAAAGGGTATAATTGGAAAAAATAAAAATAAAGAGATTACCGCCCTTGATTAGTCACAAAGTCTCCTGTTGAGGAAACAAATCTTGATGAATCTAAGGATTAAGAATTTTTGTAACCAAATCTAATTTATAAGATTTCTCCTTAATTTTAAATAAATATTATTCATAAATCTTCATCCAAATAGCCCCTTAGTCAACTCAATCAATTTAGCCCAAAAATTAAGGAAATCTTATTGGCTATACCAGCCGGGCCAACCAAGTTGCTTCTGACAAATTAATATGCTTAATTAGCTACCCACCTTGACTTGTGGCCGAACTTACCAAACATGAGTAATTTAGTGAGAGGGGCAGCTAGAGGTCTAGGCAACTTAAGGCAACCTAAGGCCCCAACAGAAAAAGGCCCCTCGTATATATATTTATTATATGTACATTGGAGAGAATAAAAATAAAGCTAGTATAAATGCTACAAAGGAGAAAATATTGCAATCTTCTCTATTGTCTAGAACTTACATTTTTTATCCCATCATTCCTATAAATAAAAAGACATAACGAGTACTTATAATAAAATAATATTTTTCAAGGAACCAATAAGTGAGCATTTCTCTATTACTAAATAAAAAAATTACTATTACTTACCATGTTGGTTATAATTTTATTATTAGAATCTGTTTACACCTATTAACCAAGCCCAAAGGCCTTGGACCAATATTATATTGCATAAGTACATACGAGTCAATTCTCTAATGTAATTATTAACCAAACCTAAAAGCCTCAAATCAGCAAACCTATTTCATACTATATGTGATATTTGATTGACACTAAACTTTTTTTTTGATAATTCGATTCTCCAAACCTGAGTGGACTCTCCCTCAATTCTTAAGGACACAAAAGTTTTATCATTTTTCTCTCTTATTAAAAATAAAAAGCTTACCCAAATATATTGTATTAATTTTTATATTTTATTTATATTGTTCCTAGTTATTTTATTATTACAAAATAAAATTCACCACGTTCTTATTTCTTAGACAAAGTTATTCTTATTAACCATATATGTAATTATTGCTAACGTAAAATGAAGCTTTTATTGAAAGTGGTTTACTAGCAAAATTTGATTAATGATTTTACATCTTAAGTAATTAATCATATTAATATTATTTTATTATTATAAAAATATTATTCAAAATCTTTGCCTTAGGCCTCACTTTGTCTTGAGCCAGTTGTTCACCAACTTTTTCCCAGTGATAATATATTCAGCAACATGAGCAAAATTGAACACATTAAGTAGTGGCTACATTCAATTAGCACTTTTTTACTTTTAAATTAAGCATTGTGACTTAAGATGTGGATGCATTGTACTAACCACGTGTTAACCAACTCATGTAATATGCATGTTAAGAAAGAAATAACCAGTTGGTTGTTTAGAGATCATATAGCTTATTCAATTTCCCAAAAAAATATGCTAGATTATTTAACTCAGGCTATATAACACCTAAATATACACGATAAACCCTATTTGTAAGTGGGGGGCTTTTGTGATGTACAATCATATTAATTTTTTGTATATATACACACCAATATATAAATCGCAAGATATTAGTGCATTATGTTCTAATCTACATACAAGTTACTCATCACAGCCAATTTTAAAACAAAACAATACTGCTTTATGCTTGTCAAGGGGCACATCCGAAATAATTATAAAGTCGCAACCCCAATGATAAATCTCCAAGCAGAGCGCTTGTAAGAGAGTGAATGACAACAGCATTATTACCCCTATAAAACACATCGCTCAATACTTTATTTGATCCTTATTCATCTTGAAGCCAAGAAGATACAATGTAATTAATCTGCTTACGCACGCCATGCAACCAATTTTTGCAATAAGGGCCAATACAAATAAGTTGAAAGAAATAAATCATTGATTGCTCGGCATATATTACGGTATATCATCACATGAACTAGCCTTCCACTCTGATCAGCCGCCATTCACTTTGCTTGACAGCATTTCTTTTTCAAAGATGCATTACCCCTAGTTAATGTGATTCATCCAATTTCTTTGTGCCACATCAAAAGAACTAAATGAATTTGAAACCAATAAACCTAATCTTCACCATCTCAGCACGCTTAGACTTCATCCCTTCGGACTATCCACCTGCGACCCCCTGACTTCAAAGAAAACAAGCCACCAAGAACAAAAGAAAAACACAAAAGGATATTGTCAATGGAAATGTTAGCAACTTCAATTCCTTTTTTACACTAGACGAACTAGCATAACAAAGATAATTAACAACAAACTTACTTTCAGTCATCACCCTCCATTTATTTCAGAATACTTCTCTAAAACAAAAGATGCATCTCCTCTCATGTGACCAGTGCTGCTGTTTTGCAAATGGGGCAGAGATTCTTCAACATTAGCCACTGTTTAATACAGGCAGTGTGGAAATCATGCCCGCAATCAAGCATTCCAAGCTCTTCCCCTTCCAAATACTCCTCCTACAACCACCCAACAGCTAGTATCAAAAGATAACCTAAATTATAAATTTGGCAGAATTTCCCACATAGGCATGAACACGGTGCATCAAAATAATTTTTGTCATATGTCTGCGAGATATCAACAGATATAACCACTTCTGCCATATCACTTATAAGCAAAAATTTCCTTATTTATAGAAAAAGCATAGCAAATGAACTGACCCAATCTATACAATGGGATTTTCCGGTGTTATCCTCACCTGACAAATACAGCAAGGTTCAACCTCTTGGGCATCCACTATGGCAGTTGGTGCATGTTTCCTCTGTTTTATACACTTCAAAACTGTCTCTTCACTCAATCCAGTGCTCACATTTCCAATGCGCTCCTCCAACGCCAACAATTCCTGAATGTTCCAACCCACAACACTCAGAAAAGAGGAAAGAGTATAAACCAGTATAGAGAACAACGGTGCTCTATCACTTCACTTCACCTCATAAGACATATTATCCACATCAAGCCTCATGTCTCTATGCCGATCATGCAAATCAGTAACCCCATAAAATACTGATTGGTTTAAAATCACATCCTGCCTCATTACAAAAGAATGAATCGTGAGGATGAATGATGAATCCAACATGTATCTTCAAGTTATAACAACGAAAAATAATATACATGAATGAATCATGAAAATATATGAATCCCCCGTATATCTTCAAATACTAACAAAGAGAAGTCATATACACGAAAAGAGAACCAAAGAGATGAAAATATTAAGTTGGATAAATGGGAAAACTACTAGGGACCATATTAATAATTGCGACATAAGAATGAACTAAAGGGCAATCCCAATTAGTGAAAAATTGAGAGAAAACCAATTGGGGTAGTTCAACCAAGTTCACAAGGAACCACAAGCAGCATCTACAAGGAGATGTGACCAATGTCTTACAGAGGCCCAGGAAGAAAAAGACGTAAGCCCAAGATGACTTGTAAGGAATTAGTAAGAAGAGACTTGTCAATGTATACGAGAAAATTGATTACGATAGCACCAAACGGCAAAACAAAATCCATCTTGAAACTCCATACAAATGGGATAAGGTTTTAATGATGATGATGGTAAACCTCAAATACTAACAACTGACCAACCAATTGTGTAAACTGATGCAATCAACTGATTGACTAAAGATATATTTGTAATAGGGTTCAGAAAGAAAGAAAGAAACAAAACGAAATAACTGCCATAACTACAGAATACATCGTGCAGAGATCACTGCAAAATCAAGTACAAGCCACTAACCTCAATTCTCAAATTTTCACCCTGCCGAGCAAGGATCAATGCATTGCGGATCTGTCACAGAATAAAGACAGGATGATAAGCATCTCTAAAGGTGAACATAAAGGTAACCATGCACAAAAAAATCACAACACCAGCTGCTGGTGACTACATCTGCTATTCTTTATTTGAAAGCAGTGATCAACCATCCATATACATCAAAACATGAAAATCTATATTTGTGTGCACACGCACAAAAGGGGGAAGCAAGATGTCTTTGAACACAATGACTTAGCTATGTCCATTCATAAAATCATCATAACCCATTCTAATTCAAATGAAAAGCACAAACTGAAACTAGATCACTAGAAAAGGAGACCTTCACGATTTCACCTTCATTCAAGTTGGTTTTCTTAGTGATAAGATCACTTGGAAATTGATCCTCTTTTTAGACTCTTTAAGGACTACTATTTTTTTAAGTTACTTTATTTAGTAAATGAGAGTTGGTTCAGCCCTATTAACCCATCATCTTTGACCCTAAAATCCTACAGCCATTGCCTCACTCCATCATTGGCTTGCAGCATTCCTCAATTCTTGTGGCAACATTAGCTCCCAACATTGCAAAGTTTCCCAACATGTTGTCCTTAGTTCTGTAACCCATGTTGTCCTACAACCAGAAAACATCCCAAATGAATTCCATCCATAGTAAACTAAAGAGAACCCTGTAGCAAGCAAACCTTAACAGCAAAACCAGCCCAGTAAAAATCCTATTCTATCCTTTGCCCTCTTTGTTATCAATATGTCATCCCCTTTCATAAATTGCATTCCCTCCAAATTCTTATGCATATCAGATAACCCTTTTCATTTAATTACCCAAATACCCCTGATCACATTTAGTTTCACGATCACCTCACAACACCAGTGCAGAATTATTTATCTGGCATTTGTCTCTTATCATTACATCTTCAAGCATTCTTAACTATATCCAAATTTGTTTACTTTATCTCAGTGATATTACTAACAATCATCCGCTTGACATGAATACAATGCAAAATTTTGCTTAGTGAAAAAAACCTGAGACGTTAGTCTTCTCCTCCAATCGGAGCCAGTGGCAGAAGATCCAAGCGTCAATGGCACTCCTGGCATGCCAGTGCCTTGTCTATCCATCTGTAGTCTGGACCTGACATGTAGATATCGATGTCGAGCACCTCCTGACTGAAGGGCCATCTGCTGCTGCTGCAGCTGCTGCTGCTGCTGCAATGTAGAACCAACCAGGTGCACTGGAGGAAGATTGGCATTTTGGTATCCAGAATCAGAACCAGAAGACGGAAAAATAGGTTGATGCACTAGCGCTGACAGCCTCCCTGATTGATCAATAAGAGAATTCTGATCAGGTATCCAGCTTGAAGAAGATGCAGAGCGGACGCCACTAGAACCTGAGCCAACTTGGGAAGCAATACTTCTAGACCCACTTGCATTGACATTACTTGCATTCCATATTGAACCATCTTGGTTTGCATCAGTCATGTCATTCTCCAGTTGAGACACTTGATTGGCCAATGTGCTACTGGTAGTAGTCCTGGAGTTCACTTCCGCTGGCAAAGCAGATGACATTACCACCCTGGAAATGCCAGATGAACGAGATGATGACATCAATGAAGGCCTGGAACTAGATGGGCCAACAACTGTGTAAGAAGGCACACTTCTAGGATATGCAGGAAGATATGGAGACTGGCTTGTACTAACTGCTTCCATAGGCGACCTTGTGTTCACTGCGCTATTATTATATGGAAGGTAACCTGAAAGCATCTGATGTGTTGGCATAACATGAGAGTGCCTAGTATAAGAAGTACTGACAGGATCCCAAAGATTATATGATGGAGCCGAAGCATGGATATATATAGGACTGGTTCTCATCCGAGTGTTTCTCTGTGAGCTTTCAGGCATAGGAATATCAGCAAATGCTCCACCTCTCACGCCAATAACACTTCTTTGATTAGGTGATTCTTCAAGAGGATTTACACCTGCTCCACTGTCAACAGAAACAGGACCTTGCCGACCCTGCTCACCATTCTCAGCTCCACGAAAAAGACCTGGATTTCCATGTAAAGAAGCTTCTCCAGAAGAACCTTCAGAAGCTTTCCTTTTAAGGCCTAAATGTCGGCCATCAAATGACTCGCTGTGTCTAATATTGTCATCCTCTGCAACAAAGCCCATGGAAGGACCTGTAGTAGATGCAGCCATATCAATGATGCTAATAAACAATAAGAACAATCAGATTCAGATCCACCTTCTTTATGTGGAAGTGATTGTGTGCTTCCACTAAATATTATGTTAGCATTTAAAATATTATGAATTTCACAGGAAGTGGATGTTTGAGACTATGACTCACCTGAAATATGGATGTCACCGTTAGTGTTTACATCACTGCTGATTACAGCAAGACTGCCGTTTGGTTGCAATTGTCCTTCATCTAGCCTAAACGAAGGTCCAGCACTACCATTTAATGGATGCATCCATGTCGTTTCATTCTTTGCTTCATTATGAATTGTCTGCTGCTGCAAATCGTGGCCACTAGAACTTGGTTGGCCAGGATTCCAAGTTGACGAGCTGCCTCCATCATGCCTTGCAGGAGTTGGATAAGCAACATTTGCTTCATTGGTTGGTAATGCGTAGTTTGGCAAGTTCAAGGAATGTTCAGCATTTAAATTGCTATTCCAGTGAAGTGCCAAATCCATCCCCGAGCTGTTGGAACTAGATCCATGTTCAAATTCAAATATCTCAGACAAGGACCGAAAAGCATTCTTTTGCTCTTGCATGATGACTGGTGTGCCTTCCTACAAACAAGTTTGCAGAGTCTCACTAAGTTGCAACAAGCGGTCTCCCAATGGACCTGGAATTTTATCACCTACAACACCTATTTTCGGAGAAAAAATACAAAGATATAGAAAATAACAAAATTCTTGATAAACTGATAACTATTAATGCATAATATCACATGTAAGCAAATATCAAAGTCATAAACCCATGGCACAACATCTAGCCTTCCAAACATCAAAGAGATAATCCTATAAAAAATTCATTAACTTCTTGCTAAGATTCATCCATTAAAAAAATGTATTGAAGAATATATGTACTGTTTCAAACCCGTGCATATTAGTGATCCTGTGACAGACTTCGTGAACTACCAGATATAACTCTTGATAGACGAACAGACACAGGGAAAAATCTTTAAATTTTGAAACATCTCACAGCTGTCATAGAAATATTTGGTCTTCTATAATGAGATATAAGAAAAAAGAAAATTGTTTACATCTTAGTCATACATTGATACATATCCATGCATTGAATTATGAACAAGATTATTGAATTATATAAATGACCAAGATGGTTCTCATGAAAGTGCCTAATTGTGCAATCTGTTTTGCAAACATCTCAACAAGTCATGGCACAAGATCCTCTGATGACCACAGATATAAAAAAATATTTCACAAACAAATCAGATTCATTTACTGTCATGTCATAACATAATTTTGGTGATCCAGGGACCGATTAGTAAGTGTTCACAAGAATATAGAACAAATCAGTGAAAAAAATTGCATAATAAAAGCTCCAAATGAAACCCGAATTAGAAAAATGGAGACCATAACAGACTTATGAGTCCCAAGCTGGAAAGGAAGAGAATTACCTATTCAGAAAGGGAAAAAAACTGATGCAATATGAAACTCAATAATCCTTGGAAGACTTTACAATAAAGAAATTACCATTTTGATCGTACTGTAGAAATTTGGAAACTTTGTTAAAACATTCTACAGTGGATTGCTAGAGCATGCCTCATAGCAAGCTGTCAGATTTATCATGTATATCATTCTTCGCTGACATCAACCAAAAGAGGCTTCAGTCACTGAACAGATTCTTGAACTAAGTATATCAGGCTTAATTATAGCATTAGAGAGAGATACTAACATGACCGGTGGTCATTCACTAATAGACGGGTGACAGCACAAAACAAAAGTAGCTTATGAATCATAAAAACAGGTTAAACTCATCGAACCACCAACATCTAACATATACAACTGTAGACAGGCCATAGACATGTACAGCAGCTTCTTAACATAAATATGCAGATTATAAATCATGAAGATGATCATTTGAATATTTTTCCCAAGGAACCATCATATGAAGAGGCCAAACTAAGGTAGTTAGGAAAGAAATATGATGATGACCAAGTTCATCTGGTTATTCCCTTCGTAGACGGCTGTTTTCTTCTTCTTATGACTAAGATCTCGTTTTGACTATAGTGAAGACTTGTGTAGAATTTAATGCAGCTATTGCCAGATATAGGGCATAAGATATAGAGGATGATAATAATGATGGTAATAGAATCTATATGCCACTAGCAAAATACGCACTGCGGCTTCTTACAATAATCCTATCCATCAGCAATCTCAAACAACATCTACAAACAGCAAAACCACATCCAAAACCCAAAGCCACCAACATATTAAATCGGATGGTAAGAACATTTAACTGAAATAAAGCTGTATGGAAAAACTTTAGGTCACTAGATGTGCAATTGCTATCTTACCACTCCAGGCCGTGATCAAACATGTAATATTTAACTGATCGATTTTGGACAAAAACAGAATCACAGATGACGATATATAAGCACAAACGAATAGATTGGTTAGTGCTGCATCCAAAAGAACCAAACTTCTTCACCTCAAACTGCAATCGAAGTTAGAAAGCCATAAAACCCACGAGAATCGTCCATATCATCTCTAGAATCTGAAACTTATATAACTGAAAAACCATTTAGTATCGACACTTTCCTAGTCCCGCCCAAAAGAGAAAAAAGGAAAAACACGAACTTGATTCCCATGATCGGAGACATCGTGCAGAATCCAATACCACTCCCATAAATTATACACCAACAAAAAAAAACATTTTTATCTATGCCATCAAATAAAAAAAACAAATTTCAAGACAATCGAAGGAGAAACTACATACAGGAATCAAAAGCTCCCCAATCAATCCAAAATCATATAGCCATAAGGTGAGCAGAGCCTGCAAAAAAAAAAAACACCGATTTTTTCTCAATCAGACACGCACATCAACATACAAGCTTGCCTTACCTCGCACAAAAAAAAAAACGAGAAACAAGATGTACCCAGTGTCCAGTTCAACTCGATGAAGATGACCCAGATGGAAAAACTCGAGTTTGGCCGGATGAAAACGAAGCAACAGGCGATCGACTCCAGCCGCAGATTGCCTCAACCAAAATCTCCGAACCTACCATAATATAATATAATAATATATAGAAAGAGGTGGAGGTGGAGGCGGAGGAAGAAGAGAAAAAGGAGTTGGGTCAGGACTCAAAAGGGCCTCAGGAAACTCACGCCAGAGGGAGAGGGGGAGAAAGAGAATAATGAATGATAATAAAAATGGAAAGAAAGAAGGAAAAGGAGGAGATTTTATGAGGGGAAAACGGGAGGCCTGTTACTGTTTGTTGTGTGAAGAAAATCAGGAACCCGGAAATAAACAACCCACAAGTATTTCGTAGTTTCCAACTCTCTTCCCTCTCTCTCTCCACCTCTGTGTGGACTGTGTGGGAGGTGGCTCCCCCTGTCGCCACTCCCCTCCCCCCCTTGGGATGGAGATGCGCTGACCAACCGATGGCGCCACCACGCGCGTGTCGACGATGCCTGGCGACGCGTAAAACAAAAACTGCTTCTTTTGCTCGGGCTGGCGCGCGGGGCTTTGCCTCTTGAGTCTTGCCTCTGCCTGCCTTTCCTACTTTGACTGGGCTTTGCTATTTAATATTACTAATTTTTTTTATAAAAAATATTATCATGAGCGCATATACATTAGCGTGAGCCAAGTTAACGCGGACCATCGGATCGAGAACTGATGGTGCATGTTGATGGAAAGAGTAGGCGGGTGATTCAAACTTACTTGCCCCTTGAGTATATGTCTTCAAGTCAAGTTTAAATCACCCGCCCCCCTTTCTATTAGCGTGCGTTTCTAAGGCTAATATGCAAGGGCAAACAAGTTTGAATTACCCGCCCTCTCTATTAATGCCTACTATTGAATCTCATTATGAAGACTCGCGATGCCATTGATCACTTGCAACCATACTACTATGATTACTTATCTTTTATAGAAAAATTAACATAAACCCAAGCTTACTTTATGCCAGTGTGCATGAGTCATCGAATTAAGATTTAATAGCCTGTGTGTGTTAAAGAGTGTGGGCGGGTAATTCAAACTTGCTTCCCCTGTGTAACATGTGTCGTCGGAGGCAAGTTTGAATCACCCGCCTACCCCTTCTCTTAACACGTGGTATCCAAAGATTACGCACGGTGATAGACAGGCTTGAATCTTTACTATTTAACGTACACCATTAGATTTCGATCGAATGGCTTGTGATACCAACAAGCCTATTAACTTTTTCAATTTATTATATGTGCATCACATTCGATTTCTGTAAATAAATTGTAATTCCTTGCACGAATATTCATTTATCACACTTTTTTTATCTGTGGTTGTTCTACGCAACTTTCAAGTGTTCAAACACATGCTTATGTAATTGATTGAAAAGGGGTAGCAATTGTGGGCTGCCTTGCAATAAGCCAGTGGGGTACAGCTGAGTGTTGCTTGGCTTGGCTTGTTCTGATAGAAGTCAGGTCATGGGCGTATTATGGCTGTTAAACCTATCGTTTTCAGGTGAGATTAATAAAGTTTATTTCTTGTCTAGAAAACAACAAACAAAGGTTAATTGTCATCAAAAGCTCGGTAACAAAAATTAGAAAAAATTCACCATCGACGGAAAAATTGTCATCAAGTTGAAATTTGGGTTATAAGCCCGTGAATGGCTTGCCAATTTAAAGCTTTTAACGGATTCTCTTACTTCTACTGACTTATTTATTAATATAGCCTAGCCAAAGACTTCCCACACCGGAGGCAGATCAATCCTATCTCCATTCTATGGTTAAGAAAATTGCAGTTTAATTGAAAATTTCCCTAATATAAACTAATGCAAGTAGTAAATGTAAAAATATAAAAAATATGTATTCCCTCTATCCTATATTAATAGTTAGCTCTATTTAACTCTTTAAAATAATTTAAAATAAATTTATTTTAAAAAATTAAATAAAGTAATTAATATATAACAAAAAAGTTATTAATAATAATAAGGCAACAAACAAATTTTATAGTGGTTCGGTCAGTATGATCTTCCTTCCACTCTTAGGTGTCTTACACAGCGGATTGCACTAAATGAGTCGTATATATTTTAGGTGATTGCATGTTCACACTATATCTATAGGAGGTGAGGTTTTAGGGTAACTTCCACACTTAAAGAGGTGGACCTCCAAATATTCCCTTTGTCTTATATTAATAATTTTATTTAATTTTTTAATATAAATTAAATTTTAACTTATTTTAAAAAAATAAATAGAGTTCTTAATATAAGATAGAGGGAATATCAGGGGGGTGGCTTACATTTGAGGAGGTGACTTTCCAAAGTCACACGCTTTAGGATTGATACCCCACTCTACATTTTAGGAGGTAGAAGTCTAAAGTCGTCTCTCATTCTTAAGAAGGAGATAATCCAATACAAGTTGGCACTCTAAAGGAAGGGACACTTGAATTCTATCATAATGTACAAGGGAAATAAATAAAGTTGCTCTTTTATAACTTTAAAAATATTTGAGGGTCCATTTTAAGAGGTAGTGATATATACCCAATAAATCTATCTAGTAGACAACTGTGTAAAGATTTTTGCTATATAAATTTGTTTAAGTGATTATTATTTTCCCTTATCAAGTTGTGTGTCTTTTCAAAATATTGTAGTTGTAGAGAATCACTTTTTTTTCCTCCTTAAAGTGGGCCTCCACTTGTAGCAATCTCTAGAGCCTCTGCCCAATGTAGTTGTCCAATCTCTCTGAGTGGTCTACTAACGGTATTTTGAACTAGTCAACTAGGGACATCACTCTGGGTCAGATAGATAGTAAAACTTGAACGACCCGACCCTAATGGGTCAGGTTTGGGTTTTTGAATTCAACCCGAATAGTTATTTTGGTCGGATTTGGGTTTATCATTTCTTAAATTGTATCGGGTTTGGGTTTGACAAAACTCGACTCAAATAAGGTTATAAATATAAATTTTTTATATTTTTCTTTATATTTTAATAAAACTTGACCCGACATAATCTTAATAGGTCGGGAATGGGTTTCCAAATTTAACCCCAATAGCTATTCGGGTCGGGTTTGAGCTTCCAAATTCAACCTGAATAGCCCGTTAGATTCGGGTTTACCATGTTTTAAATAATATTGAGTTCGGGTTTAACCCGAACCCGACCGATAGCGTCCCTATTTTGAACATACAGCTTTGTCTTGGGCTCACCTATCTACTGTTGGTTAACTGATCGTGACTCCTTTAATTGGGGGGATTTTTAAATATGTTCACCTCAAATAAGTGTAGAATGAGCCTCCTATTATACGTGGGTAAGTGCCCGATAAAAATGGTTATAGCTGGTTACCTTTTAAGACTCAACTGCTATAGCCAGTTTTGATGGGCATACGCTCACTTTCAATAGGGGGTTATTTTGGGCTCATTGCATGTATACACACCTAAATATTTTCCCTTCAATTCAATTAACTGGTGATTAGGCCTTTTGGTTTAAACAACATAACTCCATTATTCACATTTAAGTCCATTATCACTATTGTCTAATTTATACTCTCTTTATCATATTTTAAGTGTCCTATTTAATTATTTTAAAATAAATTAAATCATTTTAAAAAATATATAAGACATTTAATATGAGACTATGACATCTGCTTTAACTAAATGCACTAGTCATCACTAAAATGCTTGATGAAACGTTCCCCACATCTTAACCTCCACCCAGCATTAACTCCATACCACCCCAACAAACCTTAAACCGTAACCTCCATCTAGACTTTCTTCGTTGTATATTTTTTAAGTCATAGAGGTTATGCACAATGTGACCAAAATTCATGTGGGTTACGTGTAATTTACCTACAAAAATGTTGTAAAAGGAGTCATCATCTGCACTGTTCACCAGACACGAAGGCCATACAGATTCACTCTTTTGACTCTCGCTCCTATTTCTATCATGGGGATTCACCCTTTCTCGTCTTCTTTGTTGGCTGTTGTTGCCGCCATCTACTGTGGCCTACCCATATTATCATTTGTTTCAATTGAGGTTAAAGTATGTCAACTACTGATATTGTTTATTTAATATTTTTGGCATTCAAGATATTTATTTTTCCCTAATAAAAAATACCATTTGTACAGACGTCTTTTCTATTAAAAACGTGCGAACTTTGGAAGTGCGAAGACTTTTTAGTCATTTATGCCTTAACTTTTCTTCTTTTGTAATAGAATTTTATTTAAATTTATTTAAGTATATTTAAATTGGTAGAAATAAGGAGAGAGATAAAGTGAATCCGAGTAAAAGAAAAACAAGGAGATTCTTAAAAAAAATTACTATTTGGTTGTACCAATGTTGTTATAGAAAATTATAACTTAATTTCACCATTGGTAGAAGTGGTAATGGAGTCAACTATAACAGTGTTGGTAGTAGTAGTAAAGGTAACGACAATTGTGGCAGTGGTAGTAGTGGTAATAGTGGCGGTGATAGCATAGTAGTAGTGAAGGCGGTGGCAGTGATAGTTACAGTAGTGATAAAGATGTTGGTAATGTTGGTGGTAGAGATGGTTGTAGTGGTGATGACGACAGTGATGGTGGCGAAAGCAGTGGCGATGACGGCATTGGTAGTAGTGGCGGTGACAAATATTAATAACATAACTCTTTGATATGCAGTTTTTTCCAAATACCCATGAGTTGAGGGGTGAAAAGTTTTAGTGCCTGTTGCACTAAAGAGTGGTGGGATTTTTAAAATATTCATTTCATTTCCCCAACTCTTCACTAATCCAAACATACCTTTAGGAATATACATTATAAATTTGAATATATATAGAGTTTTCACTAACTTAACCTTATTGACAACTTATATGTAATTATTATTTTTTATTTAATTTTATTTTGACTAAAGTATTATTTATCTTTATAATATTTTTTTTATAAGTTAGCATAATTTTAGAGCAAATTTTTTTACTCTTAGGCAAAAATCTTGGTTGTTTGGTTAATTTTCTATTGAAGAGTTTTTGTATGCTTCACTTGTTATAAGAAACGCATGGGAACCCTTGATTTTGAGATCAACCGCGTTTGGGCTCATTATCAAAGTAGAACATTAAAAATACTTCATTTTTCTACATACCCCGCAATATCTACAGGAGGTACCCCATCTTCCACCATTCTCTCTACTACTTTTTATTTGTAATTCTTTATGTAAATAGAGAATTTTTATTATTAAAATATAAGCATATTAAAAATTTAATAACTTAAGTATAATTTTTACAATATTTAGCAGTATAAATGCAATTTTGCCAAAGATCGGAGAGTGCAAGTGTAATTTTTTTATAAGTAAAGGAGCAGTAAATAGTTAAGTGGTGAATATTTAGGTCAAAGACATGCATAGAGTCATGAAAATAGTTCAAATGGACCAAAATTTTTGTTTTTTTTTGGGGGTTAGGGGGCGGGGGGACTCCCACCTATAAGAGTAAATCAAAGAGCCTTTGTGGTCCTATCTAATAGGTGCGTGTGCGTGGGGAACCAATTAGGAGAGTTGATTGCGTGATTGTTACTTTGGTCGTACACTTCGGCATACCCACGTTTTTTACTTTTATGAATGGTTTATAAGTTCATGACTAACAAAACCACACGACTCTAGATAAATGGGAAGCATTTTTTATGTTCTGCTCTGACAATGAGCTGAGCATAAGGAACACTTGAGAAGCGTCCATCTTTGAGATCGACGACGCATATGCTAGCATAAAATCAAAGAGCCCTTGTGGTCTTATTTAATAGGTTGTGTGGGGGGGGAAGAGCTAATTGCTTGATCGTTACTCTAGTTGTACTGTCACATAGTCGCCTGGAAAATGCCTACCGTGAGGTGTTCGCAAGGCTAAATAGCTAAGCGAGTAAGTCATTCTTCGTCAAGGTCATAACCTCGTATCGTTCGATCAAGCGTCTAGCCCATGAAGCTAAGCAATGAACCCAGGCCAAGGCGGATGTGCGAACGTGTAGGTTCATTTCCCAAGCGAGCTGACCGAAGGAGGACACCTCCTTGCAATGTATGAATCCAACTTAGGTAACTTGGACATCCAAACAATCCATCCCAGCTAAGTGTATGTAATGGTATTTGTATCCAACACTGCCATAAGGCCAGACGACTGCTCGATAAGTCAGAGAGCTCTAACTCCCAACAGATGGGGCTCTTGGCATGATAGCTAGCAACACAATAAGCCTTTGTTACCATCCGAGACAGCCGATTGAAAGGCTAAGTATCATACCAACAACTTTGTCATTTCAGCTCACAATGTCCCCCTATATAGAATAAGAGATTTTTCTTATTTTATTGAAGTGACAATCAAAATTGTTGTATAGGCATAGTTTTGCCAAAGTTTACTAAACAACTCGAAAACACTCTCAAGGACCCTTCAACCCTATTTAGGGGGGCGGGAGTATCTTGAGAATCCAAATTTGTACTAGCCGACCATGTGCCCTAATATAGTTAACTATGTACATCATTACATATTTTATGTGCAATATTGAGTATATATATTGTGTAACATTGCAGGCCTTCCTCGCAACGCCTATATATAAAGTATAAAATATTATAGGTAGTTCTTTTATATATATATATATATATATATATATATATATACTTAATATATAATACTTTCACATATATATACACCCTAATATATATCATAGATAGCTCGCTTTACTACCCTATATGCTTAAACATACTCAAGTTTTTTACTTTTATTAATAATTACGAGTTCATGACTAATAAAACCACATATTAATGCACGTTATACTAATATTCTTTACCTAGAATCATTGTCATAACCGAGTATAATAAAAAATTTTTTTTTTTCCAGAGCGTACGACCTTGGAATTACAACTTACCGCCCTGAAATATGGGAAGCATTTTCTATTCATCTCACGGACTAACGGCTCTATGCGTTCATTACGCCGGCACATGATAATGATAAAGTGGAGTGTAGAAAACGCTTCTTCCTTAGAAAGGAAAGGAGTTAAGATAATGAAAATGGATTCTCAAATAGTCAAATGGCTGAATCCTTCATTAAACATCCCTCTCCTCGAGCATCAAGGCATGGAATCGTCTGCCACCCACAAGTGGAAACTTTGACCTTCTGGAATTAGTCGCCGGCTTTCCTTTTCCTGGTTTACCTGGTTTACAAGTAAAGTATCTGTCCTCCGTCCTCTCCAGTCTGTGTATCAGCCAACGGTGAATCGGCGATGGCGGAGAACAAGACGGACGACAGCAACAACAATGAAAAGGTGACGAAGAAGACCAAGAAGATGGTGATGATGACTGAGCATAAGAAGAAGCGGCATCTGCTCAAGGGGATGGCCAACGTGAAGAAGAAGCTGCAGGAGCTTTGCGTCCTCTGCGACGTCCAAGCCTTCCTTCTATGCGATTCCCTTCCTGCTCAAACATGGCCGCCAGACGAGGCCGCCCTCTCCTCCCTCGTCAGCCGGTACCGGAGTTCGAAGTCGGCGAGAGAAGGGGTCCAAATGCCGGGTTTGCAGCAGGAGAAGAGCTGCTTGGGTAATCTGCTGTATTTGGTCTCTCGCACTCGGAATCTGGAGGGGATGACAGTGGAAGAGCTGCAGGGGGTGTTGGGTCAGGTTAAGGCGATGGAGGTGACCGTGAGGCAGCAGCTTGAGTCGATGGAGGTGGAGAAGCTGGACCTCACATTGTCACTCAGTAGCTGATGTTGTGACAATGGATGGAAAGAAAGGAACTGGGCTGTGAATCTGATTTCATTGTTCATCCTCTGTTCAATGCGACACCATTTTTTTAAATGAGAAAAGTGAAGAATAATTTGATTTTGATCCGTGCTCTGAAAACTCCATTGTGACTTCGACACCCATTGACAATAAGATAAGACAAAATTCGTTTGCGTATATACAATCATCTCATACATGTTAAATATTTGAATATAGATAGTATTATTTTTATGCTTGCTAAGCTAACTTTCATTATACTATGTACTTATTTCGAATTGATCACACAAATAAAAAAAGTTGATTACATATAATTATAATTTTTTTTATAAAAGATATAATTCGTATTTGTATGTAAATATTTCATATATAAGACACTCCCATTTGACTCCATAAAAATTTCAACTTTTGCGAGTCTTAAGCATTTTGAGTCTCAGTTGATTTTTAAAACATTGTTTTTGATTGATGTGTTGTTAGTCCTTGTTCTCAATTTAAAATTTTTTGTCAATGACTTTTCTGGGGACATGAGGTATAACTACAAGGAGCATGAACTAGACACCATAACATTGGTTCTCAAGCATGAACTAAATACCATAACATACAAAAAAGGAAGGAGACACCATATCTGTAGCACTATGGTTCTGATTTTCCCGACGGGAATACAAAATAAATTTTTTTGTTCACAAATCCAAAACTGAAACCGGAGTGATCTAAAGTATTATTTAAGATCACTGGTTCTCATTTATTGTAACTTATTCCCAACATAACTTTGACAACCACAAGCTCATGACTGAGAAAGCCAATGGCCTTGAAAATACACAGCAAAATCAACGTGAGGACGTTGCAAAACAATCAATAAACATCACATTTTTGAATTATAAGACAGGCCACAATGCTAGTTGTTCGGCATTGAGAAGAAATGCTCCAGGTTTAATCTGAAGGGCTGGACTGATGGAAAGAAGCCTAACAAAGTACTCTACTGGAATTCTCATCCCCCATACGTTAATGGATTCAAGCTTGCGGCATTTGTTTACAAGTGCTACAAGGCCATTTCCAGTTACATGGCGACAACTCCACAGAATAATAGCCTGTTCAATCAAGAAATACCCGATTAGGAACTGAGCTTGATATGAATTCTTGCTTGCTGCATTTTCATGGTCCTTTCAAAGGAAACAAAGCAAACTGATAAGCTGTAGTACAAGACAACCTCAGTTACCAAACCCACAAAGTACATGGTTCTCTTCTGAAAATCCATTATTTAGGAGAGCCATGACATCATATCATTTCAATTACCACATATCTTATTCTGTAACTAAAATTAGTTTTTTTCACAGAACAAATTGCTACGGTGGTGGCTACTAAGATGTACCACTACAATTGTTTCAAATATGGACAAGAAGACGTTAAGAAGTTTCTAAATTTTGCATTTCACAACAGTCCCGCCCCTTAATAGAATAAATGTAATAGATCATTATCATCTACTGTTGCTTTTATAACAGACAGACTATACAATAAAAGAAACAAAACATTTAAATGAAGATAGCAATAATCAGAATAGCAGAGTTTACTTTTTGAGCTTCAGCATTATAGAACTAAAAAGAATACTGTAGTAAATACAGCATCTTCATTTATCAGCTTCTAGAGATATATGCAGAAACAAGGAACGAGTTGTAGAGCTTTACTTTTAGTTCTGGACAACTATCTGCTATTGCATATAATGATTCATCAGTGATGAAGGTACCACCAACATTTACATGTTGCAAAGAATTAGCTCTAGATACCTGGAAGAAAGAAAAAAAACCAATGCCACATAGTAGTACGTTAAACAAGTAGAGAAAAATAACAGATGTAAAAGCAGGCAACAGGCGAATTGTTAAATTTGAGCCTAAACAGAACAAATATTGGTACAAGAATTAAGTTCATAGAAGTTTCTCTTATGTTGCAAACTTAAACCATGTCACTCAAAAATTGAAACACCTTCCCATTGTAATTTTTAACATGCAGCTACTGATGCATTAAACAAGATAAGAGATCAAGCCTCAATCTCAACATGAAATATGCATGCGACCATTTTTTTGTAACATTTGTCCCTGGTTGATACAAGTTATTTACTTGTGACTTTTCATGCCACTATAAGAGACCATATTGAGTACTAAAGTAATACCAAAAGTATACCACAAACAACATTGTAAGGGTCAGGATCTTTTATACAGATTTACGAACAGATTATACCAATATTATAAAGAAAATTTGCCAGTGATAATATTAGGCCATTTCGTTTGCATATCAATTGTTATGTTTATGTATAAAATTTTGTAGTTATAGTAGCAAAAAAATGGATCTTATAGTTAATTGTATTCATATATCATCATCATGCACCTTGCCCAACTATTTGATGTCAAAGAAACAATATGGTAACAGGTCTTAGGCGTCTCATATGATACTGATTAACATACCAGTAGGATTACACCCTTGTCTGTAATTCCAGTCATGCCCCACAAGGATATTGATGTCAGATTGCTGATGCACTTTGCCAATGATAGCTTGTAAAGTCCATTATCAGTTATTTGGCAGCCCCAACAATTTCGAGAACTGCAAGAAATAACTGCAAATCAGGGGAAAAAAGACTGAAAGACTCACACACTTCCAAAACGAAGGGGACTAAACAGGAACAAGAGGGATCCACCGAAGAAGAACCTTCAATGCACACTTTTAGTTTCTCATTCAAATGGTGCTCCTTTGCTCAAAATGCAGCAAAAAAGTTGCAATATTCTTTGCAATTAAAATTTTGAACTTAATAAATCCTTTGCCGACCCTAGATAGCTGGGGTAAGGCATATGATGATGATCAAATATCCCTCTTTTCCTTGCTAATACCTACTGGTGCTCCCCTGCCTGGAATGAAGCAAAGAAATTGATTTTGCCTAGCTTTACTGACTATTCCCTCCATCACATTTTAATACTTCTAATTAGAAACCCAAAATGAATTAATACTACTTCATTTGGTTTTCTAAATTAGGACTGTTAACAAGGGCGTATGGAGTATGCAAAGCAATATGTATTCTCTAAATCTTTGCTAACATGTCCACAGAGATGAGTGACCAAGTGTTACATAACTTTAAAGTTTTAAAATACAAATCAACACTTGAACCGCAGGCTAACAATTGACAAGAACAATGATTCTCTAAACGAAAAAACATCTAAATGATATAACAGGGACAAATTATATATAAAAAGTTTAGGTAAAGATAATTACATGTCAAGCTCTTTGAGATTGTAAGCAAGGATAACAATGCGAGAGGTAGATTCGTCATCCATGTTCCAACCGGCAAAGCTCAATTTCTCTTTGCTTGATAGTGAACGATCCACGCCTTGTCGCCATTTTCTACAAATGCCACTTGCTCTGAAAAAAGCAATGAACAGAAAATGTGAGGACAAAAGCAAACGCCGAAGATAACAAACAATTTAAACAGGGCAGAAATTTTAACATTTAGTCCCAAACTAAAATCACTGGTTAAGCTTCAAGCAAGTGTTTCTATTTAACTGGACACCAAAAAAAACTGAGAAGAGTTCAAAAGTCTGAGAATTAATCAAAAGAATTGAAGTCAAACAGGCAACCAAGTAAAACGCAGAAAAAGAAGAGAGGGACTGGAAGTGACAAGCTTCCTAAAGCCCACAATCCAAACTTCATTTGAGAAGTCGCACAAATCAATTAAGCAACAAGGGGCGAATTCGAGAGCAACCCAGAACTCTCAACAATGAAAAATAACTGAAACAAAGCAAACAAACAAAAATTTGCGACTGGGTAACGAGGGAAAAAACAATCCCTGAAACCAGACAAGCAAAGTGAGCGATAATTTCCTTAGAATAACACAAAATCAACGACGAAAGGATAAAAACAGATGATGAGGTCCGATCACTGACTGAGCCAGGTCCCTGAAGGACGTGATGAAGGCAAATATATGGGCAAGCAGGTCGACGGGCAGGCGATCGATTTCAGCCTCCTCCCCCATCATCCTTTCCTTCCTTCTCCCGAGAGACTCAGACAGAAGCATGAGCAAGCAGACTTAAAACACAGACATGGTGCAATTCTATAGTATCCTACGCATGTATATATAAACGCAACAGCCAACAGAGATAGAGAGAGAGAGGGTGTCAAAGGGTCTGCTTGTTTGTCAGAAGAAGCGCAGGCACAGGGAAGGTTACCAGGGACTGTAAACACAATGTGGACATCTAACAGTCACCATGTCCTCATTAATGAATTCGTTTTCCTCGTTGGGCTACCAAACAGAAGAAGAAACTGATCGCATGGATTCATCGAAGAGATTCTCCTGGGTCGTGTCGTGACTTCTGACATATCATGTCTCCTTGGTCTGGGTCTCGATCCGTGTCTGAGCTCGGACTCGGAATTGGAGAGCTCGTACCGTATCGGTGTCGGGTCGGCAAAAGCCTGCATGGGAGGAAAATTTATGTAGTGGAACCGTTGTACGGGCACCGTTAGATACGTGAGTAAGATGAAGTATGAATTTTGGTTTACGTGTTTAAATATGATTGGAGGTACGTATATCCCCGATAGAGTGGTACCACCGAGGAAAGTTGTATAGGTATCGATAAAAATATTAATACCGTAAATATAAGTACATAATATTATTTGTTATAACTAATAAAATAATAATATATTTTTATAATATTTTGTTAAAATAAAATAAAAAGTTATAATTTGCAAGTTGTAATTAGTTGGTGAACGTTAATTAGTGTAGTGGTTGGTGATGATTTGTTTGCCGTCAATCACCCAAAATCTACAACAAATGCCTTGTACACAAAATTTATTTTTTGTGCAGTTTTGTAAGTAAATACATGCTCCATCAATTTGTAGATCCATGATTATATTGGATAACCGGTTTTGTTCTTGGTTGCCACTTCAATTACACGGAATCTCAAGTCCATCACCGATTTATTTCTTCGCCAAATTTTGTTTCTTTTTCTCTTTTAGTTCCCTTCTTGGTTGTATAGCTTGATTTTTTTTTACGGACACGATTAATTGAGGGCTCATTTGGGAGGTAATTTTTTGAGTGAAAAGTGATTTATTTATATTAAAAATAATTTTTTAAGCTAAAAACTGTTTAAAATGGTTATTTAGCGTTAAAATGACTTTTTTAAACCGAATTGACCCAAAATCTGTTTTTTTTGTGAACTTACCTCCTAACGTGAGTTAGGTGAGTTCTTTAAGAAAACCATTTTTTTTTAAAATAATAAAAAAAAATATTTTACCCATTATATTAGAGAATATTTTTATTATTTTTACATGAAAATCAAAAGTATGTTAAAATTTAATTTCTTTTTGAAATCATCTAATAAAACACCAACCAACTGTCTTTTATTTTTATATATTTTTATCAAAACTTAATTCTTTTATAGAGTTAGTTTCTTTCTACTTCAAATTGTTTGCTAAACACCCTTCAAATTGTTTGCTAAACACCCTTGAATTGGGTTTGAAGCAGATTTTCGGAGAGGGGAGGAACTGGAAAGTTGCCCAAGTCAGAAAATGAGAGTGGGTACATGAGCACTATCCAACAGTCTCTGACCATGGAGGTGGCCAGCGTGCTCAACGTACACTCCAACGCCAACGCCGCCCGCTGCAACCACGGTCAGACCATCCCGCTCCACATCACCGCCACACTCCTCGCCTCCTCCACTGCCTATCTCCGCCTGGCCTGTATCTTCCTTCTCTCACCCCAACGGGCAACCTCTCTAATGAAGCTCTGTTTCGATACGTATCGAAACTTTCGCCCTGCATCGAAAGTTATGGGCCGAAGCCATGTAAGCAGTATATATGGGCTACAGATGCCCACTTCCGTTTCCGGCCCATGTTTGACTCTGGACCAAGGCCCAGCTTGACAGCTTTTCATTTTTTCTTCCTCCAGTCGGGTTTTTAGGGGTTTTGCGCCTGGCCGGAGACTTTGCCGCCACCGCCTTGCCCGCCTACGTTCTATCTCGGTGAGTTTATGTCTCTCCCGCCAAGCCCATTTATTTTATTCTTTTAATTATTTGGGGTTTTGATGTAACGAAGATGTCCTTTAAGCATAATCCTGAACTAAATCAGTCTTTTATCATCGATTTGGTTAACTGTGGAGTGCAAAGGAATGATTTTTGTGCTTTCCATTAGAAAAAAATACCATTTTTTCCTAGTTTATGATGTTTTGACATGGTTTTGGGTGCTGCAGCTTAAGGAAAATGGATGGCAGTAGTGGTATGGAGGCAAACCGGCAGATACGGGTCCGCTTTGTCACGAAGCTCCCACCGCCGCTGCGAGTGCCGTCGACTTCTATTGCTGTGCCCTCCAACTTCACTAGAATGGGCCTTTCTGAGATTGTCAATACCCTTCTCAGCAGTAGTAATGCTCCTTCCATCTTTCATTTGCAAGTTTGCTTAATGTGCCTTTTCTGGTAGAAGTTTTCAGCAATTAAATTGACATGCATCCTGAAGTCGGGGGTGAGATGCCTCCATTCCGAGATTTCTATCTCGTCACATTGGAAGTCGTATTTGTAGATTTGGTATGGTACAAAGAAGTGTTTGGGGAATTCTTCTCGTAGTTTGTTTGTGGCCTCTGTCCCATAATCCTAGCAAGTTCACTGTGTCTGTTTGTTGAAATGAAGAACCTAAGTAATTAGGGCATTCTGATCAATTTAACATCGATTGTATATATGTATAATACGATTCCTCAAAGAAAAAGGTTACATGTTGGATGAATGGTTGACTGGAAGGCTATTGTTGAAATAGTATATGTTTTGAAGATGGAGCAAATATGCCTCGTAACTGTTTATTTTAAATTGCATTATAGGAATGGTAATGACTTTTGATTTCCTTTGATTTCATTTATCTCTGGATGCTTGTAATCATTTCTTGTGCGACATACCAACCCTCAAGACTTACGCGTCATTGCTCTGTCTTTTTATGTTCTATGCGTCTCTCCTCTTACCATCTGTCTGCTCTTTAAGCAATAGAAAACATTTTTGGATTTTTTTCATTGTTTCATTCTTTCACCTTAGACTGGGAGTCCATTTCTCTTGTTTGTAAATTAAATGCAGAGCAACTTTTCACACATCACTAGTTTTTTGGATTTTTCAAATCTATCTGAATATGTAGATCCAGTGTCCCTCTAATTATCTGTCTACTAATCTGCCAGGAAATTCGGAATATGAGCTTCAGCCTTTCGATTTTATAATTGATGGAGAACTTGTCAGGATGTCACTTCAACAGTTTCTCCAGGCCAAAGATATTTCAATGGTATATGTGTTATGGATGTTATGATATGTTTATGTTCTGCAGTAGTTAGACAGTAGTAGTCAGTTATTATAACGTGCACATAGGTAGTGATGTTAGGTGCACGTGGCTTTGCTTCTAATTAGTTAGTATTCAGTTTTAGTCTATGTAGTTAGTTAGCTGTCTCTATGTAGCCTGATGGCTTAGGTCAGCCTTAAATAGGCTTATTCGTTGTAATAGACAATTAATGAAAGATTAGCCCTTTCTTCCCTCTGTCGTCTCTTCCTTCCCGACTCCTCTTCCTATTTAGGATCGCACTTGCAACTGCAAGTGCGTCCCTACCCTTCTCTTCTCTCTCAACGTCTCTGCCCTACCCAACCTCTCAGACTCTCTTCTAAATTCTCTACGACTCTCTGCAAGACTTCTGTTTGGATCATAACAACTGGTATCGGAGCCTTCCTTCCTCGGCCCTTCTTCCTCATGGCTAACGGACGTGTATATGAGAGAAGAAACCCACCGGTCAGCCAGGAAACTGCTGGGGCGGAACCAGCAACGACCCCAGGTTCCCAAACCGCCGCCTCCCAACCTTCTGCTGCCGCCGCCCTGAACTCAGTCGCCGGTCCGCTCCCAGACGCGGCGGCGGAAATTTCTCAGGCCGCCGCTGCCCAATTGGCTGCAGGAGCAACCCAGTCTCCCAACGGCTGGGAACAAATTCTGGGTGCGTTGTCAACATTGCAAATTCAAACCATGGAGGCACAGCGATTTTTTCTCCAAGAGTTGAAATCTGACCTTCGGTCATCTGCAGAGCGCCAACAAGCAACTTTGGACCAAATCCGCAAGGATCAGGCCGCTTGTTTGGTGGCATTCACAGCAGGATCAGCGCCTGCTCCTCCTCCGGTTGCATTCCCTTCGTCGGCTGCTGTCCGCCCCCATGGCAAGGGACTTCTCCAACGACCATCGGCGACCTTTTTTCCCCATGGATCAGGTCGACCTGCACCCAGCCCTTTACCGCAGACATTCACCAATGATGTGCGGATGCCAGCCCCATCCAGTGGACCAAGTCGCGTCCCGTTTGCGTCCGTCATGGGCAATGAGCCAGCCCCCATTCGTCAGTGGCATGATAATGACATATACTTGGATGAAGTAGCAGAGGAGGGAACCTATGGACCGACTCCTAAGGCGAGCACTGTTCGCCTGAATTTCCCTGAATACTCGGGGGAGGACAACCCAAATGAGTGGGTCTCACGAGCAGAGCGTTTTTTCGCTTATCAGGGAACACGACCAGAACAGCGGGTTCTCTTGGCTTCCTTCCATCTGAAAGGGGATGCACTGGTATGGCTGCAACAACTTGAACAACAGGAGGGGGTGATTACTTGGGACTATCGGGTGGCTGAGTTATGCGCTTGCTTCGGCCCAAATGAGTATGAGGATTTTGATTCTCGTCTGGATAGCCTTCGCCAAACTTCTTCCATCCGCACCTATCAGACTGATTTTGCACGACTGGCAACTCGGGTGGAATGGACCCCTTCAGCCCTTCTTTCTAAATTCATTAGCGGACTACGGGAAGATATTCAGGCTGAAGTGCGTCAGTTCGAACCAGCTAATCTCCGCCAAGCGATTCGGCTAGCCCGCATCCAAGAGGAGCGACTCCAGCGCTTACGGCGGGGCAGCCGTTCCTTGCCAGGAACACGACCTATTCTGGCAGCACCTACCTCCAATCCAAGCCCTGTCAGACGCCTTACCCCTGCACAGATGGAGGACCGCCGCTCTCGTGGCCTCTGTTTTAACTGTGATGACAAATTTGTTCCAGGACATAAGTGCAAGCGTCCAGGCTCAATACTGATTATGGAAGGACTTGATACAGGTGATTGGCCACCGCAGGATGAGACAGAGAGTGTTCCAGAGATCTCTATGCATGCATATGACGGATCTTATGAGCCCCGCACCTTTCGAGTGGCGGGATCTATTAAACAGCAAGCAGTTTCCATCCTTATAGATAGCGGCAGCACACACAATTTCATTAATGACAGGGTAGCTCGAAGGTTGGGGTGCACCATTCAGCCTTCTACTTCCTTCGACGTGCTTATTGGTGATGGGAGGTATCTGCAGAGCAGCGGGGTATGTATATTCCATTAGTGATCCAAGGCCATAGGTTTCATATAGACCTGTTCTTGCTTCCTACCAAGGGGGCGGATATTGTGTTAGGAGTCGAGTGGCTCCAAGAACTTGGACCTATCACGTGGGATTTCAAGCAGTTGCACATGAAATTTTTGTACAGGGACGTGCAAGTTCAGTTAAGTGGGCAACAACCAGGTACCCTCCATTCAGTTCAGCCTATACATTCTTTTGCAAAATTTGCGGCCAAAGGATTTCTCTTACAGTTGTGCACTAACCTACCATCCGAGGCCGTGAATATTCCGGCAGATTTGGGGGCTCTGCTAGCTGAGTATGAGAGGATTTTTCAGGCACCCACAGTCTTACCTCCTCGTCAGCATGATCACCGAATTTATATTCAGCCAGGATGTCCACCAGCTAATGTTCGGCCCTACCGGTACCCTCAGGTGCAGAAAGATGAGAGTGAGAGACTAGTACAGGAAATGCTCACTTCAGGGCTCATTCGACCCAGCACCAGCCAATACTCTTCTCCCGTGCTGCTTGTCAGAAAAAAAGATGGATCATGGCATTTTTGTGTGGATTATCGTGCCTTGAATGCTATTACCATTAAGGATAAGTACCCCATTCCTGTGATGGAAGAGTTATTAGATGAATTAGCAGGGGCAACAATCTTCACCAAGTTGGATCTTCGTTCAGGGTACCACTAGATCCGGATGCACCCACCTGATATCCATAAGACAGCTTTCAGAACACATGATGGCCATTATGAATTTATGGTCATGCCCTTTGGTCTCTCAAATGCACCTTCCACTTTCCAGAGTCTTGTGAATGATATATTTCGCCCCTATCTGAGACGGTTTGTATTAGTGTTTTTTGATGACATCTTGGTTTATAGTCACTCGTGGTTGGAGCATCTGCACCATCTTCGTATAGTTTTCACTACACTGCTTCATCAGGATTTATTTCTAAAAAAATCTAAGTGTGCATTTGGATCACCACAGGTTGATTATTAAGGCCATGCCATTTCAGCCTCAGGTGTGTCCACAGATCCTTCCAAGATTGAGGCCATTCTCCAGTGGCCAACTCCTACTCTTCGGGCGCTCTGGGGTTTCTTGGGCTTGACAGGTTATTACAGGCGCTTCATTAAAGGGTATGGTACCTTAGCCGCCCCCCTCACTGCTCTCCTCAAGAAGGGGGCTTTCCATTGGACTCCAGCAGCCCAATCTTCTTTTGATGATCTGAAGCTCGCTATGTCCTCCCCACCGGTGCTTGCACTTCCGGATTTCTCCCAACCGTTTGTTATTGATAGTGATGCATCTTCACATGGTTTGGGGGCAGTACTTATGCAGGGGGGCAGACCCTCTAAGGCCATCTCCGAACGTACTGCACAGCTACCCACCTATGAGTTGGAGATGTTAGCAATTGTTCATGCAGTAACAAAATGGCGACCTTACCTTTTAGGGCGGAAATTCACCATTCGGACAGATCACCACAGCTTACGTTATTTTTTGGATCAGCGAGTGGCCTCTCCGTCCCAGCAGAGATGGGTATCGAAACTTCTCGGATATGATTATGAGTTGCTTTATCGGAAGGGAAGTGACAACCAAGCTGCTGATGCCCTTTCTCGCCAGTCAGAGGGATCTCATATGGTTACCTTGTCCATGCCCACCTTCCCATTTATGGCTGATTTGCTTCACGCCTATACTCAGGACACGGAGATCGCTTCACTCATTGTTCGGTTACGGGATGACCCATTGTGTTCGCCTCCTTTTGTTCTACAGGGTGATATACTTCTCTGGCGGGATCGCTTGTGGATTCCTGCCCTTCCTCAACTAAGGGAGCAACTTCTTCATTATTTTCACTCTTCCCCTATTGCTGGCCACGAGGGACAATTCCGAACTTACAAAAGGATATTTCAGAGTTGTTATTGGAAGGGTCTCAAGAGAGCTGTCCAGAATTTTGTAGCCACTTGTGATGTATGTCAGCGGTCTAAGTCCTTTACTTCCTCACCTGCTGGCTTACTTCAGCCACTGCCTATTCCAGAGCATATTTGGGAGGATATATCTATGGATTTCATTGAGGGTTTACCCCTAACTCAGGGTAAAAGTGTCATTTTGGTTGTCATTGATCGCCTATCTAAATATGTACATTTTTCCTCTCTGGGTCATCCTTACACTGCTAGCCATGTGGCGGAAGTATTCGTTCGTGATATTGCGCGGCTCCATGGTATGCCCCGATCCATTGTCTCAGACTGCGACCCTGTGTTCCTATCCAAATTTTGGAGTTCATTCTTTGACCTCCAGGGTACATCTTTGAAGATGAGCACCGCCTATCACCCTCAAACAGACGGCCAAACAGAAGTTCTTAACCGCTGCCTTGAGCAGTATTTACATTGTTTTGCAGGTGATCATCCCCGCAGGTGGCTTACTCTTCTTCCATGGGCGGAATGGTCCTATAATACAGTTTATCACACGTCATTGGGCTCAACACCTTTTCAGGTGGTTTATGGCCGGCCTCCGCCTACCATTCTTTCTTATGTGCCACACCGTTCCGATGTAGAAGCTGTTGACCAATCATTACAGGAGCGGGATGAAGTCTTACGTTCTCTCAAACGCAACTTGAAGGCAGCCCAAAATCGCATGAAACAGGTGTATGAACGTTCCCATACTGATAGAGAGTTCGGCGTGAACGATTGGGTCTATGTGCGACTTCAGCCTTATCGACAAATGTCAGCCCGTTCCACTAGCCACCACAAGCTCTTGCCCCAATTTTATGGTCCTTAGTGGTGGAGAAAGTGGGCCCAGTGGCTTATAAGCTTCAGCTGCCTCCTACAGCACGCATCCACCCGGTGTTTCATGTCTCCTGGCTTCGACGGTTTGTGGGAGATCCATCTGCTGTGTCACCCATCTCCCCACCACCTGCTCCACCATCTGCACCTTCACCAACTCTCACCCCTACTTCTATTCAGTCCACTCGGAGAATTCGCCATCGGGGCCGTCTTAGCACTGAAGTCCTTGTTGCGTGGAAAGATCAGCCTCTAGAGGACGCCACCTGGATGCTCGAAGATGATTTCCTCAGCCAATTTCCTAATTGGTCGCCTTGAGGACAAGTCGTTTTTCATGGGTGGAGGGATGTTATGGATGTTATGATATGTTTATGTTCTGCAGTAGTTAGACAGTTGTAGTCAGTTATTATAACGTGCACATAGGTAGTGATGTTAGGTGCACGTGGCTTTGCTTCTAATTAGTTAGTATTCAGTTTTCGTCTATGTAGTTAGTTAGCTGTCTCTATGTAGCCTGATGGCTTAGGTCAGCGTTAAATAGGCTTATTCGTTGTAATAGACAATTAATGAAAGATTAGCCCTTTCTTCCCTCTGTCGTCTCTTCCTTCCCGACTCCTCTTCCTATTCAGGAGCGCACTTGCAACTGCAAGTGCGTCCCTTCCCTTCTCTTCTCTCTCAACGTCTCTGCCCTACCCAACCTCTCAGACTCTCTTCTAAATTCTCTACGACTCTCTGCAAGACTTCTGTTTGGATCATAACAATATGACTTTTTCTGCGGATTTCTTGGCCTTAACAATGTGTATTTGATTGTAAACTTTCTGAAATCACAATGGTGATTCCATATAAAAGAAAACTCTGGTGCATTCTGGCTTTTAAGAATTTATCTTACACTTTTGATTCTTGATTCTAAGTTAGCATATATCTGTTCTTTCGTATGAATGAGCTCCTGTATTGAGCTCAATCCAGCAACATCTGCCCAAGTTTGAATACTAAGCTGACATAGAAAAAGGGCTGTCAATCATCACAAGGTTGTGTTGGTTTTCAACTTTATGGTGGTGTATTAATCTTTGTATCACAAGTAGGATAGCTTTTCCTGTGCAACCTGTGACGCTATTGGCATTTCACCTATAAAAGATGTATGTTTTTTTCCAGGCATTTTATAGCATGGGCAGAATTTTCTTCCTACTTAAGTCCTCTTTGTGTCTGGTTCTCAGTTCTGGCATTTAATGTTACTATATTTATATTAAACAAGAACACACTTCACCTCTGTTGTTACTCCTTTAGCTGTTATTCTCATTTTGAAAATGCCATGTACTTATTTCTGGAATAAGTATCTACAACATGTTAAATAAAGAAATGCAATATTTGCAGCATGTAACATAAGTGTCCTGATTATGAAAGCCCCATATGCTTCTTTGCTTGTCATTTCAAGGTTTGTATTTAGGTTATGAGGCCTTTTAGGGTTGTTTTCCTTTTCTAAAATTTTTGCATGTAAACAAGTTTGGCTTTCTCAAATTTGTAAAAGATTATGTGTGAGCAATTATCCACATGATCATGTGATGCTAATCTGTTCTTTTATGAATTTCAGGAGAAAACACTTGAAATTGAATACATAAGGGCTGTAGCACCACGGAAGCAAGAGGATCCTTCTTTACATCCAGATTGGGTTAGTGCAGTTGATGGTTCTAATTCCAGGTACTCATGAACTTGCACTTTTTTGACATTTCGAGTGAATGTGAGATTTTCTTGGTTCTTTATTTGTTACTTTGTATGGATTCTTGCATGGGCTTGTAAATGTGCAATTTCCATTTGTTTTTTCGTGCGTGATGGCGTCTTTTGTCCGGTGGTTTGAGATCATTTATTTTCACTGTTAAACATAGAATGCTATATTTTCCTATGTGTTTCTGTTGCTATTAACATCTTGCTTCATCCAATCCTGTGTTTGAACTTTGGGAATGGAGCCAGTAACAAATGATGTCTACATACTCTGATTCATTTCTTGATTGTTTTTCTCCAATTATTGAACCTGTTAAGAAAGTGATTAAGCTGCAGCCTTTACTTGTAATTCTTGTTGACATGTTTTTCCTTGCTAAATTTCACTTATCAATATCTGATGCATCCATGTATTTATTTTGTGGCAGTTTCATGTTGACTGGATGTTGTGACAGTATTGGAAGGTCGGATGTTCCTATTCTTCTTTTTCTTTAGCCATGTTTTTTTTTTCATTTCATTTTTTTCTCTCGTAGTATATAGGATATTATAAGGTGGTTGCTGATGTTTTGGTGTTTATTTTGCTAGGATATGGAAATCTAGTGGGTTATGCACACATACTTTAAAGGGCCACGGTGATGCAGTTACATCTATTTGTTTTGTTAATCCAAAAGGTAAATTGTTTTGTAAGAAAATGCTGCATGGATTTAAAATATCATAATTTTCTCTAGCTAGGCAATTCTAATATCTAGAGGAAAATTGAGAGCTACAAAATGTGATTCTATGTTGCATTTTTCTGTCTGAATTTATGTTTACTGTAATTAGGATATGCTCGAAGTGAATTGTGAAGGGCCACATGTTTTTTTGGACCATGAGGTTGCAACCTTTTTTTTTTCCGATTTGGGTGACTAGTGAACGTACCAACCACCCTATGGGTGTGCTGTTTAAGTGGAGGCGGCAACGAGCCGAGCTGGGCTGGTCTCGGGCCCGTTGGGCTCGGACCTTTTTGGGCCTGGCCTAGACCCATTATAAGGGCCAGGCTGGGCTCCCCTGCAGTTGCAGGGGAGCTTGGGGACAACGTGGCCAGCCCTTTTCGGGGCAGTGGGCCTTGAATCCCATGCCTGGGCACATTCATGATTGGGCAGGCCTTAAGGCCGGCCTGTGCTTGGCCGGTATGGCCCATTGCCACCTCTATGTTTGAGTATAGTGCCCTAGTGACTAGTGACTATACGTAAACCTGGCCCGTGTTTGGCCGGCACAGCTCATTGCCACCTCTATGTTTAAGTATAGTGCCCTGGTGACTAGCGACTATATGTATCTGTGGTTTTGAAGGAGCCATGCTTTTGATTCAATTGTAATACCTATCGAGCTAATATTAGAAAGATTTCTAGAACATATATGTTGTAGTAGCTGGAAATTTTCTTGCCTTTCTGTTATAATATTCTTTTATCAAAGGATTGCAATTCGGTCTTGTCTTGGTTATCAAAAGAGGTGAGAAATTAGAGAGAACTCAGAGAGATTAGGGAAAAAACGTTGGCGGTTAGAAAATGCCTATATCTTTTATTAACTGAAAACACTAATATTACTCTAATGCTAGTATGAAACAATCGTAAGATCTTGTGAAGTTGTCTTTTAGCAACTAAGAACACTAGCATTACACTAACTAATATAAAACATACATTATTAGTACACAAGTATCCTTCTTCTTCTTCTTCTTCTTCTTCTTCTTCCATTCCTTGACTTATCTGCCTATAACTACATTAGGATTAGGCTGGCTTTTAAGGATTATCATTTTGACCAAGCATAAAATTTTAGTTTTCTCTTTTTTTTTCCCTTCAGGGAAAATTTACAGTTTAAAAGGACTGATCTTGCTGACATAAGAAGATATTACCTTTCTGTTGTTTGAATCTCTGCTTCCCGCCGAGATCGAGACCTTGCAGTCTTGCACGATTGCATTCCTTGTTCTTATTTGCTATGCTTTCAAGATGAACATATATCTACATTAAGATTAGACAGGCTCTTGAGGATCATCATTTTACTCAAGCGTAAATATTCATTTTTCAGCGATAATACTGATTTTGCTGACAAAAGGAGAAATACTTTTCTGGTGTTCAAGTCTTGGTTTTGTGCTGAGATTGAGATCATGCGTCTTGTGTGATTGCATTCCTCACTCTTTATCTGCAATGGTTTTGAGATGAACCTATATCTACATTAAGATTAGACTGTATCTTGAGGCTCAAGCGTAAATATTGATTTTTTAGTCAATAATAATTACCATGTATTTCACACTGTGCGACATATTTTTAAACCTGTAGGAAGGAACAACACTCTCTGCATAGCATCTGCTTCAAAAGATCGAACAGTGAGGTTGTGGAAGGTATGTAAATAGAATTGAATAATTCTTATTAATCTTTTAAAGAGTCTTTTATATTCGTTAAATTTTTTTTTAGAATATTTACTCTTTACTCTTAAAGTTTGATGCAGATGAATCTTTGAACAATACAGTGGATAGTCATCCAAGAGAGCTCCGGCCATTCAAAATCCTGAGTGGGCATTCATCATCTGTACAATGTGTTTCATCAGGGCCCTTGGGAGATAAGGTCTGTCTATTCATTTTTATTTAATTCAGTAAATTTTCAAACTAAATTCATGTTAGCTGTGTTCAGTGTCAGGGTATTAAGACGTTTGCTTATATAACACTCAATCTGGAAAACACAGATGTTCAATATAATATGCATTCTTGTTCAAATGCTGCTAAAATCATGGAAACTCTTTCCGGTTGGAATTTAGCTGTTATGCTAGCGTTCATCTGGAAGATGAACTTGAATATGGTGGGTGGTATTTGTATATTCTTGTTATAGGTATGCTCTGGTTCTTGGGATTGTTCTATTAAATTATGGGAGATAAAAGAGTCAGATGCAGAAGGTGCTTCTGTCTCAGTCAAAAAAAGGAAGGTGGCCACTCGGTCAACTTTACATGAAGAGCCCCAGTTGGAGGTGAATTCTTCCTCTTATTTCATGAATAATATTTACTCTCACCGAAATGTTAATATGAAAGTGGTTCTAATGTTGGTGATGATTCTCTTAATTAATGTTTAAATACACGTGATATAAAGATTGAAGAGTTAGGTGGGTGATCTGTTACATGTAAGATAATTGTGCAGCAGATAATCAAGCTATAGGTTGCTTCCGCTTTGTTACACTTTTTTTCTTGTGTTATATAGTTTTGAGTTCAATTTCCATTGCCTTTGGATGGGCTGGCTCATATTGTTTACCTAGAGAAAAAAAGTGGTTGATTGTGGTATATACTTGACATATATGTTATGATTTCGAATTAGGACTTTCTTTATTAAGTATGCCTTAGTTTAGGTTTGCTTCCTAGTTTAGAATTGTTTATTAAAGGTAGGATTCTTGTTGTTATTACTTTCTTAGTTTAGATTTACTTCCTAATCTGAGAAGGCTCAAGTCTATAAATCATGTAATCTCCCACGGTCATGAATTACGAATTTTGAGCAATAAAGTAGTCTAGCTTATTTATCTCTACCCCTCCCTAACTCTCTTCCTATTCTTCTTCTTCCCCACACACTCTCCTTAATTTCACCCTTGTAACCCTAGGGGTTACAACATTGGTATCAAAGCGTACCTTTTCTGCGCCATCACTTCCTTGCAGGCATGGGACGCCCAAAGAAAGTGGTTTCCAATTTTGCTATCGAGCCCTGAGATGCGGCCGTCTCCTCCCCTCATACAGACGTCAAGCTCCAAGGTGAACCAGGCGCCCAAGCCCTCGAACAGAAGATGGCCACCATAGTTGGGTAAAGCAATTTCAGAAGCTCTCGGACACCCTTGCAGTCGTAATACAGTCACAACGTGATGTTGCTGTGGCTGTGAAAGCCCAACAAGACTCCTTAGCTGCGCTCACTGGCCGATGTGACTCTTTGACAACCTCTGTCTAGCAGCTCGCCAACCGTCCACCCTCTGCACTGCCAACTGAACTGCCACCTCAGGGACCTCCCGCTCTTGCGCTGACACCAAATCAGGGGTCATTGTCTTCATCTTTTTTGGGTGTTTCTTCTGCCTCACCAGCCTCGGAGCTCCGCCTAGAAATTGCAGCCGGCCGTCTGCCATTGCCTTGTTTATCTGGACCCCTCTTTCCATTGCTGGATCTTCCCCAGCCATCCCGACAGGCCACCTCAAAGCGCGGCCAGGTCCAGACAACTGAATCTGCCGTTGCTGGAACTTCCCTTTGCTGATTTAGCGCGCTAGCTGCGACAACTGGGTTGGATTTCCTCGCGACGGCCCTCCCAATCGTCTCTGGCCAGCCACTTCTACATTCCACGGCCGTCAAGACTGCCACTTTTCAGTCCGGACTGCCGCTAATGGCCTCCGCTGGTGAGCCATTGGCCTCGTTGGGCGCCGTAGCCTCCGTACCCCCTTTCTGTTTCGGTCAAGCATCACCTCCCCGTCGACCCAAAGGATGTTCCGCAACTGTACGCAGCAGAGGTCGTTCTGTCGTGTCCACTCCAGTCAGTCCCACCATCGCCGGATTCACCTTCCCTTGCCCCGGTCGATTGTCGAGTTTCTGGAGGAGCAGTGGTCTGTTCCACTGCCGCCATGGCCATTGGAAATGCATATGGAGTGTTAGGGCAAACCGAGGATGCGATATGTTATATGGGCGGATCGCGATTGGATATAGGTGCACCCGGCTTCTGGACCGGCCTGACACGGGATTTTTTATCCCATTCGGGTCCAGTCCCATACCTTACACGCTCTGACCCACTTGGGTTGTCTCCGGGTACTTATCTTGAAGTTGTTCGTGGCTCCCAGCCGCCGGCTCATAGCCATAAGTGCGAGGATTTAAACCAACAGATCCATGGCTTGCTTCCACAGCCTGGTGCTAGGGAATTTGATATTGCCAACAATTATTTGATGTAAACATATGGTTTTCAGGCCACCTGTACCATTTGTGCCAGACCACGGGCGTGGTGGTCCCCAACTCGGAGGACGTCCACTGGATCGGGATGCCACGTTTAGAGACTACGAAGCTGTCTAAGCCCGCCCGGTTCGCCTCACTTTCCCAATCTTCAAGGGTGATGAACCGGAGGAATGGGTCTCATGTGCTCGACGATTTTTTCACTTCCATCGTACGTCGGACCATGAGCATATTGATCTTGCTTCCTTTCACATGGAAGGACATGAAATTGCAGTGGTCGAACACTTTTTGTCTCACATCCGCATGCTACATGGGCAGACGTGGAGCGAGCTCTTCTTGTCCGCTTCGGGCCTACCAATTATGAGGACTATGACCTTCGTCTCTCCCGTGTTTGCCAATCTACCACTGTCGAAGCTTATCAGGATGAATTTGAAAAATTGCCAAATCAGGTTTCTAATTGGCCAGAAGCCGCTTTGATTGATACTTTTTTGGGTGGTTTGAAGCCCGACTTGCAAGCTTCGGTGCGTATCTTCAAGCCACACACTTTGACTGAGACAATCCGTGTAGCTTGCATGTGTTAAGAGCAGCTTCAGCATCAGCAGCGTGTTTCACGAGTGTCACAGTCTTCTTTTATTGTTCCTATCACTACTATGGGGCGTACTCCTATTTCTCTTAAGCGATTATCTCAGGCTAAATGGAGGCTCGTCGCTCCAAGGGCTTATGCTACAATTGTGATGAAAAGTATACCTTTGGCCATCGTTGCAAGACTTTTCATGCTTATGTTGTTGAAACCTCGTGACTTCTCCTGACCCTATGGTTGAGTTTGACCCTGCCCTCGCTGCCTTGGTAAATGATGTGGACCCATACATGTCCTTTCATGCCTATGAAGATGGTAATGCTCCCAATACTATGCGCCTTAATGGGCAAATGAAAAAATGTGTCATGGTTTTTATCGATACTAGTAGCACTCATATTTTCATTAACAAAGCCGTTGCTAAAGAATTAGGCTTGCAGATCTCTGATTGTCCTAACTTTGATGTTATGGTCGGGGATAGTGCAAAGCTTCGCCGTATGAGGGTTTGTCGTAAGGCATGTCTTTTTGCTTAAGGCCTTATCATTAAGTTTGATTTCTGTCCTGCCTATCAAGGGAGTTGATATCGTTCTTGGCATGGATTGGTTACGCACATTGCGAAAGGTTGAATGGGACTTTGAACACATGTAGATGAACTTTTAGCTTGATGGGGTCAAACGCACTGCCCAACCACAGGATAAATTGCACATCATTCAGCGCCCTCCTCCGAAGTATCATTAGATTCTCCAGCCTCTTGCTCTTGATGATCGTCTTGGTTCTTCTCAGCCTTGAAGACAAGGTTTAGCAGAAGCGTGGTGGATTGTTATGATTTCGAATTTGGACTTTCTTTATTAAGTATGCCTTAGTTTAGATTGGCTTTTATTAAAGGTAGGATTCTTATTGTTATTAGATTTGCTTCCTAATGTGAGAAGGCTCAAGTCTATAAATCATGTAATCTCATTATGAATTTTGAGCAAGAAAGTAGTCTAGCTTATTTATCTCTGCCACTCCCTAACTCTCTTCCTCTTCTTCTTCCCCACATACACTCTCCTTAATTTCACCCTTGTAAACCTGGGGGTTACAACAATATACTAAAGTCGAAATCAGTTAGTGAACTGAAAAACTGGTGTATTCTGTCTTTTACCCTGTTTTGTACCCTGGAAATTGTTGCAACTTATCGAGCATCAGTGATGCTTAGTGTTGCAACCAGTTAAACGGCTGTAATACTGCCAGCAAATTGGCAGAGTTGGGAGGAAAGGAGAGTGAAGGGAAGAAGAGTAGAGAGAGTGGGGAGAGATTGGGAGATGAAGAATAGAGGAAAGAATAAAATAGGTGCAAACTCAGTCTGCTTCCTCCTTAATTCCAGGTACATTTACCGGAATGAATAAATTTGCTTTCTTTCTACCTACATAAGTATCATCATAATATATCTAGGTAATTTAAGACTAATTGAAACTTCCAACAAGTTAATTGGACCTTATCAATTCTCAACTAGGTGGTCATGTCGAATGGGCCATCCCAACTCCAACCAGGTGGCGGCCACATTAGTATTCTTATGTTTTTATGCATTTTAACCATCAAATTTTTCATTATGTTGCAGCCTTGTGTCTAAGCTATGTTCTTCTAACATCTAACACTAGTATAATTTCCTTCAGTGTGTTTGTGAAATTCTCAATCCTTGTGGATTGTGGCTTCAGACACTCAAGAATGTAAAATTTTTGCTTCTTGTTGCATATGTTTGCTCAAAGATTTGTCCTTTTTTGTGGATTTTAGACATACATGTTTCAGAACTAATGAGAATGATCTTAATAATTTCAAATTTGTCGACATTTTCCAGTGTCAACTTTCTCTTTGTTTTTTTTCCCCAAATATTTTTCATTTCCATTCCATCTTGGCTTCTCTTTAGAGCTATTTCTAGTCTGCTGACTTTTGTTCTTTTAATGTGATGTAGGCTGAAGCCGTAGCCACTCTCATTGGTCACACACAATGTGTATCGTCTGTACTTTGGCCAGCACAGGAAAGTTTATTTTCTGCGTCATGGGACCACTCTATAAGAAGGTGGGATATCGAGACGGGCAAAGACATTTTAAATTTGGTAAGAGAGAATTTGGTTAGTCGTCCTATTGCTAAGTTGATGATCAGGAGTGGCGTGAGGTTTTTCTTAATACACTTTTTATTTACTCTTTGATAATATCTATTTGTTCTCTTTCTCATGTCTAAGTCTTGTGGGAAAGCTCTGAATTGTGTTGATGTTGGTGGTGAAAGTTCTGCACTTATTGTTGCTGGTGGTTCTGATCCTATTCTTAGGGTATGGGATCCACGCAAACCAGGTAAACACATGAAGCAAATGTGACTGTTGCTGACTATGCTGTACTCTGTACTGGATCTGATTCGTGTTTAACCTGGTCATTCTAGGAACTCTGGCTCCAGACTTCCGTTTTTCATCACACACATCTTGGATCACTGCTTGCAAATGGCATGAAAGGTCATGGTACCACTTGCTTTCTGCATCTTATGACGGGAAAGTGATGTTGTGGGATTTAAGAACAGCGGTATGGTTATTGATTCCATTTCTTGTAAAATTTCATCTTAAAAAGTTGACCAACTGCCTATATTTTGGAGAGGCATGAGTCAAGGTCAGCTTAAAGTAGACCTATTCGATTCTGATTGGTTTACCTAGTTGAGAGGTTTGTGGCGGTAGTTGTGAGTGTTGGGTACTAGTTTTATTGTCAAGTTCTTTATTATTAGCATTTTGTCATGATTAAACAAATAGTTTAATAGAAATTTCTTTGTTCAGTAAATATGAAAGTGATTTCTCTGGAAAATAATCTCTCAAGGACTTGGACCAAAGTTTTTAAACCTCGATGTGGGGAATGGCTCAATAGAACGACCAGCTCAAATCCTCCCTCCTTGAGGGAGGGTCAATATTGGAAGGGGACTATTTAAAGGTCCAGTGGGTCCCTTAAGAAGGGAAAAAACTCAGGTGATTTGGGAGTGGTCAACTAAGACTAGCAGTGTCTCAATGGAGTTTGGCTTTGGCCTGCCCTGGCTGGTTGAATGGGCACTGTCTCAGATGGAAAATGGACCAGTCCTGAGCCAAATTAGCCCGCTAAAATGTGGTTAAAAACTATACTTGAGAATGATCTCATTTGTTTCTTTTGCTCTGATAATATTCTGAATTTATTTGGTCGATGGAAGTCATGGTCTTTCAATTTATATGCTTCATTGGGCTCTATTGATTTCTGTTTGCATTTTTGTTGCAGTGGCCCCTGGCGGTAATTAATTCTCATACTGACAAGGTAGACATCATTTCTTTATTTTTTATTTATGTCGTAAGGAGATGGATTATCTAATAATTGAAGCCAACACACAGGTACTTTGCGCAGATTGGTGGAAAGGTGATAGTGTAATCAGTGGTGGAGCTGATTCAAAACTATGCATTGCATCCGAAACTTGTATTTCATAAGGTAAATCCTGTTTTTTAATTGACAATGTGCTGGGTGTTAAATTCATTTTTTTTTCAACAGTGAAACATTCTCTTTGCTTCATCTATCAGAATTGCGTTTGACTTTTTCCAGGCCTTGGAGAGCACAATTTGCCCAGATAATTTATGGGCATAGATATAAATTCACGGGGGAGGTAGGTGGAATGGGTAAGACAAGCCTGTGGGGAGTATTACTTGTGTCAGCGGAGGAAGACACCTCAAGACTGGCATTGATCAGAATGTTTTGAAGATTTTGCTCTTGGAATCTTAATAGCTTCCATCTGTGGGGATGGTGATCGATCAAAACAGAGAACACTCCTTACAAGATAACCAATGATTAAAATAATCTGGTGAGATTAAGAAGCTATAAATTCGATTTTGAGTCTCATTCTCACGGTATTGAGGAGAGAATTATTAATTTGAATTTGTGATATTTTGGTGTGGTCTGGATAGATATTGTCGTTTTATTCTCAATGTGTACCCGCTTTGCATCCGTTGGAAACTATTTTGATGTAATTGAACGAAGAAGATGAGTATTTTCCCTCTATGTAAAGTAATTTGAAAGCAGGCAATTAGTGTGATTAGAAAACATAAAATCGTGGGAACATGGTGAGATGTGCAATTTCCTGAAGGTCGTAGTGCAGCATTTTAAAAGGAAAATGCTAAAATCTAACTTGGTTTATGCAGGGATAACGACGGGCAGGCCAGCATGCAAACTGCATCCTGTATTGCGATGTGGGCCCATTGATGAACGGCTAGGAAGCATCCCTGCATTAGGTATAGATTTAGCATTAACGATCTGGGTTTCAAAGCATTAGGCTCTGGAAACAAGCTCTGGGGGCCTTTTTTTTCTTTATTTTTTGGTCATTAGTGTCTCTGGGAGGCAAGTGCTCCCGTATCTTCCCAAAAGAAGTTGCTTCATTTATCACCAATTAGTTGCATATCGTCAAAAAGAAAAATAGACGATGTCTTCTTTGCACAAGGCCTTGGGACCACATTTTAGATAAACGTCCATCAATTTTCAGGTTAACATAACTGTTTTGATTCCTCGGATGGCGCATTGCTAGAGGAAACTAGTGACTGCTGTGCTGCATGATAAACTCACTTATTGTGAGGTGTGATCCCTTATATACCTTATGCGTATTGTGGCACTACCGTTCACACCCAATAGTGCCATTCACACTCAATTCTACTTGATCTCGTTGGTTTTGTGTTTGGGTAGCAAGATGTCTCGAAATTAAAATTTGAGATTTTATTCCACTTCCGCCTTCAATTCCATGGAACTACCAAATGTCCTCTTAAGGACATTTAACAAAATCCGTCAATTCTGCTTATGTTTCTACCTCGAGCCATCATTATTAACTTTTATCCGTATTAAGAAGCCGCCACGTGGCTATTCCATCCAATTCCATTCCATTAATTCTAAATAGAATTATACAATGCTACTATCAAACCTAATTTCAATTTCATAGCCTTATGTCGGAATTAATTCTAATTAGCCTACATTCCAATTCTATATCAATTTAATATCAAAACAGCCCGTTAGTGAACTCATGGCAGGTTTTTAAATCATGTCCACTTTTTGTGACACTATTACTAATAGAGACTTAAAGCAAAACTTAGGAACTTATTTGAAGTATCTTCAACAAGTATTGCATACGGAGAATTCATTCTTTATTTTACTAGAGCTCATTCGGATTTTTTATTTTATTATACTTTATTGATCATATTTTAATCTTTTATCAATTTTTAAATTTATAATTTTTTTAATGTTAGATTGTTAAATATTAGGGTTTTTTTTCAAACATGTTGTAATGTTACTTATTATCTTGTGACTAGTTGGAAGTTTAACATGGTTGGAATTATTCTATAGAGTTTTTTCATATTACCTGGCTCAATATATAAATATTCTATATTCCCTAGATTTTAAAATTTAATCCCATATGACCTGGTTTAGGACAAATATACCCTTAGCTCAAACCTAAATCTATACCCAAACTCTTATCTCATTATTGGTGAAAAATTATTGACGATGACACAAATTTGTATGAGCAAAATCAAAACACTCAACATACAAAAAACAAATCACTCACTTAAAGATGACCGATAGAAAGTAAAAAATTTCTCCTTCTCAATCCTGTGTTCCAGATAACAAACCAAAACAGAGCCACCTCCCGGTTTCAATCCAAAAGCTAGTTCAAAAGGGGGAATCAAAGGAATCCACTTTAGTGTTTGCTGAATTGCAACAAACAAAATGTTTCGACAATCTAAAAAATTGGGTTGCATTTAGAACGGGTTGAAGGACTCTGGAGACTTGCAACAAATGGGGATTGAATGTTGCAAAAAGAAAAGATTTTTGGGAGTACAACGAATCCAAATGAAATCGGGTAGAGTATATCAACTTTGCATGACTCGCGAGACTTTCGAGAATGCGAGAACGAGAAAATGACTCCCACTAAACGGACCAAAGATTTTACGCTCCGCATGGCCTGTGTCCAACACTTAATCTATATCGCATATACGATAACTCGATATGTCAATAAAACACATTTTTGATAATATGATATGTATTCTTTGAGCCAACAACCTATAATATGATATTCGCCATAGCGTATTATCGATAACACAATATGCCACCATAGCGTATTATTGATAACACGATATGTCACCATAGCATATTATCGATAATACGATATGCCAACAATGCGTGCTATTGATAATATAAAATGTTACGATATCGCATATATGATAATACGATATTCGCTAAAGCGTGTTATTGATAACACGATATTTGCTATAACGTATTATCAATAACATGAGATTCGCCATAGCGTGTTATCGATAACACGATATACCAACAAGACGTGTTATTTATTTTCCTCTATATCGTATATACTATAATATGATATTCGTCATAGCGTGTTATCAATAACACGATATTTGCCATAACATGTTATCGATAACATGATATGCTAACAATACGTGTTTGTCGATAATATAATATGCTACAATATCCTCTATATCGCATATACGATAATACGATATTCGCTAAAGTGTATTATCGATAACGCGATATTTGCTATAATGTATTATCAATAACACGATATTTGCCATAACGTGTTATTGATAACACGATATGCTAACAAGATGTGTTATTTATTTTCCTCTATATCACATATACGATAACACGATATTCGCCATAACATATTATCGATAATATGATATTTGACATAACGTGTTATTGATAACACGCTATGCTAACAATACATGTTAATGATAATATGATATATCACATATACTATAATAGGATATTCGTCATAGCGTGTTATTGATAACATGATATTCGTCAGTATTTGTTATTTATATAATCATTCATCAAGTCAGAGATAAAAACCTCTGAGATCGTGTACATGCTTACATAAGATGTTCTACATAGTAAAACTTGCATATAAAAAATCATACTAGAGTCCCTCTTTGCACAATAGGGTAGGAGGCTATCATGACTATTCTACAATGTCCATCCTTGGCATCTACATCATTCTCTATTCTTATATAGCCATGTTCTCCCTGGATAGTCCCTCAAGATTCATTTTTTGAGTTGCAGTGTCATCTTGATCTCCTTTTGTAATGATAAATAGTTTATGTGGTTATAAATTTTTGGACAAAAATTAGAGAAGAACGATCACCGATGAAGTGAGGGAGGCTGATAATTGCCGAATGGGAATCGAAATTTGTTGTTGATGAAAACCGTCATGCAAAAATACAAATCGTCTCTGAGCTCCGATCTCCTCTTTGTTTATGTGTCTAGTTTACATGATTTTAAACCCAAACCTTGTTGAAAGGGTATTTTGGTCTATTTTTTTTCTAAATATCATGTAAACCCATATTCTATGGAATGTTTTTTATAAAACTAGGGAATATAGAATATTTGTATCTTAGGCCAAGCAATATGGAAAAAACTCTATTCTATATTAGCAATCATGATTTAGAGGTTTTTATGTTCTCCATGAGGAGAATTCATGGATGTGGAAGAGTAGCTACAAGCTCTCCACGAGGAGATTTTCGGAGTGGGAGAGTATCACGAAAAATTACTAGAGGTCCATTTAACAAAAAAAAAAACATATTTTGATCACTAATAGAACCTGATGTACTTTGATAATTCTCTTGCACTGGATATGTGTTTTGAATGCACTTTGATCTGACCACTCTATCTATCCACCAAGCCCAAGCTAATTGTTGTACTACGGGCATCATCTTCTAGCGTAATTCTCCCTCCGTCCCAAATTTATAGCTACTTTTGCTTTTTAAAAAATGAACTAAAGTGAAAAACCAAATGTAGCTCTTAATATAAGACAGAGGGAGTATATTTGTGGATAGTGTAGCTCATAGGAAATTTCTCTACTAAACCTTCCAAGTATCAATTAGTCGATTTTTACTCTGTATATATCATATCATACTATAACATAAAGCAAGTTGGTGTACTATAGAATTTTCAAATTCTTAACCTATGTTTTATACTATTATTCCTTATTTTACCTCTCTTTGAGTCATCCTAATCCCCTAAAAGCCAAAGATATTATAATCTTAATCACTATTTTTAGGTTATTTTAATTTTAATTTTATAATTTTACTAGCAAGAAGACACTCATTTTAAGCATGTAAATATATATTAGATAAGATAAAATAAAATAAATTAAAAATATAATATTTATTGAACAAAAGTTTATCTTGCATGCTATAGTTACAATAAATTATTTTGAGAATCACAATGATCATTACTTATACTCAAGTTCTATGCTAATGCATATATAGTTGTAATTGACAATTGTGAATCCAAATCTAATAGGCTAATTATGGTGAGTGAAGACAATAGTTTCAAATGACTTTATATTGTTAAGCACATTATTCATATTCAGGATTAGGTTGGTGACAATTCTCATTTTTGTATTGTCTTGTAAGTTCACATATCCGATTGTGTATAATATATATAAAAATATAAAATATTATCATTGAGAAGTGTGATATATACGTGAGGCCTATAAAAAATTTGAAAAAACATAATCATATAGGATCTCATTTAATAGAGCTCGTCGAGAGTTTTTTAACAATATGAAGAATGTGTGAATCTAAATGTGGGAGTACAAAAATATAAATTTAAAATCAATATAACCTAAAAATGAGGATTATGATTTTAATATATTTGACTTTTTTTAATTAAAATGGGTTAAATAAGGGTAAAACATGTATTAATTGTATAAAATATGGGTTAAAAAGTCCAAATTTCAAAGTTCTATACTACACCAATTTGTTTTATATTATATTATAATATGATATGATATCTTGTACTCTTCTTATAGTTAGAAAACTCTTATTGAGCTCTATCAAATGATGTTGGAAGGGTGAGTTCGTTCCCATGTAATTGGGAAAAAGGAGAGAAACATGAGAGAGAGTGGGTGTAACTGGACTGTACGTGTAGAGGTGGATTGGGTTAGTCCTATCCCGATTATCCCAATCGGGATAGGACTAACCAAGTCCTATCCGAATATGCTAATTCAATTAGAGGGAGAGTAGGATTTTGCGAGATGGGCTCTCTCATTCTCACCCTCATATATATAACTCCCTCTCTCTCTCCCCTCCCCCCTGTCTCTCTCTATCTCTCTCTCACATGAACTAAAAACAGTTGAAAACATTAGAATCATAAAAAAGGGTTTTTCTAGGTCTCTTTAGTGTGTGATTAAAAAAGGAACAAAGCAAACCCTTCTTCAAGCCCTAGCACTTAGTAAAGCAAGATCTCTCTCCCTTAAATTAATAGTTTTCCCAACGATTGGCAAAGGAAGAAAGAGCTATTTCTCTTTGGTGTAAAGAGAAGGCACAAATCTCCACCGGTTGATTAATACATCATCGAAGAGGTAATTCTAATATCTTCTTAGTGTGTATAATCAGTCACTTAAAGGGATGCTTGGTGGAGGCATTATTCAATCCGCGTCTCGGGGTTTCAACACCAAAGGTGAATGCATATATTTCTTTGTTTGATTGAATATATATGAACATTTTGTGAATTGATTTTATTCCTCACTATTACTTGTTGTGTTGCATGTTTTATTGTGAGGAATTACTCCAATTGGCACCACCAAGGTTGTTTACCAGCATGTAGACTTCGGCTATAAAGCCTGCCACTTCTGCTCGCCCAATAAATGAGATCCAGTATGACTGTTTTTTCAAACTTTTTGTAGTCTCTACATATATAACACACACACACATATGTATATATAGATAGATATTCAGATTTGTGTATATTTTTAATGCCCTTGTAAAATCTCCGAAGAGGTCTATCAAATGAGACTTGCCGACAAATTGGTCATGAATATAAATAATTTGTTCTATGGCAAAAAGTCATTCGACACCATTGTCTTCACCAACCAATGACATAATATTTAGTTTATAAGATTTAAATTCACAGTTGCCTACTACGAGTATATATGAGTTTGTATAAAATTCATGTGTATTTATCATTGTGATCCTCAAAGTAATATTGTAACTATAACATGCAAGAAAACCTTTGTTCAAAATATTTTTTATTTTTAATTTATTTAATTTTATCCTATATAATCTGTATTTACATGCATAATATGTACGCTTCTTGCTAGTTTATAATAAACTACGTTCAGATATTTATCAGTCATTGGTTTATGTGGTCTGTCGGATTTGTCTGGCCAACCAGAGGGGCCTCATGCATCCTAACAACTTGGGCCAATTGATGCTCGCAATTGTGCAAAACCTGTGATCGAATTTCTAAGATTAATTTCTTTAGATTCTATTCCCATTAAGTGGACTAAAATATTAGCTTCGTGACTGACGAAATGTATTTATAAGATCGTTTATGAAACACAAGAAGCAATCATCATATGACAAAGTAGGTTAATGCACTGGCAGCCCTGCAAAAGTGCCGGTTCAATTGTGAGCTGCCGGTGTGAAGAAGATTCTGATCTGCCGGTGTCTGAAATTAGCAGTCGACAACTTTGTGACCGATAATCCCGTTATGGTAACATGAATAAATTGAGAGTACTTTAGTTGAATAAATCCACCTACCAGGGTAACATACTGCATGAAAATGGTGAAACCATGTACAAAAGGAAGTTTGTCACCACTGTCCCGAATTTACTATACATGCACAAAAGGTGTAATGGATCTTTACCTTTTCATTAATGTAACGGAGGTGTAGTTAATAAATCAGCCTCATCTTTAAGCAAAGCATCCAACAAACTTGGACTTGTTTAATTAATAGCTATATTTAAAAAAAAATAATTTTTATTAAATAGTAAAACTCATATTTAAAAGAGAAAAAAATAAGGTTATGATATTCTTTTTTAAGTACCTACCAATTTAAATTTAACAAAATAAAACTATTAATATGGAATAATTTTTTTACTTAAATTTAACAAAATAATTTTTATTAAATAGTAAAACTCACATTTAAAAGAGGGGAAAATAAGGTTATAATATTTTTTTTAAAATATTTAATTACTTAAATTTAATAAAATAAAATTATTAATATAAAATAAATTTTTTCGCTAAACCAAACTATTAATTTAAGACGGAGAAAGTATTTCAACAGAAGTACAAGTGAGGTGCCCAAGTCTGCCTTGTAGATATCAACACCTCACATATCATAGGCGGAAAATTGTTAGTATACCAAACGTTGAACTCACACGCAACCTTTCTTTCTCACTTTGACAAAGATCTGAGGCTTATTCACAAACTCTTCATTAAGTTCAACAATTGACTCGATATCCCAACGTACTAATGGCTCCATGACTCGTGCCGGGGACCATACTACATAGAGTCATAGACCTCTTAATATGGTACATAAAGGCAAATATAGTGGAGACCGTGTTCACCTCTACGTACCATGTTAAAGGTTCCATGTAGCATGGCCACGGCCGCAGGTCACTTGTGATGAAGCCTGGTCAAGCTAGACTCTAGAAGTGTGAGGTGGTGATTCCTTGCCACCAACCCTCACCAGGTCAAGGCCGACATGATCAGACCTCATCATTGGTCAAGGCACGGTTTTGACTACTCATCATTGTCAAAAGTGACATTCTCACCCGAGTTGGTGGACACTAGTTACCTCTTGTGTTACTTTTGCCATCTTCTGTTCTATGTGGTTATTTACTTAAGAATGTTTACGAAACTCCAAACAGGATTACACTTCAAGACTTATTCCTTGTGTGGGAATTTTTTTTCTCTCTCTCTCACTCTCTATATATAAAGAAAAATATATTTGAACCACTTTTTTTCAATTCGAAGGCACGTGTTATGAAGAGATTGTTGAATCGAGATCCAACGGCTTACAAGACCCCGGCTCATGTAGTAATACATAAGCCCGGGTTCATGTTAACCTCTTCCAAATTAAAATGATGTCTATTCTATTTCTTACATCTTGGAGGAGGGCTATTCTATTTCTTACATTTTTAGCTATAGATGGCAGTTGGGGCATTCCGTCAGCATGACATTTTGATAATCCGAATTAGCTTTGGAGCCACAAGTTAGTTAATAAAGGAAACTCATGGGCTAATCAAAAGTCGAACTTTTAGTGCAAATCTTGGAGACAAGAAGAGCACCCACCCTCACACACTTAAAAGCTTGAAATAAACCTTCATTACTTCCTCTCTGTCTACAATTGTTCTTCAGCTTTCAGCTAATAATTAACAGGGGAGGCTAAATCAATTCCCAACATTGTGATAATTAGTATTTAAAACTCCTTATATTATTCAGTTCAAAGGTAGTAAGTGTTAATTAACCAGATAAATGAAGCTCGGGGAGTTGGTGGCCATGCCAATGACAAGATGGCTGGAAGGCCAAAATTTACTACTCCCCACCACCTTCCTCTTCTGGGCTCCACATTCTTACCACCAGAACCTCACCAACCGCACTCCAAGCCCTGGCCTACCCTCCGGCTGACCATCTTTGCTCCCCAATCCTCTCTCCTCTTGCTTGCTTATATAAATCCTTTCTACTCCCTCCTTTTCTTCCCACATTCCAACCTCACCCAGCAGAAACAGAGTAGCTAGGGAAGAGATAGAGAGAGATGGCACCAGGTGTGGAAGGAGAAGCAAAGGAGACCCAGTCAGGGAGGCACCAGGAGGTTGGTCACAAGAGCCTCCTCCAGAGTGATGCCCTTTACCAGGTACTTGTTCCACATAGGTTGTGATTAACAATTCATAATCATCAATTTATCTGCTAGCTAATCAGTTATGATCCTTATTCCACGTTAATACATATACAATATGCGAATCATGTTTGAGTTTCCTTTCTGTTGTGCAGTATATACTCGAGACTAGCGTGTACCCAAAAGAGCCTGAGAGCATGAAGGAGCTCCGGGAGATAACTGCAAAGCACCCTTGGTATTACATGCTCTTTGTTCTAACTCATTTGAATCCAAAATGCAAGATCATCTTATGATTAAGTTAATATAAAATTTGATTAAGGACGGATTATTTATGGACAGGAACATTATGACCACCTCGGCTGATGAAGGACAGTTTCTGAACATGCTCCTCAAGCTCATCAACGCCAAGAACACCATGGAGATTGGCGTTTACACAGGATACTCCCTCCTCGCCACCGCACTTGCCCTCCCCGACGACGGAAAGGTGAGAATTAAGATTGAACTTTGATCACAACAAAACTGGTAAATGGCCTTAACTTAACGATGTATAAGATGATTCTAATGCTTAATTATTTGTGCAGATACTGGCCATGGACATCAACCGGGAGAACTACGAGCTCGGCCTGCCCGTGATCAAGAAGGCCGGTGTCGCCCACAAGATCGACTTCCGTGAGGGCCCCGCTTTGCCGGTGCTCGACGAGATGGTCCAAGATGTAAGTTTTTAACTCCATGAATCCCCCACGCTGCCTGCTTCTCCTTAATCATACAATTAATGATTAATTAGACCTTAATCATCACCTAACTCCGAGTCGACTCAGTTCTAACTCAGTGAGTCAACCCCTCTTTTGCCTTGCAGAAGAGCTATCATGGCTCATTCGACTTCATCTTTGTAGACGCCGACAAGGACAACTACCTCAACTACCACCGGCGGCTGATCGATCTGGTGAAGATCGGCGGCATCATTGGCTATGACAACACGCTTTGGAATGGCTCGGTGGTGGCGGCGCCAGATGCACCGCTACGCAAGTACGTGTGCTACTATAGGGAGTTTGTGCTACAGCTGAACAAGGCCCTGGCCGCCGATTCCCGGATTGAGATATGCCAGCTCCCTGTTGGGGATGGCATCACCCTTTGCAGGCGCATCAGCTAATTTAGAGTAGCCATGTCCTTGCCTTGGTGGGTGACCCAGACCATGAACAACTCAAGTCACCAACTTTCATGTGTGTATTATTTGTCCCTTTCATTGGCCCAACTAATGAATGCTTCTCTTGCTTACAAGAGTTAAAAGTATAATGCGCCTAATTCTGCAACCACCCCATTATTATTGTAAAGAACATGGAGTTTGAAGCATGTTAAGTCCTTAAAAAATACTTCCTCCGTCCCAGAACCGAATGGAGCTATGAATGTGGGACCGAGGGAATAGGAAAATTGAAGCAGGTTATGTCAATGTAAAGTAGGCTGCCAAGTGGAACTGCACAAGAGAACAAATGGAGCAAACAGAGGTATATCTAGGGGAGATAATGATGATGGCATACCACTCACCACCCAAAAAATGCAGGAGTTCTTTGAGGGTTGCAAATTTTATAGTCCCTTTGACACACTTACCCTACATGGTACATGGTATACATCACGGGGACAAATTTTCCGTCTGCAAATCGCAAAGAACTTAGCTGCGGGGGGTACCAGTATACATGGTGCCAAGAAATTAGAAAGGATAGTATTGTAACATGGCAAAAATTAGCCAGTGCAGCTCGCTACAGCTACATCTCCCTGGCCGTCAGAGCCTCTTTATCGTCAGATGAATTCCCGACCGTCAATTCAGCCAGTCTGGGCTATTCGCCCCTCCTACAAAATTACAACTTCCTTCCCTCACTTCTTCGCACCCTTTGCTTGTGTGGATATTGTGGCCTGAGCTTATTACTTTTCCAAAATTATCGAAAACAAATGAGCATATTGTGGTTTCCACACGCTTTAATAAGCAAAAGAGACTAGAATTCATGATTATCACAATAGGGTAAAGTTTGCCCAACAATCACGTAATGAATTAACTCATTTGAAAGGGCTAACCGTCAACAAAATTATTATAACAATAGCTATCGTGTAAAGTGAAAAAATATATCATTCATTGATTGACAAAAATAAAAATCTTCTCATTAACCAAATTTTGACATTCTACTACTCTTCCCCTTCTCCGAATAGATACACCGAATTTCCCAAGTTTGTGACATGAATATGCTAACAGAAGTAAGAGAGGGGTTCCACCTTCCTTGAACCTCCCTCACCATATAAATCATTCCATTGCTTTAGCTCCCTCATAACAGATCCATCTGCCGAAAAACTTGCTGCAACCTATGTTTAAGAATGTAATAAACTTGTGTCATGAAACTAGGTAAGTGGTAGCATGTATGACTTTATAACGTTAATTTTTTTGCTATAAAAGAGTGATTCCATTAAAAAACTTGCCTGTTTTTTAGCCAGCTGCATGTCCTTCATGTTTAACGGCCTCAACTTGAGCCCTGTTCCACTGCAATTCTTTTCCTCACCGCCATCAGCTCCCTCTTTCTTCATTTCAGAGGAATTTTGCTTCTTTTCCTATGACCAGATATTGTGTCAACTCATGAAATATCTAAACTAAATTTCTGATAAACAGTTAGAATTTCTTACTAGACTCACCAAATCTTTTTCAACTTTTTCTTGCTCCATTAGCTCCCTCACAGGCCAATAAGCGGCTGTCATACACAAGTTCTGATAGCCAACAACAAGTAGGTTAAACGTTAAGAAGAATATTAAATCAAAATATGTGATTCAAGTAGACCACCTTAAAATTAAGAATAAATTCTTCAGAAGAGAAAAGATTTAAGAACAAAGCCACACCTTAAGATCACTACCAGTATACCCTTCTGTCATCACTGCAAGTTCTTTGTAGTCCAAGCCTTCAACATTCTCTTTGACGAGGAGGGTTTTCAGGATGGATTCTCGACTAGTCACACAGGGGAGGTCCACCATGATTCTGAATTAGGAAGAGCAAACTGGAATTAGGATTGACAATAAAAAAAACAGGAAAGAAAAGGCATTAAGAGAAACAAAGAAGAGAGAAAAGGATGCCTGCTTAATATATATGCTAGGCTAAGACTAATCATAATCAAGCCCCACCTGCGCTCAAAGCGTCTGATAATTGCTTCATCAAGATCAAATGGCCTGTTTGTTGCACCAAGAACAAGAATTCTCTGCCCAGCTTTGGTCCTGAGTCCATCCCAGTGTGACATGAACTCATTTTTAATCTTTCGGTTGGCTTCATGCTCACCAATACTTTTTCTTTGCCCCAGAAGGCTATCCACCTCATCCACAAATATGACTGCCGGGGCCACCTTAGCTGCCAGAGTAAACAAAGCCTTCACAATCCTCTCACTCTCCCCAAACCACTTGGAGTTGATTGTGGATATGGAGACATTGATGAAGTTTGCACGTGATTCTTTAGCAATGGCCTTTGCCAGCATGGTCTTGCCAGTACCAGGTGGCCCGAAAAGGAGAATCCCTTTGCAAGGCTTTAGGAGACCACCATTAAATAGCTCAGGCCTTCTCAGTGGAAGCATGACCAGTTCCTGAAGTGATTTCTTGGTCTCTTCCAGTGCCCCAATGTCATCAAATGTCACTTCAATTTCATTTGCTTGTATAATCTCTTTCCTAATCTTTGCCTCATAGTCATCATCGTAGTCATCGAAATCCTTTTAAATACCAATTTAAAAAAAAAGGTGAGCAACGTATGTATTCATGTATGTTGAGAGATAATAGTTTGATTAGATTATCAAGACTGACCTTCTTAGCTGTAGAAAATGCTTTTAGTTTGTCAGTGATGCTAGTTTCTTCTGATTTGGATTCAGTTTCTTCTAATTTGTTCAAAGCATGGGACAAGCTGTTCATGTAAAAAAATTGAGGCAGAATAGTAAGAAAAACATGTCGAAAGTTTCATTAAACCAGAACAAAGGAAAATCACCGGGAGAGGCAGACCTTTTTGATGAAATGACAAGGAAATCATTGCAGTAAGTAGGATTCTTAGTACTCATCAGGTGATCAGAAATGGCCATAATTGCTATTTCTTCAATGTGGTCACTGAGAGCCATTATGTCTTCATTGCCTAGTGTATCCAGATCATCACATTGGATATCATTATTTGAAAGAACTTCAATGATGTGGCTCTTATAATCTTGAGTCTGGATGATTTTATCGTCCTCTTCTAATTGGGATGTCCAAACATTAAGATCAGTCTCCACTTCAGGTGGCATTATCTGCAGGATATAATTAAATGGAAACGTTGGAAAGACAAGTTTTCCCTTCACGTTGCTGTTGCCTTTATCAGACGTTCGTGAACCAAGTATGACCACAGGCCACCTAGAAGGTTGTTCATATTGAATCATCAACTTTTTCTGAAAGTTGTTGAACCTTTTGGACCTAGAAATTAGTTTATCCGCTTCTCTAATGTAAAGAATGGTGGGACTGGTTTTGGACAATGAATTTAGGACCTGTCAGAATTGCATTATTTGTGTCATTTCACTGCTTGAAGATGTAGTTTCAAGAAGAAGCTCTTGATGAATAGTTTCAAATTACAAAATACAGCTCTCTTAAATTATTAAGACACATCAACTGAAAATACTTATACATTTTAGAAGGAATTCAACGAACAGAATTACAGGTTTTACCGTATATAATGACTCCAAAAGCAGTTCATCATCAAAAGACCAACTTCTGGTGTCCTTTGGAGGATCTGGCATGCATAAACAAAAATTGGGAAAATTGAGAAACTACATAATATGTTAGTAATAATTGAAACTAGATCAAATAAATATGAGCAATAAAAAAAACCATAATTGAAAGGATGACTGCTAGGTATAATTGCACAGATAATTATAACATGTTTCATGACATTAAGATCAGCAGGACAAAAGCAAAATATACAATATGAGGAGACAGTTTAAGTTAGATGGCTTGGTGTATGTGTTAGATTATAAAAGAAATAAAGAAGATTTTTCCTTCCTAACAACTCGAGCTTTTGGGAAACTTGGTTATCTTACATAGTATTTAAGCTCCAGATTCCAGGAGGTCTTAGGTTCAAGTCTCATTGGAGGCATTTATACCTCAATTATGTTCCACGTGTCACACTTGATAGATGCTTGCACGTGAGGGGGGTGTTAGATTATAAAAGAAATAAATAAGATTTTCCCTTCCTAACAGCTTTTGCTTTTGGGAAACTTAGTTATCTCACAATATGTAAATATGTATGTTATAAAAATCATGAATACTGAATATATCAGTACGGATGTTTCTCGTAGTAATTTAGTCGTGTACTTGAAACAATCAGTAGCTCTGTGCAAGCCTTGTGATTGATGCATACCAACTGAAGAGGAAAAATACTATGATACAGCAGATTGAAAGGAAAGAAAATCTCATGAGTTGGAAACACATATTCTCATAATGTCGTAAAATTGACGTGTTACAGAGATATATAGCCAGATCAAAATATTTAGATAATGACCTTAAATGATTCAGATATGGTCATAATTGCTAATACATCTATATGGGAAAGGATGCAAAATTAATTTTGCTTCCGATGTTTAGAATAAATCCTTTCTGCTTTGTGGAAAAAGCAGGGCCTCTGCCAGTTTCAGCTTGCTTAAAAGGAAAGAGGACTATAATTGCCAACAATTCTTCATAGAAAACAGGTACGAGTTTAAGCCCGGAAGCACATTGCAAAGCCAGACCTGGACAACTAAGAAGTAAGCAAGGAGCAGTTCTTGATACCTGTATTTTTAAATAGACGGTGATGGCAATACGAGCACATGGAAGCTGGTAAGATGAACCAAAAGATATGATTACATGATCACAGAAACGTATAAACTAATTGAATATAAAAGTGAAGAAATTATGCTTGGCTACAGGCAGTCCTATGAAAAAATGCCAAGCTCTCAATGTTTCGAAAGGGTAATTCTGTGGGCATGCGAGTATGTATGGAGTCATACAAGCTAAGACCTCGGTGTGAAGTTGATTGATTGTATTGAAGCAGAACAAGTTTTCATGGTAAGACATGTGAGTGCATGTGAAATAAAAATATTGTTAAGCTGAGTGGCTTAACAATTCTTAACACCATAATACCTTTTTTATTCATATTAGACACAAGCACTGAGAAAGATTGAAATGCGCTTCGGAGGTCTTCCACCACATTCATCAAGGATTTTGTGAAAGACTGAAAAATGGGAATTGAATGAGTAGCATTGAGACAGGCCAGAATAATAAACAAATGTAGGGAAGTAATTGCTTCATGACTTCATTAGCACAATTAAACAATGCATTTGCAGATATATGAAACAGCGCCGGTGGAGCCAAATTAAAGATACAGATGAACTTTGGAAATGTTAAATAAATACGTACCTGTTTTTTGCAAGAAGTTACAGAACTGCCATATTTTGCTGATATCTGTTGTATTAGAGCAGCTACTGTCAGAAAAAAATCATATAAATAATTGAGAAGCAACTAATTGTGATTGCATATGTCCTCACCTTTGACGAAAAGTCGTTCAGGTCCAGCAACAGCAACTTGGCCTCAAATTCTTGTGCCAAGGCCTTGGCCAGCTTTTGCAGGTAAAGCTCTGTAGAGAATAGAAGTTTTATGTCAGCCTTATTAATTTTGTAGTATGTGAACGTGCAACACACATGATGTATGAAGTCCAGAAACATACCAGAAGGCCCTGACAGCAAAATGCCTGGCCCTGCTGCTTTGAGTTTCCGGGCATGCCTGGAGAACTGCTTCAAATGGACATATGTAACGCTTGTCAGCAACTCCCGGTCCCTTTCACTGCAAGAATCTCTTGTTTTTTTAGCATTGTACAGAAGCTAACAAAGAGTTCAAGGATGGCCATGACTAAAAATGGACTGAGTTTGAGACACTATGAGTTAATACCCTTGAGCCAAACTGAACTCTTAGAACATAGTGCGTTTCCTCATTCATTAAAAACATGGGTTGAACCTGACTTAGACTTTCTTTGAGCAGGGAAGTAGAGAAAACACTAGAAAATAAAAAGCAACTCCACATTCTCCTTGGAGTACAAAATTTGAATTCTAAAATGATCTGTATATGTTGCATCAAATTTGTATACGCTGATGATCGGGTGAACCCTAAAGATTAGTGTGTATATACTAAAAAAATAGCTTTCTAGTTGCTACTTAAATAATAAAAGCCTTTGCTTTGCTCTTAGTTCATCGTCAAGAAGGGGTATCGGTGACTACGGTCATAAAGGTGGGAACTTTCACAAACAATAAAGAGCAACAAAAGCACCAAACCTTAGATAGTATGGGAATTCCTCAAAGGTGACGCCACAATCCTTCCCCTCCACGACCAAGCTCTTCAACTCCAACTCCAAGTCTTGAGCCTCAACCCCGGAGGAGGCTTGATTTGGAGTCCGCCACTTCTGCGTCTTCCTCACAGCCCACGGGATCAGTCCTACAGCCAGCAAAGTGGCAGTTGGAACGCTTATCAGTGCCAACAAGTACCAGCCCATCTCACCCCAATATCCTCTTTACGTTGCAATCACAAAGCCCAGCTTGTTTAACTAGAACCTCACAGCAACAGCATGCAATACACCACCTGCCCTTCAGAATATAGATGTCAACCTCCTAAGCCTCTAAGAAGACAAAGAGCATGCTTTAGGAAGCGAGGAAATATCTAAGACTTGAACAAAGTAGACGAGAGGAATTGACATTCAAAGTCTAAAGGGAAACCATATCAGATTCATCAATCATGGAAGAAGAGAGACAAGAAGAACCGGGGCAAGTTACCTTGACGCCGGGAGAACTGAGAACTGAAAAGTAAAGGGATTTGTCTATTTATTATCGAGGAGAGGAGAAAAAGCCATTACCATTGTTGGTGCAACGCGAACTCGCTTCCGAGTTGGAGTGGGACTTATCGTTGTTGAAGGAAGAAAGTTCCCGATGAATGCAAGTTCTTCATGGCTTCACGCAGACTGGACCCAAGCAATGACAACGTGAACGGGTCGGGTCGGTGTCCGGGGGAAAGGATCAGTTCAGGAGAAAGAAGCCGTGGAATAGAAACGGGTTAACGGGTCGGGTAAAGGACTGAAAACCCGAGAACTGCATCACGGCATGCATTCTTATTTACGAGTGCTGGTGGGGCATGCAAAGTGCATGAGTTACTAAGAATATTTATATGAAAAATAATAATGCTACACTGAATTTATGCAACGAACTCGTGCATCTTTGGCTGGTTTTTATTAGACAACGAAAATTAAAAAGTGTTGCTATGAGGCCTATTTTGATTATCTAATAAATACACGCCACCTCAACGGTATATTAATACGAAAATTAAAAAGTGTTGCTATGAGGCCTATATTTGTTGTGTACTTATTAAGTTCCCATTCATACTAATTCCTCTTGTTTATTAATAGAACGATGATATTTCTACTCTATTTTTTTATATTAAAATTTTTAACTTTTGATTAGAAAGAAAATGAGAGTAACACGACAACACCGAGACTCTAAGTTATTTAATTAAATCAAAGTTTGGAATATGCTTTTGGTAGAGAAAAAGTGAAGTAGGAATATTATTTTCCTCATTATTATATATGTTAGACTTAAGTGCTATAATAATTTAATAATTATACATATCAAAATCCTCTAAACCCTCCCAATTATATGGCATCTCACTTGTATATGGATTTGGTGTATACTTATTATGTTCCTATATATTCATACTAATTTTTCTTCTTTATTTATATCTATACTATTATTAAAGTGAGAAGGGGGCGGAGATTTTATCATGCCTATATTACCCTTTCAAATAAACCTCTTAATTAATTTTTAAAGAAACACTTAAAAAATATGGCTTTCATGGTCTTAATTAGTTTAGAACTTGTAAAACCTTTTTTGTATACTATATTAACCTTATAGTCACATAAAAAAATATGAAATTCAAAGTCATAATTGATTTAAAACTTGTCAAACTTTACAAAAAGGGAAAAGTTAAGGTGGGCCTGGGCTCATGAGCCCAGGCCCACCGGGCCTTTGGATTTATATCCGACGGCCCGCGCTACTCACAGGGCAAATCCTCAACTGCCCTCTTACAAAAAATATAAGTATCCAAATACGCAATAGGCAAAAGACTCCAACTCTCAAATATTTACATAAATGTATTTAACACTTATCCTAATTGGGTTCTAAGTTTAGTTAGAAGTCCTACATTAGGATGCTATGAGAACATATAATCTTCCCTCAATACAAATACTTTGTTTTAGAGCTTTCTCAGCCTGAGTACAACACAAAATGGAATTAGGAGTCGGGTTTCCTAGTGTGAGCATAACCTTATTTGGAGAGTTCTCATATTCTCCTACCCTAACTTAGAAGACCCACAATTAATTTTGCCTCTATATCTATATATTCCAAAGCCACCTGTAACGTTCGGGAATTTTCTAAATTCCCGAAGTCAACCACTTGGCATTATAGTATTTGACCCTTTGACTTTATTGTAGTAATAACTTGATCATTGGTTGAAAATGGTGGGTGAAACCTATATGGATGGAAATTAGATAGAAATATCTTCGAAACGCCACCAAGAACGCACAAATCGGAGTTCGGATGAGGGAGATATGATTGTTCGAAGTTGAATATAACGTATGACCTGTTTACTCAAATTGGATGCACGAATTGTTCGTTTAAGTCACTATACGAGCCCGATCAATTAATGTTATGAAATTAAGTTTTAAGGGCTCAATTAAGTGGCCTAATTAGGGAGTTTTGGCCCAACTCCATAGGGGATTCGGAACCCTAATCCCCATGCTTATAAAAACTTAATGAGGACTTAGGAGGGGGATTTTTTGGGGGGAGGATGAAAAAGGAGAAGCTGCCAGAGAAGATGAAGAGTGTCGGTGACCGGTGTATGGATGACAGTGGAGTTGATGAGGAGATGCATGAAGGTTAAACACGAGGAGGTAAGATTAACGATTCAATATAATTCCATTGTTGAAAGTATTGTAAGTTAGTATGTTTTTGTTACTGTAATCACGGTTGTGTAAGCCCAACCTGTGAAAAGAAGAAAGAGGGTCGACGGAGAAGATGAGTGCACGGCCATCGGCTTGCCTCCGTCGATTGGCCAACTCTGGATACTATTGCTGGTCATGGCCAGGGGTGCTCATCATCTCGTCTGGCTGTGGGGAGGGAGATTTTATCATTGCTCTCACATGTCTTCCGTGCTCCGGCGAGCTGCGGCCTTAGCAAGGCCACAATGGGCCATTTTTGGAGAGAGTTCAAGAGTGCTATGGCGAGGGGACAGACCCTCTAGTTAGGGCCATCGCCACAAGTGACCACCAGCATAAAGCCATGGGTGTGGCGATGGCCACCAGCAGAAAGTCGCGGGTTTGCACTCGCGGCTCTGTTTCCTTTTTCGTTGGAGAAGCACCATCGGTGTGGGGTGCTAGGTTTTGAGGGAGTACTGCTACAATCACCAGAGGTGGGAGGAGCTCCATTGCGAGGCCGGAAGAAGGCTGGAACTCCCTTGCCGGCTACGGAAATGGCGCTATGCTGTTAGCCATAAATGGCATACAGTGCTCTGCCATGCCCTTTCGCCGAAGGTAGGGTGGGCTCCGCCGCCGCCGCCACCCAGTCACAACTGGAGGCCATACCAGCTTCCGGCGATGAGACCTTGGCTCGGAGAGGCCAAGGAGGAGCTCTGTTGGGGGCCAAGCACCACACTTTTCCAGCCAAACCAAACTCAGACATGCAGTAGTCTCCGTGAGGAGCGGAGACGACTGCAAGACCGGGAATTTAATTCCCGGTCTGGTTTAAAAAAAGGGGAATGAACTGGGTCCAGTTCAGAGGGATAAAAATGTCAAACAAATTCTAGAAAATTACTCATAGACCTTAAGATTGTGGGAGTATTATGACCAAGTTTTAGACCTAGGAAAAATCCCAGATACTATAAAATGACCCTTTTACCCCTTATAGTTAAATTATTACGGGATATTCACTTACTAGATCTAGGGGCTCCGGTTCAGGGGCTTATAAGTGGGTTTAAAAATTAGAGAAATTTTCAGTAAGAGCTTAATGTGTACCTTAAATATAGACCAAACCGCATAGTGAGGAAAAATCTTAGTGAATGGATAATTGACCACTTTGTCCCTAGGGTTTAGGGTAAACCATTAGGCAAACCTAGGTCGGTTCAAGGGGTTCACGGCCCTGTTACATGCCAAGAAAATTACACCGAGTCCTTGAAGTCAAGTAGGACCCTTGAGCCCAATTTTGGACCTATTATATGTCAATAAGACTTTAAACAAAATAACAAAAATATATATTCAAATGAAGAGCCGACATTCGTGTGAATGGAAGCGTGAGTCAGTTTGAGAGCGGAACCTTGTGAGAGGTCAATGACTTAAAATCAATAAAAGGGCAATGAAAAGACCAGAATGACCTAAGGGAGGGTATCTATCACGTCCCGGTACCGCCAACCTGAGCTAAACCCGGTCCAAGGGTCGGTCAAGCGCGCGGGGGCGACAAAATTGAAAGGGATTAACGGAAATAGCGGAAGACTTAACCCCTCATATGAGCGGTTAATCTAGCGGAGTCACGTACCACATAACCTTTGAGAAAAAGTAAATAATGATAAAAAAGACTATAACTCTAATCTAGTCTACAAGTCTTATACCCACATACTTAGAATCCTGAGCCAACACATGTGGCTCGAACCAAAGGTCTCAAATAGATCTAAACACGTAAGACGTATATGACTCTGAAACAAGAACCACCATACATGATGTTTTATACTCATAATAAAGTGAATCAGAAAACATAATAAAGTCTAGAGAAAACAAAAGCACAAGAAAGAAGGATGAGTAAAACTCAGTAAGGTTTAAATAAGGTGACAATAATCAGAAAACATCACAACATGACAATTTAGCAATTCAGATTCAAAATTGACATGATATACCATTTTTTGATCATTCCCTTGTTAAACCCCTGTTATCCATAAACATAAGGGCTAGCATGCATATGACACACCTTTCAAAGGTCAAAGCATAAATACTCATATCATAACTTAGCATCCATCCTCAATAAGAAATGATCCTAACCATTCAAAATCAAGCATAATAACATGCATGAGAAGTGTCTCTAACACACCTTTCAGATTATGCACATTCATCACATAACCTTGCATAATAATGTCTCAATCACAACTAACCATATAACGCAGATCCATATAATTCATTCATAAATCGTTCACCCTACATGATAGGTGTCTCTGTCACGCTGTTCTAAATCATGCATAATAAATCATATCCACATGTGTCACAAAATCTCAAATATCCCTACACAACCTGTGTAATCTGGGCATAATATTATCTCATACACATCCATTTTCAACAAATGGTGAATGCCTCTATTAAGGAGTGAACACAATCATTGCCGCAAAAGCTAGACGTGGTCCAATTTCCTAACTGGAAACCTAGGGCATTGCTGGCTCTCAACATAGTCCGAATTCCATAAGAAAATTTAAGATTTAGGGGTAGTCAGCCCGTCTACTCACCAAGGACAATCCACACGGGAAGTCCAAATTCCCGAAAGGGAACTTAGAGTAGGTCTGTTCTCCAAAGACAATTTTGGCCAAGAATATCCAAATTCCCGTATAGGGAACCTAAAGCAATGTGTTCGCTAAGGACATCTCTACGGTGGGGAGAGTCCAAATTCCGACATAAGGAACCTAAAACACGTGGTAGCCGGTGCATAGAGGCATACCACTCTAGATTCTCATAGTCCAGGTTTGACTGTTTCAAAAAAAAATCAACCGCATTAACAATTCAGATCGTCTCAACTCAACCTGACTTGACTCAACTTGTCTCGACTTAACCCGGGAAGTATACATGTTCCACATAGGAACTCAAATCGAAATAATGTCCTTTCGGGCAAATTAAGTTCCGATTAAGTCAACAACCGATTAATTCGGCATGCAATTTCACAACATTGCATCCAAACAATCAAACCCGGCTAATCTCGATAAAGTCTCAATTGAAAATCCGTTTCATAATGCATGCAACATGGTACATACGTGGTAAGGCATACATGAATTCTAATTCAAGATAAGTGCTCCCATCAACCACTCATGCATCATTTATAATCATGTTACTAAGCACCATCATAATCATTCTCCCACATGTGTGTGTACATGGTAGAAACATCTCATTCTAAGTATATGAACATGCTGTATAATTAACTCACCATCATACTACGCATGCACATTAATATCTAATCATAGATTCCAACGGAAATCATGGGTGAAAATCAACAAAAACTATCAATCGAGTCAAACGTAACCACCTGCTAAACATATGTAAGCATATTCACACCACACTTGAGTCTAGGCATATCACTATCATTCACCCATAATTTAACCACATCATATAATGTCATACCAGTTCATTAGCATGTTATAATCCTGTTGAAAACATGCTTAAACCATACAGAATCATTTGCTCATAGGCTTAAGACAAACAATCCTAACATATGTAGCCAACAACATGCAATTTCACCCAAGACTTAAATACTCTTCATAATTTCCAACATTAATAACATGCAGTTCCAGTGAATCATTCTAGCTCAAATTATTCCACATGAACACTTAGAATGGTATTTAAGAGTAAAAACATGAAGAGAAACAAAATAATCAAGATTGTCAAAATTTGTAATATAGCCGTTCGATTGGCCTGTATGGCTATTCGAATGGCTGGCCTTAATATCAGCCTGCAATTACATTATGTCGTTTGATGGTCATAACAACAGATTCTGGGTCATCTTCTCAATGTTGAAAACCAACCCGAACCTCCATCAATCCAACTTATTAATACATCAAATTTAAGCCTCAAACTCCATCATAATCAAATCAAAGCTTCCAGAACATTAAATCTAATCATTATTAGGCACAACCCTAAGAAAATAACACCAAAGATTAAGCTTTTATCAAATCACCATTAAAGCACATTTGCATGAAACCCATTGCAAAATACCTTAAATCTTAGATCCGAAATCACAACAAGTTTAAGACACAAAGACCCTTACCTCCCAGCAAGTTCTTGATTCGAAATGGTTCCTTAAACTCCTTCAAAACCTATCCAAAACATGATCTTTCATTAATACTTCTCAAATTCGATTTTAAAACACCTAAAACCTTCAAGAACAAGTAGATCTAGGGTTCAAGAAGCTTAAAAACGAATTTCTAAACATTAGATATTGAAATAAAAACCCAAATCAGTAGTTTTTGAGTGAAAATCAAAATTGATTTAAAGCAATGGAAGAGATTTGAAAGATTTAAGCAAAACCCTAATGTATTAATGAAGTATTAAGCAAAATTTCACCTTAATCTCCTTTCTCTTTTAGGATAATGGGGATTAGGCTCTAATGCTCCAGGTCTTAGCTCTTTCCCATTTGGGAAAGTGGCTGCGCCTTTCCTTATATAGTAAGGGTTGGGTTAAACAAAAATAAATAATGAGGTACAAATAGAATCTACAACTAAAAATAGATAAATTCGCTATTACAACCCAAATTAAAATCTGAAAAATTTTGAAATAATTTCCCAATGTCTTAGTTTTATATTAGGAACATTTTGGGTTAAAGATTCCAATTTTGGTCGTGGGGCATACGGTGGCTCATGCTAAACCCTAATTTTTTGGAAAAATAGTAAAAATTTCAAAAAAATTCTAAATGACTTAAATTAACTTAAAAACTTGAAATGAGAAGAATATTTTGGTTAAAACCTTTGTTAACCGCTTAAATTTCAAAAATAGCCCAAAACCGATATGAATTAACATTAAACCATATAAAAGCAATTAAATAGAATAAAGTAAACCGGTTCAAGCTTAGGGATCTTACAGTATCATACCCTAGGTGGTAAAATTACCCTAATGCCCATAGGGGCAATATATTCCATTTTTGTTGAAACATATAACCTAGATAATCAAGTGTTAGGGTACCCTAGAATGACGTTAAATGACTTCAAAAGGGAGGGGTGTGACCAATAAGTGACATTAAGACATTGACATGTCACAATGTCATAGGAAACAAGGGGAAGGACCCTAATTTTCATGCTCTAGGGGAGTGTATTAAATGTGTCTGCAACGTAGTACAAAAATCCACTAGCATATTATATACATAACTCGTGCGATGAATTAAAGTTATTCACTCTCGGGCTTGAATTCGTTGAACCCTAGCCCTGCAAATAAGTGCAACGGGTCTTCATTTATTATTTATGCACTTGCATGACTTCATGTTATTTATGTTAATTATTCTGATGCATGCTTTAATTATTGATGCGTTAATCAGAAACTTCAAGTTAATAAAGACTAATCAAGAGATATTGGTTGTCGTTAGATTGGGGGGAGAACACCTAATCAAGATAAAGACTAAAATATCCTTAATAAGTTTTGGGACCGTTTTATGAAGTGAATAAGACCCTAACATAGAATTTTACATTGGTTAATGAACCGAGGGTAGTTATGTGATGTTCTTTGAGTCATAGCTTAATGGATGAGCTATTTATTGGGCTGATTCACGATGTGAAGATGACCCAAATGGTTGGGCGAATACTTGGTTGGATAAAAATAATCTAGTATAAGTTTTGAATGTTTGGGGAAGTCAATGGTCATAGAGACCAAAGGCTTCTATAGATACATTAGTAATGTCTTAGATGACATTTTCTCCTTGAGTTGGGATGGTGGAGATTGTGATACACTTTTTTCACTGCCACGACAATTTGGGTATTAGCCAAAGAGGTCTCTACCGCGGGTTTCCCGCAGGCCTTCTCAGGACCATATAGTGCGTACGAAAAGCGGAGTTGTATGAGCATCATGGAAGGCTTGTGCTTCTCGCCAATCTGTATCCATGAGCATAGTTGGGATCCTATTCTCCACATTCGTGGCAGGCTATTGAGAGACCTAGGGATTTAAGTCAAGCTGTTGTTAAGCAGTCTATTCCAATGTTGGAGTCCTATGTTTGGGGATTGCTTCGAGAGTCAAGTTATCTTCAAGTGAATATATATTGTATTAAACCTAGAGTTGGGTTTAAATGATGAAGGGTATTAATTATTGAAAAACTGTTATGAAATAATTAATAACATTATTTGATATTACTTGTTAATTAGACAAGTGGAACGCTTAAAGAACTGACATAAAATGTAGGTTGATTAAAAATACTTAAGTATTGCATGTGTGATGCTATGCTTCTTAAGATAGTGTAGTTTTAAGCAGAACTACGTCTGGATCCGATCTTGTTGGAAACATTAGAGATGTTGTATGATGAGTACGCAAGCAACTAACATTAGGTGATGTTGGCCCGATCTGAAAAATATTAATAAAATATTTTTCCCCTTTGGAATCTCTTCTCCTAAGGGCAGAGAGGTTCCATTGTTATAGTTATTGTTATGATTGTTTGGTTTGGTTAGTTGTAGGTTCTCTAGACGACGACAAATGAGACCAAGATTGTCGAGCACATGATAAAGTTCTTTGTTTATGCAACTCCAGTATATAAGTGTATCTTTGGCATGAGAGTCAACTTAGTGATTTATTTTCATACGGATGATGGGCTTGTTTGTACTTAGATGGATGAGTTGTTCTTATTGAAATTTGAGACGTGTAATAATATCATAGGATTTGATATTTGTATTTGTGAGCCCCAGTTATCAAGACCTGGATATTTAATCGAATGGTTTGTTTTGTATTTAAGAAAAAAAGAAAATTTTCTCGTGACTTATTGTTCATGATATTTTAAAAAAGATTTTAAAAATACGGGCCGTGACTGTCATGCCCCGACACTGCCCGACCTGAGCCGAACCCGGTCCAGGGGCCACTCAAGCGCACGGGGGCGATAAGGAGATTGAAGACAATTAGTGGAAGACTTATGCCCTATTCACGGGCGATCTAAAAATAACAGAGTAAACGCACTACTTTAAGTAAGAGTAAATATGTTAAACCAAAAGAGTTACTTTAACCCTAAATTAAACCATAAATCTCAAACCCACATACTAATTAATCTACACACTAGGCTCAAAACAAAGTCTCAAACAAATCTAAAGATATAATGTATCACAATATAACGTATCACAAGTCTGAAACAAGAACCACTCCACAAGGGTTCTAACATCATAACAAAATAATCAGAAAAACATGCAACATCTAGAGATCTCCACGTCTACTCCCAAGTTCTCCCCGATCTTTCTTCATACAGAGGATTCTGTCCACCTGCATGTCACGCCATGCAGCCCCAAAACAAAACACGGAAAGTGGGGTGAGTATAAAAACATAATAATGGTTTTAATACAACGACAATAATCAGAAAACACAACGACATGACAATATAGCATGTAAGATCCACCATTGACATGATACACTATTTTTTGATCATGCATTCATATCACATAAACCTATATAATAGTGTCTCGGTCACACACTTTATGATCATGCATTCATAACACATAAACTTGCATAATAGTGTCTTATTCACACATATTATGATCATGCATTCATAACACATAAACCTGCATCATAGTATCTCAATCACACATTTTCTGATCATATATTCATAACACATAAGCCTACATAATGGTGTCTCATTCACATGTTTTTTGATCATGCATTCGTAACACATAAACCTGTATAATAGTGTCTCATTCACACATTTTTTTACCATGCATTCATAACACATTAACCTCATTCACCCTGCGCGACAAACATGTCAAACACATGATACACAATCATGCATAGCATTCATAATAAACATGCATCAATACAAATGGTGAATGCCTCCATCAAGGAGTAAACACAAGTAGTGCCACACAGGCGGGACACAGACAAGGCCACGAAGGTGTCTCATAGTCCAAATTCCACATAGGAAATGTAAGAGGGTCGGGGTTGTCAGCCCCTAAAGCTGCTCACCTGGATAGAACACACAGTAAAGTCTGAATCTCACACAAAGAACCTCGAGCAGTGGTGTTCGCCCTGGGACATCTCCTGCGGTGGGGGAGAACCTGAATTCCCACACAGGGAACCCTAGAACACGTGGTAGTTGGTGCACAAAGCGTACCACTCTGGATTTTCAGGGTCTAGGAGGTAATCATAATAATCACAATCCGCAAGACAAGTACACAACTCGTCCCCACATAATTTAATTTAACTAGACTCAACCCGGGGAGTATACATGTTCCACACAGGACTGAAATCGAAAATATGTCCTTTCGGACCAACCAAGTTCCGATTAATTCACCGAGCGATTAATTCGGCACACAATCTCAACCATTGCATACAATCGATTAATTCCAGCTAAACATTGGTAAAACTTCATCCATGAATACCGATCCATGATGCATGATATCATAATACATCCATGAGCAAGACCTACGTGAGTTCCAACACATGGAACATGCTCCCAATCAGTCCCCTCATGTATCGTAATCAAGGCATAATTAACTACAATTTCATAGTAGATTCCCCATATGTGTGTTTATTCATGCATATTCTAAGCACATGACCAATGTTTGACATAAACTCATAAGACAATATACGCATACTTAAACATATTCAAAACAATAAAACCAAACTGAAATCAAACCGAAATCCACCACAAAGCTTATGTCCATCCATGTGAAATCGAACGTTCACTCCCACAAACATAATTTTTCCACACATTAAGCCACAACATGATCATATCCATTATCCATAAACCATCCTCATTATAAGAGAACACATCTCACCATTTTCCATATAATATCCCTACTAGAACATATTCTAATCACAAGAATTCCAACATTCAAAAGTTCAAGGTACTTCAATATCCACATGCATAATTATCAACATAATATAATGCCACATGACAACACTTAAAGACATTCCATAAACTTCCATCATCAATTCCACACCTCTAGTAGCCTAATTTCAACATAATACACCTCCCATAACCATTAAAATCATCAAATGGAGTAAAAACATTGACATTTGCACAAGTTTCAAAAATAACAAAACTGTTGTGTAGCCGATCGATCACCCTGCATGGACGTTTGATCGGATAAACTTAGAATATGCCAAAATTGTAGTGTTTTCGATCGATCGCCCTGCAGGGCCGTTCGATCGCCAACAAAGCAGTTTTGACCTTCTTCTTCATTTCGAAAATCAAAACAGAGACACCATGAAAATATCTTAAAACCTTCATCCATGGTCCAAACACCAGCAAAAACCTATCAAACCTTCTAGAATACTAATCTTCACCATTCTAAGACAAAACCCTAAGAAATTGGAACCAAAGATTAACATTTAATTAACCCACCATTAGAGTCTAAATCAAGCATGTCCATTCCAAATAAACTATGAAAAATCAAGATTTTACCATACAAAACTGAGATTTCAAAAATCTATTACCTTGTCACTTGTTTTCATTCGGATTTGACCTTCACTCTTCTTGGAAACCTTCAAAAAACATAGTGTTTAAGTTAAACTCCATTAAAAATCGGTTTAACCTTGAAAACCTTAAAGAAATCTTAGATCTAGGGTTTGTTAAGCATAAAAAATAAATTTTGAGAAGTAGGGTTTGAAATAAGGGAGTAAATCAGTGACTTTGATGCTTGAAATTGATTCAAATCAAAGGGGAAAAGATTGATTAAGAAATGATTAGAAGAAAACTTAGGGTTTAAGCTTGATTAAAGAAAAACATACCTTAATCCCTTTCTAATTCGGGCCTAATTGGGGAATTAGGCCTTAATCACCTTCTTTCAGCCTATTCCCAAAATGGAAATGACTTAGCCCTTTCTATTTATAGTAGGGCTTGGAGTGTACCTAATTAATTAGTGGGGTATAAATAAAAATTTGAGCTAAAAATAAGTATTTTGATCATTGGAGCACTAATTAAATCTGAAACAATTCTAAAAAATTTTATGGTGCCTTTTATTGATGTTTGGGGAATTTTGGTATAAAAACATCAATTTCGTAGGTGGGGCCCATAGGGGGGTCCCGCCAAACCCTAATTTTTAGAAAATTAGTTAAAAATTAGAAAAATCCCAAAAATTCAGATTTGACCAGAAACTACTTAAAACTCATAAATGTAGAGTTACTTTTGCTTAAAATCTTTAGAAACCCTATTTATTTTCGAAAACTATCGAATTTAATCGAAAAACGTTTAAACCACACGATAACCGTTAAATAATCATTAAAATAAACCGGTTCAAAATGAAAGTCCTTACAGTGACACCACTTGCCTCTCCTCTCTACATTTTCTCAAAATTTTCTATACATATTTTAGATATAGAGAACTTTTAGTTCATTTTTAAAAACCAAAAAGGATATTTAATATGAGACGGAGGGAGTATTTAGTAGTTGCTAACCGGTCATATTTGATAGATATTTTCCCCTATTATATGATAGTTAATTTGCACATAATGAATTTAAGACGTGTACAAGAATAATTTTACGAGAGACTTAGTTGTTCTTACTTTTTGTGAAATATTATAGCAAGCACAATGTATAATGTGGGTAAATATGCATATGAGTGGATAACATATAATTTTATAAGGGCAAAAAAATGAAGTGGCATGCCCATAATAACCTTCGTACATGATCAATTGGAGATATGGTTTTAGAACATGTAATATTATAATGTAGTGGGTGGTGTAGAGGGGATATTGGAAAACCTACAAGCTACATGGAGATAATATTGGATTTTTTAATTTTATTGTAAGGTTCCTTCTTAATCTTTCTTCAAGTAATCTCATATAATACTTCACTAAAGTTTTTAATTGGCTTATACTCAATTATTAAATGATTCCTCTAACTATTTATGAAGCGGGAAGTAACAAATGCAGTTCTATGTTTACCACGTACATTTGCACATGAACTTTGACTATTTATTATGTATGTTAAACTTAAGTGCTCATATGATTGAATAATTATGCATACTCAAAATACCCTAAACCATCCCAAATTACAATATTTAGTTAGAAGACATTCTAAAGAGAATACCTAGATATTCTACTTATATAGTGTTGAAACATAATGTAGCCATGGGCGGGGCTAAGGTGGGGCAACCTAGGGCAATTGCCCCACCTCAATGGATGAAAACTTCCATACTATATTGGTATATTATCAATCTCCTAAACACATGCTATCTAAGAATAAGTTAAAAGTTTCTGGATTGGGCTTGGTCGAGCTCAATTCGATGTTTTTCTCTTTTTTTTATCTCATATACGCTGAAGTATCACATTTTCCCACTAGGAATAATTAATAAAATAGCAGAAAAATCATAAAAAAATCAAGGACATTATGCTCTAAACCGCCTTTCAAACATATTGTAATTCATAATGAAAATAGTAGTAAAGCTAGATTTTTTTTTGTCTCTCACGCTTCAACGTGCATAATTCATAATCAAATTCAAAGGATAAATACTTGATAAAATAATTATATATGAGGCGATCATAACAATCACAATATATACTTAATATCCTACTAAAAAGGATAATCACTTAATAAAATTGAATATATATATATATATATATATATATATATATATATATATATATATATATATGTATGTATGTATGTATGTATATAAAAGCAAATCATAGAGCATACAATATATAAATTATATCTTATTCTAACGGATAATCCTTCAAAAAATTGAATATGTGCTAAAATCTTAAAACATAACATGAAATTAACTTTAATGCATAACAAGCTAGAGTCATATAGATATTAAGTTAAAAAGATAATCTATGTAAACAATTATGCCATAAAATAGGATAAAAACCATACCTTGCTCACCGCAAGAGTTTGAAGAAGACGAGCTGGACTCTACAAACTTGGACGTCAATTTTTTGGGTTTTAGAAATAACAAAAAAAAACCCATCCATGATATCTGGCATGCTCGATTTAGGTAAGTATGCCTCTTGAACGGCTTGATTCAGACTTAAGATGGCTTAGGACGAGAGAAATGATGTCTGAAAAGTGTGGGGGAGAAAATTGGAATAATAGGCCTCACACACTATTTATAAGTGAGACGGTTCCGCAGATGCGAGCCACACCCCACACGTAGTTAGTGTGTTGTACATGCCACGCTAATGCACATCACGTGATGGCATCAACTGTTGATGCCTATGATGCAATAAATAAATTTTAATTTATTCTTTTTAAAAATTAAAATCTTTAAATGTAAGTAACTTTCTCTCCCGAACTTTGATTCACACATTCTTCATACTATTAGGCTCGTATTGACAAGCCCTACAAAACTAAACCCTACATGGTTGGTTTATCCTACACTTTTTAAGTCGGTCCTGCCTATGTGGCACTCTTCCTGATATAACTTTCAACCCTAGTGTCAAATTTGCACAGATTGAGGCTCATTACACTATTTTTCAGAGCTCTATCACGTCCTTATGACATCCAATTGAATAACCACATCTAAATAATTTAAAATTATCAAAAACTCAAAAAGTAACTTTATTAGAGACATAAAATCATCCTAAAAATTCACGATCATTATAGTCGGCCTCTGACGTCCAGGGTCAGTGTCATCCCTAATGAGGAGGCACAACTTTTGCTCTAGGTTTCCTAACCAACAATAATCCACACACATCATTCAATATAAATTTACCAATCAAATGAGAACTATGAACAACAACTTTAAATTATTCCTAATCAGCATGTAAAGATTTTAGTAAAGTAATAGATTGAATATCCTCATCAAACTTAACATCAACAACTCTAATTGATTTAGCAAATCATGGAACAAATTCATATGTGTTAAAATACTATCATCATCAGTCATCTTCAGATTAAAGAAATAGGTCACAAGTTGTACCTTATTTATAGATGAGGGATTTGCATACATCTATTCAAGTAAATTGAAACAAGTCTTCGTAGTCTTCGCCTTGGAGATGTTTGAGGCAACAAACGAATAGATAGACAAGTGAACATCCCCCAATGCCTTTCAATCTAGCAGCGCCCAAGTAGCTGCATCCATGTTATTACAAGATGTAACTCTTTCTAATAAAGGTAGTCTTCAATTTGCGTTCGCCAAAACCATAGTTTTAGCTTGTGAACTTCTCAATCTTGAACTTCATATCGTCCACCATCAATTGAACAATAGAAGTTATTGGACGAGAACTGATTCTCTGCTTAGCACTGGCTAGCTCTGAAGGTGCCTTGTAGACATGCAAGAGCAGCTTTCGCTAGGGCTGGGCATTGGATTCTTGGTGCTTTGGCCACAGCTAGATGGTGGAAGCTGACTAAGCAGCGGCTGGCTCCTCCTCCTGGTTGTTGGCGGTGTTGGTACGTGATCATGACCGTTGCTGCTGCATCCTTTGAAGTTTATGTCTTGTCCTAGATAGAGCAATATTCTCCAATCTCATTCAAAACACGAGGAATCCTTTCCTACACAGATCTATTGCGTTCTCCCAAACTCGAAAGCTTTAACACCAATTGTAAAACGCTCTAGCATATAATCTATGAAGTGATTATAGATCTAGAACGCACATAATTTACATAGTTCGGCAATGGGTACCTACATCCATGGGATCACACCAATTCACTATTACATAAATCATTATAAGGAAAATTACAATGCTCAAAACCTGCACAAGCATATGGCCTCCAAGCCCCAACACTACATCTCTCTCTTTATCTCCCTCCCTCTCTCTCTTTCTCTCTCTATCATCATAGGATAAGCATGATCTAATTCAAGTCTATCTTAGGTTAAGAGTCCTACATTTGGTTGGGCTATTACCTCATGGGAAAGGAGAGATGGGTAACCTCTTCTAGTAAAAAGTTGCCAGTTGTTACGAACATAGTGGAGGAGCCACATGGAAACCACCTGCCAGAGTGAGGAAAAGGGAAATAGCTCCAAGGTTTGTTTTGAGTAAAGAAATTTGCTAGGGTGAATTCCATCATAATTCAATTTTATTGCAAGTAGCTATTAAATTTTTATTGCTAGTAGCTAGCAATGGGAAGATCATAAACCTTGGAGCAAGCCTTGAGGCTTTAAAAGTATATGTTGCGTGGTGGAAGCCTTTGACTATGTAAATACCATTTGGAGCTATGGTCCACTGAGGAAGATCATCGTAGTAGTTTCATTTACTAGGACGCAAACTATGTTAGGGCGTAGCCATTTAAACTACAAATTAAGACTGCAAAAATCTCCCATCATTTGCACTTTCTTTAATGTGCTAACACCACACAAAATGTTTCTTTAATAAGATTCACATTAAAGAAAGTGCAAATGAGTAGCACATTGACATTCATATAATACAACAATCATGGACAAGTATAAATGCAGAACGTCTCTATAAACTGGACTAGATCAATCTTTGAGTAAGTTAAGAATTATATGCAAACTTTCTACCAAATGACTCACAGTTTACTACGAATTTCCTATCATTTGGCGATTTACCAATCCTAAATTAACATTTACAAATGACTTAAAATATGGAGGAATAGCTGCTACATCTCAAATTGCAGCTTTTGGCCTTCTTCTGTATGTTATCAGCTGCTGTTTGGCCCCGACTTGTTCTTGCTGTTGCAAGAAGTTTTGATGCCACATAAGTTAGTAATCTAGTGAAATAGTAAGACATAAAAGAATGAACAACGGAAAAACAACGCTTAATTCCATAAAAAAATACCTATTGACTGTACAAAGAATGAGTTGATATCGTAAATTTCAATCTAAATGGCCAGCTAAGACAAGCAGAGAAACACGGTTATCTAGTCTAACTACCTGAGCCAAAATTGTTGTCATTCCTGAGTTAGTAAGTATGGACTTCATGAACTCCTCCTTTTTAATGTCAAAATTGGCTCTTGCGTGCTGCAAACATGCAGCTTCCCTTCGCAAGCCTTTGAGAATGATTTCTTTCTCCGACAACAATAACTTCAGCTGCTCCGTCATTTCAGTGATATTCAAAGACATAGATACTTCTGAGCTTGCTGGGAATCTCACAAGCGGATCTTCCCTAATACAAGTTGCACATTGTTTATAAACAGAGAAGCACAGGTTCAACTAAGTCAATTATTTGTTAAAACCCCATAAACACATGATTTCAATAAATGGATACATCTAGGATAAGTTGATCATATCTCTTCCCTGTCTTTTTGTTAAAAGAAATTGCAAAAAGAATGCAGAAAAAATAAGGAACTTTGAGAGGGTCTGGCTTTTGAAAGCAGCCTTCAAATATTTGCCATACTAATTTTAAACTACGAATCATTAAATTTAAATGAGTCACAGTTGATAATAGATATTCTTCTTACCTATTTCCCAACAAAAATACACATGGACTCCTTATCATGCCACCATCTAATGAAATAGCACCATCGGTTATACAAGGAATAGCAAGCTGCATTTCAGCGCGGGTTCTATACACTTGTAACCGAGAAAAGAGATTATAAAATAAAGTCTCTCTGAGGCCATGCCCTCCTGAAGTGAGATGAGATAGATACACGTTGTCCAGATCTATCATATTTACAGCAAAATCTAGAAATCCTTCTGGGCATTCTCCATTAGGCAATCTTGGCTTCAGAAATGCCAACTTCCTCTGTGGATTGTCATTGACAAACTCACCCTCATATGGCCTGTGAAGGAAACTAAATTTGGTATCAGCCTCTGCTAATACACATGAGCTGAATAATAAAACTTGAACTCATAATTCAGTGAAAATAATAGTTCAAGGATATATAATAAGCAAAAAATCAAGCAAGTGCAATTAGAGTTTGTCCGCTCATTCCATGAAATTTAAACTCTTTGTCTCCACAACTCAATCAGCAGACAGTACACCAAAACTATCCACATAGCATACAAGTTGATGTGATTTCTCATTCACACAGTAATTTGGTCTAGGCCACAAGGCTAAAAATCGGTTATTATACTCAAGTAAGCCAATATTTATGTGAAAATACTTGCCGCAAATCCTCCAGTGAAATGACAATAAAACGACCTTCCATGGACAATCCAAGGGATTGTCCAAGCCCGTGAAGACCACTAGTTTTATCAATTTGGCCACTGCTGTCATATACTTCAAGTGCTTTGACCTCTTCGTAACTTTTGCATACAATTGCAAGCATGGTATCTAACCCTAGATATTCTGAGAAAAGCCTGCTCACAAGAAGTCAAAGAGCTCAGTATAAATGTTAGAACCATATAGACCAAATTCATTATCCGAAAAACAATCATTGAAGATCTTAAATCACCTGCTAAGATTGTCACTAGAAACTTTTCCAAGAGAGGCTACTATGCCAATGACATCCTTTGTCAATGGAAGTAGAGAGGACTGAGTTCCAGGAAGAATCTTAACTTGGCACAAGATGGCAGCAGCTGTTTTCTTCTGTTGTAAAATTTGTTGGTTTGTGTCTCTGTCATTCTCTGAATAATTGATAGTTTTTATTTGAGACTCAACTACACTCTGAGAACCGTACTTTGTGAGAGCAGCTGTCCATGAATATTGTTTGTTGAGAGCAGAGCATAGATGTATAGTCTTCGCATTGGAAAGTTTGGAGAAAACAAATTGTTTGCTGTCCCGAAAGAAAATTTTGCTTTCACAGATTAACCAAGTAACCTTTTGGAATTTTTTTATAAACCCAGTAAAAAATATGCTCCAATTTTCTTGGTACAAATGTTCAAATTCAACGAGTATGTGGTTTTTGAACATAATCATTAAAATTGGGGGCTAAAATGATCCACATGCTTTAGCAATTTTATAGCCTCTCACTAAAGTTTAAATTTGTTTGCATCAATTAGTTCAAAGAATTAGAGCCATCATGATCATATATAACTTATCCAAAGTTAAGCTATGGTTGGTAACATGGATTCTACTCAGGCCATTCAATGATGACAAATAATTATGTAAGAAATTGCGGCAATGTCCTATGCTGGATGCCCTGTCTGATGCTACCCTCCATCCAAGGGAAAATGCAACAAAGACTCCATCATCAAGCCAGAATCAGCTTCATGAGATGATAGTTGGAGGATTAGAAGTCAAAAGAGTCATAAAGTGTGGCAAGAGAAATAGAGTGTACAACTAACCGTGCATATGTATAATTGATTCATCCAAGTTCTTCATCTGTGTCGTCAGTGCATTTACATTTTCTTCATGATGCTTGATTTTGCACCCCAGTTTTTTCATTTCATCTAGAACTTCCTACAACATTCCAAGGAATAAAATGTTACAATTATCATTTTGTTGCTATAAGAGTGTTGAAATACCTATACATCATGATATTGCAACAATCAAATTAATTCTATTTCTCCACAGATGTTGTGCTAGACCAAAACCATATTTATTGAAGATATTAGTAGAGCCCATTTCACTGTGTCTAGAAAGGAAATTGGAAAAAGGCCTAAATCTACAATACCACATTAATGTCAGGGTAGAAGCACTGATAAATAGTAAAAATCCTTGCAAAATTAATTTTATGAGAGTAAAGCACTTGCATCGTCTAGGACACCTACCACCACAATACAATCCTGATACCATTATGCATGGAATACTTTCAAAAGATGAAAAGAAACCAGTTGCCATATTATTTAAATAAAAAATTAACTGTTCAATCTCTGTTTGTTTAGTCACTGACATGTCTAGTTGTCAACCTAAGCAGATCATGCAGAGACATTATTACTTTTCTCATGTTTCCCCAAGACTTCTCTGTAATCCATTTCACAAGTACGGTTCATATTACCTAATTAACGTGTAAACTGTAAATAACCAGCGTATAGATAACCACATCATGTCATGTTAGCATTAAGAAGTATGGGGCTTCCCAAACGATACATAAGAAAAATTGTATATTAGAATATATCATTTCATAAAGAGCATCTAATTCAAAACTACATAAACCACTAAAAAATTGTGAAAAGGACAAAAAGAACCATCGGATTTGCTTTTTTTTTGCCAAAAGTAATAAATCCCTCCAAACTTTTAAATTCTCATTACGTATGCTTCATTTTGTTTGACATGACTATAAATCTCCCTCCTATTCCCTCCCCTGGGATATCATGCGAATAGTCAGCAACAATTAACATATTATTTGTTTATAACTAGAAACCAAATTTCTAGAACCAATTTATGAACATCTGTTGTGGCAAGAAGATCTGCCCAGTTGCATGAACTACATAGCCTACTTTGTAAAGATCAACATCAATTGGCTCACCTGGGAGTACGCTGCAGTATTCTCCATTTGCAGAAAACTAACCTTATGCACGTTAGAGCCCAAAATTATACCAAAATGTTAGGTGAAGCTACTGAGGTACAAAATGGCGCTTACTGTACAGAAACACCACGTCAATACTTGAACTATCTGAAATTAAGGCATAATAAAATCCTGAACCAATATTATGCAAACTATAGAAGAGTAATTTTTTTGACAGATAGCACTTGGTTTTAAAGTGCAAGCTATATCAACAAATTTCTACGAGGATCGGTTCAGGTTTGTATGTACAAGCTCTCTACTGAAAGTGAGAACTCGAAAGTAGTTTGCGTTCAAGACTACTTTCAAAATATCCTGCTAACCAAAAGGCTAGTCATTTCCCGCATCAGCCCCTTGAACTACAGATAGAAAAGATTGATCATGAATGAAGAGCAGTTTTGCTTTAAGCATAATGTGGAGAAAATCAATTTAACATGTACATGGAACAGCTATATAACATGAATGAGGAGCAGTTTTGCTTTAAGCCGTTTAAAACTTACAACGTGAAAGGGAAATATTTCCCAGCCCCCAAGGTGTTCATACCATATTTTAAGGTGAAAAAGTAAAATAGAGAGAGAGACCCAGGTCTACTCATCAAAAGTAGAGGCTTTTACGGTTCAAAGCGCCGAGCTCTAGACAGGAATACTACACAAGCCCACAAACAAACCAGTAAAAACCACTATGCTTCTGTCAACGGCTCCTAATGGAGAGTAACGTTGCTGCAAGACAGCAACACAGCAGACAGTGGACATGGGTGTCTGACATGTAATGAAAATACTTGCATTGAACGCAAGAATCAAGACATGAGAAGCAGAAAGAAAAGAGAAGGCATTTTTCGGTTGAGAGGAAATGAGAAGCTTACCAGTCAAGTCACCAGACCAAGGGGGCCAAGTGTGGAAGCTGAGAAAAGAAGAAAACAAAAGAGAGAGAAGTCGGGAAGCTGAGCTCCATGCTCCAGTTGAAGTCTGGAAGGTGACGACAGAAACGTCGTACCTTTGTCTGGACGCTGTGGCTCTGCACCCTGCAGCGCAGTAATGCTACGCCGGCTCAGCGCTCGCGCGACGCATGCAGCTATGCACGGCCCTCAGGCGGTGCAGAGATGGAGCCCACATACGTTTTTGTGCTCTTGTCTGACAATGCTTTCATGGGGAAACTATAAGTAAATAATTAATTTGTAAAAGAAGAGTACTTCGCAACCTCTCCTCCCTCTTTGTACATAGGTAGAGACTTAAAGATATATACATAAAAGGTATATCCGTTAACTGTATTAGAGGAGTGGATTGGCTAAAAGATGAGGTGGCCAATTACTCGTATATTTAAAAATTTATGGTATATACTATGTCGATGTTAAGGTGCACTAGTGTGATGTGTGTATCATCGGTTTTCAAAAACAACCAATAAATAAATGCTTGCTTCTTCACCATGAGCCCAAAGGATGCCAATCGGGATAAGTATATTGGAACAGCTGACCCAAACAGACCATAATATGCCAAGTTTGGGTAGTCAAATTGACCTTGAATGACTATTTCCAGTTGGGCTTGGATTTTAGGTGATCTATAACCTATTAATAAATATATTTATCATATTTTCTTTTTATATATATTTTTTAAAAAGTTAATATGCATCGGTTAACATATTGAAAAATATGTACCCAACACATTATAAGTCATTAGATCATCATCCGATAATTCACGTCAAATGAGGGTGACAAATGGGTGATAAAAACTCACATGCCCTTGAGAATCATGGGCCAATTGATCTAAATCTAGCAGTCCATGTGTCGGGAGTACATGAACTCATTATAATAATAACTCTTGTATTATTATTTTTTTAGAGATAAATGCTAAATCATTTTTAAAATTTTGTATTTTATCATAATTAAGTTATTTTTAAAATTTAAAAATAATATAAAATAATATTTTTTATAATAAATGGGTCGGGTAAGGTTTAAGATATTATTTTTTAAATAATAACGGTTTATCAAAACCCGACCCGACAACCTTGCTAGTATAGTTTACTAAGCAGCAAAGTATTTTGCGAGATCAATGGTGTCAAGTGGACTTTTTTTCTAGGTTCAACTAGTAAGGAACTTTATTGGTAAAGACCTTATTCCTTATTATATATCGTATAGAAATTTAACAAAAACTTTAGCATTAGGTAATCTTGTAAGCTTGAATATACGTAGAAACTAATTCTAAGGTACCTCTAGAGAACAAGGCGTAAGAGAAAAGATGAAATAATAAGACCAACAATAGTGGCAGTGCAGCTGAGATCAACCAGGTTGAAAGCAACTTCCCCTTCCTCATCCAACTTCGATGGCAAAGGCCTTCCAGTCCCCGCAATGATAGAATAATTACACTGGTCAAGTTATGTAAGGGAAGCTGCTAGCCTACTGGAGGCAAATGTGCATTCAAGTAACCCTATAAATAGCATATGAACACAAGCATGTGTGAAGGCCATATAAATGCCCTGCAAGTCAGGTGGCAAGTTTGACGAGCCGAGAGCCAGTCAGTCCTCGTCTCCAAAACTACTATGTTAGTCCTCTTCTTCATCCTTGAGTGAAGGCTCATCAAGTGTAGTTGAGGCACATACGGGGCATGGAAGCTCTGGTGATCAGATTTCAAGTGAACTAGAATACGAAATTTCCAATCCAAGCGTAGGGCTCACATGGCTTAGATAAGGGAATAACCATGACTAAGGGTGCTAACGAGCCAAGTCAAACCGATTTTTTAGGTTTTTTGAGTCGAGCTCGATTTCTAAAAACTCAGGTCAAGCTTTTAAGAACATTTAGATACCTCGCTCAAGCTCAGTTCGGCCAACTTAAGCTCAAACTGGAAAATATACTATAGTAGTTCAAGCCTATGTTCGAATTGAACTCACATCTCATTTATAACCTAAACTATTTTTCTCCATAAAAAATTATATTAATTTAGATAATCACATCAACATTACAAAAATAAAAAGATTATAACAAAATTAATTTTATTCTATTAAAGTTGTAAATATTACTTCAAAATTTATGGTTAAAATAAGGGTCAATATATTATTGGACAAAAAACTTTTACTAAGCACCAAAAATTTAACTAATATTATTTAAATCTCTCATATAATAAGCCACCAAAAACTAAACTAATCACCAAAGCCATGACAACTCCTTTTCATAGATTATATATTTGAATACTCTAGTGACCACAAAAAAATTCATGATGAAAGAACTATCTAGATCCAGCAATAACATATTTCAATGTGTGTAGATTGTCTTAAAAAAAATAAAAAATAATATAATTAGACCTCAGTAATAAAATATGGACTTGGTTCATTGGATATATTTAGAGGCAAAATTTAGATATAGTTTACTAGATTTCTAATTCTAAACTAATATGATTGGTTAAATTAAGAATGCTTATGATAAGTAGAATTACATATTTATATTTATATTTATTAAGATTAAAATGATTAAATGTAATATTAAAAACTAAATAATATTATATAGATGAATAAAGGTAGAATAACAATAAAATAATTTATCATACTTACATTCTCAATTTTATTAGTAGTAGAATTTATATTTGTTTAAAATATAATAATATAAAATAATTATTATATACCATATTATATAATATATTATATACCATATATTAATGTATATATATTATATATATTTTTATAAAATAACATATAATATTATGAGTACATGAAAGGTAAAAATAAAAAATATATATAATATAAATATAATATGTAAGAAGTGATATATAACAAATCGAGTCAAGTTTGAGCCAAGCTTCGAGTTAATCTCGAATCGAACCTATCAAGTTTCGGGTCGAGACTATTCGAGTTAGCCCTTATTTGAAATTGACACATTTGCTTTTGAGTTCAGACCGAACTCGGGTTGAACTCTCTTCGAATCAAGCCAAAATCGAGTCGAACCGAGCCTATTCAACTCGATGAGTTAGTTCGACTCATTAGCAGCCTTAACCTGGAGGGGGTAGTTGTTGTGGCTTAGTGCAATCGTGATAGGTCGGCCCAACAATGTAGATCAAGCCCAAGTTGGCCCAAACAAACACATGCAGACAAATAGGTTATTAACACCCCTGCAACCATAATTTCAAGGGATGCAAATAGATGCGCACACAATGCTATGGTAGATGGGGACCTTGGGGCTCAGATAGATTATCTGAAATATAGCACGCCCAGGTTGGCCCAAACAAACACATGCAAAAAATATGCATGTAATGTAAACATAGGGTCCGTCAGATGAGTAATAATCTACTGGTGAACCTTCACCAGCATGTTTTTCTTTCGACAATTACGGCAAAAATACACAGAAGGCACACCAGATTCATGCCTTAATGTTCACGACATGAAGGGCCTTCACTGATAGAAAGTTGGTAATTAAAATTACAGCGCAACTATATAGATATGAGAGCATCCCTCTAACTTCTTCAATATCAAACTTCCGCAACTGTATAGCCAGCAATAGCCAACAAAAAGTACACCAAATCGCATATGTTATTTGACTACATAACTATACCAAAGGGAACATATGCGTATTAAAAAGTTCCTCAACACGTTATTTACTGCATAACTACACCAACACGCATATATTTTCAGCTTAAAGATGGCTTAAATCTCCATCTTTCATAAATCTTCTACAACACCGTCAGCCTCCACTAATGGGAGGAATTATGGCCAACTCATCTCCGTTTCTCACTACTGCCGAATCAGAGGTGTATTCCTGGTTAAGAGCTAAAACCATACAATTACTTATCTCTTTTAAGCTCGGAAACCCTGTGAAAACCTTGGTTAGACAATCCAAGACTGTGCTCCCCGGCAGCATTTTTATGGACATACCCGTCACTCCAGTCAGATCTCGGGCTCTAGCAAAAAATAGTATCTTAATCTCCAAGGAGGCATTCCCGTTCACTTCTGAGGCACAGTCTGTTTCCTGATATTTAGTTTCAACATCTCCCTCGCCCATGGTATGGAAACTTTTAACCTATCTGCTCACGAATAGTAAACACACACATTAATTAACATTTATAAATATTGTGTAAAATTTGATAATGCAAAATCAAATAAAAAAATCATTCTACTGTAAGATTATATACATTCAACCATTCTTAGTTTTTCTCTTCTCTTGATGAGGGAAATTGAAATTTTAATATTGACATTAAAAAGCTTATTAATTTGTAATGATCCACAATTTGCAAACAACTAATAAAAGTACTGATGTTCATGTGTACCTCTTATAACCTGAATTCTCCAAAATGAAACTGATTATTTTATATAACTGCATTAGTATGAGTTCTTTTCATCCGACTTTCCCAACAAAATGTTACTTGACAACGGGGAAAGATACACCTTTGACAGAGGAAAGACTACTCATATCCAGGAAAGTTGAGACAAGCCTAACAGAACCAGAGTCTATGAAACTCAAACTACTACTGACCAGCATGAGTCCCTTCAAATGTTTTGTGTCCACAGTCCGCAAATCAAATTACAGTCCGTAAATCAAACCAAGTCATGGTTTCAAATCCAGTTATATCTCAATATTTAGAAAATGCTTAATTCAATAAACTAAGCCCAATCACATAATACCAATAAAATATTATGACTGAATCTCTTTCTCACATGGAATCAGTTACATTATCAGCGTGCATAGTGAATGAGTTTAGTTTATGCTAAATCAAAAGAGGTTGTGACTGAAATTTGTGCCATTCATTCAATTAACAATGGAAAAGGCTGCATAAATGAAGCTTCAGCTGAATCATTGCTTTAGCTTGCTAATTGTACTAATGCATTATTGAACTCTCATGGTTAGAAATTATGACAGGAAGATCAAAACTGTTGATGGAGCCTCTCTCTCCTTCCCTTTTTTTCGTGGTAAAAACAAACATGGGCAACTTAAAAACCATCGAGGATGGAGCCACACAAGCAAAAGGTAACAGGCATCAACAACAACTGAATGTAGAAAGGGTAAAATGCTAGTATGGAATGGTTGTGAACCTAGTGTAGATGCATTGTAATAGAAGGCAATCAGATTCCCTAATTACTTGGTAAAAAATGGAGGCAAGATACAATAACCCCTAGCTTTTGCACGTAATCACATCCTTGATAGTGAGACTGATATATCTTAGCTAGGCATGGAAGCAAAATATCTAAACCCTGATGTCCGATAATTGAAAATAGGACATTTTGAAGTGTTGTACAGGTCAATAAAAAAAAATACATGAACCATAGAAGAACACAAGCGTTGAAACACCTCACTAATTTTTTAGCAAGGTTACAAAAGGCTCACAATTCCTTGAAGCAAACATGCGGTAATTCCCTTATAGACTACATTATTCTATGGAGCGTACACCCCTTGTTTCCTCTCCCTACTTCCAATTTGCTATGTCATGTGCCACTAAATAAGGAATATCATTCTTCTATCGAACTTGCAATATCTTCAGAACAAGCTGTCATTCTCTACTTGTTCCCACATTGCCTTGTAAAACACTTATATTCTGTATCCTAGTTCGTACAAAACATAAGCCTTCCATCCTAAACCTCAATCCTAGACCAGATTTTAGTTGGCTTAAAGTTGCCCCTATCATGTAGTATAAACTTTTTTCTAATCCACTACTAGGAATCCATTGGTTTGGCCCTTTTTACAAGAAAACTCAAGTATCTCATTAACATTAACTGATGGCTGCACAAGCAGTTCAATTAGCCTTCTCAATTAGTCTATTAGTTCTAAAACTGTTTCAGTTTTGCATTGCAATTATACGTGATTTCCATCACAAATTCAGATGATAGTGAGAGTAGCAAATTAAAAAATGATTCCAACTTTCAAATGGAAATGAACATGTCTTATTATGTTAACAAAAATTGAACATGTCCTAGATAATTAGGATTTTGAAAAAGTG